>CM072533.1:15555000-16947500 GCA_036898165.1 Silybum marianum
TAGGTGCGACAAGACTGCAACAGGATGAAGGGTTCAAGATTTTAAACAAAAACAGTTTTCTTGTTTAAACCAACACAGATTAGATCGAAGTTAATAAACAACCTAAAGATAGAAAACATAGATCGACAGAAAGCAACATAACTGGGTTTTAAAAGAAATCGAATAAAACTATTGTAGCATGACTCGATAAAAACCCAAACAGACGAGAAAACTGGGTTTTGAATATATATCGATTAATTTCGATTAGAATCAATCCAAAACTTAGATCGATTGACTCTGATATCAATTGTGGATCCCAGATTAATATCAATCTCGTAAGAAGCACACAAACACATGAAGAACACGAAGAACATAAAGAATAATTGAAGTCGTATATCTCACTTGTGTATATCGAAAACAATATGAGCTCTCAAACAATACGTATCTCTCTCTATCGACTTCTCTATCTAAAGATTAACGCAAGACTCCAATTTATATTGCTAGGGATAATGATATAAGAAAACTATAAGATATGCATTATAGACTTGCCATAATTACATTAAAACAAGGTTTCCTTATTTTGACACAATTCTAATTCAACCCTAACAAACCTTTTGCGGAAAATCAGAAAATTTCAGATCTCAAAACATTTTCAGAAACTTTATTAAAAGATAAAATCGATGATCTTAAAACTTCTGGTGGCTAAAGAAAAAGAGATTGAAGCTAAGGAAACTGACATATTAAATTCTGTAGCAATTAAAAATTATTTTAAAGAAAGGGAATTTATGCGCATCGATCTTCAGAAGAAGGAGCTATTGACTAAAAAATATCAGGATGCTTATAAGGTGCATTTAACAAATAAATACACAATTTGGGAAAACAGGTCTTGGTTGCGATGATTTGGATTGTTACACGTGTAAAAAGAGATCTACCTTAGATTCTCTAGTTTGTATGGGAAAAGAACAAAAACCAAACTTATCTATCTTATATGAACAATCTGTTTTCAAGAGATCTAAATATGAGAATGGCCATCGAGTTAGAAAACTTAAATATAAAAATATAAACTACTCTTTTGAAAGAAAGAATTGCAAATTAAATCAAATTGATTTAAAACAAATTCACAATAAGAGTAATGTTTTCAACTTTGCCTCATTCACTCATATCACATTGAATCCAAAAGCAGACGTGTTCATCCCTAAAAATACAAAAGAAGATCTAAGACTTCATTTTGAAAAAGGATCTTCTTAAAGCTCTGGATGAGTGTACTATTCAAAACAGTACAGACCTTCAAATTTTATCTCTTCAAAGGAAAAACAAGGGCAAGCTCTAACTTATGAAAACCATCCAGAAATCACTTCTTGTTCTTTCTTGGATCTAAATCTTTGTCAACAAAAAGACAATGATGAGTTTGACGTTTATCCCTGGGAAAACGACGATCAAAGTTATGATGATTTCTTTGACATGTCAGATAAATTACTCATTAAGTTTGAAAATCACATGCCCTCTACTTATGTTCTAGTAAAACCTTGTATGAAGGATAGTTCAACTCCCTTTCTGTATACAAATGAACCACTAGAAGTAAGGGTTGTTGGATCGGAGGTTAAAAGACTTCCAAATGGCATACCAACACTCGTTGTTCCTCCAAAAGAACAGAGACAAGAGGTTCCCATTCATCCAGATTTTCTTGGTATGTGCATTCAAGCTAAGACTTGTCTTGATCTTGAAAAAGAAGCATCAATCAAAAAGACAACTAATCTTGATCAGAAATCTATGTTAGGACGTGAATTAATTGTGTGAAAATAAGGTAAGGATATTCTTATTTGTAAAAGGAAAGTTTGTAATTTCTTAAACTCTACCTTCCTTGTATAGTTTAGTCCTAGCAATATAAATAGGGTCTTAGGGTCATTCTTTAGGAGTGTGTGATTCATTATTGAGAACTAACCAGTGAGAGCCAACGTTCTGATTATCATATTGTAATCGACATTATATACAAGTGAGATATACGACTTCGGATCTTCATCATACTAGTGTATTCTTCGCATTATTTCTTAAATCATTCGTACTTGATCATTATCTAGGATCCATAATTGGTATCAGAGTCTCACAATTTAAGTTTTGATCTGATTCTAATTGAGTTTGAAAAATCAAAGGTATAAATCTCGAAATTTGTCTGTGTTCAAACTTATCGATCTAAGCTTACAAAGACTGGATCGACAAGCCTTGTTTTATTGCCCCATATATCTCAACAATTTATTTTTTAATTTTTTTCTCGATCCTTATACATCGACAAGTATTCTTAATCTCTTGTTTTATCGAATTCTGAAATCAAAAAAAATTACTGTAGTTTATTCTGCGATTCTTTTGCTTTTCTTTCACAAAAGAAAACTCAGGAACGCTGACTCCTGCAGCTTGTCTAGTTTAAGGGTTCTCAAGTATACACCATAAACTTTAGTAATTATCTTTACTTTAATTATGAACTTATTGGAGAATCGAGAACTTACCTCTTATCTTCTATAAAAATATTTGATCTTTTTTTTGTCGAGAAGTCTTCGTTCTTGCTCTTCGATTTTTCAATGTATAAGATAAAACAAAATTTCGATAAAACTATTTTTCAAAAGTTTCGATTCTTATTGAGCCCTTAGGACTTGATAAAAATTATTTTGATTCACCTTATCCCGACATAAAATCTTGTCAATCCTCCTCCACCCGATAAAAGTTCTTGTCGAGATAGCTTAACCTGACATAAAAGCTTATCGCATCCTAATCTATCGATATTTTTTCGAGAACTCTTAGAATTTTTTCAAAACTCGTTGACCGATATCACTCTGTCAAGTACAATGACCACACGTGAAGCCATGGCCATCGGTTCGAACACAAAACCCCCAATTGTTTTCCAAGGTGAATACTCACAGTAGAAGGATAGATTTATAGACTTCGCTGTACGACATGATTACGCGGATGAAATCATGAACTCCATCACTGAAGGCCCTCCACCCGTCTTCTATCATACCTTCCTTCCAGACCAAATGTTGATCCTCTTGTTCTAGCACGAAAAGAGATCAAGCCCAAGTCTGCCTATGATGATAATGAGAAGAGAATTACAAAAGGTGATCAACTTGTACGATCATACCTCCTTATGAGCATCCCAAATGGGATACACATCAGCCATGATAGCCAAAAAAGAATAGCCAAAGGGATGTGGGAAGAAATTGAAAAATTCGTGTTTGGCACAAAGATCGGGACTCAACTGAAGATCACCAGTTGTATCTCACAATATGAAGAAATCAAGGAAAAAGAGGGTGAAAGTCTTACGAATACATACACTCATTTTGTTTAATTAGTAAACGAGGTTAGTAATAACGATATTCGTGAGACAAAGATCGAGAACAATGTGAAGTTTGTAAGAAATATTCAACCGGAATGGCGTCCTTTTCCCAATCAAATCAAACACAACAAATTTCTCGCCAAACTCGATCTTCACAAAGTGTACGAAACCCTACAACAAGACGAAGAGGAAGTACTTGAAGCTATGGGGACAAATAACAAGCTCAAAAAGCCTTTCGATCCAATCGCTCTAGTGGCAAAAGAAAGCTGGAATTTATCTCGAAGCTCACAACAAGAAGCATTTCTTGAATTAGAGGACGAAGAGTTCGACTATGATCCGAAGATTTCCCAATTACAACAGCAATTGGTTCTACTCACAAAAGCATTTCAATAGAAGTTCTCTCGTTGCTCAAATCTCAATCAACAACGTTATGCTTCGGGACCAATGAATCATGAGCGTAAAACAATGTTCAAGCCAAAACCAAGGAGAGAAGAACAATGTCCGCCAACCAAACCGGAAGACAAATCCAAAGGCGAAATGAGTTTGTGCTACAACTGCGGAAAATCCGGCCACTATGCTCGTGAATGCAAAAAGCCAATAGTCAAAGAATCCAACTATTTCACTTACAAGTTGATGTTGGCTAAATAAAAGGAGGCCGGAAAAGTACTTATGGCGGAAGATGAACACTGGCTCAATCATGGTAACCAAGATGGTGATACGAAAAACGAGATTCAAGCGCATTTCTGTTTGATGGCTTATTCCGATCCTTCTGATGATTCCACTCCAACGCTTCCGACTACACAACTGAGGTAAGCCACTCGGACTATGATAGTTTTGTTTCTCAAATTCATGACTTGATGAATCAATTGCAAGAATTACAATCTACATTGAAAACCGAGAACCATTTGGTTTCCAAATTAGAAGCCCGTATAGAAAATAATCACAACCAACTTCTAACTACCACATCCGAACTTGATACTTCTCAAAGTATTTGCCCAAAACTTTCAAAAAGAGAAAACCACCTTTCAAAATGAAAATTTGGTGTTAAAACAACAAATCTCGAATCTCACAAATCAACCTACCAAATCTAAACATGAGACCAAAGAACTTTCATCAAAATATGAGTTTGTCACTATACAAAGACAAGATCTTTTAGATAAACTCAAGGATTTGGAACTCAAACTTTACAAGATTGGTCAAACAGAACAAACGATTCACTTGAACGCTCCAAAGGATTTAAGTTCAAAAGGAGAATTAGGTTTTGGTAACCCAAAACGCTTAGAAAAGGCCATTTACAATACACCGACTCTTTATAAATTTGAATATCTAGGCCTTGGTCTGGCATGCAAAATTCAATTTCTGAAATCACATGACAAAATCGAGAGTAGGGATGATTGGAATAGGAAGAGCAAGCAATATCACCAAACTCCATTTTGCTATCCCACGCAAGTGGAAAAGAAATCTTCGAAAGCAACTCTTCCAAACGACTATTCCATCATACACCGACGTAGAAATTCAAAATCAAACTCCCGAATTTAAACCATATATTCACGCCTTATTTTTAAAAAAGAAATTTGTTCAAATTGAAGAGGTGTTGAAATCTGAACGTTCATCGTCGGAAAATGAAAAGGAGGTTTTAATCTCTAAAATTCAAAACATGGAAAACGAAACTTTACACCCACACAAAAATCTTGAAGCTGATACAACTTCAAATATTTCTTCGTGTAAAGCTTTCGTTAGAACTTTTATAGATGATTGTCAAGAATCGTTCAAACTTGATCCAAACTATTGTCCTCCTAAATACCAAACTTACTCTACTCCCAACCAAATTGATGCGGAACTGGATGACCTTGAGAACATGACTTTTCACGACGAAAATTCTAATCTTTCTCAACTTAAATACGATGAATGTTTACATGAGTCGAATGCTAGCTTTGACTTTAATCCCAAACTTCCAACTCATACGACATTTTTAAACAAAGCCAAGAAACCGATGGAAACAACTTCGATTCCGGAGAATAAAAATGAATGTTCCACTAGTCAAACTAAAAACACTCATTCTAACCAAACGAATCAAACTAATATTTTCTCAAAAGGTGCTAATTGTGGTCCTGTTGATGTTTCATCAGTTTATTCTTTAAAGCCAAAGCAAGTTTGGATTGAAAAAGGCAAAAGCACTCCAAAGTCGTCATCCCGCAATAAAGACAAATTTACCTTTTCGAATTCTACAAATGTCAAAAGAACCAATCGTCATTTTCTATTTCCGTATACTATTCGTTCGTTTCGACATTTAATTCAATTTTCATTTAACCAAATTTGTTGCTCAAATGCGGTGTGAATGACTTTATGCGCATAAATTCTTTTGATTATGGTTATGATTATTATTCGGACATGCCTTACTCTTTCAATGATCATCAAGTCAATTATTTTCAAAACTATTTTGTTTATAAATGAGTTCCTAAAAAGACCATGACTTCCACACCTAAGTCCCACTTCAAATTGGTACCCAAAGATGCCAAGTCAACTAACCTTGTAGGACCAATTTACAAATGGGTACCAATATCTATCAGATTTTATGCTGGCCGGTCATGTGTGGTACTAAGATTCTAGATGCTCCAAACACATGACTGGACAAAAGGAGTTGCTTGCCAACTACAAGGAGAAAAAGGGCAGATTTGTACGATTTGGCAATGACCACTTAGCACCGATCAAAGGCCAAGGAGACATTATTCAAAATAACATCACAATATATGACATCTCATATGTTCAAGGCCTAAGCCACAATTTACTAAGCATTGACAAATTCTGTGAAAAAGAACTTGAAGTCAACTTCCGACCCGAACAATGTTGTGTGCGAACTTACGAAGGAAAGGAGTTTTTAGCCGGCAATCGCAAGTCCAATCTATACACCATCGACCTTTCCCAAGTTCAACCTCCTACGAATGTGTGTCTGCTCACGAAAGTGACTAATGCCAAGATCTGGTTTTGGCATCGACGATTATCTCATTGGAACATCAAAAATATAAGTCGACTCTCCAATGGAGGATTAGTCACTAGTTTACCAAAGATCAATGTGATAAGCCCCACTTATGTGATGCATGCGAGATGGGAAAGTTGAATAAAGTTTCGCACAAACACCAAGGTGGAACAAAACACCACAAGACCTCTAGAACCCATCCATATGGATTTGTGCGGACCAATGCAGACTGAAAGCATACATGGCAAGAAGTACGTCCTCGTTATGGTTGATGACTTCTCACGATTTACTTGGGTCAAATTCCTTCTCATGAAGAACGAAGCTCCCGAAGCAATCATCAATTTCTTGAAGGCCATTCAATTAAATTAGAGCTTACTGCCAAAAGTATCCGCACTGATAATGGAACCGAGTTCAAGAACCGCACTCTTGACAAGTTTCCCGAATCTGTTGGCATCACGCATACATTTCTGCAGCTCGAACTGCTCAGCAAAATGGTGTGGTCGAACGACGTAATCATACATTGGTCGAAGCTGCCCGCACTATGCATGCTTATTCCAAACTGCCACACCACCTTTGGGTCGAAGCAATCAATACAGCTTGCTACACTCAAAATCGTTCCATCGTCAACAAGCTCTTCAACAAAACGCCTTATCAGTTGGTCTACAACCGCATCCCATTTGTCCATCACCTTCGCACCTTTGGTGATCGCTGCTTTATTCTAAATAGGAGCCTCTTTTCCATCTGCCCAACGCCCCGAAACAACGTTCGAAAAGGAAAATCGTGGGAGACTCAAGCCAAAAGCCGATGAAGCATACTTTCTTGACTATTCTCCAAATGTCGCAGCTTATCAGATCTACATGAAGAATGGTCGTTGTGTCATGGAAAGTGTCAATGTCCAATTTGATACACAGACTGAAATGACACTTGAATAAGACAATTCTGTACCGACACTCACCGGTATATTAGCTTCCGAACAACTCAGTTCTGAACCTGCATCAAACCCCGCTCATTCAAAGCAAACATCCACTTCCAAAACCTCTACATCAGAACTGGATGATTTATTCGAGCACTTTTACTCGGATTATTTTGTCCCATACACTGATATATCTGTGAACACCACCACTCCTACCTTGGAGGTTCCCGAGACCACTAATCTTTCTGGACCGCCAGTCACAATGAAAACTGTCTCAACTGCTGCAAGCCCAAACTTATCATCAACTGTTGCCTTAGTCTTTCCTTCAAATCAACCACACTCATGACCCACAAACCAAGTAACCCCCATAATTTCAAATGCACTGGACCCACTTCCTGCAACCCAACCATGTCCGGAACCGACATCCTCTCCCCCAACATCGAACACAACTCCCACAGGTGTCTCAAGTTTCACTTGCTCTTCCAAAGTGGCTCCATCCCCAGAATCAGTTGAAGATCTTTCAATTGGCACTTATATAGACGACACTCCTGACCTAACCGTGATTCGGCCCCTTCCCCATACCATGAAATGGGTCCGATCTCACCCACCCAATCAGATTATTGGAGAAGCATCTAAACCAGTCACAACAAAAGCTGCTTCCGCCAACGATTGTCTCTTCTCATCATTCCTAAGTCGAATCGAACCTAAAACCATTGAAGAAGTTATGTCTGATCTGGACTGGATTATTGCCATGCAAGAAGAGCTCAACCAACTTGAAATGCTGAAAGTTTGAACAAAACCAGTCTTGGCACCAAATGGATTTTCAAAAATAAACAAGATGAAGACGACATTGTCATACGCAACAAAGCACGACTTGTCGCAAACGGCTACCGTCAGCAAGAAGGTATTGACTACGAGGAAACATTCGCCCCGGTGGCGCGAATTGAAGCCATTCGCATTTTCTTGGCTTATGAGGCTCACAAGAACTTTGTTATTATCCAAATGGATGTCAAGACTGCATTTCTGAATGGCGTTCTCAGAGAAGAAGTATATGTTTCTCAGTCCGACGGGTTTGTCGATTCTTCAAAGCCAAGTCATGTTTACACTCTCGACAAAGCTCTCTACGGCCTCAAACAAGCTCCACGTGCATGGTATGATAGTCTATATGAATACTTGGTCAAAAACGGGTACTCCAAAGGTAAGATCGATCCTACATGTTCATAAGAAGGAAGAGGGTGATATCATGCTTATTCAAATCCACATAGATGACATCATTTTCGGTTCGACTAATCCACAACACTGTAAGAAATTCTCCGAACTCATGATTGCCAAATTCAATATGAGTATGATGGTAGTGATGAATTTTTTCCTAGGACTTCAAGTAAAACAATTTTCAATGGGAATATTCATCAACCAATCGAAATACATCTCATATATGTTACATAAATATAACATGACAACTTGTACACCGATTGAAACCCCCATGTCTCCAAGTTCAAAACTTCACACTAATCCTTTGGGCAAAGCGGTCGATTCCAAAACCTATCTGGGAATGGTCGGTTCTTTGATGTATTTAACGGCTAGTCGTCCGGACATAATGTTTGCTACTTGCCTTTGCGCTAGATATCAAGCATCTCCCAAAGAATCTCATCTTAGTGCCCTTAAGCGTATTTTTGTTATTTAAAAGGTACTATTGATCTTGGCCAATGGTATCCCAAAGATACGGGTTTCGAGTTAACTGCTTTTTCAGATGCTGATTACGCCGGATGCATGCTTGATCGAAAAAGCACGACAGACCACATTCAGTTCTTGGGAGACAAATTAGTGAGATGGTCCTCGAAGAAGCAAACGTGCGTCTCTACTTTCAATGTGGAAGCATAATACATCACAAGTCATTTGGATGCGCACGCAACTTAAAGACTATGGCTTCTAGTTTGACAACATTCCTAGGTATTGCGATTCAAAGAGCGCCATATCCATCTCCAACAATTCTGTTCGACATACAAAGACAAAACACATCGATGTCCGCTACCATTTTATTAAAGACCATATCGAAAGAGTTACGATCGAATTATATTTTGTTAATAAAAAACTCCAGCTTGCCGATTTGTTCACAATGGCATTGGATGAGAAACGCTTCCAGTTCCTAGTGTCCAAGTTGGGCATGCTTAATCTCAAAACCTGATTCGCAATCAGTGTTTTCTAAATACACAAAAAGCCCATTCAAGTGTCAATTAACATTCACCTTTTAATGTGAATATTCATTATTATTGTTTTTTCATTAAGTGTTCTGTATTTTCATTAAGTGTTCTGTTTTGTGGATTTTTCATTAAGTGTTATGTATTTTCAATTTATTTTATCGTCAAATTTTCGTCATGAGTGCACCTTGTGTGATAGCCTATAGGGAGAGCATCGACTTAGTGGCTCACCAACACCCGGATGAGCCTGCCCATGAGCCAAACCATGAGGAACACCTCGAGTTGGGTGAGGGTCCTAGAATAGACGAGTAGGTTCTGGATCAAGGGGATCCTGCATAGGGTGTTGAGAGAATAGTTGGTGTCAGAGGAAATGTCGAGGGTGGTGCATCTGATCAGCTTACCCGTACTGCTTCTACACCTACCATTCCCATTCCACCTCCAACCGGTACTACGACTACCTCTAACTCCCTACAACACGCATTCCACGCTTGAAACCACTCGTAAACCGTCGTCGCCTACGCCGTCGCCCGTCATCCTCTGAATCCAAAGAAAGCTCGGACGATCAACCTTTACATCGCCGAAGGAGAATTTCTCCAGCCGAAGCGGCACTTAGAAGAATCAGTCCTCAACCCTCAATTCAAGACTCCTCATTAGAAGCTACTGATTTCGATGACCTTCATGACCTCTACGACTTTGATCCTATCACCGAACCACTATCTAACCCACTACCTGAACCAAATATTGGAGTGATAAAAAGAACGGAGGGAGTATCAGTTGAAAGTACGAATGTGAGCATGAGTGCAAGTGAGAAAAATATGAATGAGAGTGTGATACCTACAAACGCTAACCGGTTAACCGCGTCTCTTTTTGATACTCATCCGTTGAGCACCAACATTGGACAAGCTGTTGTCAACCCAACAATGCAAATGCACGCCCCATCTAGCCACTCTGTAGACTCACAACAGCCTACAGTTTCAGAAATTCTTGTGAGTTTAGCTCCTCATCTAGCTGCCCTCTCTTCAGGAGGCATAGCTATTGAACCAAGAAATAGTATATCACCAATTTCGACTTTATTTTTTAGCACTTCGAGTCTAGAACCTTCTAGGGAACATGTGTCTTTACACACTGAGAGTCTTCGTGGCTCAGTCGGAACTTCAATAGTGATGTCCATTTCAGGCATCCACGAGGATTAAAAGGAAATCCTACCAACGCTACATCAATGCCAATGCTGAACATGGATCACACAGTTGATTTAACTATAATGTCAACGTGTAATCTATGTGATCCCGGTGTTTCCCTTTCAGGTACAACTTCGCCAACTTTTATAGTCGATCCTGCAACTCAAGCGTATGTTGAAGCTCAATATAAGAGAGCTCAAGATTCTTTATTTACTCACGAAGAACGCATGCAAGAAATGATCTGTCAAGTGTCTGAAGCTTCTAGATCCTGGACAACCAATGCTAATCAAGTTAGTTCTTCCTGGCCTAGCACAACTCGCACTCTGCCCTCGACACCTCGTGGCTCTGAGGATCCAATTCTTCCTTCATCACCGCAACGACATCAGTACAAAATGATGAGCTTATGTCTATGCTCTATGCCAGTCTGCTTGCCGAAGCTACAACTTGAGGTCTGCTTGAAGAGGAACTTATGGGTCTTTTACGACGAAATTTTTTGATCCCTATTGTCACTCGCCATGAATTTGATCTTTTCAAAGCTGATATGAAAATGAATCTTGAAGATATGGCGACTCAACAAAAACAATCTGTTGATGACATTCTTGGTGCGATTACTGCTCTCCGTACAGAAATCCAACAGTCTTGTCGCCCAGCTGCTTCTGTTCAACGTCGTCGACCTGATCAGGATGATCCAGACTCTGTTCCTAATCACCCTGAGGGGGAGACACACCTTTGGGTTACAAGAGCTCAAGCTCAAACTCAACCATCTACTACAACAACTGCAGCTCCATCTTCTACAGCTCCGCCATCTCTTCAACGACAACAAACTGCTCCACATCCCATGCAACAAGTTAATCCACCAACGGTTGAAAAGCCCAAGGCAAATTTTAATATTGGGAGTGGATCGTAAGCTGTCGAACTGGAACCAGAAAATGAAGAAGTGGTCAATGTTTAGAACTTGAGGAATTTTGTCAAAAACTGGTTTAGAGATCCGTATGAACCTGTTGTGAGAGAAGAAGATTATGTGAATTTAAGGTACGCTAAAAGGAACCATGCTCCTGGAACATTAAATGAAACACCTTTACTGCCTCACCAGATTCGTTGGTAAAGCAATCTATCAGATAGAAAATGGGTAAATCCACAAGTCAGGATTCCTTATCTAGAAGAAACAATGCAAAAGATATTCTTGGAGAAGAAGAAACCAGATGATATGTCTCGTACTCATTTGATCATGGAAATGAATTTGTTACAAGTTACATAATACGTGAGGATATTGAAAACAAAAGCAAAGGAACCGAAGGAAGTTATTTCAAGACATAGGATCGTCGCTATCATGGAGATTGGATATGATAGAGCTTTTCGAGTGGAGTTTCCAACATTCAAAGTTAAAAGATATGATGGGAAGGTTTACTGCTTCTCTAGGGCAAAATTTGCTAACATTGATGTAACTGATATGAAGACATTGTATACGGAGCTAAAAGACAAAACAAGAAGATCAATTGATGAACAAAGAGTACTTAGAGCAGTCATACGACACATCCTGGTAAAGTTACCTTCATGATCTTCAAAGAGGAATCGAAAGCGAACAAAAAAGGGTTATCTTCCTAAACCTGATCAAAGTGTTCCGGATCTGGATAAAGTGAAACTTACTACAATTCTGACCAAACCAGCACATGGGGTCATTTACCTGAAGATGCGGGAGAAAAGAGGTTTTTACAATTCAGTGAGATAACTGCTTATTCAGATGGAACTTTGTGTGGAGTTCGAAACAGATTATCTGTTGAGATAAGTGCTAACATGAAGAAAGAAAAGGAAAATCAACTCAAGTCTGATGAAAGACAAAGACTTCTAAACGCCATTGAAATTATTGACAAATGTCGTATCTACCGTCAAATTCTACGGAGATTTGAAGGCTTGTTCGAGCTTAAAAGATGATATGCTTATTTTACCCCAAAGGGTGAGATTGTTAGGACTTCACTTAATTGTGTCAAAATAAAGTAAGGATATGCTTATTTGTAAAAAGAAAGTTTGTAATTCCTTAAACTCTACCTTCCTTATATAGTTTAGTCCTAGCAATATAAATAGGGTTTTAGGGTCATTCCTTAGGAGCGTGTGATTCAATATTGAGAACTAATCAGTGATATCTGACATCTTGATTATCATATTGTAATCTACATTATATACAAGTGAGATATACGACTTCGGATCTTCATATTATTCTTGTGTTCTTCGCAGTATTACTTAAATCATTCGTACTTGATCATTATCTGGGATCCACAATCTCAGATTCCACAGCCTCAAAAGAATACAAAGCTCTCCAGAGAACAAAAGCTAAATTGAAAATTAATGATCATGTTTCTTCTGTTTCACTAAATCGGCCAAAAGTTCAAAGAGCGTGGACTCCCAAGAGGCAGCTTACAAAGAAGAATTTACCTGTTCTGAAGCATAAGTCTAGACTAGATAAGAAGTTCATTCGAACAATTAATGCTAGAATAGACAAAAATAAGAAATCCTGTAATTATCATTCCAGAAATGAAAATTCAATGAATTCTTTTGTGTCTCAGAACTCTGAATGTTTCTCTCTATTTCTTAAACTAAAACAATTCTTCTTGAATCTACATTGTTTTACTTCTAATTTCTATAAACACTCAAATTTCAAAAACAATAAGAAAAAGCACTTTCAATCTAAATCAGGCAAACCAGAAGTCTCTGGAATATCTGCAAATTCTTTTGAACATAAAGATAAATCAAACAAAAATATCAAGTCTAACTATAAGGGACCCATTATGAAATGGGTGCCTAAATCTCTCTAATTCTGTATTGCAGAAACAGTGTGTGCATATCTGGTATCTTGACCCTGGATGCTCAAGGCACATGACTATTAAAAGAAACTTAATTTCCATGTTGAAGGACAAAACCGGTGGAGCAGTAACGTTTGGGGACAATGGAAAGGGTCAAATAAAAGGTTATGGTACTCTTCAAGGAGGAAACATCAACTTAATAAAGGTTGCACATGTTTCTGGATTAAAATATAATCTTCTAAGTGAACTATGAGATGCTAAAATGTTGGTTGTGTTTGATGAAAAACATTGTTACTTACAATATATTGCAGGACAAGAGCTATGTAGAGCCGCTAGAAAAGGTAGCCTGTATATGATGAACTTCACTTGTAAAGATGGTACAGAAACACTCTGTCTTATCTCGAAGAAGAGTGAAATAGCTTGGCTCTGGCATCATAAACTTTTTCATCTTAATTTTCAAACTCTTGAAGTGCTTGTAAAATATAACCTGGTTAAGGACCTTCCAGAGGTTCACTTCTAGAAGGATCATCTCTGCCTTGCTTGTGAAATGGGAAAAATAAAAAAAGCCTCCCATAAGACTAAGAGTGATCATTCTTGTTTAAAACCTCTGAACCTCTGCAATTACTACATGTTGACCTATGTGGTCCTATTGCAGTGTAGAGTCTCTCTTAAAAGAAATATATTTTTGTGCTAATTGATGAATATTCCAGGTACACATGGATTGATTTTGTTAGACAAAAGTCAGAAGTCCCAGTTGCTTTAATCAACGCGATGAAAAGGATACAAGTTCATCTGCAAAGCACAATACAACAGTTCAGAAGTGATGGTACTAAATTCAAGAATACCAGACTTGATGAGTATCTAACGAACCAAGGAATTTCACAAAACTTCTCAGCTGCTGGTACTCCTCAACAAAAGTGTGGTGGAAAGACGAAATTGCACATTAGTTGAAACAGCAAGAACCATGCTTGCAACTTCTAAACTACCCACCCACTTATGGGCTGAGGCTGTCTCTGCTGCATGTTTTACACAAAACAGATCTATAACTGTCAAGAGACATCTTAAACTTCTTATAAGCTTATAAAGAATAGAAATCCTAATGTTAAATTTTTACACATCTTTGGCTGCAGGTGCTTCATTCTGCATGATCGTGACAAACTTGGAAAATTCGATACGAAATCTGATGAAGCTAAAATTTTAAGATATTCTTTGACCTCATGGAAAACACCAATATCGATTTTGATGACAAAACACCATTGACCTCTGATTATACCCATTCAGAACTCAAACTCAACAATGTAACTTTTGACTATCTCTCCAGCTCCAGAATCTGAGATTGATGCTATATTCAAAGATTTCTTTGGAGAGCAAATTCCTTCTGTAGAAATAGCCAGAAGTTCACCAATAAATCCATCAGAAGTACTTCGAGATTCTAGAATTACTATTTTAGGTCCCTCTGTCTCTACAAGTACAAATGAAAGTCCAGAGGAATCTTTGTCTCATCCAGATATAGAAAGTTCAAATCAAAATCCATTTTTTGTGCCTTCATTTGAGGGGGAGAGATTAGGCTCCTCTCCAGAAATTGAAATTCCAAAAGAAGATATAAATGCATCGTAAGTTGAAATTGAACCTCCACAAGTCTCTCAAACCCACATGAAGAGATGGACAAAAGCTCACACATCTGATCAAATTATTGGTGACCCTTCTGAGGGTGTCAAAACCAGCCCTGCAACGGCAAATGAAGCTTTCTTTGTAAATTTACTAAGCATGGTAGAACCAAAATGAGTCCCTGAAGCTCTACAAGATCTCTGCTGGATCGATGCAATGCAAGAAGAGCTTCTGCAATTTGACAGAAACAAGGTATGGAAGCTTGTACCATTACCAAAAGACAAAACTACAGTTGCTACAAAGTGGATATTCAGAAACAAGAAAGATGAAGATGGAATTGTGGTCAGAAACAAAGACAGGCTAGTGGCAAAGGGTTACTGTCAAGAAGAAGGCATTAATTATGACGAAACCTTTGCTCTAGTTGCAAGGCTTGAAGCAATTCAATTGTTTTTAGTTCTCTCTGCATACAAGGATTTCAGTATCTATAAAATAGATGTAAAATGTGCCTTTCTAATTGGCAAGCTTAAAGAAGAAGTATACATCCAGCAACCCCCAGATTTTGAAAGTGCAAGTAATCCAGACTATGTCTATCTTTTAGACAAAGCTCTGTATGGATTAAAGCAAGCTCCTCGAGCCTGGTATGAACGTTTATGAAAGTTTCAGATCGACAATAAATACGAAAAAGGTAAAATCGATACCACTCTGTTCATCAAAAGGTGAAAAGGTGAGCTGATCATGGTTCAAATATATGTCGATGATATTATATTTGGTTCTAATAATCAAGCAAAAGTAGATTTGTTTTCAAAACTAATGGAAAGTGAATTCGAAATGAGCATGATGGGAGAACTAAATTTCTTCCTAGGGCTCCAAGTCAAATAGACAAATACTAGCGTTTTTAAATCAAGTCAAGTATGTCTCTGACATTTTAAAGAAATACAAGCTTCACAATTCCACTAGAATGAAAACACCAATCTCACCAAATACAAGGCTTGACTCTGATTCCTCTAGGAAACAAGTAGACGTTAAGAATTGCAGAGGTATGATTGGTTCTCTTATGTACTTAACTGCAAGTAGACCAGATACAATGTTTGACACTTGCCTGTGAGCTAGATATCAACCCAAGACCAAAGAATCTCATCTGGTTGATGTGAAAAGAATCTTTAGATACCTTAATCGAACACCCTCTTTGTGCTTCTAGTATTAGTGCATTCTGGCTCTGATTTAATTGCTTACACTGATTTAGATCATGCCTGTTGTAAATTAGATAGGAAAAGCACCTCTGGAAGCTGCCAACTTCTAGGGAACAGGCTAATAAGTTAGACATCTAAGAAGCAAAATTGTGTTGTTGCTGCCAGTTGTTGTTCACAAGTTATCTAGATGAAGACCAAACTCAGAGATTATAATCTTGTTTATGACATAGTTCCAATCTTGTGTGATTCAGAAAGTGCAATTGCCATCACAAGAAATCCAGTACATCACTCACATACCAAATACATTGATTTCAGGTACCATTTCATGAAGGATCATGTGGAAAAAGGTACCGTTGAAATGTACTTTGATTCCACTGATACCAACTTGCTGACATTTTCATAAAAGCTTTGGATGAAAACAGATTTAACTTCTTAATCAGCAAATTAGGCATGCTTAATATCTGATAAAAGTCCATAATCTATTGTTAAAATTGTCTTCTGTATCATTTTCTTAAGCATGTTTTTAGTCAAAACATTCTATCTTCTATCTTCTGAAATCATTTTTCTATCGCAAGCATTCAAGAAGCTTTTGTCTATACTAATTATATCTCTACATCTCAAATTGTATATTTTCAAGATTTTATGATCCAAGCACAGTTTGAGGGGTGCAGAGAAACAAATATTATAATCAAATTACACAGTTCGAACAATTTTCAATTTGCCTGAAATAACACATGTCAAGGGGGAGCAAACACTCACGCATACTTCAAGGGGGAGAAATCTTAATTTCTGTATGAAACTCATGATTCAGAAGATAACTTAACAAAACCTCTAGATTAACTCTTGCCGCCAAGGTTAACCAGAAGTCCCTGGAATGACTATCGTTCCTTCTGGTTTTTCAAACTTATGAAAGATACATTACCACCCAAAACTTGTGTACCAATTCAAACTTTCAAAGTCATACAGAAGCCTCTGGATTGTCTTAAAAACCCGTTGAAAATCTTTTTCTCTGAAAATCACACATATCATTTTCTTTTGTACTAACTCTTGCCGTCAAGGTTATACAGAAGCTTCTGAAATGTCTATTATTTTCTCTGAAAAATCTTTTCAACTTGTTCAAACTTTCTTTTGGTCCCAAAAACGATTTTTCATTTGACCAATTGATTGATTTTAAAGTATTTTATGTAATCCATTAGCCTTTGTGCTTCTGGATCAAATCAAAACTGAAGTAATGCTTCAAAAAACTTTTCAAAAGTATCATATGTCATTCAGAACTTCTTTCCTAACTCTTGCCTTCTAGGTTATACAAAAGCCTCTAGTATGTCTATGAAACTTTCTACAAGGATATATTTTTTAAAGAACTTAAGAAATAACATTCTCTGAATAACTCTTGCCTCCAAGGTTAATAAGAAGCTTTATTATTCTCTGAATAACTCTTGCCTACCTAGATCGATTTTCAAAATATTTCTAGGATGATCATGCGCGATCAATGGTTAAAATAAATGAATTAATCATGACATTTACACAGGCATACTCCTCTCAACGGATTTTTTTTTCTGACATAGCCACGTGTCAAAACCCTACCCTAAACAAATATGAAACGTCAGACACGCGTAAGCGTCTTATGATCCGCATGATTTCCCAATGTGTAGCCCACGTCATTCAAAACCGTTCCATTATCTTTACCACTCGAGTATCCCTTTTTACTCTTACTATTTAAAATCGATTCATCGTTTCATTTTCACTTTTTACCATCCCTGCTCACAAATTTTCTTGTGCTTCAAGAACTCCCATTGCTGCATACCTGCAGCTCTCGAAAACCCTAATTGTTCAATGGCTGCTAAAAACCAAATTCCTACAAAGGCGCACACTGAGGAAGATCAAATGGTGGATTCAACTACTGAGAGTGTACCAATCGTGTTCATACCATCCAAACTAAGCCTACATTGAGGACTATCGAATCATGATAGAGTTCCTCCAAAACCATATACTCAACAGAGCCTTAACCATTGTAAACCCAAATGTCCCCGAACAATTTGTTCAAGAAGTCTGGCAATCCATATACATCAACGATGATTTTACACTCACTTGAAGCTTCAATATCCCCAACGATGAAAATCATGCGGTTGAAGTGCAGATTACAAGGAAGAAGATTGCCAAAGCCTTTCATCTTACAGATTCATATGTTTTAGACAACGGATCTCTTGAGCCAAACCCAACCCTTGAAAAAAATCCCACTTCTGATGTGTTGGTTGACTTTATGAAATTCTTAGGGTACAACAAAGAAATAATAAGTGTCTCCGAGTTCAAAAGACATGCCTACCACCCATGTGGAATATACTTGTTTCTATTTTAAACAAAAGCCTTACCTGCAAAATTGGCTCAATGGATCAAGAAAGCACTGATGTGATAACAATTATGGGATGTTCTTCAATATGCCTCTGGATTACACCGATCTTCTGTTCAGAGAAATACAAGGCGCTGTTCACAACAAGGTTCTTCTCAAGAAGAAGGGTAAACCTCTCCCAGCACTCATGTTCCCATGCTTCTTAGCCATGTTCATTCAAGAAGGTATTTCCAAGTGGAGTATTCCTTGTATCCAACCATTCGAAAAACTTCATGTGATGAGTACTCACCGTCCAACACTTCACAAGGATGGGTACAAGAAAAATCTAGAACTTTCAAGGTACATGCTAAATCTAATCCTTTCCACCTCTCCTACTCTCCAATCCTATAGGGAGTCTTTAGTAATCTCAGAACAGAGACCACCTACCCTAGTGTTGATCATAACTCCTCTCAATGATTTGAATATGATTCCTTCTGTGTACTTAGTGAAATTCCATGGTTAAGCTTCTGTTCAAATTCAGCGACAGCATACGCTGAGTACCATCAGCGATCGCTGAAGATCAAGGAACAACATGCTTATCTCTGAAGACCTGAAGATCAACTATCACACCAAAAGTCCATTCAGTAAAAGTCGAAGACCAAAGCTGAAGAAAGAGATAATCAGCTAAATGACCTGAAGCGGTTCAGCGATAGCAGCGATTATCTACTTAAAGGGTGAAGTCTTAAGAAGCGTCAGCAACACTGAAGTTCATCCTTGAATAATCAGTGTCAACGATCAAATGAAGCTTCTCACACAAGACTCAAGATTGATCTTATCCTCCATGCACAAAAGTCAAACCTTTCACCTTGTCAGAAAAGGACGTACGAATTGTCTCTTATGTTCCCATCAAATCTGATATGGTACTGTTCATAGTCGGCCACAAGCATGGTTGTCCTATTTGCATCAAACTTTGTGTTTCTCTAGTTACAATAGAATAGGTTTTAAACTTGTTCTAATTTCCGCTTGTAACTATAAATCTGTTTATGTTTAATAAACTTATTTAAAAACCAAAATTTTGTGTGTTTGTATTCAACCCCCCCTCCCTTTTACACATTGTTTACTATTATTAACTCTTGTAGACCCTTATTGGGACCAACAAGTGGTATCAGAGCAGTGTTCTTATATTTTTTATTTAAAATATCTTTCAATATACTATATTTTAAAATGACAAACCCTAGTACAAACTACAATGACAATGGATCTTAAGCTAAACCTCCAAGGTTCAGCCATGATAATTTCCTTTTATGGAAAGAAAGGATGTCTCTTTTTCTCGAGGGATCTAACCCCAAGATCTCTTACTATGTGGAAAATGGACCATTTATTCCTACAACCATAGTAGCAAGTGTACCTGCCACTACTACTACCCCAGCCATCGCTGAAAGGAGTATTAGAAAGACTCCAGATTGATGGACTGAGGAAGACAAGAAAGAGGTTGCTATTGATGCGGAAGCACGATCCATAATAGCAATGTCTTTGCCTGATGAAGTGTATCATTCCGTTATGAAAATGAGAACTTCAAAGAAAATGTGAGATACTCTCTGTATCCAATATGAAAGAACCTCTGAGGTTCAGGTCACCAGATGTATAAACCTCGTAAGACAATATGAGAGTTTTATGCATCATAAAGGTGAATCCCTCTCTCAAATTCATCAGCGATTTAATTGTCTGTTGATTGACCTTAAAACTGTCAACAGAGTTTACTGTAACGCTGAAGGAATCTTGAAACTGTCAAAGAATCTTGAAACCTTATCTCTGAGTGCTCTTTATGGAATGCTCCTAAATAAGGAACAATCTCAACTTCTCAGAAGGAACCTCATAAATGAACTCAAGGGTACCAAAAGTACTTCTTTGGCACTCGTGACTTCAGAGGCTATTCCTCCTAAAAACTATCCTTCTTCTTCAATCATCTCCATAACTGAATTTATCCAAACTGATTCAGAAGACCCACTCACTAATGCTGACATCTCTGAGTTCGATAATTCTCTAGCTCTTCTAACCAACAACTTTAGAAGATTTTCCAGAAAGAGTAACTTTTAGAAACCTTCTCTCTCTGACTCTAAAAAGCCTAAAACCTCTCTGGCTGAAAAATCCTCAGCTATTTGCTTCAATTGTCAGCGAAAAGGTCATTTCGCCAGCAAATGTCGCTCTAAGAAAGTTTCTGCTCCTACCACCTCCCAGACCTCTGATAAAAAGGAGAAGTCTTTGAAACTTAAAAACAAATACCATGATCTGAAGAAGAATCAGCGAAAAGGCAAAGGACTTATCGCTGAGGAAGTTGACTGGGATGCTGAAGAAGATTGGGCTAAGACCTCTGAAAAGTCTGGGTCTGATGAAGAAGATCTTGCCTTTCTATGTCTAATGGCAAGAATAGAGGATGTTGTAGAAGCTACTGAAACTTCTTCCTCTGAGTCTCCTTCCACTCAGGTAACAAACCCCTCTGTCTCCTCTGTCTCTGAAAACAATCACTTGTCAGCTCTCGATGCTATGACCATTGATTTCTACAATGCTTTAAATGGAAAGGTTAAAGCTGAAAAAATAAATACTGATTTATCTTAACAATTAAAAAATTGTCATCTTAAAATCAAAGAACTTTCTAAAACTGAAGAGTCCTATAAGGACCAAGTCTTTGCTAATCAAACAATAAGCATCGAACAGCAGAAAATCTCTTCTCTCAAATTACAAGGAAGAAACCCTTCCTTCAGTGATCTTTGGTGGAAATGGCAAATGATACACTAAAGGTTATGGAATTCTATCCAACGGAGCTACCTCTTTTACTCGTGTGGCTTATGTTGAGGGACTAAAACACAATCTCTTAAGTGTTAGTCAACTTTGTGACAAAGATTTCAAAGTTCTATTCTTGAAGAACAGATGTGCTGTCACTGACTACAATGATAAACTTGCCCTTGCTGGCAAAAGAGTTGAAAATGTCTATGTAATAAATATGAATACTTCTCACTCTGAGAACATGTGTTTTATATCAAGAGACTCATCTGATATAAATTGGTTATGGCATATAAGACTCTCTCACCTCAACTTTAAGACAATAAATGAGTTGTCTTAGAAAGATTTAGTCAGAGATCTTCCCACTCACACCTTTACAAATGAATCTCTTTGTTCAGCTTGTGAGAAAGGAAAGTTGACTAAAGCCTCCTTCGGATGGAAGCAGATTTCTTCAGGGACAGCTCCTCTTCAGTTACTCCATATGGATTTCTTTGGACCTGTTAATGTCCAATCCATATCTGGGAAGAAATACACTTTAGTAATTGTTGATGAATACTCCAGATATACCTGGGTATTTTTCCTAAGATCTAAAAGTGATACCCCTGAAATGATAATCTCTTTTATCAAAAGGATGGAAGTTATGAATAACTTATTGGTTTGCTCAATAAGAAGTGATCATGGTACTGAATTCAACAATAGTACCTTGGAAAATTTCTTTGAAGAAAAGGGCATCTCTCACAACTTCTCTTCAGTAAGGACTCCTCAGCAGAACGGTGTTGCTGAAAGAAGAAATCGAACCATTATTGAAGCGGCTCGCTCAATGATCAGTGAATCAAGACTTCCAACTCAATTCTGGGTTGAAGCTGTCAATACAGCGTGCTTCACTCAGAATCGATCACTGATTGTTAAGAGATTCAAGAAGACTCCCTATGAATTATTTCATGGAAGAAGACCAACTCTGAAATACCTTCACATTTTTGGATGTGTATGCTACATACTGAATGTCAGAGATCATTTGGGAAAATTTGATCCAAAACCTTATGACGGTATATTTCTTGGATACTCCTCTGTGTCCAAGTCCTTCAGTGTATTCAACAAGAGAAAACACCATGTTGAAGAATCCATTCATGTCAACTTTGATGAATCTCGTCCAATTCACTCTTCTCATAATCTCGATGATGAGGAGGAATTGAATGCTTGGATGAAATCGCATTATGGGGAACCTGAAAACTTATTTCAGCAACCAACCTCCTGCTGAAACATGTGATGATGAAGTCTCTGCAAATCCTTCCAGTGATAATCAACCATCTTGAGGCATGAATGTCACTCCTCTCAATTAGATTCCTACTGCTGATATCTCTCTTGGAAATTCTTCTGTGAACATCCAAACCATCTTTGAAAATCAATCACCT
Source organism: Silybum marianum (assembly GCA_036898165.1). NCBI lineage: Eukaryota > Viridiplantae > Streptophyta > Magnoliopsida > Asterales > Asteraceae > Silybum > Silybum marianum. The sequence continues at coordinate 15,577,686 of CM072533.1, forward strand.
GATTTGATTTTAAATGAAGAACCAGTTCCTGAATCAGGTCATAATCCAGAGACTGAAGAACAAGTCGTTGAATCTACAGTTGATCTTTCTCCTCAACCTCCAGCTCAGCGATGGACTGCAAGTCATCCAATAAATCAAATTATTGGTGATCCTAATGCAGGTATCAAAACAAGTAGAGGCACAGGTAATATCTGTCTTTGTGTAAATTTCATTTCTCTCTCTGAACCTAAGAAGATAGATCAAGCTATCTCTGATCCTAGCTTGTTTTCAGCGATGCAAGAAGAACTGACTGAATTTCAAAGAAATAAAGTTTGGAATCTTGTTCCTAGACCTCTGGTAAAACAGTAATAGGAACCAAATGGGTTTTCAGAAATAAGCTAGATGAAAACGGGACTGTAATTTGCAATAAGGCTAGACTTGTTGCTCAAGGTTATAGACAAGAAGAAGGAATTGATTATGATGAGACCTTTGCCCCTGTAGCTCATTTAGAAGCCATAAGACTCTTTTTAGCTTATGCTGCCCATAAAGACTTCAAAGTTTTTCAAATGGATGTTAAAAGTGCTTTTCTAAATGGAAAACTCAGCGACGAAGTTTATGTTGAACAACCCCCTGGTTTTTCAGAACCTAACCATCCTGGTTATGTTTCTAAACTTGAAAAAGCCCTTTTTGGGTTAAAACAAGCTCTTAGAGCTTGGTATGATACCCTTTCTAAATTTCTTTTAAAATAAAATTTCGTTCGTGGAAAAATTGATCAAACTCTCTTTTTAAGAAAGTACAAAGGTCACACTATTCTTGCTCAGATATATGTAGATGACATTATCTTTGGTTCCACAAGACCTGAGCTTTGTACTCGTTTCACTGAAAGAATGAAGAAACAATATAAAATGAGTATGATGGGTGAACTAACATATTTTATAGGTTTGCAGATAAAGCAATCTGATAAAGGTATCTTTATTTGTCAAAGTAAATATGTTAAATACATGTTGAATAAATTTGATATGAATCAATGCTCAACGATGAAGACCCCCATGGCACCTCCTCTGACTTTTAACAAGGATCCAGATGGAAAACCAGTCAATGTCACTGCCTATCGAGGAATGATTGGATCTCTGCCGTATCTTACATCGAGTAGACCCGATATCATGTATTCTACATGTCTGTGTGCTCGGTATCAAGCTGAACCGAAGGAATCCCATCTTATCGCTGTAAAGCGAATCTTCAGATACCTGAAAGGAACTCAAAATCTAGGCCTCTGGTATCCTAAAGGCTCTGGATTTGATCTTATTGGTTACTCTGATAGTGACTTTGCAGGTTGTAAAATTGGTAGGAAAAGCACCACTGGTGGGTGTCAGCTACTAGGTGGTAAATTAATAAGCTGGATAAGCAAAAAGAAGAATTCAGTGTCCACTTCCACCACTGAAGCTGAATACGTAGCTGCTGGTAGTTGTTGTGCTCAAATCATTTGGATGAGAAATCAACTCAGAGACTACGATCTAAAGCTCGTTAAAATTCCTATATATTGTGATAGCACTAGTGCTATTGCAATTGCTAACAACCATGTACTCCATTCGAAAACCAAGCACATTGAGATCAGATATCATTTTATCAGAGATCATCTGATGAATGGAGAGATTGAACTTCACTTTGTTCCCACTGACTATCAACTCGCTGATCTTTTCACAAAACCTCTTGATGAGACTAGATTCAATCTACTTATCAGTGAGCTTGGAATGTTGAACGCTGAGTAACTTCTTCCCAGCCATCACAATTGTTCAGTGATACAAAAGGGTTTTCAATCTATCCATGCCCAGACCTCTGATTCAGCGATATCTGTAACTCACTCAGGTATTACGCTCTTTTTCTTTTCCTCCTCTCTGATTAGTTTAATCATAGACTGTTTTCTCAAAAACAAAACCATCACTGATAATCCTTTATTATTATTGATGAAGTTTTTAAAATTAATGATAACACATTCTTTATGGATAATTATCATTAAAATATTTTAAAATTATGAAAAAGACACGTCAGACCTTTTTCTGACACACGACGGATCACGACGTTCCAATCCCAACTCTTTCCTTGGGGCGTGCGTAGGTCATCAGTTTTTTTTAAAAGCTAAAACCGTCGTTTAGCCTCCTTTCTCTCTCCTCATGCTATTTAAGCAAATCCTTATTCACTATTTGCTCTTTACGCTTTCATAACTTTCCAAGAGCAAATAGAGCCTTCATACCTTCTTGCAACCTTCAAGAACACCAAGAACACACACTAGTGCGTCTTTCCTTTTCTGGACTAAGGTTTGATCAAAACCTAAAACTAAAGAACTAGAAACATCTTGTTTCAGATATCTCTTACCTTTTCCTATTTTCTTTCTCATTAAAAACTCTTTTAAAAAAAAGGGCTAAAATATATATAAACTGGATTAAAACTTGAAATAATTTCATTTCAAAATCCTGTTCTTTAGACAGAAGACTTCTTTTAAGGATTATCCCCTTTATATTTTTATTAAATCTTTTTCTTTTTTGTAACCAACAAGTATTTTGATTTTGTTCATCAAAATACTTGTTTCTTTGACTTACATTTGGTATTCTTTATACCAAATCCCTGTTTTTACATGATCATGTTAAAAACATGATTTTACCTCTTTGGCGTTGCCATTTTTCTTACAGAAATGGCCTCAACTACCAACGTTGCTGAAACTGCTGCTACTGAGAACCAACGGGTCGCTGCTCAAAACTGCAAGTTTTCTCTGGAATCTTCACGTTCAAACCATGCAATTACATTGCATTGGTTGACATTCCTGCTGAACGTCCTCAGTTCAAGGACGCTGCTACCTCCCTAAATGCATGCCCGTTGATGTATGCCTTGGTACACAACCAATTGGCATCACCGCTGATTTACAAGCCCTCTGGTACACTGTTGAATGTACCTCAATGAAAACTGACAAGGGAAATGTCATCCCTGGCATTGGCTTCACTATCCCTCAGCTGGGCTACTTCTCCTTCTCTGTTGGGTCATGCGCAAAGCTCTTCGTCTCCCTCAGCGACCAAAAGGAATTCAATGGGGTGTTGAACCAACGAAGAAAATGATTGATGACTTCGTGGACTCCCTGGGATACAAATGGGAGAACCCTGCTGTAAAGACAGTGGGCTCTAAGCTTGAAAAAAAAAGGCTTCCTGCTCTCTGGCAGTATATCTTCACCCAGGTAATTCAGTGTCTGGGTTCAAAGGTGGGCTCTCATGACCAGGCGAGCAAACATTTTCAGGATATCTCTTTCGCTCTCTGCACTGGCTACCCGCTGAATTACGCTGACTACATCTTCAGCGACATGTGTAATCGCATCAAAGCCCTCACCAGACACCTTGTCATTCCCTACCCAAGTTTCTTCTCAACCATCCTCGAAGAGGCTTTCGGAGATAACTACCCGAAAGTCGGCGACTTTGCCTTCTCCATGGTGGGGAAGAAGTCCCTGGATCTGGAGGAACGATCAGGTGATGCTCCCCTCACCCATACATGTTGCAAACCATTGGAGCTCCTCCCTCAGTGATCACCTCGCTGCCAATTCCCACAGCGAGTCCCCCTGTTACTGTTGCTGCTGCAAAGAGGAAGAACCTCTCTGATGATCACAAGAAGTCCGTCACCAATAAGAAGAAAAAGAAGGTGGTCTCTCAAAAGACCATCCTCTCTGATTCTGGTGTCCTACAAACACCACCATCAGCCACAGCCACTCCAACGGTCTCTGCTGCCGTTGAAGCTTCATCAGCTCTACCACCACCATTAGTGACTACGGTCTCTAAGGGTGTAATAGCCAGCTCTGCTGAAGCTGGATCAGGTAATACAATCACTGCCTTCTTCTCCTCTTCCACCTCTACTTCTTTGGTCCTCACAATAGCAAGTGACTCAGCGATAGTTGTCCCTATCCCTGATGATGCTGAAATGCACGCTGTCCAAACTTCAGTATTGTTTAGGCAATCTAAGTTTTGGAAAACCAATACCAAAGGACCTCAGAGTGTCTCTTACAGATACTCTAAGACACTGGTCAGTGGTCCTCAGGACACTACCTCTGCAAATGTAGTCCCTGAGAGTAATCCTCACTCCCAAGAAACATTATAATGTATCTCATCCTTCATCTGATCCGGATTCATTTCTGCTCTCTTTGTCAATGTCATCAGTTGTTGTTGGTGCCCCGCTTTTCTCTTTAGCAACCACCACCACCACCAGGACAACGTTGAAATCTCCTCAGCGCCCATTCCTTGTTTCCAGAATCAGGGATGTCAAGACAGAGAGTCAAGCTCCCAAGCTTCCTCCTAGAGTTGCTGATCTTTCTCCTATGTCGCTCCCTACCCCCACATTCCCTGCAATAGACTATCTAGTCTCTGAATGTTCTCTCACAAGGGCCAGGGTGGATAATCTTCAAACCTATGCTGAATTTATATTCAGGCAGGTCGCTGGAACTCCAGGAATAAAGACAAACGTCAGCAACCTGGTGTCTGACATTCAATACATGAAGGACGAGCACAAGGACCTTCGTCAATCTCTCATCAACATTGAAGCTAAGGTTGATGCTCAAGCCCTTGTTCTTGAGTCTATTCGAAAGACTCAGTCCGACATGATGCAAGCTCTCACGAAGCTAGCTGAGCCTAGGCCCTCAGTCGCTGAAGTTGATCGGACCATGCTACAGGGAGTGCACACCAACGTCAGGACTCTGATGGTTCACGTTTTACCCCATGATAACATTGAGGGGGCGAAAGTGGCCAAGGAGTTCGCTGACGAAATGATCGGCGACCACAACCGTACCTTCCATGATGCAAGGATTTCTCCCTATCTGAAAAAGGCAAGAACATCCCTTCGCTGAAGGATTTGTTGAAGAAGAAGAAGAAGAAGAAGATGAACAAGAATAAGAGGAAGAGGAAGCCATCCCTCACCTTGGGGTGGATGATGATGATGAAGATGATGATGACATGGGATTTTCCATAGAGCACTTTAGGATGTCCAGACCTGGCACATCTCAGTTAGAGCCCTTGCGGGATGGGGCTGGTCCCTCAGGCAAAGGATCACAAGAAATCGTTGATCTTGATGCCCCAAACCCACAAACAGAGGGGGAAATCGCTGACAAGGTATCATTTCAGCTTATCCTTTATTTTACTCCTCTCTCTGAAACCCCCACTATAATAATCTCTTCTCCCTCAAACCCTCTCTCTGACAAATCTCTTTCCTCCTCTCTTTCCCTCAGTGATCCCCTTCCCCCAATGGACTCATCCAGAAGGAAGGAACCTTCTCCTGAAGAGCAGTTTATGTACATAGTTGAAAAGAAACCCCAATAGATGCTGTACCAATAAGAGTAGTAGATGAATTCTACTTTCTGTCAAGAGAAGAGAGAGAACAAGCTATGGAAGCTCAGCGGATCAGAGACGAAGAATTCAAAAGAACTGAGAATGATCTTTCCTTTGCAAGGAAGATTCTCAGGGAAGACTCGGCAAGAAACAAGGCAGCCCAAGATCTCCTGAAAAAGAGTGAAAGAGTTGCTGAAGTTCTTGCTCAGAAAGAACTTGCACAAGAAAACCTCAACATTGATCCCATTCTCGCTCAACAAAAGATCTACTATGCACTATCCACTAAAGCCACTACTCAGCGAGACAAAGAACTTAATTGGTGCACGGAGATGCTGAAATTTCGAAGGTCTGATGCCAAAATCATTCACGCAACCATTCAGGGACGACACTCCAACAGAGGTGGTCCTAAGGTGTACGTAAGAATGACAAGGCCTCTCAGAACAGAAAGAGAAGAAGCCAAATTCCTAAGACTTTATGGATACACTGAATGGCTAGAAATCAGAGATGCCATTCAGGGTTCCAAGTCTAAATTCAAGAACGTGGTGGAAAAAGAGCTAGATCAGTTGCTGCAACGAATGTCTCAGCATGTGCAAGTCCCCCTCCTTCCTGAATCTTCAGCAAAAAAAAGAAGATCACACGCTGAAGTTGGTCCGAGCTCAAAGAATGAACATGGTATTGATTTCTCATTCGAAAGCATTCTTGGGCATCTCGACATCCCTGACGTCTCCATGCTGAAAGTCTCTCTTCCTCAAGACAGAAGGTATGAAGAAAATGAAATCGTCACTCTACCTGAACCTGGTATGGTATTTCTGAATAATGAAGGGTTCTTAGGTCTTTTCAGAAATAAAGAGGTTCACAAGGCTCCCTCTGCTTTCATAAAGTTAATGCTGCTGCGATGTTGGTCAGATACTCCTCTAATGAACAGGCTGAAAAAGATTGATGAAAATGAATTGCAGAGAAGGAATGTAGATTTCTGATTAGTCATGGGTCTCTTAATTATCCCTTTGTAATACTTTCCTTCAGTGTATTTGTACTTAACTTTTTTGATTGTAATTTCGTTCGCTGTAATTTCTTCAAAATTATAAATGAAATATAATCAGAAGTACTTTACTCCATCTCGTACTGAAAAGATCCCTGAAAATAGTAAAACGGAAAATGAACATAAGAGTTCTTATCTACTAACTTTTCTTCTCCTCACTGAACTTACACTCTGAAAGTTTAATCAGTGAATGTACTTTAAGCTTTTATTGCTTGTAAAAATTGTGATTTCATATCCTTATAAATGAAACTCAATTCAGATAGTAGAATAGCTGAAAAAGATCTCACAGATTAGTACTTAGAAAATTTATCTCAAATTCCATAAGTCCTTACTAATCTCTTAAAAGTAATTTTCCTATGTTACTTAATCATAATCAAACAGGGGGCGATTGTTGATCATAACTCCTCTCAATGATTTGAATATGATTCCTCCTGTATACTTAGTGAAATTCCTTGGTTAAGCTTCTGTTCAAATTCAGCGACAGCATATGCTGAGTACCATCAACGATCGTTGAAGATCAAGGAACAACATGCTAATCTCTGAAGACCTGAAGATCAGCTATCACACCAAAAGTCCATTTAGCAAAAGTCAAAGACCAAAGCTGAAGAAAGAGATAATCAGCTAAATGACCTGAAGTGGTTCAGGGATAGGATCGATTATCTACTCAAAGTGTGAAGTCTTAAGAAGCGTCAGCAACACTGAAGTTCATCCTTGAATAATCAGTGTCAGCGATCAAATGAAGCTTCTCACACAAGACTCAAGATTGATCTTATCCTCGATGCACAAAAGTCAAACCTTTCACCTTGTCAGAAAAGGACGTACGGCTTGTCTTTTATGTCCCCATCAAATCTGATATGGTATTGTTCATAGTCGGCCACAAACATGGTTGTCCTATTTGCAAGGACAAGCTTCCTATCCAAGCTTGACATGTGGCATATACCTTTTGTCTTGCATTAAATGCAAACGGGTATAAATAGAATGAAGATATCATCTTCATTCTAATGCATGCTTCTTTCTAGCCTAAACACTCTAAGTTCTTTTCTTCCTTATTCTTGTGCATCAAACTTTGTGTTTCTCTAGTTACAATAGAGTCGCTGAATTTGAACAGAAGCTTAACCAAGGAATTTCACTAAGTAAACAGGAGGAATCATATTCAAGTCATTGAGAGGAGTTATGATCAACAATCGCCCCCTATTTGATTATGATTAAGTAACATAGGAAAATTACTTTTAAGAGATTAGTAAGGACTTATGGAATTTGAGATAAATTTTCTAAGTACTAATATGTGAGATCTTTTTCAGCTATTCTACTATCTGAATTGAGTTTCATTTATAAGAATATGAAATCACAATTTTTACAAGCAATAAAAGCTTAAAGTACATTCACTGATTAAACTTTCAGAGTGTAAGTTTAGTGAGGAGAAGAAAAGTTAGTAGATAAGAACTCTTATGTTCATGGTCCGTTTTACTATTTGCAGGGATCTTTTCAGTACGAGATGGAGTAAAGTACTTCTGATTATATTTCATTTATAATTTTGAAGAAATTATAGCGAACGAAATTACAATAAAAAAAGTTAAGTACAAATACACTGAAGGAAAATATTACAAAGGGATAATTAAGAGACCCATGACTAATCAGAGATCTACATTCCTTCTCTGCAATTCATTTTCATAAATTCTTTTCTGCCTGTTCATCAGAGGAGTATCTGACCAACATCGCAGCAGCATTAACTTTATGAAAGCAGAGGGAGCCTTGTGAACCTGTTTATTTCTGAAAAGACCTAAGAACCCTTCATTATTCAGAAATACCATACCAGGTTCAGGTAGAGTGACGATTTCATTTTCTTCATACCTTCTGTCTTGAGGAAGAGAGACTTTCAGCATGGAGACGTCAGGGATGTCGAGATGCCCAAGAATGCTTTCGAATGAGAAGTCAATACCATGTTCATTCTTTGAGCTAGGACCATCTTCAGCGTGTGATCTTCTTTTTTTTGCTGAAGATTCAGGAAGGAGAGGGACTTGCACATGCTGAGACATTCTTTGCAACAACTGATCTAGCTCTTTTTCCACCACGTTCTTGAATTTAGACTTGGAACCCTGAATCATAGCTAAATGACCTGAAGCGGTTCAGCGATAGGATCGATTATCTACTCAAAGTGTGAAGTCTTAAGAAGCGTCAGCAACACTGAAGTTCATCCTTGAATAATCAGTGTCAGCGATCAAATGAAGCTTCTCACACAAGACTCAAGATTGATCTTATCCTCGATGCACAAAAGTCAAACCTTTCACCTTGTCAGAAAAGGACGTACGGCTTGTATCTTATGTCCCCATCAAATCTGATATGGTATTGTTCATAGTCGGCCACAAACATGGTTGTCCTATTTGCAAGGACAAGCTTCCTATCCAAGCTTGACATGTGGCATATACCTTTTGTCTTGCATTAAATGCAAACGGGTATAAATAGAATGAAGATATCATCTTCATTCTAATGCATGCTTCTTTCTAGCCTAAACACTCTAAGTTCTTTTCTTTCTTATTCTTGTGCATGAAACTTTGTGTTTCTCTACTTACAATAGAATAGGTTTTAAACTTGTTCTAATTTCCGCTTTTAACTATAAATCTGTTTATGTTTAATAAACTTATTTAAAAAGAAAAAAATATGTGTGTTTGTATTCAACTCCCCCCCTTCTACAAACTGTTTACTAGTATTAACTCTTGTAGACCCTTATTGGGACCAACACCTAGAGTTTTTAGAATCCAGATTAGAAAGTGATGGGTGAAGTGAGACTGAGTCTAAAAATAGTGTGAGTGACAACCACATAGATTCTACCCATGCCGATAGACGGTTAAAAGAAAGTACAGAAGATGTCCTTATATACATACACAAATTTGAGTATCCAACTAAGTCCACCCAAAGCATCAACATCTGCTATGGTTGATGCCAACACATCAACACCTATTGAACAAGGACGTACGCTCAGTCCAAACCCAAACCCAAACCCATAAACCAACGGATTAGAGGCCATCTCAAATGCCTCTGAATCAAGCACTTCTAAGGAAACACTTCATCTTATTCCTTTCAACAGGATGAATATGCAAACATAAGAGATCAATTACCCAGAACTTGTCACCATCCTCACACCACAATGATGTCTCTATGACCGATGATCTAGAATGGATGGAAGTTGCAGCCTCAGCTCCCATTCCAGAAGCGAAAGAAATCATGTCAATGGGGTTATGGCAACGGGACACATTACGTACCTCAATCTTCAATCTATTCCAAGGTACGCACACCATCATTGACTCTCCAATCTCTGACATTGGAGACCAAGTCAATGAGGTTAGAACATACAAATAGGAGTCTCCTAGAAGCCCTCAAGGTCAGGATGGAAGTCCCTCTACATTCAAAGAAAAAACAAGTGTAACTGAGGGTCCCTCTGCACGCGTGGGTGAAACGGCCACACGTGTTGTGGATGCAGCGGTTACCCCCACTCCATAATTTGTCACGAGTGCAGCGTTTTAGGAATTCGCTGATCAAATGAAGGGATCCTTGAATGATCTAGAACTAACAATCCAGCAAACGGAGGTCGATCTAAATGCAGAAATTACAGCTGTCAATTTCTCTCTTTGTGATGTACGAACCACACAACAAAAACATACCAAGTTTGCTCAGTTCCAAAACTTCTTAATAAATGCTCATGATGCTCAACAAGATCTGGATATAGAGCAATTTAATAACTTCGAAAGCAACTTGAAAGCCACAAATGAAGCCATCACAAAGGTTCCCCTGTATTTTCAACTCCAACCAACACTATTACTACAGAGGAATTCAATGTCTTTGCAGCTGACATGAAGAAGTTATTAGATGTTGTTGTACCTTCAGAAACGTATACTTCCTCTGGTATGATCACTAAGACAGACTTGGCCTTAAAAAGCCATGCTTGACAAATTTAATGATGTCAATGCCAAATTTGTCTCACAGATTAACATTGCCCTGTTGCTGAACTAACCTAGAAGGTATCTGTCTTGGATAGTTCTGTAAATAAATTAACCACCACAGTACAATCCATTTCTGAGCATCATGTTACTAGAACAAAGGCAAAGGAAGAAAGAGCTTGTAAGAAAGCTGAGCTCAAACGAAAGAGATTTCTGAACCAGGATCCAGATGTTGTTGATCCTTAGAAGGAGGAGAAAAGGAAGAAGGTAGGGCCCTCTTCTGAACCAGCCAAAGATCAACCCTTTTCTGAACATGACCAACCACCAATAGAAAGACAAACAAAACAATAATCAACAGAGCAAGAGCGATAAAAAAGAATACATCTGCTCCAATAGTAGCAACTCCTCTAGTTATGTGCCCTTTACCCTCATATCCAGAAATGGATAATTTCATTTTTGGTCTAGAAAGAACCAGAACTCCAATTCCCAGAAGATCAAGGAACACAACCACAAGACCCAGAGCCTCTGGTTGACCGTCAACATCAACTCTTCAAGGTCAGGCATCGACTTCTACCCCCAACATACAAACAAATCCTCCAGAAGTGAACACTTCAAAAACTACAACCAGAGAAATAGCCTTTAGCAATATCTATGCTAATAGAGAAGAAATAACTCTCTTGATAATGCCAGATTTCACAGTTAATTCAAACTCAAGTGCTCAAGCAAAGGTCAGATTCTCAAGATACAGACAAGAAAGAAGTACAGTTTTTTCGTCATCACCAATCCAGAAGATAATTGGAACTAAAACCATTTACTTTAAAGATACAAACATTTTGTACACTATATATCAAGTAGTAAGAAGAAATGGTGATACCTGCTACTTTTGTGATAACGACCTGTTATTCTTGAATCCCCCAAATTTAATACCCCTTGGAAGGCATATGAAGCAAAGAAAGGACTTGAGTGCAAGTGACAAGATTGCTCACTGTAGAATCCTAAGCTACATGGAAGCCTTCGTCAAGTACAGATCTAAAGTCGACTTCCAGATTGGCTTTCAAAGAGGAGTTGACAAGTTAAGGATCACCGCTCCTAATGAAGACTTTTAGAATATAGAAACAATGAAAGCAGGTGATATAATACTTGAACCTGAACAAAGCATGGTGTTCAGAAGACCAAAGAGAAAAGAGGTTCTTCAGAATTAAGGAGTATTTCAAGTAATCACAGGGCTATTAGTTTCTAAAAAGAAAGATGTAAATGTAAATTTCATAAAGGTTACAACAGACATGGAGAAACACATAGAAGGTGTGATAAAGCTAAGGGAACTCACTAACCAGTTTTACAAAGTGATCAATGGGCATCCATAAGCTCCATTTTAAGTCATTACATGCATTGTAACTTTTGTAGTTAAACTTTTTGATGTAATGCAAACTTTCACTTTGTTCTTTCTATTTTCATTTTATCATTCTTCTGTATTTATACTTAGGGGGAGATTGTTAGACTTTATTTATTTATGAAAGTATGAATCAGAACACACCTTGAAGAACAGAGTAAACTCTCCAGCAGCAAGACCTTCTAGAAGATAGTTACTTCAAATTTATAGTTCAGATGAGTGAGTGACTAAATGAATGATTGCTTATGTGTCAATATGTGATAGGCTAGATGTTTGACTTTTCTATTGTAATAGTATAAATATAGAGTGCCTTCACTGTATTAGTAGTCGATGATTTTAGAAAGAGCTTTAGAGAGTAATTTGTATTTCCAGTATTGTAATCCTTGAGATCTTGAGTGAAATACAAATTATCAACTGGTTCATATTACTATTCTCTTCCATTACTGTTTTAATTCTAGTTTGATTGTTGATTATTATTGCTTCGGCTTAAAACATATTTCATATTGATAATCAACATCTATTGAGTATAAATGGTTGGGTTCCAACACAAGTATTATTCTCTCATTCACACATGTAATTATAGAGGTTCTAACTTCTAACCACATTAAAATCAAAGTGATTCATCCACGTTACGATTATATAACTTTAATTGTTGAAAGTTAATTTGACCCTGAAAAGCAACCATTAACGATGAATATACTAATGTTAACGGTTCTCATAAAATAATAACGGTTTTCTAATGAAGGTATATGCATTATGTAGTACCACAATTGATTTTTTTTACTTTTGCTAACCTGGATGGAAATATCTTTGAACGCTACCTAAAATGGAAACATGGTAATATGGAAATATCTTTGTTGGTTCTCTGCTACTTCGAGCTCAAAGTTATCGTTTTCAGATCTCTAAGCTTTTGATCTCTACTGCTTTTACTGCTTGAATCAAAGGCCTACAAAATTTTTAGAAAGAACTTTTTATGAACTAAGGAACTTTTATGCATTTGAACGTTTGTTTCTAGAATTACAATGCAACAAAATTGGAGTTGTTAGAAATAGTAGAAGATATAATTATAGTTCGGATCCCTCTGTGTCTTTCTCTCTATAGGATATTGGAGTTTCATCTGCATCCCCCGTTAATTCTTACCCTAGCCATTATTTTATTTCTATCCAGATCCCTTACTAGCTCACATCCACCTTATACAACAACTTTATGGCTTCTTCAAACAACCCCATCAACGAACTCACCACACTCACTACTAACCTCCAAGTCAACAAAGGAAAACAATAAGCCAATGAAGATAATATTATCGAAGTCACCTGTGAAAGTCTAGTAGATAAAAGTCAAAATCCTCAACCTCGATGCATTTTGGACTCGTCCATGGTTACTCGAATCTGTGCCAAAAAATGTGTCAACCCATTGTTTCTTAAGAAAGTCTTAAGTCGGATGGGGAAGTTCAAAGACCCTTGGCAAGTACGCTCTTTTGACCAAGACAAAACCAGTTCCTTTTTCGGATTTTCCTTCTCCTCACCTTAGGATTTGAAATGGGTACTTCACCGTGCTCCTTAGATCTTTACTGGTGGTATTCTTATGGGGTTTCCATGGCCCCATTCTGGAAATTGGAAAGAAGTCGATCTGGTCTAATGATTTACATCAGCCACATCCCGCTACGACTGTTCACCGAAAATAACCTGCGTAATTGGTTACACATGGTTGACTCAACAGGTTTTCTGCGTTGGATGGGATCAAACGTCGATATGATGCGAGCATGCACACGCACACAGGTAATCCTCCTACTAGATAAACGTTCCACGCTGGGGCTCTGTGTTCTTTTCGAGGGCAAAAATCACTGGATCCAAGTCAAATACGAGAGACTTCTTCTCATCTGTTAGAAATGTGGTATTTGGGGTCATGATAAATCGGCATGTCATAATAAACTTGTGACAATCCGTGAACCGGATGGAGACCTGGTGCAACTTTATTATGGCCCCTGGCTCAGTGTAGACTACGTAAGTTGTTACTTAACCCCACGTTCAAGAGACCGAGAATGGCAGATCGTAAAACCTCGTCCAAAATCTTAAGAACCTGAAGCCATTATAGAGAACAATGAGGAGTACCACTCTGATCTTAGCCGGCCGGAGAAAAAAGAGCCCACCGGAAATCAAAAACGTTGGACTGGAAAAAGATATTACTACTGTACCAACGACCCAGTACAACGACCCCTCTGAGCCTATTAGAGAAGAAAAGTCAACCTACAAAGAAAAAGAAAAAGCCACCCTAGATAATACTTCTAATTCTCTCTCACAAAAATTATCGTAGCATATAATATTACCAAGGAAGAAATGTTGGTGAAAGTATTTGGAGGTGATGGGACATATCCTACTTTTTGTCTCCTGTTTTAGGAACCAAGGCTTATCCCAATCCATAACCATGTGACAACTCAAAAGGGTAGTACTTCTCTGGTTGATACCATTTTCCTACTCCCAACTCCAACATCATACACTCCCTAAGACCCACCTCACAACTCAAAATTTGATTCTCTCTGAGAGCTCTCTCTCTTTCTCTCTCTCTCTCTCCCGAGGGCCCTACCTACAACTCCCATCATCCCCACTAAAACCAATCCACCCATGGTTTTTCCCATGCAATACCATGCAAACCCACTTCTCTCCCCACTTCCATAATCGATCATCCAAACCCCAACCCAAATCGAAAACTATATGTCATTAGTGACCGCTTAAAGAAACCAGGGGGGAAAAGCAGAAAGCTGAACTCCCTCCCCTGAATTTGGTCAACGAAACTCCCAATTCTTGAAGTTCCATCATCGACACTAATACCGCAAACACAGACTTACCAGAGGTGGGACCTGCACTGCATGCCCGCCTATATCAATGATCATCACTAGTTGGAATTGTTGAGGCCTTACCAACCATCTGGAAGTTTCGGTCTTACGGGGTCTCATTCGCTCTTCCCGTCCCGACGTTCTCTTTCTTTTATGAAACAATTGTTTCCCAAGCTAGAGCCTCTAGTTTAAAAAATCTAATGGGTTTTTCCTATTGCCTTGTTGTCAGTTGTAATGGCCATAGTGGAGGCCTTTGTGTGTTCTGGAATGAAAGTAACACCTTTCGCTTTCGTATTTTTCGCATACTCATATTGATTTGGATGTTGTTGATAATGAAAAAGGACCATGGAGAATTACCGATTTTTGTGGGTTTCCTAAACGATCCAGATGCAGGGACTCTTGGAATCTTCTTCGATCCCTTGCGGGGGCTTTTAAAGAGATTTTAACGATCTCCTATTGCAAAATGGAAAACGGGGTCTAAAGGAATACCCTGATTGGTGCATCCAAGGGTTTAGAGAAGCCCTTTCAGATTATTGGCTGACGGACTTCCACATTCACGACTTTCCGTTTACGTGGTGTCGTCACAAAGGAAGACCACAAGAGATTTTAGAACGCCTCGATCGTGCGGCTGGGAATGCTTAGTGGCTTAAGATTTTTCCTGATTATAGGATGGAAAATCTCATGGCACCAATTTTTGACGACTCTGCGGTTATCCGCCATACCCAGGTTTGAACAAGTTTCCAGTCCCCAAA
Source organism: Silybum marianum (assembly GCA_036898165.1). NCBI lineage: Eukaryota > Viridiplantae > Streptophyta > Magnoliopsida > Asterales > Asteraceae > Silybum > Silybum marianum. The sequence goes on from CM072533.1 coordinate 15,592,965, forward strand.
AAAATTTTAGGTTTGAAAACAGGTGGTTACTGGAGGTATCTTTTGACCAGTATTTCATAATGCTTGGAGCAACTTGACTAACACTAACTTATTTTTGAAACTTTCCAAGATGGAGAAATTTCTAAACAAATGGGGAAGGAATCTCAACTTGTCCTTTAAAAAGGAATATCAAGAGGCTAACACCAAACTCAAGACTATTTGGCAATCACGAGAACACTTTGCCACAGTGGCGTTTGAAGAAGAAAGATCCCGAATATTAGCCACTCTTTCAAAAGAAGAAGATCATCGGAGACAACGGGCCAAAGCTCACTAGCTAAAAGAGGGTGACGAAAACACTAAAATCTTTCATGCCTTTGCGAATGGGAGGCGAAAAACCAATCAAATATGAAAATTAAAAGATGCTAACGACAATTGGATGGAAGACCCTTCGGATATCTACAACCTGGTAATCGAGAATTTCAACCTTACCTTCTTGGCTAGTTCGAGTACTCTAGAGGTAATTACCAGATTAGACAAAAACAAACTTTCTTTGCAGGATTTAAACTGTTCAGAGCTGCCCTTCTCCAAAGAAGAGTTCAGACAAGCCCTTTTTCAAATGCATCCGGATAAATCCCCGGGTCAGATTGGTTCACCGCGCTTTTTAAAAAAAAATGGGAGGTCTTGGGAGACGAAATTTTGAATGCTGACAAGTTGGTGGCACCCAATCTAGTAATCGGCTTTCATGGGACAAGTTGTGCACACCTCAAAAACTTGGTGGCCTTGGATTTCAGTAGTTTACCGCCTTTAATATTGCCATGCATGGAAAATAGGGTTGGAGACTAATGTCTAAGCCCTCTTCTCTTGGTAGTCGAATCCTTAAAGCCAAATATTACCCATGTGAGGATTTCTTGGAGGCCTAAATGGGACACGCTCCTAGCTTCATCTGAAGGAGCATTTGGCACTCTCAATTGTTCTTATAAAGAGGGTGTGTTGGAAGATCGGAAACGGACGTTCGGTCAATTTCTGGAAGGATCCTTGGCTATGAGATGACGAGAATTTTAAAGTGGAAATGTCGATTGATCCCTCCGGTCACAACTGAAGGTTGGGGAGTTGATTGAACTGTGATCCTTTTGCAAGAATTTGGATTTAATCAATCACTTATAATCCCATCGAGACCGCGCTCGGATCCCACAACTTCCTCCCCTTTCGCGGCCTAACGCGGACAAATTAATTTGGCATTGGGCTCTCGACGGAATTTATTCTGTCAAAACAAGTTAACGTACCATCACAGATAAAATTGCACCAACGTCCCATCTCATTATAGAGCGAGATTGGGAAAGAATCTGGAAAGCGAACATCCCGAATAAAATAAAATACTTTAGTTGGCGTACGGTACGGAATGTCATCCCTACTTGATTTGCCCTCCAATCTAGACGAGTTCTGGTCCCTCCCTTTTGCCCCCTTGGTATCCGCAATTTGGAAAATACCTGGAACGCGCTAATCGATTACCCTTGGTGCGACCAGTTTGGGTTGAGACAAGTCTATGGACAGAGATTGACAACGAAGCCACTTGCTTTGCGGACCTGATTTTTAAGTTTCTACAAGTTCATACCGGGGTTGCGAAAGAAAGCTTTCTTATAACCATGTGGAGTATCTAGGGTATCGATGCAGTGATATTTTATGGAACAATGCCCCCCGGACCCAACCTCGGTGGTGACAGGAGTCGTGAATCTCTACACAGATTGGAAGCTTTCTAGAAACTTGCCAACAATTCTCCCCAACCATGCAGACGGAATTAGATCCTCCTCTTGGAGCCCATCAAGAGATGGTTTTCTCCAATGCAATGTGAATGCTATGGTTTCTGTCCCGCACTCAAGTGCGGCTTTTGGTCGGGGCTATAATTTGAAACTATAATGGTGTTTTTTTTTCATGTAAAGCCTCCCCCGTCAAATTCCTTCGTTCCATCCGCGAATGTGAGACCTTAGCCTTCTGTGATGCTCATCAATGGGTCTCCCAACGACAAGACAAGTTCGTCATTTTCGAAACCAATGCTAAGATGGTAATGGACGCCGTTTACGGCTCCTTTAACGACGACTATGAATTTGGCGATATCATTAGAGACATTCGCGACTTCCTCAACCACAACAGGGATTTCTCTATCCACGCTATTGGACGACAAGCAAACGAACTGGCTCACTTGACTACGAGTCACTTCCGTACTCTTACTTGTCCATTTACTTTTCCAGAGGTTCCAGACTTCCTTAAATTATGTATGAACAATGAATGTAACAATTTATCTATCAATGACATGAATGTTACTCAAGGGAGTGATGGCAATGCCGAAGCCCATTAGAGTTCTCATTCCTTTACCTCAAAAAAAGAAAAAGAAAAAAAGAAATAGTAGTAGCTAGCAAGTGTCTAATTTTGATTTCGATAGAACTATGAAGTTATTTTGCCATGGTGCTTAATATGTTTTATCTTTCAAATCAAATTGTGAGTAGTTGTTCATTGAAATCTAATTTTTGAGGGTGTTTTTTGTGGTGGGTGGGTAGCGGTATCGGAACACACCAAATATGAAGTTGTGTATAGATATCAGAAAAAGATTTAGATTGTTCACAGCCTAAGATATTTGTATCATATATATCTATATAGTATTGGTATTAATGCTTGGTTGCTCAACTATTTAAGTAGGTTTTTGCCACTGATGCAGGTCCTCTGCAACTTTCAAGTCTTTGATATGACGACTTCTTTATTAACTCTTTAGATGCATATATAAACAAGTCTATGGACAGAGATTGACAACGAAGCCACTTGCTTTGCGGAACTGATTTTTAAGTTTCTACAAGTTCATACCGGGGTTGCGAAAGAAAGCTTTCTTATAACCATGTGGAGTATCTAGGGTATCGATGCAGTGATATTTTAAGGAACAATGCCCCCCGGACCCAACCTCGGTGGTGACAGGAGTCGTGAATCTCTACACAGATTGGAAGCTTTCTAGAAACTTGCCAACAATTCTCCCCAACCATGCAGACGGAATTAGATCCTCCTCTTGGAGCCCATCAAGAGATGGTTTTCTCCAATGCAATGTGAATGCTATGGTTTCTGTCCCGCACTCAAGGGCGGGTTTTGGCCGGGGCTAAAATTTGAAACTATAATGGTGTCTTCATTTCAGGTAAAGCCTCCCCCGTCAAATTCCTTCATTCCATTCGCGAATGTGAGGCCTTAGCCTTCTGTGATACTCATCAATGGGTCTCCCATCGGTAAGACAAGTTCGTCATTTTCGAAACCGATATTAAGATCGTAATGGACGCCGTTTACGGCTCCTTTAACGACGACTATGAATTTGGCGATATCGTTAGAAACATTCGCGACTTCCTCAACCACAACAGGGATTTCTCTATCCACGCTATTGGACGACAAGCAAACGAACTGGCTCACTTGACTACGAGTCACTTCCGTACTCTTACTTGTCCATTTACTTTTCCAGAGGTTCCAGACTTCCTTAAATTATGTATGAACAATGAATGTAACAATTTATCTATCAATGACATGAATGTTACTCAAGGGAGTGATGGCAATGCCGAAGCCCATTAGAGTTCTCATTCCTTTACCTCAAAAAAAGAAAAAGAAAAAAAGAAATAGTAGTAGCTAGCAAGTGTCTAATTTTGATTTCGATAGAACTATGAAGTTATTTTGCCATGGTGCTTAATATGTTTTATCTTTCAAATCAAATTGTGAGTAGTTGTTCATTGAAATCTAATTTTTGAGGGTGTTTTTTGTGGTGGGTGGGTAGCGGTATCGGAACACACCAAATATGAAGTTGTGTATAGATATCAGAAAAAGATTTAGATTGTTCACAGCCTAAGATATTTGTATCATATATATCTATATAGTATTGGTATTAATGCTTGGTTGCTCAACTATTTAAGTAGGTTTTTGCCACTGATGCAGGTCCTCTGCAACTTTCAAGTCTTTGATATGACGACTTCTTTATTAACTCTTTAGATGCATATATAAACAAGTCTATGGACAGAGATTGACAACGAAGCCACTTGCTTTGCGGAACTGATTTTTAAGTTTCTACAAGTTCATACCGGGGTTGCGAAAGAAAGCTTTCTTATAACCATGTGGAGTATCTAGGGTATCGATGCAGTGATATTTTAGGGAACAATGGCCCCAGGACCCAACCTCGGTGGTGACACGAGCCGTGAATCTCTACACATATTGGACGCTTTCTAGGAACTTGCCAACAACTATCCTCAACCATGCAGACGAAATTAGATCCTCCTCTTGGAGCCCATCGAGAGATGATTTTCTCCAATGCAATGTGGATGCTACGGTTTCTGTCCCGCACTCAAGGGCGGGTTTTGGCCGGGGCTATAATTTGAAACTATAATGGTGTCTTCATTTCAGGTAAAGCCTCCCCCGTCAAATTCCTTCATTCCATCCGCGAATGTGAGGCCTTAGCCTTCTGTGATACTCATCAATGGGTCTCTCATCGGCAAGACAAGTTCGTCATTTTGAAACCGATATTAAGATCGTAATGGACGCCGTTTACGGCTCCTTTAACGACGACTATGAATTTGGCGAAATCGCTAGAGACATTCGCGACTTCCTCAACCACAACAGGGATTTCTCTATCCACGCTATTGGACGACAAGCAAACGAACTGGCTCACTTGACTACGAGACACTCCCGTACTCTAACTTGTCCTTTTACTTTTCCAGAGGTTCCAGACTTCCTTAAATTATGTATGAACAATGAATGTTACAATTTATCTATCAATGACATGAATGTTACTGAAGTGGGTGATGGCAATGTCGAAGCCCATTAGAGTTCTCATTCCTTTACCTCAATAAAAGAAAAAGAAAAAAAGAAATAGTAGTAGCTAGCACGTGTCTAATTTTGATTTTGATAGAACTATAAAGTTATTTTGCCATGGTGCTTAATGTGTTTTATCTTTCAAATCAAATTGTGAGTAGTTGTTCGTTGAAATCTAATTTTTGAGGGTGTTTTTTGTGGTGGGTGGGTAGCGGTATCGGAATACACCAAATATGAAGTTGTTTATAGATATCTGAAAAATATTTAGATTGTTCACAGCCTAAGATATTTGTATCATATATATCTATATAGTATTGGTATTAATGTTTGGTTGCTCAACTATTTAAGTAGGTTTTTGCCACTGATGCAGGTCCTCTGCAACTTTCAAGTCTTTGCTATGACGACTTCATTATTAACTCTTTAGATGCATATATAAACAAGCCTATGGACATAGATTGACAACGAAGCCACTTTCTTTGCGGACCTGATTTTTAGGTTTCTACAAGTTCATACCGGGGTTGCGAAAGAAAGCTTTCTTATAACCATGTGGAGTATCTAGGTTATCGATGCATAGATATTTTAGTGAATAATGGCCCTAGGACCCAACCTCGTTGGTGACCTGAGCCGTGAATCTCTACACATATTGGACGCTTTCTAGGAACTTGCCAACAACTATCCCCAACCATGCAGACGAAATTAGATCCTCCTCTTGGCGCCCATCGAGAGATGGTTTTCTCCAATGCAATGTGGATGCTACGGTTTCTATCCCGCACTCAAGGGCGGGTTTTGGCCGGGTGATACGGTTAATTTATTAACCGTATTTATATCCTATTTTGGTATCTTGTCAATCCTTTTTCATGATAATTTCAGTATCTTGGTATGGTTTAATACCAATTTGTGGTAATTGGACTGTTTTGTGTGTAACGATTAAATTATGAATTCTTGAGCCATCACAACGTCCATTTTTAGTGCCTTTATTTATATGAAGTTTTTATATCATTTTCAGGCCTAAGGAAGAAATTAAGAGTCCATAGAAGAGTTGATTCGGCATAAACTAGCAGGAAGATATAAGAACCGAAGGCCCATGGCATGTATGGGTTAAGCAATTTTTTGTAAACTTTTATCTTCATTTTCATAGATCAAACTCTTGGAACTCCTCTTGTTAATTATCTTTTGTTGTAAGTATTAGTAGTTGGGCTCTTTTTGGTTAGGCATTTCGGCCCATGGGTTTTAGGCCCCTTTGCCGATTTGGCTTAATGATTAAGCCCAAGCCCTTGTCCTTTGCATATATATAGGTAGCAAGGGTTGTGTTAGGAAGGATCTCTTATCATCTTTTATCATCCATCATCTCATAGGAAATATTCTCTAGTCACTTGATAGAAGATTAGGTGTGAAGTGAAGGAACATATGGATGTACTTTTGAATACTAAGAAGATAACTAAGTACATTCTATGTACTTAGACATCTTCTTGGCTACATTCATCCTCATGGTTTGTTTATATAAGAATGTTTCTTGAAACCCACCTGCAAGTTATCTTCCATTCTCCTTATGCTTTCCATCTTTAATATTTATTATTCTCATGCAACATCAATTCTAGTTGCCACCTTTGGTTGCTACACATGCACTTACTTGTGGTGATCATCTTTTTCTTCACCAAACCTCACGAAAGCTATAGCAGCCAAACACAAGGATATTAATTAATTTTTTTAATTATTCAAAGTTTTTCTATTTTTTACAAGTCTTTCATTATGGTCATTTAGTTTTAGTTTCATTTTCGTTATCGTTATATTATTATTTACCTTCTCGTTATTCAAGAATGCTCATGGCATACTTGTCCCATTTATTGCTTTCATTTTAGTTACTTTCGTTAATTCATTTCTTGTCATTTTCGTTTAAGTAATTAAGTTTACGCTTTATTTTTATGCAAAGTTATTATTCAAGTAGTTAGTTAATTTTATGTTTTCTTAGTTGCTCTTACCTTTATTTCCTCTCGTTTGCAAGTTTGATAATTAGAAACTCTTTATAAGAAAACCATCTCCAATTGGAAGGCTAACACCCTTAGGTTTGGGGTGTGAGATAAAATAAATTGAGATTCAAGAGGTATATAGTAAAATTAAAGAGGTGTATCTAACTTTGTAACGGTAGTTTATCAACTTTTCAATTTTAGAGAGTTAATACCTCGTGAAAATACCCCTAAGGTTAATTGACAACTAACAATCGGTATATAAGCGGCTTAATCTTAATGAGGTTATAAAACGTATTGATTTTCTAAAGACAATAATTATCGTTATAAAATATCTTTTTATTTTATTATCTAACTCTATCTCGATTTCTCCTTACACCCCGGACTTTTTCCTTATAAATAGTACTCTCTCTCAGTTACCAACCAACCAAATTTTAGTTAATCAACAAATCCTCTGGTTCTCACCCTCTGAAATCAATCTCTATAAAAGTCAAGTGTTTCATCCTTACAAACATTAATTACCATATCTGTGGGAACGATATCCGGTACTTTGTACCATTTATTACTTGTTAAATACGACAGTATTCCGAGGTGTATACTTGCGCCGAGGTTTATTTTTGTGTTGATTTTAAGGGTAGCGATATTCTTACAACAAGTTTTTGGCGCCGCTGCCGGGGATGGTAAGCTAAAGTTTAAAGCTTTTTGAAAAACTCTATTTTTATAAGTTTGATTTTTCTGCCTTCATTTTAAGAAAAAAAAATACCAAAAAGAATTTTTTTTACCACCTTTTCAGAAAAGATAAAAATAGTTCATGCTCAGATTATCCCATCGATTGTTGTTTCCACCAAATTCCAATTTTGACAACTTCAGACAACATAGGAGAATTCAACAGAATTTACGAACTCCCACGATGTCCGAATATCAAACGGCTACAGAGAACCATTCTGAGGGATATGTTGAGACAATAAACGAGGATAATGATTTTCCTCATTTAGATAATTTCAACAATGATGATTTTTTCATCAACGCCAATAACCCCAATATGCAAAATTTTGTCATGGGAACTCCGTTGAACCAAAACAATCAGCATAATGGCGGTGGTGTTTTAGTTGAAGGCAACCCCTTCAACCAATTTGTTAATTATCTAAATGGGAATCCCATTAACCATCCTTTCAATCAAGCTGGAAATAATGAAGTTGTTAATAACAATGTTAACGGTAACCCCGCTAACAATATTATCAACAACGATTTCATTAACAACAATGTAAACAACAATATTCCAAGAAATCGGAGAATAAACCTACCTATAATTGCTGACCATGCTCCTTTTAGAATAAATCCTCCAGATAATGGTGGAGCTATTCTTCAAAGGAACAACCCAGAAAATAACCAGGTCAGAAACGGGGGGATTATTCCACCAAGAATTATTCCACCAAGGATTAATCAGCAACAACCAACAGTACTTCAAGGGGATCAGGCAGTTAGGAACAATCCGCCGCCACAAGAAAATCCACAAAGAGACCATGGTGACGATGAGGAACAAAATATTTTCCGGCTTGCTAACACAAGAGACGGTGCCATTATGTCTTACGCCATTCCAAATCTAGCACAGCTACATACTGGAATACGTAGACCAAATATTGGTGCCACTCATTTTTCTTTAAAACCCATCATGTTTACAATGTTATAAGCCAATGGTCAGTTTGCGGGACTACCATCAGAAGATCCTCATTCTCACCTAAGGTCATTTATGGAGATTACAGACTCTTTCCTTATCCCTATGGTCTCTGACGATGCTTTGAGATTAAAACTTTTTCCATTTTCATTAAGGGATAGGGCAAGAACATGGTATAATTCTTTAAAACCAGACTCTGTAATCACTTGGAGCCAAATGGCAGAAAAGTTTCTAAAAAAGTATTTTCCTCCCACAAGGAACGCTAAGTCCAGAAATGAGATTTGCACTTTTAAACAAATGAATGATGAAGCAGTTCCCGATGCTTGGGAAAGGTACAAAGAGCTTTTGAGAAAATGCCCTCATCATGGCATTCCGTACTGCATACAGCTAGAAACCTTTTACGGTGGCTTAAATGCCACTGCAAAATCTATGCTAGATGCTACTGCAGGCGGAGCATTCACAACTTGTACCTATAATGAGGGGATTGAGATACTTGAAAAGATTTCCAAAAACAACGGACAATGGTCTGACCCACGATCTGTACCAATGAAAAAGGCATCTGGAGGAACAGAGATTGATGCCGTCACAGCATTAACAACACAACTTACTAAACTGATCTCAAACCTGTCCAATGGACAACAAGTGAGATCTGATGTCAATTCTCTGCAATCCAATGCTCAATCAGTGCAATGTGTGTACTGTGGTGAGGGACACTCTTTTGAAAATTGTCCTGGAAATCCGGAGCAAGCGAATTTTGTAAATAAAACTGGACCATTTTCCCAAACATACAATCCCGGATGGAGACAACATCCGAACTTTTCATGGCACAGTCCAGCTTTAAATCCACCAGCACAGAACACACAAGGACAGTCTGAATTTCAAAACCAGGGACATGACGGTTTTCAAAATCAAAGACAGTTCAATTTCAACTCACAACCAAATCAAGGTACCCGTAACAACCAACAGGGTCATTTTCAAAACAATCAGTCTACTTACGAAAACAGGCCAAAGCAACATACTGAATCATCTGTTTCTTTGGAAACAATGATGAAAGGGTTCATGACCCAAACTCAAGCAGCCATTAAAAACCTAGAGACACAGGTAGGACAGATATCTCTAGAAGTAAGAAAAAGACCTGTTGGAGTTCTTCCCAGGGACACAGAAATACCACAAAGAGAGGGAAAGGAACATGTTAAGTCTATTACCTTAAGAAGCGGAAAACAGCTAAATGAGGTTAAGCAAAAAGTGTCAGAAAGTCCAATCAAAGCATACACTGAAAAGAAATCCACTTCTTTGAATTCTGAAATTCCAACAATCATTTCAGATATCATTAGGCCCACAACCGCAAGTGATCCCATTGACACCATAGGTATCCCAAAGGAGTCAGAGCCTATTTTAGCAAAAGAGTCACCACCAGTTCAAAAACCCCAAAGGAAAATTACTGTAGATTTGTCACATACTGGTGGCAGTCCAACTGTAATTCTTGGAAATCAAACTCAAGATAAGCCATTGGATAAGCCCACTACATCTCTGCCCCAAAAAAGCACAACCACCATACATGTCCCTCCTTACATCCCTTAGCCACAAAGATTAAGGAATCAAAATGAGCAAAATGAATTCAAAAAGTTTTTGGATGTTTTCAAACAATTGCATATCAACATACCTTTAGTTGAGGCTATTGAACAAATGCCAACATATGCAAAATTTTTAAAAGATATTTTGAGCAAGAAAAAGAAGCTGACAAAGTATGAGACTGTGGCCATGACTGGGGGATGTAGTGCGTTGATATCTAACAAGATACCCCCTAAATTGAAGGACCCAGGTAGTTTCACTATCCCGTGTTCCATAGGAGGTAAGATGATAGGTAGGGCTTTATGTGATCTTGGTGCCAGTGTAAACTTGATGCCATTATCAGTTTTTCAAACCCTAGGCATAGGTGAAGCAAGGCCCACTACTTACACCTTAACCTTAGCAGATAAATCCATTGCATATCCAAAAGGTAAGATCGAGGATGTCCTAGTCCAAGTAGATAAATTCATTTTTCCTGCCGATTTTATCATTTTGGATTGTGAAGTGGACCATGAGATCCCCATCATTCTAGGCAGACCCTTTTTAGCAACAGGAAGAACTCTGATTGACGTTCAAAAGGGAGAATTAATCATGAGAGTGCATGACCAAATAGTTACGTTCAATGTTTTTGATTCTCTCAGGTACCCAGGTGATAGAGAAGAATATTCTGCAGTAAGTTTGTTGAAACTTTGTGCCAAGAACAAAGTTTGGAGATGATGTTAAGAAAAAAAGATTCTGACAGTGAGATAGATGAGGAAATAAAAGTAGAAAATATGACATCAGTGCAAGAAATAGCTGCTTTTGAAGCCTTAGAAACTAAGGATCAGCCAACCCTTGTTTCATCTTTAAAACAAGCCCCAGAGCTAGAATTGAAACAACTTCCCTCCCACTTAAAGTATGCCTTTTTAGGAGAAGCAGGGAAGTTAGTCATTATCTCGGCATCGTTAGAAAAGTTCAAGAGGAGAAACTAGTCAAAATGCTAAAATCTCATACCAAGGCTTTAGGATGGACCATTGCAGATTTGAAGGGCATAAGCCCTACAATTTGCCAGCATAAAATTATTTTAGAAGATAAAACTTTCACCTCGATTGAACCTCAAAGAAGGCTAAATCCAGTAATGAAAGAAGTTGTGAAAAAAGAAATTCTAAAGTGGTTAGATAAAGGCATAATCTATCCTATAGTCAGTAACACTTGTGTCAGCCCAGTACAATGTGTACCAAAGAAAGGGGGAGTTACGGTAGTACCCAATAAGAACAATGAGCTTATTCCAACTAGCACAATAACTGGGTGGAGGATCTGTATGGATTATAGGAAGCTTAACAAAGCTACCCAAAAAGACCATTTCCCTCTACCATTTATTGATCAGATGTTGGATAGGTTGGCTGGAAAAGAATTTTATTGTTTTATGGATGGGTACTCAGGATACAATCAGATTGCCATAGCTTCTGGTGACCAAGAAAAGACCACCTTCACATGTCCCTATGGAACCTTTGCTTTTAGAAGAATGCCTTTTGGACTATGCAATGCCCCTGCCACATTCCAACGATGAATGATGTCAATTTTCTCCGACATGTTAGAAACCTCCATGGAAATTTTAATGGATGATTTTTCTGTGTATGGGTCATCATATGATATCTGTTTACAAAATCTTGAAAAAAGTCTTAAAAGATGTGAAGAAACAGATCTGGTTTTAAACTGGGAGAAATGCCACTTCATGGTAAAGGAGGGCATAGTGTTAGGTCATCTCATTTCAAAAAGGGGAATCGAGGTTGATAAGGCCAAACTGGAGGTAATTGAGAAATTACCTGAACCAACAACAGTAAAGGACATCAAAAGTTTTTTAGGGCACGCCGGTTTTTACAGGCGTTTTATAAAAGATTTCTCAAAACTTTCAAAACCTCTTTGTTCACTATGACAGAATGACCAAACTTTCAATTTTGATGACAATTGCAGAAAGGCTTTTAAAGTACTAAAAGAAGGTTTGGTCAAATCACCTGTAGTAGTGACTCCTGATTGGTCCATCCCATTTGAGTTAATCTGTGACGCAAGTGATTGGGCAGTAGGGGCAGTTTTGGGTCAGAAAAAGGGAAAGATTTTTCATCCTATCTACTATGCAAGTAGAACTCTCAACGATGCCCAAATCAACTACACCACTACCGAAAAAGAATTATTGGCAGTGGTTTTTGCTTTCGAAAAATTTAGGTCTTATTTGATTGGCACAAAAGTTGTTGTCCATACGGATCATGCTGCCATCAAATATTTGATTTCAAAAAAAGATGCAAAATCAAGGTTGATAAGGTGGGTTTTGCTATTGCAAGAATTTGATTTGGAAATCATTGATAGAAAAGGAACTGAAAATCAAGTCGCTGACCACCTATCCAGACTAGAAAAACAAGAAAAACCCAACCCAACCGGTGAGATTTGTGAGGTATTCCCAGATGAGAGAATCTTGGCTGTAAAAGATGATATTCCATGGTTCGCAGATATAGTCAATTATTTAGCCTGCGGGGTTATCCCCAAATATCTAAATAAACACGAACGAAAAAAAATGATTTTTGATTCAAAAAAGTTTCTATGGGATGACCCATTTTTATTCAAAATCTGTGCAGATCAGATAATCAGAAGATGTGTGCCAAAAAGAGACATAATCTCGATCCTTGAACACTGTCATTCGGGACCATGTGGAGGACACTTCGGAAGCAGCAGAACTGCCGCAAAGATTTTGCAGTCAGGGCTCTTTTGGGCAAACATACACAAAGACGCACATGATTTTGTAAAAAGGTGTAACGAATGTCAAAGAAGTGGGAACATCTCCCAAAGAAACGAAATTCCCCTTAACGGAATCTTGGAGGTTGAACTATTTGACGTATGGGGCATTGACTTCATGGGACCATTCCCTGTGTCAAATAATTGCACATATATCCTAGTAGCCGTAGATTACGTGTCAAAATGGGTGGAAGCAATAGCTTGCCACTCTAATGATGCCAAAACGGTTGTGAAATTCCTGCATAGACACATCTTCACTCGTTTCGGCACTCCACGTGCCTTAATCAGTGATGAGGGAACCCATTTCATCAATAATCTTTTAGATGAAACTCTGGCCAAATATGACATCAAACATCGGGTAGCAACAGCCTACCATCCGCAAACCAATGGACTCGCTGAGTTGTCAAACAGGGAGATAAAAGGCATTCTGGCCAAGGTAGTCAAACCCCATAGGAAAGACTGGGCATCTAAGCTAGATGATGCCCTATGGGCTTATCGTACTGCTTACAAAACCCCAATAGGAATGTCTCCCTACAAATTGGTTTTTGGTAAAGCTTGTCATTTACCAATAGAGTTGGAACACAAGGCCTACTGGGCCATCAAAGAGCTCAATATGAGTATGGATGAAGCAGGAAAGAAGAGACTGTGACAACTCTGTGAGTTAGAAGAACATAGGAACCACTCCTATGAAAATGTCAAGTTGTACAAAGAAAATACAAAAAAATGGCACGATCAGAGAATTCATCCAAAAGAACTCTCAGAGGGACAACTTGTTCTCTTGTTTAATTCCAGACTGAAATTATTCCCAGGGAAGCTTAACTCTAGATGGACCGGCCCGTTTCAAATTTCCAAAGTTTACCCATATGGCGTAGTCGACCTCATTGATCCAGAAAAATGGACCACTTTTAAAGTCAATGGTCAAAGGGTAAAACCATATCTGATAGGAGAGGAGGCTGTTGATCAACCCGTTGAGGTTGTCAATCTATTGAATTGAGAATGTCAAAAGGAGGCAGTGTACAGTTGAATTTTTTTTTTCTTCAAATAAGTCAAAAAGAATTTAATTTATGTTGCTATTTCAAAGAATTTCGAGTTATGTGAGTTTATTCAAATTCTCTTTGATTTAAAATTGCGCATACATTGTCAATTCTTGGAAGTATCATGAAAAAAAAAAAAATTAATTCTCGGTCATGTTAATTTTTTTATTTTTTTCCTAACACTCTTTAAGTAGCATGTTAAAAGTTTGAGAAGTCTAAATTTTATGGGCTATGTTAAAAATTTATTTGGACCTTGTCCATAAATTTTTTGGGCCTTCTAAAAAAAATAAAAATAAAAAAATAAAATAAAATATATGTGTGTGAAGTATGGATCCGGATGAGAGGCCCAACAAGTAAAGGTTTGATTTTAAGTTAAAATGTAATTTTAAGTACAAAATCAAATCAGTAAAATAGCTGTTTAGTGATAAGCTTGAGCATTTATTAAGATGTGACCACATGCAGGCAGACCCACTCAATCGTTTCTCTGTCGGCGGCTTTGCACAGGGACTGAAACCTCGTATTTCAGAAAAAGGTAAGATAATGCCTACCCTTCGCCCACTGTTCATGTACTCCTCAATGGTGATCTTGGGGTATTTATGCTCAAGACCAGGAACCTTCATCCTCAAAATGAGGAAGCTAACTCCACAACCTAGCAGGAGAGTGACGAGAAGCAGTGGAAGAGGAGAGCAAAAATCAGAGGTAAGAAGATCTCAAAGAGAAAGAAAGCACCCCCTTTTCTTTCACCCTTCGGCTGCCCTTGAAGATTGCTCATCTTCCACGGCACACACAACATTAAATAATCAATCATCACCACCTGCCACCATCATTAAACAGACTGACACCAGCGGCGAGCTTAGCAAGGAAGAAGATCCTTTATTGGATTTGGAAAACCTCGTTTTAAATCACTTGGCGGTTGAAAACCCCTCTAAAAACCCCACCCCTGATCCACTGCAAGCCCTAAATTCATCTTCACCTCTCGGACCACCAACAGCCACCATCACACATACTCTCGAACCACCAACAGCAGCGATGAAGAAACCTAGGTTCGATTTGAACTCCCCTCCGGATGACGACGGTCTTTTAGAGTTAACCCTAGCATTGGGAAAAAGCGCGGGTCGATCGGCGGTGGAGCCACTGAATCCAAAATCACCTAGTCCAGCGAACATCGGAGCATTTCCGACCGGCGAACCACGGAACGATACGAGAAGAAACAACTCCGGCCGCCAGATTCCGTACGCCACTACTGTCAGACCAAGTAATCAAGGAACAAGGAACAAGGAACTTGCAGAGACCCACTACCTCTAATCAAAGGTATGTACCCCATATTCCAACTCATAGGACCCAAGATGTCAGAAACACCCACACAAGGCCACCGGGATACGAGTACCCCAGATTCCGACCAACCGCAAATGCACCCACAGAACCATTAAGATGGGTGTCAAACCACCCTTATGAGCCACACCACAATCCGGCCACTACTCAGCCCCCTGGTTACCCCTTCTCACCACACCAGCTGCACATGATCAACAACATGATGCACAATAACCTCTGTGTACACCCCACCACCCAGGTACCACCTAAAAATGTAACCCTAATCAGTTATCAAAGAAAAAACCAAGCACCCAAATCTTCAGTGCTCATCACTCCTATCGATGATGACACTCAGCTGGAAACAAAGAATAGGGAGAAAATAGGAGGTAATAAATAGATTTGGGTGGAAAAATCAAAATCAAAAGGAAAAGAAAAGATGGGTACATAGAAAAATAGCCCTAAGAAAGAACTGTTCCTAGGAGTTTCTGAAATAGCAGATAAGAGGTGAAGGTGGAAGTGAAAATGCAGGAAGAAAAAGGTATAGGTGCTTCAAGAACCAAAGAAGAACCAGTGTTGATTGAGGACGATAACCCAGAAGGAAAGGGAAGGCAGATTTTTGGTGTTCAGAATGAACCCATACATGGAGTTTGGAGAGAGAGAGTACATATGCCAGTCAACAAGCCAGTTGAAAGAACCGAAAAGGACATAGAGAAAGAGATTTCTGCACGTTATTACAGTTACTTGATCACCATGCAAATAAAGATTGATGAACAAAGTGCCACTATTCTGGACAGAGGTCTGTCTCTTATTGAAAGAGATGACAAAATAGCTTCTCTCCAGAGAGAACTTCTGCTGGTAAACAGGGCCCTTGAGGATGCGTTGAAGAAGCAGCCTACTCAACACGAGTAGGGTCTGGTATTTCTAATCTCAACTTAATTTTTTTTGCCTTGTTTATTTAGCACTCTTTTCATTTATAGCTAGTTTTAATCTCAGCAACTGAAAGAAAAAGTGGTCAAAATTGTTTGTGTTAATTATTGGTTGAGCATGTTTCCTGTTATTGTTTGATGGTTGCACCACAGTAGAGGTTTTGTTTTAATAAGTTTGTGGCATGGGATTGCCTGGTCAAATTTAGCAAATGTCTCATAGTTTACTAAATAGCTTCTACAAAGTCAAGGAATCTTTGTTTAGGTCACATTTTGACTTTTCTGGAAAAACAACTTGACTCAAAGATTCCTTTGTCATTGTTTTAGCCATTTTGGGTAACTTTGAGATAGTATTTTGATGCATCTTGCAAGGGAAATTTTTTCTATGGGTCCCCAACTCAGTGTTTGTTCTTGAAAAAAAATTCACCGCCATCCTTGAGTGCAGTTTGAAAAGTTTGAAACTTTTTGTTAAAACATGTGTTGTGCCCAAACAACTCCAGCTACTTTCAACTTCCCCACTCATGGTGATTTTTTTCTTTCCTTTTTCAAAGTTCAATGAGGGCATTGAACAATTCAAGTTTGGAGATGTGTGAAAATTTGTCATTCAAATACAAGGATGAAAATCTTCAGAAATAGAAACAATAAACAGCCCACATACATACACACTTAAAAGAGGCATAGCTTCTGCAATAGTGTAGTTTTTAAGTGGTGCAGATAGGATAATTCATGCATACATACACACTCAAAAGAAGCATAGCTTCTACAAGAGTGCATGAATGTGTCCCAAAAAAAAAAAAAAAAAAACAAAAAAGTTTTCCAAAACTCTTATACTTGATGGAACAAAGAACCATACCATCATAGGGAAAGAAAAATCAGCCACAAATAAAGCCATAAACGTTGACATCAGTCAAATGTTGAAAGTTTTTGTTGTTCAAAAAGCAAACTTGTGTCTATCAAAAATTTTCTTAATTTGATTCTTGTAGACAAGGGAAAAGTGAGCACAGACAGAACAAAGACTGAGTCATGACCCATTGCGAAAATCTTTTTCAGGCTTTGTTTTTGTTAGAATAAATGATCGGCAAGCCAGCACAGTCTCATCCTAGTAATTGTTATTTTTCTTCCTTTTTCTTAATCTATTGCTTGAGGACAAGCAATGGTTTAAGTTTGGAGATGTGATACGGTTAATTTATTAACCGTATTTATATCCTATTTTGGTATCTTGTCAATCCTTTTTCATGATAATTTCAGTATCTTGGTATGGTTTAATACCAATTTGTGGTAATTGGACTTTTTGTGTGTAACGATGAAATTATGAATTCTTGAGCCATCACAACGTCCATTTTTAGTGCCTTTATTTATATGAAGTTTTTGTATCATGTTCAGGCCTAAGGAAGAAACTAAGAGTCCATAGAAGAGTTGATTCGGCATAAACTAGCAGGAAGATATAAGAACCGAAGGCCCATGGCATGTATGGGTTAAGCAATATTTTGTAAACTTTTATCTTCATTTTCATAGATCAAACTCTTGGAACTCCTCTTGTTAATTATCTTTTGTTGTAAGTATTAGTAGTTGGGCTCTTTTTGGTTAGGCATTTCCGCCCATGGGTATTAGGCCCCTTTGCCGATTTGGCTTAATGATTAAACCCAAGCCCTTGTCCCTTGCATATATATAGGTAGCAAGGGTTGTGTTAGGAAGGATCTCTTATCATCTTTTATCATCCATCATCTCATAGGAAATATTCTCTAGTCACTTGATAGAAGATTAGGTGTGAAGTGAAAGAACATATGGATGTACTTTTGAATACTAAGAGGACAACTAAGTACATTCTATATACTTAGACATCTTCTTGGCTACATTCATCCTCATGGTTTGTTTATATAAGAATGTTTCTTGAAACCCACCTGCAAGTTATCTTCCATTCTCCTTATGCTTTCCATCTTTAGTATTTATTATTCTCATGCAACATCAATTATAGTTGCCACCTTTGGTTGCTACACATTCACTTACTTGTGGTGATCATCTTTTTCTTCACCAAACCTCACGAAAGCTATAGCAGCCAAACACAAGGATATTAATTAATTATTTTAATTATTCAAAAGTTTTTCTATTTTTTACAAGTCTTTCATTATGGTCATTTAGTTTTAGTTTCATTTTCGTTATCGTTATATTATTATTTACCTTCTCGTTATTTAAGAATGCTCATGGCATACTTGTCCCATTTATTGCTTTCATTTTAGTTACTTTCGTTAATTCATTTCTTGTCATTTTCGTTTAAGTAATTAAGTTTATGCTTTATTTTTATGCAAAGTTATTATTCAAGTAGTTAGTTAATTTTATGTTTTCTTAGTTGCTCTTACCTTTATTTCCTCTCGTTTGCAAGTTTGATAATTAGAAACTCTTTATAAGAAAACCATCTCCAATTGGAAGGCTAACACCCTTAGGTTTGGGGTGTGAGGTAAAATAAATTGAGATTCAAGAGGTATATAGTAAAATTAAAGAGGTGTATCTAACTTTGTAACGGTAGTTTATCAACTTTTCAATTTTAGAGAGTTAATACCTCGTGAAAATACCCCTAAGGTTAATTGACAACTAACAATCGGTATATAAGCGGCTTAATCTTAATGAGGTTATAAAACGTATTGATTTTCTAAAGACAATAATTATCGTTATAAAATATCTTTTTATTTTATTATCTAACTCTATCTCGATTTATCCTTACACCCCGGACTTTTTCCTTATAAACAGTACTCTCTCTCAGTTACCAACCAACCAAATTTTAGTTAATCAACAAATCCTCTTGTTCTCACCCTCTGAAATCAATCTCTATAAAAGTCAAGTGTTTCATCCTTACAAACTTTAATTACCATCTCTGTGGGAACGATATCCGGTACTTTGTACCATTTATTACTTGTTAAATACGACAGTATTCCGAGGTGTATACTTGCGCCGAGGTTTATTTTTGTGTTGATTTTAAGGGTAGCGATATTCTTACAACATCGAGGCTATAATTTGAAACTATAATGGTGTCTTCATTTCAGGTAAAGCCTCCCTCGTCAAATTCCTTCACTCATCAATGGGTCTCCCATCGGCAAGACAAGTTCGTCATTTTCGAAACTGATATTAAGATCGTAATGGACGCCGTTTACGGCTCCTTTAACGACGACTATGAATTTGGCGATATCGTTTGAGACATTCGCGACTTCCTCAACCACAACAGGGATTTCTCTATCCACGCTATTGGACGACAAAAAAACGAAATGGCTCACTTGACTACGAGACACTCCCGTACTCTAACTTGTCCTTTTACTTTTCCAGAGGTTCCAGACTTCCTTAAATTATGTATGAACAATGAATGTTACATTTATCTATCAATGACATGAATGTTACTCAAGTGGGTGATGGCAATGCCGAAGCCCATTAGAGTTCTCATTCCTTTACCTCAAAAAAAGAAAAAGAAAAAAAGAAATAGTAGTAGCTAGCAAGTGTCTAATTTTGATTTTGATAGAACTATAAAGTTATTTTGCCATGGTGCTTAATGTGTTTTATCTTTCAAATCAAATTGTGAGTAGTTGTTCGTTGAAATCTAATTTTTGAGGGTGTTTTTTGTGGTGGGTGGGTAGCGGTATCTGAACACCCCAAATATGAAGTTGTTTATAGATATCTGAAAAATATTTAGATTATTCACAGCCTAAGATATTTGTATCATATATATCTATATAGTATTGGTATTAATGTTTGGTTGCTCAACTCATTAAGTTGGTTTTTGCCACTGATGCAGGTCCTCTGCAACTTTCAAGTCTTTGCTATGACGACTTCATTATTAACTCTTCAACAAGTCTATGGACAGAGATTGACAACGAAGCCACTTGTTTTGCGGACCTGATTTTTAAGTTTCTACAAGTTCATACCGGGGTTGCGAATGAATGCTTTCTTATAAGCATGTGGAGTATCTAGGTTATCGATGCATAGATATTTTAGGGAACAATGGCCCCAGGACCCAACCTCGGTGGTGACACGAGCCGTGAATCTCTACACAAATTGGAAGCTTTCTAGGAACATGCCAACTACTCTCCCCAACCATGCAGACGAAATTAGATCCACCTCTTCGAGTCCATCGAGAGATGGTTTTCTCCAATGCAATGTGGATGCTACGGTTTCTGTCCCGCACTTAAGGGCGGTTTTTGACCGGGGCTAAAATTTGAAACTATAATGGTGTCTTCATTTCAGGTAAAGCCTCCCCGGTCAAATTCCTTCATTCCATCCGTGAATGTAAGGCCTTAGCCTTCTGTGATGCTCATCAATGGGTCTCCCATCGGCAAGACAAGTTCGTCATTTTCGAAGCCGATATTAAGATCGTAATGGACGCCGTTTACGACTCCTTTAACGACGACTCCGAATTTGGCGATATCGTTAGAGACATTCGCGACTTCCTCAACCACAACAAGGATTTCTCTATCCACGCTATTGGATGGCAAGCAAACGAACTGGCTCACTTGACTACGAGACACTCCCGAACTCTAACTTGTCCTTTTACTTTTCCAGAGGTTCCAAACTACTTTAAATTATGTATGAAACATGAATGTAACAATTTATCTATCAATGACATGAATGTTACTCAAGTGGGTGATGGCAATGCCGAAGCCCATTAGAGTTTTCATTCCTTTACCTCAAAAAAAGAAAAAGAAAAAAAGAAATAGTAGTAGCTAGCAAGTGGCTAATTTTGATTTTGATAGAACTACAAAGTTATTTTGCCATTGTGCTTAATGTGTTTTATCTTTCAAATCAAATTGTGAGTAGTTGTTCATTGAAATCTAATTTTTGAGGATGTTTTTTGTGGTGGTTGGGTAGCGGTATCGGAACACACCAAATATGAAGTTGTGTATAGATATCAGAAAAATACTTAGATTGTTCACAGCCTAAGACATTTGTATCTCATATATCTATATAGTATTGGTATTAATGTTTGGTTGCTCAACTATTTAAGTAGGTTTTTGCCACTGATGCAGGTCCTCTACAAATTTCTAGTCTTTGCTATGAAGACCTCTTTATTAACTCTTCAGATGCATATATAAACAAGTCTATGGAAAGAGATTGACAACGATTCCACTTGCTTTGCGGACCTGATTTTTAAGTTTCTACAAGGTCATACCGGGGTTGCGAAAGAAAGCTTTCTTATAACCATGTGGAGTATCTAAGGTTTCGATGCAGTGATATTTTATGGAACATTGGCCCCAGGACCCAACCTCGGTGGTGACACGAGCCGTGAATCTCTACACAGATTGGAAGTTTTCTAGGAACTTGCCAACAACTCTCCCCAACCATGCAGACGAAATTAGATCCTCCTCTTGGAGCCGATCGAGAGATGGTTTTCTCCAATGCAATGTGGATACTACGGTTTCTGTCCCGCACTCAAGGGCGGGTTTTGGCCGGGGATATAATTTGAAACTATAATTGTGTCTTCATTTCAGGTAAAGCCTACCCCATCAAATTCCTTCATTCCATCCGCGAATGTGAGGCCTTAGCCTTCTGTGATGCTCATCAATGGGTCTCCCATCGGCAAGACAAGTTCGTCATTTTCGAAACCGATGCTAAGATCGTAATGGATATGGCTCCTTTAACGACGACTATGAATTTGGCGATATCATTAGAGACATTCGCGACTTCCTCAACCACAACAGGGATTTCTCTATCCACGCTATTGGACGACAAGCAAATGAACTGGCTCACTTGACTACGAGTCACTTCCGTACTCTTACTTGTCCATTTACTTTTCCAGAGGTTCCAGACTTCCTTAAATTATGTATGGACAATGAATGTAACAATTTATCTATCAATGACTTGAATGTTACTCAAGTGGGTGATGGCAATGCCGAAGCCCATTAGAGTTTTCATTCCTTTACCTCAAAAAAAGAAATAGTAGTAGCTAGCAAGTGGCTAATTTTGATTTTGATATAACTACGAAGTTATTTTGCCATGGTGTTCATTGAAATCTAATTTTTTAGGGTGTTTTTTGTGGTGGATGGGTAGCGGTATCAGAACACACAAAATATGAAGTTGTGTATAGATATCAGAAAAAATTTAGATTGTTCACAGCCTAAGATATTTGTATCTCATATATCTATATAGTATTGGTATTAATGTTTGGTTGCTCAACTATTTAAGTAGGTTTTTGCCACTGATGCAGGTCCTCTGCAACTTTCAACTCTTTGCAATGAAGACTTCTTTATTAACTCTTTAGATGCATATATAAACAAGTCTACAGACAGAGATTGACAACGATGTCACTTGCTTTGCGGACCTGTTTTTTAAGTTTCTACAAGTTCATATCGGGGTTGCGAAAGAAAGCTTTCTTATAACCATGTGGAGTATCTAAGGTTTCGATGCAGTGATATTTTATGGAACAATGGCCCCAGGACCCAACCTCCGTGGTGACACGAGCCGTGAATCTCTACACAGATTGGAAGCTTTCTAGGAACATGCCAACAACTCTCCCCAACCATGCAGACGAAATAATATCCTCCTCTTGGAGCTCATCGAGAAATGGTTTTCTCCAATGCAATGTGGATGCTACAGTTTCTGTCCCGCACTCAAGGGCGGGTTTTGGCCGGGGCTATAATTTGAAACTATAATTGTGTCTTCATTTCAGGTAAAGCCTCCCCCACCAAATACCGTCATTCCATCCGTGAATGTGAGGCCTTAGCCTTCTGTGATGCTCATCTATGGTTCTCCCATCGACAAGACAAGTTCATCATTTTCGAAACCGATGCAAAGATCGTAATGGACGCCGTTTACGGCTCCTTTAACGACGACTATGAATTTGGCGATATCGTTAGAGACATTCGCGACTTCCTCAACCACAACAGGAATTTCTCTATCCACTCTATTGGACGACAAGCAAACTAATTGGCTCACTTGACTAGGAGTCACTCCCGTAATCTAACTTGTCCTTTTACTTTTCCAGAGGTTCCGGACTTCCTTAAATTATGTATGAACAATGAATGTAACAATTTATCTATCAATGACATGAAGGTTACTCAAGTGGGTGATGGCAATGCCGAAGCCCATTAGAGTTCTCATTTCTTTACCTCAAAAAAAGAAAAAGAAAAAAAGAAATAGTAGTAGCTAGCTAGTGGCTAATTTTGATTTTGATAGAACTATGAAGTTATTTTGCCATGGTGCTTAATGTGTTTTATATTTCAAATCAAATTTTGAATAGTTGTTCATTGAAATCTAATTTTTGAGGGTGTTTTTTGTGGTGGGTGGTTAGCGGCATCGGAACACACCAAATATGAAGTTGTGTATAGATATCAGAAAAATATTTAGATTGTTCACAGCCTAAGATATTTGTATCATATATATCTATATAGTATTGGTATTAATGTTTGGTTGCTCAACTATTTAAGTTGGTTTTTGCCACTGATGCAGGTCCTCTGCAACATTCAAGTCTTTGCTATGAAGACTTATTTATTAACTCATTAGATACATATATAAACAAGTATATGGACAGAAATTGACAACGATGCCACTTCCTTTGCAGACCTGATTTTTAAGTTTCTACAAGTTCATACCGGGGTTGCGAAAGAAAGCTTTCTTATAACCATGTGGAGCATCTAGGGTATCGATGCAGTGATATTTATTGGAACAATGGCCCTAGGACCCAACCTCGGTGCTGACACGAGCCGTGAATCTCGACACAGATTGGAAGCTTTCTAGGAACTTCCCAACAACTCTCCTCAACCATGCAGACGAAATTAAATCCTCCTTTTGGAGCCCATCGAGAGATGGTTTTCTCCACTGCAATGTGGGATGCTACAGTTTCTGTCCCGCACTCAAGGGCGGGTTTTAGCCGGGGCTATAATTTGAAACTATAATGGTGTCTTCATTTCAGGTAAAGCCTCCCCGGTCAAATTCCTTCATTCTATCCGCGAATGTGAGGCCTTAGCCTTCTGTGATGCTCATCAATGGGTCTCCCATCGACCAGACAAGTTTGTCATTTTCGAAACCGATGCTAAGATTGTAATGGACGCCGTTTACGACTCCTTTAACGACGACTTCGAATTTGGCGATATCGTTAGAGACATTCGCGACTTCCTCAACCACAACAGGGATTTCTCTATCCACGCTATTGGACGACAAGCAAACGAACTGGCTCACTTGACTACGAGTCACTCCCGTACTCTAACTTGTCGTTTTACTTTTTCAGAGGTTCCAGACTTCCTTAAATTATGTTTGAACAATGAATGTAACAATTTTTCTATCAATGACATGAATGTTACTCAAGTGGGTGATGGCAATGCCGAAGCCCATTAGAGTTTTCATTCCTTTACCTCAAAAAAAGAAAAAAAAGAAAATAGTAGTAGCTAGCAAGTGGCTAATTTTGATTTTGATAGAACTACGAAGTTATTTTGCCATGGTGTTCATTGAAATCTAATTTTTTAGGGTGTTTTTTGTGGTGGATGGGTAGCGGTATCGGAACACACAAAATATGAAGTTGTGTATAGATATCAGAAAAAAATTAGATTGTTCACAGCCTAAGATATTTGTATCTCATATATCTATATAGTATTGGTATTAATGTTTGGTTGCTCAACTATTTAAGTAGGTTTTTGCCAGCGATGCGGGTCCTCGCAACTTCCAACTCTTTTCTATGAAGACTTCTTTATGAACTCTTTAGATGCATATATAAACAAGTCTATGGACAGAGATTGACAACGATGCCACTTGCTTTGCGGACCTGATTTTTAAGTTTCTACAAGTTCATATCGGGGTTGCGAAAGAAAGCTTTCTTATAACCATGTGGAGTATCTAGGATATCTATGCAGTGATATTTTATGGAACAATGGTCCCAGGACCCAACCTCGGTGGTGACACGAGCCGTGAATCTCTAAACAAATTGCAAGATTTCTAGGAACTTGCCAACAACTCTCCCCAACCATGTAGACGAAATTAGATCCTCCTCTTGGAGCCCATCGAGAGATGGTTTTCTCCAATGCAATGTGGATGCTACGGTTTCTCAAGCACTCAAGGGCGGGTTTTGGCCGGGGCTATAATTTGAAACTATAATGGTGTTTTCATTTCAGGTAAAGCCTCCCCCGTCAAATACTGTCATTCCATCCGCGAATGTGAGGCCTTAGCCTTCTGTGATGCTCATTTATGGGTCTCCCATCGACAAGACAAGTTCGTCATTTTCGAAACCGATGCTAAGATCGTAATGGACGCCGTTTACGGCTCCTTTAACGACGACTTCGAATTTGGCGATATCGTTAGAGACATTCGCGACTTCCTCAACCACAACAGGGATTTCTCTATCCACTCTATTGGACGACAAGCAAACGAACTGGCTCACTTGTGTATGAGTCACTCCCGTACTCTAACTTGTTCTTTTACTTTTTCAGAGGTTCCAGACTTCCTTAAATTATGTATGAACAATGAATGTAACAATTTATCTATCAATGACATGAATGTTACTCAAGTGGGTGATGGCAATGCCGAAGCCCATTAGATTTCTTATTCCTTTATCTCAAAAAAAGAAAAAGAAAAAAAGTAATAGTAGTAGCTAGCAAGTGGCTAATTTTGTTTTTGATAGAACTATGAAGTTATTTTCCCATGGTGCTTAATGTGTTTTATCTTTCAAGTCAAATTGTGAGTAGTTGTTCATTGAAATCTAATTTTTGAGGGTGTTTTTTTGTGGTGGGTGGGTAGCGGTATCGGAACACACCAAATATGAAATTGTGTATAGATATCAGAAAAATATTTATATTGTTCACAGCCTAAGATATTTGTATCATATATATCTATTTAGTATTGGTATTAATGTTTGGTTGCTCAACTATTTAAGTTGGTTTTTGCCACTGATGCAGGTCCTCTGCAACTTTCAAGTCTTTGCTGTGAAGTCTTCTTTATTAACTCTTCAGGCGTATATATAAACAAGTCTATGGACAGAGATTGACAACGAAGCCACTTGCTTTGCAGACCTGATTTTTAAGTTTCTACAAGTTCATACCGGGGTTGCGAAAGAAAGATTTCTTATAACCATGTGGAATATCTAGGATATCGATGCAGTGATATTTTATGGAACAATGGCCCCAGGACCCAACCTCGGTGGTGACACGAGCCGTGAATCTCTACACAGATTGGAAGCTTTCTAGGAACTTGCCAACAACTCTCCCCAACCATGCAGACGAAATTAGATCCTCCTCTTGGAGCCCATCGAGAGATGGTTTTCTCCAATGCAATGTGGATGCTACGGGTTCTGTCCCGCACTCAAGGGCGGTTTTTGGCCGGGGCTAAAATTTGAAACTATAATGGTGTCTTCATTTCAGGTAAAGCCGCCCCGATCAAATTCCTTCATTCCATCCGTGAATGTGAGGCCTTAGCCTTCTGTGATGCTCATCAATGGGTCTCCCATCGGCAAGAAAAGTTCGTCATTTTCGAAGCAGATATTAAGATCGTAATGGACGCCGTTTACGACTCCTTTAACGACGACTCCGAATTTGGCGATATCGTTAGAGACATTCGCGACTTCCTCTACCACAACAGGGATTTCTCTATCCACGCTATTGGACGACAAGCAAACGAACTGGCTCACTTGACTACGAGTCACTCTCGTACTCTAACTTGTCCTTTTACTTTTCCAGAGGTTCCAAACTTCCTTAAATTATGTATGAACAATGAATGTAACAATTTGTCTATCAATGACATGAATGTTACTCAAGTAGGTGATGGCAATGCCGAAGCCCATTAGAGTTCTCATTCCTTTACCTCAAAAAAAGAAAAAGAAAAAAAGAAATAGTAGTAGCTAGCAAGTGGCTAATTTTGATTTTGATAGAACTATGAAGTTATTTTTCCATGGTGCTTAATGTGTTTTATCTTTCAAATCAAATTGTGAGTAGTTGTTCATTGAAATCTAATTTTTGAGGGTGTTTTTGTGGTGGGTGGTTAGCCGCATCGGAACACACCAAATATGAAGTTGTGTATAGATATCAGAAAAATATTTAGATTGTTCACAGCCTAAGATATTTGTATCATATATATCTATATAGTATTGGTATTAATGTTTGGTTGCTCAAGTATTTAAGTTGGTTTTTGCCACTGATGCAGGTCCTCTGCAACATTCAAGTCTTTGCTATGAAGACTAATTTATTAACTCATTAGATGCATATATAAACAAGTATATGGACAGAGATTGACAACGATGCCACTTGCTATGCGGACCTGATTTTTAAGTTTCTACAAGTTCATATGGGGGTTGCGAAAGAAAGCTTTCTTATAACCTTGTAGAGTGTCTAGGGTATCGATGCAGAGATATTTTATGGAACAATGTCCCCAGGACCCTACCTCGGTGGTGACACGAGCCGTGAATCTCTACACAGATTGGAAGCTTTCTAGGAACTTCCCAACAACTCTCCTCAACCATGCAGACGAATATAGATCCTCCTCATGGAGCCCATCGAGAGATGGTTTTCTCCAATGCAATGTGGGATGATACGGTTTTTGTCACGCACTCAAGGGCGGGTTTTGGCCGGGGCTATAATTTGAAACTATAATGGTGTCTTCATTTCAGGTAAAGACTCCCGGTCAAATTCCTTCATTCTATTCGCGAATGTGAGGCCTTAGCCTTTTGTGATGCTCATCAGTGGGTCTCCCATCGACAAGACAAGTTCGTCATTTTCGAAACCGATGCTAAGATTGTAATGGACGCCGTTTACGGCTCCTTTAACGACGACTTCGAATTTGGCGATATCGTTAGAGACATTCGCGACTTCCTCAACTACAACAGGGATTTCTCTATCCACACTATTGGACGACAAGCAAACGAACTGGCTCACTTGACTACGAGTCACTGCCGTACTCTAACTTGTCCTTTTACTTTTTCAAAGGTTCCAGACTTCCTTAAACTATGTTTGAACAATGAATGTAACAATTTGTCTATCAACGACATGAATGTTACTCAAGTGGGTGATGGCAATGCCGAAGCCCATTAGAGTTTTCATTCCATTACCTCAAAAAAAGAAAAAGAAAAAAAGTAATAGTAGGAGCTAGCAAGTGGCTAATTTTGATTTTGATAGAACTATGAAGTTATTTTCCCATGGTGCTTAATATGTTTTATCTCTCAAGTCAAATTGTGAGTAGTTGTTAATTGAAATCTAATTTTTGAGGGTGTTTTTTGTGGTGGGTGGGTAGCGGTATCGGAACACACCAAATATGAAGTTGTGTATAGATATCAGAAAAATATTTATATTGTTCATAGCCTAAGATATTTGTATCATATATATCTATATAGTATTGGTATTAATGTTTGGTTGCTCAACTATTTAAGTAGGTTTTTGCCACTGATGCAAGTCCTCTGCAACTTTCAAGTCTTTGCTATGAAGACTTATTTATTAACTCATTAGATGCATATATAAACAAGTCTATGGACAGAGATTGACAACGATGCCACTTGCTTTGCGGACTTGATTTTTAAGTTTCTACAAGTTCATACCGGGGTTGCGAAAGAAAGCTTTCTTCTAACCATGTGGAGTGTCTAGGGTATCGATGCAGAGATATTTTATGGAACAATGGCCCTAGGACCCAACCTCGGTGCTGACACGAGCCGTGAATCTCGACACAGATTGGAAGCTTTCTAGGAACTTCCCAACAACTCTCCTCAACCATGCAGACGAAATTAAATCCTCCTTTTGGAGCCCATCGAGAGATGGTTTTCTCCACTGCAATGTGGGATGCTACAGTTTCTGTCCCGCACTCAAGGGCGGGTTTTAGCCGGGGCTATAATTTGAAACTATAATGGTGTCTTCATTTCAGGTAAAGCCTCCCCGGTCAAATTCCTTCATTCTATCCGCGAATGTGAGGCCTTAGCCTTCTGTGATGCTCATCAATGGGTCTCCCATCGACCAGACAAGTTTGTCATTTTCGAAACCGATGCTAAGATTGTAATGGACGCCGTTTACGACTCCTTTAACGACGACTTCGAATTTGGCGATATCGTTAGAGACATTCGCGACTTCCTCAACCACAACAGGGATTTCTCTATCCACGCTATTGGACGACAAGCAAACGAACTGGCTCACTTGACTACGAGTCACTCCCGTACTCTAACTTGTCGTTTTACTTTTCCAGAGGTTCCAGACTTCCTTAAATTATGTTTGAACAATGAATGTAACAATTTTTCTATCAATGACATGAATGTTACTCAAGTGGGTGATGGCAATGCCGAAGCCCATTAGAGTTTTCATTCCTTTACCTCAAAAAAAGAAAAAAAAGAAAATAGTAGTAGCTAGCAAGTGGCTAATTTTGATTTTGATAGAACTACGAAGTTATTTTGCCATGGTGTTCATTGAAATCTAATTTTTTAGGGTGTTTTTTGTGGTGGATGGGTAGCGGTATCGGAACACACAAAATATGAAGTTGTGTATAGATATCAGAAAAAAATTAGATTGTTCACAGCCTAAGATATTTGTATCTCATATATCTATATAGTATTGGTATTAATGTTTGGTTGCTCAACTATTTAAGTAGGTTTTTGCCACTGATGCAGGTCCTCTGCAACTTCCAACTCTTTTCTATGAAGACTTCTTTATGAACTCTTTAGATGCATATATAAACAAGTCTATGGACAGAGATTGACAACGATGCCACTTGCTTTGCGGACCTGATTTTTAAGTTTCTACAAGTTCATATCGGGGTTGCGAAAGAAAGCTTTCTTATAACCATGTGGAGTATCTAGGATATCAATGCAGTGATATTTTATGGAACAATGGTCCCAGGACCCAACCTCGGTGGTGACACGAGCCGTGAATCTCTAAACAAATTGCAAGATTTCTAGGAACTTGCCAACAACTCTCCCCAACCATGTAGACGAAATTAGATCCTCCTCTTGGAGCCCATCGAGAGATGGTTTTCTCCAATGCAATGTGGATGCTACGGTTTCTCAAGCACTCAAGGGCGGGTTTTGGCCGGGGCTATAATTTGAAACTATAATGGTGTTTTCATTTCAGGTAAAGCCTCCCCCGTCAAATACTGTCATTCCATCCGCGAATGTGAGGCCTTAGCCTTCTGTGATGCTCATTTATGGGTCTCCCATCGACAAGACAAGTTCGTCATTTTCGAAACCGATGCTAAGATCGTAATGGACGCCGTTTACGGCTCCTTTAACGACGACTTCGAATTTGGCGATATCGTTAGAGACATTCGCGACTTCCTCAACCACAACAGGGATTTCTCTATCCACTCTATTGGACGACAAGCAAACGAACTGGCTCACTTGTGTATGAGTCACTCCCGTACTCTAACTTGTTCTTTTACTTTTTCAGAGGTTCCAGACTTCCTTAAATTATGTATGAACAATGAATGTAACAATTTATCTATCAATGACATGAATGTTACTCAAGTGGGTGATGGCAATGCCGAAGCCCATTAGATTTCTTATTCCTTTACCTCAAAAAAAGAAAAAGAAAAAAAGTAATAGTAGTAGCTAGCAAGTGGCTAATTTTGTTTTTGATAGAACTATGAAGTTATTTTCCCATGGTGCTTAATGTGTTTTATCTTTCAAGTCAAATTGTGAGTAGTTGTTCATTGAAATCTAATTTTTGAGGGTGTTTTTTTGTGGTGGGTGGGTAGCGGTATCGGAACACACCAAATATGAAATTGTGTATAGATATCAGAAAAATATTTATATTGTTCACAGCCTAAGATATTTGTATCATATATATCTATTTAGTATTGGTATTAATGTTTGGTTGCTCAACTATTTAAGTTGGTTTTTGCCACTGATGCAGGTCCTCTGCAACTTTCAAGTCTTTGCTGTGAAGTCTTCTTTATTAACTCTTCAGGCGTATATATAAACAAGTCTATGGACAGAGATTGACAACGAAGCCACTTGCTTTGCAGACCTGATTTTTAAGTTTCTACAAGTTCATACCGGGGTTGCGAAAGAAAGATTTCTTATAACCATGTGGAATATCTAGGATATCGATGCAGTGATATTTTATGGAACAATGGCCCCAGGACCCAACCTCGGTGGTGACACGAGCCGTGAATCTCTACACAGATTGGAAGCTTTCTAGGAACTTGCCAACAACTCTCCCCAACCATGCAGACGAAATTAGATCCTCCTCTTGGAGCCCATCGAGAGATGGTTTTCTCCAATGCAATGTGGATGCTACGGGTTCTGTCCCGCACTCAAGGGCGGTTTTTGGCCGGGGCTAAAATTTGAAACTATAATGGTGTCTTCATTTCAGGTAAAGCCGCCCCGATCAAATTCCTTCATTCCATCCGTGAATGTGAGGCCTTAGCCTTCTGTGATGCTCATCAATGGGTCTCCCATCGGCAAGAAAAGTTCGTCATTTTCGAAGCAGATATTAAGATCGTAATGGACGCCGTTTACGACTCCTTTAACGACGACTCCGAATTTGGCGATATCGTTAGAGACATTCGCGACTTCCTCTACCACAACAGGGATTTCTCTATCCACGCTATTGGACGACAAGCAAACGAACTGGCTCACTTGACTACGAGTCACTGTCGTACTCTAACTTGTCCTTTTACTTTTCCAGAGGTTCCAAACTTCCTTAAATTATGTATGAACAATGAATGTAACAATTTGTCTATCAATGACATGAATGTTACTCAAGTAGGTGATGGCAATGCCGAAGCCCATTAGAGTTCTCATTCCTTTACCTCAAAAAAAGATAAAGAAAAAAAGAAATAGTAGTAGCTAGCAAGTGGCTAATTTTTATTTTGATAGAACTATGAAGTTATTTTTCCATGGTGCTTAATGTGTTTTATCTTTCAAATCAAATTGTGAGTAGTTGTTCATTGAAATCTAATTTTTGAGGGTGTTTTTTGTGGTGGGTGGTTAGCCGCATCGGAACACACCAAATATGAAGTTGTGTATAGATATCAGAAAAATATTTAGATTGTTCACAGCCTAAGATATTTGTATCATATATATCTATATAGTATTGGTATTAATGTTTGGTTGCTCAACTATTTAAGTTGGTTTTTGCCACTGATGCAGGTCCTCTGCAACATTCAAGTCTTTGCTATGAAGACTAATTTATTAACTCATTAGATGCATATATAAACAAGTATATGGACAAAGATTGACAACGATGCCACTTGCTTTGCGGACCTGATTTTTAAGTTTCTACAAGTTCATATGGGGGTTGCGAAAGAAAGCTTTCTTATAACCTTGTAGAGTGTCTAGGGTATCGATGCAGAGATATTTTATGGAACAATGTCCCCAGGACCCTACCTCGGTGGTGACACGAGCCGTGAATCTCTACACAGATTAGAAGTTTTCTAGGAACTTCCCAACAACTCTCCTCAACCATGCAGACGAAATTAGATCCTCCTCTTGGAGCCCATCGAGAGATGGTTTTCTCCAATGCAATGTGGGATGCTACGGTTTCTGTCACGCACTCAAGGGCAGGTTTTGGCCGGGGCTATAATTTGAAACTATAATGGTGTCTTCATTTAAGGTAAAGACTCCCGGTCAAATTCCTTCATTCTATCCGCGAATGTGAGGCCTTAGCCTTCTGTGATGCTCATCAATGGGTCTCCCATCGACAAGACAAGTTCGTCATTTTCAAAACCGATGCTAAGATTGTAACGGACGCCGTTTACGGCTCGTTTAACGACGTCTTCGAATTTGGCGATATCGTTAGAGACATTCGCGACTTCCTCAACCACAACAGGGATTTCTCTATCCACGCTATTGGACGACAAGCAAACGAACTGGCTCACTTGACTACGAGTCACTCCCGTACTCTAACTTGTCCTTTTACTTTTCCAGAGGTTCCCGACTTCCTTAAATTATGTTTGAACAATGAATGTAACAATTTGTCTATCAACGACATGAATGTTACTCAAGTGGGTGATGGCAATGCCGAAGCCCATTAGAGTTTTCATTCCATTACCTCAAAAAAAGAAAAAGAAAAAAAGTAATAGTAGTAGCTAAGAAGAGGCTAATTTTGATTTTGATTGAACTATGAAGTTATTTTCCCATGGTGCTTAATATGTTTTATCTTTCAAGTCAAATTGTGAGTAGTTGTTCATTGAAATCTAATTTTTTAGGGTGTTTTTTGTGGTGGGTGGGTAGCGGTATCGGAACACAACAAATATGAAGTTGTGTATAGATATCAGAAAAATATTTAGATTGTTCACAGCCTAAGATATTTGTATCATATATATCTATATAGTATTGGTATTAATGTTTGGTTGCTCAACTATTTAAGTAGGTTTTTGCCACTGATGCAGGTCCTCTGCAACTTTCAAGTCTTTGCTATGAAATCTTCTTTATTAACTCTTCAGATGCATATATAAACAAGTCTATGGACAGAGATTGACAACGAAGCCACTTGCTTTGCAGACCTGATTTTTAAGTTTGTACAAGTTCATACCGGGGTTGCGAAAGAAAGCTTTCTTATAACCATGTGGGGTATCTAGGTATCGATGCAGTGATATTTTATGGAACAATGGCCCCAGGACCCAACCTCGGTTGTGACACGAGCCGTGAATCTCTACACAGATTGGACGCTTTCTAGGAACATGCCAACAACTCTCCCCAACCATGTAGACGAAATTAGATCCTCCTCTTGGAGCCCATCGAGAGATGGTTTTCTCCAATGCAATGTGGATGCTACGGTTTCTGTCCCGCACTCAAGGGCGGGTTTTGGCCGGGGCTATAATTTGAAACTATAATGGTGTCTTCATTTCAGGTAAAGCCTCCCCCGTCAAATTCCTTCATTCCATCCGCGAATGTAAGGCCTTAGCCTTCTGTGATGCTCATCAATGGGTAACCCATCGACAAGACAAATTCGTCATTTTCGAAACCGATGCTAAGATCGTAATGGACGCCGTTTACGGCTCCTTTAACGACGACTCTGAATTTGGCGATATCTTTAGAGACATTCACGACTTCCTCAACCACAACAGGAATTTCTCTATCCACGCTATTGGAAGACAAGCAAACGAACTGGCTCACTTGACTACGAGTCACTCTCGTACCCTAACTTGTCCTTTTACTTTTCCAGAGGTTCCAGACTTCCTTAAATTATGTATGAACAAAGAATGTAACAAAATATCTATCAATGACATGAATGTTACTCAAGTGGGTGATGGCAATGCCGAAGCCCATTAGAGTTCTCATTCCTTTACCTCAAAAAAAGAAAAAGAGAAAAAGAAATAGTAGTAGGTAGCAAATGGCTAATTTTGATTTTGATAGAACTATGAAGTTATTTTGCCATGGTGCTTAATTTGTTTTATCTTTCAAATCAAATTGTGAGTAGTTGTTCATTGAAATCTAATTTTTGAGGGTGTTTTTTGTGGTGGGTGGGTAGCGGTATCGGAACACACCAAATATGAAGTTGTGTATACATATCAGAAAAATATTTAGATTGTTCAAGATATTTGTATCATATATATCTATATAGTATTGGTAGTAATGTTTGGTTGCTCAACTATTTAAGTAGGTGTTTGCCACTAATGCAGGTCCTCTGCAACTTTCAAGTCTTTGCTATGAAGACTTCCTTATTAACTCTTTAGATGCATATATAAATAAGTCAATGGACAGAGATTGACAACGATGCCACTTGCTTTGCGGACCTGAATTTTAAGTTTCTACAAGTTCATACCGGGGTTGCGAAATAAAGCTTTCTTATAATCATGTGCAGTATCTAGGGTATCGATGCAGTGATATTTTATGGAACAATGGCCCCAGGACCCAACCTCGGTGGTGATACGAGCCGTAAATCTCTACACAAATTGGAAGCTTTCTAGGAACTTGCCAACAACTCTCCCCAACCATGCAGACGAAACTAGATCCACCTCTTGGAGCCCATCGAGAGATGGTTTTCTCCATTGCAATGTGGATGCTACGGTTTCTGTCCCGCACTCAAGGGCGGGTTTTGGTCGGGGCTATAATTTGAAACTATAATGGTGTCTTCATTTCAGGTAAAGCTTCCCCCGTCAAATTCCTTCATTCCATCCGTGAATGTGAGGCCTTAGTCTTCTGTGATGCTCATCGATGGGTCTCCCATCGACAAGACAAGTTCGTCAATTTCGAAACCGATGCTAAGATCGTAATGGACGCTGTTTATGGCTCCTTTAACGACGACTATGAATTTGGAGATATCGTTAGAGACATTCGCGACTTCCTCAACCACAACAGGGATTTCTTTATCCACGCTATTGGACGACAAGCAAACGAACTAGCTCACTTGACTACGAGTCACTCCCGTACTCTAACTTGTCCTTTTACTTTTCCAGAGGTTCCAAATTTCCTTAAATTATGTATGAACAATGAATGTAACAATTTATCTATTAATGACATGAATGTTACTCAAGTGGGTGATGGCAATGCCGAAGCCCATTAGAGTTCTCATTCCTTTACCTCAATAAAAGAAAAAGAAAAAAAATAATAGTAGTAGCTAGCAAGTGGCTAATTTTGATTTTGATAGAACTATGAAGTTATTTTGCCATGGTGCTTAATGTGTTTTATCTTTCAAATCAAATTGTGAGTAGTTGTTCATTGAAATCTAATTTTTGAGGGTGTTTTTTGTGGTGGGTGGGTAGTGGTATCGGAACACACCAAATGTGAAGTTGTGTATAGATATCAGAAAAATATTTATATTGTTCACAGCCTAAGATATTTGTATCATATATATCTATATAGTATTGGTATTAATGTTTGGTTGCTCAACTATTTAAGTAGGTTTTTGCCAGTGATGCAGGTCCTCTGCAACTTTCAAGTCTTTGCTATGAAGACTTATTTATTAACTCTTCAGATTCATATATAAACAAGTCTATGGACAGAGATTGACAACGAAGCCACTTGCTTTGCGGACCTGATTTTTAAGTTTCTACATGTTAATGCCGGGGTTGCGAAAGAAAGCTTTCTTATAACCATGTGGAGTATCTAGGGTATCGATGCAATGATATTTTAGAGACATTCGCGACTTCCTCAACCATAATAGAGATTTATCTATCCACGCTATTGGACGACAAGCAAACGAACTGGCTCACTTGACTACGAGTCACTCCCGTACTCTAACTTGTCCTTTTACTTTTCCAGAGGTTCCAGACTTCCTTAAATTATGTATGAACAATGAATGTAACAATTTATCTATCAATGACATGAATGTTACTCAAGTGGGAGATAGCAATGCCGAAGCCCATTAGAGTTCTCATTCCTTTACCTCAAAAAAAGATAAAGAAAAAAAGAAATAGTAGTAGCTAGCAAGTGGCTAATTTTGATTTTGATAGAACTATGAAGTTATTTTGCCATGGTGCTTAATGTGTTTTATCTTTCAAATTAAATTGTGAGTAGTTGTTCATTGAAATATAATTTTTGAGGGTGTTTTTTGTGGTGGGTGGGTAGCGGTATCGGAACACACCAAATATGAAGTTGTGTATAGATATTAGAAAAATATTTAGATTGTTCACAGCCTAAGATATTTTTATCATATATATCTATATAGTATTGGTATTAATGTTTGGTTGCTCAACTATTTAAGTAGGTTTTTGCCACTGATGCAGGTCCTCTGCAACTTTCAGGTCTTTGCTATGAAGACTTCTTTATTAACTCTTCAGATCCATATATAAACAAGTTTATGGACAGAGATTGACAACGATGCCACTTGCTTTGCGGACCTGATTTTTAAGTTGCTACAAGTTCATACCGGGGTTGCGAAAGAAAGCTTTCTTATAACCATGTGGAGTATTTAGGGTATCGATACAGTGATATTTGATGGAACAATGGCCCCATGACCCAACCTCGGTGGTGACACGAGCCGTGAACCTCTACACAGATTGGAAGCTTTCTAGGAACTTGCCAACAACTCTCCCCAACCATGTAGACGAAATTAGATCCTCCTCTTGGAGCCCATCGAGAGATGGTTTTCTCCAATGCAATATGGATGCTACGGTTTATGTCCCGCACTCAAGGGCGGGTTTTGGCCGATGCTATAATTTGAAACTATAGTGGTGTCTTCATTTCAGGTAAAGCCTCCCCCTTCAAATTCCTTCATTTCATCCGTGAATGTGAGGCCTTATCCTTCTTAGATGCTCATCAACGGGTCTCCCATCGACAAGACAAGTTCGTCATTTTCGAAACCGATGCTAAGATCGTAATGTACGCCATTTACGGCTCTTTTAACAACGACTCCGAATTTGGCGATATCGTTAGAGACATTCGCGACTTCCTCAACCACAACAGGGATTTCTCTATCCACGTTATTCGACGACAAGCAAAGGAACTGGCTCACTTGACTAAGAGTCACTCTCGTACTCTAACTTGTCCTTTTACTTTTCCAGAGGTTTCGGACATCCTTAAATTATGTATGAACAATGAATGTAACAATTTATCTATCAATGACGTGATTGTTACTCAAGTGGGTGATGGAAATGCCGAAGCCCATTAGAGTTCTCATTCCTTTACCTCAAAAAAAGAAAAAGAAAAAAAGAAATAGTAGTAGCTAGCAAGTGGCTAATTTTGATTTTGATAGAACTATGAAGTTATTTTGCCATGGTGCTTAATGTGTTTTATCTTTCAAATCAAATTGTGAGTAGTTGTTCATTGAAATCTAATTTTTGAGGGTGTTTTTTTGTGGTGGGTGGGTAGCGATATCGGAACACACCAAATACGAAGTTGTGTATAGATATCAGAAAAATATTTAGATTGTTCACAGCCTAAGATATTTGTATCATATATATCTATATAGTATTGGTATTAATGTTTGGTTGCTCGACTATTTTAGTAGGTTTTTGCCACTGATGCAGGTCTTCTGCAACTTTCAAGTCTTTGCTATGAAGACTTCTTTATTAACTCTTCAGATGCATATATAAACAAGGATGAGAATCACAATGTGTCTGGAGCATTCTATTGAACCAATTTAAATAGGATTACAAGCTAATTACAAGGATCAATAAAAGGAAATGTGCGTAATTAGAGCTAAGCTATACATGGAAGAATATACATAATTAAGTAATTCAATTCTATCCTAATACCCCCCCCCCCTCAAACATAGCTTAGGGATAGGACCAAGGCGGAGCTTGGATCGGAAAAACTCAAACAACGGACGAGGAAGATTTTTGGTGAATATGTCCGCAAGCTGGAGATCTGACGGAACAAATTTAGTTCACAGACGAGAGGAGGATACGAGTTCACGCACAAAACGAATAATGAATGTAACAATTTATCTATCAATGACATGAATGTTACTCAAGTGGGTGATGGCAATACCGAAGCCCATTAGAGTTCTCACTCCTTTACCTCAATAAAAGAAAAAGAAAAAGGGTAATAGTAGTAGCTAGCAAGTGGCTAATTTTGATTTTGATAGAACTATGAATTTATTTTGCCATGGTGCTTAATGTGTTTTATCTTTCAAATTAAATTGTGAGTAGTTGTTCATTGAAATATAATTTTTGAGGGTGTTTTTTGTGGTGGGTGGGTAGCGGTATCGGAACACACCAAATATGAAGTTGTGTATAGATATCAGAAAAATATTTAGATTGTTCACAGCCTAAGATATTTTTATCATATATATCTATATAGTATTGGTATTAATGTTTGGTTGCTCAAATATTTAAGTAGGTTTTTGCCACTGATGCAGGTCCTCTGCAACTTTCAAGTCTTTGCTATGAAGACTTCTTTATTAATTCTTCAGATGCATATATAAACAAGTCTATGGACAGAGATTGACAACGAAGCCACTTGCTTTGCGGACCTGATTTTTAAGTTTTCTACAAGTTCATACCGGGGTTGCGAAAGAAAGCTTTCTTATAACCATGTGGAGTATCTAGGGTATCGATGCAGTGATATTTTATGGAACAATGGCCCCAGGACCCAACCTCGGTGGTGACACGAGCCGTGAATCTCTACACAGATTGGAAGCTTTCTAGGAACTTGCCAACAACTCTCCCCAACCATGTAGACGAAATTAGATCCTCCTCTTGGAGCCCATCGAGAGATGGTTTTCTCCAATGCAATGTTGATGCTACCGTTTCTGTTCCGCACTCAAGGGCGGGTTTTGGCCGGGGCTATAATTTGAAACTATAGTGGTGTCTTCATTTCAAGTAAAGCCTCCCCCGTCAAATTCCTTCATATCATCCGTGAATGTGAGGTCTTAGCCTTCTGTGATGCTCATCAATGGGTCTCCCATCGACAAGACAAGTTCGTCATTTTCGAAACCGATGCTAAGATCGTAATGTACGCCATTTACGGCTCTTTTAACAACGACTCCGAATTTGGCGATATCGTTAGAGACATTCGCGACTTCCTCAACCACAACAGGGATTTCTCTATCCACGTTATTCGACGACAAGCAAACGAACTGGCTCACTTGACTAAGAGTCACTCCCGTACTCTAACTTGTCCTTTTACTTTTCCAGAGGTTCCGGACTTCCTTAAATTATGTATGAACAATGAATGTAACAATTTATCTATCAATGACATGATTGTTACTCAAGTGGGTGATGGAAATGCCGAAGCCCATTAGAGTTCTCATTCCTTTACCTCAAAAAAAGAAAAAGAAAAAAAGAAATAGTAGTAGCTAGCAAGTGGCTAATTTTGATTTTGATAGAACTATGAAGTTATTTTGCCATGGTGCTTAATGTGTTTTATCTTTCAAATCAAATTGTGAGTAGTTGTTCATTGAAATCTAATTTTTGAGGGTGTTTTTTTGTGGTGGGTGGGTAGCGGTATCGGAACACACCAAATACGAAGTTGTGTATAGATATCAGAAAAATATTTAGATTGTTCACAGCCTAAGATATTTGTATCATATATATCTATATAGTATTGGTATTAATGTTTGGTTGCTCAACTATTTTAGTAGGTTTTTGCCACTGATGCAGGTCTTCTGCAACTTTCAAGTCTTTGCTATGAAGACTTCTTTATTAACTCTTCAGATGCATATATAAACAAGGATGAGAATCACAGTGTGTCTAGAACATTCTATAGAACCAATTTAAATAGGATTACAAGCTAATTACAAGGATCAATAAAAGGAAATGTGCGTAATTAGAGCTAAGCTATACATGGAAGAATATACAGAATTAACTAATTCAATTCTATCCTAATACTCCCCCCCCTCAAGCATAGCTTAGGGATAGGACCAAGGCGGAGCTTGGATCGAAAAAACTCAAACAACGGACGAGGAAGATTTTTGGTGAATATGTCCGCAAGCTGGAGATCTGACGGAACAAATTTAGTTCACAGACGAGAGGAGGATATGAGTTCACGCACAAAATGATAGTCAATATCAATGTGTTTGCTCCGTTTGTGCGCCACTGGATTTTGACTTAAAAAGATGGCGCTCTTGTTGTCACATAGAAGTGTAGGACAGGTAGAAGGTAGCGCGCGTAGATCACGGAGTAAATAAGTTATCCAGATGATTTCTGCGGCTGCATTTGCTAAGGCGCGATACTCTGATTCACAACTCGATCGAGCCACGGTTGGTTGTTTCTTGGCACTCCAGGAGACAAGATTGTTACCCAAGAAAATAGAGTAACCATAAGTCGAGCGACGTGTCTCCACACATCGAGCCCAATCGGCATCGGAATAACCCAATAAAGTACGTGAAGGACCACGAGTAATAGAGAGTCCGAACGCAATAGTTCCCTTGACGTTGAGCCCCTACCAAAGAGCGTGATGGTTAGGTCAGGCCGTATGATGGTTAGGTATTGAAGAGCCCCTACCAAAGAGCGATAGAGGGTAGGGTCGGAAAAAGGTATGCCATCACTTACCAGCTGAACATGTGTTGCTAAGGGAGTGGACACTGGTTTTGGCGTCAATTAATTTAGCTCATGTAAGGATCTCATGTGTGTATTTTGACTGGATGAGAAAAAGTCCTTGGTCCGTGTAGTTGGCTTCCAAACCGAGAAAGTAGTTTAACTTTCCCAAATCCTTCGTGGCAAATTCCTTATTAATGCGAGATATGAGACGCTTTATCAAAGTAGGATTATTACCAGTGAGGATAATATCATCCACTTAAACCAATAGATAGAGAATGTGATTGCCACGATGAAAGATAAAAAGAGATGGGTCGGCCTTACTACACGAAAAACCAAGGTGTGTCAGGAATGAGTTGAACCGTTGAAACCAAGCACGGGGGGGGGTTGTTTTAAGCCATATAATGCTTTCTTGAGACGACATACATGATTGGGGAACCTGGGATCAACATAACCGGGAGGCTGTTCCATGAAGACGCTTTCAGACAAATGACTGTTTAGAAAAGAGTTTTTGACATCGAGTTGGTGGAGATCCCAGTTGTTCATTACCGCATGAGAAAGAACCGTTCGAACCATAGTGGCCTTGACAACTGGACTAAAAGTAAGTGTGTAATCGAGGCCAGGAAGTTGAGTGAAGCCTTGAGCAACCAAACGGGCTTTGAGTCGCTCAATGGAGCCATCGGCAAGAAACTTTGTCCGAAAAATCCATTTGGACCCAACAATATTAGCATTGGAAGGACGTGGAACCAATTCCCGTGTGATTAGCATGAAGAGCTGCAATTTCATCATTCATGGCGGCAAGCCATTCTGGACTTTTGGCAGCCGATTTGAAGCCTTTGGATTCTTTGGATGTAAAGAGGGCCGAGTGAAGTGGCGAGGAAGATACAAAGGCAAAATCTGCAGTGTGTTTGGGTTTAAAAATGTCGGCTTTTGCCCAAGTCACCATTGGATGTTGGATCGGTGGTTCTTGGACTAGGCTTGGAGGGCTGGGTTGGTCTCGAGATTGTGAAGGTGTGACTAGATTTGGTGTTTCCGACATGATTGAACCTGTAGGAGTTGATATACTATTGGCTTGTTCCATAATATGTGCAACGTATGACGGAGATGTTTGATCGGATTAACCTGAGCAAAGAGTGCAGTT
The DNA here is from genome assembly GCA_036898165.1 of Silybum marianum. Taxonomy (NCBI): domain Eukaryota; kingdom Viridiplantae; phylum Streptophyta; class Magnoliopsida; order Asterales; family Asteraceae; genus Silybum; species Silybum marianum. The sequence goes on from CM072533.1 coordinate 15,634,880, forward strand.
GCCTGAAGAAGTGGACGAGTCTGGGATATCGTTTGACCAATGTGAAGCAGATTGAGATGGAACAGGGAAGATTGGTGCTTCATCTAGATAGGCCGAGAAATCCAATGCAACATTAGATGAACCTGTAGTTTGTGAAGAAAAAGGAAATTCATGTTCGTTAAATTGAGCATGTCGAGTAATATATATTATTCGTGACATTGGCTCAAGACAACGAAATCCTTTGCGATGCGTGCTATATCCCAAAAAAATGCATGGCGTACTTCGAGGTGCTAATTTATTTTTCGCATAATCTCGGAGATACGGGAAAACCTGACGGCCAAAGGGATGAAAATTAGTATAGTTCGGCACGCGACCAAATAAAATTTCATATGCCGATTTGTTGTCGAGAACGCGGGTGGGAAGGCGGTTGATGGTGTATACAGCCGTACAAAAAGCATCTAACCAGAACGTGGATGGAGCATGGGCGTGAAAGAGCATTGCGAGACCTGTTTCCGTGATATGTCTATGCTTTCGTTCCGCACAACCATTTTGGGCCGGAGTGTATGGACAAGACATAGAATGATGAATACCACACTTTTCGATATGTTGTTGAAGACAAACATTAGTGAATTCACCGCCACCGTCACTTTGAAAAACTTTGATTTTGGAAGTGAATTGGTTTTCCACAAACTTTTGAAACTGTAGGAAAACATTAACAAATTCTGATTTTGCTCGCAAAGAAAACATCCATGTGAATCGAGAATAGTCGTCGATAAAAACTACGTAATATTTATAGCCTGTTGATGGAGTAGGAGCACGCCCCCAAAGGTCACAATGCAGCAAATCAGGAACCTTAGTGGCACGTTTATTATTGGTATCAAACGACAGTCTTTTGCTTTTAGCCATTTGGCACGGAGAACAAAAACCAGGAGTAGGTAATAAAGATGTAACCGATAAGTGTCCCAAATTATTCAACAATTTAATAGTATCAAATGAAACATGTCCCAAACGTGAGTTCCATAAATTAAAATATCCTTTCAATTTTCTAGAGTAAAATGCGTAAATAAATCCAGGTTTGCTCCTTTCCAACACATAAAGATCTTGATCACGACGACCCTTTGCCAAGATCTCCCGGGTGATGAGAGAAAATCACTTGTGAGTTGGCTAATAGACAACAGATTCTTTGTTAATTCTGGAACAACCAACACATTACGTAATTTATCAGAGGGAGATAAATAACAATGACCAACATGAGAAATGTTAAGAGTAGTATCATTTCCAACTATCACTTGTTCAGCTCCGGAATACGGGGATGTGGCATCCAGATTTGCCGATGAAGGAGTCATATGAGCACTCGCACCCGTATCGAGGTACCAATCTGATTTACGAGGATGAGCGATGGTACACGTAGCATTGAAAGCCTCCGCAAGGTGCGCCGATGGTTGAGATGGTGGTCGATTGTAACGGTAGTAGCACTGATTGCAAAGTGGCCAAGAGCACCGCAAATTTGGCAAGGTGGAGAGCGGTGGTTGCTGCCACGACCACGTCCATAAGAGTGGGATCTGTTGGTATTTCCACTACTATTATGGCTTCTTCCGCCTCCATTTCCAGATGATCCACGACCATGATGCGTAGATTGACGATGAGACGCATGTTGGGGACGGAATTTATGGACAGTAAACGCCACTTGAGGTGAGGAAGCGGGGACCATGAAAGTTTCAACCTCTTGGAAATTCACCGCTCGGGGGAGCAAAATCTTATACGGTGGAAGATGATCCAACGTCATTTGGGCAGCAGAGAATGCTGTGAACTCGGGGCTGAAACCACGAAGAAACAGTGAGACATTTCAACTTCATCAACTGATTGATCAAGGATGGAGAGTTGGTCAGAGAGAGCCTTAAATTATGGCCCATATTCAGCGATAGAAGATGAACCACGTTTTAGAGAACGGAGTTCTTCTTTTACGTTCATGGCATGGCCAGTGGAGTTTGGACAGAAAACGGCTTCGAGGGCTTGCCACACCATATGAGCCATTTTGCAACCGATAGTTTCGGCCATGGCTTCCTCCGTTAAGGAGGAAAGGAGGAGACTCTGTAAGAGTTGATCTTGTTTGCACCAATCGGTGTAAGCAAGGTTAGGAGCGGACGTACCATTATTGGTTATGGTGGGCGTTGGAGCAACAGAGGTCCCGTCTACATACCCGAGCAAATCGTGGCAGGAAAGAACAGATGTGACTTGATTCAGCCAAAGTAAGTAGTTGCTTGAGGAGAGTTTGATAGTTAGCATGTGGATAAAGGTGAAGAGTGGAAGAGAGTTGGATGAAGATGCATCGCCTGCCATAGAAAAAAGAAGAAAGAAATATTTTCAGAATTTGTTGGGATATGGGAGTATGGCTGATACCATATAAACAAGGATGAGAATCACAGTATCTCTGGAGCATTCTATTGAACCAATATAAATAGGATTAAAAGCTAATTACAAGGATCAATAAAAGGAAATGTGCTTCATTAGAGCTAAGCTATACATGGAAGAATATACAGAATTAATTAATTCAATTATTTCCTAATAGCATATCAAGTTAAAGCTCTGAAACTTGAGATTCTTTCTTCCATACAGATGCACCAATCTTGGTTGTTTTTCAAGAGTTCTAGGTACTTTTCCCTGTTGCAGCTGTTAAAGATTAAACTAGTTAACGGATGTTTGGCAGTGACCGTTAGTAGACAGTTATAATTAAGCAGTTAAAGGTTGACAGTTACTTATCTGTCAATCCTAATAACAGTCGTGTCTGTTTGTGAAGAGTTGTAACTCTTCGTGTACTATATATATTTGTAACCACTGTACAATTGAAAGTGAAAATAATGAAAATATTATGTGTTTAAAGATTATAAGGTTGCGCTAACATTGTGGTATCAGAGCGCAGAGATGGCTTCAAGTTCGAATAGCATCTTACACCCACAACTTCCCAAATTAAACGGGAAGAATTATTACCACTGGAGCATATAGATGAAGGTTCTGTTTGAATCGCAGGAATTCTGGGACATCGTTCAACAAGGGTTTGATGAACCTGTTGAGATAGATGAACTAACACCAGAACAAGAGAATGAATTAAAGGATTTAAGAAAGAAGGACAAGAAGGCTCTCTACTTAATACATCAGGCAGTAGATGAGATTATCTTTGAAAGAATTTCCTCCTCGATCTCTTCTAAGGATGCATGGGACATGCTCTACCGAACATATCGTGGGGAAGACAAAGTAAAGGTGGTTAGATTGCAAACTCTTAGATGCGAGTTTGACGGTCTCAAGATGAAGGATTGTGAAACAATAGAAGAGTTTTACAATCGGGTGATCTTAGTATTAAATCAACTAAGATTAAATGGCGAGATTATTGATGATAGAAGGGTAATTGAGAAAATTCTCAGGAGTTTAACCAGAAAGTTTGAGTATATCGTTGTGGCAATTGAGGAATCCAAGGATCTCTCGATGTTATCCCTTGAGAGTCTACTTGGAACCTTGCAATCTCATGAATTAAGGATGAGACAATTCGATTCTACACCCTATGAACAGGCTTTTCAACTACAATCCTCAAATAATCAAGAAAGAAGTAGGTTCTATGGAAAGGTACAACGAGAGATAAAAGGAAGAGGCAGAGGAAAATCAACTTCACCGATACAATGCTTTCATTGTCAAAAATTTGGCCACATAGCCAAGTACTGCAGGAAGAGAATAGCAGAGGAAAGAGACAACACCTTCATGAATATAGAAAAAGCAAGTGAAGATGACACCATGTTTATGATACTTAACACACAAGAAATAACTTTCGATGATACTTGGTATATAGACAGTTGATGCAGTAACCATATGTCAGGGAACAAGAGTATTTTTGTTTACATTGATGATACTCAAAAGAAGGAAGTAAAAACTGGAGATGACAAGAGATTAAGTGTAGAAGGAGTGGGAGAGATTCTAGTTGATACAAAGGATGGAGAAAAGAAGGTATCAAATGTCTACTTTGTACCAGGATTAAAACACAATTTACTTAGTGTTGGGCAACTGTTGCAAAAGGATACGATCTACACTTCAAAGGAGAGTCATGTGAAATCAAGGATCCAACTGGAAATACACTCGGTAAGATCAATATGACGGTGAATAAAATGTTTCCTTTCAACTTCAAAGAAAACACTTTATTCTCTTTCAATATGTCTACAAAACAGAATTCTTTTCTGTGGCACTACAGATTTGGTCATGCAAATCTAGGATACCTAAACTATATGCATAAACATAATCTAGTGAAAGGCATGCCCAACATAGGAAGATTGGAAGAAATTTGTGAAGGTTGCATGCTTGGGAAACAAAAGAGAGAAGCTTTTCCTCAAGAAGGAGCCTGGAGAGCCACTAAACCTCTTGAACTTGTTCACACGGATGTGTGTGGACCTATGAAGACCCCGTCCATTGGTGGAAACAGGTACATGCTTACTTTCATTGATGACTTTAGCAAAAATTTATGTCTGAGGTTCTCAATTATTTCAAAACCTTCAAAGTCTATGTTGAAAAACAAAGTGGACATCTGATCAAGGCTATAATCTCAGATGGTGGTGGGGAATATAACTCTACCCATTTTCTGGAATTCCTAAAGAAGAATGGAATTCATCATCAAGTAACTACTAGGTACACCCCTCAACAAAATGGGGTGGTTGAAAGGCTGAATAGAACAATAATTGAGAAAGCGAGGAGCATGTTAAAAGGTAAAAATCTTGATCTCTTTCTGGGGAGAAGCAGTGGCGTGTGCATGCTATCTGATGAATAGAACATCTGCAAAGGGACTTTCTGATAAGACACCTCAGGAGGCATGGAGTGGCTATAAGCCCATTGTTGGTCATTTAAGGGTATTTGGGTGTATAGCTTACTCCCACATACCTGAACATAAAAGAAGTAAATTGGATGACAATCAGAAAGGACCATATTTGTAGGATATAGTGACAGATCAAAAGCCTATAAGTTGTACAATCCTATCACCAAAAAGGTCATCATAAGCAGGGATGTGGTATTTGAGGAAGGAAAGGGATGGAATGATCAATCAAAGCAAGAGGGAACCAGTACACATATTTTAGAAGATGAAGAGGATCAAAAGGGAACTACTGTCGATCAAGAAGATGACGGTCAAGACTCTCCTACTATGAACTCCCCTATAACACCTAACAATGTTCAAACCTCTCAAGGATTTAATTCTCATGAATCTACTACAGAAAGTCCTCCAAAGAGAGGTTATAGAAGTCTGAGAGATATTTACAATGACACAAGAAGATTAGAACTAAATGATGTTGCAGACTTCGTTTTGTTTTCCGATGCAGATCCAATTACATTTGAGGAAGCTAGTCAAGAAGAAAAGTGGAGGGATGCTATGGACAAGGAAATTGAAGCCATCATGAAGAATGACACCTGGGAACTTGTAAATCTTCCTGATGGTCATAAGTCAATTGGTGTTAAATGGATCTACAAAACTAAACTAAATGAGAAAGGAGAAATAGATAGATATAAAGCAAGATTGGTGGTCAAAGGCTACAAGAAAAAGTATGGGATTGACTATCAAGAAGTCTTTGCTCCTGTCATAAGGTTAGAAACAATCAGATTAGTACTTGCTTTAGCAGCACAAAACAAGTGGAAGGTACATCAAATGGATGTAAAATCAGCCTTCCTCAATGGGAATCTTGAAGAAGATGTTTTCATAGACCAACCTGAGGGCTATGCAAAGAAAGGTGAAGAGTACAAGGTTTGTCATCTCAAGAAAGCCTTATATGGCTTAAAACAAGCCCCAAGGGCTTGGTACAGTAGAATTGAGAACTATTTTCAATCAAATGGGTTCAGCAAGTGCTCTCAGGAACATACCCTCTTCACTAAAAAGGTTAGAGGTATGATTCTCATTGTTTGCATCTATGTAGATGACTTGGTTTTTACAGGTAACTCACATTTTCTGATAGAAGAATTCAAAGAAAGTATGAAGAAAGAGTTTGACATGACAGACATGGGCTTACTGCATTATTTCTTGGGGATAGAGGTGAGACAGGAAGAAGAAGAAGGGATTAAGATCTCTCAACAAAGGTATGCTCAATGCTTATTAAATAAATTTAATATGCTGCAGTGCGATCCGGTAAGTACTCCTATGGAGTTTGGATTAAAGTTATCAAAGGATAGCAGGGATAAGGAAGTTGATCCTAGTCTATATAGAAGTCTGGTTGGCAGTTTGATGTACTTGACTGCCACTAGACCAAATATGGTGTTCTCAGTTAGCATGATCAGCAGATTCATGGAATCACCCAAGAGTTTCCATTGGGAAGCAGGGAAAAGAATCCTAAAATATGTAAAGGGGACCATTGATCACGGTATTATATATTCCAGAACAAACAACTTCAGACTCACAGGCTATAGTGATAGTGATTTTGGAGGAAATTTGGACGATGGAAGAAGTACTGCTGGATATATATTCAACATGGGATCTGGGGCAATATCTTGGCAATCAAAGAAACAAAGTGTGGTCGCCCTATCCTCTGCTGAGGCTGAGTATATGTCCCTCTCAATAGCAGGTTGTCAAGCTCTATGGTTAAGGGGTTTATTGACTGAATTAGAACATACTCAAAAAGATCCTACTACAATATTTTGTGATAACAAGTCAGCCAGTGTTTCATGGAAAGAGCAAACATATTAGGATTAAGTTTCACTTCATCAGGGAGTTGGTATCAAATGGTGAAGTCAAAATTGAATTCTGTGGGACTAAGGATCAACTTGCAGATTGCTTCACAAAGGCTCTACAGTTTGGAGGTTTTATGGCTATGAAAGATTACCTGAAGGTGCAACCCTACTAGCTTAAGGGGGTGTGTTAAAGATTAAGCTAGTTAACGGATGTTTGGCAGTTACCGTTAGTAGACAGTTATAATTAAGCAGTTAAAGGTTGACAGTTACTTATCTGTCAATCCTAATAACAGTCGTGTCTGTTTGTGAAGAGTTGTAACTCTTCGTGTACTATATATATTTGTAACCTCTGTACAATTGAAAGTGAAAATAAATGAAAATATTATGTGTTTAAAGATTATAAGGTTGCGCTAACAGCAGCTATGTTTATTTTTCATTTGCTTTAATAATCTATATGTATGTCTGTATCGATTCTTTATCGTTTGTTTTTCTCTTCTGTATGAACTTTGATTACTTTTATCGATTACCGTAATGGTTTCTATATTTGGTAAACTACATATTGAATTATTGACTCAAGTCTGTATTTGCTTCTTGTTTGTATATTTACTCAAAATTACTTATATGTTGATCAGGTTCTACATTCTTAGTGGTTCATTCTCGATTCAAGTAAGCTTCTATGAACTTTACGTTTTTGGGATTTTGTAAGTTTATTCCTTTTCTCCTTCAATTTTGCTTTGTCTGATTGTTTTTATTGATTCAAACAGCAGAAAGTTGGGCTTTTGAAGTTTATGTGTCGATTTTTTACTTGGTTGATGGATCTGGATACATGATTCTTAATACAGAGGTGGTACAATATATATGTCGTTGCTTTGTGTTGATTGTAGTGTTTATGTTTGGTTAGTTAGTATATATAATGTGGGTTATCGTGTAAATTTGTTGGTATTGTTATTGGAAACAATAGAGATGTTGATTAATAGAACATTATTTTAGGCAGAGAAACAATGAATATCTTTGGCTTTACTCTCTATTTTTATTTCTATTTTGTAATACATTTATAGGTATGTGTATATAAGGCTGAATGACTTACTATATAAGGTTTAGTGTGTTTTGGGGTATCTTTTGGTCAGTAGTTATATGTTGTTATTTGCTTATTCTTGAGGTGCTTAGGCTTCTGATTCAAATAAGTATTGCAACTTCGAGTTCTTTTTTATGGACATTTTATGGTGCCATGCATTAAACAAGTTGGTCTCAACTGATTTTCATTTTTGGTGTAGACATGAAGAACTTCTTAAACTGTGGTTTTCTCAATAAAGACTTCTTAATTGGCCATTCTTGGAAACCATGGTAGTTCTTAAGTGTTAACCATGATTTATGCTACAAATCGTTTTTCTTTAATTTAAAATTTTCTATTCTATATTCTATAATATCATGTTTTATTCTACAAAAAGTTTGTCATTTAAATTAAAGTGTACAATGATTTGATTATTGCTAATGAAATAACAAAGCTGACACAAACGAATAATAGTTTTGATATTTTTTTATGGCATAATGAGTTTATTAGTATAAATTGTTTTTTTGGTAACTACAATTCTTAGTATTGACAATTTTGATCATTTCATATGACACTTCAAGTAATTTCTCCTTTGATGACGAAAGATTAAAGATATGAAAGTTGGATGACCTTGTGAAATTTTTGGCTCCATTTGACCAAACCTTTACCCTGGTAAGAAACAAACGCTAATTTATTTTATTTGTTAAAATTGTACTTCATTAAAATTGTTTCGTATGTAACAATATACCCAATAACATTTACCGGGTAATAATTGTTATTCACTTATTGGGTAACACTTCACGTTTTCGTTGCATTTGCCGATTAAGATTTTTGACCTTTGCCATAAACATGTTTATGTAGTAAGGTACACGATCCGGTAAGTACTTACCGGATAAGGGTTTTGTAAACAGCCCATAAGATATAGTTTTTTCCTACATTTGTTTTTTTAATCATTTTCACACCTAAATATTTCATATGGAATGAGATTGCTATCCAATCCGTCAACAATATTGGAAGTATTTGCTTTTTTACATGTATACCATATGCATGAACAAAAGTTTTTATTCTTAGTTCACCGTTAAGTTATTGCATCCCGCTACATTGCACGGGTCTGCAACTAGTATACATAAATACATATAAAGATTTTAACATTACGTAAATGGTTTCATCTAGTTTTTCACTAGGATTCTTTATAACTTTCTTTTTGAAAAATTGGAAGAGATCCGACAACAATTGATGTATACGACAAAAACATAGAAACCCTCTAGCGAAACTCTTTTTTATTTTAGTAATATTTATCGTATTGCATTCATCAAGTTTATGTATACTATCAAACAGCTAACCCGCTAAACCCGCCCAATCCGTCACGAACCGCAAGGATGGGTTTGATTGTGTTGAGATTTTCCAAACCGTCATAATTGGGTTGGGTTGTAAATATGTCAAAAACCGCTCAACCCAACCCGCGTACAGCCCTAGTGTGACCTTAATTAGCTCAAGGCCACAATTTTAATAATTTTTTATAACAAAAAGGGAACCAATAGTAACAGTTTGACAAATTAAACCTAACTATATGTTATTAACGGGCCATAGTTAACAAAAATTTATGTAGCCATACGTAGTCTATGGCCACAACAATATGAAAAATTATCAAATTTTTATAACCTTATGGCCACGGTTTTTATGCTATGGCTACGTTTTTTCATGGGATATAGTGACACAATTTAAATGTGACCATAAGGGTATCAATAGTCACGGAAGAATAGGCTTCGGTGTGGTAGGAATTTTTTTTTGATGAAAGGCATACGGCCAAATATAATATGTGGTAAATTTTAGAGTGGTGTGTTGAAAAACATAATTTGGTAAAAAATTTAGGATGTTGTACAATTCACAAGACACACGGTACAAGTCGATGAAGCATAAAACCAAGGTTTAATACTAGCCACATATATTATGTGGACTACCATTCACAGCATATTTCTTTGGATGAATCATATTTCAAATGAAGATTCTTTTTTGCCAACTTGCATATATGCATGATGTATGCATATTGATGTATCCATGTGGCATCATTAATGTAACACCCCGTCCCGCGTGGTTAAAGACGAAAGATGCCACAAGCGGTTCACAAGCTTAACACAGGGTTTATCATGATGGATTATCTCTAGTTTTTCCATCTCCGTATCTCTCATCCCCAAATCATTGCTAAATCATTTACCTACCGAGGAAAAAGAAAATTCGGCTGAGTTTAACGCTCAGTGAACGGATAATAATAATTAAACAATTACTATGAGATAACAAGTTCAACAAGAATGCAAACGAATTTGGCGATATCGTTAGAGACATTCGCGACTTCCTCAACCACAACAGGGATTTCTCTATCCACGTTATTCGACGACAAGCAAACGAATTGGCTCACTTGACTAAAAGACACTCCCGTAATCTAAGTTGTCCTTTTACTTTTCCAGAGGTTCCGGACTTCCTTAAATTATGTATGAACAATGAATGTAACAATTTATCTATCAATGACATGATTGTTACTCAAGTGGGTGATGGAAATGCCGAAGCCCATTAGAGTTCTCATTCCTTTACCTCAAAAAAAGAAAAAGAAAAAAAGAAATAGTAGTAGCTAGCAAGTGGCTAATTTTGAATTTGATAGAACTATTAAGTTATTTTGCAATGGTGCTTAATGTGTTTTATCTTTCAAATCAAATTGTGAGTAGTTGTTCATTGAAATCTAATTTTTGAGGGTGTTTTTTTGTGGTGGGTGGGTAGCGTTATCGGAACACACCAAATACGAAGTTGTGTATAGATATCAGAAAAATATTTAGATTGTTCACAGCCTAAGATATTTGTATCATATATATCTATATAGTATTGGTATTAATGTTTGGTTGCTCAACTATTTTAGTAGGTTTTTGCCACTGATGTAGGTCTTCTGCAACTTTCAAGTCTTTGCTATGAAGACTTCTTTATTAACTCTTCAGATGCATATATAAACAAGTGTCTGGAGCATTCTATTGAACCAATTTAAATAGGATTACAAACTAATTACAAGGATCAATAAAAGGAAATGTGCGTAATTAGAGCTAAGCTATACATGGAAGAATATACAGAATTAACTAATTTAATTCTATCCTAATACCCCCCCCCTCAAGCATAGCTTAGGGATAGGACCAAGGCGGAGCTTGGATCGGAAAAACTCAAACAATGGACGAGGAAGACTTTTGGTGAATATGTCCGCAAGCTGGAGATCTGACGGAACAAATTTAGTTCACAGACGAGAGGAGGATACGTGTTCACGCACAAAATGATAGTCAATATCAATGTGTTTGCTCCGTTTGTGCGCCACTGGATTTTGACTTAAAAAGATGGCGCTCTTGTTGTCACATAGAAGTGTAGGACAGGTAGAAGGTAGCGCGCGGAGATCACGGAGTAAATAAGTTATCCAGATTATTGTTGCGGCTGCATTTGCTAAGGCGCGATACTCTGATTCACAACTCGATCGAGCCACGGTTGGTTGTTTTCTTGGCATTCCAGGAGACAAGATTGTTACCCAAGAAAATAGAGTAACCATAAGTCGAGCGACGTGTCTCCACACATCGAGCCCAATCGGCATCGGAATAACCCAATAAAGTACGTGAAGGACCACGAGTAATAGAGAGTCCAAACGCAATAGTTCCCTTGACGTAGCGGAGGATGCATTTGACAACGAGAAAATGATAAACTGTGGGAGCTTGAAGGAATTGACTGACGGAGTTGACCGCATATGCAAGGTCAGGCCGTGTGATGGTTAGGTATTGAAGAGCCCCTACCAAAGAGCGATAGAGGGTAGGGTCGGAAAAAGGTATGCCATCACTTACCAGCTGAACATGTGTTGCTAAGGGAGTGGACACTGGTTTTGGCATCAATTAATTTAGCTCATGTAAGGATCTCATGTGCGTATTTTGACTGGCTGAGAAAAAGTCCTTGGTCCGTGTAGTTGGCTTCCAAACCGAGAAAGTAGTTTAACTTTCCCAAATCTTTCGTGGCAAATTCCTTATTAATGCGAGATATGAGACGCTTTATCAAAGTAGGATTATTACCAGTGAGGATAATATCATCCACGTAAACCAATAGATAGAGAATGTGATTGCCACGATGAAAGATAAAAAGAGATGGGTCGGCCCTACTACACGAAAAACCAACGTGTGTCAGAAATGAGTTGAACCGTTGAAACCAAGCACGGGGGGTTTGTTTTAAGCCATATAATGCTTTCTTGAGACGACATACATGATTGGGGAACCTGGGATCAACATAACCGGGAGGTTGTTCCATGAAGACGCTTTCAGACAAATGACTGTTTAGAAATACGTTTTTGACATCGAGTTGTTGGAGATCCCAGTTGTTCATTACCGCATGAGAAAGAACCGTTCGAACCGTAGTGGCCTTGACAACTGGACTAAAAGTAAGTGTGTAATCGAGGCCAGGAAGTTGAGTGAAGCCTTGAGCAACCAAACGGGCATTGAGTCGCTCAATGGAGCCATCGACAAGAAACTTTGTCCGAAAAATCCATTTGGACCCAACAATATTAGCATTGGAAGGACGTGGAACCAATTCCCACGTGTGATTAGCATGAAGAGCTGCAATTTCATCATTCATGGCGGCAAGCCATTCTAGACTTTTGGCAGCCGATTTGAAGCCTTTGGATTCTTTGGATGTAAAGAGGGCCGAGTGAAGTGGCGAGGAAGATACAAAGGCAAAATCTGCAGTGTGTTTGGGTTTAAAAATGTCGGCTTTTGCCCGAGTCACCATTGGATGTTGGATCGGTGGTTCTTGGACTGGGCTTGGAGGGCTGGGTTGGTCTCGAGATTGTGAAGGTGTGACGGGATTTGGTGTTTCCGATATGATAGAACCTGTAGGAGTTGATATACTATTGGCTTGTTCCATAATAGGTGCAACGTACGACGGAGATGTTTGATCGGATTAACCTGAGCAAAGAGTGTAGTGGCCTGAAGAAGTGGACGAGTCTGGGATATCGTTTGACCAATGTGAAGCAGATTGAGATGGAACAGGGAAGATTGGTGCTTCATCTAGATAGGCCGAGAAATCCAATGCAACATTAGATGAACCTGTAGTTTGTGAATTAAAAGGAAATTCAAGTTCGTTAAATTGAGCATGTCGAGTAATATATATTATTCGTGACATTGGCTCAAGACAACGAAATCCTTTGTGATGCGTGTTATATCCCAAAAAAATGCATGGCGTACTTCGAGGTGCTAATTTATTTTTCGCATAATCTCGGAGATACGGGAAAACCTGACGGCCAAAGGGATGAAAATTAGCATAGTTCGGCACGCGACCAAATAAAATTTCATATGGCGATTTGTTGTCGAGAACGCGGGTGGGAAGGCGGTTGTTGGTGTATACAGCCGTACAAAAAGCATATAACCAGAACGTGGAAGGAGCATTGGCGTGAAAGAGCATTGTGAGACCTGTTTGCGTGATATGTCTATGCTTTCGTTCCGCACGACCATTTTGGGCCGGAGTGTACGGACAAGACATAGAATGATGAATACCACACTTTTCGATATGTTGTTGAAGACAAACATTAGTGAATTCACCGCCACCGTCACTTTGAAAAACTTTGATTTTGGAAGTGAATTGGTTTTCCACAAACTTTTGAAACTGTAGGAAAACATTAACAAATTCTGATTTTGCTTGCAAAGAAAACATCCATGTGAATCGAGAATAGTCGTCGATAAAAACTACGTAATATTTATAGCCTGTTGATGGAGTAGGAGTACGCCCCAAAGGTCACAATGCACCAAATCAAGAACCTTAGTGGCACGTTTATTATTGGTATCAAACGACAGTCTTTTGCTTTTAGCCATTTGGCACGGAGAACAAAAACCAGGAGTAGGTAATAAAGATGTAACCGATAAGTGTCCCAAATAATTCAACAATTTAATAGTATCAAATGAAACATGTCCCAAACGTGAGTGCCATAAATTAAAAGATCCTTTCAATTTTCTAGAGTAAATTGCGTAAATAAATCCAGGTTTGCTCCTTTCCAACACATAAAGATCTTGATCACGACGACCCTTTGCCAAGATCTCCCGGGTGATGAGAGAAAATCACTTGTGAGTTGGCTAATAGACAACAGATTCTTTGTTAATTCTGGAACAACCAACACATTACGTAATTTATCAGAGGGAGATAAATAACAATGACCAACATGAGAAATGTTAAGAGTAGTATCATTTCCAACTATCACTTGTTCAGCTCCGGAATACGGGGATGTGGCATCCAGATTTGCCGATGAAGGAGTCATATGAGCACTCGCACCCGTATCGAGGTACCAATATGATTTACGAGGATGAGCGATGGTACACGTAGCATTGAAAGCCTCCGCAAGGTGCGCCGATGGTTGAGATGGTGGTCGATTGTAACGGTAATAGCACTGATTGCAAAGTGGCCAAGAGCACCGCAAATTTGGCAAGGTGGAGAGCGGTGGTTGCTCCCACGACCACGTCCATAAGAGTGGGATCTGTTGGTATTTCCACTACTATTATGGCTTCTTCCGCCTCCATTTCCAGATGATCCACGACCATGATGCGTAGATTGACGATGAGACGCATGTTGGGGACATAATTTATGGACAGTAAACGCCACTTGAGGTGAGGAAGCGGCGACCATGGAAGTTTCAACCTGTTGGAAATTCACCGCTCGGGGTAGCAAAATCTTATACGGTGGAAGAGGATCCAACGCCATTTGGGCAGCAGAGAATGCTGTGAACTCGGGGCTGAAACCACGAAGAAACTAGTGAGACTTTTCAACTTCATCAACTGATTGATCAAGGATGGAGAGTTGGTCAGAGAGAGCCTTAAATTGTCGCCCATATTCAGCGACAGAAGATGAACCACGTTTTAGAGAACGGAGTTCTTCTTTTACGTTAATGGCATGGCCAGTGGAGTTAGGACAGAAAACGGCTTCGAGGGCTTGCCACACCATACGAGCCGTTTTGCAACCGATAGTTTCGGCCATGGCTTCTTCCGTTAAGGAGGAAAGGAGGAGACTATGTAAGAGTTGATCTTGTTTGCACCAATCGGTGTAAGCAAGGTTAGGAGCGGACGTACCATTAGTGGTTATGGTGGGCGTTGGAGCAACAGAGGTCCCGTCTACATACCCGAGCAAATCGTGGCAGGAAAGAATAGATGTGCTTGATTCAGCCAAAGTAAGTAGTTGCTTGAGGAGAGTTTGATAGTTAGCATGTGGATAAAGGTGACGAGTGGAAGAGAGTTGGATGAAGATGCATCGCCTGCCATAGAAAAAAGAAAAAAGAAATATTTTCAAAATTTGCTGGGATATGGGAGTATGGCTGATACCATATAAACAAGGATGAGAATCACAGTATGTCTGGAGCATTCTATTGAACCAATATAAATAGGATTAGAAGCTAATTACAAGGATCAATAAAAGGAAATGTGCTTCATTAAAACTAAGCTATACATGGAAGAATATATAGAATTAATTAATTCAATTCTTTCCTAATAGCATATCAAGTTAAAGCTCTGAAACTTGAGATTCTTTCTTCCATACAGATGCACCAATCTCGGTTGTTTTTCAAGAGTTCTAGGTACTTTTCCCTGTTGCAGCTATGTTTATTTTTCATTTGCTTTAATAATCTATATGTATGTTTGTATCGATTCTTTATCGTTTGTTTTTCTCTTCTGTATGAACTTTGATTACTTTTATCGATTACCGTAATGGTTTCTATATTTGATAAACTACATATTGAATTATTTACTCAAGTCTGTATTTGCTTCTTTTTTGTATATTTACTCAAAATTACTTATATGTTGATCAGGTTCTACATTCTTAATTGTTCATTCTCGATTCAAGTAAGCTTCTATGAACTTTACGTTTTTGGGATTTTGTAAGTTATTCCTTTTCTCCTTCAATTTTGCTTTGTCTGATTGTTTTTATTGATTCAAACAGCAGAAAGTTGGGCTTTTGAAGTTTATGTGTCGATTTTTTACTTGGTTGATGGATCTGGATACATGATTCTTAATACAGAGGTGGTACAATATATATGTCGTTGCTTTGTGTTGATGGTAGTGTTTATGTTTGGTTAGTTAGTATATATAATGTGGGTTATCGTGTAATTTTTTTTTTGAAGTATATAATATTTATATACGACAATTGGAATAAACAAATAAACTCACACACCCTCCTCACCTATGGTGAGGTTTGAACCCCCGACCTCCTAGAAGACAAGAGGCTCACATACCGCTAGGCCAAAGGCCCTTTGGTATCGTGTAAATTTGTTGGTATTGTTATTGGAAACAATAGAGATTTTGATTAATAGAACATTATGTTAGGGAGAGAAACAATGAATATCTTTGGCTTTACTCTCTATTTTTATTTCTATTTTGTAATACATTTATAGGTATGTGTATATAAGGCTGAATGACTGACTATATAAGGTTTAGTGTGTTTTGGGGTATCTTTTGGTCAGTAGTTATATGTTGTTATTTGCTTATTCTTGAGGTGCTTAGGCTTCTGATTCAAAAAAGTCATGCAACTTCGAGTTCTTTTTTATGGACATTTTGAGGTGCCATGCATTAAACAAGTTGGTCTCAACTGATTTTCATTTTTGGTGTAGACATGAAGAACTTCTTAAATTGTGGTTTTCTCAATAAAGACTTCTTAATTGGCCATTCTTGGAAACCATGGTAGTTCTTAAGTGTTAACCATGATTTATGCTACAAATCGTTTTTCTTTAATTTAAAATTTTCTATTCTATATTCTATAATATCATGTTTTATTCTACAAAAAGTTTGTCATTTAAATTAAAGTGTACAATGATTTGATTATTGCTAATGAAATAACAAAGCTGACACAAACGAATAATAGTTTTGATATTTTTTTATTGTATAATGAGTTTATTAGTATAAATTGTTTTTTTGGTAACTACAATTCTTAGTATTGACAATTTTGATCATTTCATATGACACTTCAAGTAATTTCTCCTTTGATGACGAAAGATTAAAGATATGAATGTTGGATGACCTTGTGAAATTTTTGGCTTCATTTGACCAAACCTTTACCCTGGTAAGAAACAAACGCTAATTTATTTTATTTGTTAAAATTGTACTTCATTAAAATTGTTTCGTATGTAACAATATACCCAATAACATTTACCGGGTAATAATTGTTATTCACTTATTGGGTAACACTTCACGTTTTCGTTGCATTTGCCGATTAAGATTTTTGACCTTTGCCATAAACATGTTTATGTAGTAAGGTACACGATCCGGTAAGTACTAACCGGATAAGGGTTTTGTAAACAGCCCATAAGATATAGTTTTTTCCTACATTTGTTTTTTTAATCATTTTCACACCTAAATATTTCATATGGAATGAGATTGCTATCCAATCCGTCAACAATATTGGAAGTATTTGCTTTTTTACATGTATACCATATGCATGAACAAAAGTTTTTATTCCTAGTTCACCGTTAAGTTATTACTTCCCGCTACATTGCACGGGTCTGCAACTAGTATACATAAATACATATAAAGATTTTAGCATTACGTAAATGGTTTCATCTATTTTTTTCACTAGGATTCTTTATAACTTTCTTTTTGAAAAATTGGAAGAGATCCGACAACAATTGATGTATACGACAATAACATAGAAACCCTCTAGCGAAACTCTGTTTTTTTTACTTTAGTAATATTTATCGTATTGCATTCATCAACTTTATGTATACTATCAAACAGCTAACCCGCTAAACCCGCCCAATCCGTCACGAACCGCAAGGATGGGTTTGATTGTGTTGAGATTTTCCAAACCGTCATAATTGGGTTGGGTTGTAAATATGTCAAAAACCGCTCAACCTAACCCGCGTACAGCCCTAGTGTGACCTTAATTAGCTTAAGGCCAAAATTTTAATATTTTTTTATAACAAAAAGGGAACCAATAGTAACGGTTTGACAAATTAAACCTAACTATATGTTATTAACGGGCCATAGTTAACAGAAATTTATGTAGCCATACGTAGTCTATGGCCACAACAATATGAAAAATTATCAAATTTTTATAACCTTATGGCCACGGTTTTTATGCTATGGCTACGTTTTTTCATGGGATATAGTGACACAATTTAAATGTGACCATAAGGGTATCAATAGTCACGGAAGAATAGGCTTCGGTTTGGTAGGAAATTTTTTTTGATGAAAGGCATACGGCCAAATATAATATGTGGTAAATTTTAGAGTGGTGTGTTGAAAAACATAATTTGGTAAAAAATTTAGGATGTTGTACAATTCACAAGACACACGGTACAAGTCGATGAAGCATAAAACCAAGGTTTAATACTAGCCACATATATTATGTGGACTACCATTCACAGCATATTTCTTTGGATGAATCATATTTCAAATGAAGATTCTTTTTTGCCAACTTGCATATATGCATGATGTATGCATATTGATGTATCCATGTGGCATCATTAATGTAACACCCCGTCCCGCATGGTTAAAGACGAAAGATGCCACAAGCGGTTCACAAGCTTAACACAGGGTTTATCATGATGGATTATCTCTAGTTCTTCCATCTCCGTATCTCTCATCCCCAAATCATTGCTAAATCATTTACCTACCGAGGAAAAAGAAAATTCGGCTGAGTTTAACGCTCAGTGAACGGATAATAATAATTAAACAATTAATATGAGATAACAAGTTCAACATGAATGGATAACATTAAATTATAATTCAAAAGAACGTTAAACAACAAATGGCCCGAATGCATATCAAGGGTCCGAAGACCAAACCGCATCACTAGAATACGTGGTTCCCAAAGGATGATCAGTCCATTCGGGCGTCAGTGAGGAAAGGGGTGTGACCACAACACAAGCATTTCTCTCCGTGGATTTAACCACAACCATAATTATTATCCGATAACGCTTCCTAGGATCGATCCATACGCTCTTTAATTGACTGGTACCAAGTCAAGTCAATATACCATTGAGAACGCCATGATAGTTTTAGCCACCATGGAAGCATCTTAATACCGGTGCTCCCAATATTGAGTCTATAGTACAAGTTCAATAGATAAGAATTAGCAAGTCGAATGATCAAGTGATCAATGTTCCAAATAAGAGAGTAAGTTATTGTTCAAAATGAATAAAGTTCAATAATCGTTTAACAAACATAAAGGAATATGGAACCAATGATTCCGGAATTTATCACGAGTTATTCGGATTAGGGAGCTTTATGCAAATGGCTATCCCCGTTGCAAGTGACGTAAGATATCCGTACCTTAACCAAATTCGACAATTAACGCACGATTAAGAGAATTCACGATCAAGTTTGTCTCGCCCGTGTGCCTAACGAGTACAGAAATGGGTTATTATTCGTAAGACATATAAACCATAACACAATATTCTAATATTACGTCTTAATGACCTTAAACAATTTTGACTTCAAGAAGAACGAGTAGAAACAAGATCAGAACTTCAACGCAACTTTAAGCCTTATGCAATTTTATTCAACAACTCATATCTCTCTTCTTTTGGACCACTCTAACCCTATTTAGAGGTCAATCCTGTTGGAGGATCGTCCCAACTTTCAACTCGATTATTGGAACCGTGTAGGCAAACAAGGGTAAGTCGATCACTGGATTATTATGAGAATCCAGTGAGACACTTTCCGAATTGTATGCCCGGGTTACACGAAATTAGATATGGGATAAGACTCAAAACACTTTCGCTCTTAGGCACAAAAACGTAAGCAATTTTCTGGAGGGTATATGGGAGTATTGTTCAAAAACCGTGTCTAAAACCGTATCTAAATCCATGAGTATAGATTCTTATTTATACTCAAAATATCATAACTGAAATTTTTAATCATGGCTGGCTGAAATTCAGGAGTAATGGAAGTTACAAAATTTCTTGTAACTGCTCAATAAATGCACATTTAATGTGCAGTAACCTTTTCAGAAAACTGATCAGAGTTGACCATCTAGAGCTTCTAGTCTTTGTCAAGAAGATGAACCTCTGACTTTTCAAGCTGACTTTTTCAGGCTGACTTTTTCAGGCTGACTTTTTCAGGCTCACTTATTCAGGCTCACTTTTTCAGGCTCACTTATTCAAGCTCACTTATTCAAGCACATTTATCTTCAAGCTCACTTATTTACTCCAAGTCCTATAACAGCATGACCGGGTCCATACTCGTCTTATAACAAGCGTGCACTCCCCACCTCCTTACTTGAATTAGATCACAATATAAAATCTATATAGACATCATGTTATTTCCAATCACATAAATGAACCGGTGACACTAAAATCACCAACAATCCTCCCCCATTTTAGTGTGACCCATGAAATAACATCTTAATAATAAAAAAATACCAAACTTGCACATAAATGAAGATGTCGAAACGATTGAATTTTCATCTTAGTATTTTACACATTTTAAATATTTGAGAATCAAGGTGTCGATTGAACCCATCAACTCATTTGAATACCTAAAGATAAAATACATACAAGTTTCACGTACTCGTCAAGAAAATAAATGTGACACAATTATAAAGCCGAGTGTCATAATCCTCTCCTGATCGTATAAAGGTCAAGTCCCCAACCTTCTGAAATGCGGCTACACTTCACGATCACATAGGTAATTCATTTACTTCGTTTACCTACAAATACACTTTCTCAAAGGAATTATTAAGAAGATAAACTTCAAAATACTTACTGTAGTACCGAACACATACCTGGGATGATTTATCATGTGTTCCAATCTTATAAGTGTGAGCTTTCCTCATTGAATTCAGCCCCTAATGTCATAATAGAGGGGAATTGGGTGTCACATCATAATAGATTTATAAGGACTTTAATTTCATCCCAATGGCAGACTTGTGCACTAAGTCTCATGCCAAACCCTTGGTCAGATGATCCGCCAAGTTTTGTTGCGATCTAACAAACTCAACAGAGATTACACCATTCATGATTAATTCTCTAATCATATTGTGTGTAACACCTAAGTGTCTAGACTTTCCATTGTACGCTTGGCTATAAGCCTTAGCCAAAGAGGTTGCACTATCGCATTGTATAGAAATAGGTGCAATCGGCTTCGACCACAATGGAATCTCATAAACACGATTCTTTAACCATTTTGCCTCTTTATCGGCTGCGGCTAATGCCACAAGCTCATATTTCATTGTTGAGTTTGTGATACAACTTTGCTTCTTTGATGCTCAAGAAATCGCACCACTTCCAAGCAAAAATACCCAACCACTCGTCGAAGAGTGATCCTCCATGTTAGATATCCAACTTACATCCGAGTATCCTTCTAAAATCGAAGGATAATCCAAATAATTCAAACCATAATCCATGGTACCCTTAAGATATTTAAATACTCTTTGAACCGCTTGCCAATGTTGAGTGTTCGGATTACTAGTATACCGACTCAACCTCCCACGACATAAACTATATCCGCCTAGTACTTGTCTTGGCATACGTCAAGTTACCAATGGCCTTAGAGTATTCTATTTGTGAAATAGAAGTGCCCGTATTTGGAATTAATTTCACACTAGGATCCATAGGAGTGCTCACGTGAGAACAATCACTATAATTGAACTTTTTGAGAATTTTTTCAATATAATGTGATTGTGTCATAACAATCCATTTGTTAACCTGCTTAATTCTAATACCATGAATTACATCAGCCTCCCCCATATCTTTCATGGAAAAATTAGATGATAACAACTTTTTAGTTTCATTTACCTGATTTTGATTAGTTCCAAAAATCAGCATGTCATCCACATACAAACAAATGATAACAGCCGCCCCTTTAGCATCAAATCTGCTATAAACACATTTATCACATTGGTTTAAAGAAAAACCACATGATAAAATAACCTCATCAAACTTTTGTTTCCATTGTTTAGGTGCTTGTTTCAGCCCATACAATGATTTCACAAGTTTATACACCTTATACTCATTACCGGGCATAACGAAACCTTCCGGTTGTTTCATGTAAACCTCTTCATGAAGATCACCATTCAAAAAGACTGTTTTAACATCCATTTGATGGATAACCAGGTTATGAATTGCATACAAGGCAACCAACAAGCTAATAGTTGAAATACGAGCAACCGATGCATACGTATCGAAATAGTCAACACCGGGTTTTTGTCGGAACCCTTGAATAACTAGCCGGGCCTTGAATTAATCAATTGTCCCATAAACTTTCATCTTCTTTTTGAAGATCCATTTGCTTCCAAGTGGTTTAGAACCTAGAGGAAAATTAGATAACACCCAAGTGTTATTCTCAAGAATCGATGACATTTCGTCATCAATTGCCTCTTTCCAAAAGGAGACATCTCGAGACTCCATAGCTTCTTGGAAGGTATTTGGGTCATCTTCAATACTGTAACAATAAGGGTATTTAAGCCCAAGTTCATCTCTTGAACCTTCAACTAAATACAGTTGAAAATCATCACCGAAATTTTAGGTGATTCGGCCTCTTTTGCTTCTCTGGACCTGCTGCGTTTCTGGGGTGGAAACGCCATCCATACTTTCTGGATTTTGCACTTCATTAGGGCTTGGAATTAGATCCTTAGGCCTTTGGATGGATGAAAACCGCATCTCATCGAAAATCGCATCCCGCGACTCGATAGCTATATTTTTGGATATCGAATCATTAGATTCTATTACGTAGAACCTATATGCATTGGTATTTGTTGCATATCCAATGAATATACAATCAATTTAACGTTCACCCAAAGTCTTTCTTTCGGGTTCGGGTAGTTTGACAACAGCCCGACAACCCCAAATTCGAAAATAACTCAAACTTGGCGATTTCTTGAACCATAGTAGATATGGGGTTGTTTTGTTCCGTTTGTTTGGAACTCTATTCAAAACATAACAGGCTGTCAATACAGCCTCTCCCCAAAATCCCTCACTCAACCCCGACTATGAGAGCATCGAGTTTACCATTTCTTTTAAAACTCGATTTTTCCATTCGGAAAACCAATTTTGTTGAGGTGTATACGGAGCGGTAGTCTCATGGACTATGCCAACTGATTGGAAATATTTAGGTTCATATATTCACCCAATTGTAGTTCAACCTCGGTTTTGAATATTTTGAATTTTTCCAAAGCTTCATCTTTGACATGTACAAATACACATAACAAAACCGGGTGTTGTCATCAATAAATGTGACAACATACTTCTTATTAACCAATGAAGGAGTAGAATGAAAGTCACATAAATCACTATGTATAAGTTCCAAAACAGTCGACTTTCTTTCGACATTGGAAAAAGGTTGTTTTGTGACTTTCTAAGCATACATGTTTTACATGTATCTATATAAATATCAAATGCTGGAATAAGACCATCGTTTGACATTTCATGCATTCTTCTTAAATTCACGTGACCCAGTCTAGCATGCCTAACCATTGAGTCGTGAATATTAGACGAAGAAGATGACAATATAAACGCAGAATTTTAATAATTGAAAACCTTGGATATTATATTCAAATGAAACATTTTATTATAAAAATATCCAAAACCAACAAATTTACCATATCGAGATAGAATATACTTATTTAAATCATAAACTTGTCTATACCCTAAACAATTTAATCTACTACCGCTAACTAAATTCTTTCAAATTTTAGGAACAAACAAAATATCAGACAACCTAACATGATTTCCAGAAGTAAACTCTAAATTAACTACTCTAATTCCACAGATCCATCTTCAACCGGTGTCAATTTCTCGAACCAGCGTTGATCTTTACAAACATGGCATGTCGCCCCCGAGTCTACCCACCATGCACAATCATCATCCTGTACATAGAAAGAATTCGGAATAAGTGAAACATAATAAATATTTTCAGATTTATCATCAAAGTTAGTCAAAAACTAACCTTCTTTCACTTGAGCTTGGTCTTTAGACCCGACTCCACTTGTTCCAGCACCGTTGTTATTCAACTTAACTCGGCAATCACGTTTGGTATGGCCCACTTTGTTGCGTCTCCAACAAACCAAATCCTTCTTCTTCTTGTAGGATTTATTGGGTCCATCAAACTTTCGTTTCTTGCCTTTTCCTTGATTATTGGAGTTTGGTTTCTCCTCTTCAATCATATTAACAGAGGGTTGTCCAGATTCAACTTTGGACATGGATTTATCATTTTATTGCACCCGAAGAGATTCTTCGATGCACAAGTGACTCCCAAGTTGAACCAGCGATAGTTCCTCCTTTTGATGTTTCAAGTTGTGCTTGAAATCCTTCCAAGAGGGAGGAAGTTTGTCAATCACACTCGACACCGCAATGGACTCATCCATATTCATTTTGTGTAGAGTGAATTGACCCAAAATGCGAAGTATTTCATGATATTGTTCCATTACGGGTCTTGAGTCAACCATTTTATAATTATTAAAATCGCTCACCAAGAACTTCTTACTAGAAGCATCTTCAGCGATATATTTTGACTCAAGGGAATCCCAAAAATCCTTCGCATTATCAACACTTTGGTAGATATCAAAGAGGGAATCACACATACCGTTTAGAATATGACCTCTGCAGATATAGTCATCGTTCTCCCACTTACCTCTCCTCCGGGTATGCTCAGCGTCTCATCCTCCATGATTTCTGGAATGGGGGTACTTAGCACGTACACCACTTTTAGAGTCGTCAACAGAAAATGCATCTTTTTCTGCCAACGTCTGAAATCAGCACCTTCAAACTTCTCCAACTTTCCAAACTTTGAAGTCATCTCTTTCACAGATTCGGCCATGATCGACATCAAGAATTTATCACTTCGATTGTTGGAGGATCGTCCCAACTATCAACTTGATTGTTGGAATCGTGTAGGCAAACAAGGGTAAGTCGATCACCAAATTATTATGAGAATCGTGTGAGACACTTTCCGAATTGATATTTCGACCTTATTCCCGAGTTACACGAAATTCAATGTGGGATAAGACTCAAAACACTTTCGTACTTAGGCACAAAAACTTAAGCAATTTTCTGGAGAATATATGGGAGTATTGTTCAAAAATCGTGTCTAAAACCGTATCTAAATCCATGAGTATAGATTCTTATTTGTACTCAAAATATCGTAACTGAAATTTTTAATCATGGTTGGCTGAAATTCAGGAGTAATGGAAGTTAAAAAAATTCTTGTAACTGCTCAATAACTGCACATTTAATGTGCAGTAACCGTTTCAGAATACTGATCAGAGTTGACCATCTAGAGCTTCTGGTCCTAGTCCAAAAGATGAACCTCTGACTTTTCAAGCTGACTTTCTCAAGCTGACTTTTTCAAGCTGACTTTTCAAGCTCACTAATTCAACCTCACTTATCTTCAAGCACACTTATTTACTCCGAGTCCTATAACAGCACGATCGGGTCCATACACGTCATATAACAAGCGTGCACTCTACACCACCTTACTTGAATTAAATCACAGTATAAAACTCATATAGACATCATGTTATTTCCGATCACATAAATGGACCGGTGACACTAAAATCACCAACAAATCCTGGTTTTATAATCTAAATGGAAATTGTAGAATGAACTCTTATGAGTCTATTGGCGTTGGAATCAACTCATTTGGATTATCCATCAGTTCTATACGGATGTTGGAAAACGGCTATAAAATTCCGTATATGCTGCAAACAACCCTAAAACGACATTGTTTTGAGCCACTTAAGTCCAAAACTGGGTCTTAGACGCTTCAGAAGAGTTGTAGTATACATTAAGCTCTTTCAATCTGCAAAATATGAGCTTAATCCGACATGTTGTTTATGTGTTATGCATGGTCAAAGTACGGACCTACACTAGTCGGTAAGTCCGATTTTCACTGTTTATCCCAACTAAATTTTATAATACCAACTTCATGAAATGTTACATTTAAAGGCTCAAAAACATAATTTAACATACTAGACATTCCAATAATGCTTAATGATCATTAACCTAAGCTTAATTATGCAAGTCGACTCTTTCCGACATTTAATCAAACATTTGGTGTGCGGTAAAACAAATACACTCAATATAACCATATCGAATCCATAGTCTAACCTTTTAATTTCTACAACAATATTAACCAATCCTAACATTCTAAACATACAAGATAACCTAATTATAACAATATCAAATCATAAACTTAAACTGGTCTCGATAATCCTAACAAAACAAATTCAAGTTTGGTTTCCATCACTAACTGATTCTACGTGGTTTCAGGCCCATGTCTCTAGTAATTGATCCTATCAAGTCTCTCGTCAGTGGCTTGGTTAATGGATCTGTCATGTTCCACAAAACATGACGAATCACAATACTAATGGAACCATTCTCATTAAATATCTCCCTTAATTATGTTGGAGAGATATGTGAAGATTTCACATTCTACACTGTATTGTCAACTTTTGACAGTGTGGCCATACTGTCACAATACATGGAAATCAAATTATTTAGAGAATGACATATATGAAAATTCATCTACAATCCATCAGGCCTCTTTTCCTGTAGGAGTCTATGCCAATAAATTTGGCTATCTTAGTCAAATGAGACATATTAACTTATTTCTTGCTTCTCCAAGAACACCATCAAACTACTTGTTATGGACTTAGAATCACTTGGGTGATCTTTGCAACTTGCATCAGATATCCATTTCAAAATAAATGATATGTGGTGTATGCCAACTCGAGTTTCATACTTCAAACGATTATTGTGTGTAACTCCTTTATCCCAAGAATGATGACTATTCGTTCAAGAGCTTTCACCTTAAAGCTTGATGACAAGTTGTTTCTTATATCACAAATACTAGTTTAGATGATCAACGTATCATATATTAAAGAATAGACAAATGCACCAATCATCAACATGGTGCTGGAATGAAGAAATCATTATTGTAACAAATCTTTCATGTCACTATCGAAAATCTTCTTTTAACAAGTCTACATATCTTATGTTGCTGTTCGGATTTTCCAATCCTTTTCAGTTTGCTTTATGTAGACCTCCTCGTTTACATTTCCATGCAAACCTGTCTTTCGAGTCTTTTTGACAAATATACAGTCCTTCCCCGACTAATAATATCATAATAGTTCATATAGAACAAAATATTAAATCAACCGACTCCTTTCGATTGGGTGAAAAGATGATCACAAATATACAGTCCTTCCACTTATATGAATTTAATACCCAAACATGATTCCTTTCGCAACTTATATAAAAATGATGATAAAGACACGAACTTTTAACTCTATAAAAGAAAACAAGAAATCATGAATACAGTAATATAAAAATTGATTTAACATGATCAAGATTGGGTTACTTGTCATTTCACAACTGATAGTGACTAAAAGGAACCACATAACTAATGATTCAGTTGTGAATGTAAGGTACGAGAGGTTCGCTCTATTTAACCGGTAATCTTGACCGGTTCAACTGATTATTTCAACGAGTTCAAACCCATCCTCAATTATAGAAACCAAGTGATATCATTCTCTTCGCAGAATGTATCTGATCTCTATTGAGATATTCTTCTCTCGACTATTTAAACAATGTAGATTCGCTCTTAGAGTTGATTTTCTACTTCAACATTACTGAATTAAGTGCATCAAAACTTCAACCTTTGAGAGTAATAAATTACTATTGTAAAAGGAATGTAACACTTTCTAGTGTCACAAGGGTATTCAATCACCACATATATAAGGTAAAATTTTGAACATACTGTAATTAATCAACTCTTACATTGATGCAATTTTTTACTCTAAAAAGAAAAACTTTATAACTGTAGATTTACCCATAATTTACGATTTCCAAATCTTTGTTAACAAATTAATTCTTTAATTTTGCAATTCAAAACTTTAACCGCCATTTAATATTTATATAAAATTCACACCACATAGAATATTGAAATGCAAAATACCATAGAATTAACTTAGCAAACGCGTTAGGAAGTTGCATCAATTGTTTAAAGAAATAAAATAAAATTGAATCTAAACTATCACTAGTCATTGTCTAATCACTGTTCTTCAGAGTCGGAATAGTCGACGAGAAAAGGGAATCCAGGCTCATAATCAGTGTCCGGGTCAAGGCGATATATCCCACCTTGGATATATCCTTTCTCTATACATTTATTTCTTTCATAAATGATTACTCTTTGACCCTTAAACAACACTTGATAGTAAGATATATCCAACTTGGTCAAGGATACATAACACTTCCGGAGGAAAGGCACATGTAGCACATTGTGTAGGGTGATATCATCCCCAGAGGTGAAAATCAAGTTCACCGTACCGATGCCGACAACTTTGGCTTTTTGCCCGTTTGGCATGACGAAAGATTAAAGATATGAATGTTGGATGACCTTGTGAAATTTTTGGCTCCATTTGACCAAACCTTTACCCTAGTAAGAAACAAACGCTAATTTATTTTATTTGTTAAAATTGTACTCTATCAAAATTGTATCGTATGTAACAATATACCCAATAACATTTATCAGGTAACAATCGTCATTCAATTATTGGGTAACACTTCATCCTTATCGTTGAAATTACCGATGAAGATTTTTTACCGATAAGTGTTTACTGGGTAAGGTTTTGTAAACAACCCATAAGATATAATTTTTTCCTACATTTGTTTTTAATCCTTTTCACACCTAAAAATTTCATATGGAATGAGATTGCTATCCAATCTGTCAACAATATTGGAAGTATTTGCTTTTTTATTTGTATCCCATATGTATAAATAGTTTTTTTGATAGCTAGAATTCTTAGTATTGACAATTTTTAAACATTCCATATGACACTTCAAGTAATTTCTTGATGCAACGAATAAACGAAAAACTAGATTACCACATTGATTCTACGAATACCATGGACAACCTCTTCTAAGATTCGTTGATTCGTTCGACGAATTCCGAATCGTAGGCTTCAAATATCGAATTCAACCAAGAACTAAAGATTTGGGAAGAAACTCGAAAGTCTCTAAAATCATTGTGACCATCCAAAATACATCAGAACTGTTTAAATATGAAGACAAAAATAAAACGGACCTAAAAAAGATAACGGGCCTAACATAAAAGCCCAACAAAACAAGCCCAAATAAGGAAAAAAACACTAAAACATCCAAAAAGTCCACTTAAACTGCTTTTTCGGGGATCAAAAGTCCGTTAGGTCCTTGGGGGCCCTAACCATGGCATGCTCCTCTAAAGTAGCTTCGATTCGCCTGGTCGACGGCCCGAAACGGACTCACAAATCAAAAGTTATGGCCATTTAAGTGCGACACAGTTTGGTGGCCCGGTCATAAGCCTCTAAGAAAATCAAGGCCCGATCCTCCACGTCCAAGCCCACATCATTCCCGCCTGCATAGAGAAAATTCGACCTCGAATGTCCAACAGTTTCATCGTCAAGAGGATCTCCATGATAAGGCAACAGATGTTTCACATTGAAAACATCAGCACAACGAATATGACTTGACAGTTTCAAACGATAAGCATTAGGATTGATCTTGTCCACAATCTCCACTGGTCCAATCTTCTTTGCCGACAATTTATTATACTCCCCAACTGAAAACCGATCTTTAGTTAAAACCGCCTAAACAAAGTCACTAACCTCAAAGTCTACTTGCATGCGCGTCTGTTGGAATTAGCACGAACCAAGTTGTCATGCACAACCTTATGAACCTCGTGTAAGCCGTCCACAAAATCTTTCACTTTCTTTGGAACAAAACCAACAACAAAAATTGACATCAGATCGAGTGGCCCTCGTGCCTGAGTAGAATAGACCACCTGAAATGGACTAAAACTAGTACTCCTATTGACAGCCTGATTATGAGAAAATTCAGCTTGACAAAGTTTTTGATCCCATGCTTTAACATGATCACCCACCAGACACCGTAATAGATTACCAAGGGACCTAGTAACAACCTCCGTCTGTCTATCCATTTGAGGATTGTAAGCACTACTAAAATTAAGCTTAGTATTTACCATTTTCCACAAACTACGCCAAAAATGACTCAGGAAACGAGTGTCTCTATCAGAAACAATGGAAGAAGGTAGACCATGTAAGCAGCAAATATCCCGAAAGAACAATTGAGCCACATTAACTGCATCTGTCATCTTCTTGCAAAGAATAAAGTGGACCATCTTAGAAAAACGGTCAACAACCACAAAAATAGAATCATTACCTCGTTGAGTACGTGGCAATCCCAATACAAAATCCATGCTAATATCCACCCAAGGGTGTATAGGAACATGTAAAGGCAAATAGATCCCTGAATGGCATCTCTGATTTCTAGCCATTTAGTGTATCCATATATCCTTAAGAACTTGGCTTCTTCTCTCTCAGTTTTGGTTGGCCTTGTCATTCTTACATATATCTTAGGACCACCTCTTTTGAAGTGTCGCCCTTGAATAGTTGCATGAATGATCTTAGCATCAGATATTCAAAACTTCAGTCTATCAGTGCACCAATCAAGATCTTTATCTTTCTGATTTGTGGCTTCATCGAATAGTGCACTTAGGATCTTTTGTTAAACAAGGATCGGATCTACGTTTAAGTTTTTCTGTGCATGTTCTCTCTGTGCAAGAGCTTCTGCGATCCTTTCACTCTGTTTCAGTTGTTCATTGGCCGCTTTATCTTTAGTAGAGTCTTCCCTGAGAATCTTCCTTGATAGACCAAGATCATTCTCAATCTGCTTGATCTTTTCATCCCTGATACGTTGTGCTTCAAGTGCTTGTGTTCTCTCTTCCTTACATAAGAAGTAGAATTCATCTACCATCCTTATTGGTATGGCGTTTTCAGGTTCAGCTTGAGGCACCCTTATTCTTCTAACTTCAAATTCCTTAAGGAAATTATTCGCCTTTCTTCTTCTTCAGGCTCGCTTATAATAGGCTTTTGAATGCGATGTCCGGGAATGAGGCCTTCTTCTTCTTTAGAGTCAGTTTCTACTATGTACATAAACTTCTCTTCAGAAGAAGGTTCCTTCCTTGAAGTGGAGTCCTTTGGGGGACGAGGATCACCGAGGGAAGGAGAGGAGGAAATAGATTTACCAGAGAGAGTGTTTGTTGGTGAAGAAGAGTGTGTGGGGGTTTCAGAGATAGGTGTAAAGTGAGGGATAAGAGGACGAGATACCTCAACAGTGGTCTCCCCCTCAGAGATTGGGATTGTGGCATCAAGATTTACCATACATTTTCCTTTGCCTGAGGGATCGGACTAGCCCTGAGAGGGAGATTGTCCGACCCCCAGAGGCTCTTGATGAGAGACTTCAGGCCTAGACATTTTGAAA
The DNA here is from genome assembly GCA_036898165.1 of Silybum marianum. NCBI lineage: Eukaryota > Viridiplantae > Streptophyta > Magnoliopsida > Asterales > Asteraceae > Silybum > Silybum marianum. Next base: position 15,665,881 of record CM072533.1, read on the forward strand.
TGTTGCAAGGCACTTCCAATGTCATCGTCGTCTTCATCATCATCCAGTCCCCCATAGTGAGGGATGGCATCTTCTTCTTCTTCTTCATCATCATCATCATCATCATCATCATCATCATCATCTTGTTCTTCTTCATCTTCTACAATCTCTTCGGCGAGGGAAGGTCCCGTTCGCTTGATATACAGAGAGATCTTGTCACCAGGAAAGTTCTCGTTGTGCTCCGCAATCATGTCATTTGCAAACTCTTTGGCACATCTCTCCCCTCGATATTATCAGCAGGGAGACAGTGCACCATCAGAGTGCGGACATTACCCTGAATGTCCTTTAGCTTCGTATCTTGGTTCTGAAGCGACGTTCGATCAACAATAGTGAAAGTGGAGTTAGCCTTAGAGAGCATGGAGAGCAGCTGCATCATCTCGGATTGAGTTTTAGAATAGACTCAAGGACGGTTCCTTGATCAACCACATTCTTTACTAAGCTGGCAAGGGACTGGCCATGGGCTCGGTTCTCTTGCTTCAGAGACTGAATGTCAGAGAGGATGTTGTTTACATTGGTTTTGATCATGGGAGTCCTAGTGTCTTGGCGGAAGATGAATTCAGCGGAAGTCTGAAGGTCTCTCCCCCTCGATGTTATCAAGAGATAGACAGTGCATATCAGAGTGCGAACATTGGACTGAATGTCCTTCAGCTTCAGGTCTTGAGAAGTCAGCGAAGTCCGATCAGCAGCAATAAAGGAAGAGCTAGCTTCAGAGATCTTGGATAGCATCTGCATCATATCAGATTGAGTCTTTTGAATGGACTCAAGGACGATTGCCTGATCAACAACCTTCTTCTCTAAGTTAGTAAGGGTCATGCCAAGGACCCGGTTCTCCTCTTTTAGAGACTGGAAGTCAGAGATGAGGTTGTTGACGTTGGTCTTGATCGCTGGAGTCCCAGCGACTTGACGGATGATAAATTCTTCTGCGGTCTGAAGGGTGTCCACCCTAGCCTTGGTGAGAGCACATTCCTTGAGCAAATAGTTAATTGCAGGGAATGTAGGACTTGGTAGAACAGTAGGAGGCAGCTCAGCAACGTGGGAGGGAAGCTTGGGAGCTGTCTTCTCTGTCTTGACCTTTCTGAAGCTAGAGGCACTTGGTAGTCGCTAAGGAGACTTCATCGTATCCTTGTTGAGAGGTTGAGCGCTAGTGGTGGTGATCGTTGTTGTCGCTGAAGAATAGACAGGAGCGACACCTGATGATAACAGAGATAAAAAAGCCAAAAATAGCTTCGGGTCAGATGACGGATGACAATGTGTATCATGAGGATTACTCTCAGGAACCACTTTTGCAGAGGTAGTGTCATGAGGATCCTTAACCAGTGTCTTAGAGTATCCGAGATAGATACTCTGAGGTCCTTTTAAATTGGCCTTCCAAAATTCAGAGTGCCTAAACAACACTGAGGTTTGGACTGCGTGCATTTTTGCATCATCAGAGATAGGGGCAACTATCTCTGAGTCATGTGCTGATGTGAGTTCCAAAGAAGAGGGGATAAAAGAAGATAACTGTGTAAGTAGTACCTTATATAGCTTAAGCGGAGCTGGCTAATACACCCTCAGTGACCGTAGTCAATGATGATGGAGGTAGTGCTGATGAAGCAACAACGGATGTTCGTTGATGGGTTTGGCAGCGAGGTGGACACTGGAGCAGGGGCTCCAATCACCTTCAGCATGTAGGGCGTGAAGGGAGCATCACCTGGACGTCCTTCAATGTCCAGAGACTTCTTTCCCACCATTGAGAAAGAGTGGTCATCGACCTTGGGGTACTCCTCCCCGAAGGAGACTTCCATAATTGTTGCAAAGAAGCGAGGATAATGAATGACCGGGTGTCTGACAGCAGCATTCACAAGACTGACCATGTCGGTGACGCTGTAATTAGCGTAGTTTAGCTTATGATCGGTGCAGAGAGCGTACGCCAAATCTTGAAAGTTCTTTCTCGCTTGGTCGTGCGAGTCAATCTTTGACCCTAGGCACTGAATTACCTGGGTAAAGATATATTGCCAGCGAGCAGGCAACCTCTTATTCTCTAACTTGGTGCCAACCGTCTTCAGCGAAGGGTTTTCCCAAGAGTTTTCGATGGAGTCCAAAAAAGTGTCGATCTGCAGCTTAGTGGGTTCAGCGGCCCATTGCTCTTTTTTAGCATGTCTAGGGAGGCGAAGGGCTTTCCTCCGGAAACCAGCTGTGAAGGAGAAGTGACCTAGGTTTGGAATCGTGAAGCCAATTGCAGGGAGCACGGTCCCCTTCTCAGTAGTCAGCGAGATACAGTAAGCCGTGTACCAGATAGCTTGTAAGTGAGAGGAAATGTCCACAGAGTTGTGGACAAAAGCGTACATCAGCAGGCACGCCTTTATGAAGGTAGCAGCTTCCAGAAATTGAGAGCGTTCAGCTGGTATGTCGACCAATGTAAGATAAGTGCATGGTTTGAAAGTAGCCTTCTCCCGAGGGAAGTGACAAGTTGGTGCAACGACCAAAGTGTCATCACTTGTTGATGCAGCAGCAATAGTTTCAGCGGTTTTGCTTGCAGATGCCATTTCTATAATAAAAATGGGAACACCAAAGAGAAAAATCATGGTTTAATACATAAATGTATAAACCAGAGTTTGGTATAAAGAATACCAAATAATAATCAAAGAAACAAGTATTTTGATGAACAAGATCAAAATACTTGTGGTACAAACAATAAAATAAAAAGACTTTTTAGAAAAAGATAGAAGATAAGAAAAAAAATGGATAAAACATAATAAAAAAGTCTTCTGTTCTAAGGAAATATTTTAGAACAGGGTTTTAAAATAGAATATTTTTGAGTTTTAATCCAGATTATTTTTATTTTCGTCCTAAAAGATGTTTTTATTTGATTTTAAGAAGATTAAAGATAAGAATAGGTGAAACAAGATGTTTTCAGTCTTAAAGTTAAGGTTAGATCAAACCTTAGTTGAGTTCGAGAAGCAAAACGCACAGGTGCGTGTTCTTGGTGTTCTTGAGAAATCTTGAAGATTCGAAAGTTCTTTTTGCCTTTAGAGAGTTATGAAAGCGTAAAGAGTGAAATGAGGCAAAAGAATTGCTTAAATTGCATGAGCAGAGAGAAAAAGGATAGCTAAACGACGGTTTTAGCTTTTTGAAAAGAAATGATGACCTGACGCACGTTCCAAGAAAAGAGTTGGAAACGAAACGTCGTGGGCCGTTGTGTGTCAGAAAAAAGGTATGACGTGTCCTTTTCTTATTTTTTAAAAAGATTATAATGATAATTATCCATTTGGAAAGTTAATCACTATCTTTTAAAAATCTTCATCAAAAACAATAGGGGATTGTCAGTGATGAGTTTTATATTTGAAGATTCATTCTTTGATGGCGAAAAATCAAAGAGTGATGAAGTTTAGAAGATAATACCTGAGTGAGAAAACGTAGACTGAATCAGAGTTCAGCGAATGGAAAGTTTGAAGGCTTTATTTGTATCACTTAATTGTTGTTCGTTGAGTAAGAAATTATTCAGCGTTCAACATACCAAGTTCGCTGACAAGTAGATTGAATCTAGTCTCATCAAGAGGCTAGTGAAAAGATCAGCGAGCTGATATTCAGTGGGTACAAAATTAAGCTCAACTTCACCATTCATCAAATGATCTCTGATAAAGTGATATCGGATCTCAATGTGCTTGGTTTTGGAGTGAAGTACAGGGTTGTTAGGAATAGCAATAGCACTAGTGCTATCACAGTAAATAGGAATTTTAAAGAGCTTAAGATCGTAGTCTCTGAGTTGAGTTATCATCCAAAGGATTTGAGCACAACAGCTACCTGCGGCTACTTATTCAGCTTCAACGGTGGAAGTGGACACTGAGTTCTTCTTTTTTCTTGTCCAACTTATTAACTTACCACCTAGTAGCTGACACCCACCAGTGGTGCTCTTCCTAGCTATCTTACAACCTGCAAAATCACAGTCAGAATAACCAATTAGATCAAATACTGAGCCGTTGGGATACCAAAGACCTAGATTTGGAGTTCCTTCAGGTATCTGAAGATGGGATTCCTTCCGTTCGCTTGATTCCGAGCACAGAGACATGTAGAATACATGATATCAAGTCTACTTGCTGTAAGATACAACAGAGATCCAATCATCCCTCGATAGGTAGTGACATTGACTGGTTTCCCATTAGGGTCCTTGTTTAGAGTCAAAGGAGGTGCCATAGGGGTATTCATCGCTGAGCATTGATTCATATCAAATTTATTGAGCATGTCTTTAACATATTTTCTTTGGCAAATAAAGATTCCTTTGTCAGATTGCTTTATCTGCAAACCTAGAAAATATGTTAGTTCACCTATCATACTCTTTTTATATTGTTTTTGCATTATTTCAGCGAAACGAGTACATAGTTCAGGTCTTGTGGAACCAAATATAATGTCATCAACATATATCTGAGCAAGTATAGTATGACCTTTATGCTTTCTTAAAAAGAAAGTTTGGTCAATTTTTTCACGAATGAATTTTTCTTTAAGAAGAAATTTAGCAAGGGTATCATAGCAATCTCTAGGAGCTTGTTTTAACCCGTAAAGAGCTTTTTCAAGTTTAAAAACATAACCAGGGTGGTTAGGGTCTGATAAACCAGGGGGTTGTTCAACATAAACTTCCTCGCTGAGTTATCCATTTGGAAAAGAACTTTTAACATCCATTTTAAAAACTTTGAAGTCTTTATAGGCAACATAAGCTAAAAAGAGTCTTATGGCTTCTAAACGAGCTACAGTTGCAATGATCTCATCATAGTCAATGCCTTCTTCCTGTCTGTAACCTTGAGCAACAAATCTGGCCTTATTGCGAATTACAGTCCCGTTTTCATCTAGCTTGTTTCTGAATACCCATTTGGTTTCTATGACAGTTTTATCAGAGGGTCTAGGAACAAGATTCCAAACTTTATTTCTACGAAATTCAGTTAGTTCTTCTTGCATCGCTGAGATCCAACTAGGATCAGAGATAGCTTGATTTATCTTCTTAGGTTCAGATAGAGAAACGAAGTTAACATAAAGACAGATATTCCCTGTGCCTCTACGTGTTTTGATACCTGCATTGGGATCACCAATAATTTGATTTATTGGGTGATTTGCAGTCCATCACTGAGCTAGTGGTTGAGGAGAGAGATTAACAGCCGATTCAGCGACTTGTTCTTCAGTTTCTGTATTAGGACTTGTTGTTTGAGCAACAGGTACTTCATTCAAAATCAATTCAGAAGATTTATTTTCAGACGTATTTTTGTTATTCACGGAGGAATTTCCAAGAGAGGCATCAACAATAGGAATCTGACTAAGAGGAGTAACATTCATCCCTGAAGATGGACGATTGTCCCTAGTTGGATTTACAGGGATCTCCTCATCATATGCTTCAGCAGGAGGTTGATGACTGAAATACGTTTCAAGTTCCCCATAATGAGATCTCATCCAAGCATTTAATTCTTCATCAGCATCAAGATTATGAGAAGTATGAATAGGACGAGATTCATCAAAGTTGACGTGCATGGATTCTTCAACGTGTTATCTTTTTTTTGTTGAAGATTCTGTAAGACTTATATACAGAAGAGTATCCAAAAAATATACCATCATCAGCTATTGGATCGAACTTCCCCAAATGATCTTTGTCATTCAGAATGTAACATCTACACCCAAAAATGTGGAGATATTTCAGAGGGGGTCTTCTTAAAACGGTTTACTATCAGAGATCGATTCTGAGTGAAGCACGCTGTGTTGACTGCTTCTGCCCCGAACTGAGTTGGTAGGTGCGATTCGCTTAGCATTGAGCGAGTCGCTTCAATGATAGTTCGATTTATTCTTTCAGCAACACCGTTTTGTTGAGGAGTTCTCACTGAGGAAAAGTTGTGAGACATGCCTTTTTCTTCAAAGAAATTTACCAGGGTGCTATTTTTAAATTCAGTGCCATGATCACTTCTTATGGAACGAACATTTAAATTGTTCAGAACTTTCATCCTTTTGATAAAAGAAATTATCATTTAAAGGGGTATCACTTCTAGATCGTAGAAAAAATACCCATGTATATCTGGAGTATTCATCAACAAGCACCAAATTGTATTTCTTTCCAAATAGAGATTGGACATTAACAGGTCCAAATATATCCATATGGAGTAATTGAAGAGGAGCGGCCACTGAAGAAATTTGCTTGGACCTAAAAGAGGCTTTTGTCAGCTTCCCCTTTTCAAACGCTGAACAAAGAGATTCCTTTGTAAAGGTGTGATTTGTGAGGTCTCTGACTAGAGCTTTTTGAGACAATTCATTTATTGTCTTAAACTTGAGACGAGAGAGTCTTTTATGCCATACCCAGTTTATATCAGAGAATGCTCTAGAAATAAAGCACATGTTCTTAGTGTGAGAACTGTTCATATTTATGACATAAACATTTTCCACTCTTTTGCTTGTTAAGGCAAGCTTATCATTGTAGTCAGTAACAACACATCTCTTCTTTAGTAATAGAACTTTAAAGTCTTTGTCACATAACTGACTAACGCTCAAAACATTGTGCTTTAGTCCCTCAACGTAGGCAACTCGAGTAAACGATGTCGCTCTGTTGGATAGAATTCCATACCTTTTAGTGTATCCTTTACCATTTCCACCAAAGGTCAGTGATGGACCAGCTTCTTCCTTGTATTCAAATAGCAGAGATTTTCTGCCAGTCATATGCCTCGAGCATCCGCTATCAAGATATCATGTACCTTTGGCACTCTGCATACAATAAAAGGAATGATTGTTTGAAGGTACCCATATTAGTATGGGTCCTGATTTGTTAGTGGAAGGAGTGGCAGAGGAGCTACTAGCTGAAGAACTCTCTTCAGTGGATATCTTAACCTTTGATGGTTTTGCAACCTTGGTGGATTTCGCTCTCGCTGATTTATCAGCTTGAGCTACTTTATTTCCATGAGCTAGTTTATCAGCTCAAGTAGCATTAGGACATTTACTTGCAATGTGAGTTGTTTCACCACAGTGATAGCACTTCTTATATTTAAAAGGTTTGGAATTCAGAGGGTCCTGAGAGAAAACATGAACCTTTTCAAGGATAGGACCAAGAATTCCTTTGTCCATAGTCGTTGGAGGTATACCAACATTTTCAGGAGTAGGAGTGAGATCAATCTTAATTTTGGGAGTTGATCTCTGGGAGAATTCAGAGTCTTTCTTCCCAGATTTAGGATTGCTCTCTGAGGATTTCTTGTTTTTTTTATTGAACGTTCTTCTTTCTAGGAACTTGGTCAAGATAATCGTTCTTGATCACTTTCTTAGAGTTTATCACAGGGATCTTCTCATTGAAATAAGGATTCTGAAGAGAAGAAGAAGGATCAGGGATAGAGGAGACAAACATTCCAAACTTAAGCATGGAACGGTCATTCTCGAATTCTTCCTTTTCAAATTTAAAGCCTAACCCACTTCTTATTTTCATAGGAATTTGGGCAATGATGATCTTATTGACATTTTCAGAAGTGTTACACCATCCTTCAATGGTAGCCTTTTCAAACTTAAGATCAGTGATAGCCTTTTCCCTATCTTCAATAGCTTGCTCCTTCTCGATGCTTATGGTTTTGTTTGCAAAGACTTGGTCCTTTAGGGATTCCTCAATCATTGAAAGTTCCTTGATTTTAAGATGGAAATTTTTTAATTGCCCAGACAAATCAATGTTAATTTTCTCAGCTTTAATCTTTCCATTTAAAGCATTGTAAAAATCAACGGTCATAGTATCAAGAGCTGACAAGTTATTACTTTCAAAATTAAAAGAGATAGAGGGAATGGTTACCTGAGTAGAAGGAGACATAAAGGAAGAAGTTTCAGAAGCTTCTCCAACATCCTCTATTCTTGCCATTAGACATAAAAAGGCAAGATCTTCTCATCAGATCCAGACTCTTCAGAGGTCTTAGCCCAGTCGTCTTCAGCATCCAAGTCAACTTCTTCAGCGATAAGGTCTTTGCCTTTTTGCTGCTATTTATTCAGCTCTTTGTATTTGTTTTTAAGTTTCAAATACTTCTCCTTTTTATCAGAGGTCTGGGAGGTGGTAGGAGCTGCAACTTTCTTTGGTTTACATTCACTAGCGAAGTGACCCTTTCGCTGACAGTTAAAGCATATAGCTGAGGCTTTCTCAGTTTTGATAATCTTTTGCTTCTCAGAGTCAGAGAGGTTGGAAGGTTTTCGAAAGTTACTTTTTCTAGCAAATCTTCTAAAGTTGTTGGTTAAAAGAGCTAGAGAATTATCGATCTCAGATGTCAGAATCAGTGATTTGATATTATGACTCAGTTTGACCTAATTCAACGATGGAGGTAATAGAAGATGAAGAAATATTTTTTAGAGGAGTTGCCTCTGAAGTCACAAGTGCCAAAGAAGTACTTTTGGCACCCTTGAGTTCATTTATGAGGTTTTTCCTCAGAAGTTAAGATTGTTCTTCATTTTAGAGCATTCCATATAATGAAAATAAGGATAGAGTTTCAAGATTCTTTGACAATTTTAAACATGTAGTGTACACTGCCCATTAATCGGGTACTCTATGTTGACTGTTTTCAAATCAATCAACAGATAGTTGAAACGCTGGTGAATTTGAGAAAGAGATTCACCTTTATGATGCATAAAGCTCTCATATTGTCTTACAAGATTTATGCACCTCGAGACTTTAACCTCAGAGGTTCCTTCATATTGAGTACATAGAGTATCCCACATCGCTTTAGAAGTTCTCATTTTCAAAACAAAATGATAAACTTAATCTGGTAAAGGCATTGCTATTATAGATCTTGCTTTCGCATCAATAGCAACCTCTTTCTTGTCTTCCTCAGTCCATCAATCAGGAGTTTTAATAATACTCTTTTCAGCAATGGCTGGAGTAGTAGTAGTGGCAGGAACACTTGCTACTATAGTTGTAGGACGGAATGATCCATTTTCTACATAGTATGAGATCTTAGGATAAGATCCCTCTAGAAATAGAGACATTCTTTCCTTCCATAAAGGGAAATTATCTCTGCTAAACCTTGGAGTTTAGCTAAAGATCCATTATCATTGTAGTTCGTATTAGGGTTTGACATTTTGAAATAATTTGTTAGAAAAATATTTTAAAGATAGAATTAATAACACTGCTCTGATACCACTTGTTGGTCCCTAAGGAGTGTACAAGAGTTCAATAATATAGAAACAGTTTGTAGAAAGGGGGTTGAATACAAACACACAGATTTTTAGTTTTTAAATAAGTTTATATTGTATAAACAAATTTACAGTTACAAGCGGAATTAGAACAAGTTTAAAACATATTCTATTGTAACTAACAAACACTAAGTTTGTGACAACTGTCAAAAATTGAATCTTCAGGTTAGCCCTAATTAAGTTTATTAGTATTATTATAGATTAAATAGGAATAGAAATCAATTGATTTAGAATGACCGAAAAATTTCTAGAGTTTCCGGTAACCGCTTAGAAAATCCGGTTCCGACCCGTAACTGTCTAAAACGTCCAATATAGTGCCAAATGCGATAATTTATACCTAATTTATATAAAATATATATATTTAGTATGTTATTTATAAAACTTTTATTTTTATATAATTTAAACACTTTTGGGCTTGTATTTGAAGGAAAAAGGCCAAAAATTGAGAAATGAAGTTCTAATTTTATTATTTTTGGGCTTAAAATGAATTTTTAGAAAACAATTGTTGGGTTTGGGTGGGGCCCATCTCCATGGGCGCCCCCCCTTGGTTCCACATATAAATATTTTTTTTTTCATTTTCACTCATTTGCATCTTCAAAATTTCAAAAAAAAGCTCCGCTCTCTCTTTAGAAACTAAGGGACACTATTCTCTCTCCCTTTTTCTCTCCAAGAACTCCAGCCAAATTCTAGCAAATATACTCATCTAATAGCAAGATTATTGAAGCTTTTGGAGCACTTTTCATCATACAAGTAAGTAATAACATCTTTCCTTCATATTATTGGTGGCCAGGAATGAAGAAAGATATTGCTTTGTGCGTAGGTAAGTTCTTAACATGTGCTCAAGTTAAGGCCGAACATCAGAAACCATCTGGTCTACTTCAACAACCTGAAATAACACAATGGAAATGGGAGCAAATAACAATGGATTTCGTCACCAAGCTACCCAAAACTGGAAAGGATCATGATACTATATGGGTTATAATAGATCGACTTACCAAATCGGCTCATTTCATTCCCATTCGCGAAGATTTTAGCATGGAAAGGCGTGCGCAAATCTACATCAATGAGATAGTTACACGTCATGGTGTGCCTATTTCCATTATTTCGGATAGAGATACACGATTCACGTCTCGATTTTGGCAGTCTCTTCAAAAGGCATTGGGTACGCGATTGGATTATAGCACTGCGTATCATCCTCAGACGGATGGACAGTCGGAAAGAACTATCCAAACGCTAGAGGATATGTTACGGGCATGCGCAATAGATTTCGGTGGAAGTTGGGATACCCACCTACCACTTGTTGAATTCTCTTATAACAACAGCTATCACACCAACATACATTGTGCGCCGTATGAAGCTTTATATGGACGTAAAGTTCTTCTGAAGGTATCATCATGGAAAGGCCTAGTACGTTTCCGGAAGAGAGGCAAGTTGGGTCCCAGATACATTGGTCCATTTGAAATACTTGAAAGAATCGGACCAGTAGCGTACAAGTTGAAGTTACCAGAAAATCTAAGCGCCATCCACGACACGTTTCATGTGTCAAATATGAAGAAATTCTTAACAGACGAAACATTGGTGTTACCCCTGGACGACGTTCAGATTAACGATCGATTACACTTCATCGAAGAACCCATCGAGGTTCTGGACCGAGAAGTTAAACGATTGAGGCACAGTAAAATCCCTATTATTAAAGTCCGCTGGAATGCGAAGCATGGTTCAGAATATACCTGGGAACGTGAAGATTTGATGAAGCAAAAGTATCCCAGCTTGTTCACGAACACCCCAGAGAAAGCCACTTCTTAAATTTCGGGACGAAATTTCTCTAAGGGGGGAAGACTGTGACAACTGTCAAAAATTGAATCTCCAGGTTAGCTCTAATTAAGTTTATTAGTATTACTTTAGATTAATTGTAGGAATAGAAGTCAATTGATTTAGAATGATCGAAAAATTTCTAGAGTTTCCGGTAACCGCTTAGAAAGTCCGGTCCCGACCCGTAACTGTCTAAAACGTCCAATATAGTGCCAAATGCTATAATTTATACCCAATTTATATAAAATATATATCTTTAGTATGTTATTTATAAAACTTTTACTTTTATATAATTTAAACACTTTTGGGCTTGTATTTGAAGGAAAAAGGCCAAAAATTGAGAAATGAACTTCTAATTTTATTATTTTTGGGCTTAAAATGAATTTTTAGAAAAAAATTGTTGGGTTTGGGTGGGGCCCATCTCCATGGCCCCCCCCCCCCCCCCCCTTGGTTCCACATATAAATATTGTTTTTTTTTTTCATTTTCACTCATTTGCATCTTCAAAATTTCAAAAAAAAAGCTCCTCTCTCTCTTTAGAAACTAAGGGACACTATTCTCTCTCCCTTTTTCTCTCCAAGAACTCCAGCCAAATTCTAGCAAATATACTCATCTAATAGCAAGATTATTGAAGCTTTTGGAGCACTTTTCATCATACAAGTAAGTAATAACATCTTCCCTTCATTTTCTTACAACTTTTTGGGTGAAAAACCCACTTTTCTTGCATTTTTAACCTAAATCTCTAAACCACGAATTTTTCTGAGTTTATGGAGAGATTACACACCAAAACATGTAAAAATGTTTATAAAATGGTGGCAATCTATGACCCAAACAATAAAACTCAAGAAAATGGGTAAAAATGGTGATTTTATGTGTTTTTGAACAACAATGGTGATTTTTGTTGCTGACAGATTCATTTCATGTGCAAAGATCGTCCATTTCATGCAATTACGATGTTAAAAAATTATGAATCTTCTTTCTACATGTTTATTTAGTGAGTTGGGGTTCTAATCCAAGTGGTCTCACTCAAAAACATTGAGTTTGACCCCCAAATGCTCATAATAAGATGCATGTGCATCTGGAAGTTCAACAATAGGTAAACCCTACTTTGAACGACCATAACTATTTGAATATTCTTCCAAATCACTTGATGTTTCTTCTAAAAGTTAGTTTAATGAGTTACCTTTCATATGCCACTGATTTCATTTAAAAATATGGTGATTTGAGGTTCCAACTGATTAAAACAATGTGAGTGTGCAAACTGTCAAACAAAGACAAATTTGTGCATGCATGTTCAAATGGCCATACCTCTTTCAAAACTCAATGAAAAAGAATGATTTTATTTTGAGAGTTACTTTTATGAGTTATCTTCAGTTTGCAAGTGGAATCACATAAAAATATGGAGTATTGACCGTCCAAACACCTAAAATAGTTTAGCTGTGCAATCTGTGAAACCACTAGTAGGTAAACCCTACTTTTCATGCCAAAATCTCTTTGAATATTTGTTCATAATGCATAATTTTTCTTCTAATACTTTTTTTATTGAGTTAGCGTTCATATGAATCCGGTTTCACTAAAAAATATGAAGATATGAGGCATTAACCAATTTATTCAAATTAGGTGTGTATTCTGTCAAGAAATGACAGAATGGTACATACCACTTTGAGGTGTCATATACTCTTCATAGCTTCTTCAAAATCGTTGATTCTTATCTCAAACGTTTCCTTTATGAGATATGATTCCAATCCAACTGGAAATTCTAGAAAACACTGAGTATAACTCTTCAAATGAGTGATTTACTAATATGGTGTAATCTGTCATACCAGTTGTGACTCTTTGCATTGCATAAATTATTTGAATCAGCTTTACATGTCCAAAATACCTTAAATTTGATCACAATGACCATAACCCATTACTATATCACATATAAAAATATGGGAAGCTATGTCATTTTGGAAGTCTCTACATTTTGATCATTTTGAGTACTACACGTTTCTGTCCAGAAGTGAAATTCTGGAATTTCTTGATTTCAACAATTACTGATCTTTGATGGTTTATAAAACAACTTACGATATAAATTACTATATTATCGAGCATATGTGCATTATGTATAAATGGACTACAATCAAGTTGGATGTATGTGGACATTTATAAGCTTAAGACGTATTCACCCCCATAAGTAACTTTTAGACACATAAGTGACCGTTTGGGTATTCCTCTTTGATAGGGAAACGTTAGGCCGAAAAGTAGGAGCGGATCGTGTTTTGTTGGTTGGAAGCTTTTGGTATAAGGTGAGTATTCACTGCCCCATTTTAAAGTATTTATACGTTTTGGGGTGAAAAGCATGATTAAATGAAATATTTGAGCTATTTGCATTTACGAATGTGAATATTATGAAAATTGTTGTTTTTGGGCATTAAGGCATGTATACTAATAGATTGTATTGAGTAAAATGTTCCATAAAAGTTTGTACACTACTATTAACTCAAGTGAGGAGCCGAGGGTATATGTGGATAGCGCTATGGGACGGACAATCCCCACCTAAAAACCGACAAGTAGGGGTGTGGATAGCAATCCCACCTGGAAACTACAGGTAGGGGTGCACTATACTTAAAGGAAGGTTCTACACATGTGGACTTTAGGTCCACCGCTGAGTAGAACTAAAATTTTTTTTTTTTTGTGGTCGAAGGTTTAGTGGTGGCTCATTACTTACTATTAGTTAGGGTACAAAAATGCCTCGAACGTTTTAAGATGTAAATATTTTTTTCAAGTGCCATAAAAGTTATTTTTGCTCAATATTCATTTATACAAAAGATGTTTATAATATTGAAAACTTGTGAACTCACCAACTCTTTGTAGTTGACCTTGTTTTATTCATGCTTTTCAGGGGTAAGAAATGGGTAACTAAAAATGCTTGTTTTAATGAGCGCAACGACATCAATCCTGTTTTGAATTTGAAATTATTATGTTGTAAACTTGTTTCTTTCACTTTGATAAGACTTTGGACTTGTATGATGTAATTTGGGTTTTAAAATCATTATGTATTGTATGGATGATTGGTGTTGTTCCTGTCCTATCGTTATGAAATCATGAACTATCACTCCCCGTGTTTCCGCTTTAGCGGGGTGTGACAAAGTTTGATGCACAAGGAGGAAGAAATAAAGAATAAAGAGGGTTTAGGTTTAGGTTTAGGTTTAGAAAGAAGCATGCATAAAATGAAGAAGATATCTTCACTTTATTTATACGCGTTTGCATTTAATGCAACACAAAAGGTATATGTCACGTGTCAAGCTTGGATAGGAAGCTTGTCCTTGCTAATAAGACATCCATGCTTTTGGCCGAATATGAATAGTACCATATCAGATATGATGGAGACATAAGAGACAATCCGTACGTTCTGTTCTGACAAGGTAAAAGGTTTGACTTTGTGCATCGAGTATAAGATTAATCTTTAATCTTGTAAAGGAAGCTTCAAGTGATCGTGGATACTGAATCTTCAAGGATGAACTTCAGTATCGTTGAGGCTTTAAAAGATTTCACACTTTGATTAGATAATCGCGGCTATCGTTGAACCGCTTCAGTTCACTTAGCTGATTATCTCTTTCTTCAGATATGGTCTTCGACTTTCGCTGAGTGGTCTTCTGGTGCGATAGCTGATCTTCAGGTCTGCAGAGATAAGCTTGTTGTTCCTTGATCTTCAGCGATCGCTGATGGCAATCAGCGTATGCTATCGCTGAATTTGAACATAAGCTTAAACAATGGAATTTCACTAAGTATACAAAAGGAATCATATTAAAATCATTGAGAGGAGTTATGATAAACAATCTCCCCATATTTGATTATGATTAAGCAAAATAGGAAAATTATTTTAAGAGACTAGTAAGGACTTAAGAAAAATCTGAAGTAAATTTTCTAAGTACTAATCTGTAAAATCTTTTTCAGCTAGTCTACTATCTAACATGAGTCTCATTTATAAGGATATAAAAGCACAATTTTTACAAGTAAATAAGCATAAAGTACATTCATTGATTGAACGTTCAGAGTGAGAGTTCAGTGAGTAAGAGAAGTTAAAGAAAACAGAACTCTCATGTTCATTGTCCCTTTTACTATTTTCAGGGATCTTTTCAATACGTATATGGAGTAAAGTACTCTGAGTGTATTTCATTTAATATAATCTGAAAATATTACATGGAAATGAAATTACAATATTAAAGTAAAGTACTAATAAACTGAAGAAGTATTACAAAGGAATAGAAAATCTATGACTAATCAGAGACGCTCTCGTTTCTTCTTTGTAATTCATTTTCATAAATCATCTTTTATCGATTCAACAGAGGAGTATCTGACCAGCGATGCCACAACATGATATTTATGAAAGAGGATGGGGCCTTGTGTACGTCTTGGTTTCTGAAGAGTCCTAAGAACCCTTCATTATCCAAGTAGGCCATTCCAGGTTAAGGTAGTGTGATGATTTCGTTGTCTTCATATCTTGGACCTCGAAGGAGAGAGGAGTTCAGCACTGACACATCAGGGATGTCAAGATGACCGAGAATGCTTTGATAAGAGAAGTCGATGTCATGATCATTTCTTGAGATTGAACCTCCTTCAACATTTGATCTTCTCTTGCAGGTTGGCTCAGGGAGAGGAGGAACTTGTACATGTTTAGACATCCTTTGCAGCAATTGATCCAGTGCTCTTTCCACCACATCTTTGAATTTGGATTTGGAACCGTGAATGGCATCTTTGAATTAGATCTCTTCAATTTGAAGAAATCCCTCTTTTATTTGCAGTAATTTTCAAATTTAAACTACTGTTCATAATTTTACCCTGTTTTACGAGGTTTTGTTAAATACATACAATTCTCACTAAATCAACGGAAATTTTAGTTTAAATCTGGGAATCAGTAAGGAAATCGTCTCATTTTAATTCATTTGAAATTTATTCGTTCCAAATTTCAACAGTTCTTCAGTATTTTTCTTAATTCCTGTTTTTAAAAAATGGCGAATCAAAGCATGAATGCCATATACACCTCTGGATCCCTGACCGAACTTCCAACCCTAATTCGTAATGAATATCCATAATGGAAGATCCGTATGATTAATTTCTATGAGGGGTTGGATGTAGAACTTTATGGTCCTTTTATTCCAATGACTACTATTACAAGGGTTCCTACTACTGCCAATACCGATGAAATTCCTGCTAGATAAGTTCCAAAGTCGAGTAATAACTGGTTTGATGAAGAAAAAGCAAAAGTGGAATTGGCAAAAAAAGGAGAAGAGTCTCTTGATCATGGAAATTCCAAAAAAGATTTTCCCATCTCTGGATTCGTGTGATACTGCTAAAGAGCTAGGGGATCAGCTGGAAAACATCCTAGAAGGAGGAGCTAAAATGAAGAAAACCAGAAGAGCTCATGTTTTGAATGATGACAATAGCTTCTAAGCTATTGCTGAAGAAACTCTAGAGCAGACCTTTCATAGATTTAATACTCTTATAAATCTGTGCAAAACGTGTGATATCTTTGGATCTAAGAAAGACAACAACGTTTTATTTCTCAAAATATTGAATCCAGAATGGTCAAATCTCATAATGTCTCTTCAAGCTAAACATGATCTCGAACTTTGGTCTTTGCATGATGTATTCATGACGCTTCAGGCTCATGAGAAAGAGGTCGTTTAGACGAAAACTACAATTGGTGGACCTCTAGCTCTAATTTATGTAACCAGAGGATCGGTTAGAAGGAGTAAAGAGAACGAGATGAGAGGAAAGAACAACGCATTTGTCTCAGAAGCAAGTCCAGAAGATGCTTCTGACTCTGATGATGAGATCAAAGCTTTTGCTGATTCAGTAGCACTTATTACCAAACAATTCACGAAAACGTTTGGTAATAGATCCTTTCAAGGGAGTAAAAGATTTGATCGATCCACTCTAACTTATGCTCCTAGAAAAGAGATCCAGAGAGCTGAAAAGACAAAAGATGAGAAAAAAGACTCTAACTTATGCTCCTAGAAATGTGTGTTATAGATGTGGAAAGCCAAAGATTGCAGGGGTGCTCTTGAGAAAGACAAACCGTACTTCGAAAACAAATACAAGTACAATGTCGTCGAAAGAGCCCACTATGCAGAAAAGCAGAACTGGCTGGGGGATAAGTCAAGCAAAGATGAGGCAATGTTCTGCGGAATGGCCACAGCAAATGAGTCAGAAGGTCAGTTTTCTGAATCCCCGTTTTGTGCTCTCTCTGAATCCTCTAATCTTGAAAACACCATTCTGATTTTATTAAATAATTTTGAAAAACATAAGCAAAAGCTTATAGTTGAAAAGAAGTTGAGAAAAAATATTGAACAAACTCTTTCTATAATTCAAAGGGAAAGAGATAATTTTAAAAAGGGAAATGGATATCTTAACAGAGGAAAAGATTGAACTAAGTACTGAAAATGAAAGAATTTCCAAAGTTTTAAAAATACAAAAGTCAAGCTTAAGGAGGAGAAATTAAACTTCACCAAACTTCTGGAAGGCAAAGAAAAAGACATCAAGACTAAAGAAAGTGACATATTGAACTCTGTAGCTCTTCAAATTTACTTTCAAAAAGAGAGAGAGTTTGTGCACATTGAGCTTTAAAACAAAGGGTTACAGATCAAGACATATCTGAATCCTGAGAAAGTTTATGATAAAATTAATACACAAATTAGGAGATCTGAACCTGGTTTCGAAGACTTGGATCCCTACATGTGTAAAAATAGGTCTACTCTAGAATCTGTTTTCTGTTTAAGAAAAGAACAAAAGCTTCTTATTCGAATTTTACATTAGCAATCTATTTTCAAAAAATCAAAATACAAAAATAGCCATCGTGAACGGAAACTCAAATACCAAAATATTGAGTACTCTTTTGGAACAATAACTTAAGTTGATTTAAATTTTGTTCAGAAGAAAGATGACATTTTCAAATTTGGATCAATTGCTCATATAACTTTGAATCCAGAAGCTGATGAATTTAGTCCTTCACTAGCAGAAGAGAAGTTAAGACTTATTTTTTTAAAATGAAATTCTCTCAACTCTAGATGAGTTCTTTAAACTTGAACAAATAACTGCCTATCAAAACTTTTTGAAAATCATCCAGAGATAATTCCTTGTTCCTTTGTTGACTTAAATTTTTCAGAGCTTCAAGATAATTTAAAATTTATCACTTATCACTTAAAATGATCAAAATGAAGATGATTTTTTTGATAACCCAGAGAAATATATCTCAAATTTAGAAAATCGTTTACCACCAGTATACTCATAAGTTCTAGAGGTTATTAAAAATAAATATGCACCTTTCTTATTTACAAATGAACCTCTGGAAATTAGAGCATCTGGATCAAATGTTGAAAAACATTCGAGTGGAATACCAATACTCTCCGTTTCTTCAAAAGTATAGGTAAAATCTGTTTCCATACATCCAGACTTTCATTGGATGCGCCTTAAAGCTAAATCTTTTCTTGAACTCGTAAAAGAAGAAAGTCTCAAAAGAAAGTGATTACTCAGCAAAAATCTCAGCAATCAAGTCCTCCGAAGTTTACTCATGCTCAAAATGGAAAATGGAAATCTAATTCTTCTGCTTAGGTTTCAGTAAATTCCAAAGTACCTGAGGAGCCTTATCATAGGAAGCCTCAACAGAAGAACAATCTTTATTCTAAGCATAAGTCTAGTCTAGCTAAGAAGTTCGATAGAGTTACGGATACTAGACTAAACAGAAATAAGAAAAGTTGTAATTATCATTCTTATAATGAAAATTTCAATCAATCTTTTATGTTTCAGAATTCTGAATGTTTTTCTTTATTCTTAAAACTTAAACAGTTTTTCTCGAGGCCCTGTGATCAATTTTATAATAATCAAAAATGTTTCAACTTGAGAAACTAGCCCAACAATAAAAATGAACATTAAAAGGGCAAACCAATAATCTCTGCTAAATTAGATCAAGTGAATGATAAAAAGGATCAAAAAGGTAAATCTAACGTTAAAGGACCCATTATGAAATGGGTACCTAAATCCCTCTGATTTTATTGCAGAAACAACGTGTGCATATCTGGTATCTTGACTCTGGATGTTCGAGTCATATGACTGGATCGAGAAACTTACTCTCCTAGTTCAAAGATAAATGTGGATGAGTAGTAACGTTTGGGGATAATGGTAATGTTAGGCCTAATATTTTATTGTGACAAAATAAGGAAAGGATGTGCATTAATTGTAAAAAGAAGTTGATAATTCCTTAAACTCTTTCTTTCTATAATTAGATCAGGGCTTTCAATATAAATAGGAGTCTAGTGGTTCTCATAATAAGAGTCGATTAATATAGAGCTGAAATTATGTTATATCTATATTGCAATCATACAAAGTGAGATATACGATTACGAAGATTCTCTAATATTTGTGTTCTTATCGATTTACTCTTTTCTAATCATTGTTTACATATACTGGGATCAACAAGTGGTATCAGAGACTGCGATCTGAGTTTTTTTGTTGTGTTATGAAGAAATATTTGCAAACAGAAAGTAAATTCTCTATTTCTGCTTTCTTGAGTTTGTATCGATTCATACATCGTAAGCTTTACCCGATAAAAATTCTTATAATTGCAGATTTGTTTTTTCGTCTATTCTTTCTACTCGATAAAACCTATTTCTGGTTTAATTTTAATGTTTGTCGATTCAAAGTTCAAATAACTTGATTTTTATTCAAACTATTTAATCTGTTTTAATTAAAATTATTCTAGTTTATTTTGATTACTTTTGAAACTCTTTACATAAGAAAACTCATGAACTAGTGACTGTTGCAGCTTTTCTTACTAAAGAATTCTCAAGTAAAAATCATAAACCCTAGTAATTTTTACTTTTATTCTGTTGAACAAATAAGAAACTCGAGAACTTAGATATTCTTGTTCATAAATAGACTTGTTCTTTTTAGTCAAGAATTTTTTGTTCTTGTTTTCTGGTTTATCAGATAAAAAATTCGGATTAGGTATCTTTGAATTTTTATCGAGTCCTTCCAAAGCGAAAAAATTTATTAATCGAGTCAATGGTAATCAATATATATTTTTATCCATCCTTTTTTTTTATCGAGTCAAAGATTTTTTTATCGAGTCTTGAACAATCGAGAAACTCGAGTTATCGAGCCTTTTCTGATCGACAACTTCTACATATCGAATCAAGATTTTGTTAGAAGTTATCGAGTCCCTTTCACCAAACAAAAATTTGTTATCGAGCCCTAATCACCAGACAAAAACTTAAGTCAACACAGCCTAACTCGATAAAATATTTTGTCGACCCTTCTTCTATCGAAAAACACTTTCTGTTTGTGAAAAACAACTCAGAAAATTCCCAAAACTCGCTGATCGAGATCATCAAGCCAAGTATAATGACTACACTCGAAGCAATGACAATCGGTTCAGACACAAAACCCCCGATTCTTTTTCCGAGCGAATACTCTTAGTGGAAGGTCCGGTTTCTCGATTTCATTTAGCGTAGTGATTACGCCGATGAAATCATGAGTTCAATCAAAGAAGGTCCTCCACCACCGTTCTATCAAGACTTCCCAGCCATGCCAAATGCCATCTGCTCGCTACCAAAAGAGGAGTAAAACCAAAATCTGCATGGGATGCCTCGGAAAAAAAAATTATGAAAGGTGATCAACTAACACGCTTGTATCTTCTAATGAGCGTCCCAAATGATATCTATATGAGCATTGATAGCCACAAAAGATCTTCCAAAGAGATGTGGGAAGAAATCAAAAAAATTATGCTCGGAACAAAAATTGGAACTCAGCTAAAGATCACCAGCTATATCTCAAGGCCAAAGAAGGTGAAAGTTTTACGAATACTTACACTCATTTTGTGCAATTGGTGAACGAGTTAAGCAGGAATGAAATTCGTAAGACTAAGACCGAGAACAATGTGAAATTTGTTAGCAATCTTCAACCCGAATGGCACCGTTTTGCCAATCAAATCAAACATAGCAAATTTCTCGCTGAACTCGATCTTCACGAAGTATGCGAAACCCTTCAACAAGACAAACAAGAGGTACTTGAATTGATGGGGAAATCCAGCCACTATGCCCGTGAATGCAAAAAAGTCAATCGTCAAAGACTCAAACTACTTCACTTACAAGTTGATGTTGGCTAAACAAAAGGAGGTTGATAAAGTACCTATGGTGGAAGATGAACAATGGCTCAATCAAGGAAATGAAGATGATGATATGGAAAACGATGTCCAAGCACACTTTAGTCTGATGGCTTATTCTGATGATTCCACTTTAAACGCTTCCGACTACACACCCGAGGTAAGCCACTCTGACTATGACGAATTCGTTTCCCAAATGCAGGATTTGAGGCTTCAATTAAAATAATTAAATCTAATTTGGAAACCGAGAAACTCTTGGTTTCCGACTTAGAAGCATGCTTAGAAAATAATCATTATCAAATGCTAATTATCCAATCTAAACTTGCAACATCTCAAAATATTGTACGAAATCATCAAAAAGAGAAAACTGCTTTTCAAGAAGAAAATGTTTAATTAAAACAACAAATCTCTGATCTCACACTTCAACTTAATAAATCTAAAAGTGAAACCGAAAATTTTCATCAAAATATGAATTTGTCAGTTTTCAAAGACAAGATCTTTTGGAAAAACTCATACGGAGTTTTTCGACAAAGGAAAAAAGCCAATTGAATCAGTTTTACTTTTGGAGTGTCCCGATGATTGTTCCAGAAGTCAAATGAATAACACTCATTCTCACCAAACAAATCAAACTTGTTTTTTTTCCAAAAAGTACTAACTGTGGTCCTGTTAAAGACCAAACAAGTTTGGGTCGAAAAAGGCAAACGCACTTCAAAGTCGTCATCCCGCAATGAAGACGAATTTTCTTTTGCAAATTATACAAATGTCAAAAGAACCAATAGTCATTTTCGATTTCCTTATACAATTCATTCGTTTCGACATTTAATTAAATTTTATCGTAATCAAATTTGTTTCTCAAATTGCGGTGCGAATGATTTTGTGCACTTAAATTCGTTTGATTATGGTCATGATTATTTTCAGAACATGCAAAATTATTATAATTTTCATCATAATTATTTTCCAACTCCGTCTGTTTATAAATGGGTTCCTAAAGCCACCATGACTAACGCCACTAAGTCTCACTTCAAGTGTGTACCCAAATGTGCCAAGTCAACTTACCCAAAGGACCCATTTACAAATGATTACCTAAATCTGCTTGATTTTGTGTAGATCTGTCATGTGTGGTACTTAGATTCTGGTTGCTCCAAACACATGACCGGACAAAAAGAGTTGCTTGCCAATTACAAGGAGAAAAAGGGTGGATTCATTAAATTTGGCAACAATCATTTAGCACCCATCAAAGAACATGGAGACATCATTCAAAATAACATCGCCATTTCCGATATTTCCTATGTTTAAGGCCTAAGCCACAATTTGCTAAGCATTGGCAAATTCTGTGACAAACAACTTGAAGTCAACTTCCGACATGAAGGATGTTGTGTACGAACCTTTGAAGGAAAAGAATTATTGGTCGGCACGCGCAAAATCAACCTCTACACCATCGATCTATCCCAAGTGACCGCCCCTTCCAATGTTTGTCTAATCTCAAATGTCTCTAATCCCAAGAACTGATTATGGCACCGATGACTTTCTCATTTAAACTTCAATAACATCAATCGCCTCTCCATTGACAGATTAGTCACCGGTCTAGCAAAGATGAAGTTTGACAAACACACTTATGCGAAGCATGCGAGATGGGAAAGATGAAGAAAGTTTATCACAAACCCAAAGTGGTTCATAACACAACTCGACCCCTTCAGCTCATACATATGGATTTGTGTGGCCTAATGCGGACTCAAAGTATTCATGGAAAGAAATATGTTCTAGTTATGGTTGACGATTTTTCTCGTGTGGGTTAAATTTCTTCGCTTAAAAGATGAGAATCCCGAAACCATCATTACGTTCTTGAAAGCCATTCAAGTCAATCTGGAACTTACCGATCAAACCATCCGCACTGATAATGGAACCGAATTCAAAAATCGTTTCCTTGACGGTTATCTCGAATTAGTTGGAATCACACACACATTCTCTACGGCTCGAACTCCGCAAAAAATGGTGTGGTCGAACGTCACAATCGTACGCTAGTTGAAGCTGCTCAAACTATGCTTGCATTTTCCAAACTGCCACTCTACCTTTGGGACGAAGCAGTCAATACCGTTCCCTTCATTAACAAGCGATTCAACAAAACACTTTATCATTTGATCTACGACCGCATCCTTTCCATCGATCATGTAAACACCTTCGACGTTCGTTGCTTTATTCTGAATGAAAAACAAGATCGTGGAAAACTCATTCCAAAAGTCGATGAAGCTTACTTTCTTGGATACTCTCCAAATGCCTCAACATATCAGGTCTACATGAAAAATGCACGTTGTGTCACGAAGAGCGTCAATATTCAGTTTGATACTATAGCCGAGAAGGATCCTGAACACGACAGTTCTACACCCGCTCTCACTGGTATCTTAGCTTCAGAACAAATTCGTTCTGAACGTGCCCAAACCCCGCTCAACATTCAACATCCAAAACCACTTCTTCCGATCTGGAGGATTTATTCGAGTACTTTTACTCGAATTATTTTGGTCCTTACACTGATATTTCTAAACAGATCACCCGGCCTACCTTGGTGGTTGTCGAGACCACCAACATTTCTGGACCGCTAGTTACAACGGAAACAGTCTCATCTGATGCAACTCCAAGCTCATCTACATCTACTCCTTCCCAACCTGATGCTCAATCTAATGCTAAACCTGATGCTCAACCTGATTCCCCCGCTCATGCTGATGCTCAACCGAGTTCTGACTCGCTCCCTACTGAACCGACATCCTCTCCCCAACCATCGACCTCGTCCCCCAAGGATGTCTTTAGTTCCACAAGATCCTCTGACGTGGCTCCAGCCTTGGAATCACTTCAAGATCTTCCACTCGGTTCATATGAAGACAATACCCCAGACCCTAACACATTTCAACCGTTTCCCCACACTACCAAATGGGTCCATTCTCATCCAAACCGATCAACTTATTGGAGATCCAACCAAACATGTCACGACACGATTCGCCTTGGCCAACGATTGTATGTTCTCTACTTTTCTAAGCAAAATCGAACCCACATCCATTCAAGAAGCAATGAATGATCCTGATTGGATTGTGGTCATGCAAGACGAACTCAAGCAATTTGAAAGATTGAAAGTTTGGCGCCTCGTTCCCCGTCCACAAAACAAAACCATCATTGGTACCAAATGGATTTTAAAAAACAAACAAGATGAAGATCTATTGTCATATGCAACAAAGCCCGACTTGTCGCAAGAGAATACCGCCAAAAAGAAGGGATTGATTATGACGAGACAATTGCACCCGTGGCCCGTATACGCGGCACAAGAAGCAACAATAAGAAATTTGAATGTTCTTAGCATACGCGGCACACAAGAATTTTGTGGTTTTTCAGATGGACGTCAAAGTTGCCTTCTTGAATGGTGTTCAACGTAAAGAAGTCTATGTATCTCAACTTGACGGGTTTGTCGATCCTTTAAAGGCAAATCATGTCTACATCCTTGACAAGGCTCTCTACGACTTAAAACAAGCCCCACGCGCATGGTATGACAGTATGTTTGCCTAATTGGTGAAAAATGGGTACTCAAAAGGTAAAATTGATCCAACTCTTTTCATTAAAAAAGAAAATGGTGATATTATGCTAATTCAGATTTATGTGGACGACATTATTTTTGGTTCGACTAACCCACAACAATGTAAGAAGTTCTCCGAGCTCATCATTGCCAAATTTAATATGAGCATAATGGGAATGATGAATTTTTTCCTCGACATTCAAATAAAACAATTTTCAACGGAAATATTCATCAACCAATTGAAATACATCTTGGATGTGTTAAGTAAGTACAACATGACGACATGTACTCCGATTGGTACTCCCATGTCTTCGGGCTCAAAACTACACGCTGATCCCTTGGGAAAAGCTGTGGACTCTAAAAACTACTGGAGAATGGTTGGTTCTTAATGTATCTAACAGCTAGTCGACCGGACATAATATTTGCCACATGCTTATGCGCTATATATCAAGCATCTCCAAAAGATTTTCACCTTAGTGCTATCAAACGTATTTTTCGGTATTTAAAAGGTACTATTGATCTTGGCCTCTGGTATCCTAAGGATACGAGTTTCGAGCTAACTGCCTTTTCATATTCTGATCACGTCGGATGCATGCTTGATCACAAAAGCACGACGGAGCACATTCAGTTCTTAGGCGAGAAGTTGGTAAGTAGGTCCTCGAACAAGAAAGCTTGCGTCTCCACTTCTACAGCGGAAGCCGAATACATTGCCGCCGCAAGTTGTTGTTCTCAAGTACTGTGGATGCGCACACAACTCAAGGACTATGGATTCTGGTTTGATAAGATTCCCATCTACTATGACTCCGAAAGCGCAATCACCATCTCAAGCAATCTTGTCCAACACACCAAGACTAAACATATCGACGTTCGATATCATTTCATAAAAGATCATGTTGAAAGAGGTACGATTGAATTATACTTTGTCAATACAGAACTACAGTTTGCCGACTTGTTTACTAAGGCCTTGGATGAGAAACGCTTCCAGTTCCTAGTATCCAAGTTGGGCATGTTGAATCTTAAAACCTAATTTCCTAATCAGTCTTTTCAAAATACACAAAACGTCTATCCAAGTTTTTATGCACATTCACTTTATCTTAAACGTGAATCTGCATCACTCTTGGTTTCTCGTTTTTTGGAATTTCAATTTTTTTCTACAGTTCTGTATTTTCATTTTGTTGGCTATTTTCGTCGTGTATCTAACCATTTCAGATTTTGAGGGGGAGCGGCAAGGTTAGTTTTTCTGTATTCGCGATTGTAGGGGGAGCACATTTTTATTGCCTTAAGCATATTTTAAGGGGGAGCTTTTCTTTAAAAAAAAACTTAATTATTAAAATCAAATTCAAGTTTCTCGGCCCCTAAGGGCCCGACAAAAATGTTTTTGTCACCACGTGTTATCGCTCGATGACCCACTATTTAAACCTCGGGCCCCACTCTCAAAAAGTTACTTTTCAAACAAGTTACTTTTCCCTCTTTCTCTCATTTGTTCCAGAAATTGTTTTCTCAAATCTTCGAGTTTCACAAATCTGAAAGCATCATTAGGTTCACAATCACTATATCTTCAACTTTAATTCATAGATTTTTTAACTTTTAGTCATTGCATGCTTATGGTTTTGTCCTTGAACTGTTCAGTTTCCCAAACCCTGGGTTTCCGTGTTTCTGGCGGTCTCTGTCAAAATTAGGCATTCTCTATTCATAATTGGGATTAGCTATTGCTATAGAAATGTTCACTATCACTATGGCATCTAGACACAGGCTTTCCTTTAAAACATTTGGCCTATTTTGCATCTGAACACTTAGGATATTTTCTCCCTTTTCCTTGAGTTTTTATCGACTCCTTAAGACTAGACTTAAGTTTTTGTCGAGTCTCAAAGGATCGATAAGAACATATTCATAAATGTCTAAGTGTTTTTATCGACTCCTTAAGACCCGACTTAAATTATTGTCGAGTCTCAAAGGATCGATAAAAATCATCTTCATATGTCTAAGTAATTTTATCGACTCTTTAGGACGCGACATAATTTTTTGTCGATTATCAAGGGATCGATAAAATGAACATAAAAATCATCTTCATATGTCTAAGATTTGAAGGCATGTTCAAGTTAATGAAATGAAGATACATTTTGCCACAAAGGGGGAGATTGTTAGGTCTAATATTTTATTGTGACAAAATAAGGAAAGGATGTGCATTATTTGTAAAAAGAAGTTTATAATTCCTTAAACTCTTTCTTTGCTTAATTAGATCAAGACTTTAAATATAAATAAGAGTCTAGTGGGTATCATAATAAGAGTCGATTAATATAGAGTTAAAATTTTGTTATATCTGTGTTGCAATCATACAAAGTGAGATATACGACTACGAAGATTCTCTAATCTATGTGTTCTTATTGATTTACTCTTTTATAAACATTGTGCTTGCATATACTGGGATCAATAGGTAAGGGTCAAATAAAGGGCTACGGTACTTTACAATAAGGTAATATTACCTTATCTAAAGTAGCTCATGTTTCTGGTTTGAAACATAACCTGTTGAGTGTAAGTCAACTACTCGTATTTGATGAAATAGTGTTACTTATACATGATGAATTTTACGTCCAAGGATGGTAAAGAAACTCTCTGTCTAATCTCTAAAAAAAGTGAAGTGACTTGGTTGTGACACCATAAAATGTCTCACTTTAACTTTGATAATTTTGAGATGTTGGTTAAACATTATCTGGTAACTGGCCTTCCTAAGGTACATTTCCTGAAGGATCACCTCTTCCCTGCATCTGAAATGGGCAAAATAAAAAGAGCGTCTCATAAAACTAAAGGTGATCATTCTTGCACCAGACCTTTGCAATTGCTACATGTTGATCTCTGTGGTCCCATTGCAATTCAGAGCATCTCTGGCAAAAAGTATATCGTGGTACTAATTGATGAATTTTCCAGTTGGCTAGCTGTTGTGCCTCTAATCTCAGAAGTGCCAATAGTTCTACAAAATATGATGACAAGAATACAAGTTCTTCTACACTAGAAAATCCAGCAGCTAGGAAGTGATAATGATACTGAATTCAAGAATGCCGAGCTTGAAGACTACCTTGTTGCAAATGGAATTACACAAAACTTCTCTGTTGTTCGCACTCCGCAACAGAATGGTGTAGTAGACGCAACAAAACGTTGGTGGAAGGAGCCAGCACAATGCTTGCAGCTTTTGGACTTCCCATTCATTTTTGTGCAGAAGATGTTGCCACTGCGTGTTCACTCAAAATTGTTCTATAATTGTCAAGAGGCATCTCAAAACCTCTTATGAGCTAATTAATAAGAGAAAGCTCACTGTCAAGATTATTCACATTTTTGGTTGCAGATGTTTTATTCTGAATGACAGAAAAATTCTTAGGATATTCGTTAAATTCAAGAGTCTTTAGAGTCTTTAATTTGCGAAGTAAGACGGTCAAGGACAGTATAAACATCGGTTTTTGATGACCAAACGCAGCTCAGTTCAGAACTTAAGCTTAATACTGTTACCTCTGATTATCTTTCAGGTTCCAGAGAATCCGAGATCAATGCTATATTTGAAGATTTTATGGGCGAAGACGTTATTTCAGAGCAAGTCCCAAACAACCCACCATTGAGTATTCCACAATTCCTCCAAGCTTTTGGAATCACCCTTTCGGGTCCTGTCTCATCTAATGAGAGTCCTCCCATCATTTCTTCCCCAAGCTCATCAAATGAATGTCCAGATGCTACCTCTGTACCTTTATTTAAAGGGAAGACTTTAGGTGCTTCTCCTGATCCAGAACCAGAACCGATTTCAACTGAAGATGAGATTATTCAATCTTCAGATACAAAAGTTCAAACTCAACAGATATCTCAGACAAGGATGACAAGATGGAATAAGTCTCACACTCCAAATCTAATAATCGAAAGTCCATCTGATGGGTTTAAAACCAGATCAGCAACTGCAAAATGAAGCATTCTTCGTAAATTTTCTGAGTATGATCGAACCAAAGAAGGTTGATGAAGCTCTACAAGAACGTAGCTGGCTAGAAGCCATGCAAAAAGAATTGCTTCAATTCGAACAAAACAAAGTCTGGAACTTAGTACCTCTTCTAAAAGACAAATTTGCTATTGGTACTAAGTGGGTTTTCAGAAACAAGAAAGACGAGGATGGGATCGTGATCATAAACCAGGCAAGATTGGTGGCTAAGGGGTATTGTCAAGAAGAAAGGATAGATTCCGATGATACTTTTGCCCCTGTTGCACGACTTAAAGCTATAAGACTATTTCTGGCTTTCTCAGCATAGAAAAACTTTAAAGTATATCAGATCGATATGAAATGTGAATTTCTGACTGAAAATCTCAAAGAAGAGGTGTATGTGGAACAACCTCTTGTTTTGAAGATGCTAGACCTCCAAAATATGTCTATCTTTTAGATAAAGCCTTGTACGGTTTAAAGCAAGTACCAAGAGCCTGGAATGAATGTTTATCTACGTACCTGACCAGTCATTCATATGAGAAAGGTAAAATTGATGCTACCTTGTTCATCAAAAGAGGCAAAGGTATGCTACTAGTAGTGCACATCTATGTGGATGACATCATATTTGGTTCTACTCATCAGTCAGAAGTCGATCTGTTTTCAAAACTGATGAAAAAAGAATTTGAAATGAGTTTGATGGGAAAACTAACATTCTTCTTAGGCATTTTTATTAATCAACCCAAGTATGTGTCTAACATGTTGAAGAAATTCAAACTTCAAAATTCGACCACAATGAAAACTCCTATATCTCTTAGCATAAAACATGGTCCTGATCCTTCATGGAAACCAATTGATATTACAAGCTATCGAAGTATGATTGGATCACTTCTATATCTGACTGCTAGTAAGCCAGATATTATGTTTGCCACTTGTCTCTATGCGAGATTTCAAGCCAATCCAAAAGAATCTCATTTGGCTGCTGTAAAAATAACTTTTAGATACTTAAAGGGAACTTCATCACTGGGTCTCTGGTATCCTAAAAATTATGGTTTTGATTTAATTGCATACACTGACTCTGATCACGCAGGACTTAAGTTGGACAGAAAGAGTACCTCTGGTAGCTGTCAACTTCTGGGGAACAGACTAACTAGTTGGACATCCACGAAACAAAATTGTGTTTCAACATCTATACTAGAAGCCAAATACGTTGTTGCTGCTAGTTGTTGTTCACAAGTCATCTGGATGAAAAACCCAACTCAGAGATTATGGTCTAGTATACGACAAGATTCCCATTCTCTGTGACTCAGAAAGTGCAATTGCAATTACCAAAAATCCAGTTCAGCACTCAGAAAGTGCAATTTCATTAAGGATCATGTGGAGAAGGGCACAATAGAAATGTATTTTGTCTCCACTGATTATCAACTTGCTGATATTTTTACAAAAGATCTGGATGAAAAGCGTTTCAATTTTTTAATCAGCAAGTTGGCATGTTAAACATGTAATTTTTTTTAAGAAACTTAGTCAGAACCACCTAGAAGCCTTTGATTACTTCTGATGTATAACTCAGAAGTCTCTTGTTAATTCTGAAAATTTTCTTCTTTTTCAAGATGTTTTCACTAGCTGATCCAAGTACAGTTGGAAAAAGAGCAAAGTACTCAATTATCAAGGGGGAGCAAATGGTGAATGTTTGAGGGGGAGTACAGATATGTTATTTCTTGAGAATCCCATCATAACAAGTCTAAAAGATGTTAGCTGTCTTCTGAACCTCTCTTTGCTTAACATGTTTTTAAGAATTTGTCTCTTCTGAATAACTCTTGTTGTCAATGTTATTAACAATTTTCAAATTTAACTAAAACTTGTAAGAAAAGACGTTCTCATGACATGGTCTCAAAATGTTTTTAGGACCAGCCACCAATCCTCTGACTATGTTTTTCTCTTGATATTTTTTTAAATAAGTTACTTCTACTTAATTTTTGCTTTCAAGGTTAATTAGAATTTTCCTATTTTATTTAATGTTCTAAGAAATAATTGTTAATAGAATATAAAACTTTCATTTGCTGCAAAGCTGATTTATTTATCCAAATGATTGATTTTAAATTGATTAAAAGGATTAATTAGTTCAAAAAATTATTTTTTAATCCACAAATATCCTGTTGATTAATTAATAATTTTTCTTATTAATTCCTTTTTAATTTCTTGGAGGAATATTTCAAAGGTTTAAAGCATAAAACCTTTTTAGTGAGTCATACTTGACTACACGTGTTTACCATCAATCCATTCACCACACAGGCCTATCCACGTGTCATTAATCACCCGCGTGCATTAGTACATGACTGGATGCTTACGTCACCTCCTATTAACCGTTAGATTATCCCCAAATAAAAAAAACCCTCGATTCGATAAACCACTCGAGTTCTATTTTCTCTCTCAATGTATATATTTGAAAAATTGAAATTCACAACTACTACTCATTGTCTTCCTCCTCAAGCTATTACCCCCAACTGCATACCTGTAATCTCAAAGCTTTCCAAACAACCGCAAAATCTTCAATGGAGAATCCATCTGCAAATGTGAATAAAAAAGACGTAGAAGGAAGGTTAATCGACTCAACGGCAGACAGTGCCTCGATTATTAAACTGCCATTGAAAGCCAACAATGTTCAAGTTCTTCTAGATCCAAACACCTATCTAGCCAATTATAGAGTAATGACCGAGTTCCGACAAAACCATTCACTTGACCGAACGCTAACTTTAACTAACCCAAATCTACCCGAGATTTATGTCCAAGAAGTATGGCAATCCATGTATGTAGTAGATGAAGAAACTCTTCTTGAAAAAAACTTTGGCCATCCTAACGAACCTGAAAATGTTGTTAAATCCCCATTACCAGAAAGAAAATTGCAAGATACTTTCATCTACCCATGCCTACTCTTAAAATTGAAGGCCAAAAGATACCAATCCAGATCTAGAACAAAACCCTTCAACTGAAGCTCTGCTTGCCTTCATCAATTTCCTGGGGTATAAATAACATCTCACCAAATTATCGGAGTTCAAAAGGAAGAAACTGCCTCCGATGTGGAATGTTCTTGTATCAATTCACAATAAGAGCCTAACTTGAAAAATAGGTTCTCTGGATCAAGCCAATAAGAACATTCCCACCACAATGTATGGAATGTTTTTCAACAAACCACTAGATTATGTGAGTTTCATTTTTCAAGAAATGAAAGATGCATTTTATACGAAGGTCCAACATCAAAGTCAGGCCAAGGCTCTACCAGCCCTTATGTTTCCAAGGTTTCTGTCGTTGTTCACCAATCCAGCAATAGGAGCTCTGAATGCCCCTCTGATTCAGCCATTCTGCAAAATTGCTTCTATGAGCTCGCACAAGCAGACCATTGACAATATTGGTTACTCATATCCAAGGGACTTATCCAGGTACATGCTCAATCTTATTCCTCAAATCTCTCTGAATCTCATCTCTTATAGATGCTCATTGGTATTCTCAGAACCGAGAATACATGCCCTTAAGCACTTAAAGCCTAGAATAGCAAGTGAGTCTGAGGCTGAAAAGAATTTGAGTGGACCTCCGAGTGAGTCTACCCATCCAGATCGCTTATTGCATGAAGCAACAGAAGATGTTCTCAGAGACACATTTGAGAAAACCTCACCGAGTCCACCCAGGGTAACCACAACTGCTAAGGTAGATGCCAACACATCTACACTCACTGAACTAGGACAACTCAATTCAAACAACCCTCAAACCTACCGATCAAAGGATACCCTTCATCCTCTGAATCAAGCACTGTTGGGGAAACCACATCCTCTTCATCATCCTCTCAAAAGGATGATGATGAAAATATAAGAGTTCCATCGCCCCAGAACTCGCCCCTAACTACAAAATTCATTGATGTCTTTGTGACCAATGAACCTTTAGGAGACACAAAGGGTACGTCCATACCTTCCGTTAGTGTAGTAGCTGAACAATTCATGTCAGAGAGATTACGACATAAGGATGCACAACTTACTGGATTATTTTTACTTCCTAAAGGTAAGCACATTGTGTTTAGCTCCTCATCCTCTGATGATGAGAAACAAGTTGAACCAACCAGAACAATTGAAGAGGTGCTTGTCAATGACAGCCATCGAAGACAGGTTGGAAGTCCCTCCACACTCAACGTCGAAACAGGCGTGAACGATGGCCTCTCTGAACGCGAGAGACAAGGGGCCCTATTTGTTGGGGATACACCGGTTACCACTTCAGATTTTGTAACCAATGCTGCGTTTCAGGTATTTCGTGAAAAGATTCAGATATCTGTGGAGGATCTAAAACTTTCTCGTTGATTCTCACCAATACTTTCTTGAAGAAATTAAAAATTCTCAACTTGCCCAAAATCAAACTCTAGAAGCCATACAGAAGCTGATCTCTGAAAATGCAGAATCTTAGAAAAACTATGCCTCTAAACACTTTAACATCCTTGACTCTGGCATCAAGGCCAATGCAGAGGCCATTTTCAATATTCTGGAAGACATTCCAACTCCAGAGGTCACAATTTCTGCAAATAAGTATGGAGCCTTCGTTGCTGATATTCATAAATGTATTAATGCAGTGATTCCTTCAGATGATGCTTCTAACTCTTCATTTTCCTTGGTAAGAAAATCGGATATGGCGATATTCCAGAGGGGTATGGTGGACAGGGTTAATGCCTTAACAACTAAATATGTTTCTAAGATACACTCAAGCACGACGAATATGGATCAGAAGGTAACCACCTTAGAAAGAGTTGTTTCTAAACTATCCACTATGATAAGCTATCTGTCTGCAGCGTATGAAAGAAAGAAGAAAGCTAAAGAGGCCAGAACATGCAAGAAGGCAGATTTAAAGAGAAAGAAGTCTGAGGATCAGAATCCTGATTCTCAGAAGGGGGAGAATCTACACAACCTTAAAAAGGTTAAAATTGAAATAAGCGAGAAAATGGCTCAAGGCAGAGGTATAACTCCTGCTTCTACACCCTCTACACCACCACCCTCTGCACCACCACCCTCAAAACAAAGAAGTTCATGAAAATTCAAATGAATCAGAGGACTGATGATCAAGACAAAGTTGCCCTTTTCCGGATAATCAGCTACATGAAATCCTTTATCAAATACAGAAGACAAGTAGATTTTCAAACTGGCCTAGAACCCAAGATGGCAATCTTAAGTATCTCTGCTCCAAATGAAGAAAGAGAAGGCCTCAATCATCTAACTGTTGGAGAAGTATTGACGGAACCAGAAGATGGAATTTTGTTTAGAAGACCAACTAGAAGAAGCTTCTTCAAAATTTCAGAAGCTCAAAAATACTCTACAAGAGTTGTGCAAATAGTTCAGAGCTTCGCTTCTGTTCAGGTTGATGACAAAGGAAAAAATAGAAAGTATAGAGACATTGCCAAAAGAATGGATAGACAACTCAACACAATCTTGAAGATCAGAGAAATTACAGATATGTTCTTCAAGATTGTTAATTCTTATTCAAACACTCCTTTCTAAACTTAAATGAAGTTACATCTTCCAAATTTTGGACTTCATACTTAGGGGGAGATTGTTACACTTCATTTGATGGAAGTATGAACTAGAATCACTAAGTGTGGAAAATCAGAAGCGAAGTCAGAAGTTCATCTTCTGACGTATGTCATCACAACGATGCCTAGAGACTTGAAGAACCTCTGGACTACAACTGTTGACTCAACGCTCCAAGTAATGACGTGGCAGTCACACTCTCTATGCACTTCTAAGCGTAACTGAATTAGTTACACGATTAGCTTACGTGTCATTAGCTGATAGGCTAGAAGGTTGAATTTTTTTCATTGTAATAGTATAAATAGATTCATTCCTTCAATGTATAGTTTGACGATTTGGAGAGAAATAGAGATATTCATTTAAAACGTATTGTAATCAAATTCCAAGTTATTAATATGAATTATCGATTGTTCTTCATACTTGTTCTTACTACCAATTACTAATCAATTAGTATTAATCGTAGATCGTTATTGCTTCCTCTTATAATCTTGTTGTTCGATCTATTGATTTACTGTTAGAAAGGGATATGGGTTCCAACAAAACCCATCAAAATCGAGAGGAGGGAACTTGGTCGAGAGGATGGGGAACTACCCAAAAAAGTTCTAGCAAAACTAATTTGATGTTAGGGAAGAAGATAAAAGAATTGGGGAGCAAAATAGAATATAAAAAGAAACACAACGTAGAGAAGAGAAGTAGTGTTTGCCTGGAAAGAAAAAAAGGAAGAAGAAGATGAGATAAAAGATTGTAGGAGGCAACTGCTGGATGTGTATCTACATAAGTGTTCCTCATAAAAGCTGAGTGAATAAGCCATTTTTTATTTGATTAAGCCAATACCAAACACCCATGTCTGGCTAAGCAAATAAGCTAAAACCTCTATTAAGCTCATTAAGCCAGTACCAAATAGGCCCTAAGACCCTTTACGAATTATTATGGCCCAATAACACCAATAGTGACTTATTATCTATTTGTATCCGGTTACCAAACAACACACATATTATTCTCTATACATACACATATACACGTGCATACATACAACACATATACACATCATATATAGTTACCGAACAACACACACACACACATTATCTATAGATTCACGTATATGCATGCATATAAATATATACACAACACACATAAACATACATACAATAACGTATACATAGATCCTATCACGATTAGAAATCAAGAAACACCCATACACATCATATATGCATACATATAACACATACACATGGGTACACTTAACATATACAAATGAGAAAACAAGAAAAATCAGTAATTTTGTCACTAATTAGGGATGGAAGCCATGTGTCTGTCGATAGATTGACCACAAAACCCATCCGTAGCTAATGTTTCGCAATTTAGCGAGGAATTAGCTACAAAATATTAGCCACAAAACCCATCCGTCGCTAATCCCTTGCTAATTAGCAATGGATGGGTTGTGTGGTCAATGTCTCCCTAATCCTTCACTAATTAACCAGGGATAAAGGTTGTCGCTAATAATCATTTCTAATACGCAGTTTTCTGGTATTTTGTTGAGTTGAGTTGAACGTCAAATAAGCATTTTGTTGGTCCCAAAGGAGTCTACAAGACTTTAGGATATAGAAATAGTTTGTAGAAGGGGGGGTTGAATACAAACACAAAAAGTTATTGTTTTTTAAATCAGTTTATATTGAATAAAAAAATTAACAGTTACAAGCGGAATTTAGAACAAGTATTTCAACCTATTCTATTGTAACTAAGTAATCACACAGTATGATGCACAAGAAAGTAACAAATAAAAGATACAAAGGTTTGAGAAATAGAGAGAAGTATGCATTAAGATGAAGAAGATATCTTCATCTTATTTATACCTGTTTGCATTTAATGCAAGACAAAGGGTATATGCCACGTGTCAAGCTTTCATAGGAAGTTTGTTATTTGTTAAAAGAGCAACCATGCTTTTGGCCGCATATGAACATTACCATATCATATATGATGGGGACGTAAGAGACAATTCGTACGTCCTTCTTTGACATAGTATAAGGTTTGACTTTTGTGCATCAAGGATAAGATCAACATTAATCTTATTTGAGAAGCTTCACTTGATCGCTGAACTTGATACTTCAAGGATGAACTTTCAAAATATCCTTGAGGCTTCACAAGACTTGACACTTTGTTTTAGATAATTCTTGTTATCACTGAACCGCTTCAGATCACTAGTTGATTATCTTATTATTCAGCTTGGTCTTCGACTTTCGCTGAATTTCTTTTAGTGTGATGGTTGATCTTTAGATCTTTAGAGATAAGTTTAAGGTTACTGATTTTCAGCGATCGCTGATGGCAATTAGCGTATGTTATCGTTGAATCTGAACTTAAACTAATAAATGGAATTTTCACTAACTATATAAAGGAATCATATTCAAATCACTGAGAGCATTTATGATCAACAATCTCCCCCTATTTGATTATGATTAAGCAACATAGAAAAATTGATTTAAAGAATTAGTAGGGACTTAAGAAATATTGAAGTAAAATTTCTAAGCACTAATCTGTGAGATCTTTTTCAACTAATCTACTATCTGAACTGAGTCTCATTTTAGAGATCTTTTCAGTACACGTATGGAGTAGAGTACTTTATTGAATTTCATTAATGAATAATCTGTAGAATTACATAAAAAATGAAAGTAAAATTTTGTTAAGTAAAGTACAATACATTGAAGAGTGTTACGAAGGAAAAAAAAACTAAATATTAAACAGATAGACTTTCATGTCTTCTTCACAGTTCTTCTTCATAGATCATTATTTGTCGATTCATCAGCGGATTATCTGACTAGCAGTGATGATACATGATCTATATGAAAGCTGATGGAGCCTTTTTGACTTCTCGGTTCCTGAAGAATCCTAAGATTCCTTCATTATCCAAGTAAATCATACCAGGTTCATAGAGTGAGATGGCTTCATTTTCTTCATATATTCGATCTTGAGGGAGTGAGGAGTTCAGCATTGAAATGTCAGGGATCTCAAGATGACCGAGAATGATTTCATAATTGAATATAGTTTCATGTTCTTTTTAGAAGATGAACCTCCTTCAGCATTTGATCTTCTTTTTCTTGTAGGCTCAGGGAGAGGAGGAACTTGCACATGCTGTGACATCCTTTGAAGTAGCTGATCCAATACTCTTTCCAACACGTCTTTGAACATTTACTTGGAACCCTGAATGGCATCTCTGATTTCTAGCCACTTAGAGTATCCATAGAAATTTAAGAACTTGGCTTCTTCTTTTTCACATATCGAATTTTTGTACATTCGTACAAATACCTTCTGACAACTTGTTTTGGAAGGACGTCCTTCAATAGTTGCACGAATGATCTTTGAATCACACCTTCGAAAGTTGAATCTTTCAG
This sequence comes from Silybum marianum, assembly GCA_036898165.1. Classification (NCBI taxonomy): domain Eukaryota; kingdom Viridiplantae; phylum Streptophyta; class Magnoliopsida; order Asterales; family Asteraceae; genus Silybum; species Silybum marianum. The sequence continues at coordinate 15,703,479 of CM072533.1, forward strand.
TGCACCAGCGTAGTTCATTTTCTCTGTAGCGTGTGTCTTCAGTTGTCAGTGCACTTAAGATTCTTTCTTGAGCATGGATAGGATTCACATTTAGATTTTCTTGTGCTACTTTTCTCTGTCCTAGAGCTTCAGGGACTCTTTCACTTTTCGCGTTCAGCATTTTAGTCGCTTTATCTCTTGCAGCATCCTCCCTGAGGATTTTTCTTGCTAGCTCAAGATCACTCATTGTTTGTTTCATCTTATCATCTCTGATCCTCGGAGCTTCAAGTGCTTGTTCTCTCTCCGTTTTTGATAGAAAATAGAAATCATCTACCACGCTGATTGGCATGGGGTTTTCTGGTTCAACGTTGGGCATCCTTATTCTTTTAGCTTCAAGTTCCCTTAGAAAGTTTATTCACCTTTCTTCTTCCTATGGATCTCTTATTAGTTGTCTCTGTGAGCGCCGTCTGGGAATAAGGCCTTCTTCATTTTCAGAGTCAGATTCATATATGTTCACATACTGCTCTTCTGATGAAGGTTCCTTCATAAATGTGGAGTCCTTTGGGGGACTTGCCTCACTGAGAATTGGGATGGAGAGAGAGGTTGGTCAGAGCCAAAATTTGGAGGAGAGAAAGAACGATAGGTTGGGTATTTAGAGATTGAAGTAGTATAAAGGGTAAGGCGAAGAGTTACCTCTACAGCGGTCTCCTCATCAAATAGTGAGGTGGTGGCATCGAGATCCACCACTTCCTTTCCACTGCTTGATGGGTTGGACGACTCCTTGGAAGAAGGTGGTCCGTCCCCCAAAGGCTCCTTGAAGATAACATCGTGCATAACATTTCCTGGTCTACTACTTTTAAAGTGCTTAAGGGTACCTGGAAGGACGTCATCATCATGGTCTTCATCACTTCCCCCATAATGAAGGATTTCATCTTCATATTCATCAACGTCTTCTTGCTCCTCATCTTCTTCTTCCTCCTCATCATTTTCTTTTTAAGGAACGATGGAAGGCTCTGTACGATGCTGAATGTAAGGAGATTTCAGAGTGTCATGAAATCTTTCATTGTGCTCTCTGATGATCTCATCATTGATTTCGTTGGCACATCTCTCCCCCTCGATGTTGTCAGCCGGGAGACCACCAGAGTGCGTACATCGGACCCAATGTCTTTCAGAGATTCGTTGTACGAACTCGGGTTCTGGAGGGCTTGATTCAGTGACGTTCGATCAGCAGCAAAGAAAGAGAGGCCTGTCTCGGATTTCTTCGTCCGCAGTTGTATCATGTCGAATTAAGTCTTCTGAATAGACTCGACCACCAGGTTTTATGCTTGCACCTGCTTCTCCAGCCTGGCAATTGATTGCCCATTAGCCAGATTTTCAACCTTCACTGACTGGATGTCAGTGTTGACATTGTTGGTGGTGGCCTTCATGCCAGGAGTACCAACGACTGTTTGACAGATGTACTCCGCAGACGTCTGAAGATTTTCCATCCTGGCCCTTGTGAGAGCACATTCATTGACAAGAAAGTCAATAACAGGGAAGGAAAGAAGTTTGCAGGCAAACTTCTCAAGTTTGACCCTTCTTGGTTCTTTAGAGATTCGTGGCGGCTGAGGAGACTTCCCATTGCTACCGCTGAAGGGAGTAGCAGCAGCCTGGTTACAGTAATGGATGTCGTTTAGGTGAAGATAGGAGCAATACCTGATGACGACTTAGACAGAGCGGCCAAAAAGAGCTCTGGGTTAGATGAAGGATGACAAGACATGTTATATACCTTGAGAGTATCATGGGGATTACTCTCAGGGACAACGTGTACGACGGTAGTGTCATGTGGATCACTAGCTTGTGTCTTAGTGTATTTGTTAGAGACATGTTGAGGTCCTATTGTACTGGCTTTCCAAAGTTCAGATTGTCGAAACAAAACTGAAGTTTGGACAGCGTGCATTTCAACATCATCGAAGATAGGGACAACTATCTCTGAATCATATGTTTGCGTGAGGACCAAAGAAGAGATGGTGGAAAAAGACGAGGGGGATGTGAAAGTAGTACCTAATCCAGCTTCAGCGTTGCTGGCTATAACAATTTCAGTGACCGGAGTCGCTGAAAATGGTGGTAGCGCTAAGGAAACAGCAACGGATTTGAAAACCGTTGTCGTGGTTGTGGCTTGAGATGGTGTTAGTAGTACGCCTGTATCAGAGAGGAAAGTCTTTTGAGGGACTCCCTTCTTTGGCTTCTTTGTTTTGTAAGCGATTGTCTTTTTGTGATCATCGGTTGGTTTCTTTCTTTTGTAGGGGGAGGAGGTGTCTGGGTTAATCACTGATAGGTTGTTCAGTGAGACAGACAGATGTGTTGCGGCTCCAATTAGTTGCAACATGTATGGAGTGTAAGTAGCATATCCTGGATGTGCTTCGATATCCAGGGACTTCTTGCCGGCCATGGAGAACCTTTGGTTAGCGACCTTTGGATACTCATCCTTGAAGGCAAACTCAATGATGGTAGCAAAGAATCGGGGATAAGGAGTGATGTTGTTCCCTTTTGTTGCTTTCACCCTGTTGTACATTCGCTGAAGATGTAGTCAGCGTAGTTCAACTTGTAGTTGGTGTAGAGAGCAAAGCAAAAATCCTGGAAGTGCTTGTTGGCCTGATTGTGAGAGCCAGTCTTGGAACCCAACCACTGAATCACTTGGGTGAAGATGTATTGCCTGCAAGCTAGGAGACGGTTCTTCTTCAGCTTAGATTCCACAGTCTTTACTTCAGGGTTCTCCCAAGCATAGACAATTGAGTCCAAAGAGTCCTCTATTTGCTTCTTGCTGGGCTCAGAGGCCCATTGTCGATTCTTACCTCTGTAGGGTAGATGAAGGGCGTTTATGAGAAATCCATAAGTGAATATGAAGTGACCTAGAGTTAGGATGGTAAAGGCGATTGCAGGGAGCTTATTTCCTTTGACAGTAGTAAGAGGTGTACCATAGTGCTTGGAGGTGAGAGGTGGTGCTCACGAAGGAATAAATCAGGGGGAAAGCCTTGATGAAGGTAGCACCCTCCACGAATTGAGTACGTGCAGTAAGGATGTCCACCAACGCCAGGTATTTGCAAGAATTTAAAGTGGTTTGTTCAGGAGTGAAGCTGCAGAGAGCAGCACCCTCAAGGGCAACGTTGACAGTGGTTTCAGTGATCTTGCTTGATAAAGCCATTTTTGTTTCATAAATTGGAACACGAAATAGAAAAATCATGGTTTAATACAAAAATGTATAAACCATAGCAAGGTTTTGGTACAAAGAATACCAAATGTAACGAAAGTAAAGAAAGTGTTTTGATAAACAAGATCAAAATACTTATGGTTAAGAAAAAGTAGTAAAAAGAAATTGGTGGGTTTTGGTAGTTTAAGATTACCAATAAAACAGATTTTAGAAGGAATAGAAGAGAAAATTTTGATTGGACTTACAAAAATAGTCTTTTGTTCTAAGGAGAAAGTTAGAACAGGTTTTTGAGAAAAAAACTTTGATTTAATCCAAATTTTTTATTTTATGATTTAATTTTTTTTAATCGTTTTTAGAACAACAGATTTGTTAGAGGAAGAAACAAATTGTTTCCAGTAGGAAGAATAAGGTTAGATCAATCCTTAAAAGTAATTTTGAAGAAAAACGCACAAGTGCGTGTTCTTGGTTTCTTGAAGAATGCTTAAAGATTCGAAGAAGATCCTTGTTTGTTTGAATGTAAATAAGCGTGTATAGAAATAAATGAGGAGAAGATTTGCTTAAATAGCAAGAGGAGAGAGAAAGTAATGAGGATAACTAAACGACGATTTTAGCTTTTTGAAAAGTAATGATGATCTAGCGCGTTCCTACAAAAGAGTTGGGAAAGGAATCGTCGTGGTCGGTCGCGTGTCAGATGATGGTACGACATGTCCTTTTCTCGTTTGGAAATTGAAAATAATTATCTTATAAAATAAATGTTAATCATTATCTTTAAAATCTTCATCAAGAGATAATAAAGTATTATCAGTGATGGGTTTTGTCTATTGAGATCCATTCCTGATCAAGAAAATAAACAAGGAGTGTAGGATTTAGAAGTTTATACCTTAGTAAGATAAATCAAGTATCGTCGAATCAGAGTTCAGAGAATGGAAAATTGAGAACTTTATTTGTATGTCACTAAATGTTGTTGGTCGCTGAATAAAACTTATTCATCGTTCAACATACCAAGTTCGCTGATAAGTAGATTAAATCTAGTCTCATCAAGAGGCTTGATGAAAAGATCAGCAAAGATGATATTCAGTTGGTACAAAATGAAGTTCAACTTCACCATTCATCAGATAATCTTTGATAAACTCATATCTTGGTTTTGGAATGAAGTACATGACTGTTTGCAATTGCAATAGCACTAGTGCTATCACAATAGATAGGGATTTTGGAGATTTGAGATCGTAGTCTCTGAGTTGATTTCTCATCCAAAGGATTTGAGCACAACAACTCCCAGCGGGGACGTACTCAGCTTCAGCAGTAGATATGGACACATAGTTCTTCTTTTTGATTGTCCAACTTATCAACTTACCACCTAATAGCTGACACCCGCCAGTGGTACTTTTCCTATCTATCTTGCATCTTGCAAAATCACTATCAGAGTACCTATTAGATCGAACTCTGAGCCTTTGGGATACCAAAGACCCAGATTAGAAGTTCCTTTCAGATATCTGAAGATTCGCTTTACAACAATAGGGTAAGATTCATTTGGTTCAGCTTGATATCGAGCACAGAGGCATGTAGAATACATGATATAAAGTCTGCTTGATGTAAGTTACAACAGACATCCAATCGTCCCATGATAAGCAGTGATATTGACAGGTTTCCCATTTGGGTCCTTATTGAAAGTCAGAGGAGGTGCCATAAAGGTCTTCATCGCTGAGCATTGATTCATATTAAATTTGTTCAACGTGTCCTTAACATATTTACTTTGACAAATGAAAATTCCTTTGTCAGATCGTTTAATCTGCAAACCTATAAAATATGTTAGATCACACATCATACTCATTTTGTATTCTTTTTTCATTCTTTCTGCAAAACGAGTGCATAGTTCGAGTCTTGTGGAGCCAAAAATAATGTCATCGACGTATATTTGAGCAAGAATTGTATGACCTTTATATTTTCTTAGAAATAGAGTTTGGTTAATTTTTCCAGGAACAAACTTTTCTTTGAGAAGGTATTTAGAAAGAGTATCATACCAAGCTCTAGGAGCTTGTTTTAACCCGTAAAGAGCTTTTTGGAGTTTAAACACATAACCAGGATGGTTTGGGTAAGAGAAACCAGGAGGTTGTTCAAAATAAACTTCTTCACATAGATTACCATTTACAAAAGCACATTTAACATCCATTTGAAAAACTTTGAAGTCTTTAAGGGCAACATAAGCTATGAAAAGTCTTATGGCTTTTATTCTGGCATCATGAGCAAAGGTCTCATCATAGTCAATACCTTCTTCCTATCTATATCCCTGAGCCACAAGTCTATCCTTATTGCGGATAACAATGCCATTTTCATCTAGCTTATTTTGAAAGACCCATTTGGTTCCTAACATAATTTTATCCGATGGGCGAGGAACAAGATTCCAAACTTTATTTCTACGAAACTCAGTTAGTTCTTCTTGCATGGCAGAGACCCAGCTAGGATCAAAGATAACTTGATCTATCTTCTTAGGTTCAGAGAGAGAAATGAAATTTACATATAGACATATATTACCTGTACCTCTACAAGTCTTGATACCTGCATTTTGATCACCAATAATTTGATTTATTGGATGATTTGCAGTCCATCGCTGAGCTGGAGGTTGAGGAGAGTGATCAACAATAGATTCAGCGACTTGTTCTCCTTCAGGGATAAAGTTGGTTGTTTCAGCAACAGGTACTTCACTATTTAATATCTATTCTGGAGGAGACTTAGAGGATTGATTATTCATTAAAGATTTTCCGAAAGAGGCATCAGAAGGAGGAATCCGATTGAGAGGACTGATGTTGATCCCTGAAGACGGATCGTTGCTTGAGGTAGGAAGATCAGGGATTCCATCATCATTAGTATCAACATTAGGTTGGTTACTGAAATAAGTTTCAGGTTCCCCATAATTCATTCAAGTCCTCATCTTCTTCAGGGATAGCAGTAGAATTTGTTGGGCAAGATTCATCAAGTTGATGTGCATGGATTCTTCAACATGTTGTCTTTTTTTGTTGAAGATTCTGAAAGACTTGGATACAGAAGAGTATCCAAGAAATATCCCATCATCCACTTTTGGATCAAATTTACCCAAATGATCTCTATCATTCAGAATGTAGCATCTACATCTAAAAATGTGTAGATGTTTCAGAGTAGTTCTTCTTCCATGAAATAGCTCATAGGAGGTTTTCTTGAATCGTTTCACTATCAGGGATCGATTCTCAGTAAAGCACCCAGTATTGACTACTTCAACCCAAAACTGAGTAGGTAGATGCGATTCACTGAGCATTGAGCGAGCTGCTTCAATGATCGTTTGATTTCTTCTTTCAGCTACACCATTTTTCTGGGGAGTTCTCACTGATGAGAATTTTTAAGTGATTCATTTTTATTCAAAGAAATTAATCAAGGTACTGTTTTTGAATTCAGTACCATGATTACTTCTCATGGAACGAACAGTTAGATTGTTCTGGACTTCTATCCTTTTGATAAAAGAAATAATTAAATCAGGTGTATCAATTCTGGATCGAAGAAAAATACCCATCTGGATCTGGAATATTCATCAACTATCACAAGAATATACTTCTTTTCCAGATAAAGATTGGACATTGACATGTCCAAAAAAGTCCATATGGAGAAGCTGAAGAGGTGAGGTCATTGATGAAACTTGTTTAGATCTGAAAGAGACTTTTGTCAGTTTTCCCTTTTTCACACGCTGAACAAAAAGATTCCTTTGCAAAGGTATGGTTAGGGAGATGAAGCACATGTTCTCAGAGTGAAAACTATTCATGTTAATGACATACCCATTGTCAACTCTTTTGCCTGTTAAAGCAACTTTATCATTCAAGTAAGTGAGACTTTCTGCCAGGAGATGAAGCACATGTTCTTCCTTGTATTCAGAGAGTAAATACTTTCTGCTAGTGATGTGCCTTGAGCATCCGCTATCGAGATACAAGATACCTTTAGCACTCTGTATACAACAAAAGGATTAATTTTTTGAAGGTACACATATTACTATGGGTCATGTTGAGTTAGTGACAGGAGTGGTGGATTTGCTACTAGCTAAAGAATTCTCTTAAGTGGATATCTTCACCTTGGAAGGTATGCCAACCTTGGTGGATTTTACTCTTGCTGATTTTTCAGCTTGAGCTACTTTCTTTCCATTAGCTACTTTCTTTTCATGAGATAATGTTTCAGCTCTAGTAGCATTAGGACATTTGCTGGCAATAGTAGTTTCACCACATTGATATCATTTCCTATACTTGTGAAAAAGTTAGGAATTGAAAGATTTCAGAGAGGAAGAAGAAACATTTTCAGGAGCAGATACAAGAACTCCTTTGTCCAATGTCCTTGGGGGTATAACAATGTTTTCAGGGACATGTGTATGGTCAATCTTAATTCTAGGGGTGGATCTCTGAATAGAACCAGGGATTTTCTTCGCAGATTTAGGATGACTCACTGAAGGAGTAGAGAAGTTATTTTTCTGTTTTTGTAAGTTCTTGATTTTAGGAACATGGTCAAGAAACTTGTTCTTGATCATTTTCTTAGAATCGTTTGAATTAAAGACAAGTAACTTCTTATTTAAATGAGGTTTCTGAGAAGAAGGGTCAGGGATTGAAGAGACAAACATTCTGAATTTTAACATGGAACGATCATTCTCTAATTCTTCTTTATCGGGGTTATATCCTAACCCACTTCTGACCTTCATAGGGATTTGGGCATTGATGATCTCGATGACTTTTTCAGAATCCTTGCACCATCCTTCAATGGTAGCTTTTTCAGCTTTGAGATCAGCGATGGCCTTTTCCCTTTCAGACATAGCTTGTTGTCTCTCAATGCTTATAACTTGATTTACAAAGACTTGACCTTTTAGAGTTTCTTCAATCTTTGTATGTTCTTTGATTTTTAAAAGACAACTTTTTAATTGTTCAGATAGCTCGATGTTGATTTATTCAGCTTTGATCATTCCATTTAGAGCGTTATAAAATAAACAGTTATAGCATCGAGAGCTGACAAGTTATCACTTTCAGGTATAGAGGAGTTTATAGGGATATTTACCTTAGTTGAAGGCGATTCTGAAGAAGATGTTTAAGAGACTTCTTCAGCTTCTTCAGTTCTTACCATTAGAAAGAGGAAGGCAAGATCTTCTTCATCGGAGGCTGACTCATCAGAGGTTTTGGCACATTCGTCTTCTGAATCCTAGTCAACTTCTTCAGCAATTAGGCCTTTGCCTTTTTGCTGGTTCTTCTTCATATCTCTGTATTTTTTTTTCAACTAAAAATATTTTTATTTCTTATCATAGTTCCGTGAGGTGGTGGGAGCAGCAACTTTGATCATTTCATTTAGAGCGTTATAAAATCAATAGTTATAGCATCGAGAGCTGACAAATTATCACTTTCAAGTATAGAGGAGTTTATAGGGATATTTACCTTAGTTGAAGGCGATTCTGAAGAAGATGTTTAAGGGACTTCTTCAGCTTCTTCAATTCTTACCATTAGAAAGAGGAAGGCAAGATCTTCTTCATCGGAGGCTGACTCATCAGAGGTTTTGGCACAATCGTCTTCTGAATCCTAGTCAACTTCTTCAGCAATTAGGCCTTTGCCTTTTTGCTGGTTCTTCTTCATATCTCTGTATTTTTTTTTTCAACTAAAAATATTTTTATTTCTTATCGGAGTTCCGTGAGGTGGTGGGAGCAGCAACTTTCTTAGATCCGCATTCACTTGCAAAGTGCCCTCTTCGCTGATAGTTGTAGCATATAGCAGATGCTTTTCAGCGGGCCAAGTCTTTGACTTATCAGAGTCAGTGATAGTAGGAGGTTTCTGAAAGTTTCTCTTTCTAGCAAATCTTCTAAAATTGTTTGTTAGAACAACTAGAGAGTTATGAAACTCAAAGATGTCAGCATCAATGAGTTCTTTTGAATTAATTTGATTTGATTCAGTGATAGAGGAAGAAGAAAAGTTGTTTTGAATGATCTACCTCTGAAGTCACTAGTGCCAAAGAAGTACTTTTGGCACGCTTGATTTCATTTATGAGGTTTTTCTCTAAAACCTAGGATTGCTCTTCATTTAAGAGCATTCCATAGAGAGCAAGAGAGAGAGAGTTTCAAGACTCTTTGACAGCATTAGACATGTAGTGTACACTCCCCATTATTCAGGTACTGCCTCCATGAATTTTGTCAGTATTTCGGTATTAGAATATTCTTTGTTGATAGTTTTCATGTCAATCAAGAGACAGTTAAATCTTTGGTGAATTTGTGAAAGCGTTTCACCTTTAAAATGCATAAAACTTTCATATTGTCTTACAAGATTAATACATCTAGTGATATGAACTCCATCAGTTCCTTCATATTGAATACATAAGGTATCCCACATGGCCTTAGATGTTCTCATCTTATTACAGAATGATAGACTTCATTTGGTAAGGACATTGCTATTATTGATCTAGCTTTAGAGTCAATAGCTACTTCCTTCTTCTTTTCTTCAGTCCATCGATCTGGAGTTTTGACAATCCTCCTTTCAATGATGGCTGGAGTGGTAGTGGTGGAAGGAATACCAGCTACCACGGCTATAGGAATAAATGGTTCATTTTCTATATAGTAGGGGATCTTAGGATCTGACCTTTCTATAAATAGAGTCATTCTTTCCTTTCATAATGGAAAGTTATCACGGCTGAAGCTTGGAGGTTTAGCTTAAGATCCTTATTATTGTAGTTTGTATTTGTGTTAGTCATTTAAAATAATTGTGTAAACAGGTATTTTAAAGATAAGCGAGAAACATTGCTCTGATATAACTTGTTGGTCCCAAAGGAGTCTACAAGAGTTTTAGGATATAGAAACAATTTGTAGAAGGGGGGGGGGTTGAATACAAACGCACAGCTTTTTAGTTTTAAATCAATTTATATTGAACAAACAAATTTACAGTTACAAGCAGAATTTAAAACAAGTATTTCAACCTATTCTATTGTAACTACGAAATCACAGTATGATGCACTACAAAGTAAGAAAGAAAAGATACAGAGGTTTGAGAAATGGAAAGAAATATGCATGAAGATGAAGAAGATATATTCATCTTTTTTATACCCGTTTGCATTTAATGCAAGACAAAAGGTATATGCCACGTGTCAAGCTTTCATAGGAAGCTTGTCATTTGTTAAAAGAGAAACCATGCTTTTGGCCACATATGAACAATACATATCAGATATGATGGGAACGTAAGAGACAATCGTACGTCCTTCCCTAACATAGTATAAGGTTTGACTTTTGTGCATCGAGGATAAGATCAACATTAATCTAGTTTGAGAAGCTTCACTTGATCGATGAACTTCAGACATAAAGGATGAACTTTCATAGTATCACTGAGGCTTTACGAGACTTCACACTTTGTTTTAGTTAATCCTTGCTATCATTGAACCGCTTCAGATAACTAGCTGATTATCTGTTTCTTCAGCTTGGTCTTCGACTTTCGCTGAATATTCTTTTGGTGTGATGGTTGATCTTTAGAGATAAGTTTAAGGTTCCTAATTTTCAACGATCCCTGATGGCAATCAGCGTAGGCTATCCCGGAGTCTGAACTTAAACTAATAAATAGAATTTTCATTAAGTATATAAAGGAATCATATTCAAATCACTGAGATGAGTTGTGATCAACACATTTCATAATGAAATACAAGGAATTTGTGTGGTCAAATAAGCATTTGTTAAGGTGGCAAAAACAAGAATGTATATAGGCAAAATAAAGCGCTTAGTGAACTAAAGCAAGAACAAAAGGCATCGTTGTTAGATCCTAAACTAGCAACAATTGAGAAAACTCCATAAAAGTAAAGAAGAGATAGAGAATTAAATGACATTAATCAACAAATCATCAACTCGTATTCATGTATTCAACAATATGGAGGGAATTGTGAAGAACACCACACATTTGAATGAACCGACTCTCATAAGTCTGTGTGTGTGAAAAGTGTTTTTCTCCATTCTAAACTCCCTTACAAATGAAGCAAAGACACCATATTTATAAGTGCCCAATACATGTGTTAAGCCCAAGCCCATAAAACACTACAAAGCCCAAAATACAATTCTTTATAAAAATTTCTATCTAACTGGGGCTAATTAAATCTAACAATCTCCCCCTAAAGTTTTATAAAGAAAGCATCACCAAATAAACTCCCCCTTGCTTTCTTTAGAAGCTTTTATGTGCCATTCTTCAAGTCTTTAAGGTGTTACAAGCTCCCCATCAAATGTAGGCTCATATTCTTGAAAACTGAGATATCTTACACATTATGTCCAACTTTCATGACTCTACTTTATCGCTGTTTTGGACCATTAAGAAGACTTATTGTGAGAAAACATAAAACATGCACGTTGAACTCCAGCCTCTTAGCTTATCAACAAGCTTTGATTCAACCAAGTTGGATGAATATTGAGTGAGTTGTGCAAGTTGAGTTGAGTTCAGCTCCGAGCTTTAGATTGAAAAACATAGGAGATAGTGACAATTAATAAGTCACACGTGTAACTTGAATCCATGAAGAACGGACATGCGAACACCCATCTGAAATCGGAAGGAGTTTGAGTGAAAATCAAGGCTTTCGTTCCTGCATCGGTCAGCAGACTTTGACAGTGAAGAAGACATATCAGCTCATTTAATTTGAGAAAATTTAAAACTTAAAAGTCGTGCATATGTGTCTTATCGTTCTAACGCAACTGGATTCATGTAGATTGGAGCTTCGAGTGAAACGTTGTGCACGTGTTTCTGAAATAGCGCAATGCTGTCAGAAAACCGAAAAATAATCGGGCTACGAGCTTCGGTTTGATATGAGTTCTGGACAAACACACTTTGATTTTGATTATCTGGACTGCCTCTGGTCTATCTCTGGTCCATCATGAAGTTTGGTCTTCGCGAGCTTTTGGTTGGGAGTTTTGATGGTACCGAACACCATGAAAAATATAGCTTATTTCTGGATGACTTTCTTCAGAACTATCTGGAAGATAAACTTCTTGACAGCTCCTTCTGGATAACACCTTCTGATTAAGCTTATATCTTCTGGATGAAGTTTTTGAACATTAAGCTCTTATTAAGTCGTCTTAGTAAGATCTGAATAGGCTTCTGATTAAGGCCTGAATGAGCTTTTGTAAAGTTCTGATGAAGCACCTGATTAAGATGTTTCATTAAGCTCTTGAGAGGATTCTGATCAGTATAGCTTCTAGACATCTTTGCAGAAGATCTGTACAACTTCTGATCTGGAAACAACTTATGATCGAGTATCTTCTGATTAAGCTTTGCACAGCTTCTGATGTAAACTCTTTTTATGACTTAACAACTTCAACTGCAACATTCTTGGCTTAATGACTTTTGAATATCTTTTAGAAGCTCTGTAGGACTTCTAATGTGCAACTTCTGCATGATTGAATTTCTGGACAGCCATACCTTCTGATCGAATAATGCTTCTGGACAGCTTTGCAGAGGCTCTGGATGACCTTTGATGTGTAGATTCTCCATTTTTCTGAAGCTTCTGGATAGTTCTGGACAGTTTAGCAGAGGCTATGCACATCCTCTGAATAAGATTTCCTTAGCTTCTACACATCTGACCTTTGGATTTATCTGTTCTTAGTTGTTGCTTTCCAATTGGACAGATCTGTCCATTTTGTTTAAATATTCAAACATAAATGCATGTTCAATCTTAATACAAACATCCACTTATTAAGCTCTGCATAGTTCATTAAGATAAGCATTACTTTTGATTTGTTAACTTTAGCAGCAACATTTTCTGATCCAGAAAAAGCTATCTGATGCAGAAAAATACACCTGTACACAATGTGTCAATAATGATCAGAGCTCAATCTCATTTTGTACTTCAAACAGATATGACAGCTAGGTATCCGGATTAATATGGACAACCCAAAAAAAATTGAAATCCTTGCTTCTGATAATAATCTCTATATGGATTTTGATCGAGGCATCAGAAAAATGCTTATGATTAAGATTTGTCACATTAAGCTCCTGATTTGTAAGGCTTCTGGATCAAAACTTCTTCTGATCGATGCTTCTGGATCGATTAAGCTTTTGGGTCAATTAAACTTTTGACTTCTTCTGATCGAAAGATGCCTCTGGATAGCACTAACTTCTGATCTAAATAAGTTTTTATATCATTTCTGAATAGCAATGCATTTGCTTATTCAATCCACCTCTGATGTGCAACTTCTTCTGGATGGCAACTTCTAAGTGCATCTTCTGAACTGTTTCTAATCTCAACTTCTGGACAGCTGAACTATAACTTATTAGCTTTAGCCATTTTGCTGTGGAGCGCCATTTGCAGCGTGCTGATTGGTAACTACCAGAGGTTTAGATGCATGTTGAATGATGGTTTTGTATCAGCATTAGTGTCTTCTACATGCACACTGATATTAGCTTGACCATGTGATATGCATCTCTGGTCATTATCTGGCCTGTATTGTCTGCTGTGAGTGATGAAACAATAAATAAATTATTATTGGTTTGTTGTGCAGTTTAGTATACAAGCCAGGGTATGATCTTCTTTGCATCAAGGACACCTCGAAGGTTGTTCAATAATTCTAACGTCAGCACTAATGAGCTCAGAAGGATCTGTGCACTTTCCATGAAAAAAAAATTGATCTGGTCCATTACGATTATCTCTGGTCCAATATGACCAGAGCTCTGGCCTACATCTAATGGATAAAAGCTCAGACCATCAACTACCATCATTTTAATGATTTTAATCCCAGTTTCTCCATCACTATTGATAAGAGCTCCACCATATTTATCCACATTAATGGAATAATCCATCTGCACATACATTCTCTACATTCTTCTGAACATCTGCACGTATAAAGAGTTTGCAGAAGCTTTTGGAATATGGATGAATACCTACAAATGCTTATTCTTTTTTATTAAGCTCTACGAACCTTCTGCACAACATCTTATAAAAGCTTAGTATAAACTTCCTTTTTCATGTATTTGTTCCCAGCTGCCATTAGCAGCTTTATAGATCTGCACATATGTTCTCTGCATTCTTCTCCTGTATTATTTAGAGTGTGACTTGCAGGTGTTGCAACAGTTCTTCACGAGCTTACTGATATACATTTTAGTATCACATCTACAGCTGGACTTCAGAATGACAACACCAAAATAACCCTTTACATTTTTCATTTGTCTAAACTCTGCACCAAATTAACCATGACATATCTGAAACCACCAGATTTTGGAGAGTCAGTTTGCTGCAACTTTTAAAAATCATCAAAATACGCATATTCAAGCTCTTGTTCAGAAAGAGATCACTGCAGCAACTACTGAAAAATGAAAATAATCAACAGCTCCATTGAGTATTATATATACTCTCTTTTCTGTTTTAACCCAACAATAGTAGAAACATCTTGTTTTGGAATTAGAACTGCAAAAATTGAAAGATCGGACATCCTTGAACGAAAATCAGTCCATATCAAGGTTGTGTAAACATGTTGCTCTCGAAATCAACCATGAGCAGCGGAAAACTTTAAATCAAATCCGAGTAATTGTTTCTGTAACAAATCCAACTGAAAGAGAAAAGAGAGAGTTCAATCTCGAATTAATATAATGCCAGATCAAAGATCAACAACCCTACTACCGAGATGCTTAGAAGCAATGAACTCAAGAACACAACAAGATGAGATCAAAGATCAATCACCTACTTAGTGCTTAAAATATCAGACCAATGAAGGAGGGAGATAAAAATTAATCAAAACACATACACACATGTAGTAAAACTGATCAGATCTAATTTATTGAAATTAAATCTTCACAGACACATTTCATCAAACATGTGGTGTGCAGAGTCAGATTGGGTTTATAATCAATATAATCTTCTATGAATGATCATCCAAATCTCATCTAGATGAAATATTGGATCTCAAATATGCTCAAAACAGAAAATCATATCATAGAAGTGATATTTGGTTTTGGCTCTTGTGATTGAAGCAATCGAAGCACCAAAACATCAAAATCATTCACCAATTTCTACAATCGTTGCCATATATGACCGAATTGAAGAAGAGCTTCTTCAATTGGCTCTGATACCAATTGTTAGATCCTAAACTAGCAACAATTGAGAAAACTCCATAAAATTAAAGAAGAGATAGAGAATTAAAGAACGTTAATCAACAAATCATCAACTCGTATTCATGTATTCAACAATATGGAGGGAATTGTGAAGAACACCACACATTTGAATGAACTGACTCTCATAAGTTTGTGTGTGTGAAAAGTGTTTTTCTCTCTTCTAAACTCCCTTACAAATGAAGCAAAGACACCATATTTATAGGTGCCCAATACATGTGTTTAGCCCAAGCCCATAAAACACTACAAAGCCCAAAATACAATTCTTTATAAAACTTTGTATCTAATTGGGGCTAATTAGATCTAACAATCGTCTAGTTCAAGATATGGTTTTTCATTAGCCTCGATCGCATATGAAAAACATTTTGAAATCCATTATTATCTTAAACACAATATCTATGAGATTCTTGTTCTTTCTCCTTATGATTAGCGGGTATACACTTTTGACTTACTTCCGTAGAGTGGGGGTGAAGGAAAGAAAAGTAATCTGAAGAGGATTCTCAGAAAATTTAAAATACAAGTTTGCGAAGAGATGAGAGAATTCCCATGAAAAAAGGTTAGAAACAGATGATGTATTTAATAAACTTGTATGATTCAATAAGAGGTTTGTATGATATATGCCCTCCATCCATGTTCGTTCATACCAATAAAATAGAAAAATACTAATGATTCCTATAATACAACTTTTTTTTTAGTATTTGTAGACGCAAAACCATTTAGTAATAGATTCTGAATAAATACAATATAGCATATTTTTCTTTTCAATACATAACATCGCCAATTTGTTTTACCATCAAAGACAACATATGATACGTTACGCCCCATTCCCCAAGGTGTCGTCAACTAACCTTTTTACCACACCTTGATTTCTAAGTGAACTAATCAAAATTTTGTTGCTTCTGTTCGTAGTTACATTTCATCGTAGTTTGATGCAATGTCATTATATAAATAAGACATATATAGAAGCACTCTAACAATATTTCAATAGCCTAATATAAGAAGTTTGATTTATTCATGCTAACCCTTGCTTTTGAGCGCATGGAAAAGGATGTTTATGTCTACAATGAACAAAGCGGTGGCGTTTACACTTATTATTTCTTTTTGTATATGACATGCTAATTGTCTGCAAGGATAGATCAGAGATCAAATAGTTGAAAGGCAAGTTGAAGTAAGAGTTTGAAGTGATGGTATTGGGCTCACACATAAGATTTTGGGCATAAATATTGTGAGGGACAAAAAATACCGAACTCGGGGGCGAACTTCCGATATCATAGTGTCGTCTGTTAGGAAGCCGATAGCCTCATTCTCTAAGTTTGGTGGATATCGCATTCAGATAGCCCTATAGATCTTATATTTATCTATCTAAACAAGAAATCATGTAACGAAGTGTATTATTATTTGTACAATTGGTACTTCGAACTGGACACAACAAGTTTATATCCAAAAGATATTGAATCGATTAAATCTTGATGGTTCTAGTACATCTAACACCGTTACTTAATCACATCAAAATTACTAGTGAATATTGTCCGAAGGATGACTAAACAAAGACCAAAATGTCAAAGGTTATGTATGGTACTGCAATCATAATTCTCATGTATGCCATGGTGTATACTCGTCCTGTCCTCGCACATTGTGTTGGAGTAGTGACTTGGATTTTTGCGAGTATGGATAGATCAGGTTGGGTAGACATTAAAATGACATTTCGATATTCGAAGGGAACAAAGACACATGGTCTTACTTTTGGTTTGCACAATGACTGTGAAAATCATGGATTTTGTGATTCTATCTATGCTTGTGATCAAGTAGCTTGAAAATCACATCTATAGTCCATTGTGGTAGTGTCGACCAGAAAAGGCGGCTGTTAAGTCTGTGAAAGGAAGAGGTCCATTAAGGAATTAATGAATGGTTTGGGCTTTTGTTAGGAAATATGTGTCATAATAACAAATGCTAGCAGATGATTTGTAAGGTCCCGAACAAGTAGAAATCCAAGGAAACAAATAACTCGACAATAAATGCGGAAAACAATGATCTAGATGTTGCATGATGACTCTAACGAAATAAACAACCCCAAAATAGATAATAACAAATATTGTTAGAATCTACGTAAATGTCAAAATTCACCAAACAATATTAGCAACACGAGAATTTAATGTAGTTCCACTATCGGTGTGATAGTGTACATCCACCAAAGAGAGAGAGCTCAATATATTTCCAATCGAGAGAGATTACAACGTGTTTACGTGATCCTTAGATCAACGAATCACCAACCCAAACTTTTCTCCAAACAAAGTTTCCTAAGCTGGAAACCCAAACTTTCCTCCAAACAAAGTTTCCAAAACTAAAACTAAAACTAAAACTAAAACTAAATCGTCATTTTTACCATGACGAGCTTCGACTTGGCCATCACCCGTCAAAGTCAAAAGCAAAAATCCTCAAGTGTGCAATCTCAATAAAACGAACTAGTTAAGCAACCCAAAACACGTACCAAGTAATAACTCCCCAAAGATGTCATTTTTTCATATGTGGAAATATTCTCTCTCTGTATGCCAAAGTGCCCAACGACACTAACACAAACGGAGCTCGATCAAGTTTGAGCAATGCTCAAACTTAGCTGGCGGTAGTGACTTTGTGAATATATCATCAACATTATCGTCTGCGGGGATTTTCTTCAAATATACGACCTTCTCTTCATGTAATCTAACAAGATATGCATCACACACATTTATGTGCTTTGTCCGAGAACTGAAAGACAAATTAGTTTCCAAATGAATGGCAGTCTGATTATCAAAGAAAATGCGTACGGAAGGTTGCTCGAAGCCTTCTTTTAAATGGACCGCTTCTTTTGCAGACTCAACCACCACAACAAGTTCGACTTCTGTGGTTGACAGTGCCACAATTGACTGTAATTGTGATCTCCAACTGACGGATGTTCCATCCAAGGTAAATACGTAACCGGTGTGGATCTCCAACCTACTCAATCACCTACATAGTTAGAATCATAACAGGGTTTTAACGGGTACCGACTGTGATCGACCCGGATTCGCTAGCAACCGGCTCACCACTTTGACACAATGTGCGAGATCGGTACGAATACACATCATGGCGTACATGACACTCTCGACCGCACTGGCATATGTAACTTTTGACATTTCGGCCTTTCACTTGTCATCCCTCGGACAATCTTCACTTGTAATCTTGAGTGCTTCGGTAACATTATGCTATACGTCTTGGCACCATCAAGAATGAACCGCTTCAAAATTTTCTGAATATATGCTCGTCGTGTCAACCTGAGTGCTCGGGACTTTCTGTCCCTCACAATCTCCATGCCCAAAATCTTCTGCGCCGGTCCGAGATCCTTCATTTCAAACTCTTATTTCAACTTGTCTTTCAGATGTTTTATCTCTGACACGTCCTTGCAGGCAATAATCATGTCATCTACATAAAGAATAAGATAAGTGAAAATACCACCGCTTTGGCTATGATAAACAGAAGCGTCCTTTTCACTTCACTCAAATCCCAGAGTGAGCATAAACAAATCAAACTTCTTATACCATTGACGAGGCGATTGTTTAAGTCCATAGAGGGACTTCTGGAGCTTACATACATAATTTGGCTTGCTTTCGGAAACGAAACCATCGGGTTTCTTCATATCGATAGTTTCCTCCAAGTCTTCGTGTAGGAAGGCGGTCTTCACATCTATCTGTTCTAGCTCCAAATCGTGCATAACCACGATTGCCAAAAGAACACAAATAGATGTATGTCAAACAACGGAGCAAAGATATCGTCATACTCGATGCCTTTCCGTTGAGCAAAGCCTTTATCAACAATACGAGCCTTGTCACGATCATCATCCTTGACCTTGTACACCCACTTGCACCCTATTTCCCGACTACCTTTCGGTAGTGGACAAAGTTCCCACGTCTTGTTCTTTGAGAAGGCTACCATCTCTTTTCACATGGTGGATAGCCATTTGGAACTGTGGAATGAAGCCAATGCTTCTTTCAAATCAAGCGGATCCTCTTTTCCCTACATGAAAAGCATACTCCAGCTAATCTGTAAAACACATGTTAGCAAAATCCCAATCTCTATACCTGTTAGGCGGTCGAATAGTGCTTTGACTATGCTTGGTAGGTGCAATAACTGGAATTGTATCGCCTTGGTCTCCACCATCAATCATAATCATTTCTTCAGAATCACTAGTAGAACTGTTGATCATAACTCCTCTCAATGATTTGAATATGATTCCTTTTGTATAATTAGTGAAATTCCATTGTATAAACTTTAAATCAAATTCAGCGATAGCATACGCTGACTGCCATCAGCGATCGCTGAAGATCAAGGAACAACAATCGTATCTCTGACAACCTAAAGATCAGCTATCACAACGGAAGTCCATTCAGCGAAAGTTGAAGACCATAGTTGGAGAAAGAGATAATCAGCTAAGTGAACTGAAACGGTTTAGCGATAGCAGATATCGTCTAATCTAAGTGTGAAGTCTTGTGAAGCCTCAACGATACTGAAAGTTCATCCTTGAAGAATCAGTCTCAGCGATCAAATGAAGCCTCCTTTACAAGATTAAAGTTGATCTTATCCTCGATGCACAAAAGTCAAACTTTTTACCTTGTCAGAAAAGGACGTACGAATTGTCTCTTATTTCCCCATCATATCTGATATGGTACTGTTCATATTCGGCTAAAAGCATGGCTGCCTTTTTAGCAAGGACAAACTTCCTATCCAAGCTTGAGACGTGGCATATACCTTTTGTCTTGCATTAAATGCAAACGAGTATAAATAAAGTGAAGATATATTCTTCATTTTATGCATGCTTCTTTCTAACCCTAAACTCTCTATATTCTTTCTTTCTTCCTCCTTGTGCATCAATCTTAGTGACTTCGTAGTTACAATAGAATAGGTTTAAACTTGTTCTAATTCCACTTGTAACTGTAAATTTTTTTATGCAATATAAACTTATTTAAAAACTAAAAATCTGTGTGTTTGTATTCAACCCCCTCCCCTTCTACAAATTGTTTCTATATCCTAGAACTCTTATAGACTCCTTAGGGACCAACAAGTGGTATCAGAGCAGTGTTTGTTATTTCCATCTTTAAAATATTTTTTCTCAAACTATTTTAAAATGTCTAACCCTAATACAAACAACAATGATAATGGATCGTTAGCTAAACCTCCAAGGTTTAGGCATCATAATTTTCCTTAATGGAAGGAAAGATTGTCACTATTTCTAGAGGGATCAGATCATAAGACCCCATACTATGTAGAACATGGACCATTTGTTCCTACAACTATAGTAGCTAGTGTACCTGCCACAACTACTACTCCAGCCATTGCTGAAAGGAGTATTAGAAAAACTCCTAATCGATTGACTGGAGAAGACAAGAAAGAAGTTGCAATTGATGTTAAAGCTAGATCTATAATAGGAATGTGTTTACTAGATGAAGTCTATCATTTTGTTATGAAAATGAGGACTTCTAAAGCCAAGTGGGATACTCTATGTATTCAATACGAAGGAACCTCTGAGGTTCAAGTCACTAGATGTATAAATCTTGTAAGACAATATGTTAGCTTTACGCATCATAAAGGTGAATCTCTTTCTCAAATTCACCAGCGTTTCAACTGTCTGTTGATTGATTTAAAAACAGTCAATAGAGAATACTATAACACTAAAATACTGACGAAGTTCATGAAGGCACTACCCGATCAATGGGAAATGTACACTACATGCTTAAAATTGTCAAAGAATCTTGAAACTCTTTCCTTAAGTGCATTATATGGAATGCTCTTAAATGAAAAACAATCTCAACTTTTGAGGAAAAACCTCATAAATGAACTCAAGGGTGCCAAAAAATACTTCTTTGGCACTTGTGAATTCAGAGGCAATTCCTCTAAAAGATATGTCTTCATCTTCTATTACCTTTATCACTGAATTAGGTCTAACTGATTCAGAAGATCAACTCACTGATGTCGACATCTCTGAGTTTGTTAACTCTCTAGCTCTCTTAACCAACAATTTAAAAGAGTTCCTAGAAAGAGCAACTTTCAAAAACCTTCAAACCTCGCTGACTCTGAGAAGCCAAAGACTATGCAAGCTGAGAAAGCCTCAACTATATTCTTTAACTGTCAGCGAAAGGGTCAGTTCGCTAGTGAATGTAGATCAAAGAAAGTTGCAGCACCTACCACTTCCCAGACCTCTGATAAAAAAGAGAAGTATTTGAAACTGAGAAACAAATGCAAAGATCTGAAGAAATACCAGCAAAAAGGCAAAGGTCTTATCTCTGAAGAAGTTGACTGCGATGCTGAAGATGACTAGGCTAAGTCCTCTGAAGAATCTGGCACGGATGAAAAAGATCTTGCCTTCTTATGTCTCATAGCAAGAATAGAGGATGCTGAAGAAGCTTCTGAAACCTCTTCCACTAAGTCTCCTTCTACTCAGGTAACCATTCCCTCTATCTCTTTAAATTCTGAAAGTAATAACTTGTCAGCCCTTAATGCTATGACCGTTGATTTTTACAATGTTTTAAATGGAAAGAATAAAGCCGAGAAAATTAACAATGATTTATTTGAGCAACTAAAAAATTGCCATCTAAAAATCATTGAACTTTCAAAGATTGAGGAAACCCTAAAGGACCAAATCTTTGCAAATCAAACCATAAGCATCGAGAAGTAGCAAGCTATTGCTGATACGGAAAAAGCCATCGTTGATCTTAATATGAAGTGGGTTAGGCTTCAATGAGATCATCAATGCCCAAATCCCTATGAAAGTAAGAAGTGGGTTAGGCTTTAACCCTGAAAAAGAAGAATCAGAGAATGACCGTTCCATGCTTAAATTTAAAATGTTTGTATCCTCTATCCCTGATCCTTCTTCTTCAACTTCTTCCTCTTCTTCTCAGAAACCTCACTTTAATGAGAATATGCCTGTGTCAAAATCATTCAACTCTAAGAAAGTGATCAAGAACGAGTTTGTTGACCAAGTTCCTAGAAATAAGAACGTTCAGAAGAAGAACACGAAATCCTCAGAGAGCAATCTTAAATCTGGGAAGAAAGTCTCTGAATTCTCTCAGAGATCAACTCCAAAATTAAGATTGACCTCACTCCTACCCCTGAAAAGGTTGTCATATCTCTAAGGACTATGGACAAAGAAATTCTTGGTCCTATCCTTGATAAAATTCTTGCTTTCTCTCTGAATTCTCTGAATTCCAAACCTTTTAAATATAGGAAGTGCTATCACTGAGGTGAAACTACCCACATTGCAAGTAAATGTCCTAATGCTACTAGAGCTGATAAACTAGCTCATGGAAAAAAAGTAGGTCAAGGTGATAAATCAGCGAGAGTGAAATCCACCAAGGTTGCAAAACCAATAAAGGTGAAGAATCCACTGAAGAGAGTTCTTCAGCTAGTAGCTCCTCCGCCACTCCTTCCACTAACTAATCATGACCCATAGTAATATGGGTACCTTCAAACAATTAATCCTTTGTTGTATGCAGAGTGTCAAAGGTATCTGGTATCTTGATAGCGAATGCTCGAGGCATATGACTGGCAGAAAATCGCTGCTCTCTGATTACAAGGAAGAAGTTTGTCCATCCGTGGCCTTTGGTGGAAATGGCAAAGGATACACTAAAGGTTATGGAGTTCTATCCAACGGAGCCACATCGTTTACTCGAGCTACCTACGTTGAGGGACTAAAGCCCAATCTTTTGAGTGTTAGTCAGTTATGTGACAAAGACTTCAAGGTTCTACTCTTAAAGAATAGATGTGTTGTCACTGACTACAATGATAAGCTTGCCTTAACAGGCAAAAGAGTGGAGAATGTTTATGTCATAAATATGAATAGTTCTCACTCTGAGAACATGTGCTTTATCTCTAGAGCATCCTCTCATATAAACTGGTTATGGCATAAAAGACTCTCTCAACTCAACTTTAAGACAATAAATGAATTGTCTTAAAAAGATCTAGTCAGAGACCTCCCAAATTATACATTTGCAAATGAATCTCTTTGTTCAGCGTGTGAAAAGGGAAAGCTGACAAAAGCCTCCATCAGGTCCAAGATAATTTCTTCAATGACCGCTCCTCTTCAGCAACTCCATTTGGATCTATTTGGACATGTTAATGTCCAATCTCTATCTGGAAAGAAATACACTTTGCTGATTGTTGATGAACACCCCAGATATACATGGGTATTTTTTCTACGATCTAAAAGTGATACCCCTGAAATGATAATTCCCTTTATCAAAAGGATGGAAGTTAAGAACAATCTAATTGTTCGTTCTATAAGAGGTGATCATGGTACTGAATTTAAAAACAGCACCCTGGTAAATTGCTTTCAAGAAAGAGGCATCTCTCACAACTTTACCTCAGTGAGAACTCATCAGCAAAACGGTGTTGGTGAAAGAAGAAATCGAACTATCATTGAAGCGGCTCGCTCAATGCTCAGAGAATCGCACCTACCAACTCAGTTGTGGGCTGAAGCAGTCAACACAGCGTGCTTCACTCATAATCGATCCCTGATAGTAAATCATTTTAAGAAGACCCCCTATGAAATATTTCATGGGAGAATAGCCACTCTGAAATATCTCCACATTTTTGGGTGTAGATGTTACATTCTAAATGACAGAGATCATTTGGGGAAGCTGATCCAAAGGCTGATGATGGTATATTTTTTGGATACTCCTCTGTATCTAAGTCTTTCAGGAATCTTCAACAAAAGAAGACAACATGTTGAAGAATCCATGCACGTCAACTTTGATGAATCTCGCCCTATTCATACTTCTCATAATCTTGATGATGATGAAGAACTGAATGCATGGATGAGATCTCATTATGGGGAATCAGAAACGTATTTCAGCAATCTGCCACCTGCTGAAACACACGATGATGTAATCCCTGTAATTCCACCTGGGATTTCGGACCACTTGGTTTCTCAAACCCTAACCATCCTGGTTATGTCTTCAAACTTGAAAAAGCTCTCTACGGGTTAAAACAAGATCCTAGAGCTTGGTATGATTCTCTCTCTAAATTTCTTCTTAAAGAAAAATTCATTCATGGAAAAATTGACCAAACTCTCTTTTTAAGAAAACATAAAGGTCATACTATACTTACTCAGATATATGTTGATGACATTATCTTTGGATCCACAAGACCTGAATTATGTACTCGTTTCGCTGAAAGAATGCAAAAACAATATAAAATGAGTATGATGGGTGAACTAACATATTTTCTAGGTTTGCAGATAAAGAAATCTAACAAAGGAATCTTTATTTGCCAAAGAAAAAATGTTAAATACATGCTGAATAAATTTGATATGAATCAATGCTCAGCGATAAAAAATCCCTATGACACCTCCTCTGACTCTGAACAAGGACCCTAATGGGAAACTAGTCAATGTCACTACCTATCGAGGGATGATTGGATCGTTGTTGTATCTTACAGCGAGTAGACCTGAATTCATGTATTCTGCATGTCTCTGTGCTCGGTATCAAGCTGAACCGAAGGAATCCCATCTTATCGTTGTAAATCAAATCTTTTGATACCTGAAAGGAACTCCAAATCTAGGTCTTTGGTATCCTTAAGGCTCAGGATTTGATCTAATTGGTTATTCTGACAGTGATTTTGTAGGATGTGAGATTGATAGGAAGAGCACCACTGGTAGGTGTCAGCTACTAGGTGGTAAGTTAATTAGTTGGACAAGTAAAAAGCAGAACTCAGTGTCCACTTCCACCGCTGAAGCTGAATACGTAGCCGCTGGTAGCTGTTGTGCTCAAATCTTTTGGATGAGAAATCAACTTAGAGACTACGATCTCAAGCTATCTAAAATTCCTATTTATTGTGATTGCACTAGTGCTATTGCCATTGCTAACAACCCTATACTTCACTCCAAAACCAAGCACATTGAGATCCGATATCACTTTATCAGAGATCATGTGATGAATGGTGAAGTTGAGCTTCATTTTGAACCCACTGAATATGAGCTCGCCGATCTTTTCACTAAGCCTCTTGATGTGATTAGATTCAATCTACTTATCAGCGAACTTGGTATGTTCAACGTTGAATAAGTCATTACTCAGCGAACAACAATTAAGTGATACAAATTAAAGCTTTCAAACTCTCCATTCGTTGAACTCTGATTCAGCGATATCTATGTATTCTCACTCAGGTATCATCTTCTAAACTTTATCTCTCTCTGATTTTTCATCAAAGAATGATCTCTAAATAAAACTCATCACTGACAATCCTTTAATGTTTTTGATGAAGATTTTCAAAAGATAATGATTAACTTTCCAAATGGATAATTATCATTATAATCTTTTTTAAAATAAGAAAATGACACGTCAGAACTTTTCTGACACACGACGGATCACGAAGTTTCCTTTCCATCTCCTTTCTAGGAACGTGCGCCAGGTCATCATTTCTTTTCAAAAAGCTAAAATTGTCGTTTAGCTATCCCTTTTCTCTCTCCTCATGCTATTTAAGAAAATCCTTGCTTCTATTTCCTTTTTACGCTTTCATAACTCCCAAAAAGCAAGGATATTCCCTCGATTCTCAAAGCTTCCTCAAGAACCCCAAGAACACGCACTTGTGCGTTTTTCTTTCAAAAGCTAACTAATGTTTGATCTAGAACCTTACATTTACATTGGAAACTTCTCGTATCAATTTCTTTCTACTTTTCCTTAAATGTAAACGGATATTTGGGATCAAAAATAAAAATTTGGGCTAAAAGTAAAAACTTAAACTTTCCTTTAATCAAGAATAATAAAAATTTCAAAACCCTGTTCTAAAACTTCTTTTTAAGAACCCTATTTTTTTCTTGAGGTTAATCCTATTTTTCTTGTTTAGTTACCTAAAATTCTTTTTAATACCAATTTAATACATTTGGTATGTTATTGTTTCAACAAGTATTTTGATCTTGTTCATCAAAACACTTGTTTCTTATTAAATGTGGTATTCTTTATACCAAACTCTGGTTTATATATTTATGTATTAAACCACGATTTTTCTCTTTGATGTTCCCATTTTTACTACAGAAATGGCCTCTACAAGCAAAACCGTTGAAATTGTTGCTGCTACACAATCAAATATTGATGATACTTTGGTCGCTGCACCAACTTGCCACTAACCTCTAGAGATGGCAACCTTCAAGCCATGCAACTATCTTAGATTGGTCGACATCCCAGCTGAACGCCCTATGTTCCTTGAAGCGGCTACCTTCATCAAGGAGTGCCCACTGATGTAAACTTTTGTCCACAACCCAATGGCATTACCTCTCATCTGCAAGCTCTCTGGTACACGGCTCACTGTACCACTCTCATCACTGAGAAGGGGACTGTGCTCCCTGCTATTGGGTTCACCATTCTTACCCTTGGCCCCTTCGCCTTCACCCCTGGCTTCGTGAGGAAAGCTCTTCGCCTCCCTGCACACGCCAAGAACGACAAATGGGCCGCTCAGCCCACCAAGCTTTAGATCGACACCTTCTTGGACTCCATCGAATACGCTTGGGAAAACCCCTGGCTAAAGACAGTGGGACCCAAATTTGAGAAGAAGAGGTTCCCTGCTCACTGGCAATATATCTTTACCTAGGTGATTCAGTGCCTGGGCTCGAAGACTGGCTCACATGACCAAGCGAGCAAACATTTTCAAGACATGGCCTACGCTCTCTGCACCGGGCACAAGCTGAATTTTGCTGACTATATCTTCAGCGATATGGTCAATCGAGTGAAAGCTGGCAATAGGCACCCGATTATCCCCTATCCTCGCTTCTTCGCGACCATAATGGAAGTCGCCTTCGGGGAAGAGTACCCCAAGGTAGGTGACCATTCCTTCTCAATGGTGGTGCGGAAGTCTCTGGACTTTGAGGAACGTCTAGATGACACTCCCTTCACTCCACATATGTTGCAGACAATTAGAGCCACTACCTCTATGTGTATCTCGCTGACAAACCTATTAGTGAGTTTTTCAGACACCTCTGCCCCCAAAAGAAAACAACCATCCGATGGTAAAAAAAAGACCATCCCAACCAAGGCAAAGAAGCCAACAAAGGTGGTCTCTAAACAAACCACCCTCTCCGACTTTGGTGGAACACCAACACCATCAGCAGCCCCTGCCACTTCAACGTTCTCTTCTCCCGTTGTTGCTTCTTCAGCACTACCTTCACTTTCAGCGACTACGGTCTCTGAAAGTCCATTAGTCAGCTCCGCTGAAGCTGTCACATGTAACATTTTCACTGCCTTCTACTCTTCTTCTATCCCCTCTTCTTTGGTCCTCACATCAGCATATGATTCAGAGATAGTTGTCCTTATCTCTGATGATGCTGAAATGCTCGCAATTCAAACTTCAGTGTTGTTTCGACACTCTGAGCTTTGGAAGGTCAGTAACACAGGACCTAAGGATGTCTCTCTCAGACATTCTAAGACACAGGCTAGTGATCCTCAAGACACTACCTCTGCACATGTGGTCCCTGAGAACAATTCTCATGATGTTCTCATGGTTAAAAACATGCCTTAGCATCCATATTCTAACCCAGAGCTTTTCTTGTCTGCTTTATCTCTATTATCACCAGGTGTCTCTGCAGTTTTCTCCTCAGCGACTGCCATAACCGTCACCTACACCGGTACTGCTACAGCTATTGCTACTGTTGTTGCTGCTCCCTCGAGTAGGGCATCTCTCTCATCTTCTCAGCGACCAAGGACGGCTGAACAGCTCAAGATTGTAAAGGCTGAGAAGAATGCTCCAAAGCTTCTCTCTCTCAGCGCTGAACTCCCACCACTTGTGCTCCCTAGCCTCAATATCCCTGCACTCGACTTCTTTGTCAGCGAGTGCGCCAATCAACGGGCTAGGATGGACAACCTCCATAAATCGGCTGAATTCATCTTTCACCAAGTGGTTGGGAGCCCAGGGATAAAGACCGTCGTCAACAACATCCTCACTGATCTCCAATCCTTGAAAGAGGAGAGTCAGACACACTATGTGTCTATCTCTGACTTGGAGAAGAAGGTGGATGCTCAGGCTCAGGTGCTTGAGTCAATTCAGAAGAACCGATCAACAATGATGCAGATGCTGACCAAGCTCTCTGAATCAAATTCCTCCTTTTTTGCTGCTGACATGACCTCCTTGGGACAGGTTATTTTGCAGCAAAGTGCCCAGGAGGAAAAGCTGAAGGACATTCAATCGAATGTCAGAGCGCGGATGATGCACAACCTTCCTGTTGATAATATCGAGGGGGAGAGATGTGCACAAGAATTCGCAGACGCCCTCTTTTCTCCAGAAAAGAACCCATCTTTATCTCAGCATCAGAGCCTTCAATCATTGTACATGATGAAGATGATGATGATGAAAAAGAAGAAGATGAAGAAGAAGAAGAAGAAGAAGAAGAAGACGACATCCCTCACTATGGGGGAGTCGATGATGATGATGAAGATGATGATAATCATGTCGGAAGTGCTCTCTTGCACTTTAAGGTGTCAAGGCCAGACACCTCCATGTCTGAAGCCACCCACAAGGAGCCCTTGGGGGACGGACAACCTCCTTCTCAGGGACAGTCTGATCCCTCAGGCAAAGGAAAACATGTGGTTGACTTAGAGCCCACGGTCTCTCTATCCGAGGGGGAGATCAATGCTGAGGTATCCCTTCCACTTATCCTTTATTCCTCTCCAATCTCTGACCCCCCCCCCACCCCCCAGATATTCTTATTCTCCAACAAAAACTCTCTCTGACAATTCTCTTTCTTCCTCTCCTTCGCTCAGTGAGCCCTGTCCCACAAAGGACTCCACTTCAATGAAGGAACCTTCTTCTGAAGAGCAGTTTATTTACATAGTTAGAAAATGACTCTGATCAAGAAGAAGGCCTTGTTCCCAAGCGTCACATTCAGAAACCTATAATTAGCGAGCTTGAAGAACAAGAAAGGCGAATAAATTTCCTAAGGGATTTTGAAGAAAGTCGAATAAGGGTGCCTCATGTGAACCAGAAAATGCTGTACCAATAAGGATGGTGGATGAATTCTAATTTTTGTCTAAAGAAGAGAGAGCCCAAGAACTTGAAGAACAAAGAATTAGGGATGAAAAGATCAAGGAAACTGAAAATGATCTTACTCTCGCAAGGAAGATTCTCAGGTAAGACTCTACAAAAGACAAAGCGGCCAAGAAACAAATAGAGAAAACTGAAAAGGTCGCTGAAGCTATTGCACAGAGAGAACTTGCACAAGAATATCTGAATATATATCCTATTCGTGGTCAAGAGAAGATCCTAAGTGCTCTATCCGTTGAAGGCACACATCAGAGAGAAGTAGAGCTTCGCTGGTGCAAAGAACACTAACAGACTGAAAGTTCGAAGATCTGATGCCAAGATTATTCATGCAACTATCTAAGGATGACATTCCAAAAGAGGTGGTCCAAAGGTATACGTACGAATGACTGGGCAAACCAGAAATGAGAGAGAAGAAGCTACGCTATTAAAGATCTATGGGTACACTGAATGGCTAGAAATCAGAGACTCCATTCAAGGTTCCAAATCCAAATTCAAATATGTGGTGGAAAAAGGACTGGATCAGCTGCTGCAAAGGATGTCTCAACATGTGCAAACTCCTCCTCTCCCCGAGCCTTCCAGAAAAAGAAGATCAAATACTGAAGGACGTTCAAGCTCTAAAAATGAGCATTCAACCAAATTCTCTTATGAAAGCATTCTCGGTCATCTTGAAATACCTGATGTTTCAATGTTGAACTCCTCTCTCTCTCAAGATCATGTATTTGCGCTGTTGGTCAGATACCCCTCTGATGAATCGACTAAAAATGATCTATGAAAAAGAACTACAAAGAAACCATGAAAGCCTCTCTGATTAGTCATTAGTCTTTTATTTCTTTGTAATAATTCTTTAGTGTACAAGTACTTTACTTTATAATTGTAATTTCATTTCCTTGTAATTCCTTCAGCTTATTAGTAATGAAATTCAATCAGAGTACTTTACTCCCTCTATGTACTGAAAAAGATCCATGAAAACAGTAAAAGGGACAATGAACATAAGATTTCTATTTTCTTTAACTTCTCTTACTCAATGATCATTCACTCTGAAAATTCAATCAGTGAATGTACTTTATGCTTATTTACTTGTAAAAAATGTCTTTCATATCTCTATAAATGAAAAATAGTAGACTAGTTGAAAAATAATTTACAGATTAGTACTTAGAAAATTTACTTCAAATTTTCAGAAGTCCTTATTAGTCTATTAAAGTAATTTTCCTATGTTGCTTAATCATAATCAAATAGGGGAAAATTGTTGATCATAACTCCTCTCAGTGATTTGAATATGATTCCTTTTACTTAGTGAAATTCCATTGTATAAGCTTTAGTTCAAATTCAGCGATAACATATGCTGACTGCCATCAACGATCGCTGAAGATCAAGGAACAACAATCTTATCTCAGAAAACCTGAAGATCAGCTATCACTCCAGAAGTCCATTCAACGAATGTCAAAGACCATAGCTGGAGAAAGAAATAATCAGCTAAGTGAACTGAAGCGATTGAGCAATAGTAGAGATTATCTAATCAAACTGTGAAGTTGATGCAGCGAATAAACAGAAAACCAGATTACCACGTTGATTCTACGAATACCGTGGACAACCTCTTCTAAGATTCGTTGATTCGTTCGACGAATTCCGAATCGTAGGCTTCAAAAATCGAATTCAACAAAGAACTCAACATTTGGGAAGAAAACCGAAAGTCTCTAAAATTGAACTGTGTCCATCCAAATTACATCAAAATTGTTTAAATATGAAGACAAAAATAAAACGGGCCTGAAAAAGTTAATATGCCAAACAGAAAGCCCAACAAAAGAAGCCCAAATAAGGAAAAAAACAGTAAAACATCAAAAAAGTCCACTTAAACAGCTTTTTCGGGGATCAAAAGTCCGTTAGGCCCCTATGGGGCCTAACCACGGCGTGCTCCTCTGAAGTAGCTTCGATTCGCCTGGTCGACGGCCCGAAACGGACGCCCAGATCAAAAGTTATGGCTGTTTAAGTGCGACCCTGTTTGGTGGCCCGATCATAAGCCTCCAAGTACATCAAGGCCCGATCCTCCACGTCCAAGCCCGCATCAGAAGTCTTGTGAAGCCTCAGCGATACTGAAATTCATCCTTGAAGATTCAGTCTCAGCGATCAAATGAAGCTTCCTCTACAAGATTAAAATTGATCTTATCCTCGATGCATAAAAGTCAAACCTTTTACCTGGTCAGAAAAGGACGTACGGATTGTCCCTTATGTCCCCATCAGATCTGATATGGTGTTGTTCTTATTCGGCCAAAAACATGGTTGTCTTATTAGCAAGGACAAGCTTCCTCTCCAAGCTTGACACGTGGCATATAGCTTTTGTCTTGCATTAAATGCAAACGGGTGTAAATAAAGTGAAGATATCTTCTTCATTTTATGCATGCTTCTTTCTAACCCTAAACTCTCTATAATCTTTCTTTCTTCCTCCTTGTGCATCAATCTTAGTGATTTCTTATTTACAATAAAATAGATTTAAACTTGTTCTAATTCCCCTTGTAACTGTGAACTTGTTTATGGAATATAAACTTATTTAAAAACAAAAAAACTGTGTGTTTTTATTCAACCCCACCCCCCTTCTACAAACTGTTTCTATATCCTTGAACTCTTGTAGACTCCTTAGGGACCAACAAGAAGTCACTAGCGGAATGACTTCTTCAACATTTTCGGGTGATCCTGAACTAGTATCAAGAGCAGATGAACTGGGAATATTAGGACTGACTACTGTCTCCACATCATCGGTAGTATGAGAAACAGTAGTAACAACTTCTGGATCTTGAGAGGATTGAGGGTCCTGTGACTTCAACAAGATTGATTCATCATGCTTACGAGTCATGCGGTTCCAGATTGGGTAACCCTTGAGACCATCTGTATAGCCAAGCAAAGATCCTTCGGTTGCTCTCGGATCTAGATTGTCCTGACCTGAAACATGAACATAAACAGGACAACCAAATACACGTATATATTTCAGATAGATGTTTCCTTTACCTCTCCAAACTTCTTCCGGAATCTTTCCCCTAATAGCCGAACAAGGTAACCTGTTAATAATGTGCACCACGGTTGGAAGTGCTTCAGCCCAAATTGATTTATGGAATCCCATTGTAGACAACAAACATCAGACTTTTTGAAGCAAAGTTCTATTCATCTGC
Organism: Silybum marianum; assembly: GCA_036898165.1. Taxonomy (NCBI): domain Eukaryota; kingdom Viridiplantae; phylum Streptophyta; class Magnoliopsida; order Asterales; family Asteraceae; genus Silybum; species Silybum marianum. Next base: position 15,735,938 of record CM072533.1, read on the forward strand.
TCGGCAACCCCATTAGAATGAGGGTCCCCCAGTGTGGTGTACTGACGATGGATGCCTTTAAGCAAAAAAAAAGTCTTTGAAGTTACCACTAGTAAATTCTCCACTGTTGTCAGATCTAAGCACTTTCAACTTCTTCCTAGTCTCAACTTCTACTCGTGCTAACCAAGTCTTAAACATATCGAAGACATCTAACTTTAACTTTAACACATACACCCAAAGCTTATGTGAGAAATCATCAATAAACGAAACAAAATATTTACCTCCATTGAGAGACAAAGTATTGGATGGTCCCCAGAAGTCTGTATGAACATAATCAAGGACTCCTTTAGTGTTGTGTTTTCCAACACCAAAAGAAACACACGTTTGTTTTCCATTGACACATCCCGAACAAAAATTCAGTTTAGCAGGTACGACGACTTTAATAAGATTTCGCTTTCGCAAAAGCTCCAAATTTTTCTCAGATGTGCGGCCCAAACGAAGGTGCCATAAGCAAGCAACATCGAGATTCTGTGAGCTATCGGCCACACACGATTCAGATAAATGGTCTCGTCAATCAAATGAAAAAGATTATTTTCAGCCCGTTTGCCTTTCATTACAATAAAACTTCCTCTAGAGATGCGCAAACTCTCGTCTACAATCTGAATCTTACAACCCAATTTGCACAGTTGTCCAAGAGAGATCCAGGAACGTGCCATGGATAGAAAAATTTGACATTGTTCAACGTTCGAAAACACCCATCAAACATCTTGATCTGCACAGTATCGATACCCTTAGTAATACACGAAGTATTATTTCCCATATAACTACTGTTACCTTCAACTTTTTCAAAGGTAGAGAAACAATCCCGAAATGGTGTCATATGGTATGATGCACCAGTATCTAACACCCAGTGTCTGTCAGCTGGCAATGGTGTAATTGTGGCGGAGAAGCCATATTGCTCCTCTTCGGCTGCAACAGCTGATGATTTAAGGTTGTCCTTTCCTTTGTTTTTAAGAATTGTACAATCCTTCACCCAATGACCTGGCTTGTGTCAATAATTACAGTTTCCACGCATCTATGATTTTCCGCGAGAACCAGGTCAACGAGACGGAGAGCGCCCGCGCCACAGTTTCTTCCTCTTGAAGATTGTTGATCATCGCCGCCTCTGTCAGCAAATAGGTCGTGGGTTCCTTTAAATAAGCGAGTAGTTTTGATTGCTACTAGGCTTCGTGGGAGAGAATCTACTTGGTGGCAACAATTGAAGCAAACCCGAAGACGGCTTGGAAAGTCGAAGATCGTAACGTGGGAAAAGATGAAAAAACAATTAAGGTCCAGTTTTTTGCCCCATAATTTTCAACGTTTGATGTACCAACTGTTGCAGAACTTGAAACAAGTGGCCAAATCAGTTGATAATTCCACAACTGAGTTTTACAATTTGGTAGCCTATAATGATATCCAAGAGTCGGAGGAACAACTTGTTTCAAGATATATTGGAGGTTTGAGGGTTCAGATAATGGACTCCGGTAACTGTTTCTGAGGCACATCAATGGGCTTTGGCTTTTGAGAAACAGAACCCTCGGGTGGGTTCTTACACATTTGCCAATGTTGAAGGAAGTTCTGGTCCAAGCAATCTTACCCACATGGTGGCCCTAACCATAGGAATCCTTGAGGTAGCAGTGCAGGGCCAACAATAAAAGGGGCAAGTAGCAGTGGCAGTGGGTTTAAGTGTTTCAATTGCAGGGAAATGGGACACAAACAATCATGATGTAAGAAGGCGGGAAAGACGAATTTGTTTGCAGAGAATGAATATTGGCATGATGGTGATGGTGATGAGGGTTATCTATACAACCTTTTATACAACGAAGAGCCTGTGTACGAATTCATGGATGGAGATGTAGGGGTGAATTTGGTGGTGCAGCGCTCTAGTTTTACACCAAAGGTCACTAATGATGATTGGCTGAAGCACAACATTTTTCAATCTGCGTGCACTGCTTTGGGAAAGGTCTGTACCTTTGTTATCGATTCAGGCAGTTGTGATAAATTGATCTCTGAGGAGGTCGTTTGAAAGCTAGTATTGAAGACACATAATCATCCCAAGCCATAAAAACTCCAGTGGCTTAAGAAGGGCGGTGAGGTAAAAGTCCCTAAATGAGCTCTCGTTCCTTTCTCTATTGGTACTAAGTATAAGGATGATGTTTGGTGGGATGTGATATCTATGGATGTTTTCCACTTGTTGTTGGGTAGGCCTTGGGAGTATGATCATAACATAGATCATAATGGGCGGAACAATACTTATACTTTCTTATTTGAAGGTGTTAAGATAACTCTTGTGCCTAGCAAGCCAAAGGAGTTAGTTGTCAAGCCTTCGGGTACTCTTTTGACCCTTGCTCAATTTTATGAAGAACTTGGGGATACATAAAATGTCTTTGTATTGATACGAAAGGAAGTGGTTAAGGATGTTGACATTCAAGATTATAGGGTCCGTCTACATAAGGGATTTGCTGATATTTTCCTAGAAGAAGTGCCAGATGGTTTGCCTCATTTACGTGACATCCAACACCATGTTAATTTGGAGCCTGGAGCCCATTTGCCTAATAGGCCACACTACAGAATTAGTCCAAAGGAGCATGAGGAATTGCGTCGACGGGTTGAGGACTTGGTTTCTAAGGGGCTCGCCCGAGAGAGCATGAGTACATGTGCCGTTCCTGCGCTACTGACTAAAAAGAAGGATGGATCGTGGCGTATGTTTGTTGATAGTCGTGCCATCAACAACATCACTGTGAGGTACAGATTTCCTATTCCTCGGTTGGATGATTTACTTGACCAAATCAGTGGTGCTACTATTTTCACAAAATTGGACCTAAAAAGTGGGTACTATCAAATTTGCCTTAGGCTTGTGGATAATTGGAAGAGTGCCTTTAAGACTCGTGAAGGGTTGTATGAGTGTCTCGTAATGCCCTTCGGTTTATTGGGAGATGGACCAATTGTTTAGGCCCTTTAACATTGATGACATTCATATTTACAATGTTACTTTTGATGAGCATGTGAATCACGTACTGGAAGTTTTGGCTTTGCTTCACAGGGACAGTTTTTATACAGCTATTAAAAAGTGTGTTTTTACGGTCCCCAAAGTCCTGTTTTTGGGGTATGTGGTGTCTGGAAAAGGGATACCGGTGGATGAGTCTAAAGTAGTGGCGGTAAAACAGTGGCCTAAACCGATGACCATAACTGAAGTTCACAGCTTCCATGGCCTTGCTTCATTTTACAAGAGGTTCATTCCACACTTCAGCACTATTATGGCACCGGTTACAGTTTGTATGAAAGGGAATACCTTTATTTGGATAAAGGCGACAGATTCGGCTTTTCAGTTGATCAAGGAAAAGCTCACAACCACACCTATTCTGGTATTTTCTGATTTCTCTCAAGCTTTTGAATTACACATTGACGCTTCAAAGGTTGGTATTGGGGAAGTTTTAAGTCAATGGGAGCGACCCATTGCTTATTTCAGTGAAAAATTGACCGGGCCAAAATTACGATACAATACTTCTGATGTTGAGTTCTATGCGGTGGTTCAAGCTGTGAAGCATTCTTCCCTTGGATCTGACAGAGACACTCGTTACCTGAGTCATTTATGGCGAAGTTCTTACCATCCTCAAACTGATTTCCTTGAAAAGAAAACCGTCATGTATAATAAAATCTGATTTCTACCCACTTTGCACATCCTATAAAATTACATAAAAGTAAGGGTCAACAATGAGTTGGTCCATGAGAGTGTCAAGGCCTGACACAACGACCCTCACGGAGACTAGCATATTACTCTTCCTGGTCAATGCATCCGCCACTCGATTACAAGCCCCTGACTTGTGATTCACAACAAAAGTGAACTTCTCCAAGAAAGCAATCCATCTCCCATGCTTATGCGAAACTTTGTCTTGGCTGTGGATATGTCTCAAAGAGTAATGATCAGTAAACAAGACAAACTCCTTATGGAAAAGATAATGAAAACTTTGTTCGTGTTAATTCCAAGTACAAGTAGCATGCTGATCAGATGTGCAAACAAGTAGACTTTTAGGTTGGTGACTTTGTTTGGGCGGTTTTAACTAAAGATCGGTTTTCAGCTGGGGAGTATAACAAATTTTCGAGAAAGAAGATTGGACCAGTGGAGACCGTGGAGAAGATCAATCCTAATGCTTATCGTTTGAAACTGCCAAGTCATATTCGTTGTGCCGATGTTTTCAATGTGAAACATTTGTTGCCTTATCACAGAGATCCTTCTGACGATAAAGCAGTTGGAGATTCGAGGCCGAATTTTGTCTGCCCAGGGGGGAATGATGTGGGCTTAGACATGGAGGATCGGGCCCTGATTTTCTTGGAGGCTTATGATTGGGCCACCAAACATGGTCGCACTTAAATGGCCATAACATTTTATCCGGACGTTCGTTTCAGGTCGTCGACCAGAAAAATTGAAGCTACTTCAAAGGAGCACGCCGTGGTTAGGACCCAAAAGGCGCCTAATGGACTTTTGAACCCCAAAAATTTGTTTAAGTAGACCTTATGGATGTTTTAGGGTTTTTTTTGTCATTTTTGGGGTTGTTTTGTTGCGCCTTTATGTTTGGCCCGTTATCTTTTTTAGGTTCATTTTATTTTTGACTTTATATTTGAACATTTCTTATGTAGTATGAATGGACACTTCTGGATTTTAGAGACTTTCGGTTTTCTTCCCAAATTTTGAGTTCTATGTTGAATTCGATATTCGACGCCTACGAGTCGAAATTCGTCAAACGAATCAACGATTCTTCGAAGAGGTTGTCCACGGTATTCGTAGAATCAACGTGGAATCTAGTTTTCCATTTAGTTGCTGCATCATTTACGCTCTCTTCGTATCTTTAACTCAATATGTCTCGTAAACTTTTATCCAAAGACTCAAAGCAGTGCTTATAGGCCATAGGAGCTTCATCCCAAATGATCAATGAAGTTTTTTGGAGCAATTCAGCTACTTGAGTTCCATGTCGAATTTCACATGTGGATTCATTCGTTAGATTTAAAGGAATGCAAAATCTTGAATGAGTTGTTCTTCCTTTTAGTAATAATAGTGCTTCAATACCAGAAGAGGAAACTGGTAAAACTATTTTACCATTTGATCTAATCATTGAAATGATGGTATTCCACAAGAATGTTTTCTCGGTTCCTCCACGACCGTGAATGAAAATCAAGTCACCTTGCTCATTATTAATAGAGTTCATAATAGTTCTCTATGTCTGCTTTTAACAAAGTTCCTCATTCACCAATCTATTTTTTAATTGACGTAACAAATCTGGATTTGGCAGTGGCACTCCGTCAATATCTTTCAAACTTTTCCCATTTTTAACATGATAGACTCAATTTCAAACAATGTGTAAGCCTCGATTTGTGAATCGGATAAGTGTAGGTTGTTAACCTGGTATTTTCGCCGTTGCATCGTAGCTATATTTTCATATAATATTTCGTAATGGGTGGTCCATAGCTTAATGGCATGTGTTACTTGACAATGAATCAAATGTTTGACAAATAAATGTCGTTACTCGTAGCCTGATGCCCAAGTTGAGGCTTCCGCCAAACATTCAACCCATTCCTTCTCATCGTCTAATGCAAACATGCCCCCCTTGAAAGTTGGGTATGTTGTACCATTCATTGTGCGAATATGTTCGAATGAAATGCAACCTTTGACGAAGTTTAGGAGCATACGCATGTAAAAAATTTTACCAGTCGAAGGATGGGTGAAATATATCCGACCAATAGCTATGCTTTGTTTCCGTCTTGTCCATTCCTTCTATTTCGTATTCCAAACCCATTTTGTTGGAAATGAAGATTAACCGAGCTTTCGTGCATCTGAGTATTTTTTGTTTGTTTCCAACCATTTAGTAAACTTCGTTTTTCCAACATCCGGTTTTGCAAGAACTGCTTCAAGATTATTGTTTTCTTCAAAAATGATGGAATGTTCTCCAGGAAGATGGAATAGCATTCGGTCCACTGCAGGGTATCTATAGTGAATGTCGAATTGAAATATACGCCAACATGATTCAGATGCAGATATGTACCTGCAATCTAAATATGCCTTGATTTCATCAAGTTCAACATTTCCTGCAGTTGATTCAACTGTAGTTGTAGCTCTATCTGATCCTTTGTGAAGATATTTGAACATGTACTTAATCGCTCTCGAATGATTACATATTTCATCATTGGTATGAGCATCAAATTTTACGCACAGATTTCTATTATAAGGAACGAAATACCGATTATCCAGTTGAATATTCTTTTTTGTAATATAAGTCCCTCGATCTTCTCTTCGATAAATTGCTAATCCTGTAGAGTCGATCTATATGTTCATATTCAAATTCTTTGGGAAACCTTTTGTGCACTTACCACTGACCATACATGGAGATGATGGATAATCTTCTCCGCATGGACCGTGTAGCATAAACTTTTTAACTACATTATTACCGTCTGGATCAGTAGCTTAACTTGGAATGTCGGCACTAATGACTTTATCAATCTCCTCCAGTGAAAGGTTCTTATATTGTGACTCCAGAAATAGCAGCATGTGTGCATAGGGAAGTCCTCTCTTTTGAAACTCGATGGTATAAAGACCTGAAAATGTTGTTGATATAAGTTTCCCAAATATATTTTATGAATGAAGAACATGACGTTGAAAATGTTGAAATTATTGTAGTTTGTAAATTAAAATAATGTGTTTGTTATACTTACATGCGATGACTACTCAAATGGCTTCTCCGTTTTCAAATCAAACATTAGTTGTTTTAATTTGATTTCAAAAACTCTACATACTATGCCAACTCTGTTTGGATCATCTTCTTGTTGAATCATTCTTAACATCTCATTTATCTCTGGCCATTTTGGATTGCAAGTAAATGTCAGAAATATATCTGCATATCCTGCCCATTCGCACACCATTGTATCTTGGTAAGTTTGGACGTTCTAGCGTGGTCCATCGGTATTAGATGATGGTAAAATAACAACTTTTCCGACATTTTTACCTTTTGTATCCCCACGATGGACATCATCCATTAATCCTGAGAATAAATCTGACCTTAGTTGTTGTTGATTATTTCGAATCCACCTGAACCTACCATCTTCAATTGCCATGTATGCATCCACCATGTATTGTTGAAGCAATATTTCCGATTGTAGTAATGTGCGGCCCTCATGTAATCGTTGTTAAAAACTAAAACAATAATATTGTCTCATGTTAAAAAATCTCGTTTCTTACCTTTTACAGTTTCCAGTTTAATGTCTTCTCTGAATCCATCTTTGTCGTAAGGATGGATCAAAGGATATGACATAGACATGAAACTCGGATGTAGGTCGGTAATTCTTTGAAGGCCACTTGTAGGGTACTCGACAATGATATCACGCTCAAATATACTTTCGGTAAGGTCGCCAACTATCAGAGCCGCTACCTCGTTAGCATTTGGCATATTGTAAATGAGACCATCTGTATGACGATTTTTTGTGTTTCTTAGATGGAAAAAACTATCGGGATTGGAACGGTACCTGTCTCTTGCCATGCGAAAAGACTTTACTAAAATGTTGTTTTCCTCCAACATTTCAGAAAGTTGTTGGGTAATTTCTAAATCAATACCATCTTTGCCAAATTCCCTTTGAAAAGCATCCAACAATGTCTTTGGGGGATCTCGAAGTAACAGTAGTTGCACACGTCCTTCTGAAAAACAAAACATGAATGTCGCCGTTGTGGTGTTTTTGGTCCTTTGGTTACGCTCTTCTACCACATAATGGCATGGCAAAACTTACAAGAATGAGTTGGTGGTTCAATGCTCCACGGCACTGCTTTTGATGTTGGTAAACAGAAAACATGTGTAATTTATAGTTAGCTCTTAATAATACATGCATTGACTACAACTTTTATAATATAACCCTGTAAGACAATTACCTTGGATGCGGTTTTTTTCTAGCACGTACATATCGGTTTTTATTGTCACCAATTGAACTTGTGTCTGCATCATTTGGATTGTAAATGTATTAATTTTTTTAAAAAGAAAAAGATAAATCTTAAAGTAATAAATTTATGGTGTAACATAATCACCTTCATGTGTTGTAGAGATTGGAGCTTGATGCCAATTCAAAGCAAGATCATGAAGAGGGTGAAATGATATTCCATTTAAATTCTATTGTGTAGACATATTGAGAGGGAAAAATGTACACATCGAAGTTTCATGTTGATCCTCATAAAATATGAGTGTTGGAACCGCCTATCGATGATTGCAAGTTTCCTTCGCAACCTCTTATGTTTGCAAATCAGCTTCTTAAAAATGTTAAATGTATGGATAGTCGGGTGAGCACCACGTTTGAATTTCAATTTATGTTGTCGTTCATATCGTGCCATGTATGATAATCGCTTTCGAACGTCGTACACTTCGTCCAAGAACTCCATTGTACCTTTTGAAAGTATACAGTTATACTTAAAAACTCGATAACATGTTTCAACAATTCATTGATTTGACTTATGCCTTTGCTAATTTCATTGGTTTTGTTTGAATTTTAGTATACGAGTTAATATGAAGTTTTTGGGTTTAAATCGCTATATAATAACTATTAGTTGATGATTCTTCTTTAAGTAGACAATTTAATTTTTATTAATTTTGTATATCTTATATATGGTTTACAAACGTTATGCATTACAAATAATCATATAGTTCCGTAAGTTTAAATTATTTTAAGTATGCAAGAGGTTTAGTAATACATGTTAGTAAATTACACACATAATACACAGTATGTATAACTGTGATCAGTCATTATAAATTATAATAGTAAACTTTAAGTTTTTTCAGAATCGTTGAAATATATAAATATTTAGATTAACAAAAATAAAAGTATAAAAAATGAATAGTAATAAGTTTGACTACAACGGTGGCATTGCATCACTATTGAGCTATTGCAATGTTGATGAAAACAATAGTCACAACATGAATTTTCTTGTTGACCAATGCATGAAGTGTAGAAATATCTAACATATAGTTTGTGGCAAACATATAGACATTTTTCTAGACCTATTTATATCAGTGTGAATTTCTACATTAGTGTAAAATGAAGGGATACACATTATTTTAGATGAAATATATAACTTTAGACATTAAAACAAATTAAAACGAATTAATATTTTAATTTGAGCAAAAGTTAATAGAAGTTTTTATGGAGGGTGATTGAACATGACAAAAGTGTCTTGAAGAAGATCAATGGGGGTTGATTAAGTCATAGACACAAAACTATCAATTCACACAAAATGAAGCCATAGCACTTTACAGACACACAAAATGACTATTACTTCTAAAGAAATCTAATTAACATTATCTTTGGTTTTACTAAAACCAAAACTATTTTACAATTAATAAGATAAAAATAAGTGAGTCAAGGAGATTCAATTCAAGTTTACAGTCGTCGTGTATCAATAATAAGGATGAACATTCATATATGTTTAGTTAAATTAATCAATATAAGGACCTTAAAAAAGCGATAACATGTTTCAACAATTCATTTATTTGACTTATGTCTTTGCTAATTTCATTGGTTTTGTTTGAATTTTAGTATAGCATTTAGGATGGAGCTTTTGGGTTTAAATCACCATATAATAACTATTAGGTAATGATTCGATTTTAAGTAGACAGTTTAATTTTTATTGATTTTGGATATCTTATATATGGTAAACATTATGCATTACAAGTAATCATATAATTCCGTAAGTTTTGAATATTTCAAGTATGCAAAGCTTTAGCAATACATGTTAGTATTCATAAACATTTCATTCTTGACATTTCAAATGTTTAAACATCCCAAAGTAAATTATGAATCTAGGAAAGCAAAGCATGTATATATAGAAATAATTTAGAATAAACATATTTGTATGTTAAGTGATAGAATATATCATTTAATTGTAAGTTGACCACAATAAGAGACCGTCTTCTAGGAGAATGTTATAGTTCCGTTGCACCTGCAATAGCTAAGCTGTGGCGAAATGCAAAGAGTCTCTCAGAGCTAACGTGTTATGTTAGGTGACAAAGTAATATTGGATAGAAAGACCAATTGATGAGGACGTCTTTATATAAATATAGTAAATGATAAACATTTGAAATAAAATTGTACTAAATAACAACTATTTGCATTAAAAGCATGGTTAATGATAAATGGATGTTTTAAAAATAAAATAAATGACAACTATTTATTTAAATATTTAATAAATGATCATTATTTGCTATTGTTTTATGATGTTACAAATGCTAGCACAAAAAATTATTTAATTTGAATATTTAATAAGCAATAAAAATGATGATAAAGTCATAAAATTTTGAATATGAAGGAAATGATAAAATTTAGTTTGTTTTGCAAGTATAGCATTGATAATACCTTGGATTATTATTTGGAGCTTTGATATGTTAAGTTTGAAAGATACCAATGTGACATTATGATTTTAGCTAATTTTAGTTTAAAAGTTTATTTTCTAGTGTCATCCTACAAATTGAATCATTATATAATTTTAATGAAACTTTAATGAAAAGAAAAGTTCTTATTTTTTTTAGTTACTTCACATTTTAATCATATCTTAAAGCTAGAGTTTAAAGCAACATGAGTCATTTGTTGTCAAAATTACAAATAAAAATAAGAAATTCTTGAAGAAAGAGCTACTATTAAAAAAAACATCATGATTAAACAACTCGCAATGCTAATTGAGAAAGAAAGAAAAAATCTAAAACTCCATACTATTAAAAAGAATATAAATTATTAAGGAGTCATCTTAATAATCCACCCATCCACATCCATTACTCGTCTTCATCTTCATCTTGGATCACAAATTTTCTTTTTCTTTTCTCCATGACCTTATGATCAGAAATATCATCAACCACTTGATTTTCAGTGTGTTAAATTTAAGAAAAAAAAAGCATCAAATATGTAACATTTATTCATAAATTATATGGTACTTTATAGTGATCGTTAAACGAACGTAATTATATACCTTGGTTGAGTTTCCTATGCAATAGTTGTTAATTGTTCCTTCGTTGCTTTTATTATCTTATTGTATAAGAAACAGTAAAAACTTATTTAAAAAATGTAAAAGAAACTAAGGTATAAAAAAAAGGAAGAAACATAGACATACATTCACCGACACGGTAGAAGTATATTTCTCCTCCAAACTATGAACTGGCTCAAACACATTGTATACCGAGAAAACATCACTACGATGTTTAAGATTATAGTCACTCAATTACAGTTTAAGTATTAGTTTTCTTCCACAAAGATCGGGGATTTCTTTTGGAAATTCATCACTATCTACATCACATTTGTTGAACAACTTCAATGCCGAAGAATCTATCATACGTTCTGCCAATCGATGTAATACTACGCGAGTGATTACACCGGTTTCATCCCACACGACCAAATGAATCTTATACCTAAACATTAAATTAAAGTTAAAATAATGTAGAATATGTAATAGTAAAAATCAATAAACTTATAGTATTTTAAAGATTACAAATTTAATGGAGTGTCTGATTGAATGTTGCAACGGTCACATGTGTAGACACCTTCAACATGATTAATCTTCCTACAACAACCTTTGCATCCTAAGTAAAACCATCCATATTGCGTATCAATGTCATCAATAGTACACAAAATAGTGATGGTATATCCCTGAAATAGTACATGGAAAAAATTAATTTACGAAATATAATTATATGATTGATTGATTGTAAAAGACAAAATAAGTTAACCTTTGATTCATTAAGCCATTCGGCTCTCATAAGTTTCGCTATAGTCATTCGGTTTTCAAACATTGCATCTTCCGTTGTTTTCTGAATGACATCGGTGGATTCAAAAAACTTCACCCGAGGACAAACCCGTGAAAATCTTTCAATTAAAGATGACACAAGGATGCTCGAGGTTCACATACACTTTGCTCGCACTTGTTGTTGTGAAATTTACAACACCTTCATGAAATATCAAAATTATATGTTAGCACACAACCAGAACATCCGAGTGAAATGAAGAAGATTACATATCTATCATTATATATAAAATAAAAGGAATAATAGAACAAACTATATTATAATTAATTGGTTACCTAGATATTTTTTATGCACATAGAAGTAAAAATAAGAATCAAAGGGCCTTTTCCATCATCAATTTTATGCTCATCAATAAATAGTTCTCCAACTTCTCCCTACAATGTTACTTTGCATGTCACCGAGTTACATTAAAAAACAACAAAGTAATAAGAAATTGACCCTCCACATATATTATTTAAACAATAAAAATTCTAGAATCATATTCTTGAATACTTACTAATCTTATATGATTTCTAGATCCCGTTTCCTAAAAGCGCTGGATAAGGTTTCAACATCACCCAATTGTACCAAGCACCCAACAATGTCTGCAACAAATATTATTAATTAGATAGAATTAGAAAAAATATCGTAAATGTATGTCCTAAAGAGACAATGAATTGATAAATCAAACGATTGTACCTGTAAAGATGCTATCATTTTCGAGTATGTTTTTAACCAGTTTTTCACCCACAAACTGAAAACTATTCATCAGAATGGCAGGGACGTTATTCATCTTCTTCATAGTCGTTAAAAGAGTGAACAACATCTTGTACTTTGAATCAACAACTCTATAGTTGCCTAAATTTGTAACAACTTTGAAGTTACTTAAATTGTACACGCCACCTTCTTTTAACAAATATTTGAATTTCGTCACGAAATTTCTTCTTATTGTTCAAGCCATCAACGTATCCTAAACACATACGAAAATTAATCACTAATGAAAAGAAATATTAATTTCAAACAAAAAATGTTAGAATGTGTAGTAAGATATTATACTTGTTTATCAACCAAAACCATATCCAGGCTATATAATTCCCTTTTTTGGTATTGATTGACTCCCACTTGCAGCACAGCCTAACTGTAACAGACCGACACTCATTTTCGACACCAAAATCTTTCAACTCTACGGAATTCATCATTCAAGAATGCTTTATGGTTTCTAGAAAATTATCACACAAATCAAAAGTAGAAGAAATGTATGTAGGATCATGCATATAAATAGTGCAAACATACTATGATAACACATTTATTATCTAGTGTGTAAGACAAAAAGACGCCATAAATTATTTGAATGACATTTATTTACATTAAATCCATAATTAATCATTATAAGTTATAGTGATGTTGTAGTAATTAATCATTATAATCTTTATGTGAATATAAATTTGGGAATGCTTATTGAAATTGGTAATTTACAACATATAGATTTTACAACAATTGGATTTGAACATATAAAAATGCATAGTTAGCATAATAAAGACATAAATAAACATTAGTTCAACATAATATAAACATTTACAGTAAAATAAATAGCGTGCAAATATAAACATAAATTATGTAGGTTTAAAGACCAAAGATAAAACGGTTATAGTGAAATAAATGACATGTAATTGTAATTAGGTAGGTTTAAAGATCAAAATAAAGTTTGTCATTTAAGGAACACCAAGGCTTTGCTTTTATATATATATATATATATGTATATATATATATTAAATAATTTTCTAGACGCATAATGAGACTTATTAATTAAAATATAGCATCTTTAATTATAATTTGGTAGGTTAATTAGCTTTGATACAAAAAAAAATTAATGAAAAATGGATAGCATAAAAATAGGGGATGGTTTAGCATTTTTACCAACTAATTTAGTGTCATTTCTGCATGTTGAATGGTTTAATAAAAGGCTATTGATCGCACACCTATATATACATCAAATTCACGTAAAATCATACAATGGAAACTATGAAAGTAGGTATTGATGATGATGTCTATGAGAAGATATATCATAGACAAGAGTCCCTATTAAATATATATATATATATATATATATATATATATTTAAGTATGCATTTTCTCTACCATGAATAAACACCTATATATTTTTATATAAATTATGAGGGAAAGGGGAAAAGAGGTTTAGTTTTAATTTTAGGTACCTGACGTTGGCCAAGCTTTTGAGAAGAGCATGGAAGGTAGATTTACGGGCATGGCACTATATGAAATGCGTCATGGCTTACGTAGTTCGAATAGGCCAACAGCAAAAAAGACACTGAAGTTCAAATATTAATCCACCTAAAATCAAAATCGTTAATTACATCAGCTTTCTTTTTTATCTCCAAATTAAGGGGTATGTCGGGAACAAAAAATACGGCCATTTTCCTATTAAGACCTTTTGCATCACCATCGTTGATTATTATCAATTGATCCACCATTCATGGTTAATTATATGTACCCTTTCTATGAGTGTGACCAGAATTTAAAGAAAAGAGTGCACCCGGATGATATAATGGATGGGAAATGAGATATAACGTCAACTTTTATCTACAACTATTACCACTACTACTTCAAGTGGTTCACCATCGGTCTTTAATTACATCACATGCATCTAATATGGAAATTGGGAAGCATTTTATAAAGCAAATATCAAGGTCAAAAGCATACCAGTTATAAAAAGCATACTAGTTGTAATACAAGTTGTAAATCTCGAGGTGAAATCTTTTTGACCTCTCCGCTAGACATCTTTCTCTAAAATTGCAATTAAATAAGCTCTTCGAGTAAAAACTACAGTAGGTTGATGCTCAAATTTGCAGATAGACACGGGTAACAACTTTAACTGAAAATAATATTAAAGGCAGTTCCATTTTTACATAGTCATTACACTTTGACAATCAAATCAATAAAGGCCACCCCTATGCAATTGTTTCAAGTACTCCTACCATTTGCAAAAAGTCATTCACTTTGAATCTTATATTGAATATGCGACTTTTGAGTTTCAAGTTTTATGTAAATCTTATTTTCTGTAAAAAATCTTTGGTATTCCTACAAATGGCATGATGTTGGTGGTGACTTGTTAACAAATCTGAATCAACTTTTCATTTAACATGCAGAAACTCAAATGCCGAATTGTGGTTATAGGAAGTAATAAAAGCTAATATATTTCATATCAATCTTAAATGCCGAATTCTGGTTGAGTTTTAGTTGTCCCACGTTGGTTAAAAGTTAAAAGGTTTGAACAAAGTGGTGTTTAAATAAGAAAAGTGGATTGAATGTCTTTGTGCCAATGCATATATTTGGCTCATGGAGATATCTTATATCGGATGACACATTTTACAATATATAACCATGGTTGAAAACCAAACCAACCAAATGGTAAAAATTATAGTTTAGAACACACAATAAAATATCATGCAAAACACAAAGTTAATCATATCATCATTGTAATTTGAAACACTACAAAAAAAAGCCCCCTTTTCCGACGGACATTTCCGTCGGAAATCCGTCGGAAAAAGCCATATCCGTCGGAAATGACCCGTCGGAAATTGGCTAGTCGGTAAAGCCTTTTCCGACGGATTTCCGACGGCTTTTTCCGACGGATTTCCGACGGCTTTTTCCGACGGATTTCCGACGGATACCTTTTCCGACGGATTTCCGACGGAATAAAGTTTTCCGTCGCTAAAGGTTTTCCGACGGATACCTTTTGCGACGGATTTGTTTTGTGACGGATTTTCCGACGGTTTTCCGACGGATTATTTGCGACGGATTTTGGACCGTTTCCGACGGATAACTTTTTCGACGGATTTTTTAAGTTTCCGACGGATATCATTTCCGACGGATTTTTGCCATTTCCGACGGAAATATGGGGACTATTTCCGACGGATATTCCGTCGGAAATCCGTCGGAAATGGTATTTTTCAAAAATAAATAATAATTTAAAATATCCAATTTCCCATATATTAAAATGCAGAATTTATACCAAAACAGTTAAAATACAACCTGTTTATAACAAACGAAACAGTTTTAAATATATAAAATTACAGTTAAAATACAACCTGTTTATAACAAACGAAACAGTTTTAAATATATAAAATTACAAAATTGTATCTGTTATTCTAAACTACGAAGGAGGGTTAGGAGGGTTTTGGTTTTGGAACTGCTGCATTAAAGCTTGCATCTGGTCCGGATTCTGGAACCGCGCCATGAAGTCCTCAAACGCTTTTCTCGTGACCTCTTGTTGGCGAATTTGATCTTCGTACCTTTGTCACCGCTCCGCTTGTTCCGCCTGTTGTTTTCGGTTCTGCTCCGCTTCTCTCTCTCGCTCTAACCGTATTTGTTCCCACTCCGCCTCCAACGTTGCTCTCAAAGACTCAATCTGAAATGTATTCACATTTAACAAACAACAATGGTAAGCGCTAATTAATAAAAACATAACTAATACATGAATGTATTACAACCCTATTTCACATACCTCCGAAGCGGATCCGGAATAACTGTGACGGGCTTGACCGGTCAAATTCATAAAATCGGTCACGTTATTGAATCCGGGAACACGATTCTTTTTCCGACCCCCGACAGCCTTTTCCCACAATTGACCCTGTATCTTTGGACTAAGTGTTGTCGGATCTACATTTGGGTATTCTTCTTGTCTCCGTTGGTGGAACTACATCTACAAACACCAAATGTGTTAAGTACTAAAAACTTATAGACATTTCGGCAGCATAACGGTTGTAATTGGAACATATCCATTAAGTAGATTACACCTATCGTCTGCCCAACAACGGCAGCCCAAACTAATTACTACAAGTTTATCCTATAAAACAAGTCAACCCTAAAAACAAATTAAATTTGTGCCAAAACTAAACTTACCGCCCTATGCTCGTGAGTCTGATCAAGATAAATAGGAGGATCTGTGGGCGGTCCGGTCGCACCCGGAACTAGCTGTCGGTTCGTGCAGTGAACCCGGTCAAATACCTCACTGATGAGGGGCTCGCGGTTCCATTGGTCTCTCTACATGCAATATATATGGGATGTTAGTTGTTAGTAGACAACAAATTCATGATAAATTATATAAATTTAAAATATATAGTAGATGAATGAATGAATACCATCCGTGACCGATGCACAGCGGTGCTAACTGAGCCTCCAGTATGCCTAGGGGCCGTCGACCGCGAACGATTGGCCCTATTGGCCGTGGATTGACGCTGAAAGACCTCACCTATCCAGACCTGTTAAAACATAATTAGTATAATATTGATTACCACAAAAACATAACGTATTGACGCTACATACCTGGTCTATCATTTGGTTCCATAAGGTCCCGTCGAGCCAGTTTGGATAGAATGGCCTCAATCGCTCATAGTCTTGGCGATCCCACTCTATCCCATCGACGGCCTTTGCCCGCTTCGCTGACCATAAGCGAAGTTCTCTCATCTTGTCGGCATAATGGGACTGCAGCGTATCAGTGAAAGCTCAGAAGACGTCTTCATCTTGCTCTAACGGCCACTGGTACCGAGTCTGCATATATTGATCATTGTTTGTAAGTTATAAAATTACATCAAATGGTTTGTATATATATTTCTACTAACCCGAAACTCCGTGAACATGTCAACGAGAGCCGCCGGAGGGATCTGCGAAAAACTAGCCCACGGACCATTGAACATGGACTTCCATATGGCGGTGACATCGCGAATTGCCTCGTTTTCTCTAAATCTTTACCATTGCAAAATGCACAACACAAAAAGTACATTAGTATAATATTGATTACCGCAAAAAATACATTAGTACACTACAACTAGCTACTTACCGGCCACCCTCCAGGTGGAGCACACGTCGGTTATCAGGATTAGTTGGAGCCTCACGTTGAATAGCAGCCCCTCGTCGTCTCGGCTGATATGGCGTGGTCTGATCTCCAATATCGATCTCTACCTCTACCTGATCATCTTCATTCACATGGATATTATCAAGGCCCTCCGGTGTCGTATGTTCACTCTCGGGTGTCGGCTCTTGACTCTCAGGTGTCGTATGTTGACTCCTAGATGAGCTGTCACTCCCGCGACTGAACAAATTTCTAAAAACACTCTTCCCTTTGTTGCTTTGACCTTTTCCCACCATTTTTTCCTATAAAGGTTTAAAGTTAGATATACATACACAAAGATAGAAGATACATACATAAAAATAGATATACATACCCAAAGACATATATACATACACAAATTAAAGACATATATACATACACAAATTAAAAAAAATCGTCATCACAACGACTATTAAATGACTATAATTCCTTATTAAATCAATCTTAATGTTTGCCCAAATGATGGCAACCCAACTATCTAAAACATACATACATAAAATGAATATTAAAACATACATATTAATCCATCATATTAATTCATACATATTAAAACATACATATTAATCCTAATGATTCATACAAAAAAATCATCTATATATAAACTGACATACAAAAAAATCATCATATTAATTCATACAAAAAAATCATCATATTAATCCTAATGATTCATACAAAAAAATCCATCATATTAATTCATACAAAAAAATCCCAATGCATACTACATATAAATAAAAACATATAAAAATCATATTAAAACATATTACATACATATAAATACATATTAAAACATATAAATAAAAACATATAAAAATCAATATATTTAATTAATTATACCTCGCAAATACCCTTATCGGTTTTTAAGACGGAGTTTTCCGTCGGAAATCAGTCGGAGGTTTTGAGCCGCCGGTGGAATCTGTCGCCGGAGGATTATGTCGCCGGAATCTGTGGTGGCGTACGGTGGTGGGGACGGTGGTGACGACGGTGGTGGGGTATGCTGGTGGGGACGGTGGTGGATGGTGGTGGGACTGAGGTGGCTACGGTAGTGGGACGGTGGTGGGACGGTGGTCGGACGGTGGTCGGACGGTGGTCGGACGGTGGTGGGACGGTGGTGGCTACGGTGGTGGGAGACGGTACCGGTGGTCGGGATGATGGTAATGGACACCGTGGTGGGGACCGTGATGGATGGTCGGAATCTGTCGCCGGATTTTAGAAAAAATCGCCGGAATTCGCTATGGGAGAGAAGGAGAAGAGAGGTGTGTAAAATGATAAGTTTGCGGCTAGGGTTTTAATATATACTGCTCCGTTTCCGACGGATTTCCGACGGAAATTTCCGACGGATTTCCGACGGAATCCGTTAAAATTTAAAATTAAATTTAAAATTAAAATTAAAATTAAATTTAAAATTAAAATTAAAATTTAAAATTAAAATTTAAAATTAAAAATTAAAATTAAAATTAAATTTAAAATTAAAATTAAAATTAAAATTAAAATTAAAATTAAAATTAAATTTAAAATTAAATTTAAAATTAAAATTATATATTACATATTAAATACTACAATGGGCCCTGATGGACTTTACATGTCCTAACAGTCTACAATGGGCCCTGATGGGCTGTATACACGTCCTAACAGTCTACAATGGGCCCTGATGGGCTTTACATGTCCATTCGGTCTACAATGGGCCCTGATGGGCTTTACATGTCCTAATAGTCTACAATGGGCCCTGATGGGCTTTATACAGGTCCTAACAGTCTACAATGGGCCCTGATGGGCTTTACATGTCCTAACAGTCTACAATGGGCCCTGATGGGCTTTATACAGGTCCTAACAGTCTACAATGGGCCCTGATGGGCTTTACATGTCTTAACAGTCTACAATGGGCCCTGATGGGCTTTACATGTCCTAATAGTCTACAATGGGCCCTGATGGGCTTTATACGAGTCCTAACGATGCAATGGGCCACGATGGGCTTTATACGAGTCCTAACGATCTACAATGGGCCCCGATGGGCTTTACATGTCCTAACGATCTCTGATGGGCCCCGATGGGCTTTATACGAGTCCTAACGATCTCTGATGGGCCCTGATGGGCTTTACATGTCTTAACAGTCTACAATGGGCCCTGATGGGCTTTACATGTCCTAACAGTCTACAATGGGCCATGATGGGCTTTATACAGGTCCTAACAGTCTACAATGGGCCCTGATGGGCTTTACATGTCCTAATAGTCTACAATGGGCCATGATGGGCTTTATACAGGTCCTAACAGTCTACAATGGGCCCTGATGGGCTTTACATGTCTTAACAGTCTACAATGGGCCATGATGGGCTTTACATGTCCTAACAGTCTACAATGGGCCATGATGGGCTTTATACAGGTCCTAACAGTCTACAATGGGCCCTGATGGGCTTTACATGTCCTAACAGTCTACAATGGGCCATGATGGCTTTATACAGGTCCTGTGATCTGATGGGCCCTGATGGGCTTTACATGTCCTAATAGTCTACAATGGGCCATGATGGGCTTTACATGTCCTAACAGTTTACAATGGGCCATGATGGGCTTTATACAGGTCCTAACGAGCTCTGATGGGCCATGTTGGGCTTTACATGTCTTAACAGTCTACAATGGGCCATGATGGGCTTTACATGTCCTAACAGTCTACAATGGGCCATGATGGGCTTTATACAGGTCCTAACAGTCTACAATGGGCCATGATGGGCTTTACAGGTCCTAACAGTCTACAATGGGCCATGATGGGCTTTACAGGTCCTAACAGTCTACAATGGGCCATGATGGGCTATATGGACTTTAACAACTTCTAGTAAACTACAATGAGTCTTAATGGAGTTTAACAACTCTTAAGAAATTAGGAATGGACTTTATGGACTTCAATCACTAATAGTTCAAAACTACGAATGGACTTAATGGAGTTATTATCGGGTTCGGGTTAATCGGTTCGGATGGCGTAGGACAAACCCAACCCTTTAACAACTTCTCGGGTTCGGGTTTCCATATTTGGGTGTTTATTCGGTTCTCGGGTTCGGGTTTCCATATTTGGGTGTTTATTCGGTTCCCGGGTTCGGGTTTCCATATTTGGGTGTTTATTCGGTTCTCGGGTTTTTTCTCAACCCGAATTTTTTTTAAATAAATAGATAAATTTAAATTTAAATTAAACAAAATTTAAAATTTAAAATTTAAATTAACAAATAAAAAAAAAAAAGGAAATCCGTCGACAATTTCCGACGGAAAGTTTTCCGTCGGAAAGTTCCGACGGATTTCCTTTTTTATTTTTTTATTCCGGCGAAGTTTCCGTCGGAAATTTCCGACGGATTTCCGACGGATTTTTTTGTTTTTTTAAAATCTTTTTTTAATTAAAAAAATCCGTCGGAAATTTCCGACAGATTTCCGACGGATTTCCGGCGGAATATTTATTTTTATTTTTTAATTTTTTTAAAATTAAATCCGTCGGAAATACCTTAAAAATCCGTCGGAAATTTCCGACGGATTTTTTCCGTCGGAAATGCCCTTTTTTGTAGCAGTGAAAGGTGAATCATAAGATAAACACTAAAATAACAATATTGGATGAAAACGTCACAAAATAGTTAAGTTATCGTGTTTGTTATAAGATGGCCATGGAGTATGTAAAATACTTTTCGAACTCCCTTTATGAATATTGGATGAAAATGATGTAAACTTTTATTAGACGCATGACCAAAGTCATACTTATTGTAACAAAACCAAGACCTAATTTTACGCAATTAATCGCGGAAAGCCAAAAATAAACAAAGACCTAATTTTATAGAGAATACCCTCAATGTAGGGCTTTCAATTCATGAATCCATTACTAGTAAGATGTGCTTTCTGTCATGGTTTTCGATGTTTCTTATATGGTTCTTGTGTGTTGAAAAGCAGTAAAATAAGTGAGGAACTTAAGTTGTTGTAAGGCATGTTGTTTTATTACCCACTGAGAAATTTCAAACCTAGCATATACATATAGAGAGAGGAGTATTCTTTTGCAACCCATGAAAATTTTGCAACCCTTGCAACCCACATCTTAACCGTCCATTTTCTATTTTATTTTATTTTTTGATATTTTTTAATTAAGGATGGTTAGATATGATTAAATCTTAACCACGGATGATCAAACAGACGGTTAAGATGTGGGTTGCAAGGGTTGCAACATTTTTATGGGTTGCAAAATAACACTCTTCTCTCTCTCTCTCTCTCTATATATATATATATATATATATATAAGCCAAAGAAAACTTCTATTTGGATATTTGGTGGATGGAAATGTTACAGGAGAGTTCTTCAGCTCCATCAATTCGTTGTTTAGATTACCATCTTTGATTGACCTTTCAAACCAAAGTCGAGAAATGGGCAAGACGGTCCATGAGACGTTTCTTGCATGGTTGTCTGAAATTGTTGGTAGGGATGTATCCTTCTTGTGAATCGAGTACATAAAGACATAAAGATGTAGTTATATAAAGGTAGGAACAACAATGAAACAAACATACTATATGCAGAGAGAGAGATATAGATTTGGTTAAAATGAAATGTAATATCTTCTCTTATTAGTGAACTCTTGATCAAGCACACATCCTAATTGCTGCTTCTTTACATTTGTAATTGCTTACTTGTATGTGTACATGTGAACCGTTTGCATATCATATTGATAACCGTAATTTCTTAAGTATTATTTACCACTTTTCCACCCGTTTTTATTTCTTTTCCCAACCCAAAATACTCATTTGAGCCTACTTTCCCTTTATTTTTCTAAAATCGGTTCAAAGCTAAGAAATAACACAAAAATCAGATTTTGATATGGTGACGTCAGCTGACTGTGAAGTCAGCAGGGAAATATTTAAAATAGCTTTTTGCAGGATTTTGTGGGTAAAATTGGTGAAAAACATTTTCTGGGACTCCCTTGGTAAACCTAAGTCTTGCACAAGAATGTTCGATGAAGACATATGGGTAGAAGACAAGAAGTGGTAGAAGACAAAGGGTGAGAAGTCCCCTTCTCATGCACTTGTCATTTTCCCCATGTCATGTCAGTCTCAAGCCTTCTCTCCTCTTCCAACTATTTAAAGGGACTCTCGGAGCACCATTTTCATAATGGTGGATAGCTGAGAACACACAAACTATCTTATTGGTTTCTAGTTTAATTTAATTTTTTGCTGTAATATCATTTATGTACGTACTGTGGCAGCTTACCACTGTGAACACTTTCAGTTTAATGCATTTTCTGTTTACTTACTTCCTTTTTATTTACATCTGTTTTTACATTATGAAATTGATTATGAGCAGTAGCTAAACCCCCCCCCCCCTTGGGTGTGGGTGTAAGCCGAACACGAGAGAACAAAATGTAACACTTGTGTGTTACTACTTTTTGCTAACTCTTCGGTTTGGTCATTGAAGTCGAAACTTCATCTCAACGCAGACAAGCTGATGACTTTAAGTGTTAATATCAGATCTTAGACCTCGAGAGGGGTGGATCGGAAATACGGATTGAATGATTCAAGGAGGTTCGAGAGAATCTTCAATAATCGCATAGAGATATGTGTTATAGAGATATGCGCATCCCTCCACATCTGGCGGAGCTAAGATCTTCGAGATCTACTTTGTTACGATTGGTAAACCGAATGTTAGCATGAGTAGTACCTTATATTAAAACCGTTTTTCGCAACCTATAAAATGGAACTTCGAGAGGAGAAAGGTATATAGGATCGCTTGTTACCGGCTTTATTAACCATATTTGTTACAATAATATTTTCGTGGAAAACTTACACCCATGCCCACTTGTTGTTAATTGTATTTTTATAAAAGATATTAAATTCTCCAACAAACAAACCAATAATAAAAATCCATAAAACCAAACTTTGCACCGATGGACCGGAATAATCTCTAATTCTTAGTAAGACCAGTCCGTGGACGATCCTGCTTTTTACCGATATACTACTTGTAAGCGAACGCATTAGTGGTGTACACTTGCACCATTTTATTAACACCTTTTAGGTGTGTGATTTTTGCTATCAAGTTTTTGGCGCTGCTGCCGGGGAGTGGCGCGATTTTAAATCCTAAGATATTAATCATCTTTGAGCCCGTGTCGCGAGTTTTGTATCTCTTCCGTGTTGTATGCCACGGCTACAAGACGGAGAACTTTTACCTCTAGATCCCGGAATAGAAATGACCATAAGAAAAAAATCGTAGTGGTAGAAGAGGTCCACGTAATCGGCAACCCCCCGTCTTTAACATTATGGCCGCTAATGAGGGAGGACCTAGCAATCCACCACCACCACCGGTACGGATTTCCGATGATAAAGACCGAGGTATATGGGACTATGCCATCCCCGAGTTTAATCAATTATGCTCGGGTATTATTAGGCCCAATATGATTGCAGAACATTTTGAAAATAGAGCTAAAGCTTGGCTAAATTCACAACCACCCAACTCCATAGCTACTTGGGCGGATTTGTGCGAAAAATTTATGAAAAAATACTTTCCTCCTACAAGGAACGTCAAACTCATAAAAGAAATTTTGCTATTTAAGCAAGAGGATGACGAAGCATTATCGGATGCTTGGGAGAGGTTCAAGGAACTTCTTAGAAAATGCCCACATCATGGAATCCCCCATTGCATCTAGTTGGAAACATTTTACAATGGTTTATCTAACTCTGCAAAAATTGTCCTCGATGCTACAGCGGGTGGAGGTTTTATAGCAAAAAGCTACAATGAGGGTTACGAGATATTTGAGAAAGTTGCCAACAACAACACTGATTGGTAAAACCCCTGAGCACTCACTACCAAGAATGTTTCGTGAGTTAAAGAATCAGACACCATCGCTTCTTTAAATGCACAAATAGTCGCTTTAACAAACTTGGTAAAAAGGAATTTGAACTTAGGGGAGAAAAACCAAGTGCATGCCGTTGTGACCAATCAAAATGAAAGTTGTATGTTTTGTGAAGAAAATCATCCATATGAACTCTGTCCTGGTAACACTGTCTCAGTAAACCATGTGGGAAGTCATGCCAAAAATAGTCCGTTTTCACAGACTTATAACCCAAATTGGGAAAACCACCCCAGTTTCTCTTGGTCGAGCAATCCTGGACTACAATCTCCAAGGGAAAATCCAGGCTCCAACCGTTCTCAGAATCCCCTGGGATTTCAGCAAAACAACAACCAGTCTTACCACAGTGGCAGTCTCCACAGTCCTTTCACAACGGGAAATTCCCATAATTTCACCAAGGACATACTTCACAATCTCAAATACCTAGGCACCAGAACCCTAGAAGCATTCATTAACCAAACCAATGCAACGTTAAAGGGGCTGAGACCCAACTTAGTCAATTTGCGGCCAAACTTAAGGGGAGACAACAAGGCACTTTATCTAGTGACACCGAGACCCCTAGAGGCATTACTAAGGAACACGTTAAAGGCGTGACCTTGAGAAGTAGTTCGGACGTAGTTGGTATACCCATCCAACAAGAAATGAGAGAGTCAACACATGCCTTTAACAAGCAGCACATTCCTGCTTTGTTCACCTCAGAACCAACAACTCCAGACCTCCCTCTAACTCAGACTACCCCCATTATAGTTGAGTCTGCTCTATCCAATAAAGCCTCAGTGGCTACTCAACACAGTGGTGACACTGCGACTACCAGTCATGAGTAAAAGTCAGCAAATAAGAAGACTGCAGAACCTGACCTAAGAGAATTACCTTTTCCTGGCAGATTGAGGCAAAGAAATATGGATGCTCAATTTAAGAAGTTCTTGGACATCTTTAAACAACTCCATGTCAACATACCTTTGGTAGAGGCTCTCGATCAAATGCCAAACTATGTTAAGTTCTAAAAAGACATCCTAAACAAAAAGAAGTGTTTGAGTGAATTTGAGACGGTAGTATTGATCCAAGAGTGTAGTGCCCTCCTTACTTCTAAAATCCCACCTAAACTAAAGGATCCGAAGGTCAACAGGTAGGACATGCGTTGTGCGATTTAGGAGCAAGCATCATTCTCATGCCTTTGTCTGTTTTTAAAAAGCTAGGAATAGAAGAAGTCTGACCACCGAAGTAACTTTACTACTTGCAGATAGATCGATAAAATACCCTAGTGGGAAGATCGATGATATATTGGTCAAAGTATATAAATTCATCTTCCCGACTGATTTTCTAATTCTAGATTATGAAGCCAACAAAAACGTCCCAATCATTTTGGGACGACCTTTTCTCGCTACAGGTAGAACCTTAATAGATGTCCAAAAGGGTGAGCTTACCATGAGGGTTAATGACGAAGAGGTAACCTTCAATATGTTTAAGTCTTTAAGATTTCATGGGGAGTTAGAAGATTGTTCGACAATAAGTGAAAATCTGGACCTAGATCACTACAGTGGTGATCTCACCACTATAGAGATAGCTGACGACCTAATCTTTGAGGATGATTTTTCAAAGGATGTAGCAGCTTTTGAACAGTTAGAGTTTAAGGATAAAACAACTCGGCCCCCGTCTGTAGTTCAACCACCCTATTTGGAGTTAAAAACGTTACCTAGTCATCTTAAGTATGCGTATCTCTTGGAAGATGAAAAACAGCCTGTAATCATTTCCTCTAAGTTGAATGTAGAACAAAAATTTAGGTTGTTAGAACTCTTGAAGAAACATAAGAAAGCCTTAGGGTGGACCATAGCCGAAATAAAAGGAATAAGCTCTTCCATTTGCCAACATAAGATTATTTTGGAAGAAAATAGCCTTGGCAAAGTGCAACCACAAAGAAGACTTAACCCTATTATGAAAGAGGTGGTGAAAAAAGAAATCTTGAAGTGGTTAGATGCGGGTATCATTTACCCCCATATCCAGTAGTAGTTGGGTAAGCCCGGTCCAATGCGTCCCGAAAAAAGGTGGCACCACGGTGATCACCAATGACAAAAACGAGCTTATACCAACTAGAACCGTGATTGGATGTCGTATTTGCATGGATTATCGACATTTGAACTTAGCAATCAAAAAACATCACTTTCCTCTACCATTCATAGACCAAATGCTTGATAGGTTGGCCGGTAAAGAATATTATTGCTTCCTAGACGGGTATTCGGGGTATAACAAAATCCACATCGCACCTGAGGACCAAGAAAAAACACTTTCACTTGTCCTTATGGTACGTTTACCTTTAGGAGAATGACCTTCGGTCTTTGCAATGCCCACGCGACTTTCCAACAGTGTATGATGTCTATTTTTTCAGATATGATTGAAGACCCCATGGAAGTTTTTATGGATGATTTTTCTGTGATTGGTACATCTTTTGAGCACTGTCTTGATAATTTAAGAAAAAGTTTGGAACAATGTGAAGCTCATGATTTAATTTTAAATTGGGAAAAATGTCATTTTACGGTCCAAGAGGGAATTGTTTTGGGGCATTTGATTTCTCCGAGAGTTTTGGAAGTGGATAAAGCAAAGCTAGAAGTTATAACGCAATTGCCCGATCCCGCCTTGGTCAAAGGCATTAGAAGCTTCTTGGGACACGCCTGTTTTTATAGACAGTTCATCAAAGATTTTTCAAAAATTGCAAAACCGTTATGTAGTTTGTTGCATGTAGACAAAAAATTTGAATTTACCTCGGAGTGCAAAATGTCTTTCGAAAAAAATCTGCCCTTGTTACGGCCCCAATTGTTGTTGCACCGGATTGGAACTTACGTTTTGACGTTATGTGCGATGCAAGAGATTGGGCCGTAGGGACCGTCTTGGGTCAAAAGCGTAACAAAATATTTCACCCGATCTACTGCGCAGGCAAAACTTTGATCGATGCTCAAATTAACTATACCACAACCGAAAAAGAGTTGCTTGTCGTAGTTTTCGCTTTTGACCAATTTCGAGTCTACCTTATTGGCACCAAGGTAATTGTCCACACCGATCACTCCGCTATCAAATATCTCATGAAACAAAGCCGATGCAAAGCCTAGGTTTATATGTTGGGTTTTACTTTTACAATAATTAGATGCTGAGATAATTGATAGAAAAGGAGTGGATAACCAAGTGGCGGATCACCTCTCACGTCTAGAAGGTGTTAATTCTAGTGAGGGACATCATGAGATTAAAGAATTTTTCCTCGATGAACAAATTTTAGCAATACACCCATGGTATGCGTTCATAGCCAACTACCTTGCTAGTGGGCTAAGGCCGTGTAACCTCACGGCGCAAAAGTTTAAAAAACTTCTTCATGATTGTAAGCAATATATTTGGGATGATCCTCTTCTTTTCAAAATGGGAGTCGATCAAGTCTTAAGATGTTGTGTCCCCAATTCGGAAATTCAAAACCTTTTGCAGAAATGTCATGCCTCCCCATACGGTGGTCACTTTGGTGGACAACGAACGGCGGCTAAAATTTTGCAAAGTGGATTCTTTTGGCCAACTCTTTTTAAAGACTCTTTCAAATTTGTGAAAAGATGTGATCGATGTCAGAGAACTGGAAATATTTCCCAAAGAAACGAAATGCCCCTAAATAATATTTTGGAAGTCGAACTTTTTGATGTTCGGGGTATCGACTTTATGGGACCGTTTCGGATTTCTTTTACAAACCAATATATTTTGGTGGCGGTAGACTATGTTTCCAAATGGGTAGAAGCAATTGCATGTCCTCATAATGATGCCTAGACGGTAATCAACTTTTTGCACAAAAATATTTTTGTCCGTTTTGGAACGCCTCGAGCTTTAATTAGCGATGAGGGAACACATTTTAAAAACAAAATGTTGAGTGTCGTTCTTATCAAGTACAACATCCAACACCGAGTGGCAACCGCTTATCATCCGCAAACAAATGGACTTGCCGAACTTTCAAACCGTGAAATTAAATGTCGTCAAGCCCCATAGTAAGGATTGGTCACTAAAATTGGATGATGCACTTTGGTCATATCGCACCGCTTTCAAAACCCCTTCAGACATGTCTTCGTATCGTATCGTTTTTGGTAAAGCTTGTCATCTCCCTTTGGAGTTAGAGTATAAAGAATATTGGGCCACTAAGGAACTAAACAAGGTCGAGGATACAGCGGGAAATAAAAGAAAGGTTGATTTAGTTGAATTGGAAGAATTAAAGCATCACGTGTACGAAATTGCTAACATTTATAAAGAAAAAACCAAAATGTGGCATGATCGTCGAATTAATAATCGCAATTTTTGGGAAGGCCAACAAGTCTTACATTTCAACCCTCGCCTAAAATTATTCCCGGGTAAACTCAAGTCACGTTGGTCTTACCCGTTCACTATTGACAAAGTTGGTTAATTTGGTATCGTCGATTTAATTAATCCCGAAGATGGTAGCACTTTCCGTGTAAACGGCCATCGAGTTAAGCACTACCTTCCGGAGGGTGTGCCTAACCCTGTTCAAAATTAATCTGCATGGGGTTTGTGGGTTAGAAATAATCGTTGTAAATAGTAGGTTTATCTTTAATGCTTTTATGTTTATGTTATTTCTTTTTTATGTGTATGCTGCAATAAAATGATCGAATAGAAGAATGGGTCAAAGGCAAAGTGGGAGCAATTTCTTTTTCTGTTGGGTAATAGGAGAGTGGTTTTCAAAAGTGTACGTGCGTTAACCTTGAGTTTTGTTGTTCCAAGCAACATGTGTTTTTTTTAGTGGAAGGAAAACAAATCATTTTTGGTATACTGACTTTCACAAGTCTCTTTAATAAAAAGGGGCTTTTCATCAAAATAGGTCCCACTTGGTTTTCAAGAAAGGACAAAAGTGGTGTTTTTTTCTTTAATAAAATAGCATCAAGGAAAATAATAAAGAAAGGAAGTTTGGGGGTATTTTTGAAAAAAACAAAAAAGAGAGATAAGTACACAAGTTAAAAGATTTAAAAGAAATATCATCATTTCTTCACTTTTGTCTTCCCAAAACCGGCTCCCTCCTTCTCTTTCTTTCTTTTTCAATTGAAAACACCCTTTTACCCACTCCACTCTTTTATCCATTAGCAACAACGAATAACTCTTCCTCTTCCCCTTAATCAGATGGCACGATCAAAGCTACAAACCACCGGACCCTTTCATCGCCACCTCAATAGAGCCCAGTGGGCCGCCGTACGTCAGCGGACCATCGACGAACTACCGTCGAACGACGACACTGACGACCACCCTTATGCCGTAGCCACCACCGAACCATCGTCGGACGCCGTCGTTGCTACAACCATCACCATCGAAGCCACCACCGTCTCGCAGCCTGAACCCTCCAGCCCCATGGTCGGCCGGTACCTCTTCCGTTCCCAAATCCTCGCCGCTCGCCGACACTCCATCGTCGGCGCCGATGCTAGCCCTAAACTCGCCGGCGACGACTCCACTTCCGTCACCGGTGAGAAAACCCCCTCTATAAACCCACTTCAACCACCACCCACTGTCACCACCGGTGCATCAACCACCACCCTCTCCTCCGACCCACTCCCTAAAACTACCCTCACTCACCCCTACACAATGGAGGTTGTGGATGATGCCCA
The DNA here is from genome assembly GCA_036898165.1 of Silybum marianum. Lineage (NCBI taxonomy): Eukaryota > Viridiplantae > Streptophyta > Magnoliopsida > Asterales > Asteraceae > Silybum > Silybum marianum. Next base: position 15,766,133 of record CM072533.1, read on the forward strand.
CATACTCATCACTCACCACCATTCCAGTACCCCTGCCGGAACGGCGACGGCCGACCACGTTTCAGCCACTACCACCCCGACCCATGACCCGTTTACCACTAGCCCTAACCCAAAACCCGACGAGGTTCACTATTCGACCTAAATCAGATAGGGTGACGGATATCGAAGAGGATACCCCGGTTAGAGTGCAACCACTGGTCGATAAGAAAGGAAAGAAACCGATAGTGATCACGACCCCAAGGCGGGTTACTCGCAGTTCTGCCGCAGTGGCGAGTGGCCACCGCCGAGCGATGGGAAGCCCTTCAAAAGGGATCGCTGATTCCACATCCAACTCTTCTTCGAACTCGACTGCTGATGATTCTGTTTTCGATGAGCCATATGAAGATCTTGGCTGTATTGACGAGCCTCTCGCCAAGGTAGTACGCGGATCCCGTCCTCAGACTTCCGAACCGGTAAATCGGCCCTTGTCCACCTTTCAGCAGAGGTATGACACTCTTCTCGATAAAAAGTTACATATGAAGTGTGGTTTTAGTATTGCTTTGGTTGAAGGGCATGATTTTCTGAAGTCCCATTTGCTCGCCACGGGTGGAAAAATTTAGTCCCTCACCCCTACCGTGTCAATGTCACTTTGGTACGGGAATTTTATGCTGCTTTCGAAGACATGGGAGGGTGATGTTGTCATTATTCAGGTCAAGGATGTGTTATGTTCCGGCCACACCCTGAACGAAACGCTAGGGTTACAGCCCCCGTTAAATTGTTCCTTTGCTCGTTACATAACTGAGGGTGTAACGGAGGCTGACAACCGGGTAATCGTGGACACTCTTTGTTTACCTGGCCATGGTTGGACGAAGGATGGTCAAAGGGACATCATCTGCACGACTCACTTGCATTTTGCGGCTAATCTTTGGTCTAAGTATGTGCGACACAATATCATTCCATCCTTGCATGATTGCACTTTGCCGCACGACAAATATGTCATTTTATATTGTATTATGAAGGATCTCTCGATAAATGTTGGTACCGTCTTAGGGACCGTCATAGGTGATGTTAACACCCGTTGTTTTTCTCGTTTAATGTCTCCGAGCGTACTAACTCGTTTATGTCAAGCTCATGGAGTACACAATATAAGCCCGATACAGTCCAGTACACCTCTTCCCAACTTGATCAAAGCACTGTTTCAAAGATGTTGCGTTCGAATTTTCTTTTGCAGATATACCACCTCCGAATGTCGGAACGGTCCGTCGAAGGGACCGTGCCTGGAAGCCGGCTGCTCTTCCTTCGACACCGCCTGCCACCCGCTCACCATCGCCGCCCTGTGCCCAGGTATCATAGCCTCCTCCAAGGACAACCACAATCTCTATGCCGACAGATCCAAAGCAGCTCATGCAGATTATTTCTTCAAAATTAGACCAACAAACGAACATGTTAAACAAAATCTTGGTCGAAGTGGCAACCCTTGACTATCGCATCGGGAACCTCGAGACAGAATGTGTGGCTTACTGGGCCTATGCTGAAGGAGTTCATGCAGCAACAGCCACCCCAGATGCACCTTCACCAGCTTTCCCGCAGATTCTCCACACTTTTGTTCCTGCTGTCACTCGCCACAGTGGTGAGACCTCACAACCACCACCACAAAACTGACTTTTGGGTTTATTTCTAAAACTTTGAATTGATTATGTTGTTTCTTTATCTTTTCGTTTGACCAGTTATGTTGGGTACATTATTTTGTTGACACTTGACCCTTGTGACTCGTGCTTTATTTTGGTTTATCATATTTTGGATGTGGTTATGTCTTTCTATATTGTGTATGTTGGATTTTTTTCACAGGTACGTCTCGCTCTTGATTCCGGAGTCCTTTTGGTTTGAAAGGACGTGGGCCATTTTTCGATAAACATTCGGCTCATACACTTACCCTTGTAACCACGTTGAGCCAAACACAAATTTTTTTTACCATGCGGACATTGCAACCTCTTAAGTTTGGGGGTGGAGGCTCATTTCAAAGATTTACCAAAAGTCCCCATGCTTGTTTCTAGAAAATCATTCAAAATATGGCCACCATCACTAAACCTTTCGGCCAAATCGATTTTCTCAAAAAGAAATCAAAAAAACAAAAACAAAAAAATATATATAACAGTGAAAATCGGGAGAATACCAAAGGGCAAACCAAAGAAAAATGATGCAAAGTTTCTCCTAGAAAAATAAATAGGTTTGAGGGAACCGCAATTATCTAGAAAGTGACCAAAGCTGCAAATGCTTACCCGCTCAAGACCCGCTGATCAAACCAAAAGATGTGAGGAACAAGGAGAAAGGCGTGCCACGATTAAATCCAAAGGTAAAATTCTCATCCAAGAGTTTTTGCCAAAATGCCGGTCATTTCTTTTTCGTTTTATCACTTGAGGAAAAGTAATATCCTAAGTTTGAGGGTGTGATAACCGTCATTTCTTAAGTATTATTTCCCACTTTTCCACCCGTTTTTATTTCTTTACCCAACCCAAAATACCCATTTGTGGGTAAAATTGGTAAAAGACATTTTTTGGGACTCCCTTGGTAAACCCAAGTCTTGCACAAGAATGTTGGATGAAGACATGTGGGTAGAAGACAAGGAGTGGTTGAAGAAAAAGGGTGAGAAGTCCCTTTCTCATGCACTTGTCATTTTCCGCATCTCATGTCACTTTCAAGCCTTCTCTCCTCTTCCAACTATTTAAAGAGACCCTTGGAGCATCATTCGCATAAAGGTGGATTGCTAAGAACACACAAACTATCTTATTGCTTTCTAGTTTAATTTAATTTTCTGCTGTAATATCATTTTTGTACGTGCTGTGGCAGCTTACCACTGTGGCCACTTTCAGTTTAATGCACTTTCTGTTTACTTACGTCCTGTTTATTTACATCTGTTTGTACATTATGAAATTGATTATGACCAGTAGCTAAACCCCCATTGGGTGTGGGTGTAAGCCGAACCCGAGAGAACAAAATGTAAAACTTGGTGTTACTACTTTTTGCTAACTCTTCGGTTTTGGTCATTCAAGTCAAAACTTCATCTCAACGCGGACAAGCTGATCACTTTAAGTGTTAATATTAGATGTTAGACCTCGAGAGGGGCGGATCGGAAATACGGCTTGAATGATGCAAGAAGGTTCGAGAGAATCTTCATTAATCGCATAGAGATATGGGTTTTTTGCATAATCCTACTAAGGTTCAGATGTCGGTCGAGTGGGTATGTCATAGAGATATGCGCATCCCTCCACATCCGGCGAAGCGAAGATCCTCGAGATCTACTTAGTTACGATTGGTAAACCGAATGTTAGCATGAGTAGTACTTTATAATAAAACTGTTTTTCGCAACCTAAATAATGGAACTTCGAGAGGAGAAAGTTATATAGAGCCACTTGTGACCGGATTTATTAACCGTATTTTTTACAATAATCTTCTCGGGAGGAAACTTACACCCATGCCCACTTGTCATTAATTGTGTTTTTATAAAAGATATTAAATTCTCCAACAAACAAACCAATATTAAAAATCTCTAAAACCAAACTTTGCACCGATGGATCGGAATAATCTCTGATTCTTAGTAAGACCATTCCTTGGAAGATCCTGGTTTTTACCGGTATACTACTTGTAAGCGAACGCATTAGTGGTGTACACTTGCACCATTTTTGTGACACCTTTTAGGTGTATTATTTTTGCTATCACATATGTATCTTTTTAGAAAACAAAAAGCAATTAAAAAAAGATTAAATGATTATGGTAGTCTGCTTTTAACATTGAAGTGCCAAATATGTTGATTTCAATTTTCAGAAACTTAACATACCATTGTTGATCATTCGCATTGTAATATATACACCAGATAAGAAAACAAAAAAGTATCACATTTCATCAATAGCACCTAAAAACATTTCACTACTGAATAAACAACTTTCTATATAATAAAGCTACTATGAAACCGCCACGTATAGTTGACCAAATAAGCTGTGAGGGCATTTAAAGAAATCATTAAGCAACTATTTGTTATTTGCTACAGAGGTCACAGAAATCATCAATTGCTCGGAAACAAAACTCATCAATAATAACTTATGTAAATCAAACAAAAATTTGCTATTTTTTATTATTAACATGGATATCCAACCTGCTACGCGAGCCGACTAATCCCACGGCGACTACCCGCTTTACGGGTAACCCGGAGTCACCGCATTTGAACCTCCGTGGCCACAAGGGATGTTTTTTACCCCTCCCTGGATTTGAACCTGGGACCTCCTCGTACTGGTTGACCTTTGGAGCCCAAGCTCAAACCATTGAGGCACCACCCTTGTGGTTTAAAATTTGCTATTGAGTTCAAAGGAATCATCACTTGCTCGAAAACAAAAAACATCAATCATAACTGATATAAGATCAAACTAAAAATAGAAAATACCTACTTAACCTCTAAAAACATCACCAAACCGTGAACAGTAGTGCCTTTCCTTTGTATATTCTCTACAATCTAAACAACCAGGCGTGAAATCCCCTAAATGGGAAAACCTAAACACCGGTCAAAAATAAGCCATAACAGTGTACAGAGATAGAAAGTTGGTAAGACAAGGAAGGAAGTTGAGTTGGATGATAATTACTCATTCCAAACATATTAATTCTTGAACTGGTATAGAATGATGTGAAAATCGATATAAAAGCATACTAAAATAATGGACTAAATTTTGAAGATGTCAACCGGAATGGCAAGACTTTTACCATGTTGATCAGATTCTTTGAGCTTCTCCTTCATCTGCTTGGACATCTCAAGAATCTCAGGTGCGTGCACATTTAGCAAATCATTAAATGAGACGAACCATAAATTGATACAAATGTGCATAGTTGCAGGCGTTATTCACAAAAAGCGCAAGAAATGAAATCCACCTGGGTAACCGCCGACACATAAATAGAGAAATTTTTCTTGTCACATTCAACAATGACCCTGTGTATAACATCATCCAATTCCCTGTCATAGTTATCTTGACCTTTTGCCTTGGCTTCTTGGTATTTGAATGCAATTGAGTAAACACTAATGTTCAAATTTTAAGCATATTAGATGAGAGAGAATGTTAATGTACATTTACCAACTCTATAAAGTTTAAGAACTAAAGTTAGAAATAAACAGAAAGTGGCGACTGCAAACACGTAGCATAACCATCTAAAAGAACCAAATATGGTAAAAGTTATATGGGTGAAAAAAGGATACTATTTCCTCTGCTGAAATTAGTGCACCTTCGGGTATGGTCCCATGTCCATTTTCTGGAATTGAAAACATAGAAATTTGAGTTAGGGTAGTAAATTTTGTCATCATAACAAAACAGGTAGCTAAAATCATATGCATAGGTCGAAATCGGATGTGACTAAACAGAAAGTGCAGCTTAATTACATAACACTGCATAAATTCATTGTTTGTTAAATGGTATCATTTTATCCTTACATCCCACTAATCTCTCGGTGTTCCTTATCATCTAGTGTTCCATTAACACCCTATAAACATTGAAATATCAACAATTCCAAACACTAAACCCAACCAATTTGGTTTCAACTTAATATGCGACTTGGGAATTACAAAAAGCATTCAATAATCCAGAATTTGGTTTCAATTTACTTTATTGTTCGAGAAGTATTGTAATAAATTGTTTGCTTTGCATAAAAGGGTTTTCACCAACCCTCATAACCTACTTCGTGTAGCACCAAATACAACAATTAAAAAAAAACTAATTGTTTAAACGAATATTCTTCGTTTACGTGTGCATAACTGCATATAGACAGATAAACGAATTTATGTAACTTACATTGAGGTGGAAGAGCTCGAAAGGGAAAAAACGGACTAAGAAGACATGACAGACATCACAATCGTAGTACTTGCAATTGAATTCTCTAACATCTCCATTACGCTTGGCTCCCATCAACACGTACAGATGCTACCTTAGTGCATCCATCTCAACAAAGCACAATATAATTGACGATGTGAATACATATTGTATATATATATATATATATTAGGTTAAGCTAAGGCATCGACTTGGATCGGAAAAGCAAAGATGAATATGAGGTTTGCTGATAATTAGCCATTGTCGATTTCGAAAAGGAACACCTTCAATAAGAAACAATTCAAGCATCGATTTATCGATCTGGATAAACAAAACAATTCAAGCATCTACTTCGATCTAAAAAGAAGCAGAATAAGATGAATATGAGGTTTAATAGAATCATACTTCGTTGATCTGAAAAGCAATAGAAGAAGATGAAATACCCATTTCGATTTAAAAAAAAATCGATAAGATGAATTGTGCACCTCACCTACATCATACTTCATCATGAATAAATCGTAGCACAACAGAAGAAGACGAATATGTGGTTTGCTGGTTTACCCACCGTCGATTTTGATAAGTAACACCGTCGATTTTGATAAGCAACACCTTCGGTTTCAGAATTTTTGCCATCTAGGGTTGGGAGATGAGAAGACAGGAGTTTCGATAAAGAGCAATAGGATATGTCATCGTCTTCAGGTCTGCGCACTCGCTGGAGGTAGACTAACGGTTTCGGAATTTTTGCCATCTAGGGTTTGGGAGATGAGAAGATGGAGACGAGGGATGCCAATGTAGAAAAGAAAAAGAAAAAATTCTCAAAAGATTGAGGGAGCAGGATTTTGAAATCTAGAGCTGTGAGGAGGCCATGTCACCAACCGGGAACTGCTTTTATATAGATATAGATAGATTACCAGTTACAATGCACAGTTTTTTAGTAAGTTTTTTAGTAGGTTATGTACATGCTCCAATGAATTGAACAACATCCTTGTGTCAAATCTTCCTGCCAAGAGAGGGAAAATAAAAGAAAACATAACCAGATGTCAAAGAAATAGAAATGCAAAGGAATAATAAATGAATCCTCCATCTTCTAGCAAACATCTCTAAAAACTTGCAATTAATTGACTGATAATGTTAGGTCTATTATTATTTAATTGTGACAAAATAAGAAAAAGCTATGCCTGATTGTAAAACGAAGTTTATAATTCCTTCAACTTTTTGTTTTTTCTTAATTAGCTTAGACCTAGCAATATAAATAGGACATTAGGGTTTTCCTTTATGTTGGTCGATACATATTAGAGAGAGAGAGCCGTAATTCTGCTGTATTGTAATCGATCAAAGTGCTAAACAAGAAATATATGATTACGTAAGTTCTTTTATCATCCTTCTTGTCTTATTACTTTGCTATTAACGTTTTATTGTCATTGTGCTTATTATAATGGGATCCACAATTGGAATCAGAGCCTGAGATCGCGAGTTTTTACGATTTTCCGAGCAAACCACGAAACAGAAGGTAATTTTATTGATTTCTGCGAATTTCTGATGTTTGTTGAAGTTTTATCGAGTCCTTCTGTAGGTTAAATTTTCATCGAGTCCCACTAATACATGTTATACCCGATAAAACTACATTCTGAATTTTTTGTCGACTGCATCATAACTGTTCTATCATTTTTCATCGATCCGCTCTATTTTTCATTTAATTTCTATCGATCTAGCAATCTGTTTATGTGTGATTTTATCGACTGCTTATCTGTGTGTTTCTCGATTTAAATAGTCTATTCTGTTTGTTGGAGTTTTTCTCAATTCTATCTTTCTGTTACTTAACCTTTTATCGATTCAACTGAGTTTAATCTTGATTTTTTTTATCGACTCCTGTTAAAATATTTAAATCTGTTTAGTTAAAATTACTTAAGTTTATTTTCTTTACTTTTGAATCTCTTTACATAAGAAAACTCAGGAACTTGTGACTCCTGCTAAAGAATTCCTTTGTAAAATCATAAACTTTTATAATCTTGATCTTTTCTGTAATTGAACGAATAAGAAACTCAAAAACCCAGACAGTCTTGTCCATAAAAAGACTAGTTATTTTTAGTCAAGAACCCTGTGTTTTTGTTTTCTGGGTTATCAATCTCAGAAAACTTAGAATTAAATTTTTGTCGAGTCCTGTTGAATCGAGAAAATTTTGATTGAGTACTCTAGATTCGAGAAATCTTTAAGTTTGGTTCTGATCAAAGTTTTATATTTTATTATCGAATTAAGTTAACTCGGGAACACTGAGGTTATCGATCGATCAAAAATCTGTTCATCGAACAAAGCTCTTTCGACAACAGATTTTATCGAGTCTCCTTCACTCGATAAAAAGCTTTTCATCGAGCCAAATTTCATTCGATAAAAAGTTTTTCATCGAGCCAAATTTCATTCGACATATTTTATTATCGAGCTTCTGTCACTCGATAACAATTTTTTTATCGAGTAATTCCCACCCACAACAATCCTTAGACCCATATCGATAATTTTTTATCTATTCCCTTTGTCACTCGATAATAACCTACAGTTTCAAGCGACAACTCAGAAATTTTAAAAACTCATCGATCGAGGTCCACCCAAAAAGTACAATGACTACCCGTGAAGCAATGACTATTGGATCAGACACCAAACTTCCAATTCTCTTCCCGGGCGAATATTTTCAATGGAAGGATAGATTCCTTGACTTCATCGAACGACATGACTATGCCGATGAGATCATGTGTTCCATCAAGGAAGGTCCTCCTCCAACCTTTTACCAAGATTTTCCCGCTATGTCGAACAATGAACCCCCGACTCCCGCTCGAAGGGAAGTTAAACTCAAAAGTTCATGGGATGCAAACAAAAAGAGGATCATGAAAGGTGACCAACTTGCCCGTTCTTATCTACTTATGAGCCTCCCGAATGACATTTATATGAACATTGATAGCCACAAAAAAACGGCTAAATAAATGTGTGAGGTCATCGAAACGTTCATGCCTGGAACGAAGATTGGCACATAACTCAAAATAACAAACTGCATCTCACAATATGAGGAATTCAAAGCAAAAGACGAAGAGAGTCTTACGAATACATATACCCGGTTTGTTCAACTGGGTAACGAGCTAAGTAAAAATGAAATTCTTAAGACCAAGATCGAGAATAATGTTAAATTTGTTAGCAATCTTCAACCGGAATGGCGTCGGTTTGCTAATCAAATCAAACATAACAAATATCTTGTTGAAATCGATCTTCATTAAGTCTATGAAATCCTCCAACAAGATGAAGAGGAGGTTCTTGAACTAATGGGATTGAATAAAAGGAAGAACCCGGGTCCAATCGCCTTGATGGCAAAAGACTCCTCTTCCGCTCCTCAAGAGCTGTTTCCCGATTTGGAGGATGAAGACTTTGATTATGATCCCGAAATTGCCAAACTGCAACAGGCCTTCCTTACGAGATCTTTTCAACAAAAGTTCTCACGACGCTCGAACCCCAATCACTAGAGGTATGCCACGGGATCTAAGACCATGAGCGAAAGGCCATGTTTGAACCAAAGCCGAAAAGAGAAGACCCACGCTCGACACGCAAGCCTGAAGACAAGTTCAAGGGTGAGATGAGCCTGTGTTATAACATTGGAAAATCGGGTCATTATGCACGAGAATGTAAGAAGCCAATCGTGTAGGATTCCAACTACTTCACGTACAAACGGATGTTGGCTAAGCAAAAAGAAGCCGGTAAAGTTCTTCTTGCCGAAGATGAACAATGGCTTAACCAAGACGATGAAGATGACATGGAAAGGGATACTCAAGCTAACTTCCGCTTGATGGCTTACATTAATGACAATACCTCTCACGCTTCCGACTACACACCCGAGGTAAGCCCTTTTGATTATGATTCTTTTGTATCTCAAATGCATGATTTAATGAGTAAATTAAAAGAATTACAATCTAAATTGAAAACCGAGAAACTCTTGGTTTCCAATTTAGAAGCACGCTTAGAAAATAATCATAATCAATTGCTTTTGATGCAAACTGAACTTGTCACTACACAAAGCATAGCGCACAATCACGAAACCGAAATAAATGGTTTTAAAAGAAGAAAATGATCTGTTTAAACAACAAATTTCTGATCTCACACTTCAACTAAACACATTTAGGAGTGAGACTGTCGACTATTCCTCTAAGTTTGACTTTGTCAGTTTTCAAAGAATAGATCTCTTATAAAAACTCTAAAATTTAGAATTAAAATTAGACAAGCTTGGTCAAACTGAACACGCTATTCACTTAAATGCTCCGAAAAATTTAAGTTCTAAAGCCGGGTTAGGTTTTGAAAACCCGAAACATTTAGCTAAGGCAATTTATAATACTCTGACGATTTATAAATTTGAATATCTGAACCTTTGTCCAAATTATCAAATTCAATTCATGAAATGGGACTCTTCTGTCGAAGAAACAAAAGATTGGAAGAGACAAAACAAAAACTATTTTCAAATTCTCTTCTGCTACCCTCAAAGAGTAGAAGAGGAATCTTCAAAAGACTCTCTTCCAAACAATTACTTTCCATCATATTCTACTGAAGAACTTCAAAACAAGATTCCAGAATGTAAACCTTACATTCCCACTCTATTCTTAGAAAAGAAAATCATTCAACTCGAACGGGTGATGAAATCTGAACGTTCTTTAGCGGAAAAGGAAAGGGCATCTTTGTTATCTAAAATACAACAACTCGAAGCCGAGACTTTACAATTGACCAAATATCATGAAAATGATACGATGTCAAACATGTCAACGTGTAAAGCCTTTGTTAGCAATTATCTTGATGATTGCAAAGAGTTGTTCAAATGTGATCCCAATTAGGTTCCTCCCAAACAAAAATGCTCTTTTAGTTTCAATGATGACTTCGATGCCTGCTCGAATATATCTTCAATTGAATCTGAAGAGTTATAAATGATATGTGTGATGAGTTTGATTTCAATCCTGTACTTCCTACATACACTGAATTTTTGGACAATGGCAAACAACCGATGGAATCCGTTCCCATTCCTACGGAAATACCAGAGTTTTCCACGAGCCAAAATCAAAACACTCCTAAACAAACCAAAACCAATCATGTCTTTAAAAATCATACTAACCTGTTCCTTTCAATATTTCAGCGCTACATACTTTAGAAACCAAGTCTGTTTGGGTCAAAAGGGGCACGCATACTAAAAAGCAAACACCCCGCAAAGGAGACAAGTTTTTACATTAAAATGTCAAAAGAAAAAGTTCTAGATTTCGTTTTCCTTATCAAATTCATTCCTTCAGACATTTAATTAAATTTTCTCGTAATAAAATTTGATGTTCTAATTGCGGTGTGGAAGATTTTGTTCGTAATCCTCCTATTGATTATGGTTATGGTTATTTTCCGGACATACATAATTCATTTAATCGCAAATTTTATCATTCATCACCTATTTCTAAATCGGGTCCGAGAAATCAAGTGACTAACGCCCATAAGTCTCACCACAAGTGGGTACCCAAGGGTGCGATGTCAAGTAACCATGATGGACCCATTTACAAATGGGTACCTAAATCTGCCTGATTTTATGCAGATTCGTCATGTGTGGTACTTATATTCCGAATGCTCTAAACACATGATCGGACAAAAGGAGTTGCTTGCCAATTACACTGAAAAGAAGGGCGGATTCGCCAAATTTGGCAACAATCACTTGGCACCGATCAAAGAATATGGTGATATCATTCAAAACAACATCACCATTTCCGACGTTTCATATGTACAAGGCCTAAGCCACAACTTGTTGAGCATTGACAAATTCTATGACAAGCAACTTGAAGTAAATTTCAGACCCGAAAGATGTTGTGTTCGCACATTTGATGGAAAGGAGCTTCTAGCCGGCACGCGCAAGTCCAACCTCTACACGATCGATATTTCCCAAGTGAACGCACCCTCAAGTGTTTGTCTACTATCAAACGTTTCTAGTCCGAAGACCTGGTTATGGCATCGTCGCTTATCTCACTTAAACTTCAAGAACATCAATCGCCTCTCCGTTCAAGGATTAGTCACCGGTCTCCCAGCTGTTAAATTCGACAAACCGCATCTCTGCGACTCATGCGAGATGGGAAGGATGAAGAAGGTCTCCCACAAACCCAAGTTGGTTCACAACACCACTCGACCTCTTCAACTCTTTCACATGGACTTGTGCGGCCCTATGCGGACTCAAAGCATACATGGCAAAAAGTATGTTCTAGTGATGGTGGACGATTTCTCCCATTCACATGGGTAAAGTTCGTTCGTTCGTTCTAAGGCTGAAACCCCCGACACCATCATCACGTTTCTCAAATCCATTCAAGTAAAGCTAGAACTTACTGCCCAAACCATACACACTGATAATGGGACTGAATTAAAAAACCGTTCCCTTGACGGTTATCTCGAATCGGTTGGCATAACCCACACATTTTCTGCGGCTCGAACTCCGCAACAAAATGGTGTGGTCGAACGCCGAAATCGAACTCTCGTTGAAGCAGCCCGCACAATGCTTACGTTCTCCAAGCTTCCTCTCCATCTTTGGGACGACGCTATCAACACTGCCTGCTACACTCAAAACCGATCTATCATTATCAAACGCTTCAACAAAACACCTTATCAGTTGGTCTTCCATCGCATTCCTTCCATAGAGCATCTTCGAACGTTTGGCACTCGGTGCTTCGTCCTAAATGCAAAAGAAGATCGTGGAAAACTGAAGCCGAAGGCCGATGAAGCTTACTTCCTCGGATATTCACCGAATGCGTCTTCCTATTAGGTCTACATTAAAAACGCACGTTGCATCACGGAAAGTGTAAATGTTCAATTTGATCCAAAAACAGAAATGGCTCCTGAACAAGACAGTTATGGACTCACGCTGACCGGCATTTTAGCTTCCGTTTATATTCGTTCGGAACCTGCCCAAAACCCAGTCGAAACATCTACGTCCACATCCGCTAAGTCAAATATGGATGACTTATTCGAGTATTTCTACTCGGATTATTTTGGACCATCCACCGATCCTCCTCTCCAGATTCCCCCGCCTATCTTGGAGATTGCTGAGACCTCGAATCTTTCTGGACCGCCTATTACAACGGAAACTGTCTCAACTGCTGCATCTCCAAGCACATCTTCAACTGTTCCTCCAACTCAAACAGTTACAACAGATGCTCCTCTCGTTCCACTTGAACCTCAACCGGCTGCTCACCCAAACCATACGGAACCGACATCCTCTCCCCCACCATCCACCTCGACCCCCTCGGATGTCTCAAGTGCCTCAAGATCATCAAACGTGGCACCAACCTTGGAATCACTTCAAGATCTCCCATTGGGCTCATATGAAGATGACACCCGGATCCAAATGCCTTTCAAAAGCTTCCTCATACAACCAAATGGATCCACTCTCATCCCAGCCGAAATGGATCTTCAAGAATAAACAAGACCATTATCGGCACGAAATGGATCTTCAAGAATAAACAAGACGAAGATGGAGTCGTTATACGCAACAAAGCTAGACTTGTCGCAAAAGGATACCGCCAACAAGAAGGCATCGACTACGACGAAATATTCGCACCCGTAGCCCGCATTGAAGCCATTCGGATGTTCTTGGCTTACGCGGCACACACTAACTTTGTCATTTTCCAAACGGACGTCAAGACGGCCTTCTTAAACGATGTTCTACGTGAAGAAGTCTATGTATCCCAGCCCGACGGGTTTGTGGACTCCTCCAAACCATCTCATGTCTACATACTGGACAAGGCTCTCTATGGCTTGAAGCAATCCCCACGTGCATGGTATGATAGTCTGTCAACCTACCTAGTGAAAAATGGATACTCCAAGGTGAAATCGATCATACTCTTTTCATTAAAAAGGACAAAGGGGACATTATGCTCATTCTAGTCTATGTGGACGACATTATTTTCGGTTCGACTAACCCACAACAATGCAAAGAGTTCTTCGAACTCATGATTGCAGAGTTTAACATGAGCATGATGGGAATGATGAATTTTTTCCTTGGTCTTCAAATAAAACAATTTTCTACGGAAATATTCATCAACCAATCCAAATACATCTATGTTGGTCCCAATAAGGGTCTACAAAAGTTAATAATATAGTAAACAGTTTGTAGAAAGGGGGGGGGGGTTGAATACAAACACACAAACTTTAGGTTTTTAAATAAGTTTATTAAACATAAACAGATTTATAGTTACAAGCGGAAATTAGAACAAGTTTAAAACCTATTCTATTGTAACTAGAGAAACACAAAGTTTGATGCACAAGAATAAGGAAGAAATAAACTTAGAGGGTTTAGGCTAGAAAAAAAGCATGCATTAGAATGAAGATGATATATGCATTCTATTTATACTCGTTTGCATTTAATGCAAGACAAAAGGTATATGCCACGTGTCAAGCTTTGATAGGAAGCTTGTCCTTGCAAATAAGACAACCATGTTAGTGGCCGACTATGGACAGTATCATATCAGATCTGATAGGGACATAAGAGACAAGTCGTACGTCCTTTTCTGACAAGGTAAAAGGTTTGAATTTTGTGCATCGAGGATAAGATCAATCTTGAGTCTTGTGTGAGAAGCTTCATTTGATCGCTGACACTAATTGTTCAAGGATGAACTTCAGTGTCGCTGACGCTTCATAAGACTTCACACTTTTAAGTAGATAATTGCTGCTATCGCTGAACCTCTTTAGGTCACTTAGCTGATTATCTCTTTCTTCAGCTTTGGTATTCGACTATCGCTGAATGGTCTTTTGGTGTGATGGTTGATCTTCAGGTCTTCATACATAAGTTGTTGTTCCTTGATCTTCAGCGATCGCTGATGGTACTCAGCGTATGATATCGATGAATTTGAACAGAAGCTTATCCAAGGAATTTTACTAAGTGTACAAGAGGAATCATATTCAAATCTTTGAGAGGAGTTATGATCAACAATCGCCCCCTATTTGATTATGATTAAGCAACATAGGAAAATTACTTTTAAGAGATTATTAAGGACGTGCGGAATTTGAAATAAATTTACTAAGTACTACGGATGCTCCTCTCGTTCCACCATCTCCAAGGACATCTTCAACTGCTCCTCCAACTCAAACAGTTACAACGGATGCTCCTCTCATTCAACCTGAACTTCAACCGGCTGCTTACCCAAACCATACGGAAACGACATCCTCTCCCCCACCATCCACCTCGACCCCCTCGGATGTCTCAAGTGCCTCAAGATCATCAAGCGTGGCACCAACCTTGGAATCGCTTCAAGATCTCCCATTAGGCTCATATGAAGATGACACCCCGGATCCAAATGCCTTTCAAAAGCTTC
This sequence comes from Silybum marianum, assembly GCA_036898165.1. Lineage (NCBI taxonomy): Eukaryota > Viridiplantae > Streptophyta > Magnoliopsida > Asterales > Asteraceae > Silybum > Silybum marianum. The sequence continues at coordinate 15,781,302 of CM072533.1, forward strand.
CTCATACAACCAAATGGATCCACTCTCATCCCATTGATCAAATTATCGGAGATCTAGCCGGACCAGTTATGACACGTTCAACCTCGGCAAATGATTGCATATTCTCCTCTTTTATAGGCAAGATCGAACCCACATCCATTCAAGAAGCAATGAATGATCCTGACTGGATTGTGGCCATGCAAGAAGAACTCAATCAGATTGAAAGCCTGAAAGTATGGCGCCTTGTTCCTCGTCCTCGAAACAAGACCATTATCGACACGAAATGGATCTTCAAGAATAAACAAGACGAAGATGGAGTCGATATACGCAACAAAGCTAGACTTGTCGCAAAAGGATACCGCCAACAAGAAGGCATCGGCTACGACGAATCACTCGCACCCGTATCCCGCATTGAAGCCATTCGGATGTTCTTGGCTTATGCGGCACACAAGAACTTTGTCGTTTTCCAAATGGTCGCAAGACCACCTTCTTAAATGGTGTTCTACGTGAAAAAGTCTATGTATCCCAGCCCGACGGGTTTGTGGACTCCTCCAAACCATCTCATGTCTACATAATGGACAAGGCTCTCTAAGCCCCACGCGCATGGTATGATAGTCTATCAACCTACCTAGTGAAAAATGGATACTCCAAAGGTAAAATTGATCATACTCTTTTCATTAAAAAGGACAAAGGTGACATTGTGCTCAATCAAGTCTATGTGGACGACATTATTTTCGGTTCGATTAACCCACAACAATGCAAAGAGTTCTCCGAACTAATGATTGAAGAATTTAACATGAGCATGATGGCAATGATGAATTTTTTCCTTGGTCTTCAAATAAAACAATTTTCTACGGGAATATTCATCAACCAATTCAAATACATCTCGGATATGTTGTGTAAATATAACATGACGTCTTGTTCACCGATTGGTACACCCATGTCCCCGTGTTCAAAACTACACGCTGATCCTTCGGGAAAAGACGTGGACTCTAAAAATTACCGGGACAGGGTTGGTTCTCTCATGTATCTTACGGCTAGTCGTCCGGACGTAATGTTTGCCACCTGTCTATGCGCGAGATATCAAGCATCTCCCAAGGAATCACACATTTTTTTCCGATATTTAAAAGTTACACCTAATCTTGGCCTATGGTATCCCAAGGATACGGGTTTCGAGCTCACTGCCTTTTCAGATTCGGATCACGCCGGATGCATGCTAGATCGCAAAATCACTTCGGGCTACATTCAATTCCTCGGAGACAAATTGGTCAGCTGGTCCTCCAAGAAGCAAGCTTACGTCTCCACATCTACCGCGGAAGCCGAATATATCATTGGCGCAAGCTGTTGCTCGCAAGTACTGTGGATGAGCACTCAACTCAAAGACTATGGATTCTGGTTCAACAAGATTTCTCTCTACTGTGATTCCAAAAGCGCCATAGCCATTTCAAGCAACCCGGTTCAACACATGAAGACAAAGCACATCGACGTTTGGTATCACTTCATCAAGGATCACGTCGAAAGAGGTACAATTGAACTATATTTTGTCAATATGGAACTTCAGCTTGCCGACCTGTTTACCAAGGCACTAGATGAGAAACGTTTCCAGTACCTAGTATCCAAGTTGGGAATGCTCAATCTTAAAACCTGATTTTCACAAATCAGTCGGTCTCAAAATCCTCAAAACGTCTATCCAAGGGTCTATGCACATTCACCCTACAAGTCAATCTGCATCACACTTGGGTTCTCATTTTTTGGATTTTGACCTTTTCCTTACAGTTCCGTATATTCAATATTACTTTCATTTTCTTATATACCTTGCTATGTGTATCACCATGGTTCAACTTCTGAGGGGGAGCAACAAGGTACGTTTTCCTATCCATTCACATTCCTAGGGGGAGCACACCACTATATGCACACATCAAGGGGGAGCCTTAGAATTTTTTTGTTTTTCCTTGATTAAAAAAAAAACCCAACCCAAGTGAGGTTCTCTGCCCCTAATGTCTCGACAACACGAGGTTATCGACCTCACTTGGATCGAGAACCTCCAATCGACTTCTCGATTTCAAGGAATTTTTTTCTTCGGCCCATTCTCACACTGACACGTGTCATCACTCGATGACACTATTTAAGCAACTCGGGCCCCACTATGAATTTCCCCAAGTTTTGTTTGAATTTCCCCTCTCTCTGAAAAACCCTTAGCTGTTCAAAATCAAAATCACAAAATCGTCGAGCTTTTTAGCTCCGAGCACATCACCAAGTTCGTAATCCTCTCCTCATCAACTTTAATTCTTGCAATTTTTGCTTTTATCCATTGCATGTTTAGTTTTCAATGGCCTGACTGTTCGACTTTTAGGGTTTTAAAGGGTTTTCCGATTTTGACTGTTTCTCAGTCAAAATCGTGGGTAAATATGGAGTTTTAGAATCTCATGCTTCATTAAAGTTGTTCACATTCTCTTTTCGCACCTAGTAGTAGGATTTTCCATGAGCATTTAGGGATTTTTTGGTCTGGGTACTTAGATTTTTTCAAACCTATTCATCTGCTTTATGAATGAAGTTTTATCGAGTCTCATTAGATCCTTGAGTTTTTATCGAGTCCATATCCTCTGCCCAAGAACACCTTAGGTGGTTCTCGAACCATAATGACTCGACAACATGACTTTTGGACTCCCAAATAAATCGATCAAAAACCCTAAGGGTTTTTATCGAACCTCTAAAACTCGATAACATTTGTTATCGGATTTCAACGGATCGATGAAAAATACCAAGTATTTTCATCGACTCCCTTGGACTCGACAACCTTTATTATCGAATCTCAAAGGTTCGATGAAAATCATCATGTGTTTTTATTGAAAACCTTAGGATCGATAACATGCTCTTAGGTTTCCCTAAGTATTTTCCTTGAATGCATTAGGATCAAGAATATCACTGTTCACACCTTTTCATCTCCCCTGATAGAATTGATAACATTGTCCTTGAATGATTATCGAGTTGCAAAGGATCGACAAACCTTTCAAAATTTCCTAAGTATTTTCATCGATCCTTTACCATTTGATAACTTGTACTTCTCGATTCTCATTGACTCGACATCTTTTACACAGGTTTGTTCCTAATTTTCATCAAGTCTTTTTGTCGATCCCCTTTCACTCGACAAAATCTTTTCCTCGATCCCATAGCTATCGATAACATTTATTATCGGCCCTATGAGACTCGACAAAAAGACTTAGCATTTTTTTTACCGAAGTCTTTCAACTCTGTCAGCTAACTCGTCAATTGGTTCAAACTAACTGTTTTCTTTCAGAAAGAAATGGCAGCCATAAATGATCCAAATTTGTCCGATGATGAACACCCGATGCCATCCGAGCGCTCAACCGAAACGAGCATAAATGCCGTCAACCGCGACGATATTCTGATGCCTCAGAACAAAATCTGGCAACTAAAGCCGAACAACCATCGCCTTGACTTCAGCACCACCATCGAGCATTAGGTATTACTCGACATATTACAGCGACATCCACTTTGTTTTGCCTTCGCACTGGACCACCGGGTCCCCCTCTACTACCTTCAACAGTTCTGGTATACTCTGATATACCAACCTATTGAAGGCGATCATCACATCACCACACAAATAGACGACTACACCACCCGCCTTACACCGGCCCGAGCTCGCCGCATCCTTCGTCTTCCGGTGGCTACTGAAGAAATACCTTACGACGCCTTTGCCTCCGACGAGGAACTTTGCGCTGATATTCGCGCTTTGGGGTACGACCCGGGATAACCATTAAACACCCTCGACCAGTTCAAGCGAATGTACCTACCGCAAATCTGGTTCAAACTATTCACCATCGTCAACCGATGCCTTACTAGCAAGCATACGGGAATAGACAAGGCCAGTGCAGCGGTTTTGCGGATATCTCACGGAATCTCATACAACCGGCACTACGACTACGCCATGCTGATATGGACAGACTTCGTCGAACTGGTTGATTACAAGTGGAATTTGCGTGACTGAGCATTCGTACCCTTCCAACGATTCCTCCAACTTTTCATCCGTGCAATGATAGTCTTCCAACCAGCCATCCCGAGACGTGCCAGAACTCCCTTAGGCCCGACCAACACCCTTAAACTTCTACGCCTCAATGATCGGGTCTTCCACAACACTATGCCTATTCCTGAAGCGCTCCCCGCTTATGCTGATTAGAATGCAGCTAGTGTGATATCTTATAGGGAGCGCAATGGCTTATTGGCCCAACCACCTCCGGTTGAGCCTGCCCAATAGCCAATCATGAGGGTCCTAGAATAGAAGAGCAAGTTCAGGATCATGGGGATCCAGAACAGGGTGATGAGCAGACAGTGAGGGGACATGACGTGGGAGGTGCATCTAATCAGCCAAACCCCATCCCCTTTCCTCAACCAACCCCTGAACCCGACCCAAACCTCCATCTTCTCGATTCAAAATGATCGCCACCCGTGGCCGTGCTCTCCCTCGCCCTTCACATTCCGATGATGAAGAATCTGATGATCAACCCCTCCGTCGCCGCCGTCGAACTGCTGAAATAAAAGAACAAGCCGAAAGTCGCATCGGCCCTCAACCCTCTATCACCGAATCCAGTTCTGAAAATGGTGAGCCTTCTACTGAACCAAGCCCCGAACCACTTCTCACTGAACCAAACCCCGAACCACTCATTCCTGAACCAAACCCCGAACCACTCATTCCTGAACCAAACCCCGAACCAATCATTCCTACTGATCATGAACCTCAACTATAATTTGCCTTTGAAACCGATCAACCCTCTCCATCTCTATCTGACATATTCCCTGAAACCACAATTTGAGAAATAAGGAGAAAGGAGGGCGTACAAGTTGAAAAAGAAAGAGTGAGCATGTGTGAAGGGGAGATAAAAACGATAGCGAGTGAGAGTCCATCATCCCCCGGCCAGGTAACCGCGTCCGCTGGTTCTACTCATTCGTTGGGTACGACCACTGGCAAAACGTCGTGGACCTAGCAGCAGAATTGCACACCCCCACCCACTCTGAAGGCGACCAGCCAACAGTTTCATCATTACTTGAGGGGTTAGCTCCTTATCTAGCTCCCCTCCCCTCGGGAGGCATAGCTATTGAAACAAGCGACAGTAGCCCACCTGCCTCGACTTCATTTCTGAGCACATTGAGTCTAGAACCCCCTAGGTCACACGAGTCTGAGCACACTGAGAGCCTTCGTGGCCCAGTCGAAACTTCCATAGTGATGTAGATTCCGGACACCTCACGAGGATTGGGAGGAAATCCTACCAGCGCCACATCAATGCCACCGTTGAACGTAGGTCATGCAGTTTACTCAACTAACGTGTCAACGGGAAATCTAATTGATCCCGGAGTTACCATTCCCACAAATCCATCCCATAAGTTCGTGATCACTCCTGAAGGCGAAGCAACAATAGCCGCCCATTTCCAAAAGGGTCAAGACGCCCTTGACGCCCATGCCGCCCTAATAACAGCCGAAAGAGTTTTCTTTGTGCGACAAATCCGTGAAGCCACTCGTCTTAAAGATCCCGACCCTCAAACCGCTCCTCATGCAAGTTCCTCACGCCCTAGCACTAGCGCTCGCCTCTGCCACCGTCACCCTTCGAAGAACGACCCATTCACCACATCGATGTCATTATGACACTGATGAGCTCATGTCGATGCTGAATGCTACCCTGCTTGCCAAATCCAACGCAATCGGCCAACCGGAGGATTCACTTGAAGGTCTTCTTCGCCGGAATCTTCAGATCCCTACTGTCACTCGTCATGAGTTCGACGTCTTCCACGCTCACATTGATCAACAACTTACCGATATGAAGACTGCCCAACCGCGCCAAACAGATGAAATTTTGGGTACCATTACTGCTCTCCGAACGGAAATTCAGGATTCTTGCCGTCCGGCCGTTCCTACCTCTGCACCAAGACCTCACCAGGACGACCCGGGCTCCGCTCCAACTCGTCCTGAGGGGGACACATGCCGAAATGCAAGATCACGATCAAGAGCAGCTGCTGCATCAGCTTCAAGACCACCCGCTCAATCTACCCAACGAAGACAATGTACTACAACGACTCAAGAGGACGATACTCCAACGGTTGAAAAGCCTGCGGATATCGAATTCGAGAGTACAACCGAACCAACAGAATCTGTCGAATCCAAACAAAATGAAGAACGCGTCAATGTTCAAGATATGTGAAACTCACTACATAACTGGTTTAGAGATCCGTATGAACCAGTACTCGAAGAGCAAGACTATGTGAACTTAAAGCATACGACAAAGAACTATTATTTAAGGGAACAAAACGAACCAAGACTGCTACCTCATCAGATTCGATGGCAAAGGATGCTGACAGAAAGTAAGTCGAAATGGGTGAATCAACAGATTCGTCTGCCTTATCTTGAGGAAACAATGGAGAAGATCTTCCGCAAGGAAGCAAAGGCTGATGATTTGGCACACATTCATCTAGTGATGGAGATGGATCCTGCTCAGGTTAGATAGTACCTCCGTATCCTGAAGATTAGGGCGTTACCTCCTGCTGAAGTGGTATCGAGACACAGAGTTATCGGGATTCTGAAGATTGACACTGCAAGGATCTATCAAGTCGAATATCTGGTTTTCACTGTTCAAAGAGAAGACGGTAAAGCATATACCTTCTCTAAAGCCATTTTGCAAACCTTGATATAATGGACTTTGAAACCATTTACAACGACTTGAGGGATAAGCGAGGCCGAAACGAACACGAGCAAAGAGCATTAAGAGCAGTGGTGAGACATATTCAGAAAGAGCTTCGGTACAGCTATCTGCACGATCTTCAACGTGGGATAGAAAGCGAGCAAAAGAAGATACATCTTTCCAAGCTTGATCAGTCTTTGCCTGTACCAAGAACCACGCTAGTCACTATAGTCATCACTCACCTTGTTCATGAAGTCGTTTGGATGCATGCCTCTAGAGAATAGCGGTTTCTCAGGTTTCATGAAGTGGTTGCGTATTTTGACGGTACTTTTGGGGGAATCCGAAGCAGTCTCACGTCAGAACTTGCAACGATAGAAAGAGCGCAACTAGAATGAGCAACGACAAAAGGAACTCTCTCTTGGAAGCTAATCAGAATTATTGATGAAAAGATCCTATATTGTCAAACCCTCTGAAGATTTCAAGGCATGTTCGAGCTAAAGAGATGAAGACTCATTTTGCCACAAAGGGGGAGATTGTTAGGTCTATTATTATTTAATTGCAAAAAAATAAGGAAAAGATATGCTTGATTGTAAAAGGAGATTTATAATTCCTCAACTCTTTGTTTCCTTAATTAGCTTAGACCTAGCAATAAAAATAAAACATTAGGGTTTTCCTTTATGTTGGTCGATACATATTAGAGAGAGAGAGAGTCGTAATTCTACTGTATTGTAATCGATCAAAGTGCTAAACGAGAGATATATGACTACGTAAGTTTTTTTAATCATCCTTCTTGTCATATTACTTTGCTATTAAAGTTTAACAGTCATTGTGCTTATTATAATGGGATCTACAATAAAAGATATTACTAATTTAGTAATTTTGAAAATCAGCTTCATCATCCTCGTTATATCACCACAAACCAATACTTCAATAACTTTAGTAATTGGTTAATCAAGTATCAAAACTAGGAACATAATCAATTTCAATTAAGAACTAGAGGTCGATTGCTCGATTAGCTAGATAATCAGTGCCCTAGAGTGAGCGGAGAATGAATAGGCGAGAGTGTCAAACAATGAAAGTGAAATTAGAGAGGTACAACTTGAAATCAACAATCGTGTATTTGAAATCCATAATACGAACAAATTTCAAACCACACCAAACCAATTAATAACATAAACAAGTATAAAAACTATAAACATAATCAATCAATTTAAATTAAGAACCTGAGGTCGATTACTCGAATAGCGATAGAATCGGAACCCTAGCATGAGCAGAGATCAGGCGATAGATTGGAGCAAAGAGCATGAAGTTCAAGAAATTTTGGTGATTCCAAAATGAGAAGAAGATTTTGATTTCGAATAGAGTAGGGATGAGCTCGGTACCAGACCGGTACGGAACCGGTGCCGAAACCGGATAATACTGAAACCGAAAGTGGAAAAACTCAATACCGAATACCGAACCGATAAGAGAAATTTGGTACCGGTACCAAGAATTTCGGGACTAGAACCGTTTGGTACCATTTTTTGGGACGACAACTTTTTTCACCGTTGACCATTAAACGCAATAACAAACACCAAAATCACTTAAGCGGAAACCGGATTGGAGGAGCCGATTGTGCAATAACCGGGTTTTGGATAAATTAAGGAACCGATTTTGGAGAATTGCAATAACCGAAATATGAAGAATTGCAAGAAACAAATCGGTATTTGAGTGAAAAATACAAGAACCGAAAATTGTTATATATTTAGGAGGATTTTCTATAAAAAAAATGAAAGAGTTTGTTACCAATTCAAATAAAAAAATGTATTTTTAAATTCTCCGGTTTGGTTCGGGATTTACTACGACTAGTACCGGTACCGGTACGAAAGTACCGAATCACGAATATGGAAAATCTTGGTACCGAACACCGAACCGATAATGATATTCGGTACTAGTACCAGTACCGGTTCGGTACGGGGCGGGTTCGATTTCGGGATTTCGGTTCGTATGCTCATCCCTATAGAGAAGTGATTTTAAACTAATGGTTTTTGGAAGTTAAATTAAGAGAGAGCCCAATTAAATGTCCCACCCAATTAAATTTTTAGTTAGGACTTGACTTAGTATTTAGGTTTTGTGTTTTTGTTATAAATAAAAAGTTTATCTAAATTTTAATATATAAAATATGAAATTCACAGTAACAACTTTTTTAATAAATTTAATTAATTATGTTTCAATTTATTTAGGAAGTTTTTATCTTTTTAAAAAGTACCATGTTAGACATAGGTTCAGATCACGCTCTTTAAAAACATATCCTAATAGCATTGGCCTTATAGAAGCTTTTTTGTGTCCTAATAAACTTTGTTTTAAATGACTTTTGAGTGTCCCGATAGACTTAGTCTCTACGACACATACACTAAAGTGTTCTATTATGTATTTTATAGGCCGCTTCTAAAAAAGGGTCCTAAAAAGCGTCCTATAAACCACTTTTTGTTGTAGTGTTTATCTTAAATCATTTTTTGTTATGATCGATCTTTGTCAATATATTTTATGCAACACACAAGACTTGTTAATTGATTTATACGTAGGCAATGAATAAAGAGGTGACATTCAAAGTACAAATTCACCCGTAGGTTGAGCAAGGAAAAGATTTGGTTCTGTTTAGTGTAAGTTTATTTTTTGAAATGTATTATTTTGATGGTTCATTGAATCTTTATGCCCTTTGCTATCCAGAATCTAATTGGGTGTGTGATTCTTTATTTTTTTTATTGGCTTTTAAATTGTTGATTTTTACTTCTATATGGCATCATAATGAACTACCGTGCAGTACGCTACCAAATAACTATTTCATCAGCAGAGTATCTGTAACATTTGCTATATCATGTCATATTTTTAATTAGCCTTATCTGTTTATTGAAAAATAGTTGCAGTATTTCCGTTAACTTTTCCAATTTTGGCGAAGTTTCAAACTGAACTATCCTATTTGCCAATTGTCATCGTGACATTAATGGTGTTTGGATTTGGTTCACAAGATTCTTCGTATTTCCATTTTGTTATTCTTATAAAACAGAGAGAGGGCTCCAAGAGGACTAATCGTAATACTTTTTTATGGAAGCAACAAATGGATCGGTAAGAGACATGGTCACTCTTACGTACTGGGTAAGACTCTCTACTCCTATTATCACCCTTATTGGGTAAGATTCTCAATTCTTGTTATGTTCATTCGATAAGGTATTTGTGATATATAAATATGAGAATGGTAAACTTCAAATTACATATAGATTTTAAATATTCATTTTTATGATAAAATATTCTGATAACTTGTTGACTTGGCAAACTTGGCACCGTTAGTTAGTAGTTCACATGAAATGTCGCATTGTGGCTACCACGTTTGAAGACACCTTTTAATCGAACGAAGATTTCGGACGGGGATTCTTCGTCTGTGCAAGACAACAAACATGGTTCTACTCCAATATAAAAGTTAGAAAATAGATGGGAGGTGATAGGTTGAGTATCAAGTTTTACTAGGAGTTTAATTAGGGAGGATGTTAGAAAATGGATGTATGAATTGATTGAACGTTAGCGATTTTATTGAAAGGTTCTCGTCTTTTATATGATAAATAATTGAAAATTTATTGCTGAGAGATTCTTATGTTGTTTTTGTTGATTAATATTATTAATTTGTAATATATAATTATACATAAATATATACTTATATTTTAAAAGTGTATCTAAAGATAACATTTAGAGAAGGTTTTGATTACTTGTATCTAAACATAAGCTTTACAGCAGGTTTGAAAAGTGTAACTAAATGACATCTTGAGAGAAGGTTTAGGCATAATATATATCTATCAAGAAATTTATATATATTAAAGAAACAACCTTCGGGTATTGAGGTGGCATCATGAGAAGTGAGTATTTTCTAATGATAATTTGTGGTTTAGTTTTAGTAATCCCACATTGGTGAAGAGTTGAAAATTTTGAACAATGTGAAGTTTAAAAGAAAGGTTGATTGGATGTCTTTGTGTCAATTCATGGACTTTCTCTCATGAGGTTGTCTTATTTTGGATAACCTTTTTTAAAATCTCTAAAGTTTAACCACGGTTGAAATCAAAACCAACCAAATGGTAAACTTTATAGTGCAAAGTTAAAAATGAAACCAATGACAATGACTTGACAACATAATGTTTCAGTATTCCTTAAAATCTTCAACTAAAGCTGGTTTTCATCATCTCACATTGGTAGAAAAATGATAGTTTGGAAGAAGATGATGGATATATAAAAGAGTGATGGAAGCTTTGAAATCTATAACCAACTATTGAAATCAAAACCAACCAAATCTTTATCTTTATCTTTATATATATATTAAAGGAACAACCTTGGGGTATTGAGGAAACATCATTAGAAGTGAGTATTTTCTACCAGTGATTTGTGGTTTAGATTTAGTAGGCTCACATTGGTGAAGAGATGAAAATTTTGAAGAATGTGAAGTGTATAAGAAAGGTTGATTGGATGTCTCTGTGTCAATTCATGGATTATGTCTTATGTGGTTGTCCAATTTTGGATGACCCCTTTTAAAATCTCTAAAGTCTAACAATAGTTGCAATCAAAACCAACCAATTGGTAAACTTAACAGTGCAAAGTTAAAAGTGAAACCAAGGACCCCGACGTAATACCTAAGGTCCCGGATCCCAACCCATACGAATTCATCTCCAAAACACCCTGACCTAAGACATACTTGAATACCCATACTCACACTAAGAACCGATGATAATGGGACCCGACTTTAAATTAAGTTCATTCCCAGAATACATGTGTGATCTATGAGAGGCAACAACCTCTAAAAATGGGCCCCGATTGCATTCTCAAACGAGTTTCCTTATCGTAAAACCCAGGGTCGCAGAGGCATTCGCAAATTGGGGCCATCTCTGTAATACCCACGGTTGCAAGGGCATTCCCATTTGGGCCCATCCTTGTAATACCGTCAACCAAAGCCTACTGGCTCAAGACCCTTAACGAGTGACTCAATTTCTTCTGACAACCGACTGACTCACATGCCTATGGATCCAATGCAATGCAAACAATTGACTTGACTCCGAAAGTAAGACCAAAGCTCCAAAGATAAACATTTACCAATTAAATGTAACATATAAAATTGATACATTTAAATCTTACGTCCCGAGTCATAAAATTCGGACAGTACCCAAAATCGTTTGGTTAAGACTTTAATCTAAAGCCTTGTAATATCCTTTATAAAGCATGTTGTCTAAAACGTTATATTTCTCAAACCTCTCTAAGTTCAGGAGGTGGTATATCAAATATTGTTACCTTTGAAATCCAAGAGTTTACAAAAGATAACTCCATGAATACACTTCGAATATAATTTCCCAAATACACTTGGCTTCAACCAATTAATAAATAATGGGTTTTATATGCAAAACCAAGAAAACATTTCCTTTAACTCAGTTTATCCTTTCATCAAATAAAACCTGTAAAACAAGCTTCATTTTCCAAATTTCCCAAAATAACCTTTTTTTTTGCAAACAAAGATCTTTGATGACTCAAAACATCCCATAAAACATTTATAAAGCTTTTCCATCGATTTTGTGGTCGAAATACCCAAATACCATTCTCATACATTTTATCTAGTAAGAAATCATTTCATGATAACGAGTTTATCCCAAAAACGGTTATTTCGACATGTGTATAGTTTTGTAAAAGTGACTAGAAGTCATCTAGCTAGATTTATGAAAAATCTAGGTTTTACCCACTTTGAGCCTCCTTTGAAGAAGATTTTAGATCCACAAAGATCTCATACTAGAAACTTTATCTAGCTCTTTAAAACACATAAAAATACATCAAATATATAATTCTCAAAAATTTAGATCTAAACAAAACTTGGTTAAAGATCTAAAATTAACCAAAACCTATAAAATAGCCAAAACCCTAAAACAATGAATATACTTCTAAATATAAGTTTTAGAGTAGTAAGGATCTAAAATCAACCAAAACCTCTAAAATAGCCAAAACCCAAAAACAATGAATATACTTCTAAATATAAGTTTTAGAGTATTAAGGATCTAAAATCAACCAAAACCTCTAAAATAGCCAAAACCCTAAAACAATGAAAAGAGGGTGAGCAGCTTAAAACTGAAATAAGTGGCGGGTGGGAATAAGGTCAATGCCAGCTATCACCCGCCTTCCTTTCTGTTTGTTGATTTTGGCTTTTGCCTTCCATCATACACATGTAGTAATTCATTACAATTGCAAGGGATTAAAACTTGGTGGGACCCACCTCCACTAAAATTACAACCTTAATTCTAATCAATAAATAACACCCCTCATCTATCTTAGCTAATTAAAACATAGTCCTCCTAAAATTAGTTATGTACTCTCCCATAATAATATGCATATATATATATATGTATCTTTATGTATTAACCATATGTATTATATAATACATTTACAATATATATATATATATATATATTAACATTAAAGTTCATCTATTTATCTATACTACTTATATATTTGTTTGGCCAAATCTCTTAAATACAATCTTTCATGCATGATGTACAACTATTTTATGCATAAACTTTCCACTTCATATCCATTTCTCTCGACTATTCATTTTTATCTCTTCCCCGATTTCATATTCAAATTTCAAAATTCGCTCCCCCCTTCTCCTCTCTTTCTCTCTACATCTTTTGATTTTGGTCATCTCCATCTTCAATTTGCTTTTGAAACAAGATATGGTTCCCATGTAAGTACCAAAACCCTAACTACTGTTCGATTCTGATTTTTCCCTTCTTGATTTTTCTCTTGCATAACACCCATAGACGTGAATCGTGATCTGTTTTTTGGTTTTGTATTTTTCTCTTGCACCAAATCTATTTTCGTCCCGATGTTTGTCTTAGTTTGTGTTTCCTGATGGTTGAATTTGACTATGATTTGAAGCTTTTAGCCGTGATTTGTAATTGTAGTTTTATTATGTTGAAACATCCCTATGTGCCATTATTTTCAAATATGGGTGCACATAATTCAACTATTAATCCTTTTCAACATGTGCAATAAACGAACCTTGTTGTCTTTTGGGGTTTTAATGGGATGACTTGTGTTTTGTAGGAATCTTTAAAATTGTAGCTCTTATGGAGAGATCCCCACGTCCTGTATGGCATGCTCCATGGAATAACTAAAGAGTAAGAACCCTTTTCTTTTATGTCTAATTAAATGTATATATATATATATATGTTATAGGATATAAATATCTACATTCTATCATCATAGACCACTTATGTTTGCATCATATCAAATAAGTCGATGCTTTTAGGGTAGATTAATGGTCTTTTAGTTTGTAATGTGAAAATATCAATGGTTTATCTTTTGGAATTTGGGAGAGTACTTGGCTATTTGGAGAGGACAGTGACAACTTGTAGTGCTCCGATAAGCTCTAACCGTGGTAAAAGTCGTCACCCTCACTTACCGGGTAAGAGCCGCCACCTTCACTTATCGGGTAAGACTCTTGGTCATTGTTTTTGTTCTTACCAGGTAAGATTCTTCTTCCTTGTCATGTTCATTCGGAAAGGTAATATGACTTGGTAAGCGCTTACCCGGGTAGTGTCCGGTAAACGACTCTAAGTAGGCATAAAGGTGTTGGAAGGGAGGCTAGCACTGACTCATTTGTAAGGTAAGGTGATGTGAATTTTTCTTAACGAATTAAGAAAACGTCACAAAAGGGGTAGGACTCAAGTTTGAAAACCCTAAAGGCCACGCCACCAGATTTTTAAACAAGAGGTTTGGAGTGATCGAATTCTTGATTAAAGCAAAGCACCCTCAAGAATAAGAACACGCCAGACGCGAGTATAACGGATTCAACCGCCAACTCACAAAAATAATCGTTTAATAAGAAAAACGAAAATCTATAAATCACTCTTAATTTTCATCCCCCAAACTAGTGGATTACAAGAGATTAAATAGCCTAATCTTAAATAAGGAAACTAAGAAGAAATAGGAAACTATTAAGAAAAAGGAAACTACTAAGAAAAGGAAACTACTAAGAAAAGGAAAAAAGTCAGTATAATCATATCCTTACCATAATTAAATAAACTAATAGAACTTACCTTAAATTAATCCTAACCCAAAACTAGTAAAACCGGTTTCAAGTGAAACCCAAAACCCAGTGGGTAAACTATGAAATCGATTAAAATAACTAGCTGGAGTACGTAACCATGCATAGATTTCACTTCTCGACTTTAGTTCGAATTGCGAATTTAAGGATCCGATCGAACTAAAATCCAACCCAATGTTGCTATCGAACATTACTAGTAGATTCTCGTCAATCTGCATATTCGTATCATCCTCCTCTTCTTCAAAAGAGTTTGTCCTCAAACTTTCTAGCTCTTCATCAGGAATATAACGAGTTAGGTCCCCAATGTTGAATGTTGCACTAACTCCATAATCACCAGATAACTTAAGCTTATATGCATTATCTCCAATCTTCTCAATGATTTTGAAAGGTCCTTCACTTCGAGGCATGAGCTTGTTTTTCCTTTTCCTTGGGAATCTCTCCTTTCGCAAGTGCAACCAAACTAAATCCCCAACCACGAAAACTTGTTGTTTGCGATTTTTATTTGCCCGTGCCTTGTACATATCCTTCACCTTCTCAATTCTTGCACGAACTTGTGCATGGAGTTTTTGCATAAACTCAATTTTAGCCTTTGCATCTTTATGAATCCATTCTTATTTAGGAACAGCAACAAAATCAACTAGTAATCTAGGATTTACTCCGTAAACAACCTCAAATGGAGAATGCTTCGTAGCATGCGTGGGTGATCTATTATAAGCAAATTCTGCATGTGCCAATTTTTCGTCCCAATCTTTCTGAGTTTTGTTCACCAAACCACGCAGAAGAACGCCAAGTGTACGATTCGTCACTTCAGTTTGACCATCCGTTTGTGGATGATACGAAGTGCTAAAAAGTAACTTCGTCCCTACAAGCTTCCACAAGGATTTCCAAAAAAACTCATAAACTTAACATCGCGATTACTTACAATGGTTTTAGGAACTCCATGTAAACGAATAATTTCTTTGAAATGCAAATCTACCACCTTCATGGCATCATCCGTTTTATGACATGGAACAAAGTGAGCCATCTTCGAAAACCTGTCCACCACCACCATGATTGCATCCTTGCCTCTTTGCGTTCTTGGTAGTCCCACAATGAAGTCCATAGATACATCTTCCCATGGAAATTCCGCAACTGGTAATGGAGTATATAAGCCCTGATAAAATGTACTTTTGGCCCTTTGACAAGTTGCACATCTTGAAATCACGACTTCGACATCTCCTAACATCTTTGGCCAATAAAAATGCTCTTGTAACATCGTTAGAGTTTTCGTATTACCAAAGTGACCTGCCAACCCTCCACCATTAGTTTCTCGTACCAACAACTCTCGGATGGAACATCTTGGAATGCATATTCGATTTCCTTTAAAGAGGAATCCATCTTGTAGCACATAAGAGCCTATCGATCCCTTCGAACATTGTTCCAAAATCGGCCCGAAATCTCTATTTTCCTTGTAGTATTCTTTGATCAATTCAAGCCCAAGTAACCTGAAATTCAGAATACTCAACATTGCATGTCTTCTCGACAAAGCGTCGGCGACCACATTAGCTTTACCTTCTTTATACTTTGATGAAAAATTGAAAGATTGAAGGAATTGAACCCACTTGGCATGGCGTGGATTAAGCTTTTGTTGACCATGTATATACTTTAATGCTTCATGATCCGAATGTAAAATAAAGTGGTTAGGCCGTAAACAATGACTCCAATGATCTAGTGCTCTCACAATTGCATAGAACTCCTTGTCATAAGTGGAATAGTTCAAACGAGCTCCATTTAATTTCTCACTAAAATAAGAAATAGGACGTTTCTTTTGGACTAAAACAGCACCAATTCCTACTCCACTAGCATCTGTCTCTACTTCAAAAGGGCACGAGAAATCTGGTAATGCAAGAATAGGTGCTTCACACAAGAGTTCTTTTACCAAGTCAAACGATTTTTGAGCTTCTTTTGTCCACTCGAACTTCCCTTTTTCCTTATTAAGACACTCGGTCATAGGGGCAACAACACTTGAGAAATTCTTCACAAATCTTCTATAAAAAGAAGCAAGGCCATGGAAAGATCTAACCTCTGTTATGCTTTTAGGAATCAGCCATGACTTGATTGCTGCTACCTTAGATGGGTCAACCGAAACACCTTTTTTTGACACAATATAGCCAAGAAACACAACGTTTGGCACAAGAAAAGAACACTTCTCCATCTTTGCGTACAATTTATGTTTCCTCAAAACCTCAAAAACGCTTCTAAGGTGATTTAGACGATCCGTCATGTTTTCGTTATAGATCTGAATATCATCCAAATAAACCACCACGAACTTACCCAGAAAGGGTTTGAGAACTTCGTGCATCAATCTCATGAAAGTACTCGGTGCGTTAGTAAGACCTAATGGCATGACTAACCATTCGTATAATCCAAGCTTGGTCTTGAAAGCGGTCTTCCACTTTCTCTCATCCGAATCTGATAGTATCCACTCCTTAGATCTATCTTTGAGAACATTTTAGAACCATTCAATTCGTCAAGCAAGTCATCCAATCTTGGAATTGGAAAACGATACTTGATGGTGATATTATTTACAGCTCTACTATCAATGCACATACGCCATCCCCCATCTTTTTTTGGCACCAACAAGGTAGGTACGGCACACGGACTCATGCTTTCACGTACATAGCCCCTCTCTAGAAGTTCTTCAATTTGTTTTTGCAATTCCTTTGTTTCTTCTGGGTTACTCCTATAAGCAGCTTTATTTGGTATCGGTGCTCCAGGGATAAGATCAATCTGATGTTCGATACCACGGATTGGAGGCAAACCAGGGGGTAATTCATTGGGAAAAACATCACGAAATTCCCCTATTAAGGAACTTAGAATAGGTGGCATTACAACCTTTACCTTTTCTTCAACTTCTTTAGAAATCACCGCAAAACATACGCCACTTGAGGCAATTTCTTTCTCGATCTCTTTTTCACCAACTAGAAGAATTTCTCTTTTATTTGCCACGATATTGACAAATTCCTCTTGAATAACCGGTGTCAACGCCATCGGCTTAGCGTCTTTACTATTTTTAATCACGTACACGTTGGTTTGACCATCAAACTTGACAAACCTATCATATTGCCTTGGTCTACCCAATAGTATGTGACATGCATCCATAGGGCAAACGTCACAATGTATCGAATCATCAAATTTCCTAATTTTAAAAGAAATCAACGCTTGTTTGTGTACCTTAACATCACTAGTGTCGTTGAGCCAATGCAACTTGTATGGTTTAGGATGATCGCTCGTCGGGTATTTGAGCTTGTCGATCAAGGTTGTGGAAACAACATTAGTGCAGCTACCCGTGTCAATGATCACCTGACATAAGCGACCTTAATGACTTTTCTCTTTGAGTTTATTCCAATGGAATCAGTTTAGAGTGCAAGCTTCGACGCAATACCAAGGCCTTACCGTTTGTTTCTGGTTCCACTTCGCTAACATACTCGTCCTCATCCTCGGTGGTTCCCTCTTGCTCGTTACTAAGCTCCTCTTCTTCACCAAGAATCTGGCCATATACATCTTGAATCTCTTGAATCTCTTTTAGGGTCATAATACGTTTACTAGGACAATTGCTTTGTATGTGTCCATATCCCATACATTTAAAACACATCCTCTTATCTTCTGGTATTTCAGAACTTTTAAAATTCACGAACTTCTCTTTGGGTGATTTTGTTTTGTCAAACTTTGAAAAATCAAGTTTAGAAAAACTCGAACTTGTCGTTGCCTTCTCTTTGTTGCGATCAAAAGGCTTAACGAAAGCTTTCGACTTTTTTGATTTTGCTTGCCTTTCAATTCTTGCAGCCACCTTGAAAACCTCTTCAATCGACCAATAGGGTTGTAATTCCACCCTATCAGCAATATACTTGTCCAATCCAGCAATGAAACGAGCAACTTTGTGTTCCTCTTTTTCTTCGAGATTGCAAAGCATGCTCAATCGCTCGAATTCAGTAATATAGTTTCCAATACTCATGGAGTTTTGTTTCAAAGTTTGCATCTTGATAAAATTAAGTTGCTCATAATCATCAGGTACAAACCTTTTTTTGAGATACCTTTTGAGTTTGCTCCAAGAATCAATTGGACTTCTTCCTTCCTTGCGTCTCTTTTGCTGGAAATTTTCAAGCCATAGACTTGCGTAGGAAGTAAGCTTTAATTCTGCGATTTTGTAAGCTTTTCGATCATCATGGTCCTTGTATTTGAAAACACGTTCAGCACGCCTTATCCAATCTAACAGTTTTTTTGGATCCGAATTTCCGTTAAATTCTGGATTGTCAAGTCTTAGATTACGATCATCATCCTTCCGTGTGTCTTTTCTTCTTGATCTATACCTGTGATCTTCTTCAGTAGACGACGTATCATGTTTCTTCTTTCTTGGTCTCGACCTTCTTGGTTCACTGTTTCCGAATCAGATCTGACTTTTGTCTTTGGAATATTTGCTTGCTTCTCAAGAAACCCTAAGATGGTGTTCATCTTAGTTTCTAGTTCTTCGAGTTGTTGATCTCTTTGTAGGTTCTTCGCTTGTTCGAGTGTAAGACCCATGGGATCTCCTTTGGATTGTTTGTATCTTCTTCGCTAGACATTGCTTTGATCAAACTTTTCAAAATCTTAAAAAGATTCGAACTTGCAACCTTTTTTTTTGAACCATATATGTCTAGGATGTTCTAACGCAGCTCTGATACCAAAGTTGATGTGAATTTTTCTTAACGAATTAAGAAAACGTCACAAAAGGGGTAGGACTCAAGTTTGAAAACCCTAAAGGCCACGCCACCAGATTTTTAAACAAGAGCTTTGGAGAGATCGAATTCTTGATTAAAGCAAAGCACCCTCAAGAACAAGAACACGCCAGACGCGAGTATAAAGGATTCAACCACCAACTCACAAAAATAATCGTTTAATAAGAAAAACGAAAATCTATAAATCACTCTTAATTTTCATCCCCCAAACTAATGGATTACAAGAGATTAAATAGCCTAATCTTAAATAAGGAAACTAAGAAGAAATAGGAAACTATTAGGAAAAAGGAAACTACTAAGAAAAGGAAACAAGTCAATATAATCCTATCCTTACCATAATTAAATAAACTAATAGAACTTACCTTAAATTAATCCTAACCCAAAACTGGTAAAACCGGTTTCAAGTGAAACCAAAAACCCAGTGGGTAAACTATGAAAGCGATTAAAATAACTAGCTGGAGTACGTAACCATGCATAGATCTTCACTTCTCGACTTTAGTTCGAATTGCGAATTTAAGGATCCGATCGAACTAAAATCCAACCCAATGTTGCTATCGAACATTACTAGTAGATTCTCGTCAATCTGCATATTCGTATCATTGGAGGATGGTGACTCTTACCCGGTAAGCTCTTACCGGGCATAAATACACATCGTCAATCCATTTCGACATAGATATTGTTGTCCAAAGTATGTCTGCATAACATTTTCTAGATGTGTTTTTTTATTCTTTTCACATTGATTATTTCTTGAAATTTGGACAAGTAACTAATGGGAATTAACTAATATATGCTTCTAGATATTAATTTTTTGGGGTAACCCTTGAGGTTTGTGTGTTATTGGTGTGCATGCTTATCACCTGATTCATGATCAAATCTTCTATCAAATTCAATTCAACCACCTTTATATATGATTCAGAAACCTATAGTTCAATTGATCTATAACTACAATTTAATTGTTTTGAAGGTAGTTGCTAGACTTACATATTCTGTTTTTATCAGACCCATTTGAATTTTTAAGTATTTTCTGTTTGATGGTGCATGCTTGGACAAACTAAACCTGATTCCAGGAATTTTTTGAATTATGATATTGAACCATGGAGTGTATATTGAAAATCCGTTTGTTTTTGATGGATTATTGCAGTTGAACTGTTTTGATACAATGTAGGTCGTTAATGTTGAATTCAAATTATTAAGGATCGACTTAATTAACGGTGTTTTAGTTTGTGATCTTTTTTTTTTGTGTTTGATGATAGATAAAAATGTAAAATAAAATTATTTGTCTTTGCCATTCCATCAACATGGGAAGCGTTCAGAACAAAGTAATTTTTATGATACAAGTGTTTCTTGATAGGTTGGCTACCTAGCTATATACATGGTGGCTTTTGTATGTTTCCATCATTTTTTATCTTTGCTTAATGATATAGATTCTTTCGAAGTATGTATCCAACAAAATATTAAGTGTCTTTAGGTTGACAAGTAATATCATCCATTTTGGTTCTTTGACTATGAGTGCACTATGGTTATTTCATATGTGAGGAGGCATTTTAGATCTTACTTAATGGCTAAGGTTAGCGGCGGGGTTCAAGTCTGTATCCCATAGAATTCGAACTTGAACAAAGACACTCCATCACTCAACCAACTGAGCTACGTCCAATGGCTTTTTATTTTCAGCTTACAATAAAATTTCTCACCTTGTGCATTGCACGGGAACATTGCTAGTGTATATATATACATGTATGAGTTATTAAAATATATAAGATATAGATAAATATATGCATAAATATATAAGATTTATCTACCTATCTATATATTTATATATATATATATGACGTACAAGTCATATACATATATAAAAACATATAATATATATAATTATATATACATATATAATTATGCAAATACATATGTATATATACGTAACCAAGACTGGTGTTAAAAACTTTTATTACCAAAAACTTTGGGTGTTACAATACTCGGAAGACCATGGTAATACGAGTAGGGTGTTACCCGCGTAGGGAGAACACCGGTTGACTTGTTTCAACTCGGCCTTCTACTAAGAGTGTTGCACAAATTCCCTTTCTTCCTTCCAACCTTAAAGAGATTTCGTCCTCAAAATCTAGCATGCATCCAAATTATGATAAAACGAGTCACTTAGGTTTACGCAAAACTCGACTCCATGACACTAACTACCTCCCAACCTTAGGTAGTTCATACCATTTCGAAAGTAGATCAAATCACTTAACCGCTCCTAAAGTCGCAATAAAACTTAAATTCGACCATCCCACTTCCTACACAACAATGTTTTCGTTAAGATTCTTTTGGACAACTACAAAGCATTTCTCTTCCCTCGTACCATGCGTGATTATGAGTTAGGCCTAGAATCACAATTTGTTGGTTCCTTCCTAGTTAACTTGAGTATAATACGACATGCAATGCATACTCTTCATTCACAATACAATCCGTAAAACATGAAAAATTTAACGAATCAAATACTTTCATAAATCATTCACAATAAATTTTTCGCATTAGCATGAGATCAACCTTATCAGGATCTGAGTTTTTGCTCTAAACTGAGCTTCATGTGCTGGATAATGTAACCAATGCTTAAAACACCAATATGAATAAAAGAAATAACGAAATTTACGTCAATTTGAATGAATATTCAAACCGTAGCTCCTTTTCTAACTTGATTTTGCAGCTTCAGCACCACAAATTTTATTTACGAAAATCAGCTTCATCATCCTCGTTATATCACCACAAACCAATACTTCAATAATATTAGTAATTGGTTAATGAAGTATCAAAACTAGGAACATAATCAATTTCAATTAAGGAATAGAGGTCGATTGCTCGGTTAGCTAGATAAGCGGAGCCCTAGAGTGAGCGGAGAATGAACAGGCGAGAGTGTCAAACAATGAAAGTGAAATTAGAGAGCTATAACTTGAAATCAACAATCGTGTAATTGAAATCCATAATACGAACAAAATTCAAACCAAACCAAACCAATTAATAACATACTAGTGATAGGTTAATCAAGTATAAAAACTATAAACATAATCAATCAATTTAAATTAAGAACTTGAGGTCGATTGCTCAATTAGCGATATAATCGGAACTCTAGCGTGAGCAGAGATCAGGCGATAGATTGGAGCAAAGACGTGAAGTTCAAGAAATTTTGGTGATTCCAAAATGAGAAGAAGATTTTGATTTCGAATAGAGAAGTAGGGATGAGCTCGGTACCGGACTGGTACCAAACTGGTGCTGAAACCGGATAGTACCGAAACGGAAAGTGGAAAAACTCAATACCGAATACCGAACTGATAAGAGAAATTTGGTACCGGTACCGGGATTTTCGAGACTAGAACCGTTTGGTACCATTTTTTAGACGACTACTGTTTTTCACCGTTGACCATTAAACTCAATGACAAAATCCAAAATCACTTAAGTGGAAACCGGATTGGAGGAGCCGGTTGTGCAAAAACCGGGTTCTGGATAAATTACGGAGTCGATTTTGGAGAATTGCAATAACTGAAATATGAAAAATTGCAATAAAAAATTGATATTTGAGTGGAAAGTACAAGAACCGAAAACTGTAATATATTTAGGAGGATTTTCTATAAAAAAAAAAACCGTTTGTTACCAATTCAAATAAAAAAATGACTTTTTAAATTATCCGGTTCGGTTCGAGATTTACTTGAACTAGTTCCGGTACCGGTACCGAATCCCGAATATGGAAAATCTTGGTACCGAACACCTAACCGGTAATGATATTCGGTACTGGTACCGGTACCTATTCGGTACGGGGCCGGTTCGGTTTCCGGATTTCTGTTCGAATGCTAATCCCTATAGAGAAGTGATTTTCAAGTAATAGTTTTTGGGAGTTAAGTTAAGAGAGAGCCCAATTAAATGTCCTGCCCATTTAAAATTTTAGTTAGGAGTTGACTTAGTATTTAGGTTTTGTGTTTTTTGTTATAAATAAAAAGTTTATCTAAATTTAAATATACAAAATATGAAATTCCCGGTAACAACTTTTTTTATAAATTAAATTAATTATGTTTCAATTTATTTAGGAAGTTTTTATCTTTTGAAAAGTAACATGTTAGCCATAGCTTCATATCACGCTCTTAAAAAAAAAATCCTAATAGCATTGGCCTTATAGGAGCTTTTTAGTGTCCTAATAAACTTTGTTTTAAATGACACTTTTGAGTGTCCCGATAGACTTAGTCTCTACGACACATACACTAAAGTGTTCTATTATGTATTTTATAGGCCGCTTCTAAAAAAGGGTCCTAAAAAAGCGTCCTATAAACCACTTTTTGTTGTAGTGTTTATCTTAAATCATTTTTTGTTATGATCGATCTTTATCAATATATGTTATGCAACACACAAGACTTGTTAATTGATTTATACGTAGGCAATGAATAAAGAGGTGACATTCAAAGTACAAATTCACTCGTAGGTGTGTGATTCTTTATTTTTTTATTGCCTTTTAAATTGTTGATTTTTACTTCTATATGGCATCATAATGAACTACCGTGCAGTACGCTACCAAATAACTATTTCATCAGCAGAGTATCTGTAACATCTGCTATATCATGTCATATTTTTAATTAGTCTTATTTGTTTATTGAAAAATAGTTGCAGCATTTCCGTTAACTTTTCCAATTTTGGCGAAGTTTCAAACTGAAGCGTCCTATTTGCCAATTGTCATCGTGACATTAATGGTGTTTGGATTTGGTTCACAAGATTCTCCGTGTTTCCATTTTGTTATTTTTAGAAAACAGAGAGAGGGTTCCGAGAGGACTAATCGTAATACTTTTTATGGAAACAACAAATGGATCGGTAAGAGACTCTCGGTTCTTATTATCACCCTTACTGGGTAAGATTATCATTTTTTGTCATGTTCATTCGATAAGGTAAAGTGACCCGATAATAACTTATCGGGTAAGCATTTTGTAAACATCCTGTAAAGTTCTTACCAATGTTTACCTTCAGGTTTTAATCAAGCATTATTATGATGGTGTTGATGTTGTGATATCTTGCGTTTGACGAGTCTAATCTGCCAACTTTATATAAAAAGGTTAACTGCAGGTTTAATATATTCTGCTACTTTGTGATATGTAAATATGAGAATTGTAAACTTCAAATTACGTATAGATTTTAAATATTCATTTTTATGATAAAATATTCTGATAACTTATTGACTTTGCGAATGATAAACTTTATAGTGCAAAGTTAATAGTGAAACCAATGACTTGACAACATAATGTTTCAGTATTCCTTAAAATCTTCAACTAAAGTTGGTTTTCATCATCTCACATTGGTAGAAAAATGATAGTTTGGAAGAAATGATGGATATTTTAAAGAGTGATGGAAGCTTTGAAATCTATAACCAACTACTAAAATAAAAACCAACCAAATCTTTATCTTTATCATTATTTATATATTAAAGGAACAACCTTGGGGTATTGAGGTAACATCATTAGAAGTGAGTATTTTCTACTGGTGATTTGTGGTTTAGTTTAGTAGTCCGACATTGGTGAAGAGATGAAAATTTTGAAAAATGTGAAATGTATAAGAAAGGTTGATTGGATTTCTCTGCGTCAATTCATGGATTATGTCTTATGTGGTTGTCCTATTTTGGATGACCCTTTTTAAAATCTCTAAAGTCTAACCATGGTTGGAATCAAAACCAACCAATTGGTAAACTATACAGTGCAAAGTTAAAAGTGAAACCAAGAACAATGACTTGGCAACATAATGTTTGAGTATTTCTTAAATCTTCAACTAAAGTTGGCTTTCCTCATCTCACATTCATGGAAAAATGATAGTTTGGAAAAAAATGATGGTTATATAAAAGAGTGATGGAAGCTTTGAAATCTATAACCACTATTGAAATTAAAACAAAGCAAATGGAAAAATTATAATGCAAACATATAGTTATAATATCATGTAAAACACAAAGTTGAAAACAAGTTGTTTCTTTTACAAAAAATTAATCATCTGGAAACAATGTTGAGTTCCATCATCCCATATTGATGGAATGATCATAGTTTGGAAGAAGTTGAAGGATATATAAAGGAGTAATGGATGCTTTGATATCTATAACCATGGTTGGAATCAAGGCCAACTATATGTAACAACCCCGATACCAAAATATCGGTAAAACATTTGATTGCTCTAAAAATGGCAATTACAACCAAAAGGTCCTTAAACTATAACTTAAACACTTAAGTTTGCAGCGGAAATAAAATACAACTACTGAGGTTTATTACATAAAAAAATTCGAAACTAGGCAACTAACTATACAAGTAGCGCCTCACATCCATGCTCCCCGAGCTAACAACTTTCCCCTCCCCTTACTTGTGCTTTCATTCACATGTTTTCCTGAAAATGGTTTCAGTTTATAAAAAGAGAGGGTTAGACCATAAGGCCTAGTGAATTCCCCTAAAATGCAACAGTTAATATGCATGAAAATTATAAGAGAAAACAGTTAGTCATGAATATTAACTCACACCTTTCCAAAAACACCTTTCCACGTACCTATTGCAATAGTACAACACATCTTCGCCACACACCGTGGCTAGTGTCGGCCTATTTCACCCAAATAGTTTGTCACACACACCGTGACTATATAACAGGTACACAACGCCCAATTTAAACGATTTAAAACACAATCAATTTAAAACATTCCTTTAGAAACTTTAGCATGCGAAGGGAACTCACTTGAGTTGTCAACCAAATGTCACACTCGAATCCTACGAATACTCCAACCGAACACCTTAATTGAGGGTATCAAATTATGAGTTTACAAGCCCCAAAGTAACCCCATAAAACGCATCTATCATCCCCTCAAACAAGGGCCCAAGCTAGAACCCCAAACCGACACCGAACGAAAAACTGAAAAACTGAAGTTAGAGGCTTGGGCGAGTCTCAAGCGAGTCATGACTCGCCACAGACTCGCTTTGGCGACTGGTTTCTGCACAAAATCTATTCCGAGAACCAAACCCAAAATCCAATTCCTAATTCTAGTTCTCTTCATTTTTAAGCATAAAACTCACTTCCAACACCCAAGGATAATCACCAAACATATACCAATCCAATTCCATCCATGTGAATCCATGGATTAAAGCCTCATTGAAGAACCAAAGTTCATCCATGGTGCGTTTTCATTTATTGCAAACCCATAAGCAAAGAAACAATACCAATAATGAAGAAATTGACACTAAAACACCAACTCATTTGATATTCGATGATTAGAGAACATTTCCTAAATAATCATCATCCAAAACAGAAACTCCATAGTTTTCGTTACCCAAATGACTCAATAGAACTACATGATGAAGATGATAAGATGGTATACCTGAAATCTGATGATGGATTCTTGTTTTCTTGAGCTTTCTCTCCTTCATCCTTTCTTTCTTCCAAAATCGCACCTTGGCACACACACTAGAACAAAAACAAGATTTCAGTCGTGTTCTTCAAGAATGAAGGTTTCTCCCTTTTTATTTGCCCCACTATCCACATTGCACAACTTTAGCCCCTGAATTTTAAAAACTTAGGCTCCTTCCACCCAAGCAGAGTCTATTTATACAAAATGGTTTTCCGTGATATTACATCTCACCCCCGTTAAGAAAATTCGTCCCCGAAACTCTTCCAACATGAAGTTGAGGGTCAACTTCTATTCTCGTTCCCACGTTGCATCTTGCCCCTTGAGGAACCTCAATTGCACCATCACAAACATGGTCTCTTTGGGTAACCAACCACCAAACCAAGTTACTCAAAAATTCCGCTCCACTTCTTACCTTTTAGGAGATTTCCAATGGATCAACAAAATACTAACCTTTTTGTTCTTAATATAACTCCTTTGTTCCCTCTTGGAACCATTTCTCAAACAACAACACGATTACCAGCAGGTTGTCACCCGTAACACCTTAAGCATTAGAGCAATTTTAAACTTTCAAAAACCTTCAATTACGGATTGGTCTACAAACCAACTACATAAGTTCCTTCAAAAGGGACAAAGTTTACATCAGAGATTCAAATTAAACTAACTAATCCATAAAAGGATTTAGGAATAGTCGGCTGCTACTAAAATCATACAAGTTCGCTATCTTCAAAACCAAGGACGCTCCTATGCCATCTTAAAGATCTCTCAAGCTCCAATACGACCTTGGAATCTAAGAATACCTGATATACATGTCGATAATAAAAAGTGTTAGGCTTAAGCCTAGTGAGTTAAAACAGTTAATCCCATCAATAAAAGTGATGGAAACCGAAACATTTTTCTTTTACCAAATATTCTTTTATACAACATTATACGCAGAAGAAAGAAGGTATTTTCCAAAACCCATTGTTTTTCAAAATATAAAACTTGAACAAGAAATACCTCTTTGAATGTCAACAACCATGCCCCTTTATTTTTTTGAACAATAATAAATACGAGTTACTCCAAGTGTCTTTTAAAATGCGATTATTCCAAGTACTCTGAAATCACCGAAAGTAAAGATGGACTCAATACTCAAATAACACCTTTCGATGACGGGGGAGGCCCGTTTCCGTCTATGTGGCGTACACGAAGTAAGTCAGGATTCAACGTTAAGGAGTAGTGTCTTAAGATCACGGTTCCGGTTTTTGACCCATCAACGAGTACCCATCGTAATACCTAAAGTCCCGGAGCCCGACCCATACGGATTCATTTCCAAAACACCCCGACCTAAGACATACTTGAATACACAAGACTCACACTAAGATCCGACGATAATGGGACCCGACTTTAAACTAAGTTCATTCCCAGAATACATGTGTGATCTATGAGAGGCAACAACCTCTAAAAATGGGTCCCGATAGCATTCTCAAACGAGTGTTTTTATCGTAAAACCCAAGGTCGCAGAGGCAATTACAAAATGGGGCCACCTCTGTTATACCTACGGTTGTAAGGGCATTCCCATTTGGGCCCACCCTTGTAATACCGTCAACCAAAGCCTACTGGCTCAAGACCCTTAACGAGGGACTCATTTTCTTCCGACAACCAACTGACTCACATGCCTATGGATCCAATGCAATTCTAACAACTGACTTGACTCTGAAAGTAAAATCAAAGCTCCAAATATAAACATTTACCAATTAAATGTAACATATAAAATTGATACATTTAAATCTTACGTCCCGAGTCATAAAATCCGGACAATACCCAAAATCATTTGGTTAAGACTTTAATCTAAAGGCGTGTAAAATCCTTTATAAAGCATGTTGTCTAAAACGTTATATTTATCAAACCACTCAAAGTTGAGGAGGTGGTTTATCAAATATTGTTACCTTTGAAATCCAAGAGTTTACAAAAGATAACTCCATGATTACAATTCAAATATAATTTCCCAAACACACTTGGCTTCAACCAATTTAATAAATACTGGGTTTTATATGCAAAACAAAGGAAATCATTTCCTTTAACTCAGTTTATCCTTTCAGCAGATAAAACATGTTAAACAAGCTTCATTTTCCAAAATACCCAAAATAACCTTTTTTTGCAAACAAAGCTCGTTGATGACTCAAAACATCCCATAAAATATTTATAAAGCTTTTCCATCGATTCTGTGGTCTAAATACCCATATATCATTCTCATACTTTTTATCTAGTGAGAAATCATTTCATGATAACAAGTTTATCCCAAAAACGATTATTTCGACATGTGTATAGTTTTGTAAAAGTGACTAGAACTTACCTCGCTAGATTTATGAAAAATCTAGGTTTTACCCACTTTGAGCCTCCATTGAAGAAGATTTTAGATCCAGAAAGATCCCATAGTAGAAACTTTATCTAGCTCTTTAACACACCTAAAAATACATCAAATATATAGTTCTCAAAAATTTAGATCTAAACAAAACTTGGTTAAAGATCTAAAATTAACCAAAGCCTATAAATTAGCCAAAACCCTAAAACAATGAATATACTTCTAAATATAAGTTTTAGAGTAGTAAGGATCTAAAATCAACCAAAACCTCTAAAATAGCCAAAACCCTAAAACAATGAATATACTTCAAAATATAAGTTTTAGAGTACTAAAAAGAAATATTTTGACGATAAATAAGGTTTAAAAGGGTTGGAATTACTTACAAACTTAATATGAAGAAAATTTTAAATGTTGGATGGCAATGGTGGAATAGGAGGATCTGCTTTGGGGGAGGTGAGAGTGATGAGAAGAGAATGTCTTTTTGAAAAGATATGAAAAAGTCCAAAAAGTGAAAATAAGGTGAGCAACTTAAAACTGAAATAAGTGGGGGGTGGGAATGAGGTCAATGCCAGCTATCACCCGCCTTCCTTTCTGTTTGTTGATTTTGGATTTTGCTTTCCATCATACACATATAGTAATCCATTACAATTGCAAGGGGTAAAAACTTGGTGGAACCCACCTCCACTAAAACTATAACCTCAATTCTAATCAATAAATAACACCCCTTATCTATCTTAGCTAATTAAAACTAGGGGTGTCAAAATCGCACCATGACAAACCAACCAAGTCCAATACCAACCGTACCAATTCAATTGGTACCGACTAAGTTGGTACCAATTAAATTGGTTGGTACTACCGTACCAACTTCATAAACTTGGTTGGTACGTGGTATTGAAAATCATATACCACGGTAATACCGTACCGTACCGACTTTTATATTTATATTTATATATAATTATTTATTATATAAGAAATCAATTAAATGAATTATATTTGACTATTAATGTATTATGTGATATTTAACGGTGTGTATTTTTAGTTTTTAAAGTTTTGAGTTTTACAGTTTTAGTCTTTTATATAGTTTACTCCGTAGGCCACTTACATTATTATTGTCTTACGGTCTTACTTACACATTTACACTCTTGCATTCTTATTGAAAATCGTATATCATATTAGTTATGCGTTTATTGAATGTGAATGTAGTTTAATTTAGTTCATTTTAACATTACCGATTTAGTTTAGATTTGTGTTTGAAAGTGGATTTAGTTTAGTTTTATGATGGTTAAACTTCTTGAAAGTGGATTTAGTTTAGTTTTATGATGGTTAAACTTCTTGAAAGTGGATTTAGTTTGATTTAACATTGCCGATTTTCTTAAGTTTCTTGTTACAATACCGTTTTTTCCAAGATTCATGATACTATAAACTTTTGTACTAAATTTTGTAAACTTTACATAACATGTTTGTATTAAACTTTGTAATCTTTTGAGATGTTGGTACAAATACCATACCAACCGAAAAAAGTTGGTACCAATTAAGTTGTTACCAATTATAGTTGGTTGGTACACGGTATAAAATTTTGAATACCAATTATAATTGGTTGGTACACGGTATTGAGAAAAAAAACATGGTACCGTACCATGTTCACCCCTAACTAAAGCATAGTCCTTTTAAAATTAGTTATATACTCTACCATAATAATATACATACATATATACATATATATATATGTATCTTTATATATTAACCATATGTATTATATAATACACAGTTACAATATATATATATATAAAAACATTAAAATTCATCTATTTTTGTATATATATAGACGTATGAGTTATTAAACTATAAAAGATATAGATAAATATATGCATAAATATATAAGATTTATCTACCTGAGGGAGGTTCAAGGGAAAACGCTAAAAAATGAGAAAACCGAAGAACGCTCTGGGAAGCTTCCATGTGGACGGTATGCACTGATGCATACCGGAAATTTTTGTTCCTATGCATCAATGCATCTCTAATGAGAGATGCATTGATGCATTATGCACTAATGCATGTTACAAATTACCGGTATGCATTAATGCATATCGTCCACATGGAGGCCTCCTAGGATGTTCTTCGGTTTTCTCTTTTTTTAGTGTTTTCCCTTGAACTAGACTCTTATCTACCTATTATATATATTTATATATATATATAACGCACAAGTCATATACATATATAAAAACATATAATATATATAATTATATATACATATATAATTATGCAAATACATATGTGTATATACATAAATATTAAATTATTTAAGTCGACCAAGACTGGTGTTAAAAACTTTATTTACCAAAAATTTTGGGTGTTACAATCCTCCCAACCTTAAAGAGATTTCGTCCACGAAATCTAGCATCCATCCAAATTATGATAAAACGTGTCACTTAGGTTTACGCGAAACTCGACTCCATCACACTAACTACCTCCCAACCTTAGGTAGTTCATACCATTTCGAAAGTAGATTAAATAACTTAACCGCTCCAAAAGTCGTAATAAAACTCAAATTCGACCATCCCACTTCCTACACCACACTGTTTCGCTTAAGATTCCTTTGGACAACTAAAAATCATTTGTCTTCCCTCATACCATGCGTGATTATGAGTTAGGCCTAGAATCAAAATTTGTTGGTTCCTTCATAGTTAACTTGAGTGTAATAAGACATATAATGCATACTCTTCATTCACAATACAATCCGTATAACATGAAAAATGTAACGAATCAAATACTTTCATAAATCATTCACAATAAATTTATCGCATTAGCACAATATCAACCTTATCAGGATCTGAGTTTTTGCTGTAAACTAAGCTTCATGTGCTGGATAATGTAACCAATGCTTAAAACACCAATATGAATAAAAGAAATAACGAAATTTACCTCAATGCTTGATTTTGCAGCTTGAGCACCACAAACTTTATATACGAAAATCAGCTTCATCATCCTCGTTATATCACCATAAACCAATACTTCAATAATATTAGTAATTGGTTAACCAAGTATCAAAACTAGGGACGTAATTAATTTCAATTAAGAACTAGAGGTCGATTGCTCGATTAGCTAGATAATCGGAGCCCTAGAGTGAGCGGAGAAGGAATAGGCGAGAGTGTCAAACAATGAAAGTGAAATTAGAGAGGTACAACTTGAAATCAACAATCGTGTATTTGAAATCCATAATACGAACAAATTTCAAACCAAACCAAACCAATTAATTACATACTAGTGATAGGTTAATCAGGTATAAAACTATAAACATAATCAATCAATTTAAATTAAGAACCTGAGGTCGATTGCTCGAACCCTAGCGTGAGCACAGATCAGGCGATATATTGGAGCAAAGAGCGTGAAGTTCAAGAAATTTTGGTGATTCCAAAATGAGAAGAAGATTTTGATTTCGAATAGAGAAGTAGGGATGAGCTCGATACCGGACCGGTACCGAACTGGTGCCGAAATCGGATAGTAACGAAACCGAAAGTGGAAAAACTCAATACCGAATACCAAACCGATAAGAGAAATTCGGTACCGGTACCAGGATTTTCGGGACTAGAACCGTTTGGTACCATTTTTTGGGACGACAACTGTTTTTCACCGTTGACCATTAAACACAATAACAAAACCAAAATCACTTAAGCAGAAACTGGTTTGGAGGAGCCGATTGTGCAAGAACCGGGTTTTGGATAAATTACGGAACCGATTTTAGAGAATTCCAATAACCGAAATATGAAGAATTGCAAGGAAAAATCGGTATTTGAATGGAAAATACAAGAAACGAATTTGTAATATATTTAGGAGGATTTTCTATAAAAAAAAAGGAAAGAGTTTGTTACCAATTCAAATAAAAAAATGACTTTTTAAATTCTACGATTCGGTTCGGGATTTACTGGGACTAGTACCGGTACTGGTACCGAAACTACCGAATCACGAATATGGAAAATCATGGTACCGAACACCGAACCGGTAATGATATTTGGTACTGGTACCGGTACCGGTTCGGTACCGGGTCGGTTCGGTTTCGAGATTTCGGTCCGTATGCTCATCCCTATAGAGAAGTGATTTTCAAGTAATGGTTTTTGGGAGTTAAATTAAGAGAGAGCCCAATTAAATGTCCCGCCCAATTAAAATTTTAGTTAGGAGTTGACTTAGTATTTAGGTTTTGTGTTTTTTGTTATAAATAAAAAATTTATCTAAATTTTAACATATAAAATATGAAATTCACAGTAACAACTTTTTTTATAAATTTAATTAATTATGTTTCAATTTATTTAGGAAGTTTTTATCTTTTTAAAAAGTAACATGTTAGACATAGCTTCAGATCACGCTCTTTAAAAAAATATCCTATTGGCCTTATAGGAGCTTTTTAGTGTCCTGATAGACTTTGTTTTAAATGACAATTTTGAGTGTCCCGATATACTTAGTTTATACGACACATACACTAAAGTGTTCTATTATGTATTTTATAGGACGCTTCCAAAAAAGGGTCCTAAAAAAGCGTCCTATAAACCACTTTTTGTTGTAATGTTTATCTTAAATAATTTTTTGTTATGATCGATCTTTGTCAATATATGTTATGCAACACACAAGACTTGTTAATTGATTTATACGTAGGAAATGAATAAAGAGGTGACATTCAAAATACAAATTCACCCGCAGGTTGAGCAAGGAAAAGATTTGGTTCTGTTCAGTGTAAGTTTATTTTTTGAAATGTATTATTTTGATGGTTCATGGAATCTTTATACCCTTTGCTATCTAGAATCTAATTGGGTGTGTGATTCTTTATTTTTTTTATTGCCTTTTAAATTGTTGATTTTTCCTTCTATATGGCATCATAATGAACTACCGTGCAGTACGCTACCAAATAAATATTTCATCAGCACAATATCTGTAACATATGCTATATCATGTCATCTTTTTAATTAGCCTTATCAGTTTATTGAAAAATAGTTGCATCATTTCCGTTAACTTTTCCAATTTTGGCGAGGTTTCAAACTGAAGTTTCCTATTTACCCATTGTCATCGTGACATTAATGGTGTTTGGATTTGGTTCACAAGATTCTCCGTGTTTCCATTTTGTTATTTTTAGAAAACAGAGAGATGGTTCCGAGAGGACTAATCATAATACTTTTTTTATGGAAACAACAAATGGATCGGTAAGAGACCTGGTCACTCTTACGTACTAACTAAGACTCTTGGTTCTTATTATCACCCTTACTAGGTAAGATTATCAATTCTTGTCATGTTCATTCGATAAGGTAAAGTGACCCGATAATAACTTATCGGGTAAGCATTTTGTAAACATCCTGTAAAGTTCTTACCAGTGTTTACCTTCAGGTTTTAATCAAGCATTATTATGTTGGTGTTGCTGTTGTGATATCTTGCGTTTGACGACTTTAATCTGCCAACTTTATATAAAAAGGTTAACTGCAGGTTTAAAATATTCTGCTACTTTGTGATATATAAATATGAGAATGGTAAACTTCAAATTACATATAGATTTTAAATATTTATTTTTATGATAAAATATTCTGATAACTTATTGACTTTGCAAACTTGGCACCGTTAGTTAGTAGTTCACAGGAAATTTCGCATTGTGGCTACCACCTTTTAAGACACCTTTTAATCGAACGGGATTTTTTAACGGGGATTCTTCGTCTATGCAAATAAACAAACATGGTTCTACTCCAATATAAAAGTTAGAAAATAGATGGGAGGTGATAGGTTGAGTATCCAGTTTTGCTAGGAGTCTAATTAGGGAGGATGTTAGAAAATGGATGTATGGATTGATTGAACGTTAGCGATTTCATTGAAAGGTTCTCGTCTTTTATATGATAAATATATGAAAGTTTATTGCTGAGAGATTCTTATACTTTTTTTGTTGATTAATATTATTATTTTGTAATATATAATTATACATAAATATATAATTATATTTTAAAAGTGTATCTAAAGATAACATTTAGAGAAGGTTTTGAATATTGGTATCCAAACATAAGCTTAAGAGAAGGTTTGAAAATTGTAACTAAATGACATCTTGAGAGAAGGTTTAGGTAAAATCTATATCTATCAAGATCTTTATATATATATAAAAGAAACAACCTTTGGGTATGAAGAAATCAACACTAAAACACCAGCTCATTTGATATTCGATGATTAGAGAACATTTCCTAAACGGTCATCATCCAAAACATAAACTCCATAGTTTTCATTACCCAAATGACTCAATAGAACTACATGATGAAGATGATAGGATGGTATTACCTGAAATCTGATGATGGATTCTTGTTTTCTTGAGCTTTTTCTCCTTCCTCCTTTCTTTCTTCCAAAATCGCACCTTGGCACACACACAAGATTTCAGTCGTGTTCTTTAAGAATGAGGGTTTCTCCCTTTTTATTTTCCCCACTATCTACTTTGCACAACTTTAGCCCCTGAATTTTAAAGAGTTAGGCTCTTTCCACCCAAGCTGAGTCTATTTACAAAATGGTTTCCAGGTTATTACATCTCATCCCCCTCAAAAACAATTTGTCCCGGGAACTCATCCAACAAGAAGTTGAGGGTCAACTTCGATTCCGGTTCCCACGTTGCATCTTGCCTCTTGAGGAACCTCAATTGCACCTTCACAAACATGGTCTCTTTGGGTAACCAGCCACCAAACCAAGTTACTCAAAAATTCCACTCCACTTCTTACCTTTTAGGAGATTTCCAATGGATCAACAAAATACTAACCTTTTTGTTCTTAATATAACTCCTTTATTCCCTCTTGGAACCATTTCTCAAACAACAACACGATTACCAGCAGGTTGTCACCCGTAACACCCTAAGCATTAGAGCAAATTTAAACTTTCAAAAACCTTCAATTACGGATTGGTCTACAAACCAACTACATAAGTTCCTTCAAAAGGGACAAAGTTTACATCAGAGATTCAAATTAAACTAACTAATCCATAAAAGGATTTAGGAATAGTCGGGTGCTACTAAAATCATACAAGTTCGCTATCTTCAAAACCAAGGACGCTCCTATGCCATCTTAACGAAATCTCTCAAGCTCCAATATGACCTTGGAATCTAAGAATACCTGATATACACGTCGATAATAAAAAGTGTTAGGCTTAAGCCTACTGAGTTAAAACAGTTAATCCCATAAATAAAAGTGATGGAAACCGAAACATTTTTCTTTTACCAAATATTCTTTTATACAACATTATACGCAGATGAAAGAAGGTATTTTCCAAAACCCATTGTTTTTCAAAATATAAAGCTTGAACAGGAAATACCTCTTTGAATGTCAACAACCATGCCCCTTTATTTTTTTGAACAATAATAAATACGAGTTACTCCAAGTATCTTATAAAATGCGATTATTCCAAGTACCCTGAAATCACCGAAAGTAAAGATGGACTCAATACTCAAATAACACCTTTCGGTGACGGGGGAGGCCCGTTTCCGTGTATGTGGCGTACACGAAGTAAGCCGGGATGGACGTTAAGGAGTAGTGTCTTAAGATCACGATCCGATGTATGACCCATCAACGAGTACCTACCGTAATACCTAAGATCTCGGAGCCCGACCCATATGGATTCATCTCCAAAACACCCCGACCTAAGACATACTTGAATACACCAGACTCACACTAAGAACCGAAGATAATGGGACCCGACTTTAAACTAAGTTTATTCCCAGAATACATGTGTGATCTATGAGAGGCAACAACCTCTAAAAATGGGTCCCGATAGCATTTTCAAACGAATGTCCTTATCGTAAAACCCAGGGTCGCAGAGGCCCAAATTGGGGCCATCTCTGTAATACCCACGGTTGCAAGGGCATTCCCATTTGGGCCCATCCTTGTAATACCGTCAACCAAAGCCTACTATCTCAAGACCCTTAACGAGGGACTTATTTTCTTCCGACAACCGACTGACTCACATGCCTATGGATCCAATGCAATTCTAACAACTGACTTGACTCTGAAAGTAAAATCAAAGCTCTAAATATAAACATTTACCAATTAAATGTAACATATAAAATTGATACATTTAAATCTTACGTCCCGAGTCTTAAAATTCGGACAATAACCAAAATCGTTAGGTTAAGACTTTAATCTAAAGCCTTGTAAAATACTTTATAAGGCTTGTTGTCCAAAACGTTATATTTCTCAAACCTCCCAAAGTTGAGGAGGTGGTTTATCAAATATTGTTACCTTTGAAATCCAAGAGTTTACAAAAGATAACTCCATGATTATAATTCGAATATAATTTCCCAAGTACACTTGGCCTAAACCAATTTAATAAATACTGGGTTTTATATGCAAAACCAAGAAAATCATTTCCTTTAACTCAGTTTATCCTTTCATCAAATTAAACCTGTTAAACAAGCTTCATTTTCCGAATTTCTAAAATAACCTTTTTTTTGCAAACAAACCTCTTTGATGACTCAAAACATCCCATAAAACATTTACAAAGTTTTTCCATCGATTTTGTGGTCTAAATACCCAAATATCAATCTCACACTTTTTATCTAGAAAGAAATCATTTCATGATAACAAGTTTATCCCAAAAACGATTATTTCGACATGTATATAGTTTTGTAAAAATGACTAGAACTCACCTCACTATATTTATGTAAAATCTAGGTTTTACCGACTTTGAGCCTCCTTTGAAGAAGATTTTAGATCCACAAAGATCCCATACTTAAAACTTTATCTAGCTCTTTAACACACCTAAAAATACATCAAATATATAATTCTCAAAAATTTAGATCTAAACAAAACTTTGTCAAAATAGTCAAAACCTCTAAAATAGCCAAAACCCTAAAACAATGAATATACTTCAAAATGTAAATTTTAGAGTACTAAAAAGAAATATTTTCACAATAAATAAGGTTTAGGAGGGTTGGAATAACTTACAAACTTAATATGAAGAGAAGCTTTAAATGTTAGATGACAATGGTGGAATAGAAGGAGGATGTGCCATGGGGGAGGTGAGAGTGACGAGAAGAGAATGTCTTCTTGAAAAAATATGAAAAAGTCCAAAAAGTGAAAAGAGGGTCAGCAGCTTAAAACTGAAATCAGTGGAGGTGGGAATGAGGTCAATGCCACCTACCACCCGCCTTCCTTTCTGTTTGTTGATTTTGGCTTTTGCCTTCCATCATGCACATATAGAAATCCATTACAAGTGCAAGGGGTAAAAACTTGATGCGACCCACCTCCACTAAAACTACAACCTCAATTATAATTAATAAATAACACCCTTCATCTATCTTAGCTAATTAAAGTATAGTCCTCCTAAAATTAGTTATATACTTTCTCGTAATAATATACATACATACATTTATATATGTATCTTTATATATTAACCATATGTATTATATAATACACAGTTACAATATATATATATATATAAACATTAAAATTCATCTATTTATGTATATATATATATAGACGTATGAGTTATTAAAATATATAAGATATAGATAAATATATAAGATTCATCTACCTATCTATATATTTATATATAACGTACAAGTCATATACATATATAAAAACATATAATATATATAATTATATATACATATATAATTAGGGGAGGGTTCATACAAGAACACCTCTTCTTTAAAGGAATAAAGGAACACTTTGTGAACCACATATTATGTGGGTCCCACATAATATTAAATCATTTCTGATTTAATATTAAATCATATTAAATCAGAAATGATTTAATATTATGTGGGACCCACATCATATGTGGTCCACAAGGTGTTCATTTGTTACTTTAAATTTACAAAGTTCTCATTTGAATCTTCCTCTATATAATTATGCAAATACATATGTATATATACGTAAATATTAAGTTATTTAAGTTGACTGGTGTTAAAAACTTTATTTACCAAAAATTTTGGGTGTTACAATCCTCCCAACCTTAAAGAGATTTTGTCCCCGAAATCTAGCATCCATCCAAATTATGATAAAACGCGTCACTTAGGTTTACGGGAAACTCGACTCGATGACACTAACTACCTCCCAATCTTAGGTAGTTCATACCATTTCGAAAGTAGATTAAATCACTTAATCGCTCCTAAAGTCGCAATAAAACTCGAATTCGACCATCTCACTTCCTACACAACACTGTTTCGCTTAAGATTCCTTTGGAAAACTACAAAGCACTTCTCTTCCCTCATACCATGCGTGATTATTGCTCCCTTACTTGACAAAATACTTAACCGCATGTCCACTTTGGTCCGGTCCAAACCCCAAACTTACAATTTATACTAACACGAAACACATTAATTCCAATTATTTCTCAAAATTTTATTAGCATTACACGCTAAAAAGCATTTGCCTTCTAATAAAACGCTAAGTCTTCACGTCCATTTCAACCAATTCCTTATTCCTTCCTACTTAAGAGGCTAATCTTGTCAACAATCAATTTGCTAACGACTAAGTCTTGCTCTCCGACATGAATAAGAGCGACTACCCAATAGAACATTTTCCAAAATTCATTAATCCCCAAGATCCTTAGGAATATGCTACCATCAACGACCTTTCCCAGCGACTTTAAGCGTTGATAAATCCATGAATAGGCTTAGGTCATACTAAACGAGACCCCTTATTGAACTACATAGGTCTATACTTAGAACTTTTCAAAACCCAAATTGATTACAAAATGCTAAGGTAATTAAAACTTCTACATAAAATACTTCCTTGCTATAAACTCATATGCCAAAATATCTATAAGCCCTAATCATAAAGTTCTCTTTTGACATGTAAGGTTCTCACAATTTACCTGACTTGCGTCCATAAGTGCCCCTGATATAAAGCCGACTAAAATCAAAGATCCCTCTTGTTTCTGGGGCAATTTTTCTTGATGTGACTCGGGTCTCCGCATTCATAGCATAAAATTCCCTTAACGATGCAACTGCGAATCGAGTGACCTCGCTTTCCGCACCTAAAACACTCTAGAGACTTGGGTGTGCATGGTCCATTGTGTTTACTTCGACAAGTGGCACACCATTTAGTTCCTCCACTAGACTCGGTCATTTTCCCCTTGGGGTCACTTCCATCTTCTTCAAAAGACCCCAAATCTCCTTCCTATCTTCTCTTTTCACCAATGATGGACGTCTCTTTTTCTTTAAGAGCATAGGCGTCTTCCGTAAGTTGTGCATTCTCAATAGCTTCTCGAAGAGTGGAGGGCTTAGAGATACGAACCATCGCCATCATATGTGCCGGTAGACCTTTCAGATAGGCCTTGACTTTCTCTTTCTCACTCGGAGCTAAGTGCCCCACTAGACTAAACTTTTCTACGAAGATTCGGGAGTATTCCATCACCGTCATGCTCCCTTTATTGAGAGCTTAGAATTCATCGGTTATTATGTCGATATCTCTTTCATTGTAGTACTCTTCCATCAACTTCTTCTTAAAATTTTCCCAAGTCATCACTTGGATAATCTCGGCCCCAAGAGCGGACTTCATGACGTTCCACCAAGTGAGGGCCTCACCTCTTAACACTTGGGAAGCAAACTTCACTTTCTGTTCCTTCCCGCATTCGCTAGAACCGAAGCTTGTTCAATTTCTTGTTTCCATTTCATGCATGTGACTGGATCGTCGCCCTAGAAAATTCAGGTGGTTTGCAACATAGAAAGGTCTTATACGAACAACCTTTCTCTCTTTGCCTCACAACAACAATCAATTGATCCCCGGTACCTGCAACATCATTTCCACCTCTTGAACCGCCTATCATATTAGCGGTTGCTAATTCAAGCCACTGATTTCTTCCATACTGGTCCTCGAACATCTTCATGAGAACTTCACCTTGCGTTTCCATGGTCGAATTCACCATCTTCATGACACCTGCTATCATTATAGCCTGAGGGTCCAACCCTGCTTGAGAGTTTGGAGGAAGTCCTGTATTGACGGTTTCTCTTGGTTGTTCTTGAGCGGGTGTGTTTGTATATTGATACTCTTCCATGATGGGTGAATCATTTCAGGGAGTAACCATCTCGTTTTGCTGAAAGAGAACGAGAATTTAAGATCTAAAACAAGACAAAAGTAACGTTAGAAACGTACCATTACATTCGTTAGTCATCATAAAAATAGTAAGACAAGCACACTGACGAAGTAATATACCCAAAATTGCATTAGCTACGTGAAACTTTGAACATAATATACATAAGAATCCTTGTTACCATTTCTATAAGTCATAACTAGTGTAACCACGTCGACTCTATAGGTCTCCTAACTTATGAGTCCCATTGAAGTCTTATAATTTATACTTAAAGTCTCAGCTTAAGTCTAGGCATCTTAAATTCATACCTAGTTCACTTAAACTAGAGCTCTAATACCAACTTGTAACACCCTAAGAATTAGAGCAATATTAAACTTTCAAAAACCTTCAATTACGGATCGGTCTACAAACCAACTACATAAGTTCCTTCAAAAGGGACAAAGTTTACATCAGAGATTCAAATTAAACTAACTAATCCATAAAAGGATTTAGGAATAGTCGGGTGCTACTAAAATCATACAAGTTCGCTATCTTCAAAACAAAGGACGCTCCTATGCCATCTTAGCGAAATCTCTCAAGTTCTAATACGAACTTGGAATCTAAGAATACCTAATATACATGTCGATAATAAAAAGTGTTAGGCTTAAGCCTAGTGAGTTGAAACAGTTAATCAAATAAATAAAAGTGATGGAAACCGAAACATTTTTCTTTTACCAAATATTCTTTTATACAACATTATACGCAGATGAAAGAAGGTATTTTCCAAAACCCATTGTTTTTCAAAATATAAAACTTGAACAAGAAATACCTCTTTGAATGTCAACAACCATTCCCCTTTATTTTTTTGAACAATAATAAATACGAGTTACTCCAAGTATCTTATAAAATACGATTATTCCAAGTAACCTGAAATCACCGAAAGTAAAGATGGACTCAATACTCAAATAACACCTTTCGGTGACGGGGGAGGCCCGTTTCCGTCTATGTGGCGTACACGAAGTAAGCCGGGATTCAACGTTAAGGAGTAGTGTCTTAAGATCACGGTCCCGGTGTATGACCCATCAGCGAGTACCCACCGTAATACTAAGGTCCCAGAGCCCGACCCATACAGATTCATCTCCAAAAGACACCGACCTAAGACATACTTGAATACACCAGACTCACACTAAGAACCGATGATAATGGGACCCGACTTTAAACTAAGTTCATTCCCAAAATACATGTGTGATCAATGAGAGGCAACAACCTCTAAAAATGGGTCCCGATAGCATTCTCAAACGAGTGTCCTTATCGTAAAATCCAGGGTCGCAGAGGCATTCACAAATTGGGGCCATCTCTGTAATACCCACGATTGCAAGGGCATTCCCATTTGGGCCCATCCTTGTAATACCGTCAACCAAAGCCTACTATCTCAAGACCTTTAACGAGGGACTCAATTTCTTCCGACAATCGACTAACTCACATGCCTATGGATCCAGAGCAATGCAGACAACTGACTTGACTCCGAAAGTAAGACCAAAGCTCCAAAGATGAACATTTGCCAATTAAATGTAACATATAAAATTGATACATTTAAATCTTACGTCCCGAGCCATAAAATCCGGACAATACCCAAAATCGTGTGGTTAAAACTTTAATCTAAAGCGTTGTAGAATCCTTTATAAAGTCTGTTGTCCAAAACGTTATATTTCTCAAACCTCCCAAAGTTGAGGAGTTGGTTTATCAAATATTATTACCTTTGAAATACAAGATTTAACAAAAGATAACTCCATGATTATAATTCGAATATAATTTCCCAAATACACTTGCCTTCAACCAATTTAATAAATACAGAGTTTTATATGCAAAACCAAGAAAATCATTTCCTTTAACTCAGTTTATCCTTTCATCAAATAAAACCTGTTAAACAAGGTTCATTTTTCAAATTTCCCGAAATAACCTTTTTTTTGCAAACAAAGCTCTTTGATGACTCAAAACATCCCATAAAACTTTTATAAAGCTTTTCCATCGATTTTGTGATCTAAATACCCAAATATCATTCTCATACTTTTTATCTAGTAAAAAATCATTTCATGATAACTAATTTATCCCAAAAACGATTATTTCGACATGTATATAGTATTGTAAAAGTGACTAGAACTCACTTCGCTAGATTTATGAAAAATCAAGGTTTTACCCACTTTGATCCTCCTTTGAAGAAGATTTTAGATCCACAAAGAGCCCATACTAGAAACTTTATCTAGCTCTTTAACACACCTAAAAATACATCAAATATATAATTCTCAAAAATTTAGATCTAAACAAGACTTGGTTAAAGATCTAAAATTAACCAAAACCTATAAAATAGCCAAAACCCTAAAACAATGAATATACTTCTAAATATAAGTTTTAGAGTAGTAAGGATCTAAAATCAACCAAAACCTCAAAAATAGCCAAAACCCTAAAACAAAAAATATACTTCAAAATATAAGTTTTAGAGTACTAAAAGAAAATATTTTGACAAAAAATAAGGTTTAAGAGGGTTGGAATAACTTACAAACTTAATATCAAGAAAAGCTTTAAATGTTGGATGACAATGGTGGAAAGGAGGATGTGCTCTTGGGGAGGTGAGAGTGACGAGAAGAGAATGCCTTCTTAAAAAAATATGAAAAAGTCCAAAAAGTGAAAAGAAGGTGAGCAGCTTAAAACTGAAATCAGTGGGGGTGGGAATGAGTTCAATGCCATCTATCACCGCCTTCCTTTCTGTTTGTTGATTTTGGCTTTTGCCTTCCATCATGCACATATAGTAATCCATTACAATTGCAAGGGGTAAAAATTTGGTGGGACCCACCTCCACTAAAACTACAACATCAATTCTAATTAATAAATAACACCCCTCATCTATCTTAGCTGATTAAAATATAGTCCTCCTAAAATTAGTTATATACTCTCCCGTAATAATATACATACATATATATATATATATATGTATCTTTATATATTAACCATATGTATTATGAAATA
The DNA here is from genome assembly GCA_036898165.1 of Silybum marianum. Classification (NCBI taxonomy): domain Eukaryota; kingdom Viridiplantae; phylum Streptophyta; class Magnoliopsida; order Asterales; family Asteraceae; genus Silybum; species Silybum marianum. The sequence goes on from CM072533.1 coordinate 15,825,598, forward strand.
CACAGTTACAAAAAATATATATATATATATAAACATTAAAATTCATCTATTTATGTATATATATATAGACGTATGAGTTATTAAAGTATTTAAGATATAGATAAATATATGCATAAATATATAAGATTTATCTACCTATCTATATATTTATATATATAACGTAAAAGTCATATACATATATAAAAACATATAATATATAATTATATATACATATATAATTATGCAAATACATATGTATATATACGTAAATATGAATTTATTTAAGTCGACCAAGACTTCTGTTAAAAACTTTATTTACCAAAAAGTTTGAGTGTTAAATTCCACTCCACTTCTTACCTTTTAGGAGATTTCCTACGAATCAAAAAAATACTAACCTCTTTGTTCTTTACATAACTCCTTTGTTCTCTTTTGGAACCATTTCTCAAACAACAGCACGATCCAGCAGGTTGGCACCCTTTATTGGAGTACTCTTATTAAATTCACAGACACTCTGTATCCCACACAATCAAACAGATTTACTACCAACCTCGCTTACGGGGGTACTTCACAACCATTCACATCATTACCAAATTTCAATTTCAACATTCTCCCTCCAAAATTTATATCACGAAACAAACACCGACTAGTTTCTATAACATCCCAGGCCAACCATACCTGTCATTGCCTGATCTGTCCACACATCTACCTGGGTTTCATAAGGAACTTCAATTCTTCCAAAGAAAGAACTATTAATGAAGTTCACTCGACACACGAACTCCCAACTAATCATTATTTCCACTCGATTTGTTGACTTAACAACAAGTCATCCTTGCACCTCTCACTTGGACTTTCAATAAAGAGTTGCTTAACAAGCAACATGCATTTCTACATAACACCTGGCGCCACAATTTAAATCCAATCAGATCAGTATTGTATCGCTACCATAGTATTGACCATCAACTCATCACACTACTCCTTTCTTCCAAAAGTAGCACACCTTACTCAGAAATTTATTAACACATTTACGTACATAAGTAAATGTCCTTATATAAACCTTCATCGAGTAACACCCGGATAGCCTACCAATCAGGATTGAACCAATCCCGTAAACACCTTTTCGAAGTTTTCATCGAGCCAACCAAAAACCTAGGGATTTCTCTAAAATAATTTAGAGTTCATTTCTTCCACAAAAGAGCAACCATTCGCTTAAACCCATTTTATCCAGCCCGATATCAACCACAATGTCCACGCAGATGCAAACTACTCCCATATTAAATTAACCTTGACATCCTGTCTCTTAAAACACCGCTTGCAACCGCCTTCACTTGTTTTCTCAAAATTAGAAAGGCACACACTTCCAATATAAGACTTTCTAGCAACGCAAGCTTTCAACAATTTCTCGACTTACTTTACCAATTAACTTAGCTAGGGCTAACATCTCTCGAAGGGTTTACACGAATAAACTCAACAAAATGGCATGTTTAGCCATAACTCCATTCATTTACATCACTCAACTAACTCCTTACCTTCGTCAAAATCACACATTTCCGCATGCCATTCCCTCATCCTCAAACTAGGCTGAATTTCTGATGTCGAACCAATATTTCCCATCAAATATTCAACGAAAGCTAGCTAAATGATCTCATCAAAGCTTCCATTGATGATAATTAGCTATGCCACCACACTTGACTCTCGCAAATCCATACCAATGCTTCAAACCACCACCCGCCTCTCGATTCTCAAAAGAGATAACCGAACCACTAATATTCCTTTACACACAAGGAAGGTTTATGCCACTTAATCAATTCAATAAACTCACTATCAAGCCCCATTCACCGACCGAATTTGACATTTCGCCAATGTCCCAACGGGAATACATCAACTCATCTAAAATCAAGGCATAATTGAAAATATGTGAATCCACCACCAATTACCACTCGCGTCTTTTCTCCTCAAAACAAGAATATATAATGCCGACAAGAATTTTCGTACCTCAAGAAGTCATCATTAACACTCTTGAATACCTCTACATTAGATACTCAAACAAAAATTCACACTAACACTCAAACAGTTTCTCTTATTGGCCTTGCATACTCACCAAGAACATTCTAGTTGCCATTCGTATAACATCACACAATATAGTCATAAAAGACTTCATTTCCTCCTGTGTAACGTTAAGAAACATCCATCTAGCTCTAGTCACGCACACGTGTGACTGCACACACTGGCTACACACTTGCCAATCCCTTGAGCTATGCAAACCATAGGGTGACCATATTCCACTCCACTAACTAAACACACACCTCCACTCATCTTACGCCTTAACACCAAGGCGACTAGCAACCTCTTGTCCATACGACCACTCATGTTGTTGTCTATTCACAGCCAATTAACCACATTACAGTCAATTCTCAAGCACATAACCTTAGTCGCACCACAACCATTTACAACCCAAAGTCCACACCTGATAATGATGCACGACCTCGTTACCTCATAACCCCACTGCAAGTCTACTTTAACACTCTATGAACACTTTGGTTCATAATCCTCTTTTACTCCCTTACATGTAGTACTTCTTCAAAAATCATACCATTACTTCTTAGCACGCTTTGGCTTAAGATATATCAAATATCAATATTCATTATCAACCACCTCGTCAGCCACACCGGGACAAGGAATTTTAAATCCCTATCAACACTTACTTTACCTCATTGCATTACTATCATGCACCGACCATCCACATACTAGCACACCACGATCAACAATCAACCTCAAATGACCCAAGCCACATATTCTGACAACCTCTCTTTCCCTTTACTCTCATCATCCTTCTAAAGGAAAAGTTAAACCCAACAACTCCACGAGTTCATAGCATCGAGTACGCTGACACACCACACGCACGCTTGCACATTCACACATGACCAATAATATAACTTGGATCTATCAATGCAAATTGATGCCAACAATAATTATAATGCTTGTAATGAACTCGTTTCCTTCATTTGGATCATTAACGATCTCATACCTTTTACTACACCGAAGTATCAACAAACTCTTGTTCCAATCATTGTCATACTACAACATCCCGAGGACGTTGATGATAACCTCAACACACTCACACCAACTAATAAACCCCCTTTAACATAAACAACGTGATACATAAAACTCACCTTAGAAATGAGGGTAGCTAACTCTACCCGCGTTGCAACTTGTTAACAACCTCACATTCACTTATATTATAGATCGAAGAATGAGTCTTCTTACTCATAGCAAATTCCTCAAACAAACTTTTTCTACATACTCAATTTCTCGGACCATACCATGTCCAAACTCATCACTTTTTATCATGTATCTGATTTCAGCCACTTCGATTTTCTTAGATCATCCGTTGATCCTTTCATTTCTCACAACTTTCCTTTATTTCACGAGTACGCAACTCTATCTCAACAATATCGTCCCATACACCGATGACTATAAGTCAAGGGTCTCATTAATATTACTCGCTTTCCTACGAAAGCCTTCACTTCCAAACACACTTAACCATTCTATAACATCTAACTGATGTGATCAAGCCTACAATTGGGAACTTACCCAAAATTCAAAAGTACACACTTAGGCAATATATTTCCTCGTTCAATTCCCAAGAATTTATATCTTGATGAATCACCAAAACTCTCGGACAAACTTCATCTTGAAGGTCCAAACAACTATTCGTTATACACCCCCATATAACACATCAAAACTCCCGATCAATCCTCGAAACACTAGTCTTTATACACACTCCCACATCCATTGGTTGCCTCAACAATAGCGTTCAAGCACACTCATATACTAGAACGTTCAACGTTTACCCTCTCAACCTCTTATCAACATTAAGCTCTTAACTCATGAGCCCCAACTGACACCGCAGTACCATAGAATTTACTACCCTTCCACTTCCTCGATCACCGGTGTTAGCAACACCCCCAATTTCCACTCATTTCGTTGGTACAACTCCAACAAAAGGACTTTCTCCTTCAGACATCACAGATGCGATCCTCACTAATCAACAACTGAAGCTCTACACTTCTGAAACTATACAAACCACTATACAACAACCAGTTAGATCATAACAAGGTATATAAGCACCTTCATGTACCTATAATTCACTATGACATTGGCCATATGTGATTTTGAATTACCTTACACGTTAGTCCTTTCTACCCTATTATTACTCTCACCGATTGAACCACACTCTACCCATTCTACTTAAATCTCAGTTCCCCTCCCACACCTCAGTTTAAATCTAGATGCTCCTCGAACACCTAAATCTCTTAAACTATGAGCTCTGATACCACTTGTAACAACCCCGATTCCAAAATATCGGTGAAACATTTCATTGCTCTAAAAATAGCAATTACAACCAAAAGGTCCTCAAACTATAACTTAAACTCTTGAGTTTGCAGCGGAAATAAAATACAACTACTGAGGTTTATTACATAAAAAAATTCGAAACTAGGCAACTAACTATACAAGTAGCGCCTCACATCTATGCTCCCCTAGCTAACATCTTTCCCCTCCCCTTCCTTGTGCTTTCAATCACATGCTTTCCTGGAAATGGTTTCAGTTTATAAAAAGAGAGGGTTAGACCATAAGACCTAGTGAATTCCCCCAAAATGCAACAGTTAATATGCATGACAGTTATAAGAGAAAACGGTTAGTCCTGAATATTAACTCACACATTTCCAAAAACAGCTTTCCACTTAACTATTTCAATAGTACAACACATCTTCGCCACACCGTGGCTACTGTCGGGCCCTTTCACCCAAATAATTTGTCACCCACACCGTGACTATATAACAGGCACACACCGCTCAATTTGAATGATTTAAAATATAATCAATTTAAAACATTCCTTTAAAAACTTTAGCATGCGAAGGGAACTCACCAGAATGCCAACCAAAGGTCACACTCGAATCCTAAGAATACTCCAACCGAACACCTGAATTGAGTTTATCAAATTATGGGTTCAAAAGCCTCAAAGTAACCCCATAAGACTCATCTACCATCCCCTCAAACAAGGACCCAAGCTAGAACCCCAAACCGATGCCGAACGAAAAATTGAAAAATGGAAGTCAGAGGCTTGGGCGAGTCTCAAGCGAGTCATGACTCGCCACAAACTCACTTTGGCGATTGGTTTTCTGCACAAAATCCATTTCGAGAACCAAACCCAAAATCCAATTCCTAATTCGAGTTCTCTTCATTTTTAAGCATAAAACTCACTTCAAACTCCCGAGAATCATCCCCAAACATATACCAATCCAATTCCATCCATGTGAATCCATGGATTAATGCCTCATTGAAGAACCAAAGTTCATCCATGGGGGTTTTCATTGATTGCAAACCCATAAGCAAACAAACAATACCAATAATGAAAAAATCGACACTAAAACACCAACTCATTTGATATTCGATGATTAGAGAACATTTCCTAAACAATCATCATCCAAAACATAAACTCCATAGTTTTCATTACCCAAATGACTGAATTGAACTACATGATGAAAAAGATAGGATGGTATACCTGAAATCTAATGATGGAATCTTGTTTTCTTGAGCTTTCTCTCCTTCCTCCTTTCTTTCTTCCAAAATCGCACCTTGGCACACACACTAGAACACATACAAGATTTCGGTCGTATTCTTTAAGAATGAGGGTTTCTCCCTTTTTATTTTGCCTCAGTATCCACATTGCACAACTTTAGGCCTTGAATTTTAAAGAGTCGGGCTCCTTCCACCCAAGTTGAGTCTATGTATACGAAATGGTTTCCGGGTTATTACATAGTGGAAAACACACAGTTTTTAAAATACCATGTAAAATTCTTTTTTTAAAATGAATTGAAATATAAAATTAAAAAACCACAACATTGTTGTTATATCCAAATAATTGAGTAATTTTTTCTTGAATTGTGATTGAGTTTTTTCCCCACGTTGATGGAGCGATGAGATTGACAATGAATGATATGTATATGAAAAGAGGTTGAGATGCATTTGTAGCAACTCATGGAATTGGCTCCCTTTAACCGATCCTTTAAATTAATGTTGTTGGTTTCATTTTGACTAGCCTTCTGAACTAAAGGAATTGGTTCATTTATTCTACCTTATCAAAAAGTTAATCTATATAAAAATGATTAAACAAATAAATTAAATGAATTGACATATTTATATATACACACACATACACCATTAATATATCGATATATCTCAATGTCAAATAGCATCAATATAATAAAAGAACTATGTGTGATTATTTGGTATTGTGAGATTTGAGTATTCATAATTATTCTATTGATAATGGATTTGGTTGTCCACATTGACGAGAATATGATCAAGTGAAATGTGAGTCTATGGGTTTACTTATTTTTGGCCAATACTCTAAACCGAAATATATAAATTATTTTATTTTGTATTTCATTAAATGTTAATTCATGAATCATGTTTCATCTTAATTTTGTAACATGATTTTAAAGAAACAAAATTTGTTACCGCGTAATGCACGGTGCCGAACACTAGTCTATATATATCTATATAAAGCCGGATCATTTGGGATCCACGTGGCGTCTGGTCTTCCTCCTTTTCCTTTTCTTTTGTTTTTCTTTTTCTTTTTCTTTATTAGGTTTTACATCTTGATCAAAACCCATCCGTCTACTACGGTTACACTTCTTGATCGTCTCTTTTGTTTCGGTTTTCCTGTTCACACCAATCGTCAATTCACAAAACAGGGTTGCTGGCTTTTTGGACAGATTTGACAAGTGCGATTACAGAAACCGAAATAGGGTTTCCCTGTTTCTTTTTCTCGGATGGTTTGTTGCTGATCTCACGATAAAATGTGGTTTCATCGTTGTGGCCTTACAGATGGCATCCACATCGTTGCTTTGGGCTTCGAAGGATGTAGAACAGCTGAAGATGAGAATAGGGTTTAAGGAGTTCTTTCGTTCATCTTCTTCTTCCTAGATCTGGCCTCACTATTTTTCGAGAAAAAGGCAGAAGCTTCAAGTTCATACACACTTAATACGCCTCAACACAACCCCTGTCAAAACCATTCAGGTATTCAATTTATTGGGTTCTTTTTCTAAAAGCAATAATTTGTTAACGTGTGTTACAAGATTTTAATTCCTATTTGTGGAATGTGCAACAACCAGGATGAGAATAGGGTTTAGAGGAATTCTAATGTTCATCTTCTTCTTCCTGGATCTGCCCTCGCAATCTTGCGCCGCTAGGCAGAAACTTCGAGTTCATAAACACCTAAAACGCCTCAACAAACCCCCTGTGAAAACCATCCAGGTATTCAACTTATTGGGCTCTTTTCCTTTAATCAATAATTTGTTAATTTGTGTTTCAAGATTTTATTTCTTCGATGTGGAATGTAGAAAAAGATATAATTTTTATGTGTGAAAATGACCATGTTTTCCACTTTTGCTTATTTCATTTGAAAACTATAACCGGTGTTCATTTGTTTTCTTGTTTTTGTTTTGAAAATGATGGTTTTCTTGAGGTAAATTAGGTAATTTCAAAGCTCTAAAGTGAATTTAGAATGAAATATATGATTTATTTGCATGATTTAAGTAGAGCCCAGATGGGAATACTATTGATTGTGAACACCTAACATGCCTCACCTACCAGCTTTTTATCACTTATTTCTCAAAGACCATAAAATCCAGGTTTGTTTTACCACTTTCCATATTTCTTGAATCATTCTTGATTTTAGATGAGGCCTAACTATCATCCATAAAGGATTTATGTTGAGAACAAGATGAAAGGATAACAAAAGAAGATGATGTTTTGAGAGCAAGTTATGTGAAAAGATATTGGAAGAAGAAGCATAAAAGCATCCATGTGCCTAGGAACGTCCCTAAGTCTACAGAACCCGAGCTTGACAATGAGAGTGTTCATCAGGTGAGCAAGAAGAGAACTAATGAAAAAAAGAAGACTAAGAATCCCGTAGTCACCCTTATTTACGACAAAATAAAGGGGTAAATGAGATTTTCTTTGAAAATCCTTTCTAAATGCCGATTTTTTGGTTAAGTTTTCCAATTTTGAAGATAATGATTCCTGTTTTAGTTTGATAATACATATGATTTTGGGCATAAATGGATGGAGAAAAAGATTTCTTTCATAATTCGTCATCATAATGACAAAATAAAGAGGCAATGAAAACATGGGTGAATTGGTGGAAGAAACATAAGGAAAAAACCAAAAAATTTCATCTTTATGACTAAGTAAAGGGGTAAATGGGTTTTTCTTTAATGCCTACATGTCTTATTGCACTTTCTTTTTAGGTTTCAGGTATTGCAAAATCAAGATTCAAATATCCCTTTTTTAGTTTGATAATTACATACGTTTTTGGGTATACTTGGGTGGGAAAAAAACAATAATTTCATACCTTATCATCATTATCACAAGATTAGGAGATGATGAAACTACCCATTTTCTAATCCACCTTTTTCATGGTTTTTTATTTTATGATTGTTGGCATTCTCTTTTTTTTCACCCTTTTAAATTTACTCATTAATATCATATATCCCAAATTCATCACAAAAGGGGGGGGGGGTAAAAAAAGAGGTAATACATATGACTTGTGTTCAAATGGCACTTTGATTGTTGCTATTTTCTCCTAATGTTTAATGCTCTTCATGTAGCACGCATTAGCTTATTTGTACGGAGACCGATACTATGGAGCGAAAGCAACCATGAACGCTTGGAAACCAAAAATACAGCAATCGAACGAGATCAGGTTGTCGCAAATTTGGATTTTAGGTGGCTCTTTTGGCCAAGATCTTAACAGCATTTAGGCAGGATGGCAGGTGTTCTGATCGTCTGTAATTCTTGATGTCAAAACGTTTATACCAAAAAGGGGAGAAATGATTTCAAAGAACTAAATTATAAAGCAGTAGCATATAAAATTCATGTTCGTTTTTATTATTCGGTTGATAGCTTAAATCAATCATGTGGAGCCCATTTATTAATTTGAGATAAATGTATAGTTCTATTGTTGAATCTGATTCTAAAAAACTTTCTAATTGTTTGCAGGTCAATCCAGATCTTTATGGAGATAACAAGTTAACAACACTAGACTCTTCACTTATTGGATTGTAAGTACAGCGAGAATGCTTATATAATCATTTGAGTAAACCATTTTCTAGCAATAATGTATCAAATCTGGAGCATTCTTGTCTTAAAACCTTGGCTCTGTTAATTTCTTTTAAAAATGCCTTATTCTGACCAATTTTTAATGGGTTTCTAGCAGTCCTCAAATATGCTTCCCCATGATATTGTTTCTTTATTAAATGAAGAATCCTGCCATAAAGAAAGTTAAGGCGTTGGAGTTGCCGACAACTTCTCTAACTTTTATAAATCATAACCAATTCAGGAAAAACACTAACCAAGTTTCTATGTGGATTTATGATGTAAAAGAAACAAAAGGTAACCTGACTCCTATATGCGGTTTTTGCAAAATCCAAGAAGCCAACAACTCCGTTCTATGTGGATTTATACGTAAAAGAAACTTATGTGAATCTGCGGTCGATGTCAATTGTTTTTTTTTAAATATTGTCTACTTTGATTTTTATAGCTTTTAGGGTACTTTGCAGATAAGGATATGTTCTTCACCGAACCTCATCTCAAGTCTATTCTTCATAGGTATTATAGGTTATGTGGTTTTTTAATGCTCGAATGTTACAATCTTCTAAATAGCTTTTGCTTTAAGTTGTTATCTTCTCAATTTCTGTTGTATCTTGGTTTTATTCGTATGTTGTTAGTACTTACCCAACGGGTAGAATTGGGTGACAAAAATTACTGAAGTTTTATTTAGCATACCACATTATTTGATATTCATAATGATACCCTTACCACCAAGCAAAAATGGAAGACCTAACTAAACGATTCCAATACTAATCCTTACAAGAAACCTTTTTAGTTTGCTGCTTATCTTTTGGGAATAAAGAAATTAGCATACCAGCTTGGTTTTCTTGATCCTTCAATAGGTTTGATTTTGCTGTTGGCTTTCTTGATCCTTTTATAGGTTTGATTTTCCTGCAGTTCGTTAAAATTAAATCCTTATTTGGATGTTGAGGTTTGAGAACAAACTGATTATGAGTACAAGTCGCAACAAAATAAAGTAGCAGCAAACTCATTAAGTTACGCTATTAAGAAACAGCCCTTTAGAGATATTAGTGTATTAGTTAAGAAAATTACAATAATAATAATAATCTATATATATAATAATCTATATCTATATATATAATAAGATATTAGTCATTTAGTGTCAATGGATCTCTACATCTCTTAGGCTATGAGGCAAGTCTTGGGGGCTTTTTGGTTGGTTTTGCGTAAGTCCTATATGGCTTAAGTGATGCTAGGAACATGTTGTTTAAGTGGGAGGGGGAGGTTTGAAAAATCTTGGCTTTCTGCATAAGGCTCCCCATAGAAATTTACTGAATAAACAATTTTATGTACCATTAAGCCAATACCAATCAGTCATGTATAGCTGACCGAATAACCTGTGTATCTCATTAAACTGTTAACATATAGCACTTTAGAGATATTAGTGTGCGTTTCCCTTTTCTTTATGTTACTCATTTGATTTCCTTTCATTATTTTCTTCTTAACTCCCGTACCCTTAAGCCCATAATGTTTATGAAGTTGGTGCTATATAAGTTACAATTTTTTCTTACTAGGTTATAATACACAATGAGTAGAAAGCTCTATGAATCATTACTGGGTATATTCATCAAGAACATCAAATTATGCCACATATTTATGCTTAAATGGACCAACATTTGTGTCATGAAGAGTCACTAATGAATGATACAAAAAGCACATTCGAGGACTGTTAGATCCCAAACTAGCAACAATTGAGAAAACTCCATAAAATGTAGAGAAGAGATAGAGAATTAAAGAACATTAATCACAAAATCATCAACTCTATCCATGTATTCATCGTTATGGAGGGAATTGTGAAGAGCACCACATATTGAAATGAACCGACTCTCATATGTCTGTATGTGTGAAACTTATTGTCTCTCCTCAAAACTCACTTTACAAATGAAAGTAAAACACCATATTTATAGGTGTCAAATACATGTGTTAAGCCCAAGACCATAAAACACTAAAAAGCTCAAAATACAATTCTTTGTAAAACTTTCTATCTAAATGGGGCTAATTAGATCTAACAATCTCCCCCTAAAGTTTTATAAAGAAAGCATCATAAAATAAACTCCCCCTTGCTTTCTTTATAAGCTTTTATGTGCCCATTCTTCAAGTCTTCAAGGCGTTACAAGATCCCCCTCAAATGTAGGCTCATATTCTTGAAAAACCGAGACATTTTACACTTTCTATCCAGCTTTCATGATTCAACTTTATCGCTATTTTTCACCATTAAGGAGACTTATTGAGAGAAAACACAAAACATGCACATTGAACTTGAGTCCCTTATCTTATCAACAAGTTTTGATTCAACCAATTTGGATGAGAATTGAGTGAGTTGTGCAAGTTTTCCCTCAGCTGCCCAAAACAGTCATCAAAACAAAGAATTTGACGCTTTAGACCTCGTTGAATTGAATTCAGCTCCGAGCTTTAGAATGAAAAACAGAGGAGATTGTGACAATAAATATGTCACACATGTAACTTAAATCCATGAAGAGCGGACATGCGAACATCCATCGGAAATCAAAAAAAGTATCAGTGAAAATCATTGTTTTCGTTCCAGCATTAGACAACAGACTTTGACAGTGAATAAGATATGTCAGAATAAGACATGTCAACTCACTGAATTTGAGAAAGTTCAAAACTTCAAAGTCGTGCATATGTGTGTTATCGTTCCAACGCATCTGGATTCATGTAGATTGGAGCTTCGAGTGAAACGTTGTGCGCGTGTTTCTTAAACAGCGCAATGCTGTCAAAAAACCGAAAAATATTTGGCTTACGGGCTTCGGTTTGATATGAGTTCTGGACCAACGCACTTTGATTTTGATTATCTGGACTATCTCTGGTCCATCTCTGGTACATCATGTAGTTTAGTCTTCTCGAGCTCTGGGTTGGGAGTTTTGATCGTACCGAACACCATGAAATGCACCATTCAGAGCTTTTGCATAAGGAAAATTCTAATTAAGCTTATGGCCCATTAAGAATTAAGTAAGATCTGTCTGATTAAGCTTTGATCAAGTTTTTAAAAAAACTTATGAATGAGCTTCTGAATAAGATTTAGCTTCTGATCGCATATCTTCTAGATTGAAGCAAAAAAAAATCAGTTGTCTTCTGGACAGCTTTCAGAAGTTCTGTATGGCTTCTGAAGTATGTCCACTTGTGAGCATCTGAACAACAACTTCTTCTTATCAAAAAATGCTTCTGATAAAAAAGAATAACATCTGATTCGAATAGGCTGCTGGATAAATTTTAATTTCTGATTAAGTTGTCTTATTAAGCTCTGATTCAGCTTCTGAAACTGAAAAATCAACATATTATGATCTGATCGAATCTTCTGATTGACTTCTTGAAAAATGCTTCTGAATTGATTAAGCTTCTGGAATGATTAAGTTCCCGATGTAAAATCCTTCTAAATACCACATCTTCTGATTGACTTTGGATCTGATTAAGCTTCAAATGAAAATGCTTATGTTTAAGCTCTGTTTGATTAAGCTTTCTCATGGAGCTCTGTCTTATTAAGCTCTGGTTAGTCATCTTCTGATCTGGTTTAGCCCAACCTCAGGGCTAAGCTTTTTAAAGAGCTTATTTCTAAACTGATTCTGATTTTGCAACATGACAACCTTGCACATGTTTTGAATGCTTTCTGACTAAGCTCGAAGAGTGTAGATTCTGGATGACTTCTGAATCAACTTTTGTGTTTTGGTTCTGACAGATTTTTGGTTTACAAACAAATATTCTGATTAAGCTGTCTTATTGATGCTTCTGAACAACTTCTTAGCCCAAGTCAATAGCCATATTATCTTTCCTCGTGAATATCACATATGCCCACCCTCTGTATTAAGCTTCTGGTTTCATAAATGATAGCAGTCATTCTTAATTGTTTAGAGTCAGCTTATTTTTGCACTTTATGTGATACTTGGACCATCTGAGTCTTATACTCTGAATGGAAACTCATAGTGGCATAATATAAGCACATCAATTTGAAGAGGATAGATGTTTTACTTTTCATACAAGACAGTAGAACCTGAAAGATCTTCATTAAGACAACTTCTTCAGATGTTGGATCAGTGACCTCAAACCTATAATTGACTAATTACTGCACCAGTTTCATCAGACCGAATCACATCTAAAAGTAGTTGTAGGTAGAAAGCAGAATTGACGGTATGTGTTGGTTCCAGATTTCTTCTTCAATGATTAATTGATGAATTCATATATCAGAATGAACGCTGAAGCAATTTAATATCAATTAATCAACAGTAATAAGAACAATATATAAATGAAGAGCAGATTAAGTTTGTATTATAACCTGATAATCGATTACAAGTACTTGAGAATTATGCGCAATATGTTCTTCACAAATGATCTTAAATCGACAACAATTACAGTGAAAGTACATATCTATTTGTACGAGTCCAACAAATTGGAAGTCAACACTCTTGTCTATTACAATTTGCCACGTCAGATAGGAGCGTCTAACAGCTTCCGGTTGTAACACAGGACATGCGGATGTTGGATGCCACGTCACCACATCCTTCCATCTTTGACTCATACTTTCTAAAGTCTAACAATCTCCCTCTAAGTATGAAGTCAGAAGAATGGAATTAGATCATTGGTAGTTGCCTCAGAAAGGATCGACAGAGGAAATGATTTTTAATAGTCCTTCAAGTCTATCTTCTATATTCTTGGAAACTTCCGGATCAATATCGTTTACATCAGCTGCAGCATAACACTTAGCAATGTAAATGATATCAGAAGAGTACTTGTGAGCTTCTTTGATTCGAAGGAAACTCTTTCTGTCCGACCTCTTGAAGATAACTCCTTCTTCTGGTTCTGTCAATACTCTACCTATTCTTATGTTGATGATTCCTTCCAAGTCTTCATTCGGGGCAGAGATTGCTAAATTGTCCATCTTGTAATTCAGGCCAGTTTGAAAATCCACCTGTCTTTTATATCTAATGTACGATTTCATACATTGAATTATTCTTGAATAGGCGATCTGGTCTTGAGTATCCCTTCTCTTGGCCATTTGAGTCGTCATAAAGCTTTCCAGAAATATAAGATCAGAAGGATGGATGGACAGCAAGTCATTATCACAGAAGTAATAAGTCTTGCTATTTTCTCTTATCACCTCATATATCGTATACCAGATTGTTGTGTTTTCAAACTGGTTATGTTTGATGGCTGATACCCTCTTGATTGGCACAATAGAGTATACCTTCTTCTTTTCTTGTCTGTGAGCCATAAATGTATCTTTTACCTCATTGCTGACATTATAGTTGTTTGAGATGTTTGGTAACATGAGAAAGATTTGTTGATCCACAGGAGCGTACATGTATCTTTTTACGACTTCAAGAACTGGAAGAACAAATCTTCCCATTTTCTTAAGTCTTTCTTTGTTTTCTTCCTTTTGTTTTTGTACAGCATCAGCTCCGGCTTTCTCTTCAAGAGCAGTTGCCTTTTCTTCTTCAGCCTTTGCCTTAACTTCAGCTTCAACTTTTTCAGCTCTTTCTCTTTCAATTCTTTCTTTCTCAATGTCAGCACATTTTCTGGCTTCTTCTACTTTGGCTTTGGCTAATTCAGCTTCATGCTTAGTTCTTTCTTCCTCTGCTTTTGCTTTTAACTTTGCCTCTCTTTTTGCTTCCGCCCTTAGTCTGTCTAAGGCTTCAAGTTTTGCTTTGGACGCCTCGGCTCTGGCCTTAGCTTCTTTAGCTTTGGCAATTTCTGCATCGGTTGATTGGGAGTGAGGAATATGCATGTTATTTCCAATAACTTCCAGAAGGAACTTGGCTATTTCTGGATCCTTTGGAAGGGGACTAGAGTGGGTCGCTAGAAGAGTTGGAGTCAGAGAAGTTTGCTTTGAAGGTGGTTGCTGTTTGTCAGAAGGAGTAGATGAAGAAGTTTGATTCTTGTCTGGGTTTGAGTTGTCAGCATTAGTAGCTGATTTGGCTTTCTTCGAGTCAGATGCTTTCTCCCCCTTCTAAGAATCAGGATCCTGATCCTCAGACCTCTTGCGCTTTAGTTCTGCTTTTCTGCATGCCCGTTTTTCCTTGGCCTTTTTCTTGGCATTAAATGCTTCAGAAATAGAACTTATCATTGTTGTAAGTTGAGATACTGTAGTTTCCATTGAAGAGAGCTTTTGATCAACATGAGAAGAACTGGTTGTAGAAATGGCATTCATTCTGTCGAGCATGGCTTTTTGAAAAATCGCCATGTTAGACTTTTTGACCAGAGTAGATCCAGAAAGGTCATCAGAAGGTAAAATAACTTTGATAATCTTCTAGAGATCAGCAACCAGAGAACCATATTCAGCAACAGAGATGGTAACTTCTGGAGTAGGAAGTGAATCAGGTATATGAAAGATAGCATCAGCATTGGCTTTGATCCCGTCATGTAGAAGTTTAAACTGATCAGAGAAGGAATTCTTCTGGGCCTCTGAACTTTCAAGAATAATTTTTCTAATGTCTTGCAGGGCAGCAGCTTGATTGGCTTGTTCAGATTGAATACCCAGAAGAAGATTATAGTTAGAAATAACGGATAATTTTAGATCTTCCATAGATCTCTGAAGTTTATCAGCAAATGCCTGAAACGCTGCATTTGTGACAAACTCATAAGGTGTAACCGGTGCTTCTCCAATACATGGAGCCCTTCACTCTCGCGTCCTGAGAGGCCCTCCACACCTGTTTTGATGTTTGAGTGCCGGGGGACTTCCAACCTGTCCTTAAGGGCTGTTATTCACAGGCACCTCTTCGGTTGTTCTGATTGTTTCAACATAGTCCTCATCATCAGAGGATGAGGTGCTGAAAACAATGTGCTTACCTTTATGGAGTGTAAACACCCCGGTAAGTGATGCAGCCTGTTTCTGTAACCCCTCCTGATGGGATTTCATCAGCTCCTAACTTATCAGAAGATATGGACGTATCTTTTGTGTTATCTATGACTTTGTCGGTCATGGAGACAGCGACATTATGTGTAGGAAGAGGGGAGTTCTGGGGCAATGGAACTCTTATGTTTTCATCATCATCCTTTTGAGAGGATGATGAAGAGGAGGTGGTTTCCCTAGCAGTGCTTGATTCAGAGGATTGAGAAGTATCCTCTGAATGGATGGTTTCTGGGTGGATTGGACTGGGAAGTCCTTGGTCAATGAGTGTAGAAGTGTTGGCATCTACCTCAGCAAATGAGGTTACCCTTTGGGATGTAGGAGAGATTCGCTCAAATGTGTCACGATGGACATCTTTAGTACCCTCTTTCATCAAGAGGTCGGCATGGGTAGAAACACTCGGAGGTTCACTCATATTCTTTTTAAACTCAACCTCACTTGACCCCTCTCCATCTACAATTGGCTCTAAATGCTCTGGGATAGGAATTCTCTGTTCTGAGAAAGCCATAGAGCTTCTATAGGATTTCAGATAAGGAGAGCTAGATGGGATTAGGTTTAGCTTGTACCTGGAAAGTTCTCTTGGAGAGGAATACCCATTGATGTCGATGGTTGGCATGTGAGAGCCCATGGAGGCAATCTTGCAGAAAGGTTGCACTAGTGGAGCTTCAAGTGCCCCAATTGCAGGGTATGTTACCAAAGATAAAAAGCAGGGAAACATTAGGGCTGATAGAGGTTTTCCTTGAGTTTGGTGAGAGACTTTAGTATGCACAACTGCTTTGATTTCCTGAAAGATGAGGCATGCATAATCTAAAGGACGGTTAAAGTACATACCATACATGATGGTCAGAATATTTCTGCTTGCTTGATCGAGGGACCCAATTTTGCACGTGAGGCTCTTGTTTAGAATTGAGACCAGGAGATTCCACATTGGGGGTAACTTCTTTCTCTTATATTCAGAAAGTTTGGTTAGGGTTTCATTGTAACCAAGGAAATTGATGAACGAAAGTAGAGCTTCAGTAGATGGGTTTTGTTCTAGGGCTGGATTTGGCATCAAGTGACCATCGATTTCCATATTTGATTGAGGCAAATGAAAATACCTGGCTAATTTCTTCTTTGTAATGGGTATTTGCACAACGTTGTTAGTTTGATCCGGATGGCAGAAGCTTCCGAGTAACGTTTCTTCATCACCAATGTACATCGATTGCCAAAATTCCTGAACATAAATTTCAGGGATATTCGGGGTTGTCAGAGTTAGGGCTCGATTCAGTTGATGCTTTTGCAGAAATTCGACCATGACCCTGAACTCGGCCTGATAGGTGTTGGGATCGAGAAGAACCTGCACATTGTTCGCTTTCAATGGCAGTTTGATTATTGGAGCACTATCTGCAGTGGAATCAACGAGACATCCTTCGTCATCGTTGAGGGTTTGGTTAGCAAGTTGTGAAGCCATTGATGAGAGTTTGGTAACTGGTGAGTAGATTCGTGAGTAGGAAGATTTGAACAGTAAAAGTTGCGAGGAAGAAGACGAGTTTCTGAAATTGGGGTTTTATATGAGATTCGTGAGTAGGAAGATTTAAACATTTGGAAAGGGGAAGGGGTTTTAGTTTTGGGGAAAGAGAAGAAACGGTTCAGGTATTATGACGGTTTTAACAAGTTAGTATTTAGAGTATTGATATATGGAAGTTTTTATTAAACTAAGATGAAGCAGCAAATTGTTGTTATTTTTTCTTAAAACAACGAAAAGTATATATAATCAAAAGTTTTTGTTATTGGCTTTAGTGATCAGACCACCATTTTTTGTGGTTTCTAAAGGACGTATAGAATTGGGCACGGTTTCTAGGGTGATAATTAACCATGTTGATCTAGGGTGATAATTAACCATGTTGATCAAATATACACTCCACCTATTTTTTTCTCGATATATGTTGGAACCTACTTGATCTTCTTGTAAGAGATTTTTTTAAAACTAAATTAATGGGTTCTAAATGTTCTCACAGTGTCTTATTGTTGATCAAATATACCGAAGACGGTACAAGAAGCAAGAAATATCTTGGAGAAGATCTATCATGTGCTAATGAATTGGAAAAAGAAATGAATGCATTGTAGTCATCCATTGAAGACGAAAAGTAAAGGTTTAGCTTTCATTATGTTGGGAAATGCAAAAATATTACTATGTAGATCAACTCCTGATACAGCTCTAGGAAATCAAAATCCTATGGACACATTGTGCCTAAAAAGCTTAATTTCCCCGGAGCTATCTAAAGTTGGGGATATTGAAGAGAATCAAAGGTATGACATTGTTAAAGCATGCTTAAAACCTTATTAAATTTGTTTAAGCATATAATTTGTTTTTATTAGTTAGAAGTTTTATTAAATTTCTATTGTTAGTTAAAAAAACAATATACCCCTCTTTGAAATGTCAATTAATTCATTTATTCTTTAAAATGAATTGATTTTTTTAAGTTTCTAATTTTTGTTTTCATTGACAATAATATGAGTATATGACTTCTTTTTTCTACTAATACTTGCTTTTCTCCATGTATGCTTCCAAAATAATTGCATTCTATGTTTATGCTTCTTCAATGTATGTTGGGATAATTTTGATGTCAGTGAACTTTTAGTCAATGGTTAAGTTGGAATGTGCAGAAAAAAATGGTGGCAACAAGAGGATTTAGATTTCAGGTACACAAGATTGTAGACCATCATTGGTTCCCTTTATTAAGCGTTGTTTACAAATCATTCTTGTTTTTAGATGAGTATGGTCATCTCTCAAGTTGTATTTTGTTTGAAAATGTTTGAATAATTGTATGACATACAAACATATATATATATATATATATATATATATATATATATATATATCACATTTCTCTCATTTGTTTGGTTGCAACTAATTACGTTATGAAAATTGGCATGATAGTGCACTGTGTTCGACATAACACAATGACTTTTGAACCTGATCTTGTTGCTTTGCAAGTAACTATCAGGGATTGTTTGGAGGTTTGTATTGCTGGTAATCACATCTCCCACCTATGGGTCCCATATTTATTTTCCTTGTATTATGTAAATGTGATCCAAAATCACTTCTTAATCGAACTTGTAAATGAAAATATGTAATTTGTTTATGGTTCCATACAAGATCTCTAAGGAATCAACCACTTAAATTGGATCTTGATTTCCATTTTCAATACAATTGTTATCTTAATATCATTTGGAAGAAATTAAATTCATAGATGGCAAAATCAATTTTTTAATGCAATGCTTATCTCCAAACTCAAACCTTATAATTGTTTGTTAGAGGCTAGCAGATTTAGGGATTTAGACTCGTTTTAGGTAGGATTTCAACTTGAGTCTATAATGTATTTGCACAAAGTCGCTCACCCTGTGCATTTCACGGGTACATTGCTAGTGTTAATATATGTGTATTTTGTTGCAGATTCAAGAGTTAAGACTACCATTATCTAGTTCTAACACTTGTTATCATTGAACCCCATTAAGTTGTTGATTTCTATATCATTCAACCACTGCCAATATCATTGAACCCCATTAAGCTCATTAAGCTGCTAACAAACAGACCCTAAGGGTGCTTTAGGTTGTTGATTTCTCTTGGTTATACGGTTCAGTTTTAATTCTTTCTTTGGAAGGTTGTTTTGCTATTATACTAGAACTAACATAGATTTATTTGTTTTTGTTATGCAGAATGAGTTATTAAGTGAGGAAGCTGCTTCTTCTTGTTTGCCGGCGGAAATTTGTTTGAAAAAGCTAAATCGTATTCCTGGATATGTAAAGGGGCGTGCAGCTTCGACAAAACAAATTTTAGCCACAGAAAACCTGAGGATTGAGTTGGAATTAGAAAAGGAAAAATCAAAGGCTCTAGAGGAAGAAATTAAGAAGATTAAACAAAATCAAGCCCAATTTCAAGAGGAGCAGGAGGAAATGAAGAACAAAATGGACCGCATGATGGCACAACTATCACAAATATCTACATTAGGCTCTCAAAATTAAGAATGCTACATCTTTTTCCATTTAATCACTATGTTGGTGTTTTTAGTAATATAACTGACATGTTTGTTTTTACATTGGATCAAGAATTATGCATTATGCAAATGGAATTACTATTTTTAGATTTCTATATTTACCGCAACACGTTCTCATTTTATTCTAGTAACAATTATAGTAAAATTTTGTGACATTTTTTTTCATGTTTTCTCAATTAGTGACCACTTTTTTCGGTCACTAATGGAAGTTAACGGACGTTAACGGGGCCGTTATCTGGGACAATTAGTGACGACTTATAGAGATTTAGTGACGATATTTAGTGACTAAATTAGTCGTCACAAACACAGTGACGAATTTTATTTTGTCACAAATTAGTGACCACTTTTGTATTTGGTCACTATTGAAAATCAATGACGGACCTTTAGTAACGAAAAGTGACGAATTAAATTTTGGTCACTAGTGACTTTAATGACCAATTTTAGCTTAATAGTGACCAAATTGTTTTTGTCACTAACAAGGATTTTTCTTGTAGTGCCTCCTACCGTCTATGCCATTAATTATATGAATTTAATTTTATTTACATGCAACAGAGAAGCGATTGATGGAGTTTTGAAATTGATAATGTTAATATGAGAAATTTCGCAACCAAAAGACCATCTTGTTATGATCAAGCTTACAAGTTATTGTTAAAGGTCATTATGTTTCTCCACCTAACTCATAGACTCATGGTCAAACAGATGTATTTATGATGTTTTACAATCTTCTAGCCCATGTAGTGGTTGAGGTGGCTTGTTATCGGTTGTGTATTGCCAACATACTTATGAGTGTTGGGGGATTCGTCCCAACTATCAATTAGATTGTTGGAACTGTGTAGGCAAACAAGGGTAAGTCAATCACCGGATTATATTGAGAATCGTGTGAGACACTTTTAGAATTGATATTTTGACCCTATCCCCGGGTTACACGAAATTCAATATGGGATAAGACTCAAAACAGTTTCGTTCTAGGCACAAAAACAAGAGCAATTTTCTGGAGAGTATATGGGAGTATAGTTAAAACCGTGTCTAAAACCATGAGTATAGCTTCTTATTTATACTCAAAATATTGTAACTGAAATTATTAATCATGGCTGGCTGAAATTCAGGAGTAATGGAGGTTACGAAATTTCTTGTAACTCCTCAATAACTGCACATTTAATGTGTAGTACCCGTTTCAGAAAACTGACCATCTAGAACTTCTGGTCTTAGTCCAGAAAGTGAACCTCTGACTTTTCAAGCTGAGTTTTCAAAGCTGACTTTTCAAAGCTGACTTTTCAGAGCTGACTTTTCAAAGCTGACTTTTCAAAGCTGACTTTTCAAATCTGACTTTTCAAGCTCACTTATCTTCAAGCTCACTTATTTACTCCAAGTCCTATAACAGCACGACCGGGTTCATACTCGCATTATAACAAGCGTGCACTCCGCACCACCTTACTTGAATTAGATCACAGTATAAAACCCATATAGACATCATGTTATTTCCAATCACATAAATGGACCGGTGACACTAAAATCACCAACAATCCTCCCCCATTTTAGTGTGACCCATGAAATAACATCTTAATAATAAATAATACCAAACTTGCACATAAATGAAAATGTCGAAACGAATGAATTTCCATCTTAGTATTTTACACATTTTAAATAATCGAGAATCAAGGTGTCCCAAGGATTGAACCCATCAACTCATTTGAATATCTAAAGATAAAATACATACAAGTTTCACCTACTCGTCAAGAAAATATATGTGACACAATTATAAAGCCGAGTGTCCTAATCCTCTCATGATCGTATAAAGGCTAAGTCCCTAACCTTCTGAAATACGGCTACACTTCACGATCACATAGGTAATTCCTTTACTTCGTGTACCTACAAATACACTTTCTCAAAGGAATTATTAAGAAGATAAACTTCAACCTACCTACTGTAGTACCGAACACATACCAGGATGATTTATCATGTGTTCCAATTTTATAAGTGTGAGCTTTCCTCTTTGAATTCAGCCCTAATGTCATATTAGAGGGGAATTGGGTGTCTCACCATTATAGATTTATAAGGACTTTAATCCCATCCCAATGGCATACTTGTGCACTAAGTCTCTTGCCAAACCCTTGGTCAGATGATCCGCCAAATTTTGTTGCGATCTAACAAACTCAACAAAGATTACACCATTCATGATTAATTCTCCAATCATATTGTGTCTAACACCTAAGTGTCTAGACTTGCCATTGTACACTTGGCTATACGCCTTAGCCAAAGTGGTTGCACTATCACAATGGATAGAAATAGGTGCAATCGGCTTCGGCCACGATGCAATCTCATAAACAAGATTCTTTAACCATTCTGCCTCTTTACCGGCAGCGGCTAAAGCCACAAACTCATATTCCATTGTTGAGTTTGTAATACAACTTTGCTTCTTCGATGTCCAAGAAATCGCAGCACCTCCAAGCAAAAATACCCATCCACTCGTCGAAGAATGATCCTTCATGTTAGATATCCAACTAGCATCCGAGTATCCTTCTAAAACCGAAAGATATCCCAAATAACTCAAACCATAATCCATGGTACCCTTGAGATATTTAAATACTCTTTGAACCGCTTGCCAATGTTGAGTGTTCGTATTACTAGTATACCGACTCAACCGTCCCACGATATAAGCTATATCCGGCCTAGTACTTGTCATGGCATACATCAAGCTACCGATGGCCTTAGAGTATTCTAGTTGTGAAATAGAAGTGCCCTTATTTGGCATTAATTTCACACTATAATCCATAGGAGTGCTCATGGGAGAACAATCACTATAATTGAACTTTTTGAGAATTTTCTCAATATAATGTGACTATGTCATAACAATACCTTTGTTAACCCGCTTAATTCTAACACCAAGAATTACATCAGCCTCCCCCATATCTTTCACGGAAAAATTAGATGATAACACCTTTTTAGTTTCATCTACCTGATTTTGATCAGTTCCAAAAATCAGCATGTCATCCACATACAATCAAATGATAACACTCGCACCTTTAGCATCAAATCTGCTATAATCACATTTATCACATTGGTTTAAAGAAAAACCACATGATAAAATAACATCATCAAACTTTTGATGCCATTGTTTAGGTGCTTGTTTCAGCCCATACAATGATTTCACAAGTTTACACACTTTATGCTCATTACCGGGCATAACGAAACCTTCCGGTTGTTTCATGTAAACCTCTTCATGAAGATCACCATTCAAAAAGGCTATTTTAACATCCATTTGATGGATAACCAAGTTGTGAATTGCAGTCAAGGAAACCAACAACCTAATAGTTGAGATACGAGCTACCGGATCATACGTATCGAAATAGTCAATACCGGGTTTTTGTCGAAACCCTTGAATAACTAGCCGGGCTTTGAACTTATGAATTGTCGCATCAACTTTCATATTCTTTTTGAATATCCATTTGCATCCAAGTGGTTTAGAACCTATAGGCAAATCAGATAACACCCAAGTGTTATTCTCAAGAATCGATGACATTTCGTCATCAATTGCTTCTTTCCAAAAAAAGACATCTCGAGACTCCATAGCTTCTTGGAAGATCGTTGGGCTATCTTCAACACTATAAAAATAATAGTATTGAAGCCCAAGTTCATCTCTCGAACCTTCAACCAAATACAGTTGAAAATCATCTCCGAAATTTTTGGCGATTCGGCCTCTTTTGCTTCTCCGGACCTGCTGCGTTTCTGGGGTTGAAACGCCATCCATACTTTCTGGATTTCGCACTTCATTAGTGTTAGGAATCAGATCCTTAGGCCTTTGAATAGATGAAAATCGCATCTCATCAAAAATCGCATCCCGTGACTCGATAACGATATTTTTCGATACCGAATCATTAGATTCTATTACGTAGACCCTATATGCATTGGAATTTGCTGCATATCCAATGAATATACAATCAATTTCACGTTCACCCAAAGTCTTCCTTTTGGGTTCGGGTAGTTTCACAACAGCCCGACAACCACAAATTCGAAAATAACTCAAATTTGGAGTTCTCTTGAACCATAGTTCATATGGGGTTGTTTTGTTCCGTTTGTTTGGAACTCTATTCAAAACATAACAGGCCGTTAACATAGCCTCTCCCCAAAATCCCTCACTCAATCCCGAGTATGAGAGCATCGAGTTTATCATTTCTTTTAAAACTCGATTTTTCCGTTCGGAAACCCCATTTTGTTGAGTTGTATACGGAGCCGTAGTCTCATGGACTATACCAACTGATTGAAAATATTGAGGGTCCATATATTCCCCTCCCCGATCAGTTCGGAGAAGTTTAACTGAACCACCTAATTGTAGTTCAACCTCGGTTTTGTATATTTTGAATTTTTCCAAAGCTTCATCTTTGGCATGTAACAAATACACATAACAAAACCGAGTTTTGTCATCAATAAATGTGACAACATACTTCTTATTACCCAACAAAGGAGTATAATGAAAGTCACATAAATCACTATGTATAAGTTCCAAAACAGTTGACTTTCTTTTGACATTCGGAAATGGCTGTTTTGTGACTTTCGTAAGCATACATGTTTTACATGTATCTGTATGAATATCAAAGGCTGGAATAAGACCATCCTTTGACATTTCATGCATTTTTCTAAAATTCACGTGACTCAGTCTAGCATGCCAAACCATTGAGTCGTGAATTTTTAGACGAAGAAGATGACAATATAAATGCAGAATTTTCAGAATTGAAAAACTTGGATATAATATTCAAACGAAACATTTTATTATAAAAATATCCAAAACCAACAAATTTACCATATCGAGATAGAGTATACCTATCCGAATCATAAACTTGTCTATACCCTAAACAATTTAATCTACCACCGCTAACTAAATTCTTTCGAATTTTAGGAACAAACAAAACATCAAACAACCTAACATGATTTCCAGAAGTAAACTCTAAATTAACAACTCCAAATCCACAAATCGGTGTGGTCGACTCGTTTCCCATATTTAGTACAGATCCATCTTCAACCGGTGTCAATTTCTCGAACCAACGTTGATCTTTACAAACATGGCATGTCGCCCCCGAGTCTACCTACCATGCACAATCATCATCCTGTACATAGAAAGACTCCGGAATAAGTGAAACATAATAAATACTTTCAGATTTATTATCAAAGTTAGTCAAAAACTGACCTACTTTCACTTGAGCTTGGTCTTTACACCCGACTCCACTTTTTCCAGCACCGTTGTTATTCAACTTAACCCGACAATCACGTTTTGTATGGCCCACTTTGTTGCATCTCCAACAAACAAAATCCTTCTTCTTCTTGAAGGATTTATTGGGTCCATCAAACTTTCGTTTCTTGCCTTTTCCTTGATTATTGGACTTTGGTTTCTTCTCTTCAATCATATTAACAGAAGACTGTCCAGATTCAACTTTGGACTTGGATTTGTCATTTTCTTGCACCCGAAGAGATTCTTCAATGCGCAAGTGACTCCCAAGTTGAACCAACGAGAATTTCTCCTTTTGATGTTTCAAATTTTGCTTGAAATCCTTCCAAGAGGGATGAAGTTTGTCAATCACACTCGACACAGCAGTGGACTCATCCATGTTCATTTTGTTTAGAGTGAATTGACCATAAATGCGAAGTATCTCATGATACTGTTCCATTACGGGCCTTGAGTCAACCATTTTATAATATTAAAATCGCTCACCAAGAACTTCTTACTAGAAGCAACTTCAGCGATATATTTTGACTCAAGGGAATCCCATAAATCCTTCGCATTTTCAGCACTTTGGTAGATATCAAAGACGAAATCACACATACCGTTTAGATTATGACCTCTGCAGATATAGCCATCGTTCTCCCACTTACCTCTTCTCCGGGTATGCTCCAGCGACTCGTCCTCCATGATTTCTGGAATGGGGGTACTCAGCACGTACACCACTTTCAGAGTCGTTAACAGAAAATGCATCTTTTTCTACCAACGTCTAAAGTCATCCCCTTCAAACTTCTCCAGTTTTCCGAACTTTGAAGTCATCTCTTTCACATATTCGGCCATGATCGACATCACGAGATATCAATTTGATTGTTGGGGGAATCGCCCCAATTATCAATTAGATTGTTGGAAGTGTGTAGGCAAACAAGGGTAAGTCGATCACCGGATTATATTGAGAATTGTGTGAGACACTTTCCGAATTGGTATTTCGACCTTATGCCCGGGTTACACGAAATTCAATATGGGATAAAACTCAAAACACTTTCGTTCTTAGGCACAAAAACGAGAGCAATTTTCTGGAGAGTATATGGGAGTATTGTTAAAAAACCGTGTCTAAAACCATGAGTATAGATTCTTATTTATACTCAAAATATTGTAATTGAAATTATTAATCATGGCTGGCTGAAATTCAGGAGTAATGGAGGTTACAAGATTTATTGTAACTCCTCAATAACTGCACATTTAATGTGTAGTAATCGTTTCGAAAAACTGACCATCTAGAGCTTCTAGTCTTAGTCCAGAAAATGAACCTCTGACTTTTCAAGCTGGCTTTTCAAGCTGACTTTTCCAAGCTGACTTTTCAAGTTGACTTTTCCAAGCTGACTTTTTCAAGCTGCCTTTTCAAGCTCACATATTCAAGCTCACTTATTTAAGCTCACTTATCTTCAAGCTCACTTATTTACTCCAAGTCCTATAACAGCAAGACCGGGTTCATACTCGTCTTATAACAAGCGTGCACTCCGCACCACCATACTTGAATTAGATTACAGTATAAAACCCATATAGACATCATGTTATTTCCAATCACATAAATGAACCGGTGACACTAAAATCACCAACAATGAGCTCACAACAATTATGGATAACAATGATGTAGATGTTACACAACAATTGTGCTCTCTCTCTCACTCTTTAGCTTACTTGCATCGATAATTCTCTCGGAGGACCAAAAATGGCCTAGGGTCATCACAGCTGAACCTGGCCACAAGAGCTTTGACAGGTCCGGATTGGACCAAAGTTGCAAATAAGCATGAATGGTAATCGTCCATAAGTATTCTTCAAAGAACTTGGTCAATTATCGAAAGTTGAATGTAATTAAATGTATTATTCTGCAAATAACACGAATTAATTGATACAAACAGAAGCTCAAAATAAAGTTGCACCAAGGCCTAACCTCGACTTGTAACCAAATGCTTCTCGTTCTCATTCCGGTTCTGATTCGGGTCAACTTGATTGTGTCGAGCCCTTCCAAACACTGTATTCTAAAATTACACAAATTTTAACTGCAAAATGAGTTACAGCACAACATTTATCGGATTCACTAAAATAGTCGTAGAGTTTCAACAAGCAAATGTTGAGTGTCCAGAAGTTTATATCATATGTTGTGGGACCCATTAGCACGACTCTAAAGTATCTAAAAGGAACTAGAGAATTTGTACCTGCAACTTCCCGTGAAGCAAATTGTCCCGATTGACTTAGCTTTTGATCCTTCTCGTGCGCCCCGTGACACATAGTTGGTGTGTTGGTGATCCCCATTCCACACCTTTTGACAATTAGAATTGGACACTCAATTAAGCTAGCTTATTTATTGAGCTTATTGAAAAAGCTTTCGTCAGTTTGGCTCATTATAAGCTAGTTTTTCAAATTCAAGTAGCATTTGAATAAGCTCTAAGGGTTTTTTCCCCATTTTTTTTCCAATAATGTATTTTATATTTTTCGAATTGATTTTTTAACTTGCCCTTTTAGGTCATTTTACATTATCATTTAATATTTTTATTCAAGAAAATGATATGAATGTACCTGAAAATTTTCAGTATCTCATGAAAGCCTTCGATCCATCTTGTCTTAGTGTGTAATAGTTACACATTTGCTGTTTCAAATCAGATATAAATATCAGGTTGGTTGATACAAATTTTACGTATGCTTTTCTTACGATACAAAGAGAAGCGAATATCTATATGGTCATTTATATAATCCGATACAAAGAGAAGTTGTTACACATCGAGTCAAATATGCTTCTTGATAGAAGAAGAGCTTCTGGAGTGAAAAACCAGAGAGCTTATAAAGTATTACATGCCTTAGACAAAACATGGCTCTCGGAGTTACACACTTGGTGGTTTCAAGGATCAAAGAACTTCCAAGTCTAATTCTCATACTTGGATCTCACATCATGGCTCTCGGAGTTACACACTTGGTGGTTTCAAGGTCTACTTCTTGAGTCGAAAGTTAGAGGGCACGTAGACTTAAAGAGTTTTGTTGGAATGATATTGCTACATCGAAGGGAAGCTACCTGATTTTTATACCTAGAGAAGCTCCAAGATTTAAAAGTAAAATAGGAAGA
The DNA here is from genome assembly GCA_036898165.1 of Silybum marianum. NCBI lineage: Eukaryota > Viridiplantae > Streptophyta > Magnoliopsida > Asterales > Asteraceae > Silybum > Silybum marianum. Next base: position 15,854,001 of record CM072533.1, read on the forward strand.
TGGTTTGTGATATAAAAGTGATATTTGTTTTATGGTTTCCCTTTTAACACTTAAGCGGAGGTTGTTAGTCCTAATTTTAGTGTTAAAAGTGTAAAAAGGAAAACCTAGCGTAAAGTAAGAAAATAACTCTTTCTTGTATTTCTTTATAAATAGGACCCCCCCCCCTTTCCCATTTGTAATTTGTGAATGTGAGTTGTTTCTTAGAAACTCCCCATCTCCAAATACCCTCATCAGTCCAAAACATGTTATATGGCTATGATTAAGCACGTGACTATGATTCTCTTATCATATGGTCTTCATTTTGATTAACCTTTCTTTCATTTGTAAACAATTTTAGTTTAAATTGCTTATGTTTTACATATGTTATGTAGATCATTGATTCAATATGAAATATGGGATCCAACGGGTCCCAAAGATCCAGATGCATATAGTCAAGAATACCCTTGGTTGAATTAGTGGCACATGGAAATGAAATTTTCTTTTACTTCCCGGAAACACAATGTTCACAAAAGGGAAGTTTATCGATACTTAGACCACATAAGAAGTTTCTTTTGCTCAACTCTGTCGTACCGTTTTAGCTCATAGGACAGATCGCATGTGCCACAACCTTGACTTGTCAGAAAGGGATGATGATGATGCTACCTCGAAATCCCCAAGAATGGTAGAGCCCTCCAAAACATAAAGATTGATATCCTTTCGTTCTCCTTTCATGAACATTAGAAAACCTCTTGTTACTTGAGAACTCCACCTTGACCAAAAAAAATATAGCTCTTTTGATCAAGAGATCTAAGAAATATTAAGTTCCTCTTCAAATTAGGAACATGCTTGACACTTCCCAAAGTACTAATGATGCCATTGAATATTTTGATCCGAATGTTGCCTTGTCCCACAACCTTACATAAGGCTTCATTACCAACTCGGATCGAACCCATATAAAGCTCGTATGAGGATAATCAATCACGGTTAGGGAACATACGATAAGTGCAACAGGAATCAAGAATACAATCGAATAAAGACATATGATCCTCATCCAAGATCACCATGAAATCACCTGCAAGCTCTTCGACCACTTCGGATTCACCGGGATCATTCGGCCTTACTTTGACTTTATTCTTGTTCGTGTTTTGGATCTTTAAGCAATCATCAATCACATGACCTTTATTTTTGCAATGGTTTCAAAATTTCCTTTATCTTTGGCTTTTGATTTTGACTGGTGATGGCGTTGGGCTCTTGAAACTCTTATGAAAGGATCTCCCACGAACACTAAGACCTTCAGCCTTAGAATCTCCAACCATCATTATCTCCTTCATCTTATTTCTTAGAACTCATGGAATTAAGAACATCATTTAATGCAAGAACATCACGAGTATAGTGAATAGTCTCCCTGAACTTGGCATAAGGGTTAGGCAAAGAGCATAATAAGACCAAGCCCAAATCCTCTTCATCATACTTAACATCCATGTTCTCTAAGTCATAATTGTTTTTTGAACTTAGAGAGCTAGCTTTTGGTCAAGTGCTTAAAATATTTCAACTATTTTTCGCGTAGAGTCCAAGTAGAAGGCATTTGATCAAAACCTTTCAAGATGTGATGTCAATCCATTTGCGTGGTAATATCTTTCATCTTCACTTGCCACAAAGAAAATCTAGTGTTTCTATCGAACAATGGAATAACATATCTCATATATGCCCATAATCACCATAATATAATGAGAACCCAAATAAAGTATTCTACACCAAAATAACCAAAGATGCTCCGATACCACTTGTTGTAAAATAGAAAGGAGATAATGCTAACTTAATCCCAAAGTAGAGAGTTTAATCAAAGTCAAACAAGGGATAAGTTAGTGATCCCAATGAATCTGTAGCTTGAACACTCACGGGTGTTCTTAGTGTATAAGACGAAATTCCCAAAACATACAAATATGATGATTTACCAACTAAATATGCATCCAACAGAAAGTAAAGACATAGACTTAGAATACAACACCAAGATTTATGTAGAAACCCAAATCGGGAGAATACCACGTGTGGAGGAGACCACTAAGAGAAATCCACTATTGAAAGATGAATACTATAGTGCTCTTGAAGTAGAAGAATCACAACTATGGTGACTATGTTGTTGGAGATATCCTCATAAACACAACAAAATAGTGATATTGTTAATGCATGGGCCTATTGAATAGCACACAAAGTTCAGTCTGAAAGGCAAGAAATATGATTAGCGGGTTTAACAAGTAATTAAAAAGTTCTTTAATTAATATGGGATTACTAGATGGACTAACTAGTAATTAGCCCATAGTTATTAATACGGTAGGTGTCTTATTTAGTAAATATGGTAAATATCTTATTTAGTGAATAAGGTAGGTTTCTCATTTAAATAGGATACCTGACCCTAACACAGAACAAAGTGAAAATCGTCTCCCCCCTCTCCTCTCTATAATCCGCACATCACCCTCTCTATTAGGGTTTGTGGACGACTTTCACATAACCAAAGGTTGTGTTCTTAACAATTTAGATTGAGAAAGAAGAAGACGTTCTTGCTAAGCATGCTAGAACTTTGGGGTGTGCACGTGATAGAGAGAATCATGCTACTAGGTTCTTCACCTTCATCTAAAGCTTTGTTTCTAACCTCTTATACGAATGCCTTTTTTTTGTTACTTGTATTTTGATTGTAACCGGTTCTCTCTGGAAGATTGTGATTTTCGGTTTTGTTTGCTTCCACGGTTTTGTTTGTTTTTGTTGTCGAAAATCTATTACAATCCTACATATGTGTATTTGGAGATAGAAATGATAAAATGGGTGATATCTAAACATGTTCTTCAGCTGGGAATTGATGCTAAAACTCTATCTACTTAAAGAAAACACTCAAGAGGGATAAATGGAGTGCAATATTGAAGAAGCGTATAATGGTGAAATTTATAGATGGAAAAGACGAGTCTTCCACACAAAAGAAATCTGATTTCTAGTGGTTGAAGGAGAGGGTTTTCTAAAGGGACACAATTCCTTAAAATTGATGTGAGAATATGATCAAAAAGTCAATTTTGAGAATCTATGAACAGTGCTCGCACCCACCCCTTTAAAAACCTTGCGCCCTGCGAGCCCCTCTCAAAAAGTTTTGCCTTCAAAATATATGTTTGATGCTTCCGTGAGCAAAGTATGTTGTGCACCCGCGCGCAAGCAAACCCAAAATTTGAGTCACCAATTAAGAGCATCTTCAGTTAATGAAATATTATTCATCTCTCTCAAATATTTTACTTCAATATCTCTTGTTGGTGGAATGATTAAAATATTATTTCTTTTTCTCAAAAATGAGTTTTAGAATAGGGGTGAGCATTAGGACCGAGAACCGAACTGTATAGGCAATACCGGTCCCGGTTTTCCGGTCAAAACCCGGTCGGAACCGATTGTTAATCCTTTTGTTTTTTTGAATTTCGTATTTTTGTTTTTAATACATGGCATTACTTTAGTAATCCATGCAATCCCTTTTATTGTTTTACAACTTTTTTGATATATTAATCCATAACATCATTTTTTAATGAAAAATCATATTAATTTATGACATCATCAAGCAGTAATCTGTGAGCATTTTTAATCCATGGCATCACTGTGCATTAATCCCAAAATATTCATAGTTTAATATCAAATAGACCAACAAAAATAATACTCTAATTTGTTCATAAATGTTCATAAATTTTATATAAAAACTAATCAACCCAATTATAACCATTCTTTAACACAATTTCATATCAATTTTATATAAAACAACACACATGCTTCAAGTCTTAAATTAACAATCAAAAAATGTTCCAAGAACTTACTTTCAGTTTCGTTGAAATCTTCAACCCAATTATTATTCATCTTTTTATTTCTTGAATTCAGTGGAAGAAGTAAAATTTTGGGGTGGAAGAAGTAAAATTCCAGGCCGGTCTGGTTAATTACCCCAAAATTTGGCACTGAATCAAAAATGGAGAATTTGGAAGACCGAAAACCCCTGCCGGTTGGACCGGTTCCGGTTCACACCGATTCTTGCGGGTCAATTGCTCGCTCACCTCAATTTTAGAGATTTCTCCAAAATTTAGAAATTTTTCTCCTCTCTTTTTTAGCATAGAAGAAGATAACACAGTTGTTGAAGCAAAAAATTGCTAAAATCTCACTTTTCTTCATTTTAACATAGCTTTTCGAGACGTTCAAATAACAATTTAGGGGATGCTTTAGGAGTAGTACATGATGCTTTAATAATTGAACCTCTTAAAATTCTATACTAGTTAATATAGTATATACTAGGTGTCTAGAGAGAAATAAATAGAAATAGTATTAACTAAGATGTGGTAAAATTTCTCCAAATTTCTAACTAACACCATAGTTGCTTGTAAAGTCAACTAAATATTTTTTAATAAAAAAATAAATGTAATTTAATGGATGTTATTTAATCTATTCTAATAGTTATGCTCTTTGTTATAGGAGAAATTAAAAATATGTCAACATAAATTAAAAAGACAAACAAATTAAATATTTCAAGTAAATTTAAAAAATCAAATCAAATGGTAAATCTCGATCGGTTACTTGATTTGCATATCTTCACTACATTTGCTTTATATTACTTGGATCTTGTTAGTTTATATCCAAGAGAGAATTGTTATGGATTAATTTTAATTTCAGAAAGTATTATTGTACAATAACAATATTATTAATAATTCAATTCACCAACGTGAACACAACACCCAATTTCCACATGACACGTAGCACACACATTTGCCCAACTAGGTATTTCCAAAAGGTTCACCTTCACTTTCCAATGGACGAGCTGATATCAAATTTCTGGCTTTCCAAAATTTGCCTACGAATTTGCTTTCTGTTATCGAAGAATAAAATCTCTCTTGTGATGAAAGTACGATCTCGAGCCTTACAACTACTTCAGCCATCCTTGGCCGCTCATTTGGATTATTATTTAAGCAGCAGCAAGCAATACGCGCAAAGTCTTTCAGACAATTCCTAGAGATCTGCCCCATGAGTTTAGAGTCAATAATACGGTTGAGTTTCCCTTCTTTCATACGATCTTGAGCCCATGGTGCTAAACTCCATTGCTCTTCACGATCAAGACTTGTATCAACTGCAGGCCTCCCGCATATCACTTCAAGCAAAAGAACCCCAGAAGAGTAAACATCTGATTTTGTTGTCAACTCGCCTGTATAGACATATCGTGGATCCAAATACCCGAATGTGCCTTTGACCATAGTACTCACATGTTTACATGCCTGGTTCGTAGGGCCTATCTTAGCCAGCCCAAAGTCTGAAATCTTTGCAGCAAAATTCTTATCCAACAGAACGTTGGAGCTCTTTACATCACGGTGTATGATCTCATTTTGAGTACCTGTTCCAGTGTGTAGGTAGTCTAGTCCACGTGCCGCTCCTATGCATATTTTGAGCAGTTGCAACCATGTTAGAGGGGTACCAGCTTTGTGAAGATGGTCCTCAAGGGTCCCCTCGGGCATATATTCGTAAACAAGACCCATCTCTATTCCTTCGTGACAATATCCAATCAATGACACCAGATTAGAGTGTCGAACCTTAGAAAGCATTTCAACTTCAGCCCGAAACTGTAGAGCTCCTTGATTCGACATGGAACATCACCTCTTGATTGCAACAACTGAATTTGAACGATCCTTGATGAAACCTTTATAGACTTTACCGAAACCACCACGCCCAATGACCAGTGCCTCATCGAAGTTTTGGGTTGCTGATCGGATCTCATCAAGTGAGAAACGTTGGCATATTTGGTCTTGCACCAATAATGATGGCTCCATATCCTTTGGGGTTGCAGATAACATTGATTTTGGTAGATCTTGTTGCCTAGTTTGGATGTTGAAAGGGAAAAAATGTTTCAAAGAGTTGCTGGTCAACGAGTAATTAAGATGGGGATGTGAATCAGGAATTTTACTTTTTCTAGTTTGGGAGACGTTGCAATTTAGTATTTGACACAACTATTATTATCTATACTATATTATAAAATAATTAAACAAAAACTCTTAAAAACAACATTTTAACCCATACATAGTGCTGTTTAATGTTAATTACTTAAAAACTCTTTATTTTTTGGATCAGAATCATTCCTTTTTTAACTAAATCCCAATTGATTATTTTCTATACTTTTATACACATATTTATTCCTGAATTATTTTGATTTTAATTATTGATTATCTTCTATACTTTTATACACATATTTATTCCTAAATTATTTTGATTTTAATTGATACTGATTTTCTTTTCCCTTCCTTATGAATATAAATACATTGGTCGACCTCTCCATAATTCATCAACAGTACGGTCTACCTCTCCATAATCCATAACTTCATATTCAACGAATTCTGATCTTCCCTCTGTTAATCTGTTATAATTCTGTTTGGCATACGCACAAGGCACAACACGAGACTCTTGATCGATTTTTGGGTATCTGTTTTGTTTGGTGTTTTGCGAGGTAAGTTTTTTGTTGTTGATGTTTTAAAATGAAACTTAAAATCGAGATGTATTTCGCTGCATTGCGCGAGTATTCTTCTGGTCATATCTAAATTTTTTGCATATTTAACAATGTTGATATATATTCAATTTTCATGCTTCTTCATAAATTTATATTTTTCAGGTTAAAGAGAAGTGAAGTTTACCGTTCTTCCCATATCACCAAATGTATTTTTTTTGGATCCATCTTTTCACTTTTGCCTTAGTTTTCACTTTTAGTTTAATATATCAAATCCAGCTCTATAGTCTATAGACAATATACGTTTGGTGGTTAAAGTCAATGTAGTTTTTTAGTTTATAATAAACCGACCAATTGGGGTTTCTAGATGCTTAGTTTTATAACATATATAATGTCTTTCAAAATTTATCTGTCAATACCATTTTAATTTAATATACCCTAAAACAAAATTGGCCCTCTTATTACGCTAACAGTTAGCATAACAATGTATTTAATAAGGTTCCAGAGGTTCGAAGAAAAATCTCAAAAAATAGAAAACTGAAGAGCACCCGGGTAGCTTTTATTTGGACAACGGTACACATAAATGCATACCGGTAATTTGTAACATGCATTCGTACATTGTAGAAAAACAGATTCAATCGTTTGTATGTTTTTATGCATACCATCCACGTGAAAGGATCCTAAGCTAAGGTGTATTTAAAAAAAATTAGGTTTTCTGAACCTCCTTCTAGAGGTTTATACTTTATATGGTCAACAATTGTCATTACCAGATATATTTATAAAATGTTAGATAAATTAAATAAACCGTAACAAATGTATATTTTATATGATCCACAATTAGTTATAGATTTGGTTTTACTTTGTCTTCAACTTAAGAAGTAATATATATGTTCCATTAACTCACTTATTTTGTTGCAGTGATACCTCAAAATGTCCTAGAAACCATTCACATTTAAGAGAATTCAAGAATTAAATAAATTAAATGTTCAATAAATAGAATACGGACACGTGTTTTTCAAAATCATATGCCATATCCATTAACACCTCCATAGAAAGGTCACAGAAGAGAACTTTGATCATATTGTTCCCTAATTTAAAATACTAGAAAGTTGAGTATAACCTATAGAAATGATCGTTGTATTAACGAGGCAACATCGACAACTCAATACACCCTAAAATTTGAGATGGGTTATCCTTGAGTTGTCAAGGAAAAGATATTCGGCGGTAATCCATTGCGGACTACTACTGAATGATTAGTGACAAAGGTAAACACTCCGTAAAAATTAAACTCTTATATATTTCTATATTTATTCATACTGACGCATAAACTGTGATAGTTTCTTTTAAAAAATTACTAGAATTCGGTACTGCGTGTTGTGTTGCGTGATAGCGATATTTTTTTTGTAAGGTCTAAGAATTAGACCTATAGTTCGATGTATATAAACTAAGTTTTGTATTTTAAAAGCCATTGTACGTATTGGGCCTTTGGCTTGTATATCGCTTGTATGTTGGGCCATATAAATACTAAACCCTTGTTTGTTTGTTTTCATTTTAAACTCTTAATCCCCACTTATGTCTGGTTTGTTTAGACGTTTCATAACCATTTCAGACTCGAGACTTCGGACTCCGGACTTTCACTACAAAACAAATGACTTTCACTACAAAACAAATGACTTTCACCCATAAAAGAACACTCAGCGAAATTTTCGTGGGTGATTACCACGGATCACCCAGGAAATAGTAATGATTCCGACGAAATCCGATGTTTTCAAGAAAATACCAACGGATTGTCACTGATTTAATTTACAGTTTAGCAACGAACTTTGGTGACAGTTTTGTGACGAATCATCTATTAACGACGGATTTTCTAGGGAAATGTTCGTAGGTAAAAGCTTTTCATTTTAGTAGTGTTCAACACCCCTTAATAAACAAACGCCACCTAAGTCTTAGCAAATGAAATCATTATGAGAGTCGACTTACACTCTCAAGTGTGTGTTTTGTAAAGCGTTCTTTCATACATATTTCTAATAAAATGAATTTTTCCATACTTATCGAGGCCCATAATTTTACATACGCCCAACGCCATAAAATGTCATGAACGGAAATGGTCAAATAGTTACGGATTTTTTTGGATAAGGCACGTTTTATCTGCATCTCTTGGACTTGGGGCAGCTTTTTGGAAGTCTTGAAGTTCCTCCAATGCATTTACTACTTGGTCGCCGTCGGCCTATCCCCGTGATTTATCGAGAGGCAACTCTTCAAAATCATAGCAAATGTGATTGCTACAGCCGGGGAATACTCACCCTTTATGCGATGGTCTATGATTCTCCTGATCCTTTGTTTGCTGTCTAAGTAAGGCCTGGCAAAATTAACTTGTATCTTCTTGTTGTTGATGTTCCTTTTCCCTGTCAAGACTCCTAGAAGAACCACACCAAAATTGTATATGTCGCTTCTTGCAGTAGAGAAACCTTTAGAAGATGCACCATTTACAAATCAATGCATCAGGATCAAGCAATCTAATCATCTTGTGAGAAACTAGATGGCATTCATTAAAGATTCTTTTATCATGGACTAAGCCAGGTGATGTAAGGAGAATTCAAGAGTACATGAGGTTCTTTTTCGATCTTTGGAAACGAAAGAAACGAGCTCGAAGAATGTCCGAAAGTTGGCATCGAAAGGGTTGCAATAGAGGTCGAATAACAAGTCGATCAAGGAAGCAAGGACGAAAGTAATTCCCAAGCGGGTTGAGCCGCTTAGAAACCCGCCTATTTTCTGCTTGTTTCAACAAAGCGGGTCCTAGTCCGTTGTTCGTCATCTGGGCGGGTGAGAAGGCAGGTTAGGCCACCTAACCACCCGGCTACGCGGCTGTTTGCTACTTTGCTTCCTTACCGGTTCACGTGCTACCAAGGTTTAATACTTTAATCCTTTTAGTTTCCTTAATCCTTTTAGTTTCTTAATTAATTAATAATTCTTTATTTTAATTATTAGTTTTAGGTAATTATCTAGTTTCCTAATTTGATAAGAATTATTAGTCTTTATCTTAATTATCTTTTAGATTATAAATAGCGTTTAATGTTTTCATTGTTTAGACAAGTTTTTGATCATTAATAAAAGTTCTCTTTGCATATTGATTCGAGTTTTCTCGTTATTATTTAGTTCTTATGCTTGTAAGTTCCAACCCTTTTGGATTTTGACGTTCGTCGATTCGTTCCGCGTTTCCTACTGCGTCAGTTGGTATCATAGCACAGACTTTTCATCTCTTCACCTTCGCAATGAGAGGACCGCAACCCCTCACCCACGCAGATCTGGATAGGGTCACGGCGGCTCTCACCTAAGCAGATCTCGATAATGTCACAACGGCTTTTACCGCAACCCTCGCCACCATATCAACCAACTTCAATAACCAGATCAACACCCGCAACACTGAACGATGGAGACGAGACATGTAAGAAGATCAAAATCGACCACGTGATGGTCGACACCACCGGACCACTAGTTCAAGTTTCAGCTCGGAATCCGAGCCTCGAAAAGACCCTGATTACCAAATGAAGGCCGATATTCCATACTTATATGGAACCATGGACATAGAACAATTCTTAAACTGGCAAATCGAGGTCGATCATTTTTTCAATATCATAGAGATCCTGAGAGACAAGAAAACAAAGATGGTTGCTTTGCGGTTAAAGAGCGTCGCATCAGTATGGTGGGACAAACTAGTAGCCCAACGATAAAGGAAACTAAAGGCCCCGGTACGTTCATGGAGTAGTTGTTAGAATTAAAGTATGAGTCAAAGAAGAGATATCTAAGAAAGTCAACATACTCCTAACATTTCATAACTACTTGCTGTTAGACGCTCCTTCATGACACATGGCACTTTGTAATTGGATAGTGAATTGACTCTCTATTTTGTAATCGTATAAATAGTCGTGTAGGTTGTTTGTAAGAAGTTGTCGATTAATATACTATTACATTTGAAGAATCCTGTGCATCAGATCTCATTTTGTGTTATTTGTAATTCAAGGTTACTCATACACAATTGCTTGTTCTTCATTTTGTTTACTGTTCGTTCATATTAGTGTTGATTGATCTGCTTCCGCTTATAACTCAAATCATTTATATCAATCCATAATTAGATTGAAAGGAATCTGGAACCAACAATTGGTATCAGAGCCATCTAATCAATCTATTGATTATTAGATCTCTTCCAGTGAAGAAATTCCTTTCGAATTGAACAGTAATTTCTCAGTTGCGAATTTGTTCCTCAATCCACTCTGTTTTACGAGCTTTTGTTAATCAATAACAAATTTCTCCTAAATTGAGTCATTAGATTTGTGATCTGAAGAAATTGAGTTTATCGATCTGTTTCTCAAGCAAATTGAAATTTAATTGCCCTAAATTTCTATCAATCTTCTTCGATTTGTTCTATTTTCTATTCTAATGGCAAGTTCAAGCTTAAACTCTGTTTACACTTCTGGTTCTCTGACTAAACCACCAACTCTTGTACGTGATGAGTATCCACAATGGAAAATTCGTATGGTAAACTTCTATGAGGGTTTGGATGCTGAATTGTATCCTATAATTCAGAATGGTCCGTTTGTTCCTACAACGACTATTCCCCGTATTCCAGCTACTGCAAATACTGATGAAATACCTGCACGAGTAGTTCAGAAGTCGAGGAGCAATTGGACTGATGAAGAAAAAGCCAAAGTGGAATTAGCTAAGAAAGCTAAATCTCTGTTGATAATGGCTATTCCAAATGAGATTTTTCAATCTCTGGACTCTTGTGACACTGCAAAGATCTGTGGGATCAACTGGAGAATCTCTTAGAAGGAGGAGCCAAAATGAAAAAGAACTGAAGAGCTCAAGCTCTAAACGAATACAACAGTTTCCAAGCTCTTTCTGAAGAATCTCTGGAATAGACTTTTCATAGATTCAACAATCTGATTAATCTCTGTAAGAGATGTGACATTGTTCGCTCAAAGGAAGACAACAATGTTCTGTTTCTTAAACGATTAAATCCAGAATGGTCAAATCTATCAATGTCACTTCAAGCTAACCAGGATCTTGAACAGTGGTCTTTGCATGATGTATTTGGTACACTTCAAGCACATGAGAAAGAAGTCGTTCAGAAGAAGACAAACATCGGAGGTCCTCTGGCTTTAATCTCTGAAACAAAAGGGATGACCAAAATACAAAGCGATAATAGAAGAATGAAGTCAAAGGCCTTCATATCAGAAGCTGTTCCAGATGAAGATTTTGACTCTGATGATGAAATCAAAGCATTTGCTGACTCTCTGGCTTTGATAACAAAACAATTTACTAATCGCTTTGGCAATAGGTCCTTCAAAGGCAATAAGCGATTTGATCGTCCTTATGTCCCTAAACAAGAAGTTCAAAGATCAGAGAAAACAGATGAAGAGAAGAAAGAAGAAGAACTGAAAAAGAAGAAGGATGTATGCTATAGATGTGGCAAGCCAGGACATTATTCACGTGACTGTAGAGGTGCTCTGGAAAAAGACAAAACTTATTACAAAAACAAGTATAAGTACAATGTCACAGAAAGAGCACACTTTGCTGAAAAAGAAAACTGGCTACAAGATGATTCCAGTGGAGATGAAGCCATGTTCTGTGGTATGGCAAACACTAACGAATCATAAGATCAACCTTCTGAGTCACCGGTTAGTAATTATTCTGGATCATCTGAGCTTGAGGAAACAATTGTGATGTTATCAAACAACTTTGAGGAATTAAAACAGAAACTCACAATTGAGAAAAAGGTGCGAAAAAGTACTGAAAAAACTCTTTCTACAATCAAAAGGGAAAGAGATATTTTTAAAAGATAAATGGATTTACTTATAGAAGAAAAGTTGGAATTACATGCTGAAAAGGAACAAGTTTTTAAAAGTTTGAAACAATCTGAAGAGAAATTCAAACAGGAAACCTTGAATTTTAATAAACTTCTGGAAGCGAAAGAAAAAGAAATCAGAGATAAAGAGAGTGACAGACTAAACTCTGTAGCACTTAAAAATTATTTTCAAAAGGAGAGAGAATTTTTACATATTGAACTTCAGCAGAAAAGCCATCAGATCGTAACATATCTGGATGCTCAAAAAGTTTATGATAAAATTAATACACAAGTAGGAAGATCTGGACTTGGTTTCGAGGATCTAGATCCCTACACATGTAAGAAAAGGTCTGATCTAAAGTCTGTTTTCTGTATAGGACAAATACAAAAGCCACAATTTCCAATCTTGTATGAACAATCTATTTTCAAACGTTCAAAATATGAAAACCATCATCAACAACGAAAACTTAAATTCAAAAATGCTGAATATTCATCTTGCAAAACAAAAATTGATTTGAATAAAGTTCAAAAGAAAGGTGATGTTTTTAGTTTTGGTTCAAATGAGAATACAACTTTGAATCTAGAGGCTGAAATATTTGTTCCTATTCAGGCAGAAGAAGATCTACGCCTTCTTTTCGAAAACGACATTCTCTCTACTCTGGATGAATGTTTTAAAATAGAAAATGATTGTAAAAATCATCCAGAGATTTCTCCTTGTTCATTTGAAGATCTTCATCTTACTGATACTCAAGAAGATTTGGCTGAAATCACTTATCCATGGGAAAATGATAATTAGGGTGATGAACTTTTTGACAACTCTGAAAATTATTTTGAGTATTTAGAAAATCAATCTCCACTTGCTTTCATAAAATCTCCAGTGATAATAAAAAATAAGGATGCACCTTTCTTATATACAAATGAATCTATGGAAATCAGAGCTTCTGATAAAGAAAATGATAAACTCTCGAGTGGAATACCTATTATTTATGTTTCTATTCCTGAACAGAGAAAATCTGTACCCATACATCCAGATTTCATTGGTATGTGTCTCCAAGCCAAAACTTGTCTTGAACTTGAGAAAGAGGAAGCTCTTAAAACAAAAGTGCAAAATCAGAAGATTTTAAATTCTACTCTTCCAAAGCTTACTTATATTCAAAAAGGCAAATGGAAATCTTCTAATTCTTCTGTTCCTGTTTTAGTAAATCCAAAAGCTTCTGCTAAAGTTGATCAGAGGAAGAACCCAAAGAAGAACATACCAGAACTAAAACCAAAGTCTAGTCTAGATAGGAAGTTCACTCGAACAACTGATACTAGAAGAGACTATAGAAAGAATAATTGTAATTCACATTATTGCAATGAAAATTCAATTCAATCTTCTATGTTTCAGACTTCTGAATGTTTTTCTTTGTTCTTAAAGTTAAAGAAATTTTTTTCTCAAACCTCTGATTATTCCAATTCACAGTACTCGCATCATAAAAAGAATAAAACAAAGAAAATCCAAAAATCAAAAATAACATCTTTACCTTCTGTTAAATCAACTAAAGAGCAAACTCCAAAAACTAACATAAAAGGACCCATTATGAGATGGGTACCTAAGAAACTCTGATTTTGATTACAGGAACAGCGTGTGCATGTCTGGTATCTTGACTCTGGATGCTCGAGGCACATGACTGGATCCCGAAATTTACTCTCCCAATTTAAAGACAAATCTGGTGGAGCTGTAACTTTTGGTGATAATGGTAAGGGTCAAATAAAGGGCTACGGTACTTTACAGGAAGGTAATATTACCTTATCTAAAGTAGCTCATGTTTCAGGTTTGAAACATAACCTTCTTAGTGTAAATCAACTTTGTGATTCTAAAACACTTGTTGTATTTGATGAAAAACATTGTTACTTATTTTCTAAGGCAGGTGAAGAACTTTGGAGAGCAGATAGGAAAGGTAATTTGTATATGATGAACTTTACCTCCAAAAATGGTAAGGAAACTTTATGTCTGATCTCTAAAAAGAGTGAAGTTGCGTGGCTCTGGCATCATAAAATGTCTCATTTAAATTTTGATAATCTTGAGATGCTCGTCAAAAACAATTTGGTCTCTGGACTTCCAAATGTTCATTTTCAAAAAGATCACCTCTGCCCTGCATGTGAAATGGGCAAAATTAAACGAGCATCTCATAAAACAAAAAGTGATCATTCTTGTACTAGACCTCTGCAATTGTTACATGTTGATCTTTGTGGTCCCATTGCAGTTCAGAGTCTTTCTGGTAAAAAGTATATTCTGGTACTAATTGATGAATTTTCCAGATATACTTGGCTTGCTTTTGTTCGACAAAAGTCAGAAGTCTCAGTTGTACTTCAAAACATGATGACCAGAATCCAAGTTCTCCTACATCAGAAGATTCAACAGCTCAGAAGCGATAATGGTACTGAGTTCAAGAATGCCAAGCTTGACTCGTACTTAGTTGCCCAAGGAATTACTCAGAACTTCTCTGCTGTTCGCACTCCACAACAAAACGGTGTAGTTGAACGACGCAACAGAACATTGGTCGAAGCAGCCAGAACGATGCTAGCCACTTCTGGACTCCCAATTCACTTCTGGGCCGAAGCTGTTGCTACTGCTTGTTTCACTCAAAATCGTTCAATAATCGTCAAGAGGCATCTCAAAACCTCTTATGAGCTAATTAATAAAAGAAAACCATCTGTCAAATTTTTCCATATCTTTGGTTGCAGGTGTTTTATCTTAAATGACAGAGACAAACTTGGCAAGTTTGATCCGAAATCCGATGAAGCTAGATTTTTAGGCTACTCTTTAAATTCCAGAGCTTTTCGCGTCTTTAATTTAAAGACAAAAACTGTTATGGAAAGCATCAACATTGATTTCAATGATCAAACTCAACTGACTTCTGAATATTCATCTTCAGAACTCAAACTTAACACAGTTACTTCTGACTACCTTTCAGGTTCCAGAGAATCCGAGATTGACGCCATTTTTCAAGATTTTCTGGGCAAAGAAATTTTGTCAGAATCAAGATCACCTTCAATGCCTATACAAGATATTCTTCATGCTTCGGGCATTATTCTCTCTGGTCCTACATCTTCTACCTCTCCTTCTGTTACCTCTACTCAAGAAGCCCCTATTTCATCTGCTGGTCCAGAAGCTACTTCTGTTCCATCATCTGAGGGGGAGATACCAGAAGAACATTCAGAACAAGAAATTGTATTTCCAAATGAGATTATTTCGTCAACGACAGAAGTACAAGCTCAACCTATTCATCAACGACGAATGACGAAATGGACTAAATTCCACACACCTGATCTCATCATTGGTAGTCCTTCTGAGGGGGTCAGAACACGGTCTGCTACTGCGAATGAAGCATTCTTCGTAAATTTTCTTAGTATGATCGAACCCAAGCATGTCCATGAAGCCTTAGTTGAACCAAGTTGGGTGGATGCAATGCAAGAAGAACTACTTCAATTTGAGAGAAATAAAGTTTGGCGCCTAGTACCTTTATCAAAAGACAAAGTTGCTATTGGTACAAAATGGGTATTTAGGAATAAAAAGGATGAAGATGGGATTGTGATCAGAAACAAGGCTCGATTGGTGGCTAAAGGTTACTGTCAAGAAGAAGGTATAGATTATGATGAAACATTTGCTCCAGTTGCAAGACTAGAAGCAATAAGACTGTTTCTGGCTTTTTCTGCATACAAGAATTTCAAAGTCTATCAGATGGATGTTAAATGTGCATTTCTCAACGGATATCTAAAGGAAGAAGTGTATGTTGAACAACCTGCTGGTTTTCAAGATGCAAGACATCCGGACTATGTGTTTCTTCTTGACAAAGCACTCTATGGGTTAAAACAAGCTCCCAGAGCCTGGTATGAACGTTTATCAAAGTTTCTGATCAGCAAAGGATATGAGAAAGGTAAAATTGATACCACTTTATTCATCAAAAGAGGCAAAGGTATGTTAACTTTAGTTCAGATATATGTGGATGATATAATTTTTGGGTCTACTCATCAATCAGAAGTAGATCTGTTTTCAGAGTTGATGGAAACTGAATTTGAAATGAGCATGATGGGAGAATTAACCTTTTTTCTTGGACTTCAAGTCAAACAAAGTACCTCTGGTATTTTTATAAATCAAGCAAAATATGTTTCTGACATGCTTAAAAAGTTTCATCTTCAAAATTCATCACCTATGAAAACACCTATTTCTCCTGGTATGAAATTAGGGCCTGATACCTCTGGCAAATCTGTTGATATTACCAGTTACAGAGGAATGATAGGTTCTCTGTTATACTTAACTGCGAGTAGACCTGACATTATGTTTGCCACTTGTCTTTGTGCTCGTTATCAAGCCAATCCTAAAGAGTCTCATTTGGCTGCTGTTAAAAAAAATTTAGGTACCTAAAAGGTTCACCATCATTGGGTCTTTGGTATCCTAAAAATTATGGATTTGATTTAATGGCGTATACAGATTCTGATCATGCAGGTTGTAAGTTAGACAGAAAAAGCACTTCTGGTAGCTGTCAACTTCTGGGAAATAGACTTATCAGTTGGACATCCAAGAAACAAAAATGTGTTTCCACATCTACAGCAGAAGCTGAATATGTTGCTGCTGCTAGCTGTTGTTCACAAGTCATTTGGATGAAAACCCAACTCAGAGACTACGGCTTGATTTATGATAAGATTCCCATCCTGTGTGACTCAGAAATTGCAATTGCCATCACGGAAAATCCAGTTCAGCACTCCAAAACAAAGCATATTGATGTCAGGTATCATTTTATCAAAGATCATGTAGAAAAGGGCACAATTGAAATGTATTTTGTCTCTACTGATTATCAACTTGCTGATATCTTTACAAAAAGCTCTTGATGAGAAACGCTTTAACTTTCTAATCAGCAAGTTGGGAATGATTAATATGTGACCAAGTTCTCAGAATCTCCCAGAGGTCTCTGATCCATTCTAGTAACACTTCAGAAGCAATCAGAAGCCTCTGACCTATTCTGTCTTTTCATACTAATTTTTTCCTTTCAAGTAAAATCTTAGAGCACAGAATACGATACAAAAAGGAAGACATCCTGTCAAGGGGGAGTTCATCATTCTAAGAGAGTTCATCGTTCAAGGGGGAGTTTTCATTCAGAAGGGAATCTTTATTCAGAAGAAAACGTTCAAAGTCTAACCTTGGTTATCTGTCTTCTAGTTTAGTATTTCAATATTAAATTTTATTTGAATCACTTTGCTCTGAGTTTCTCTTGCCGCCAAGGTCTCTTAGACTCTTTGATTCATTTCAAATTTTTTTATTGAAATTTAAATCAAGATGACACTCTTTCAAAAAATTTATAAATTAATAATTCTTAAGATTTCCATTAAATATATAAATTTAATCAACTCTTGCCTTCAAGGTTGCTTAAATATATGTGTTTAATTTTAATTTTTCTAGTTATTATTTTATAAGAAACTTAAAAACTTTCATTTGGTACAAAACATTTTATTTTACCATATGACTGATTTTAAACTTAAATAATTAGAATTAATATTGAAAATTTGTTTATTTGATTAATTTTCTTAATTAATCAGATAATCAACAGGTTTTCTTTTTTAATTTTACTTATTTATGCTTTTGAGGTAAATAGGCTTCTAAACCATCATTACACACGCGTCACTCTATACACGTGCCACCAATCGTATGACTGCATGTGTTCCTCCGCGTGCTTACCTCAGCATAACTGAAACGTTTCTTTTGTTTCAACCCACGCACAAAAACCCCTCCCATTCTACATTGTCTCTCTCATATAAAACCCCCAATTTCAGTATCTATCATCTTCCTCGCAAAAATTCACTGTTCAAACCTTCTTGCAAAGCACGAATCTTACTCTCAAGCATTTTCTAAACAACAATGGCTTCCTTCAATGTTCAACCCTACAACAACGATGCTGATCGTTTGATCGATTCAACTGCAGAAAGCACGCCTCTCATCAAACTGCCATTGAAGGCCAACAATGTGCAGGTACTACTCGACCCAAACACCTACCAGCCCGAATTCAGGATCATGATTGAGTTTCTTCAAAATCATCAGTTGAATCGAGCCCTAACCCTAACCAACCCCAACATCCCTGAGATCTATGTACAAGAATTACGGCAATCTATGAACATAGAAACTGAAGAAACCATCCTAGGGTCATTTTGCCATCCTGAAAACCCTGAAAATGCTGTCCAAATCCCAATCACCAAGAGGAAACTTGCCAAATATTTTCACCTCCTCCCATCCACTGTCGAAATCGAAGGGCAAATTGTCCCTAATCCAGATCTAGAAGAAAACCCATCCACTGAAGCCCTACTCGCTTTTCTTAACTTTTTGGGGTACAATGAAACCCTCACCAAACTTTCAGAGTTCAAAAGAAAGAAATTACCCCCCATGTGGAATCTTCTAGTATCAATTTTGAACAAGAGCTTAACCTGCAAAATCGGATCTCTGGATCAAGCCAGCCGAAATGTTCTCACCATGTTATATGGGATGTACTTCAATCGCCCTCTGGATTATGCCAATCTCATATTTCAAGAAATCAAGGCTGCTGTCCACACCAAAGTTCTTCATCAGAATCAGGGCAAAACTCTTCCTGCATTGATGTTTCCTAGGTTCTTATCGCTGCTCGTATATCCTGCCATTGGGGCATTGAAAGCACCACTCGTCCAACCCTTCTGTAAGATTGCCTCCATGAGCTCACACAGATCAACTATCGATAGCATTGGTTACTCTGCGCCCAGAGAACTATCCAGGTACATGCTTAACCTAATTCCATCTAGCTCCTTCAATCTTAGACTCTATAGAAGTTCTATGGTGTTCTCAGAACAGAGAATACCTACCCCAGAACATTTAGAGCCAGTCTTAGGAGGTCAGGGGTCTGGTGAGGTTGAGACTGAAAAGAATACGAGTGAACACCCTAGCGATTCTACCCATGTCGACCTTCTTATGAAAGAAGGAACAGAAGATGTCCTTCGTGACACATTTGAGCGTACTTCTCCAACTTCCCAAAGGGTAACCACAAATGCTGAGGTTGATGTCAACACATCTTCACTCATTGAAACAGAACTACCCGGTTCAAACCACCCAGAAACCATCCATTCAGTAGACACTTCTTCGTCTTCTGAACAAAGCACAACAGGGGAAAGCACCTCCTCTTCATCATCCTCTCAACAGGATGATGATGAAAACATAAGAGTTCAGTTGCCCCAGAACTCGCCTCAACCTACACAAAACATCACTGTCTCTGTGACTGATGATATACTTGAACCAGAAGATGCGTCCACATCTTCTGAGAGTCTAGAGGCTGAAGAAATCCCATCAGAGGGGTTACAGCATAGGACTGCACCTCTTACCGGAGTGTTTACACTACCACAAGGTAAGCACACTGTGTTCAGCACCTCATCCTCTGATGATGAGGATATTGATGAACCAGTCAGAACAGCCGAAGAGGAGCCTGTGAATAACAGCCCTCAAGGACAGGCTGGAAGTCCCCCCACACTCAACATCAACACGGGTATGGAGGGCCTCTCTGAACGCGAGAGTGAAGGGGCTCCATGTGTTGGAGATGCACCGGTTACCTCTTCTGAATTTGTCACAAATGCAGCGTTCTTGGCATTTGCTGATCAAATTCAGAGATCTGTGGAAGATCTAAAATTATCCGTATCCACTAACAATTCTCTACTTCTGAGTCTTCAATCTAAGCTTGAAAGCCAGGATTCTCTTTTAGCAGATCTTCAGAGAAAGATGAGTACCTCTCAAGAAGATCAGAAGGCCTACTTCGCTGAACAATTTCTGATCTTGAATAATGGTCTTCAAGCGAATGCAGAAGCAATCTCTCGTCTTCCAGAATCTCTGCACTCTTCTGAAGTCACCATCTCTGTGGATGAGTACAGCTCTTTGGTGGCTGACATTCAGAAGATAATCAAGGCCATTATCCCCTCTGATGATCCTTCTGGCTCGACTTTGGTAAAGAAGTCTGACCTCGCATCCTTCCAAAGATCCATTCTTGAGCGTATGTCTTCAATTGCATCAAAGTACTCCTCCAAGCCTTCTACATCAACAACAGACCAAAAGATTGTTGCTATCGAGTCAACCTTATCTCAGCTCGTGCCTTTAGTTTCCTCCATTGCTGAATCATTCACTGCCAAGAAGAAGGCAAAGGAAGAGAGAGCTTGCAGAAAGGCAGAGCTGAAAAGAAAACGTTCTGAGGATCAGGATCCTGATTCTCAGAAGGGGGAGAAAGGTCCAGAGGCAAAGAAAGCCAAGCAATCAACACCAGAACCGAATACGACCAACGTTGAATCTTCAACTCCTACACAGCAACCATCACAGCAACCTTCTTCTTCAAGACAAGTTCCTCTTACTCCAACACCTCTGGCTACGCATTCTGGTCCTCTTCCAAGAGATCCAGATCTAGCTAAGTTTATTCTGGATGTTATGGGAAATACCAGGATTCCAAGCTTTCCGGCTGAAAGGGCTGAAATAGCCAGAGCTCATGAAGAACGCGAACGAGCTAAAGCTGCAAAAGAAAGAGCTAGAGCTGAAAGAGAAGAAAAAGCCAGAGAAGAAAGAGAGGAAATATTCCAAGCTGAAAAAGAAAAAGAGATAATACGTCAAAGGTTAGCTGTTGAAGAACAAATAGAAATGGAGAGGGTTGAAAGAGAGAATCTAGAAAGAGAAAAAGCTAGGCTTGAAGAAGAACTACAGAGAGAAAATTCTGAGGCAGAAGAAAGAGCAAGGGCCAGAGCAGAGGCCGCTCAGAAGCAGAGAGATACCAGAAGAGGAGAATATCAAGAGAGATTAAACAGAGTTGGAAATCTTGAACTTCCAACTCTTGAAGTAGAGAAAAGGCATATGTACGCTCCAACAGATCAAAAAATTTATCTTATGACGCCTAACTTCGCAAACAACTACAACGTAAGCAATGAAGTTAAAGATAGACAGAAAGAAAATTTTTACTTCTGCTCCAATTACAAAGGTTGCTGCCATGAAACATAAGCAATTTGAAGAAACACCCATTTGGTACACAATCTACGAGGTAGTCAGATCAAACAACAAGACTTATTACATCTGTGATAATGACTTGTTGTCCATCCATCCAGCTGATCTCATCTTTCTGGAAGAATTTATGAAGTCACAGCTTTCTGAACGAGAAGATCCACAAGACCATATTGCCTACACCAGAATTATTCAATGTATGAAATCATACATTAGATATAAAAGGCAGGTCGACTTCCAGATTGGCTTGAACTTCAAAATGGATAATATTGCTATCTCTGCACCAAATGAGGAACTTGAAGGGATAAGTAACTTAAGAGTTGGCAGACTTCTTACTGAACCAGAAGAGGGAATTGTCTTCAAAAGACCCAACAGGAAGAGCTTCTTTCGCATCAAAGAAGCTCACAAATACTCTTCTGATGTAGTCTACATCATCAAGTGTTATGCTGGCATAGACGTGACAAATCCAGAGGTTGCAAAGAAAATAGAGAAAAGACTTGATGGACTTCAGAAGAACAGAGAGCTTGTCAACAATATCTCAAGTATTATCGCTGCTGTTGATCCTCTCTGAAGACAACTCTGATCTCTTGTCTCTGACTTCATACTTAGGGGGAGATTGTTAGAATTAAAGTATGAGTCAAAGAAGAGATATCTAAGAAAGTCAACATACTCCTAACATTTCATAACTACTTGTTGTTAGACGCTCCTTCATGACACATGGCACTTTGTAATTGGATAGTGAATTGACTCTCTATTTTGTAATCGTATAAATAGTCGTGTAGGTTGTTTGTAAGAAGTTTTCGATTAATATACTATTACATTTGAAGAATCCTGTGCATCAGATCTCATTTTGTGTTATTTGTAATTCAAGGTTACTCAAACACAATTGCTTGTTCTTCATTTTGTTTATTGTTCGTTCATATTAGTGTTGATTGAACTGCTTCCGCTTATAACTCAAATCATTTATATCAATCCATAAATAGATTGAAAGGAATCTGGAACCAACAAGTAGGATGAAGCAACTAATGACGAAACGATTCCTACCGGTCAAGGTTCCACACGACGATATCTACAACCATGCCATGGATTTAATTTCTCTCACAAGCACCCGACTGTCCATTCATGAGGAGACACCGGAAAAAGACGATATCTTATCCCACAAAATTGAAGAAAAGGTTGTTCCCTTCGTAATGGAATCACTCCAAGAAATCCGTAACGACCCTGAAAAATCGACAACAGACTTTGAGCCAACAATTGAAGCACCCGGAGTCGAAGAACCCGAAACCGAAGCATCCATAGGCGAGCCAGTTGATGATACCCCCGTTGTCGGTCTTGAAAAGATCTCCGACAAGAAAAGTGACGACATCCTAATCATGCCTACTAGAGAGCAAGAGATGGAAGAAGACGAGAGGAAAGTTGAAGTTTTTCAACCTACCGTTATCAAAGGGTTAGTGAGTGCAGAAAAATTCGATGCCGAGATTCCGAAAGAAGTAAATGAGACTCTAGAACAAATCGAGTCAATCACTGGTAAAGTTTATGTAACTTATTTTCCTTTCGAGCTAGATAAAGTCTCGCTTGTATAGAAGCGGTCACGAACTCATCCTTTGGAGCTTGAAAACCGAATTATGGGTCTGAACGTTGCGAACAAAAGAATATCTTATGAGTCGAATGAAGATGTGTTTCAAGTGAACTTGAGGTCGAGTTCTTTTATGGAGAATTCAAGAGTTCACGAGGTTCTTTTTCGATCTTTGGAAATTAAAGAAACGAGCTCGAAGAATGCCCGAAAGTTGGCATCAAAAGGATTGCAATAGAGGTCGCATAACAAGTCGATCAAGGAAGCAAGGACGAAAGCCATTCCCAAGCTGGTTGAGCCGATTGGAAACCCGCCAAATTTTATGCTTGTTTCAACAAAGCGGGTGAGAATGAGGGTAAGAAGGCGGGTCCACCCTCCTAGTCCGTTGTTTCGTCATCTGGGCGGGTAAGAAGGCGGGTTAGGCCGCCCAGCAACCTGCCTACGCGGCTGTTTGCTACTTTGCGTCCTTACCGGTTCACGTGCTACCAAGATTTGCTTCTTTTAGTTTCCTTAATCCTTTTAGTTTCTTAATTAACTAATAATTCTTTTATTTTAATTATTAGTTTTAGGTAATTATCTAGTTTCCTAATTTGATAAGAAATATTAGTCTTTATCTTAATTATCTTTTAGATCATAAATAGGGTTCAATGTTTTCATTGTTTAGATAAGTTTTTGATCATTAATAAAAGTTTTCTTTGCATATTGATTTGAGTTTTCTTGTTATTATTTAGTTCTTACGCTTGTAAGTTCCAACCCTTTTAAATTTGTACGTTTGTCGAGATCCGTTCCGCGTTTCCTGGTGCGTCAGTAGGGATTTATTTTTTGTGATCAGTTAATTGGCTAGAAAATAATTATTATATTTGCAAAAAAACAACTATTTGGGCTGGCCAATTTAGGTAAGGAGCCTTACCTATAGCAACATATTCAGGAGCAGCGTATTAACTAATCACATCTCTTCTTATAATAGCAGTGACACTCCCAAAGAGCCGAAACCATAGCTCTTATTTTTTGTTGAGTAATAGTTCGAGTAGGTCTTGAATGCCCCCCCCCCCCCCCCCAGAAAGCTTGATGCAAATAAACGAACACTTTTGTTCTACGTCTCCGAGCGATATATCCCCGTGTAATTCTGGTAATTGAATAAATGAAACTTTAACGAATAACTAATAGATTTCCTTTCTTTCAGTTATTCTTTTACCCCTTTCCTAGTATATTAATAACAAAACGGATTTTTCCAATATATAAACTAAAAATTCCAATGGCTTTGGCTACTATAACCTTCCCAACCACGATTTTTTATTTTGCTAGGCATTTCACCTCGAAATACGAAATTGTACTATACTAGATATTAAAAAAATAGCAATGATAAAGAAATAGTGGATTTCATCGTTTCTATGGTTACTTCTTAAACGGTGAGGTCTTCTCTATACACCGGAGCCTTTACTTCATTTAATCAATGTTATTACTATCTTGTATAGTTCACATTCTTCAGCTCTACCCATGAATTATCCAGTAATAGGTCTTTCACAACGAGCTCTACCAATACAGTAACGGTATTTAATTATGAAGGTTGGCTGGGTAGCTGACCCTGTTAGTCCGTTCTTGCAAGAGGGGTCTATGTTAACTAATATTTCCTCCGCTTAACTGATAACCATTTGCTACCAATGGAGAATTGTTTCTCATTTTGAATTGAAGTGAGTGGATTTACACCAATAGAAACCATAAATTTCATACACAATAAAAGGAATATGATCCATTTTCTTATTTTTAGATAGAAAATGTAGTTCGCTTTTCAGTTCTATCCTATTTGATCATTGATATTCAAACATTGTTCTCTTTCCTTTGTTCTAGTTCATGATCTGAACGAGTCGCACATACACCCTAGTACAGTTCCTCGGCACTGAGGGCATCCCCGAAGTGCGAGGGATTTTGTGACATTTCTAATTGGTTGTCTTGTATTTCTAATAAATTGTTTAATAGTTGACATGTTAAATCATATACATAATGGGTTGGTTTAGATCGATCCTAACCGGATGATTATGAATTCCTTTCAGCAGGAGTAATTTCAAATCATGAATTGACGCGAAATCCGGGATATTGCCATTCAACAACTACAAGATAAACAATTCCATAAGGTTGGGCCTTGTTGCTGACATAAAATATCTCTTTCCATGTCTTCGGATATAACCCATACAGGTTTGCCCGTTCTTTGTATATAAACTATTGTCAGGGTTTCACGTAGTTTCAGCAGTTCTCCCACTTCCAGGATGAATTCTCCCGTTGCTACTTCAGAAAAAGAACCAGCATGTTGATGGATCATTACCCTGATGATATAAGATAATAAAAGGTTTCTCTATGTCGCATGGCAAGGGGCAGATAAAAGAAAAACAAGAAAAAAAGATGGCATGGAACAACCGTACGGGCATCTTTTATGTATTGCATACGGCTCTACAATAAAATTGACCCTTACCTTCCATCAAAGAAATAAAAAAATAGGATTGATCAGACCCCGATAGGTAAATGATCAAGGAATTCAAAAATACTATCATGGCTCCGTTACTTTATATATTTATCATATTTTTTTGTCTGTGATTTGTGTAACACCCGGAAAATTCGTATCTAAAAGTTATGTTCATTGCTTGGTAAAAGGTCATTCTACAATTAAATGAAAGGGGTTAAAAGTATTTTATATTGGGTTACTTTTGGATCGGAGGAAATCGAGCGAAAACGAAGCAAAACGCGAACGAGACAACTTGGCTAAACTGTCAGGCGATACTGCCATGGCAGAATCGCCCTTGGCATCAGATTTGATTTTTTTGTGGAAGCCACTTTCGGTACACATTTGGCGATTGTGACACGGCGACTCTGCCATGTCACAATCGCATTTTCAGTATCGCCCTTGAAGGTCCAGGGCACAATAAGGTGCGATTTTCAGCCCTATTTCTCATTTTATCAGTTACAAATTATCAGTGTCGGGAGCAAAAGAGCAAGGGCGATTTTTAGGGTTTCACTTTCTTCACCAACCTTCTTCCAAGCATTTACTACTGCATTAAAAAGGAGAGATCGAGCTAGATTGTTGGAGTTAAAGCTTCAAGGAATAGCATTCTTGGTTCCTTTCAGATTCTTGATCACCTTCATCTTATTGGGAGCTTTTCTAGGGTTCTTCTAACTCTAGCTTTGTGAGTTCAATCTAAACCCTTTAATCTCAAATACATGTTGTAAATGTTGTGTCTTGTTGATTTAAACTGATATTGTCAAGGGTTTTATGTATTCGGTTGAGTTTGGAAGTTTTAGGTCAAAATGAGGTAATTTGGGGATTTTTGAGTTAGATGATGAAATGAACATTTTGGTTGGTTTAAAATACTTGAGAAGGTTTTATATAAAGATAAACCTTGATTTTGGAAACGAAATGTTTTGACCTAACTTTGGTGGAAAGTGTATTTTAAAGGGAAATGATGTTGAAAGGGTTTTCAAGGTTGGGAAAACTGGAAATACGTCACGTTTGATGTATTTGAATGATAGACTAGAATGTAATGGATCCATAGGCACCTTTTTGAGGAATGTACTTAGAGTGTACATGACTGGAGTTATTAGAACTACTATTTTTGAGGTTGCTAGTGACACCCGAATGTAATCTATATTTCGAATTGTGTAGATTAATAGGTTGTTATTTTAGTAACCATGTCTAGATGTAAACTCCCATACTCTCTCTCCCCGTTTTTGGGTAATTTTATGTATTCCGCATTTTACTATTCAGTTTTATTTCACTCTAAATTTTAGGGTGTTACAAGTTGGTATCAGAGCTCTAGTTTAAGTGAACTAGGTGTGAATCTGAGATGCCTAGACTTAAGCTGAGAATTTAAGTATGGATTTGTGAGATATGGGTAGACACCATTGAGATAGGAGAGCTTTAGAGTCGACGGAAATGCACTAATCATGAAATGTGACTTTGGTAATGAGAATTCTTACTGGTATGATATATTCAAGATTATCACGTAGCTAATGATATTTTGGGTATATTGTTATGTGAGTATGCTCGTTTTCCTATTGTTGCGATGATTGACAAATGTGTTATACGAATTTATGTTAGTTTTGTCTTACTCCTACTCTATCATCTTGACAGACTAAGATGGTGAACACGCGTACTAGATCTCGGAATGAAGCGGAAGGCGCGACCAACAGTGTTACGAACCCAGAACCAATAACGACGGTGGAGGTTACTCACCAACCTCCGACTATTCCTCCTTTCACCGTTAGAGACCCACCCAGATTATATTCTATCCCACCGCTTAATCTCAATGCGGGAGGTCCTCTAATGGTAGAAACGGGTTCTCAGGACGACCTGCAAGTCCGGTTATTACAGGCAGTCAATACTCTCATGACGCAACAACATGAATCGGTTCTTAAAATGTTAGAGGAAAGAGATGGCAGTTACCGAAGGCACGAAGTGACGGCGGAGAACCAAATGGGGGGTTCCGGAGGGAATGGAGTCGTGCACATTACTGAAGGGACGCCTGCGACTGAAGTAAGAAGGGCGGGCAAGGGTTGTTTTTACAAAACCTTCTTGTGCTCCAAACCACCCGAGTTCTCCGGGACATCTAACCACGTAGTCTGCATGGATTGGCTCCAAGAAATCGAGCAAGCTTTTCGCTCGAGTGAATGTGAAGAAAATCAAAAGGTGAAGTTTGCTTCCCAAATGTTGAGAGGCGCGGCCTTAAGGTGGTGGAATGTCACCACCAAAACTCTAGGCCCCGTCATTGTCGCAATGCTTACTTAGAAATGTTCAAAGCGAAAGTCTTGGAGGAATATTGTAATGAAAGGGCCATTGATCGCATAGTGGATGAGTTCCGAGCCCTGAAGAAGGGGGATATGACCGTGAGAGAGTATACAGAATTGTTTGTGGAAAAGTTGAATTTGGTGGAGCACGCGGCTCCCACCGAGAAGGAAAGGATGAAGGCGTATATCAAAGGATTGCCATCTGGCATGGCAATGGTTCAAATGGCACGGACCTCTACTCTAAAAGAGGCTATAGACCAAGCACAAATGGTGGAGGATACCTACGAGCTAGGTAAAGAAGAAAAGAAGGTAGTGGGTGAGAAGAGGAAGTGGGAGGGCAACTCAGTGCCTTCCAAGAGATCGAGCTACAACAACAACAACAACAACAACAACAACAACAACAACAACAATTGAAGGGTCGATAATAGGAGGGAGCCTAGTTGGAGCTCCAAATGCCGGAGCAATCATTTTGGACCATGCAACTAACCCTCCGAGGGCTGTTACAATTGTGGTAAGAGTGGGAACCTCGCTCGGGAATGCCCAGTCGAGGGAATCGTCTGTTGTGAGTGCAAGGAACCAGAGACTTCAAAAGGGATTGCCCGAAGTGGAAAGTGGGAGGATACTCGGGAAAGAAGGAAGATCCCCATAAAGCCAAGGGGAGAGCTTTCAAGATGACCGCGGAGGAGGCGAAGGCGACAACGGACGTGGTATCGGGTACGTTCCTTGTTAACTCTGTTCCCGCTCATGTACTTTTTGATTCCGGTGCTACTTTTTCTTTTGTGTCTTCTACCTTCTACCCAAAACTTCTTACACTTCTTAGCACCCTAGAAAATGCGTACGTGGTTGAGATAGCCGATGGTAAGCAAGTGGTAGTTCGGGATGTCCTTAAAAATTACAAGTTTGGGATCGAAGGAAGCGAGTTTGGAGTAAATCTCGTACCTATGGCTATAGGAGGATTTAATGTGATTATAGGAATGGATTGGTTGGCCGAGAACCATGCCGAGATTGTTTGCTCAAAGAAATTGATTCGGATTCCACTATCGGATGGCGGTATGGTGGTGGTGTACGGGGAAAGAAGGAAGGGTGAAGTAGTATTGTTGTCCTTAGCAAAGGCGCGCAAGTGCTTAACCAAGGGATGTCCTTCATTTTTAGCATATGTCCTAGATGCTAATTTGGAAAAGAGAAGACTTGAAGATGTTCGAATTGTGAGGGAATTTCCGGATGTTTTTCCTGAAGACTTGCCCGGGTTGCCACCCGACAGACAAGTAGAGTTCCAAATTGATCTTGTACCGGGAGCTGCTCCAATAGCTAGAGCACCTTACCGATTGGCACCGTCAGAAATGCAAGAAATGATGTCACAACTACAAGCCCTCTTAGAGAAACGTTCTGTGAGGCCGAGCTCATCGCCTTGGGGAGCACCAGTTTTGTTTGTAAAGAAGAAAGATGGCACGATGAGGATGTGCATTGATTATAGGGAATTAAATAAGGCGACCGTGAAGAATAAGTACCCACTCCCAAGAATTGATGATCTCTTTGATCAACTTCAAGGGGCGGGTTGTTTCTCGAAAATTGACCTTCGTTCGGGGTATCACCAAGTGAAGGTGAGAGGGGAAGACGTGGCAAAGACGGCTTTTAGGACGCGGTATGGTCATTACGAATTTCTTGTAATGCCTTTTGGTTTGACAAATGCACCAGCGGTATTTATGGACTTGATGAACCGAGTATGTAGGCCTTTCCTTGACAAGTCGGTAATCGTATTCATTGACGACATACTCGTGTATTCTAAGGACGAGGCGGATCACGAACAATACCTTCGGGAAGTTCTTGAGGTTTTAAGAGCGGAAAAGTTGTACGCTAAATTCTCCAAATGTAATTTTTGGTTGAAGGAAGTCCAGTTCTTGGGTCACATTGTCACTCAAGCCGAAGTGAAAGTAGACCCGTCTAAGATTGAAGCAATGATGAATTGGGAACCGCCAAAGAGCCCGTCAGAGATTCGAAGCTTTTTGGGATTAGCGGGTTATTATAGAAGATTCATCCAAGATTTCTCCAAGGTGGCTTCATCTTTGACGGCCTTGACAATGAAAAATGTGAAATTTGTATGGACCGAGAAACAAGAGCAAGCTTTTCGGACTCTTCAAAAGAAGTTATGTGAAGCGCCAATTCTTTCTCTACCGAAGGGGTCCGATGATTTTGTGGTATATAGTGATGCATCCAAGATGGGATTAGGTTGCGTGTTGATGAAAAGAGGCAAAGTGATTGCGTACGCGTCAAGGTAACTTAAAGAGCACGAGAAGAATTACCCTACCCACGACTTAGAGTTAGCGGCAGTAGTGTTTGCCTTGAAGTTGTGGCAGCATTATCTTTATGGTACCAAATGCACTCTCTATACCGACCACAAGAGCCTAAAGTATGTTTTCGATCAAAAGGAACTGAATATGAGGGAACGACGTTGGCTCGAATTACTAAAGGACTATGATTGTGATTTACTTTACCATTCGGGTAAGGCCAACGTGGTAGCAGATGCCTTGAGTCGAAAGGAGTACGGTAGTGGTACGTGTGCCATACTTGCTCGGATTGAAGTGACGTCTAGTTTGATGGACCGAATCAAGGTATCTCAAGCGGAGGCACTCTTGGAAGAAAACCTCAAGAATAAGGTGATGGTAAAACAACGTCTACTCTTGACGGAGGACGGTCGTGGTTTGAAGTTGTTCCAAGGCCGTGTTTGGGTACCCAAGATTGGAGGCAACCGTGAGCTACTCTTGGAAGACGCACACAAATCAAAGTATTCGATTCATCTAGGTAGCACCAAGATGTATAGAGATTTAAAGTTGACCTATTGGTGGCCTGTTATGAAGTTGGACGTGGCCAATTATGTAGAGAGGTGTGTGACGTGTTTGCAAGTGAAAGCGGAACATCAAAGGCCGTATGGAAGTCTCCAATCATTGGAAATACCGGAATGGAAGTGGGAGCACATCACCATGGACTTCGTGATAAAGTTGCCCAAGACCGTGAGAAATCATGATACCATATGGGTGGTGGTGGATCGTCTGACGAAGAGTGCCCATTTCTTACCTATGCGTGAGGCCGGTCCCGTTGATAAACTTGCAAAGTTGTATGTGGATGAAATCGTCTCAAGGCATGGTGTGCCTTAAACTATTGTGTCGGATCGGGATAGTCGGTTTACTTCAAATTTTTGGGACGGTCTACAAAAAAGGCTAGGAACCAAGATCCATCTAAGTACCGCATACCATCCTCAAACCGATGGTCAAAGTGAAAGGACCATCCAAACTCTTGAAGACATGCTTATATCGTGTGTGATTGATTTCGGTGGAAGTTGGGATTTATACTTACCACTCGTGGAGTTTGCCTATAACAATAGTTATCATTCTAGTATTGGGATGGCTCCGTTTGAAACCTTGTATGGAAGGAAGTGTAGAACACCGGTGTGTTGGTTAGAAGCTGGTGAGAAACAATTTTCCGGACCCGAGATTGTTCAAGAGACGGCTGACAAAGTGAAGGGTATTCGTGAGCGGCTAAAAGCGGCTCAAGACCGTCAAAAGAGTTATGACGATAAAAAGAGGAGACCTATGGAATTCCAAGTGGGGGAGTGGGTAATGCTTAAGGTATCCCCATGGAAGGGTATTATAAGGTTTGGGAAGCGTGGGAAGCTTAGTCCTCGTTTCCTTGGACCATTCAAAATTTTAGAAAAGGTGGGGCGGCAAGCGTATAAGTTGGAATTGCCACCCGAGTTGGCCGACATACATCCTACTTTCCACATTTGTTATTTGAGGAAGTACTTAGCGGAAGAGGAGAGCGTAATACCTCTCTCGGATATTCGAGTCGACAACAGTCGTTGTGTAGAAGAACCAGAGGCGATCTTAGAAAGCAAGTCTAAGAAGTTACGTCACAAAAAAATCGTCATGGTTAAGGTACAATGGAAGCATCATCGTGGTTCAAACATTACGTGGGAAGCGGAAGAGGATATGAAGAGGAGATATCCGAGCCTGTTTGGTTAATTTGTAAATTTCGAGGACGAAATTAATTCCAAGGGTGAGAGGATTGTAACACCCGGAAAATTGGTATCTAAAAGTTATGTTCATTGCTTGGTAAAAGGTCATTCTACAATTAAATGAAAGGGGTTAAAAGTATATTATATTGGGTTACTTTTGGATTGGAGGAAATCGAGCGAAAACGAAGCAAAACGCGAACGAGACAACTTGGCTAAACTGTCAGGCGATACTGCCATGGCAGAATCGCCCTTGGCATCAGATTTGATTTTTTTGTGGAAGCCACTTTCGGTACACATTTGGCGATTGTGACACGGCGACTCTGCCATGTCACAATCGCATTGTCAGTATCGCCCTTGAGGGTCCAGGGCACAATAAGGTGCGATTTTCAGCCCTATTTCTCATTTTATCAGTTACAAATTATCAGTGTCGGGAGCAAAAGAGCAAGGGCGATTTTTAGGGTTTCACTTTCTTCACCAACCTTCTTCCAAGCATTTACTACTGCATTAAAAAGGAGAGATCGAGCTAGATTGTTGGAGTTAAAGCTTCAAGGAATAGCATTCTTGGTTCCTTTCAGATTCTTGATCACCTTCATCTTATTGGGAGCTTTTCTAGGGTTCTTCTAACTCTAGCTTTGTGAGTTCAATCTAACCCCTTTAATCTCAAATACATGTTGTAAATGTTGTGTCTTGTTGATTTAAACTGATATTGTCAAGGGTTTTATGTATTTGGTTGAGTTTGGAAGTTTTAGGTCAAAATGAGGTAATTTGGGGATTTTTGAGTTAGATGATGAAATGAACATTTTGGTTGGTTTAAAATACTTGAGAAGGTTTTATATAAAGATAAACCTTGATTTTGGAAACGAAATGTTTTGACCTAACTTTGGTGGAAAGTGTATTTTAAAGGGAAATGATGTTGAAAGGGTTTTCAAGGTTGGGAAAACTGGAAATACGTCACGTTTGATGTATTTGAATGATAGACTAGAATGTAATGGATCCATAGGCACCTTTTTGAGGAATGTACTTAGAGTGTACATGACTGGAGTTATTAGAACTACTATTTTTGAGGTTGCTAGTGACACCCGAATGTAATCTATATTTCGAATTGTGTAGATTAATAGGTTGTTATTTTAGTAACCATGTCTAAATGTAAACTCCCATACTCTCTCTCCCCGTTTTTGGGTAATTTTATGTATGCCGCATTTTACTATTCAGTTTTATTTCACTCTAAATTTTAGGGTGTTACAAGTTGGTATCAGAGCTCTAGTTTAAGTGAACTAGGTGTGAATCTGAGATGCCTAGACTTAAGCTGAGAATTTAAGTATGGATTTGTGAGATATGGGTAGACACCATTGAGATAGGAGAGCTTTAGAGTCGACGGAAATGCACTAATCATGAAATGTGACTTTGGTAATGAGAATTCTTACTGGTATGATATATTCAAGATTATCACGTAGCTAATGATATTTTGGGTATATTGTTATGTGAGTATGCTCGTTTTCCTATTGTTGCGATGATTGACAAATGTGTTATACGAATTTATGTTAGTTTTGTCTTACTCCTACTCTATCATCTTGACAGACTAAGATGGTGAACACGCGTACTAGATCTCGGAATGAAGCGGAAGGCGCGACCAACAGTGTTACGAACCCAGAACCAATAACGACGGTGGAGGTTACTCACCAACCTCCGACTATTCCTCCTTTCACCGTTAGAGACCCACCCAGATTATATTCTATCCCACCGCTTAATCTCAATGCGGGAGGTCCTCTAATGGTAGAAACGGGTTCTCAGGACGACCTGCAAGTCCGGTTATTACAGGCAGTCAATACTCTCATGACGCAACAACATGAATCGGTTCTTAAAATGTTAGAGGAAAGAGATGGCAGTTACCGAAGGCACGAAGTCACGACGGAGAACCAAGTGGAGGGTTCCGGAGGGAATGGAGTCGTGCACATTACTGAAGGGACGCCTGCGACTGAAGTAAGAAGGGCGGGCAAGGGTTGTTTTTACAAAACCTTCTTGTGCTCCAAACCACCCGAGTTCTCCGGGACATCTAACCCCGTAGTCTGCATGGATTGGCTCCAAGAAATCGAGCAAGCTTTTCGCTCGAGTGAATGTGAAGAAAATCAAAAGGTGAAGTTTGCTTCCCAAATGTTGAGAGGCGCGGCCTTAAGGTGGTGGAATGTCACCACCAAAACTCTTGGCCCCGTCATTGTCGCAATGCTTACTTAGAAATGTTCAAAGCGAAAGTCTTGGAGGAATATTGTAATGAAAGGGCCATTGATCGCATAGTGGATGAGTTTCGAGCCCTGAAGAAGGGGGATATGACCGTGAGAGAGTATACAGAATTGTTTGTGGAAAAGTTGAATTTGGTGGAGCACGCGGCTCCCACCGAGAAGGAAAGGATGAAGGCGTATATCAAAGGATTGCCATCTGGCATGGCAATGGTTCAAATGGCACGGACCTCTAC
Organism: Silybum marianum; assembly: GCA_036898165.1. Classification (NCBI taxonomy): domain Eukaryota; kingdom Viridiplantae; phylum Streptophyta; class Magnoliopsida; order Asterales; family Asteraceae; genus Silybum; species Silybum marianum. The sequence goes on from CM072533.1 coordinate 15,888,165, forward strand.
TCTAAAAGAGGCTATAGACCAAGCACAAATGGTGGAGGATACCTACGAGCTAGGTAAAGAAGAAAAGAAGGTAGTGGGTGAGAAGAGGAAGTGGGAGGGCAACTCAATGCCTTCCAAGAGATCGAGCTACAACAACAACAACAACAACAACAACAACAACAACTACAACAACAACCGCTACAACAACAATTGAAGGGTCGATAATAGGAGGGAGCCTAGTTGGAGCTCAAAATGCCGGAGCAATCATTTTGGACCATGCAACTAACCCTCCGAGGGCTGTTACAATTGTGGTAAGAGTGGGAACCTCGCTCGGGAATGCCCAGTCGGGGGAATCGTCTGTTGTGAGTGCAAGGAACCAGAGACTTCAAAAGGGATTGCCCGAAGTGGAAAGTGGGAGGATACTCGGGAAAGAAGGAAGATCCCCATAAAGCCAAGGGGAGAGCTTTCAAGATGACCGCGAGGAGGCGAAGGCGACAACGGACGTGGTATCGGGTACGTTCCTTGTTAACTCTGTTCCCGCTCATGTACTTTTTGATTCCGGTGCTACTTTTTCTTTTGTGTCTTCTACCTTCTACCCAAAACTTCTTACACTTCTTAGCACCCTAGAAAATGCGTACGTGGTTGAGATAGCCGATGGTAAGCAAGTGGTAGTTTGGGATGTCCTTAAAGATTGCAAGTTTGGGATCGAAGGAAGCGAGTTTGGAGTAAATTTCGTACCTATGGCTATAGGAGGATTTGATGTGATTATAGGAATGGATTGGTTGGCCGAGAACCATGCCGAGATTGTTTGCTCAAAGAAATTGATTCGGATTCCACTATCGGATGGCGGTATGGTGGTGGTGTACGGGGAAAGAAGGAAGGGTGAAGTAGTATTGTTGTCCTTAGCAAAGGCGTGCAAGTGCTTAACCAAGGGATGTCCTTCATTTTTAGGATATGTCCTAGATGCTAATTTGGAAAAGAGAAGACTTAAAGATGTTCGAATTGTGAGGGAATTTCCGGATGTTTTTCCTGAAGACTTGCCCGGGTTGCCACCCGACAGACAAGTAGAGTTCCAAATTGATCTTGTACCGGGAGCTGCTCCAATAGCTAGAGCACCTTACCGATTGGCACCGTCAGAAATGCAAGAAATGATGTCACAACTACAAGCCCTCTTAGAGAAACGTTCTGTGAGGCCGAGCTCATCGCCTTGGGGAGCACCAGTTTTGTTTGTAAAGAAGAAAGATGGCACGATGAGGATGTGCATTGATTATAGGGAATTAAATAAGGCGACCGTGAAGAATAAGTACCCACTCCCAAGAATTGATGATCTCTTTGATCAATTTCAAGGGGCGGGTTGTTTCTCGAAAATTGACCTTCGTTCGGGGTATCACCAAGTGAAGGTGAGAGGGGAAGACGTGGCAAAGACGGCTTTTAGGACGCGGTATGGTCATTACGAATTTCTTGTAATGCCTTTTGGTTTAACAAATGCACCAGCGGTATTTATGGACTTGATGAACCGAGTATGTAGGCCTTTCCTTGACAAGTCGGTAATCGTATTCATTGACGACATACTCGTGTATTCTAAGGACGAGGCGGATCACGAACAACACCTTCGGGAAGTTCTTGAGGTTTTAAGAGCGGAAAAGTTGTACGCTAAATTCTCCAAATGTGATTTTTGGTTGAAGGAAGTCCAGTTCTTGGGTCACATTGTCACTCAAGCCGGAGTGAAAGTAGACCCGTCTAAGATTGAAGCAATGATGAATTGGGAACCGCCAAAGAGCCCGTCAGAGATTCGAAGCTTTTTGGGATTAGCGGGTTATTATAGAAGATTCATCCAAGATTTCTCCAAGGTGGCTTCATCTTTGACGGCCTTGACAATGAAAAATGTGAAATTTGTATGGACCGAGAAACAAGAGCAAGCTTTTCGGACTCTTCAAAAGAAGTTATGTGAAGCGCCAATTCTTTCTCTACCGAAGGGGTCCGATGATTTTGTGGTATATAGTGATGCATCCAAGATGGGATTAGGTTGCGTGTTGATGAAAAGAGGCAAAGTGATTGCGTACGCGTCAAGGTAACTTAAAGAGCACGAGAAGAATTACCCTACCCACGACTTAGAGTTAGCGGCAGTAGTGTTTGCCTTGAAGTTGTGGCAGCATTATCTTTATGGTACCAAATGCACTCTCTATACCGACCACAAGAGCCTAAAGTATGTTTTCGATCAAAAGGAACTGAATATGAGGGAACGACGTTGGCTCGAATTACTAAAGGACTATGATTGTGATTTACTTTACCATTCGGGTAAGGCCAACGTGGTAGCAGATGCCTTGAGTCGAAAGGAGTACGGTAGTGGTACGTGTGCCATACTTGCTCGGATTGAAGTGACGTCTAGTTTGATGGACCGAATCAAGGTATCTCAAGCGGAGGCACTCTTGGAAGAAAACCTCAAGAATGAGGTGATGGTAAAACAACGTCTACTCTTGACGGAGGACGGTCGTGTGTGATTGATTTCGGTGGAAGTTGGGATTTATACTTACCACTCGTGGAGTTTGCCTATAACAATAGTTATCATTCTAGTATTGGGATGGCTCCGTTTGAAACCTTGTATGGAAGGAAGTGTAGAACACCGGTGTGTTGGTTAGAAGCTGGTGAGAAGCAATTTGCCGGACCCGAGATTGTTCCAGAGACGGCTGACAAAGTGAAGGGTATTCGTGAGCGGCTAAAAGCGGCTCAAGACCGTCAAAAGAGTTATGACGATAAAAAGAGGAGACCTATGGAATTCCAAGTGGGGGAGTGGGTAATGCTTAAGGTATCCCCATGGAAGGGTATTATAAGGTTTGGGAAGCGTGGGAAGCTTAGTCCTCGTTTCCTTGGACCATTCAAAATTTTAGAAAAGGTGGGGCGGCAAGCGTATAAGTTGGAATTGCCACCCGAGTTGGCCGACATACATCCTACTTTCCACATTTGTTATTTGAGGAAGTACTTAGCGGAAGAGGAGAGCGTAATACCTCTCTCGGAGATTCGAGTCGACAACAGTCGTTGTGTAGAAGAACCAGAGGCGATCTTAGAAAGCAAGTCTAAGAAGTTACGTCACAAAAAAATCGTCATGGTTAAGGTACAATGGAAGCATCATCGTGGTTCAAACATTACGTGGGAAGCGGAAGAGGATATGAAGAGGAGATATCCGAGCCTGTTTGGTTAATTTGTAAATTTCGAGGACGAAATTAATTCCAAGGATGAGAGGATTGTAATACCCGGAAAATTCGTATCTAAAAGTTATGTTCATTGCTTGGTAAAAGGTCATTCTACAATTAAATGAAAGGGGTTAAAAGTATATTATATTGGGTTACTTTTGGATTGGAGGAAATCGAGCGAAAACGAAGCAAAACGCGAACGAGACAACTTGGCTAAACTGCCAGGCGATACTGCCATGGCAGAATCGCCCTTGGCATCAGATTTGATTTTTTTGTGGAAGCCACTTTCGGTACACATTTGGCGATTGTGACACGGCGACTCTGCCATGTCACAATCGCATTGTCAGTATCGCCCTTGAGGGTCCAGGGCACAATAAGGTGCGATTTTCAGCCCTATTTCTCATTTTATCAGTTACAAATTATCAGTGTCGGGAGCAAAAGAGCAAGGGCGATTTTTAGGGTTTCACTTTCTTCACCAACCTTCTTCCAAGCATTTACTACTGCATTAAAAAGGAGAGATCGAGCTAGATTGTTGGAGTTAAAGCTTCAAGGAATAGCATTCTTGGTTCCTTTCAGATTCTTGATCACCTTCATCTTATTGGGAGCTTTTCTAGGGTTCTTCTAACTCTAGCTTTGTGAGTTCAATCTAACCCCTTTAATCTCAAATACATGTTGTAAATGTTGTGTCTTGTTGATTTAAACTGATATTGTCAAGGGTTTTATGTATTTGGTTGAGTTTGGAAGTTTTAGGTCAAAATGAGGTAATTTGGGGATTTTTGAGTTAGATGATGAAATGAACATTTTGGTTGGTTTAAAATACTTGAGAAGGTTTTATATAAAGATAAACCTTGATTTTGGAAACGAAATGTTTTGACCTAACTTTGGTGGAAAGTGTATTTTAAAGGGAAATGATGTTGAAAGGGTTTTCAAGGTTGGGAAAACTGGAAATACGTCACGTTTGATGTATTTGAATGATAGACTAGAATGTAATGGATCCATAGGCATTTAGTTGGTTTTGAGACGGGATTGTTGTCCCTTTTTGGATTTGAGTTGTAGTCATTGGGGGCCTTACACTTAGGTGTTTTAGTCGGTAGTTACCGATTGCCATTGACTACGTTGGGTGCATCGGGGGTCATCGGGGGCTTTGCACTTGAGTGTGTTAACCGAGGGATTGTCGGTTGCCATTGACCTATTGCACGGGCTTAGTAGGAGTCATCGGGGGCCATTAGCTGGGGTTGCCAGCTGCCATTGATTTCTACGAATAGCTTGAACATCTAGTGGTGACCTACTTTTGTATCTGTCACCAAGAATGGAATATCAGGTCTCCCGCGATTGTTTTTAAAAGATCCTTGTTCACCAAGAATAAGCTTTCAAGTCGAGTTAAATGGGATAAAGTAAATTGTTTCGTTGTTTAAATATTTCACTAATTTGTCCGTTTAACTGTCGTTCTCACTAGGCGTAAGCCTAACACTTGATTTTAAAATGTGGCATAGCAGGTGTGCGGAATGGAGGGGATCCCTAGAAGGGAGTGGAGCGTAGTGCCGGTAGAGGCACATTTTTGAGGAATGTACTTAGAGTGTACATGACTGGAGTTATTAGAACTACTATTTTTGAGGTTGCTAGTGACACCCGAATGTAATCTATATTTCGAATTGTGTAGATTAATAGGTTGTTATTTTAGTAACCATGTCTAGATGTAAACTCCCATACTCTCTCTCCCCGTTTTTGGCTAATTTTATGTATTCTGCATTTTACTATTCGGTTTTATTTCACTCTAAATTTTAGGGTGTTGCAATTTGTCTGTGATTCAGCAATCCCATAATTGCTTTTTTATTTGATCAAATAAACTAAGGAAAAAAAGAATCTTGTTTTTTTTCGCTCTATAAATATTGTTAAGAGACCTCTGGTGTGAAAAAAAGTTTGTGACGCTGAACTGGACTTCTGATAATAAAATTGGAAATACATTTTTCTCATACTACTCTCTTGATACATAATAATCTAATGTTTTGAAAACAAAATTTCTTATATCGAATTCAAGGTGCCATGCTATTATTACTTAATATTCATATTTCATATGGCGAAGGCATGGTCTTCTTTTTTCTCTCAAAGTAAGCCTCATTGGCGCCAAGCGTGAGGGAATGCTAGACGTTTGGTAATTTCTCCTCCGACCAGGATAAAACATCCCATTGAAGTGGCTGATCCCATGCATATTGTATATACATCTGGTTGCACAAATTACATAGTATCATATAGAGCCATCCCGGGTATTCCCCATCCGCGAGGAGAGTTTATAAACAAATACAGATCTTGGGTATCATCCTCGATACTGAGATATATCATAAGACCAATAAGTTGATTCAAGACCTCGCTCTCAACCTCTTGACCTAAAAAAAGTAATATTTCTCTATAAAGTCGGTTGATTAGGGTCAAATTGTATCCTTTCAGAACCGTACAAGCGCCTTTTGACGCATACGGTTCGAAAAAAAGAATTAATGTGTAGATTCCAATACTTTTTTCTTTTTTCACAGTAAGTTCCTTCTAACTTATAATAAAAGGATTTTCTTCGATTTTCCACCAAACACGAGTTTGTCTTCTTTTCCTTATAACATATAATATAAAAAAAGAATTCATTAAACTTATCCAATTAACTTCTCATTGATGGATTATTTCATCGAGATTCAATCCAAATCACGATGTCATTTCCTTGTTCTTAAATGGGCCTCTTTAATCTTTTTAGGTTTATGCTCTACTCCGGGTAAAGATCCGACCGATTTTGATTTGCACATATAGTACAAATGCTCCCATTACCACGTCCTTTTTGTTATTCCTTTTTTTTCTATTCACGCATTCCGTAAAATAGTTGACGGCTTCATGCATATTACTCGATTTATTAACATAACAGTTTGAAATAACTTCTACTTACAAAAAAAAAAGAATTCTTTAAAAATAGGAATCCCTTATGATAAAAAATAGATATATTACCACTTGGTTTTTTTAGACGGAGCCTGGATACTTCAATTTAGTAGTCCAACTAAGCCAACCATAAATTCTTCTAACTGATATTAGTAATTTGAATCCCCCCCTCTCCCAAAAAAATGGATATAACGCTCCAAATTTTTGATGATTAAATTAATCTTTCGTGGGCGAAACAGAGGATATCTCGATTGGGGAGAAAACTGGGAAATCTCATATGACCCAATATATCTGACAAGTCGCACTATATGTCAACCCAAGATGCATCTTCCTCTCCAACATTTCGAAAAGGTACTTTTGGAACACCAATAGGCATTAAATGAAAGAAAAAATAACTAAGTACGATATTTTACTTTGATGTGGGAACGTAACAAAGGCTTTACTATCTTTATAATATTGTACTTTATCCTAATCATATTTTATTCATAAATTAGAAAATTTTATAGAGAAAGTCTAAAAAAAAGGTAAAAGTCTTACAAATAGTGTCCTCTAATGATGAAGAAGTATGGGTACATGCGCTCATATAAAATGGCATTAACCTCCCCAGTGCGTATTGGTACTTATCGAGTGTAGAATAAATCTGCTTGTTATTGTTCCTACGAACAAAATTGTTGCATTATTACCAACAGAATAGAACAAATATGAACCCTTGCGTTGAAATACTGCATTAAAGAGGGGGGTACATAACATAATTATAGTATAGTCTTTTCAAATGCAATAAAGTTATCTAGTGTCTTTTTTCTTCATAAAGGGGTATTTTCATGGGTTTGCCTTAGTATCGTGTTCATATCGTTGTATTGAATGATCCTGGACGATTGCTTTATGTTCATATAATGCATACAGCTTTGGTTGTTGGTTGGGTTGGTTCAATGGCCCTGTATGAATTAGCAGTTTTTCATCTTTCTGACCCTGTTCTTTATCCAATGTGGAGACATGGTATGTTCGTTATACCCTTCATGACTCTTTTAGGAATAACCAATTCATGGGGCGGTTGGAATATCACGGGGGGGGGGGGGGGGAACTATAACGAATCCGGGTATTCGGAGTTACGAAGGTGTGGCTGGAGCGCGTATTGTGTTTTCTGGGTTGTGCTTTTTGGTAGCTATCAGGCATTGGGATCTAGAAATATTTTGTGATGAACGTACAGGAAAAACCTTTTTGGATTTTCCCAAGATCTTTGGAATACATTTATTTCTTGCAGGTGTGGCTTGCTTTGGTTTTGGTGCATTTCATGTAACAGGCTTGTATGGTCCTGGCATATGGGTGTCCGATCCTTATGGGCTAACAAGAAAAGTACAATATGTAAATCCAGTGGGGTATGAAGGGTTTTGATCCTTTTGTTCCGGGAGGAATAACCTCTCATCATATTGCAACGAGGACTTTGGGCATATTAGCAGGCCTATTCCATCTTAGCGTCTATACAAAGGATCGCGTATGCGCAATATTGAAGTTGTCCTTTCTAGTAGTATCGTTGCTGTCTTTTTTGCAGCTTTTGTTGTTGCCGGAACTATGTGGTATGGTTCCGCGACTACCCCCATCGAATTAATTGGGCCTGCTCGTTATCAATATGGGTTTGTCATCTACCATTTGAAAATGCAAGTATTGAGACACAAGAAACTTATTGGTTCCGTCTTCTTGTGACTTATACTTGTATTCAAGTGCTTTCCATAGTTCACGAGGGCACGTAACAGGGGTGTAAAGGTCGAATAACCGATCGGACAGTGTGTTCTTAATATGACCATACGCTAAGGTTTCGGCCTCCTTGTGGAGGAACCTTTGTTTGTCCAGATCGGCTATTGCCTTCCTATCCGGTTCTTTCCCGGACTCGGGAACCCGGGTTTTCGGGAATGGGTTCAAGAGTGGGGTCCAAAACCCAGTAGAGGTTGAGGACCGTCAACATGAATTTGACCTTGTCGGCCCAACGAGTATATGAAGTTCATCAAATTTTTCCAGTTTCATGAGGTCTTGGTTCAACAGACGAAAGTTTCCGGAATCCATCTCGATATAAAACCTTAAAGATTGTTGAAAAATTATAATATAGAATTAGAAAACAATAAAAGATTAAATCTTTATGTAAAAAGATTTAAGCTTTATGTATAAAATAGAAACTTTCTTTGAGATGATGAACCAAGTTTCAAACTTTATATATATTGAATATCCAGTGAATTATAAGAACAGTCCCGAAACCAAATTGTGATATTCTCACTATTTAAATCTATCCTTCGCGATAGATTTAATTTAAAGAAAGGTCTAGAAGAAGATCGTTCACTCAGTGAACAAAAATTAAATGCTCGACAGAAAAGCAAAGAAGCTAACCTTTTAATTAATTTGAATGAGAAGAAAGGTTGCACGGTTTAAAAAACCTGTCCTTTAAGGTTTTATATGACACCCTATTTGTTGTGAGTATATCAGCCGCAAAGCCCCATGATTCGATGCATATTCACGGTTTGTAAACAACAGCGATGTATGCAAACCAGAGCAAGATTGATGCAAAAAAAAAGCTGGAGATATGATGGCAGAAAGCAATCTCGCACACAGAATACGGCAGCAAGAAAACGAGAGAGAAAGATCTTATTTCGTTGTGTCAAAATGGGGAGGGTTAACCCAGTATTTATACTGGTGAAGCCTCAACTAATTCACCCACTTCCCCAAGTTTCTCAAAATCGATTGAGACTTAGTCTCTTGATAATACCCACGTTTTTTCAGTTTTCAATTAATAATAAAATATTATTTCCGAAAAAATCAGTAACAAACTAGCGAAAAACTTAGTCAAAACAGTTAATAAAAACGTGGTCATTATCTCGAAATTTTCAGTAAAAAATTACTCTCTGATGCGGCATGCAAAGTGTGCCTTCTCGTGCCACTCCGCGGCCGCGTCGACCACGCGCATTGGACCTACCATCCACAACCCCCACCATGAGCCCATCAACTAGTTCAAGGTCCATTGGTGGGTTAAGACTTATAAACCACTCTCAAGTTTTCCTTTCATTCCTAAGTGGGATGGAAGAGAACTTCCAACCTTATACAATATTTCCAACACTTTTTACACGAGATACCTAAGATGGGCTATGGAGATGAACACCTACCTAATCTGTGAACCCTGATACAAAGAAAAATCAAAATGTTTCACATCAAAATACTTCAAAATTGAATTTGAATTTTTTTTACCGTGAGATGAAGCTATAAAGAAATTGAATTTTCTACCCGAGATGGAGCAATGGAGATGAACCCTAATATGTGAACCCAAATTCAAAGCACAATCAAAAAATTTCACGTCAAAATATTTCAAAACTGAGATTGACATTTTTTACCTGAGATGGAGCGATGGAGATGAACCTGACATGTGAATCCAAATTCAAAGTTAGATCAAAATGTTTCACATTATAAATATTTCAAATTTGAGATTGAATTTTTTAAAACATAGATGGAGGATCGGAGATGAACCCTAATGGATTTCAGGGACACGATGGGGAGGGGAGAAGAGGTGGAGCAACAGAGAAATCAAATTTTTTCTTAGGTGTGATGGAGCGATGGAGATAAAAACCTAATTTGTGATCCTAAATTCAAAGCAAAATAAAAATGTTGGGGAAGAGGACAAATGAGACGAAGATGGATGGTACAACATAGGGGTGCTCAAAAAACCGACCAAACCGACCAACCCAACCCAACCCGAAGCAACCCGATGCCTAATCGAGTTGTAAAATCTTACCGTAAGTATTGGGTTGATATCGGGTTACTTTATTTGAACCCGACTCAACCCAACCAACCCGATGAACCCGATATCCTTTTATATTTTAGGTTTAATATAATTATTGAATCTCTATTAATATCTAAATTAAACAATTACACACATCACACACTCTATTCGTATACATATATTTTCAATCTATTATCTATCTTTACATAAATCATTTATATATATTAGTATATATATTGAGAAAAATTAATTGGATGTATACTTTAAGTTCAAGAAGTATATATAGATAAGTTGTACCAAATGACAAATGATGAAAAAATTGTAAGTTATTCAATGTTAGCAGAATATTTTATTATACCAAACTATCAACCCGATCAACCCGAACGGGTTGGGTTGAACTTTTGGTTGGGTTGGGTTGGGTTGAAAAATTCCCAAACCGACAACATTGAGTTGATTAGTTAAAATACCTTGAACCTGAACAATCCAACCCATGAGCACCCCTAGTACAGCATTGAGAGTTTCAATCACCATCTATTCTTGGGAGTTTCAATCGCCATCTGGGATTTGGAAGAGGATGTATGAATCGTCATCTTGGGTTTGGGGAAGAACAGTATGTTCAAAAGTTGGCAGCAAAAAATGTTGTTTTACTTGACAACATTGAACGTTGCAAATTTTTTGAATGAATCGGCACTGGTTCTAGACGGTGAACAAAGTGATCATCAAATCACCATCTTTGGGTTCGAAAGCCTACATATATCGGTGTCGTGATTATGAAAGGCATGCATACGTTGTTTTATCCCGGGAGGCATATCGTCGTCTAAATTTGTTAGCAAATACGGATTTTGTGTTAAGGAGATAGATCTAAATCTCGACTCAATGTTTAATTTGTTTCTTCTTCGTTATTCGTATTTCCTTAACTCTCTGTCTGTTTCTGTTTTGATGAAGAGTATATAAATAAAAGTTACAACAGTTAGTTGTGTTGTTTAATGTTTAAGGTTTTGCCATTGAATTTTGTTGTATTTAGAATGTTGTAACTTCTTAAGAAACTATTTTAATCTTTTATATTTTTGTTTTTGAATTTGTAATCAAGCATTTGGTCCATAATATATAGCCCTGTTAGCCCTGTTAATTCATCGATTGAAGACTCCATCTTCTTTCCTACTTCTACTGTAGAAAACCACGTGGTTGTGTTCTTTGTTTGGTAGTTGTTTGTAAATGAACCCTGATAAACACTTAGCGGGTAAGCTTTTGGTAAACGATCATTAGCGACCTAGGATTTTTTTCAAGCGGGTGCACCCTTAAATTGTATCAAATGTCCGTAAAGTTGTTTTATATATTTTTATCAGTTGATTTCGAGAGATTTTTTAGCCGAATTCCCTGTTCGGGAACTTTTAAGTTTTTCGGTTGATTTCGAAGAATTTTTTAAGGTTTTTGGTTGATTCCGAGTGACTTTTTATGTTTTTGGTTGATTTCAAGTGATCTTTTAGGTAGCGTTTGGTACACAGACAGGACGGGACGGGACGGGACTGGACGGGACATGACGGGACTGGACAAGACTGAACAGGACAAAATTGAACTAAAAGTCTGTCCTACGTTTGGTACAACTAGAACAAGACTGGACTAAAACAGTAAAATGACTAAATTATCCCTAATGTTCTTTACATTTTTTATATAATAGTCATACAAAACTAAGCGTGGTTTGGTTTTTTATCTATTCCTTTCATTTAAAAAATAAAATAAAAAATATGGTATTATGGTTATAAATAATCAATAATTTATATTTGATTAATTCCTAATTAAATATAAAATGAATTAATAGTTGACATGATTTAATAATTAAAATTAAAGTAATAAGTAAAATTAAAATTAATTATAATATGATATTAGTTAATAATTAATTAATAATTAAAATTATAAATTAAAACTAATTATTATGTAAATTATAAATTAAAACTAATTAATAATTAAAATTAATTAATTAATAATTTAACTAAAAATAATATTTATAAATAAATAAATAATTAATTAATTAATTAATTAATTAATAATTAATATTAATTTATAATAGTTTAGTGGAAAATGTTGGAATTATGGGGGTAACATAATCATTTTATGTTTTGTCCCATGTTGTTCCATCCTTTTTGGTGGAACAAAAATATGCAAGAATAGTCTTTGTCCCATGTTGTCCAACCTTGTTTTTGTCCCATGGCATGCCAAACATGGGACTATTGTTTTTTGTTGATTTTGAGTGATTTTTTTAAAAAAAATTGTTGATTTCGAGGGATTTTTTAAAGTTGTGCTCCCTTAACACATAACACCCATCAGTGTTTAGCGGGTGCATCTCACGTAAAACTTACGAATCACGACATATTTTACCCTTACGACACACAGTTGAGCGATAGCACGAGACCCCCATCTCTATAGGGGTGGTCCGCCACTGTAAATGATCCTTAGCTACTTTTAATCGATTAAGACTATGTATCCAAAGTATTCCCAAACAACCATTTTTATTTTACACTAAGTAACTCTAAACTAAATTAATCAACGTCTCCAAAACATCTCTCAAGTCATTATATACAAATGTGTTTTCTATGTGTAAGATAAAATTATGCATCCCGCCGCATTGCACGGACACATAACTAATGATGAAAAAATAGAAAAATGTCCATGAATGTTTCTCATTGCGTTGACGTTTAACATCTTCCTTTATATATATATATATATTTATTTGTTTATTTTTCATTGATGTTATTTACTAATAGAATAAAACGTAAATATTAAAAAAAATAACGTAAAAATATAAATAAAAAAAGTTTAGGGTTTGATAAAAATAATTAAATTAAAAATAAATAGACCAATTTAATAAAAAATTATATTTATAAGTATTGTTATTTTGGTAAAAAAATTAAAACCGCAAATAAAATTGTGGTTTTGCATATTCCTTCATATATGTATATAGAGAGACATTGAGAGAAAAATTCAAATGAGAACTTTGTAAATTTATAAAAATAAAGAAACACCTTGTGAACTACATATGATCTGAGTCTCACATAATATTAAATCAGAAATGATTTAATATTATTTGGGACACACATCATATGTGATCCACAAAGTGTTTATTTATTTCTTTAAAAAAAGTGGTTCTCGTATGATCTCTTTCATATATATATATATCTATATACATATATATATATATATCTATATACATATATATATATATATATTAATGTTAACTTACTAAATAATAAAAATAAAAATGATAATTCCATGATTTAGTTAAAAAGGTCGGATTCATTAAATAAAACATAATAAAGAAATTGAAAGGTTAAATGTAAGTTACACTCATTTAATGAGAACCTTTGAATTTTAAAAAAATCAAAATTATGAGAAAATAGAAAGATGTTCATGAATGTTTATCATTGAGTTGGGTTTTTGCATCTTCTTTTATATATATATATATATATATATATATATATATATATATATATGGAATGGTTCAAACGAGAACACTTTCATTTTGCGAGAAGGCAAGAACACCCTTTTACTATAGAAAATCACATGTGATACTACTATTCCATCACACATATGATACTAAATCAGAGATGGGGATGATTTTTGGCGTGATCTAAGTTACCGGTCAAGTCGTTGTTCACCACACTACTACAAAAAAGGGCATTTCCGACGGATTTTACCGACGGATATTTGACGTATTTCCGACGGATGAAATTAAAAAAAATTAAAAATTCCGTCGGAAATCCCTCGGAAATTTCCGACGGATTCAAATCCCTCGGAAATTTCCGACGGATTTTTTTAATTAAAAAAATTAAAAATTAAAAAAAAAACAAATCCCTCGGAAATCCCTCGGAAATTTCCGACGGATTTAATCCCTCGGAAATTTCCGACGGATTTTTTTAATTAAAAAAATTAAAAATTAAAAATTAAAAAATCCGTCGGAAATCCGTCGGAAATTTCCGAGGGATCACAATCCGTCGGAAATTTCCGACGGATTTCCGACAAATTTTTTAATTTTAATTTTTCTTATTTATAAAAATCCGTCGGTGATTTTCAACAATTTTTTGTATTTTTTTCAAGTTTTTCTTATTTGTATGACATTTAACTTGATTTTTTTTGTATAATTCGTTATATGTACATTTATTACGTATACGTATATATATATATGTGTGTGTGTGTGTGTGTCTATATGTATGTATATATGTATCTATATGTATGTATATATGTATCTATATGTATGTATGTGTCTATATGTACGTATATGTGTACTATACGACCCATCAAGGCCCAATTAGGTTCGTTAAGTCTCATCAAGTTCCATTTTAGTTCATTAAGAGTCATTAAGTCCCATCAAAGCCTATTTTAGTTCATTAAGAGTTATTAAAGCCCATTAAGATCCATTGTAGTTCATTCAGAGTCGTTAAGGCCCATTGTAGTTCATTAAGAGTTGTTAAAGCCCATTAAGGCCCATTGTAATTCATTAAGAGTTGTTAAAGCCCGTGGCCCATTGTAGTTCATTAGAAGTCGTTAAAGCCCAATAAGATCCATTGTTGTTTACTAGGAGTTGTTAAAGTCCATCAAGCCCATTGTAGTTCCTTAAGAGTCGTTGAAGTCCATCAAGGCGGATTGTAGTTCACTAAGAGTCGTTAAGTCCCATCAAGCCCATTGTAGTTTCTTAAGAGTCGTTAATGTTCATCAAGGCCGATTGTAGTTCACTAAGAGTCGTTAAGTCCCATCAAGCCCATTGTAGTTCCTTAAGAGTCGTTAAAGTCCATCAAGGCCGATTGTAGTTCACTAAGAATCGTTAAGTCCCATCAAGCCCATTGTAGTTCCTTAAGAGTCATTAAAGTCCATCAATGCCGATTGTAGTTCACTAAGAGTCGTTAGGTCCATCAAGCCCATTGTAGTTCCTTAAGAGTAATTAAAGTCCATCAAGGTCGATTAATGTAGTTCACTAAGAGTCGTTAAGTCCCATTAAGGCCCATTGTAGTTCATTAAGTGTGGTTAAAGCCCATCAAAACCCATTGTAGTTATCTAAGAGTGGTTAAAGCCCATCAAGGCCCATTGTAGCTTCTTAAGAGTCGTTGAGGCCCATTAGGACCCATTGTAGTTCTCTAAGAGTGGTTAAAGCCCATCAAGGCCCATTGTAGTTCATTAAGAGTTGTTAAAGTCCATCAAGCCCATTGTAGTTTCTTAGGAGTCGTTAAAGTCTATCAAGGCCGATTGTAGTTCACTAAGAGTCGTTAAGTCCCATCAAGCCCATTGTAGTTCCTTAAGAGTCGTTAAAGTCCATCAAGTCCGATTGTAGTTCACTAAGAATCGTTAAGTCCCATTAAGGCTCATTGTAGTTCATTAAGAGTCGTTAAAGCCCATCAAGGTCCATTGTAGTTATCTAAGAGCGGTTAAAGCCCATCAAGGCCCATTGTAGTTTTTTAAGAGTCGTTAATGCCCATCAGGACCCATTGTAGTTCTCTAAGAGTGGTTAAAGCCCATCAAATGGTTTGTATAGTTTAATTTGTTAGAATCAAATGATTTTTAATTGAATTATGCTCTATATATGTATATAGAGGGAGGTTTAAAATACAAACCAGTTGAAACCCGTAAAAAAGTTTTATATGTAATTTTTTAGAAGGGAAACAAACATATATACGATAATATTTTAAAAATCATAGCATGATGAAAATAAAATCATAAAAAAAAATTATTTTTATATTGATCAACTATTTTAATTTGTATTTTTATCTTGTGAATATTTATAATTATAATTTGGAAAAAAATTCTTAGAAAGAATTCCTTTTTGTTTACGAATCCCTCCCCTTTTCCCTCTGTTTTTTTTCACTCCCTCTCTTTTTTCCCTCTTCTTTTTAGTACTACACCTTTCTTTTTTCTTTTATGCCTTCTCATTTTCTCCCTCCCCCAAAAAAAGACGAACCCTCTCATCTCCCGCGCCTGTTCGTCATCACCGACTCGTCGGACCACCGTCACCGCCTCTCATCCCTCTTCGCACCTGTGTAGATGACGACCACCGTCACCGCCTCTCATCGGACCTAAGTCTCACCCTCTGTAAGTTCGTTTTTTGTAAGTTCGTTTAGGGTTTTGTTTTTTGACAGATCTGTGATGCTCTATTTCATAGGATCTTTATCTTTGTAGATGACAACCACCATCACTGCCTCTCAGCGCACCTAGGTCTCTCACCCTCTGTAAGTTGTAAAAATCAATAAATTTAGGGTTTTGTTTTTTTGACAGATCTGTGATGCTTCATTTTTTATAATCCGTCTTTTCTTGTTGGTTTATGTTCATCGTCGCTGCTCTATCTCATTTCATCTGATTTGTGTCTCCTATGTTATCTCAACTGTTAATGCTTAATTAATCGCAAAAAACAACCAAATCTGATTGGCTTTTTGTTTATGGATTCTCTAATCTGTATACATAATGTTTATGGCGATATGTTGTCTTATATTTTTGCAAGATATAGAACAATGATTGATTGATGTATGCATATAAACATATAAATGAAGTTAAAAGTGCTCTTTTTTTCATGTAATTGCTACTCCATGTTCATCGATCACATCTTCCTGCTTGCATTCTGTGATATTTTAGGTAACTTGCTAGTGTGTGTGTGTATATATATATATATATTGAAGCAAATCAATCCCAAAATCCCAACAGTTTTTCTTTGATTATAGTGATGATTTGTTGTTTTTTTTCTAGTGGGTGGTGTGTAGTGTATGTTCTTTGATTATATTGAAGCAAATCAATCCCAAAATCCCAGCCTATTAAACATGTTAATCAAAGCAAAGAAAGAACAAGGTATCTGATAAATGTTGATTTTTTTCCATCTTATTTTAATTCATGTCATTATTCATATATAAATATATACATATATTCTCCATTGAGATCCATATTTTTCGGAAAAGCCTTCTGAGTTTGTTCTCGACTCTTTGCTATTTGAATTAGTTTTTTTGATGCCAACCAATTGATATTCAACAGGAACCCTTCATTTTTCAATCATAAAGAGCTCCAAAATTGGTACAATTTTTTTTAATTTGTTTTAAAAAGGATACAAGATTTCTTTCTAGTGGGTGGTGTGTAGTGTATGTATTTTCAACACAAAGGAAAGAACTAGGAGACAAGCTAGCTATATTGATAACACCAATCTTTTCTTTTATCGCTTTTTTGTTCAAGTACACACCATGTTTGTTGCTCTCATATGGGTGGTTTCCCCTAATTTCTGTTCAAGTACACACCAAGAAGTTGGCTTTTTAGCTTATTATAGTTTTCTTGATAGTTAGGATATATTTGTGCATTGTTGCCCCCAATGACTCAGGTCTTTTGGTTTTGGTTATTGGGATAATGGGATTGTTTACAGAAATGCTTCTAATGTACGGTTGCAGAGTCGTCCAAAAGGTGATTAATTGAGCTCTGAACCTGAAACTGGTCTTTTAGTTACTTATTTCTTGTTTATGTTCCATTAAGAAGTTGTAGAAATGTGTTCAGGCATTGGAAGTGGTTGATGTTGATCAGCAGACTCAACTGGTTGCTGAGCTTAATGGTTCAGTCATGAAATGTGTTCGTGATCAGTATGGTAATCATGTTGTTCAAAAAAAGCTTTCATTATTATTTACTTTGATGCTTATATTCGAATTTTTTTAGTGAAATATTTATTGTATTTTGATATAAACAGAGGATATTGGAGCACTGTGATGATCCAAATACACAAGTTGTAATGGATGAAATTATGAGCTCAGTTTGTACTCTAGCACAAGATCAATACGGAAATTATGTTATTCAGGTATTTACCCTTATATTTTTTACTTGCATTCATTAATGAATATATATATATGAAAAGCCTAAGAGATCCAAGGGTATCGAAGAGTGATCTCCCAAAGCCTTATTTCCTTACAAAATTAGTTGACCCAATTTCCTGCCATAAGTTGTCCAACGGCAATAAATAAGCATGCAGTGATGTAGGTACTTTTTTATATGCAATATACCAACATATATTATCCATCAATGTCAACTTTCATCTTACACATTCAACATATGTTTTACGTTTGACAGTCTCTCCATTGGAGCAACACTGGTCTCTTTTCTGCTTCTGTTTCTCTATATCTCCATCTGGTTGTGTGCGGTATAGTCATTTCGCTCATGATGAATGAAACAAGAAGATAAGTAATGATTATCAAGAGATTCCAATACCTAAAATAATGTAAATTGGGAGAAATGAGACACACCTAAAGCGCATACAACTCAAGATCTTTCATTTTGCACAATTTAGTGCTTTCACCACTTGTTTCATGTACCACAAGTGTCACCAACATTTTGCACAACTTCCACTATCTTTTACATAGAATCATATCAATCAAAATCTAATTTGACTAGTTACCAAGCATACAAGAAGCTTGTCTCTCAACTTATTAACCTATAAACCTTTTGATATGATACATATCTCAAATGATAGATAAGTAACAACATCAAATTTTACAGCCTGCAAAAAGTTTGCCCTCTGAAAAGCTACCATTCACAAACCAGGGGGCAGACATTCATATTTGACAGCCATTAGTGACCTCTTTTGGAACAAGGTTACACATTTCAAATTTCCCAGAAAATGGCAAATCAAAACCCTACTCACTACGCATTCCTAATCACACATATGGACAAACAGAGACGCACACGCATACAACAAACCATTTATTTGACTGCAAAATCTTAACTACCACTCCTTCCCATGAAAACTACAACAATAACTAGTTTTACCTATTCAATGATCTTTAAACCAACAAAACTATCCTTGTAAATGTATGATAAAACGGTCAGAAACAAACAGTAGGTAATCATAGAGAGATCAGACAAAATAAGACACTCACTTCAAATTAGAGAAGCGAGCTCGCTGCTACATTGACATTTATGAAAGTCCACATGTGTATATTCCGGAGAATTTCGAGGGTTGAGGCTTGAAAATGATTTTCAAGAGAGAGGAATCAATGATGGTTAATCATCGATTGGTAAGTTTCAGCGGATTTAGTGAAATTGACTTGGAGGTCGCCGGAAATTGTGTACAACGACGGTGCCCCACTGGAAGACGACGACCGGAGAGAGAAGATAGAGGTCTGCAATTTGATGAATACCTAAGACGACATAGTTTCTCTAATGGTTTCGAGTGCAGTCACAAATGGTTCCTAAACTATTTACAGAATGCAATTTTAGTCCCTTCATGTTAGTAGACCGATTAAAATTTAAC
This sequence comes from Silybum marianum, assembly GCA_036898165.1. Taxonomy (NCBI): domain Eukaryota; kingdom Viridiplantae; phylum Streptophyta; class Magnoliopsida; order Asterales; family Asteraceae; genus Silybum; species Silybum marianum. Next base: position 15,907,258 of record CM072533.1, read on the forward strand.
ATTTTGGTCTTTTGGTTGTTAAAAGTAGAGATGGCCAAACGGGCAGGTTTGGGCCGAGCGGACCGGGATCAGTTACAGTTTTCGTCAAAAAAGAAGGTCCGGCCCGGGACTAGTATCAGTCTGATTTTTCAAAAATATTAACATTTGATTTTTCAAAAATATTAACATTTTATTATGATACCCAAAAATATGATTGTTTTTCCCAATTTACCCTCTATTCACTGTATAGAAGTCATGGTGTATGAAGGAAGATATTAACTCACAAACGTTCACAATATTTGCTTTGTTTCGTTCGGTTTGTATTCTCGAAAAAAACATATTTTTAAAATGTATTTAATTGACCCAATTACATGTTTCTCAACTGTATTAGAGTAACGCTTTAGTATTTTTTTAAAAAAAATTCAAAAAAATTATGTAATATCAAATTTAAAAATGAACAAATACATAGGACCGGTTTGGGCCTGTGCTGAGACTGGTTCTCATAACCAATTACAAAGTATCTTAACGGGATCTTGAGTTTTTGGTCGGGACTGGGACCGGTTACACAAGGACCGATTAGTGTTTGAGACCGGGACCGATTAGTGTTTGGGACCAGGACCGATTAGTGTTTGGGACCAGGACCGTCATCTCTATTTAAAAGCCTACATGTTTGGTTCATTCATCTAACAACTGTTCCCTATAAAGGTTCCAAAGCGCATGCCTATGCCTAAGCACTTGCAGAACCTTGATGGCTTTTAAGACTGTTCTCCACTCATCAGCCTCATGGATGCAAATACCATCCACTAATGGGATTTATTTTCTCTGACACTGAATGTTGGTAAGCTTATTAATGGAATTGCTACAACTGCACATTTTAAACTATCATGATACTTGGTGGCAAGTAAGGCCAAAACTGCCCACAAATCATGTCTCTACTTTGTAATACCCTTAAAAATAGAGTTTTGAATTTGGTGTCATATCTGTAGCTGTTTAGTTTGTCCCATAATGTGGTATTTTAGTTAATACGGGCCTAAACACCAGAGCCTATAGCATTTTGCACCTTTCTAAGGCTGTCTATCACTTGGAAAGTCATCTAGCTCTAGCATAATACATGTGGAAATCTTTTATTTCACTTGTATCAAAAAGGAGGTACAAATACGATATATATATACAAAGAATATGAGAAGAGAAGGAAAGGATTTCTAAGATACTAACAACAACTAATTACATGGAAATATTACCCATGATCTCCAATTCCTATTTTACATTATACCGAGTATCTTCAAGGATACCGAGTATCTTTAAGGATACTGAATAGGGAATATATATTGATCATTCCCAGCTTGGAGCATAGATTTTCAAATACCGGTCTTTGGGGAGCTTTATTAAGGATATCTGCAATTTGTTCTTGTGACGGCGTGTATCCAATACTAATAACTTTGGCCTCAATTTTCTCGCTTATGAAATGTCGATCAATCTCAACATGCTTTGTCCGATCACGGTCTACCAGATTCTTTGCTATTCTTATAGCTGCCTCGTTGTCACATGAGAGTTTGATTGACTCCGAAGTTTCAACTCTGAGTTCATTGAGGAGTCTCTTGAGCCATATCCCTTCGCATATTCCATGTGCCATTGCTCTATGTTCAGCTTCTGCACTACTTCCAACAACTGTTTGTTTCTTACTTCTCCATGCGACAAGATTGCCCCATACAAAAGTACAGTACCCTGAAGTAGACCTCCAATCAGAGAGAAGTAAGAAGAATTATATTTTTATTTTGAGTATTCGGCTGAGAAAGCTTGGACAAGAGGAAAGGTCGTTCAATCGGCTTCCTTTTGATTTTGTCATTGTATTCCCTTATTTCCAGAAATCCAGCAGTTTAATCATTTGTTTTAGTTTTCTATTTGATTGCTTTGTTTTCGTTCCTATCAATTGGTTCCATTGCCGGGAAACGATGGTCGCTCCGGAGGCGCAAATGAACACCCGTATGCAGACAAGGATCGATGCTCAAGATGGGAAGATCGAAGCGCTTTCTAAGCAGGTGAACGATCTAACCACGTCGATCAACTCTATCAAAGAAGTCGTCAATCAACTACCCAAATCCCTGGAGATGCTAGCAGCAGAGTTCTGTAAAAAACCGAATGGAGAAGACGAAGGGGAAGCATCAGGAGTTAAAACTGATTATGATTATGGTGGCAAATCTATAAATCGAGGCCTGGATTTCGTCTTCAGAGATAGCCATTTTGAAACTCCCCTATTTTCAATTCCCGAGGTGAAGCTCCCTGTGTTCGAAGGTGAGGACCCTCGAGGATGGATCACCAAGGCAGAGCTCTATTTCCAGGTTCATAACACTCCTACTCTTCAAAAATTAAAACTCACCCAAATGTGTATGGATGGATCTGCTTTAAACTGGTTCACAACCCTCATGTTCAAACATCCTCACACCACTTGGGAGCAATTTCGAACGAAATTGATGATCCGATTTGGTGGGACTAAATATCACAATGCACATGAGGCATTGGGATCTCTGTATCAAGAAGGAGACATCGATGAATATATAGAGAGTTTCGAAGCCCTTTCTGCCCTTATCCCCGATCAATCTGAAGAACAATCTATCGGGATGTTTCTTCGTGGTCTTCAAATTGACATCAAAAATTGGGTTAGAACCCTCCATCCTGTTACGTGTGACCAAGCATTGGACCTCGCCCGTCATGTGGCAACCGCCACTGCCATTCACGGGGATAGAACCAACACGAGCGGTAAAACTGCGTTCAATAACGGAAACAGTGGACCGAATTATTCTTGGAAATACACTCAACGAGATTTGACACAATACGTAGATAAACCCACCTCCCTTAATTCTTCTTCCCCTCAGTCCAACAGACCTAATTTCCTTATTGGCCAAACCCAACCTACACCCTATGATGTCACAAAAAACGCACCCGTTAATCGATACTCAGGAAGTCGGCATCTAACGAAGCAGGAATGGGAAGATAGACGCAAACGTGGGTTGTGTTTCAGCTGCGGGGAGAAATATTCTCACCAACGCAAGTGCACTGAGGCACAACTGCGGGTGATTTTATTGGCCGACGGTGACGAGTTAGACGAGGATGGTGAAATTCGTTATATTGAGAAAAAGGAAAATGATGATCTGGTTATAAACGGGGAGTGTAATTCCCTTGAGTTCGATGAATATGCATCAGGCTTTTCTCCGTCCTTGAGGACGCTTAAGCTAGCCGGGGCATTACAGGGCGTACCCATTCTAATTTTAGTTGACGGTGGGGCAACACATAACTTCATCTCGAAACCGTTAGCGTTGGCCTTAGGGCTAGAAATTCGACAAACAAACCCTCTTACCATCTGTTATGGCGGTGGTAATCGATTTCAGATTTTTGAAGTATGCCAAGGTGTATCAATACAATTGGGGACCCTTACTTGTATCGTAGATGCCTTGGTCTGTGATTTAGGACCCTTGGACATGATTCTAGGCATAGCATGGTTAGGAACATTGGGAGATGTTGTGTCTAATTGGCAGACCTAACAAATGCGATTCTGGAAAGATGGAACTCTTATCGAGTTACAGGGAGTCTCCTCCTCACCTTACGGTCAACCTTTGCTTGAAATACGGCCAACCGATATACGAGATACAACAACCGCAATGAATAACCAACTTACTCAATTGGGTACAGCGGCATTGAAGCAACTACCTGGAAGGATGCTATTCAAACTCAGCTCGCTGATTTCAGGCTTGAGGACAAGCCTGCTCTTTAAGACGGCGGTATTGATAGGAAACGGCCCACCAACCCACTAGCCCAAACCCAAGTCTAGCCCAAACCCAAGTCTAAGCCCAAGCCCAGTCCTAAATATGAGACTATAAATATAAACCCTGTTAAGAATAGAAGTAAGAAGAATTATATTTTTATTTTGAGTATTCGGCTGAGAAAGCTTGGACAAGAGGAAAGGTCGTTCAATCGGCTTCCTTTTGATTTTGTCATTGTATTCCCTTATTTCCAGAAATCCAACAGTTTAATCATTTGTTTTAGTTTTCTATTTGATTGCTTTGTTTTCATTCCTATCAACCATCATGGCATCCCTTATTTTTACACTTATAGGTGTCTTGACTTTACATAGTGGCTCAGGTCAGGATCATACAACCAAGGACGACCAAGATAACCAACTACTATATGAGCTACATCAGTAGGTAGATTATCATACCATATGGCCTATTATTAGTGGGCAAATTCAATACTAGACTTAGGAGTTATTTGGTTGGTTTTCCATTACGTCCTATATGTATAAAGATGTCTGTCTAGATAAATCTATCTATGTAGATTGAGATACTTTGTTGTTTGTTTGTTATGTTGAATAAACGATCTGAATGTCAGAAATGACTATTTTAACCCTTATTGTATATTAAGCACTGATTAACATAACTGTTTGGTAAATGTGCTGAATGGTTGATTCTGAAAAATAAATACTAAGAGTTTAAACAATTTAAAAAAAAACAGCAAACATAATTATATGAATTCAATGACATAATCACAATAAAATTTAATAAATACTTGTAATTAAAATAGACGAAATCATAATTTGAATACAAATTCATTCACAACAGAATTAATAGACGAGTTTTCTAAAACAATTTTTATAACGATTAATTTGGTTATCAAGAAATATATACAATCCTACGAAAATCACTTATGTAGCTTTATTTATAAAAAGATTTAAAAAGTTCTATTGGAATTCTGTGATAGTTCATTATTTGATTTGGGCCTAAAAAACAAAGCCATCTTCTCTCAATCTAGGGCACAAAACACAAAACAGTGAAGAAATTGAACATCTTCTCTTCTAAAGCGACTTGAAGACACCATCTTCTCTCACTATCAGGTGCCTTTGCTTCAGAATCAAGGGATCGTTCAAAATGTCAATGTCTCACAGGGACCTTTCGGAAAACCCGAATCAATACCAAGTCCGTGTGTCGTCAAGAGATATGGCGGTCATTTGATTAGAGCGAGTGAAAGGAGACTAACATGAGAGACAAAAAAAAGGTTTGGCCTTTTGGAGGAAGGGTTTTTGGATGGTATCTGATATTTGAGGGCTGAGCGAAAATGAGAGTGTCTGAGCGAGAATTTGAGAGGAAAGGGTAAATGGGGAAAAATCATGTGTGTGTGCATAAGGGTGTCCTCCAAAAACTTATTCGGTAAGCTCATTACTAAATCATTAAGCCGCTTCCAAACACCATGCTATGGTTGAGCGAATAAGCTCAAGAGCTCATTAAGCTCATTAAGCCACTTCCAAACAGGCCCTTACAGCCCTGCACGTTTACATGTACTAGTTGAGTCCGGTTTATGGTTCGCTGATCTAAGAATAACAACACAGTTACGGTTTTCAACTTCTTTGGAGACTACGGGGTTGTTCGGAAATGGCTGAATGAGCTGTATAGGGCTTATAGATTATTGGCTAAGCTATATAAAGTTGTTCGGAAGTGGCTTAATTGCTAAAAAAACAGCTGATTCGGTCAGCCCAAAAAATAGTCATATAAACTCGGCCATTTATCAAATCATTTATCCCCTTTTTACCCACCTTTTATCCTGCTTTTAGTCCTCCAGATCCCCCTTTCTCATCTTCATTCTTCATCCACATAAAGATTATGACATCGATGGAACTGCTCCATTTTCAGTCTTAATCGATCTGCAACTGTTTATCTCCATCGATCTGGGTTTTTCCTATCTTTCAACAACTGGGTTTGGGCATTGATTCACAACTGTCCCTTCTCTGTAATGGGGTTCTACATCCATTAATCGATCTGCAACTCTTCCTCTTTCTCAATTTGTGTTTTCATCCATTCACCATCAAAAAACCAAACAACAGTGGGGTTGGATTTTCTTCCTTTACTCACTGCCAAAAGAGAGAAGCAAATCATTCAACAGTGGGGTTGGGTTTTTTACATCTCTTCACTGTCAAAAGAGAGAAAAGGAGGGGTTGGATTTTTTTTTCTTTTGATTTATTTCCCTAGTTTCTCCCACTTTGTCGATTTTTTTTTTCCTTGTAAATAGTTGTTCTCCTCTCTCAAATCTTATTTCTTGCTATTGGGTTCTTGCATTTGTAACAGAAAGGAATCAACAAATAATCAACATACGGTGGCATCTTGGACTTTGGATAATCCACAACATTTTTACCAAACAGTTTATTATTTCATACAGAATATAGACTAGGGTTAAATTGGTCATTTCTGACATTCAGACAGTTTATTCGGCACCACAACCGAACAACAATTTATCTAATATCATACAGACAACTTTATTAATATAGACAGCTTTATCCATACAGGTCTAAATAAAAATGAACCGAACAGCCCCTAGGTGAGACTACTATATAGAGTGAAATAGTCTCACCTAACGAAGCCATAACAAAACACTATGTTCTGGATGTGGGACACAACGAATAAAACAGCCGAATATTTAAGTAATGCTAAAACTGAGTAGGATCTACCACTAAATGAAATTAATGACGGTAGCTTTTCCTATCATTGATTCCAAGTGTTGGTAAGGGTATGTAAGTTACTGGCAAGTACCTATAAAGTTGCAGCCTTGCAACAATAAGATCCCACTGACGGTTCCTCTTTCTCCATTTGTCAGTTCGATCTGTCCAAAAAGTATTTGTTAGATATTACTTTTCACCTATTTGCAAACGTGGCACTGAAATTGCCTACAGCCTGTGCTGATTATGAAATCTTGCAAAATAATGTTAGCAAAGGTGGGTTATATTGCCAGAAAAATCATTTAGTTCAAATTTAAGCATGCATGATTATCAACTTGTTATGGTATTAGTCCAAATTAAGTCACTTATTGTGACAACTCATCCCTCTTTAAGATCTTGCATTCTTTTCTTGCATGTTTTGGCAGTTCTTATATTATTAGCTGCCATGGACTTTTATGCAACCAATCCTGGACCTATTGATGATTCTGTATTGTATGATCAAGAAAAGCATGTTTCATCAGCCGTTTGGGAGGGTCAGGTGAAGTTTTACTGACATTCAAGTTCTTTCCTTTTACTCCCTCCGATCCAAAACAAATGGTCCACAATCAACAAACACACAATTTAATAAATATATAATGGTTACACTTGTTTATTAACCGAATGATAATTTTACCCTTAATTTTTACTCCCTCCGTCCCAATTTAAGTGTCCACAATTGAAATGACACACAATTTTAGACATGCATAATCATTACACTTTTTGGTAAACCAATATTCACCCTTATTTAATTTCTCCCTCTTCACAACTCTTAATTATTTGTGCATTAATTAAGGGTAAATTTGAAAATTTGGTTATTTACTTTTGAAAGTGGACACTTATTTTGGGACAAATATAAATAGAAATTTGGACATTTAAATCGGGATGGAGGGGGTACAACTTTTTTCACTAATTAATTCTCCGTCTCATCAACCTTCAAATATACGTGCCGTATAATAAAAGGTAGAATTAGAAAAGAAATATAAACATGCCCATTGGAACGGAGGGAGTATTTGCTTACATGGTATGGTAATTAAATCAACTCTATAACATCAACAATCACAGGAGCGTGGTGCACTTAGATGTCACGAACACACATCAAAGCTTGATCAATGGACACTCGCATCTAAACAGATAGAATTAGTAAATAAAGCAGGATTCGGTTACTTACGACTAATTCCAGCAATCAGTCTAGACAACCCGCTCATATCTGCACTTGTTGAGAGATGGAGAAGAGAGACAAATACTTTTCATTTTACAGTTGGAGAAATGTCAGTAACTCTCGAAGACGTTGGTTACCTTCTTGGCCTCCCAATCGATGGTGACCCAGTGATCGGTGTAACTTACACTACATGTGATGCCGTATGCATGAGGTATTGTTAGGAATAGAAAATGTAGTCGTACTCAAGCTTATATTGACTTTCATGTAAGGGTATAAATACCCATTCTTTTTTTGTTAAGGGTATCCTAGGCATTTGCCTAGACTAATCCCTGGCAATTTTAAGATTGCCCTGAGATAATTCCCTAGTGGCCACAAGTTGTTTGCGGCTGGATTCGAACCTGGATGGGTTATCTAGCCTCATCCCCCACGAGTCTTAACCAGTACGCCACAAGCCTTGTGGTTATAAATACCCATTCTCTTTGTAACAATTTCATAACTTGTCATAACTTGAAAAGTGAGATAAATGACCAGTTGACTTTTGCTCTCTACTTTGACTTTTTCTCTTAAGATTGTTCTTCATTGATTCACTAGATTGATCATATTTTGGGATTAACAGGTATTTAGGTCGAACACCTGACTCTGGATCAACAAGTGGTGGGATGGTGAAACTTAGTTGGTTAAAAGAGACGTTTTCTAGATGTCATGAAGATGCCTCATTTGATGACATTGAGCGCCATACACGTGCTTATCTTTTATATCTTGTTGGTAGTACGGTTTTTTCGACAACTACTGGGAATAAGGTCCCTGTTATGTATCTTCCTTTGTTTGAGAACTTTGATCAGGCAGGGAGGTATGCATGGGGTGCAGCAGCATTGTCGTTTTTATATAGAGCGCTTGGTAATGCTTCACTTAGATCCCAAAGCACCATTAGTGGCTGTTTGACCCTGCTGCAGGTGCCTTCAACTATGCTTTTTTTTGGGAAAATAACAAACATAGCTATTTTTGGGAGAGAAATTGACGAAATAGCCGATTTTTATAATTATCACACAATAGCCTGGAAAATTGCAAATTGGCTTAGCAAATTTGCGATTTGTATTTTTTTAAGAACTTTTTTGATGTTTTTGTGGGGCATATCGCAGATTTGCGGATTTTTGTGTTAGATTTGTGGATTTTTGGGAGAAAACTGAGGGTAGTAAGGAGAGACCCTACGCCTCTCTCCTCTCCGCCTTTCCTCTCTTCTGCCAAATTTGCTGCAAAATGACAGAAATTAGGGGACGGGGACCCACTATCTTATAGAAATGTCGCAAAATTTAGGCTTTTTGCCGATTATTTTGCAGAAAGCACCACCAAATATGTTAAAAAATTCGAAAATAAAAAAAAGAAGAATTCGCAAATTGCTAAACCAATTTTCAGAATCTTAAGCTATTTTTTGATATATATATATTAAAAATCGGCTATTTGGTGAATTTTTGTAGTAAAAATGTCTATTTTTATGATTTTCCCTGTTTTCGTCTTGTCCATGTACAAATTATTTTTGGTAAATGTTCCTAAGCTTGGTTAAATTTTGTTTGTAAAAGTTGTTCCATTTTGTAGTGCTGGAGTTACTTTCGCCTGAATATTGGTCGACCGAGGCTTAATCATGATCCAACCCATGATCGTTTTCCATTTGTATTTAGATGGAAAGGGAAACATACAGGTCCAACAACTAACCGGGATGTAGCCTTCTATCGTAAAGCATTGGACTCCTTGAAGCCCTCTGAAGTAAGTTATTTATCCACTTTGTTTAACTGTTCCATACTTCGTTATATGAATTAGACATATTTACTTGTACATTATTTTAACTTTTTACTTCTTTATGTATACAAATATTTGTATTTTATTATATGAACCAATTTTTTTTACCGCTTTAATCGCTACATTAAATCACGGTTTTGATCGCGATTTCATAAAATGACCGCTTTAACTGCTTAGTACCATACTTAACTGCGGAGTTCTGATTGGATCGGGTGCATTAGTGTTAACCCAATAATTATCAGATAACAATGTAGATGAGTAGATCAATACAAATATCAAGATCAAGATGAACAAGAATCAATAGTCATATGTATTTTAATGTTCTCCCTCTCTACAATATGAATGAATGCTAAAAATGAAGTTCTATCTATCAAAGTACAAGGGACATGGTATTTATACCCCTAACAATTACAAGCAAAGTACAATACAATCTAAGTAAATGTTGACTTGTTGACTTTATGCTTTGACAATGACGTCTTTAATATTGTAATCTCGGATACAATATATTTAGACCTAACAATTAGTCTTTTAGACAGTACCATACTTCATTTTTGAAGAATGATGACTAATGCATTTCATTACACCCTAATAGGTTGATTGGTGTCCATATATGAATATCAATAGCGCAATTTTACCAGAAGAAATAAGAGATAATATTAGTCTTGGAAGGTCAAATACAATGTTGATATGCTTTGATAAGGCTGAAAGGCACCTACCAGATCGTTGTTTAAGGCAATTTGGGTTGCGACAACCTATTCCTCTCGATGTACAACAATGGGAAAGGAAGAGCCGGGGAGTGGATGGTGGGGTGGACTTATCAGGTAAAATGGAAACGGAGCTAAGTGAATGGTCAGATCGTCATCTCCGTGTTGTTGATGGTGATGAAGACGTTGAAGAAACTGAATACTTGCATTGGTACTTGAAAATCACCCGCAAGTTGGTTGGAAGACCGATTCCCATCTCCTCCGAGTTTCAAAGAATGGTACAACCAATCAACACCTATTTTGTTACAATACTTTTAATCTGCTTTAAGTTTTATATTAATCATATGGTTGGGTTCCGGTGAGAAGGAGAGTTATTGTGAGAAGCGGTGGCGATAGCTTCTAGCTAGTTCAGTGGATAAGATGGCTGCGCTCCAGCTCACTCAAGAATGGGACGGCAGTGGTCCGCCGGCAAGCTCGTTCTGATCTTGGACGGCGGATCCAAGATTTTTATCCACTGGGGTCCCATTAAAATATACTAAAGGCGCGTAAATTCACCCAACGTGTTTTGGGAAAATTTTTAAGTTTTTTAGTTGATTTCAAGAGATTTTCTTATTGTTTTTGTCGATTTTGAAGGATTTTCTTAGTATTTTATATCGATTTCGAAAGATTTTTTTGGGTTTTTTTATTGATTTCAAGAGAGTTTTTCAATGATTTTATCAATCGCCGGTAAGATGGGATCCCTTGAATTTTTTCACCGGGGGGAATTAAGCCTAAATACAGTATTTTTGATATTTTTTAGCCTATATAATTTTTTTTTAACATTCACGGGGGGGATGGGACCCCCCCTTTTGTTAGCTGGATCCGCCCCTGGTGAGAAGTGTAAGAAGGGATCTCCACCCTTGGATGCACATTAGGGTGAGATGCACCGGATCAACTCCCTAAGGCGCAATTCATGGGTGGGTATGAGATTAAAAGTGATCAATGGCTCAGATATCTTCTTACGCTTCTTACCTTAACTCTTCTTCTCACACGATCCTATGCCTTAATCATATTGCATGCTATCTAATATTTGGCCTAAACTAAAATTTTCCACTTAACATCTTTTGCATTTAAATGTAATGTATTTAGGGCTTATGCATACTCACACACGTCTTACTACCCTCATCCAAATTATGTTCATCTGTTTAACCTTGCCTTTTGGACTTGTTTGGAGAAATCAATTCCTTCCTTCAGTTTTTATTAATAGAGTTATACTATTTTTATGCCTGACTAGAGAAAGCTTCAATTGTTTATTAATAGAGTTGATACTATTTTTATGCCTTTAGTTCTTCCTACTTATAATGTCTATTGTTGTTTCTAGTTGTGTGATATTCCTACTGTAGAGTAGTCTTAGCTTTTCTTCTTGTATTCAGTAGTAATAAGTATTGCTCGTTGTGTTTCCTTGATTGTTTTTTAACATATATACTTCACTTCCTCCCTGTTCTCTTTCCTTCTATGTTAATTTGTGCACATTACTTGATTGCACACAATCATTATATTCTTTACTACACAACTACAAACTTAGGTTGAGTACTATTAACAACAAACACTGATCCTTCTAGTTTATTGACCTGGAGAGGGGAACCACCTTGGCTGAAACCTTGTTTTTAGGGTTTTAATTTGACATATCCCATCTCGGGGAATCTTCTTTTGAGAACCCATAAAATTGTGATAACCTTGAGAACTAGTGCATCGTGTATTATTTCATATGATTTCTTTTCATCTAATATTAGGATTTAGAATATCGATTAATATATATTCGTCTCACAACATTGTGAAACGAATACATGTGAAACAGTCACATTGTGAAACAAATACATGTTAAGCAATATATTAAACACTATACTTAGATGAAAAAAATAATGTGAAACAAAACCTTAAGCTTGAAGTTCTCATGGATTTCACAAATTTTGGAGTTCTCAAATGATTAAGCCCCATCCCATCTTTTAACTTTTGTTCCACTTGTTTTTGTGAGACAAAAAGATGCATTTTTTTTCCTAAGTGTCATCCTGTCCCAATCCAATGTCATGTCAAATGTGGGACAACAAGTTCTTTTTTTTCAGTCCTGCGTATTCTCTCTCTCCTAATTGTGTGCATGTTTGAACACACATGTTCCTCCAAACGGGAGGAAATTTGTTAATTTTTGTTGGTTTTGTTACGTGTTTCTAAATATTCAATATATGGTTACTGCATAATCGTTCTATTTTCAACCCCATTCTTCTTCGACAATATCTTAAATTAGAAGCTGCATTATAGATCAAATATTGGCCTACAGGGGTAAGATGCTTTCTTAATCTGGTTATATACAAATACAATTGTGATCACAACTGCAGATATGACTGTCAAAACAGAAGTGTGCATCTACTGTTGTATTCCCGTCCTTCAATATTCTAAATCGTCAAATTTCTAACATAAGCTACCTTGCTTTTTGTGCTTATTGAGAAAGCTCAATTCGGTTAGCCATAAGCTAACTTCTTGAAAAGCTACTTTAATTTGTGTTTCAATAAGCTTCAGGGGTTTTTTTACACCTTTTTCCAATTACAACCCTTGTATATTAAGCTAGCTTTTTGAAAGACTATTTTTTATTAATATTAGCGTTTTAATAAGCTTAGGGGCTTTGTTTTCCAAAATTTTCATTCATACCCCTTGTATTTTTCCAATTAATATTTCAGCATGTCCTTTAGGTCATTTTACTTGTTATCTAACTTATCTGCTATTTTTACCAAATTTTAACTAGTTTGTCAGCTAGCTTATTAGCCAACAACTAGCTTTACAGCTAACATCTAACAGCTAGTTTTTTGGCTAACATCTATTTATCAGTCAACGGCTAGGTTATTACTCCCTCTGTCCCAAATTAAGTATCCACAATTGAAATGACACACAGTTTCAGACATGTATAATTATTACACTTTTTGATTAACCAAATGACATCTTTACCCTTATTTAATTCTCTCTCTTCACAACTCTTAAATATTTAGCCACAATTAAGCGTAAATTTGAGAATTTGGTTATTTACTTTTGAAATTGGACACTTATTTTGGGACAAATATAAATAGAAATGTGAACACTTTATTTGGGACGGAGGGAGTAGTTAGTTTGCCAAAAATAGCTCAAGTTGGATTGCATGGAAACGATTATGAGTTATATTTCCAAACTTTTAGGATTGTAATTTTACGACAGAATGCTTTTGTTTTTCATTTGATAAAATTTATTTCACCCTCATAGAATTATAATTTTACGACAGAATGCTGCATTAAGGGATATAGCCAACTTAGCAGACATGGTGTCAACACACGGGATGGATGATCAACAAATGCATGCAGTTACTAGAATCCGATATCTCGCTCATGAATGCCTGAGAGACCAAATCGGAAACACGATGATGGCAGAGATAACCGATTCGGATCAAAATGAAGTCGATAAAAAATTAAGAGGCAAAGAACGGATAAGAAGAAAAGGTATGGGTATTAAACGCAGAAGAAAAGACGATCCAGATCAGTTCCAGTCAACATCTAGTCAACAACAATTCTGTATTCCATCATCTATGGATATGATGGATCATATTGAAAATAATGAAGTCGAGATTTGCCTTCCGCCACCAGATGATTCCCAACTCTGTTATATCCCCGGAAAAGTGGATGAACACCACCGGATTTCCGATTCCGGCAATGGAATAGACGATTCCGGTTTCTGTCCAACGGTTGAGGAAGTTGACGATAATTTGCTCTCTGGAGGTGCGGTTTCCGACCATGGCGGCATGGTGTCGTCGCTTGAAAATGGTGATATGGCACAGCAGAATGATTATAGTGTTTTGGTATAGAGAGAGAGACATTAATTTGTTTGATATTTCTGAAGTTTACACTTGTCATTTGATGTGTGGTATATGCATATCATGTTAAATACTACTTTTCTTCCCAAAAAGAGGTATGGTATTGTTATCCATTTTTAGGTCAAATTGATATTGGATTTTGTTTGAAATCTTATAGGATCATGTTTATAATGGTAGCATTTGTTATAAAAATTCAATGATATTAACAAGTTTTTCTTCAATATTGATTTGGATGGAGCAGTTTGATTTGATGAATAGGTTTAGGGAGCATATTGTAGGGTGGGATGTGTGTTTCTTTACGGTGGATTTGGTAGGATACCACAGTATAAAAATTTGTCCGGGAGTCTTTAAAAAACAAAAGCTTTACCATTTTAGGGTAAGTACAAGTTTGCATACATTCCACACTGCTGGTATATTAGGTTTGGTTTATTTTAATAAACATTAAATTTATCCTTTTTCTAATGTAGGTCAGTCGTTAGCCATCTAGCTACAAGTGGTTAACCTGTTCGTATTAATATATTTAGTCAATATTGTATAGGTTGTTTATGAGCAGAGACCCATTTTATTCTTGTACATTTTCCTATATATTGTGTTAATGAGGAAAAATACCTGATTACATGGTATGAGAGCCGATCCTAATCTCCTCTCTCTAATCACATTTTTTCCTCTCTAATATCTTCACCCTCTTTCAACCTAGTCCTTTCTCCATCATTTCCGGTAACAATGATAGGTGAAACATCAACCCCTTCGTCTGCCGAGAAACCATTCAGAATCATAAACATCAAAACCTTCGTTCCTCTAGTCCTCGACCTTGAGGAGTTGAATTACGACTATTGGAGGGAACTCACTGTATAAGTTTCGGACATCTCGGACCGCAGTCCCCGGCACCAAATGGAGAAAACTCGATTCCATCGTAAAACTTTGGATTTACAGGACTATCTCCAAGCCACTTCTATAAATAACTTTGGATTTACGGGACTATCTCCAAGCCACTTCTATAAATAACTTTGGATTTACGGGACTATCTCCAAGCCACTTCTATAAATAACTTTGGATTTACGGGACTATCTCCAAGCCACTTCTATAAATAACTTTGGATTTACGGGACTATCTCCAAGCCACTTCTATAAATAACTTTGGATTTACGGGACTATCTCCAAGCCACTTCTATAAATGATCTTGAAGAAACGTGTGATTAATGGACTCTCCGACAAGTTTGAACATATTGTCGGCATCATTCGTCATCGTACTCTGCTGCCCTCGTTCCTCTAGGCTCGCTCCATGCTTCTTCTTGAAGAACAACGATTGGCTCGACCTCGCAACCATCTCTTTACTCACCTCGACCACTCGTCATCTTCTACCATTCTTCACACCGAAAACTCAACACCATCCGGTGCAAACACACGTCGGAACTTCGACCGTTGCAACGATAACCGTGGGGACCGCCGCCAAGGGCGTCGGAACGACGGTCGCGGAGAACGCTGATCACAACAACCTCGCAACAGCCCCCTGGCGGGGTTTCTGCTAACCCATGGGGCCTTATCGGCTGGCCATCTCTGAACCTTTAGGTAGCCTTTAACCATGGGAAAATTACTCAATTACAGTTAGGACTAGTTTTCTACTTTCCCTTATTAGTTATTGATATTTTTGTATCCCTATGTTCTTTTGTTATTGTAAACGTGTTAGAGGTGATCATCTGGATGTTTATTTGCCTTTACTCATCTTATAAATGGCCCGAGTTTGCTTACGAGCTAACAACACTAAATATTGTTTAACTACAAAAAACAAAATGGTATTAAAAACACAAATTAAGTAAAATAATTTAAAATTCTTACTATTATTTCGCACTTATAATTTTAGCACCCTAGTTTCTTATTATTTATTTAAATCTCAATATTTAAGTTTTACATACAAATTTTATAAGTAACTAAGTACTCTAAAAAAGAGTGGAGTAGATGTAGCATTTATTAAACAATCATATTTATAAGACAAGAAACTTACAAGGCAAATATGAGAAATCAAACCCAAGGTGATGAGTTGTAAAGGCTAGAAGTGTGTTAGCAAACTATGTGATGACTAAGCAAGTCTAATAAACATGAACAAGCAAGTCTAATAAGCATGACTAAGCAACCTAGAGATGAGTTGTAAAGGCTAAAAGTATGAGTTGGCAAGATTATTTGATTATAAGGCAAGTCTAAGACCATCCACATCCCCACAACTCATTTACACTTTCAATCGTGCAATTTATCCTATACTTTTAAAAGTGGTTCCCGCTACAACATTTATTAATTATTTTATAAATTATTATATATATATGGGTTTAATTTTTTGAAAATCTCATTTTTACGATAACTTGAGAACCCTTCTAGTCCAATCATTTAATTTAGTTTATTTTATTTATTAAATACACATAAAGGGTAACTGAGTAATTTGTTATATTTATGACAACTGTGTATTTGTTTATTTATTTCCATATTTATCATTTTAAAAACCTTATAAAAACAAAAATCAATCCCTCTCTCTATCTCTTGGCATCCATCGTCAAAAACAACAAACCCTAAAGTCATTCCATGAATTTGAGATCGCCGACCGTTTTCTGTATTTCTTCTCCTCCAAAATTCAACCTGTCAGCTCGTCTGAAGTTTCGATCAACATTGAAAGGTGCGGTATTCAAGAGAGTTTCAGGAAGCAATCAGATTGTGTTTGGCCCGGCGGTGGGAAGAAACTAAACGGAGACGGAAAAAGAATGTGGACATCACTGTTAGGTGCAGTTTATATGGCTGTCTCGAGAGCAAATCGGCCATTCGGACAGGCCTGTGTGCACTATTTTTCGAAGTCTGGGAAGTGGTTTCAACGCAGGGAGGCAGGGTAGAGCTCGTGTCGGAGTGATTCAGCTAAGCTGGGTTGGTTAATATGTGACCATCAGACCTGTCTTTCTGATATACTGTTATATAATGGTGTCCTGTGTACTTTTATTTCCTTTGTGTTGCTTCATGTTAGTATGGTTTGTTTGGTTGTTGGTTTACTACTTGAAAACCTACTCCAGGTTCTTGAATTGTAATTGGGTAGTAGGTGTTGGATATTGTAATGGTTCTGTTTGATGATATAAAAGGTTTGCCTCTTTCAAAACAAAATTAGAAACCTAACCCAATATCAGGTTTGTACAACAGCGATTGAAGAAGATGACTTGTGCGAACCAAAGAAAGAAACAAAACCAGACTAACGAGATGATTAAGGAGAAAGTAAGTAGGTTTACACGTTAATCATCTAAGCAATCCATTTTCACTCGATACCTATCGAGCGATCTCATCTCGTACATATCATATCAGTATGGGTGTGCATAATGTGATGACATCTTATTGGTAAGAATTGGGGATGTGCACGATGTGTTAATTCCAGAAATCACATTGTGCACAAATATCTAGATCTCGTGAATGATTTATCAGAGCTTGCATTCGATGCCGTTGATTCAATTTCTTCACCACCGGTAGCAATAAATTCTAAAAAGAAGGTATTCTTGTTAATCTAAATGTTGTGCAAATTGTGCACACTGTCATCCACCACATAGTGTGGTGGTGTATACACAGTGTTCATAACGCGTTAAAAGGCTTGAATAAATGGTTCACAAGGTGTTCACGGTGTGGTCAACGTTCACAAAGGTTCAACATGATAGGGTGGCTGAATGGAGAAGGAGAGAGAAGAGAGAGAGAGGGAGAGAGAGAGAGGAGAGGAGAGATAAATTTTATAAAATACCTATATTGCCATTTTATTAATTTGGTAATTAAAAATTACCAAAATCACAAGCTTCCAATTGAATGGATTGGCTGAAAATGAATCTCAAATTCTCATAAAAGTTAGAGTTTCCAAAAGAAGGCCCCAAAAGAAGGCCCCTTATATATATGAAATTATATATAAATTTGTACATGAATCATATATGATTTTGTACATGAAAAATTTCATGTACAAAATGATTGGCCGAGAATTATCCTCGTATTCTCGTAAATTGGTACCGTCCTCGTATGAACCCGCCTCTATATATATATAAGGGCTTAATCAAATAAGAACCAAGTAGTTTGTGACAACTGTAAGAACCAATGTGGACCAATCAATTTAAATTAATATTAGATTTCTTTTATTTAATTAATAAGGGTATTATAGAAATTTAAATATATTGATATTAATATAGCATTTACTGTGTATCAGTTATACTTATAGCAATAAGATCATATTAATGTTTACTTATTTATTTCATATATACATTTACCTTCAATAACTAAATTATAGAAATTATTTTGTTTTAATGTTTCAAACGATTTGATCGATAAGCAGTAAACATCCTCGATTAACAATTAGAAACTGGTGATAGAACTGTGACAACCTATATCGTTTCTTCATACACGATGAACAGAGAAAAGGAATAGGTCATGGAATCGAATCCCAACAGTTCAGATGACAATTTTTGTCAACAACTTGAGTTGTACTTCTTTGATATTGGGTTATCACTATACAGGCCCGTGTTAGATAATAACTCTGTTGAAGAAGAAGCACCGATATAGATGAAGATCAAGACCAATATATCAATGATCAAGATGGATATATCAATCACTCAACAGAGTATGACATGGTTAATGATCAAGGTAAAATTCCGAGTATCAGATTTATGTGATGACTATGTATTATTCCATTCGTATGAACCTCACAATCCTATATCTACGAGAAGTTTTCATATGTGGATAATTATGTGGTCACATATATTGGATACTATTTTGATAACATATTTGTGATACATTGTGTAATAATTGTAATATTATACTTGTAATACGAGTTCACTATATAATTATGTTGTCACAAATCTCCCATACTGTTTTGATAACATATTCTTGACACATTATGTATCAATTATTATATTATACTTGTATTGTGAGTTCACTCTATATCAGATGTTGACTCATAACTTCGATGCTGATTTGATAAAAAAAATCGTGATACATTATGTATCAATTATGATACTTGTTTAGACTTGTACTAATTGTTCACTGTAACATTATGACCATGTCGAATAACCATGATCCAAATCCTATACAGTTTCTCCGGGTGGAACTATGTGGTATACTACCCAAGTAGATCAATCGATGAAATTCGGTCTTGGTGATGTAGTCCCAAACTTGGATGTACCGGCATCCATATACAAGAAGTATGTAGAGGCAGCTGGGTTCGAGGTATGATGTGCAACAGAAAAAATTAATGCTGAAGGTTTAATCGGGAATAAATATTTTGTATGTAGAAACTTTGGGTTTCCAATGAAGAAATCGTTTGATTCATTGAATCGGCGTAAGCATCAAAGGGAGCAACGTAATACAAACATTAAGATAACCGGGTATACCGCATGTGTTAAGTTGAGAATAGTTAAAGGAACATAGACATACGAGTGTTACGGATTGGAGGAGGAACACAATCATACACTATTAGGGAAACATGATAACGATTTGACAAGAAAAAATCAACAAATGAGATATTCACATCAACGATTTGTTCACGATGCTGGTATATCAAATATGGGTGCCACACAAGCACACAAACTCCATACAGATTGATGCATATTAAAAAAAGGATTATATCAACCATAAGAATCCATTACATTCTGAGTTTCAGAGACAAAAAAAGATGTTTGACAAACCAATCCATAACAAACCAAATACTTTAATGCTTGAAATAGTTTAAAAGTAATGACAAAAAGACAATGCATTTTTTCAGAACAAAAACTGTAGATCTAAATTCTTAAACCCCTGGTGGTCTAGTTTCTTTGTTTTCCTCTACGTGTTTGAGCAGGCGGGCTTTCTCCTTCACATCCAATTTATGAAATGTCTCACAGTCTTCCATCACAATCGATCTTTGTAAATATATATCAAAAAGAAGAAGCTTCGTAGTGTATTTCCTCCTCCGCAGTTGCAACTGTTTCTTCTAGTTACACCCTTCATAATCAAGTCCTGATTTCTATCTGTAAGGTATGTCCCCCCTGTAGCACTCCATGTGATGCATTAAGAACACACCACAGTCGTGCGAATTCTATTTTGTGAACCATTTTATCCCAATCCGGATTCGATCAACACGACAAAAATCATTGTACAATACATGTTTAACTCTGTGGAGATGAGTAGTAAACAATAAGTGCTGCAAAAAAAGGAATGTATCAGTTTGTTAACCATACAATGAAAATGCGATACTATTTGGTACATACTTACATGTGGTACACTTAATAACTATGATACTAAATCTAGATGTGATACATTTAGTCAAATACTTACGTACATATGTGGTACATCTTTGTTACCCTACTCTTTGTGACAATTAAGTCAGCTTAAAACACAAGCACAAAAATATGATACTCAATATAAATGTGATAAAATTTGGTACATAGTTAGATGTGGTACAATTAATAACTATGATATTAAATATAGATGTCATACATTTAGTTAAATATTTACGTACATATGTGGTACATCTTTGTTTCACTGTTTAAGTCAATTAAGTCAATTATGTTAGCTTAAGACACAAGCAGACAAATATGATACTCAATATAAATCTGATACTATTTGGTACATAATTAAATATGGTACAATTAATAACTATGATACTAAATCTAGATATGATACATCCCCTTGTTAAATAATTATGTTTATATGTGGTGCATCTATGTCACAATACTGTATATATGTCAATTAGGTCAGCTTAAATCACAAGCACACAAATATGACACTCAATATACATGTGATACTATTTGGTACATAATTAAATGTGGTACAATTAATAACTATGATACTAAATCTAGATATGATACATCCCCTTGCTAAATAATTATGTACATATGTGGTGCATCTGTGTTACAATACTGTATATGTCAATTAGGCCAGCTTGAAACACAATAACATAACCATGATACTTACTATATTTGTGATACATGTTAGTACGCATATTATATTCCACTATGGTACAGTACTGTGCATGTCAACTAACTCAGATGAACACAAAATCACATTATTATAATAATTAAAAAAATACTTCATACATTCTGATTCTGATCGATTGACATATATCAACAAATCAGTTACACATTTTTGTGCTTATATACAATCTTACAACTAGCAACAAATTTATATATATAAACTTGTTGTACAAGAGTAATCATGTCAATTAAGTCAGATAACTAAGCCAGCTAAAAACATGATTACATAAGTACCAACCTAAAATCATTACGTGATACATATTGGTACCTTTATTATGTACCAACATAGTAAATTATTCGGCATCTCATTGAAGTTAGATTCAATGACAAACACAAAATCATATAACTATAATACTAATTTGTTTCTTATAAGAATGATACTAATTTGTGTATTTTAAGAATGATACTAATTTGTGCTACAATAGTATCCATTTATGTTCTCAGGTTTGGTTCCTACGTGTTTGTGCACATATGATGACATATAGTAATGCAAATATGTATAATTTTACCGGATACAACCTTGTTGGTCCCTAAAGGGTCTACAAGAGTTCTAGAATATAGAAACAACTTGTAGAAGGGGGGGGGGGGGGGTTGAATACAAACATATAGATTTTTAGTTTTTAAATAAGTTTATATTGCATAAACAAATTTACAGTTACAAGCGAAATTAGAACAAGTTAACAACCTATTCTATTGTAACTAAGAATCACTAAGATTGATGCACAAGGAGATAGAAAGAAAGAATAAAGAGGGTCTCGGGTTTAGAAAGAAGCATACATAAAATGAAGAAAATATCTTCACTTTATTTATACCCGTTTGCATTTAATGCAAGACAAAAGTTATATGCCACGTGTCAAGCTTGGATAGGAAGCTTGTCCTTGCTAATAAGACAGTCATGCTTTTGGCCGAATATGAACAGTACCCTATCAGATATGATGGGGGACATAAGAGACAACCAGTATGTTCTTTTCTGACAAGGTAAAAGGTTTGACTTTTGTGCATCGAGAATAAGATCAACTTTAGTCTTGTAGGGAAAGCTTCATTTGATCGCTGAGACTGAATCTTCAAGGATGAACTTTCAGTATCGTTGAGGCTTAACAAGACTTCACACTTTGATTAAATAGTCTCTTCTATCGTTGAACCGCTTCAGTTCACTTAGCTGATTATCTCTTTCTTCA
This sequence comes from Silybum marianum, assembly GCA_036898165.1. Classification (NCBI taxonomy): domain Eukaryota; kingdom Viridiplantae; phylum Streptophyta; class Magnoliopsida; order Asterales; family Asteraceae; genus Silybum; species Silybum marianum. The sequence continues at coordinate 15,929,460 of CM072533.1, forward strand.
GCTATGGTCTTCGACTTTCGCTGAATGGACTTCTGGTGTGATAGCTGATCTTCAGGTCTTCAGAGATAAGCTTGTTGTTCCTTGATCTCCAGCGATCGCTGATGGCAATCAGCGTATGCTATCGCTGAATTTGAACTAAAGCTTATATAATGGAATTTCACTAAGTATACAAAAGAAATCATATTCAAATCATTGAGAGGAGTTATGACCAACAATATCCCTCTATTTTATTATGATTAAGTAACATAGGAAAATTACTTTAAGAGACTAGTAAGGACTTAAGAAAGATTTGAAGTAAATTTTCTAAGTATTAATTTGTAAAATCTTTTTCAGCTAGTCTACTATCTGAATTGCGTTTCATTTATAAAGATATGAAAACACAATTTTTACAAGTAAATAAGCATAAAGTACATTCACTGATTGAACTTTCAGAGTGAAAGATCAGTGAGTAAGAGAAGTTAAGGAAAATAGAACTCTTATGTTCATTGTCCCTTTTACTGTTTTCACGGATCTTTTCAGTACATGGATGGAGTAAAGTAATCTGATTGAGTTTCGTTAATAATATAATCTGAAGGTATTACAAGGGAATGAAATTCCAATAATAAAGTAAAGTACTTATACACTGAAGAATTATTACAAAGGAATAGAAAACTAATGACTAATCAGAGAGACTTTCATTACTTCTTTGTAATTCGTTTTCATGAATCATTTTCTGTCGATTCATCAGAGGGGTATCTGACCAGCAGCGCAATAGCATGATCTTTATGAAAGAGGACGGGGCCTTTTGTACTTCTTGGTTTCTGAAGAGTCCTAAGAACCCTTCGTTATCCAAGTAGACCATACCAGGTTCAGCTAGTGTAATGATTTCATTTTCTTTGTATCTTCGATCTTCAGGGAGAGAGGAGTTCAACATTGAAACATCAGAGATTTCAAGATGACCGAGAATGCTTTTATAAGAGAAGTCAATGTCATGCTCATTTTTTGAGCTTGAACCTCCTTTAGCATTTGATCTTCTTTTTCTAGTTGGCTTAGGGAGAGGAGGAACTGGCACATGTTGTGACATCCTTTACAGCAACTGATTCAGTGCTTTTTCCACCACATATTTGAATTTGGATTTGGAACCCTAAATGGCATCTCTAATTTCTAACCATTCATTGTATCCATAAATTCTTAAGAACATAGCTTCTTCTCTCTTAGTTTTAGTTTGCCTAGTCATTCATACATATACCTTTGGACCACCTCTTTTGGAATGTCTTCCTTCAATAATTGCATGAATAATTGGCATCAGATCTTCGAAAATTCAGTCTATCAGTGCACCAACAAAGTTCTTCTTTTCTCTGATGCGTGGCTCCAACAGATAGTACACTTAGGATCTTCTCTTGAGCACAAATAGGATTTATATTCAGATTTTCTTGTGCAAGTTTTCTCTGTGCAAGAGCTTCAACGACCCTTTCACTTTTCTTCAGTTGTTCCTTTGCCGCTTTGTCTTTTGCAGATTCTTCTTTGAGAATCTTCCTTGCCAGAGCAAGATCATTTTCAATCTGTTTGATCTTTTCATCTCTGATTTTTTGTGCTTCAAGTGCTTGTGCTCTCTTTTCCTTAGACAAGAAATAGAATCCATCCACCATCCTTATTGGTACATCGTTCTTTGGTTCAGCATGAGGCACCCTTATTCTTCTTGCTTCAAATTCCCTTAGGAAATTTATTCGCCTTTCTTCTTCTTCTTCTTCTTCTTCTTCAGGCTCGCTTATTATTGGCTTCTGAATGCGATGCCTGGGAACTAGGCCTTCTTCTTCTTCTTCATCTTTAGAGTCAGTTTCCACTACATACATAAACTTCTCTTTAGACTGTCCCTGATGAGGTTGTCCGTCCCCCAAGGGATCCTTGTGGGAGGCTTCAGACATGGAGGTGTCTGGCCTTGACATCTTAAAGTGCAAGAGAGCACTTTCCACATCATCATCATCTTCATCATCATCGACTCCCCCATAGTGAGGGATGTCGTCTTCTACTTCATTATCTTCTTCTTCTTCATCATCATCATCTTCAATATGTTCAGCGATTGAAGGCTCTGAATGCTGAGATGAAGAAGGGTTCTATTCTGGAGAAAAGAGGGCTTCAACGAACTCTTTTGCACATCTCTCCCCCTCGATATTATCAGCAAAGAGGCTGTGCATCATCAACGCCCTGACATTCGATTGAATGTCCTTTAGCTTTTCCCCCTGGGCACTTTGCTGCAAAGTAACCTGTCCTAGGGAGGTCCTGTCAGCGGCATAGAAGGAGGGGCTTGATTCAGTGATCTTGGTTAGCATCTGCAACATTGCTGATTGGTTCTTCTGAATTGTCTCAAGCACCTAAGCCTAAGCATCCACCTGCTTCTCCAAGTCAGAGATAGACACATAATGTGCCTGACTATCCTCTTTCAAGGATTGGAGATCAGTGAGGATGTTGCTGATGGCGGTCTTTATCCCTGGGGTCCTAACCACTTGACGAAAGATGAATTCAACCGATTTCTGGAGGTTGTCCACCCTAGCCCTATGATTTTCACACTCACTGACTAAGAAGTCTAGTGCAAGGATATTTGGTCTAGGGAGCACAAGTGGTGGTAGTTCAGCGCTGAGGGAGGAAAGCTTTGGAGCATTCTTCTCAGTCTTAACAACCTTGAGTTGAACAACAGCCTTTTGTCCCTAAGGAGAGGAGAGAGATGGTCTACTCGATGTAGCAGCAGTAGTAGTAGCCATAGTTGTAGCAGTAGAAGTAGCTGCAGCAGTGGAGGTGACAGTGGTGGCAGTCGCTGATGAGAGACTGCAGAGACACATGTTGATAATAGAGATAGAGCAGACAAAAAAAGCTCTGGGTCAGAAGATGGATGATAAGGCATGTTTTGAACCATAAGAACATCATGAGGATTGTTCTCAAGGATCACATGTGCAGAGGTAGTGTCTTGAGGATCACTAGCCTGTGTCTTAGAATGCCTGAGAGAGACATTCTTAGGTCCTGTGTTACTGGCCTTCCAAAGTTCAGAGTGTCGAAACAATCAGATTGCGTGCATTTCAGCATCATCAGAGATAGGGACAACTATCTCTAAATCATATGCTGATGTGTGGACCAAAGAAGAGGGGATAGAAGAGGAGTAGAAGGCAGTGAAAGTATTACCTGTTACAGCCTCAATGTGCTACAACGGGGGAAGAGACCGTTGAAGTGGCAAGGGCTGCTGATGGTGTTGGCATTACACCAAAGTCGAAGAGGGTGGTCTGTTGAGAGATCACCTTCCTTGGCTTCTTTGCCTTGGTTGCGATGGTCTTTTTGTGACCATCTGATGGTTGTTTTCTTTTGGGGGCAGAGGTGTCTGGGATACTCGCTGATGGGCTTGTCAGCGAGGTAGACACGAAGGCAGCGACTCCAAAGGTTTTCAACATGTAGGGGGGGGGGTGGGTGAAGGGAGCGTCATCTGGACGTCCCTCAAAATACAAAGACTTCCTTCCCACCATTGAGAAGGAATGGTCACCAGCCTTGGGGTACTCCTCCACGAAGGAAACTTCCATAATAGTCGCGAAGAAGCGAGGATAGGGGATAACCGGGTGTCTGTTGGAAGCTTTCACACGGTTGACCATATCGCTGAAGATGTACTCAGTGAAATTCAGCTTGTGCCTGGTGCAGAGATCATAAGCCATATCTTGAAAATGCTTGCTCGCTTGGTCATGCGAGCCAGTCTTCGAGCCCAAGCACTGGATCACCTGGGTGAAGATGTATTGCCAGCGAGCAGACAATCTCTTCTTCTCGAGTTTCGACCCAACCGTCTTCAGCGAGGGGTTCTCCCATGCGTATCTGATGGAGTCCAAGAAGGTGTCGATTTGAAGCTTGGTGGGATCAACGGCTCATTTGTCATTCTTAGTGCGTGCAGGGAGGCGAAGAGCTTTCCTTATGAACCCAGAGGTGAAGGCAAAGGGGCCAAGGGTTGGAATAGTGAACTCAATAGTTGGGATCACGGTCCCCTTCTCAGTAGTGAGCGTGGTACAGTGAGCCGTGTACCAGAGTGCTTGCAAGTGAGAGCTAATGCCACTGGGTTGTGGACAAAAGCGTACATTAGTGGGCAACGCCTTGATGAAGGTAGTAGCTTCCAAGAACTGAGGGCGTTCAGCTGGGATGTCGACTAATGAAAGATAACTGCATGGCTTGAAGTGTGACATCTCTAGAGGGAAGTGGCAAGTAGGTGCAACAATCAACGTATCGTCAATGGTTGAGGTAGCAGCAACGGTTTCAGCGGTTTTGCAGCGACGGTTTCAACATTCTTTGTTGCAGAGGCCATTTCTGTAGTAAAAATGGGAACACCAAAGAGAAAAATCATGGTTTAATACATAAATGTATAAACCAGGGTTTGGTATAAAGAATACCATAATTTAAGAAGAAACAAGTGTTTTGATGAACAAGATCAAAATACTTATTGAAATAATAAAATACCAAATTTATTGAATAAGTTTGGTATTAAAAAGAATTTTAGGTAACAAAACAAGAAAAATAGGATTAAACTCAAGAAAAATGGTCTTCTATTCTTCAAAAAGAGTTTTAGAACAGCGTTTTGAAGTTTTACTTATTCTTGATTAAAGAAAAATTTAAGTTTTTACTTTTAACCCGATTTTTATTTGATCCCAAATATTTGTTTGGTTATAAACAAATGTAGAAAGAAATATAAACGAGAAGTTTCCAGTGTAAGTGCAAGGTTTTAGATCAAACCTTAGTTAGCTTTTTGAAAGAAAAACGCACAAGTGCCTGTTCTTGGTGTTCTTAAGGAAGCTTTGAGAAACGAGAGGTTATCCTTGCTTTTTGAGAGTTATGAAAGCGTAAAAAGGAAATGGAAGCAAGGATTTGCTTAAATAGCATGAGGAGAGATAAAATGGATAGCTAAACGACGATTTTAGGTTTTGAAAAAGAAATGATGACCTGACGCACGTTCCAAGAAAGGAGTTGGAAAGGAAACGTCGTGGGTCAAAAAATGTCTGATGTGTTCTTTTCTTAATTTAAAAAAATTATAATGATAATCATCCATTTGGAAAGTTAATCATTATCTTTTGAAAATCTTCATCAAAAACAATAAAGGATTGTCAGTGATGAGTTTTATTTAGAAATCATTCTTTGATAAAAAAAATCAAAGAGAGATAAAGTTTAGAAGATAATACCTGAGTGAGAATACACAGATATCGCTAAATCAGAATTCAGCGAATGGAGAGTTTGAAGGCTTTATTTGTATCACTTAAATGTTGTTTGTTGAGTAATAACTTATTCAACATTCAACATACCAAGTTCGCTGATAAGTAGGTTGAATCTAATCTCATCAAGAGGTTTGGTGAAAAGATCAGCGAGCTGATATTCAGTGGGTACAAAATGAAGCTCAACTTCACCATTCATCACATGATCTCTGATTAAGTAATATCGGATCTCAATGTGCTTGGTTTTGGAGTGAAGTACAGGGTTGTTTGCAATGGCAATAACACTAGTGCTATCACAATAAATAGGAATTTTAGAGAGTCCGAGATCATAGTCTCTAAGTTGATTTCTCATCCAAAAGATTTGAGCACAACAACTACCAGCAACTACATATTCAGCTTCAGCGATGGAAATGGACATTGAGTTCTGCTTTTTTCTTGTCCAACTAATTAACTTACCACCTAGTAGCTGACAACCACAAGTGGTGCTCTTCTTATCAATTTTACATCCTGCAAAATCACTGTTAGAATAACCAATTAGATCAAATCCTAATCCTTTGGGATACCAAAGATCTAGATCTGGAGTTCCATTCAGGTATCCGAAGATTCGCTTTACAACGATAAGATGGGATTCCTTCAGTTCGGCTTGATACCAAGCACAGAGACATGTAGAATACATGATATCAGGTCTACTTTTTGTAAGATATATCAGAGATCCAGTCATCCCTCGATAGGAAGTGACATTGGCTGGTTTCCCATTAGGGTCCTTGTTTAGAGTCAGAGGAGGTGTTATTGGGGTCTTTATAGCTGAGCATTGATTCATATCAAATTTATTCATCATGTCTTTAACATAATTTAGATTGCTTTATCTACAAACCTAGAAAATATGTTAGTTCACCCATCATACTCATTTTATATTGTTTTTGCATTCTTTCAGCGAAACGAGTACATAAATCAGGTCTTGTGGAACCAAAGATAATGTCATCAACATATATCTGAGCAAATATAGTATGACCTTTATGTTTTAAAAAAAAGAGTTTGGTCAATTTTTCCACGAATGAATTTTTCTTTAAGAAGAAATTTAGAAAGGGTGTCATACCAAGCTCTAGGAGCTTGTTTTAACCCGTAAAGAGCTTTTTCAAGTTTAAAAACATAACCAGGATGGTTAGGGTCTGAAAAACCAGGGGGTTGTTCAACATAAACTTCCTCGCTGAGTTTTCCATTTAGAAAAGCACTTTTGACATCCATTCGAAAAACTTTGAAGTCTTTATGGGCAGCATAAGCTAAAAAAAGTCTTATGGCTTCTAAACGAGCTACAGGTGCAAAGGTCTCATCATAGTCAATTCCTTCTTCCTGTCTGTAACCTTGAACAACAAGTCTAGCCTTATTGCGAATTACAGTCCCGTTTTCATCTAGCTTGTTTCTGAAAACCCATTTGGTTCCTATGACGGTTTTATCAGCGGGTCTAGGGACAAGATTCCAAGCTTTATTTCTACGAAATTCAGTTAGTTCTTCTTGTGTTGCTGATATCCAGCTGGGATCAAAGATAGCTTGATCTATCTTCGTAGGTTTAGAGAGAGAAATGAAGTTAACATAAATATAGATATTACCTATAACTCTACGTGTCTTGATACCTGCATTGGGATCACCAATAATTTGATTTATTTGGTGATTTGCAGTCCATCGCTGAGCTGGTGGTTGAGGAGAGAGATCAACAGCAGATTCAACGACTTGTTCTTCAGTTTCTAGAATAGGACTTGTTGTTTCAGCAACAGGTACTTCATTCAAAATCAATTCAGGGGATTGATATTCAGATGTAGTTCGGTTTTTTACAGAGGGATTTACAAGAGAGGCATCAACAATAGGAATCTGATTAAGAGGAGTAACATTCATCTCTGAAGATGGATTATTGTCACTTATTGGATTTACAGGGATTTCATCATCATATGCTTCATCAATAGGTTGGTTGCTGAAATACGTTTTAGGTTCCCTATAACGAGATCTCATACAAGCATTCAATTTTTCATCATCATCAAGATTATGAGAAGTATGAATAGGGTGAGATTCATCAAAGTTGACGTGCATGGATTTTTCAACGTGTTGCCTTCTTTTGTTGAAGATTCTAAAAGACTTAGATATAGAGGAGTATCCAAGAAATATACCATCATCAGCCTTTGGATCAAATTTCCTAAATGATCTCTGTCATTCACATCTACACCCAAAAAATGTAGAGATATTTTATAGTGGGTCTTCTCCCATGAAATAATTCATAGGGGGTCTTCTTAAAACGCTTTACTATCAGTGATCGATTTTGAGTGAAACACGCTGTGTTGACTGCTTCAGCCCAGAACTGAGTTGGTAAGTGCGATTCGCTGAGCATTGAGCGAGCCGCTTCAATGATGGTTTGATTTCTTCTTTCAGCAACATCATTTTGCTGAGGAGTTCTTACTGAGGAAAAGTTGTGAGAGATGCCTTTTTCATCAAAGAAATTTACTAGGGTGCTATTTTTAAATTCAGTACCGCAATCACTTCTTATGGAACGAACAAATAGATTGTTCAGAACTTCCATCCTTTTGATAAAAGAAATTATCATTTCAGGGGTATCACTTTTAGATCGTAGAAAAAAATACCCATGTATATCTGGAGTATTCATCAACAATCACCAAAGTGTATTTCTTTCCAGATAGAACTAGGACATTAACAGGTCCAAATAGATCCATATGGAGTAGGTGAAGAGGAGCGGTCACTGAAGAAATTTGCTTGGACCTAAAAGAGGCTTTTATCAGCTTTCCCTTTTCACACGCTGAACAAGGAGATTCCTTTGTAAATGTATGATTTGGGAGGTCTCTTACTAGATCCTTTTGAGACAATTCATTTATTGTCTTAAAGTTGATGTGAGAGAGTCTTTTATTCCATAACCAGTTTATGTCAGAGGATGCTCTAGATATAAAGCACATGTTCCCAGAGTGAGACCTATTCATATTTATGACATAAACTATCTCCACTCTTTTGCCCGTTAAGGCAAGCTTATCGTTGTAGTCAGTGACATGACATCTATTTTTTAAGAATAGAACCTTGAAGTCTTTGTCACATAACTGACTAACGCTCAACAAATTGTGCTTTAGTTCCTCAACGTAGGCAACTCGAGTAAACGATGTGGCTCCGTTGGATAGAACTCCATAACTAATTGCCGGACACAACCTATTAACTAATTGCTACTTACAATTGCTACTTACATATGGATACACAAATCAAGTAGTCTACTTATTGACTTACCAAAGTGTCCGTTATATGAGCATATAGTTTTGGTGCTTGTAGATTGTGTGCCATGTTGTGTATGATCAACACTGATGGAATTTTGAAGTTGAACACAGCAACAAAGAAATGCATGTCTCTAACAATCGGAAATAATAACTGCACATATTTGATTGGAGTTGAAGGAAAATTTCAGAGTATATAGAGATAAACAATCATTTAAATCACTAATATACGAAATCCATCGTCTTGAATTCGAATTTGCTTTGATTTCCTCGTACCGCTGCTCAAAGGTTGTCCACAAACATCCTTTCTATTTCATTAAATGGGGTGTCTACATCAAGCATTGATTGCGACTGCTTGTATGTGTTTGTAATTAGTCAATCTATATTATTAGGTAATTAATGTATACGATTCAAGTAATCTATTACTTACAATGATAGCGTTATGCATAAAAAACCCCCCTAATGATGTTTTGTTTCTGAATTGCTCTTCATGGTTCAGTAAAGCCGACCAACCATCAATAACATTACTATTAATTTTTGTTCTTGCACAAAGTGATTCTATTGCACCTCTCAAACAAACAAATTCTGTATCACTTTCGAATATGCGTTCACTGCATATTGTTTTAATATAAAATTAGTTCAAACTGTAGATTATGTTGTATATACATATCATAATTAAAATTAAATCGTATAAGTACTGACCATATTGGTTCCACGACAACATTTATCCAATCACATATCTTTTTCTCTGTTGTTGTCTCTAATGTGTCAATTTCTACACAGCTCTTATAACAAGGTGATCTCAGATAGCCAACTTCCTTTTATCCCTTTTCGATGCTCTTGGTGCATCACATATTGTTTTGCTTTATTGTTAAGTGAAAACAACGGTTTGTTCAAAGCATGTATAGATGATATTGGACGGGGACTCACCAGGTTCTTTTCAACGGAAATACCTCAATCGAAGGAAGGCATTGCGAATGGATTAACATGTTTTTTCTTCTCATAAGGCATTAATGCATTGTCAATTTCCGTTGCAGTTTTAAGGCTGGCCAAAATAGGAGAATCATCAAGTTGGGGGCCTACAATCATTTGAAGTCCTATTTTAGAGTTATGACCTTGACCTACTCCCTATTCATTAATTTTATTATTCGTTGTTCTCGTTGTCTTAACCAGAGTCTGAAATTATGTATTTTGTGCCTCATCACGAACATACTCCGTTGGATCAACATCGTTTTGGTAGAATATACTCCGAAGCTCCATGTCAATGGTACGTAGTTCTAAATCCAATGGGAAATCTGAAATAGCTTGCTCAATTGTCATTACTACACTTTGTTTTTGCGGTATTGTGGAATTTATCTTCACCCTCAGTTGATCCTTGTATGCCTGTTATATTCAAACATCTTAAGTAACTATTTATCATAGTGTTACATTTTATATATGTATTATATTATTATATATAACTTACACAGTTTTAATGATTACATGAGTACCTGCAGTTCTCTCAGCCGTTTTGTCCTTTTGTTTATCATCTCAGCCGTTTTGTCCTTTTGTTTATCGAATTGAAGGTGATAATGAACTACATTTTTTGTTGGTGTCTTTAAGTTCTTCTCTTTCTAGTTTGACTTTGCATCTTTTTTCTCCCTGTGGGTATCTGACTTTTAACTGGATGTGAGGTAGTAGTATTTAAAGTCTTTGATGGTTTATTCCTTACTTTAGCATTACGAAATGTAGGTAGTATTACCTTCACTCTTGAAGCTGTAGTAACAACAGTCGGTTTATCTGCAAAAATCAATATTATAAATTGTTGTTAATTGTGATTAACATTTTGATAAAATAAAAATGCATTATTCAACATAATGATAGGTTGTCAGATTAATAACTAAGAATGTTGACTATTGAATTCTTGCCTTTTTGTCTGTGCCCTACATCTAGTGATTTTACTTTATTTCCGGTAACGACATCTTTGGCAGGTTTTTGCGGTGTAACAACTTCCACCTTGTTTTTTCTTGATTCAACTGTAAACAACGTGATATATATATTATAACTTAGATACCAGACAAAATATTAATGATATGTTACCTTTTGACCCCCTTGATTTTTATGTGTTTCACTATTATCTCACTTCCTTTTTTCCCCGGTGAACCTGAAAAGTCAATAACATTGTCAATTAAACCAAATCTAAAAATTGTTGCATCTGGGTACCACAATCCGGCACGAAAATTCAGTAAACGAGGAAAAATGCACTATCGTAAACGTGATATCAAATGATTCCATATAATCGCATCACACATCGTATCATGGTATATTTGTTAAGTTTAGCAGACATAAAATGATTTTTTACTAAACCACGATCCTTATAGTTTTAAAGGTTAAACTTAATCCAGAAAAATATGGAAAAACTGTAAACAGTAATGAAATATGCAACAACTGCCATCATACATGAAGGATATGGCAGTTGTACTTTACACAATTTAAGATAGCATGGTTGAGTGTATAGAACGCATCATCAACATTATGTAATTCTGAATTTAAACATTTGGTTTTGTGATACACCATGTATTTAATCATGAAATTAAAATCATTCACTTATGTGGTTGAACGCAGGGCTTTTTCAAAAAATCCCACTAAAACCGTCACAATCTTTTCAAATTAACATATAAACAATTGGAACTATATTGGTATACATATTGACCTTACACTTAGTTCATTAGTACAGTGATTAGTGTTTCACATGTATATATAGTTATTGAATCAAACCAAGAATAAAAAATAAAAGCATAATCTTGTTGACTCAATCACAATATTAATCCCAATATTGTTCCACATACGAGCCATTCATTCAAATAATAGACTTATAAATCTTTATATAAAATTCTTAATAATCACATAAAGACGTTGTTTTATTTTAAGTGTGTTAAACATATCAATTGTATATCAAATATGTATCTAACTTGGCTAAAACATAGATTGTACACAACAAGACCCCCATTAGAACCCTAAACAACTAAAGTTTACATGTTGGGTGTTTAAGCCATGATGTATCACATATCGCACTTATGTACAATATCCAACATAAATAATCACATTTATACACCCTATGCATCAAGATCATTCATTCAAATAATAGAATTATCTATCTTTATATTGAATTTAGTTAAGTTTTAAAGATTAAGCATCGCATAAACATTATGTTATAGTTTTAGATTGTTAAACGTACTAATTGTATATCATATATGTAATTAACTTGGCTAAATAATCTCATATATACACCCTATGCATCAAGATCATCCATTCAAATAATATAACTATCTATCTTGATATAGAATTTATTTAAGTTTTAATGATTAAGGATTACATGAACATGCTGTAAGTATGTTAGTTTGTTGAACATACTAATTATATATCACATATGTAATTACGTTGGCTAAATCATCGATCGTACACAACCATAACCCCCATTAGAAACATAAACAACTAAAGTCATTGAACCATTTTCTTAAATGAAAGTGAAAAAAAAAACCAAAAAATATGGTTGAATGTTGCTCAATAGCTCAATGAATCTGATACCTTTGGTTTTAACTTGATCTGTGATATTAGCATCTGCAACATCTATGGCCATTTGTTCAACCACATTCTCTGTATAAGATGATCACAGATGTAAAAGAGGATCACAGTTAATCACAATCGTTCATGATGTAAAAGCGGATCACAGTAAATCACAATCGTTCATGATGTAAAAGAGGATCCCAGTTAGCCATTTATTCATGATGGCTAAAACATTGAAGTCTGGACATTGATAGTTAAAAAGTGAACAAAACCATCCCCAAATTTTACTATTACTTTTGAATTTTTAGTATTGAAATTTGACCCCAAAAATTACGATACACGAATAAAAACTATATAAAAAGGATGAATGTTGATTACCCACAAGAACCATAGTGATACCTTTGATGTTTGTTCATAAAGTATAATAGGATCACAGTGAATCACACATGTGGAAAAAGGATGAATCATAGCAATCACAATTGTTAAATAACGTTGAAGGAAAAACTCCAATGAAGTCTGATTATTGCTCGATAAAAAGTTAAAAAAAAACCCTTTGTTTACTAAAACCCCCAATTATCTAATCATAATAAACCCTATAAAACGGTTGAATGTTTCACTATAAAGAATGAATGTGATACCTTTGGCTCGTTCAGAATCTCAAACATTTTCATCTTCATACTCGATCTCAACATCGATTGCATTATCTTCCGTGTTTGAGTATGTAAATGTTCCTCTGTTCTTGGGCCATTTACTCCTCCTCTCAGTTTTATGATCAAAGAAGTATCACAAATGTAAACTAACCACATTTCGTTACCATGTGTAGCGTATAATCACCAAATATCACCCCTGAAATTTCGTTTTCCTCCACTGATAGCCAACCTATGGTACAAAACCTTTGAATCCTCTTCTATTCTCTTCTAGGGTTTAAAAAGCAATGTTCTCTGATTGTCGCTTGATATATGTATCACACATATGTTTATTTTTGGGATTATTTTCTTGCATTTTTTATCACTCGTATAATAAAGGTAGTAATATCGTTTCATGATTATAAAAAGGCGCTAATACAGTTCTTCCACGAAGCGCCCTATATATATATATATATATATATATATATATATATATATTCTAAACTATCTTTTAATAAATACATGATATATAATTGTTTATTTTTGTTCAATCTTGTAATAAATAGATAATATAATAATATACTATAGTTATTTTGTTTTATTTTATAATTGAATATATATAATTTATTAAATCATATCAAAACACAAATTTTATTGAATCAAAAAGATTACATATACAAAAAAGATTACAATAATCATTGTTTTTATTGGTCCCAAAGTAGTCTACAAGAGTTCTCGCATATAGAAACAGTTTGTAGAAGGGGGGGGGGGGGGGTTGAATACAAACACCCAACATTTTAGTTTTTAAATTTAGTTTATATTGAATAAACAAATTTACAGTTACAAGTGGAATTAAAAAATGTATTTCAACCTATTCTATTGTACCAAAGAAATCACACAGTATGATGCACAAGAAGGTAAGAGAAAAGAATTTAGAGGGTTGAGAGAATAGAGAGTAGCATGCATTAAGAAGAAAAAAATATCTTCATCTTATTTATAATCGTTTGCATTTAATGCAAGGCAAAAGTTATATGCCACGTGTCAAACTTTCATAGGAAACTTGTCCTTTGCTAAAAAGACAGCCATGCTTTTGGAAGCATATGAACAGTACCATATCAGATATGATGGGACGTATTAGACAATACGTACGTCCTTCTCTGACATCGTATAAGTTTTGACTTTTGTGCATCGAGGATAAGATCAACTTTAATCTTGTATGAGAAGCTTCACTTGATCGCTGAACTTGAAACTTCAATGATGAACTTTCAGGTTCAGGTAGTGAAATGATTTCATTTTCTTCGTATCTACGATCTTGGGGGAGAGAGGAGTTCAACATTGAAACATCAGGGATCTTAAGATGACCGAGAATGCTTTCATACTTAAATTTGGTTTCATGCTCATTTTTAGAACAATAACCTCCTTCAGCATTGGATCTTTTTTTCTTGGTAGGCTTAGGGAGAGGAGGAACATGCACGTGTTGTGACATCCTTTGCAACAGCTGATCCAACACTCTTTCCACCATGTCTTTGAACTTTGATTTGGATCCCTGAATGACATCTCTGGTTTCTAGCCATTCATAGTATCCATAAAACTTTAAGAACTTGGCTTCTTCTTTCTCGCATATCGAATGTCTGTACATTCGTACAAATACCTTCAGACCACTTCTTTTGGAAGGACGTCCTTTGATATTTGCATGAACAATCTTTGAGTCAGACCTCCGAAAGCTGAATCTTTTTGTGCACCAGCGTAGTTCGTTTTCTCTGTGGTGTGTATCTTCAACTGTCAGGGCACTTAAGATTTTTTGTTGGGCATGGATTGGATTCACGTTCAGATTTTCTAGTGCCAGTTCTCTCTGTGTAAGAGTTTCAACGACTCTTTCACTTTTCTCGTTCTATTTCTTAGTCGCTTTGTCTCTTGCAGCATCCTCCATGAGTATTTTTCCTTGCAAGCTCAAGATCAATCTCTCTTTGCTTCATTTTTTCATCTCCAATCCTCTGAGCTTCAAGTGCTTGAGCTCTTTCCTCCTTTGATAAAAAATAGGAATCATCTATCACGCTGATAGGCAGAGGATTTTATTGTTCAACGCTGGGCATCCTTATTCTTTTTGCTTCAAGTTCTCTTGAGAAGCTTATTCGCCTTTCTTCTTCCCCAGGCTCGCTTATTATAGGTCTCTGTGCGCGTCGACGTCTTGGAATAAAGCTTTCTTCATCTTTATAGTCAGATTCGTATATATACAAATACGGATCTTCAGATGAAGGTTCCTTATAAAATGTGGAGTCCTTTGGGGGACTAGGCTCGCTGAGAATGGGATAAGGAGAGAGAGGTTGGTCAGAGCCAAAATTGGGAGGAGAGAAGGAATGATAGGTTGGGGATTCAGAGATTGTAGGAGAAAATAGGGTAAGAGGAAGAGATACCTTTGTAGCGGTCTCCTCTTCAGATAGTGAAGTGGTGGTATCAAAGTCCACCACATCCTTTCCTTTGCCTGAGGGACCGGACTGTCCTTGAGAAGGAGGTGGTCCGTCCCCTAAAGGCTCCTTGTAAATAACCCCTGAGGCCCTACTTCTTTTGAGGTGCTCAAGAGCACCTTGAGGGATTGCATTGTCTTCATCCTCATCATCATCTTCATCCTCTTCATCGTCTTCTTCCTCCTCATCATTTTCTTTTGGAGGGACGATGGAGGGCTCTCGTCGCTGAATGTAAGGAGAGATCAGAGAGTGTGGAAATCTTGCATTATGTTGTCTGATTATCTCATCAGCAATCTCTTTGGCACATCTCTCCCCCTCGATGTTGTCAGTAGGGAGAGTGTATACCATAAGAGTGCGAACATTTGACCCAATATCCTTCAGAGAGTCTCTATGCGAGCTCTGGTTCTGAAGGACTTAGTTCAACGAAGTCCGATCAGCAGCGTTGAAAGAGGGGCCTGCTTCAAAGAGCTTCGTCAGCAACTGCATCATGTCGGAATGAGTCTTCTGAATAGACTCAAGTACCTGGTTCTGAGCTTGAACCTGTTGCTTCAGCCTGGCAATCGATTTCCCATGTGTCTGATTTTCAGCCTTCACTGATTGGATATCAGCGTAGACTTTGTTGATGGCGGCCTTCTTGATCGGAGTACCAGTGACCGTTTGGAAGATGTACTCAGCGGACGTTTGGAGATTGTCCAACCTAGCCCTGGTGAGAGCACATTCATTGACTAGAAAGTCAATTGCAGGAATGTGGGGCTGGGTAGAGCAACCGTAGGACTGTCTTCAACGAAGGAAGGAAGGTTGTTGGCAAACTTCTCTTGTTTGACGCTTTGAAGGCCTTCAGCGCTTCGTAGCTGCTGAGGATATTTCCCTTTGTTCCCGTTGAAGAGAGTACAACAGCAGTGGTGGTGGTCGACACCTAATGACAACAGAGACAGAGCAACCAAAAAGAGCTTTGGGTTAGATGAGGAATGAAAAGACATGTTATTTTACTTTGAGAGTATCACGAGGATTACTCTCAGGGATAATGTCATGTGGATCACTAGCCTGTATCTTAGTATGCCTGTAAGAGAAAAGTTGAGGTCCTGTTGTACTGGCTTTCCAAAGTTCAGATTGTCGAAACCAAACTGAAATTTGGACAACCTGTATTTCAACATCATCAGAGATAGGGACAACTTTCTCTGAATCATATGTTTGTGTGAGGACCAAAGAAGAGATGGTGGAAAAAGAAGAGAAGTCTATGAAAGTATTAACTGATCCAGCTTCAACGAAGCTAGCCATAACACTTTCAGTGACTGAAGATGAAAGTGAGGGTAGCGCTAAAGAAGCAGCAACGAACTTGAAAACCGTTGTTGTGGCTGTGGCTTTAGGTGGTGTTGGTAGTACACCTTTTTTCAGAGAGGGATGTCTGTTGAGAGACTCCCTTCTTTGGTTTCTTGGGTTTCGTTGCAATGGTCCTTTTGTGACCATCGGTTGGTTCCTTCCGTTTGATGGAGGTGTCTGGTTACTCACTGATGGGTTTTTCAGTAAGATAGACACTTGTGCTGCTCCTATAAAAGTTGCAGCATGTAAGGAGTCTAAGGAGCGTCACCTGAACGTTCTTCAATGTCCAGAGACGTCCTTCCTACCATGGAAAAGCTTTGCTTGTCCAACATTGGATATTCATCCTTGAAAGCACACTCTAGAATGGTAGCGAAGAACCTGGGATAAGGGATGACAGGGTTCTTCTTAGCAGCTTTCAATCTGCTGTACATGTCGCTGAAGATGTAGTGAACGAAGTTCAGCTTGTATCCTGTGCATAGAGCGAATCCGAGGTCTTGAAAATGCATGCTGGTCTGATCGTGAGAGACAATCTAAGAACTCAAGCACTGAATCCCTTAGGTGAAGATGTACTGCCAGCGAGCAGGGAGACGCTTCTTCTCCATCTTCGATCCCACAGACTTAACATCAGGGTTCTTCCAAGCGTAGCCAATAGAGTCCAAAAAGTCCTCTATTTTCTCCCTGGTGGGATTAGATGCCCACTGTTGATTCTTACCACTGGAGGGGAGGTGAAGGGCATTCCTGTGGATTCAAGAAGTGAATGCGAAGAGGCCATGATTGGGGATGGTGAAGGCAATAGCAGGGAGCTTAGTACGCTTGTCAGTGGTAGGCGTTGTGCAGTATGCCGTCTACCAGAGAGCCTCAAGGTGAGAGGTGATGCCTATTGGGTTGTGGACGAAGGCATACATCAGAGGGCAAGCGTTGATGAAAGTAGCACCTTCCACAAATTGAGGACGTTCAACAGAGATGTCCACAAGTCCCAGATAGTTGCAAGGCTTGAAGATAGCCTGTTCAGGGGTGGAGTTGTAGACACCAACACCCTCAAGGGCAACGTTGGCAGAGGTTTCAGCGATCTTGCTTGAAGAGGCCATTTATGTTTCATAAGTAAGAACACTAAACAGAAAAATCATGGTTTAATACAAAAATGTATAAACCAGAGTTTGGTACAAAGAATACCAAATGTAAGGAGAAATAAAACAAGTGTTTTGTTGAACAAGATCAAAATACTTATGGTTAAAAGAAAGTACCAAAAGATTGGTGAGTTTTGGTAAAAAAATAAAATAAAAAACAGATTTTAGAAGGTATAGAAGAGAAAAAATGGATTAAACTTCACCAAAATAGACTTTTGTTCTAAGGAGAAACTTAGAACAGGTTTTTGATAGAAAAAAATCTTCTGATTTAATCTAGATTCTTTATTTTATAAACCTATTTTGTTGTTTTTAAAATTTTTAGAACAATAGATTTGTTAGAGGTTGAAACAAGATGTTTCCAGTAGAAAGAATAAGGTTAGATCAAACTTTAAAGGTCTTCGAGAAGAAAAATGCACAAGTGTGTGTTTTCTGTGTTCTTGAAGAATGCTTGAAGATTCTTAGAATATCCTTGCTTGTTTGAGTGCAAATGAGCGCATAAAGAAGTAAATGAGGCGAAGATTTGCTTAAATAGCAACCGGAGAGAGAAAGGAATGCAAATAACTAAACGATTGTTTTAGTTTTTAGAAAAGTAATGATGACCTAGGCACGTCCCTAGAAAGGAGTTGGAGAGGGAAACGTCATGGTCCGTCGTGTGACAGATAAAGGTCTGACGTGTCCTTTTCTCATTTGAAAGATGAAAATAATTATCATTTAAAATTAATGTTAATCATTATCTTTAAATTCTTCATCAATAGACAATAATGGATTGTCAGTGATGGAGTTATCTCTTTAGATCCATTCACTGAATATGAAAATAGTCAGGGAGTGTAAGGGTTTAAAAGTTTATACCTGATCGAGATGATCCTAGTATCTCTGAATCAGAGTTCAGATAACGGAATATTGCAGACCATATTTGTATGTCACTGAATTTTGTTGGTCGTTGAATAAAATTTATTCAACGTTCAACATACCAAGTTCGCTGATGAGTAGATTGAATCTAGTCTCATCAAGAGGCTTGGTGAAAAGATCAGCGAGCTGATATTCAGTTGGTACAAAATGAAGTTCAACTTCCCCATTCATCACATGATCTCTGATAAAGTGATATCGAATCTCAATGTGCTTGGTCTTGGAGTGAAGTACATGATTATTTGCAATTGCAATAGCACTAGTGCTATCACAATTTTGGAGAGTTTGAGATCGTAGTCTCTGAGTTGATTTCTCATCCAAAGTATTTGAGCACAACAACTCCCAGCGGCTACGTACTCAGCTTCAACGGTAGATGTTGACACAGAGTTCTGCTTTTTTCTTGTCAAACTTATCAACTTACCAACTAGTAGCCGGCACTCGCCAGTGGTGCTCTTCCTATCTATTTTGCATTCTGCAAAATCACTATCAGAGTAATCGATTAAATCGAACCTTGAGCGTTTGGGATACCAAAGACCCAGATTAGGAGTTCCTTTCATATATCTGAAGATTTGCTTTAAATCGATGAGGTGAGATTCCTTCGGTTCACCTTGATACCGAGCACAAAGGCATGTAGAGTAAATGATGTCAGGTTTGCTCGCTGTAAAATACATCAGCGAACCAATCATCCCATGATAAGCAGTGACATTGACAGGTTTACCATTTGGGTCCTTATTCAATGTCAGAGGAGGTGCCATGGGGGTCTTCATTGTTGAGCATTGATTCATATCAAATTTGTTAACCATGTCTTGAACATATTTACTTTGACAAATGAAAATTCCTTTGTCAATTTGCTTAACCTGCAAGCCTAGAAAATATATTAGTTCACTCATCATACTCATTTTATATTCTTTTTTCATTCTTTCAGTGAAACAAGTGCATAATTCAGGTCTTGTGGCACCAAAAATAGTCATCGACATATATTTGAGCAAGAATTGTATGACCTTTATGTTTTCTTAAAAATAAAGTTTGGTCAATTTTTCCACGAATAAATTTTTCTTTTAGAAGAAATTTAGAAAGAGTATCATACCAAATTCCAGGATGGTTTGGGTCAGAGAAACCAGGAGGTTGTTCAACATAAACTTCCTCGCTGATATTTCTATTTAAAAAAGCATAACATCCATTTGAAAAACTTTGAAGTCTTTATGAGCATCATAAGGTAAGAAAAGTCTTATGACTTCTAATCTGGCAACAGGGGCAAATGTGTCATTATAGTCAATACCTTCTTCCTGTTTGTATCCCTGAGCAACAAGTCTAGCCTTATTTCGGATAATAGTGGCATTTTCATCTTGCTTGTTTCTAAAAACCCGTTTGGTGCCTATCACAGTTTTATCAGATGGGCGAAGAACAAGATTCCAAACTTTGTTTCTACGAAACTTAGTTAGGTCTTCTTGCATGGCAGAGACCAAATTAGGATCAGAGATAGCTTGGTCTATCTTCTTAGGTTCAGAGAGAGAAATGAAGTTTACATAGAGACAAATACTACATGTACCTCTACGAGTTTTGATACTTGCATTTGAATAACCAATAATTTGATTTATTGGATGATTTACGGTCTATCGCTGAGCCGGAGGTTGAGGAGAGTGATCAACAATAGATTCAGCGACTTGTTCTCCTTCAGGGATAACCTTGGTTTCATCAACCTGTAGTTCGCTATTTAATATCAATTTTGGAGGAGACTCAGAGAATTGATTAGTGGAAGATGAAGCTTGGTTATTCACTCAAGAATTTTTTAAAGAGGCATCAGAAGGAGGATATTGATTGAGAGGAGTGATTTTGATCCCTGAAGATGGATCGCTGCTTAGGGTAGGCAGATCACGGATTCCATTATCATTTGTTTCGGCATTTGGTTGATTGCTGAAATAAGTTTCATGTTCCCCATAGTGAGATTTCATCCATTCATTCCACTCCTCATCTTCTTCAGGGATAGGAGGAGAATTAGTTGGACGAGATTCATCAAAGTTGACGTGCATGGTGTTGGTCCATAAAGGGTCTAAAAGAGTTCTAGAATATAGATACAGTTTGTAGAAGGGGGGGGGGGGTTGAATATAAACATACAAATTTTAGTTTTTGAATAGGTTTATATTGCATAAACAAATTTACACTTACAAGCAGAATTAGAACAAGTTTAAAACCTATTCTATTGTAACTAAGAAACACTAAGATTGATGCACAAGAAGATAAAGAGAAAGAATAAAGAGGGTCTAGGGTTTAGAAATAAGCATGCATAAAATGAAGAAGATATATTCACTTTATTTATACCCGTTTGCATTTAATGCAAGACAAAAGGTATATGCCACGTGTCAAGCTTGGATAGGAAACTTATCCTTGCTAATAAGACATCCATGTTTTTTGCCGAATATGAACAGTAACATATTACATATCATGGGGACATAAGAGACAATCCGTACGTCCTTTTCTGACAAGGTAAAAGGTTTGACTTTTGTGCATCGAGGATAAGATCATTATTTAATATTGTAAATGAAGCTTCAGTTGATCGCTGATACTGAATATTCAAGGATGAACTTCAGTATCGTTGAAGCTTCACAAGACTTCACACTTTGATTAGATAATCTATGCTATCGTTGAACCGCTTCAGTTCATTTAGCTAATTATCTCTTTCTTCAGCTATGGTCTTCGACTTTTTGCTGATCTTCGGCGATCGTTGATGGCAATTAGCGTATGCTATCGCTGAATTTGAACTAAAGCTTATACAATGGAATTTCACTAAGTATACAAAAGGAGTCATATTCAAATCATTGAGAGGAGTTATGATCAACAATCCCCCCCCTATTTGATTATGATTAAGCAACTTAAGAAAAATTTGAAGTAAATTTTCTAACTACTAATTTGTAGAATTTTTTTCAACTAGTCTACTATCTGAATTGAGTTTCATTTATAAGGATATGAAAGTACAATTTTTACAAGTAAATAAGCATAAACTACATTCACTGATTGAACGTTTAGAGTGAGAGTTCAGTGAGTGAGAGAAGTTAAAGAAAATAGAACTCTTATGTTCATTGTCCTTTTTACCGTTTTCAGGGATCTTTTCAGTATGTAGATGGAGTAAAGTTCTCTAAGTGGATTTCATTTAATAGAATCTGAAGACATTACATGGAAATGAAATTACAATAATAAAGTAAAGTACTTGTACACTGAAGAATTATTACAAAGGAAGAGAAATCTAATGACTAATCAGAGAGACTTTCATTTCTTCTTTGTAATTCATTTTCATAGATCATTTTCTGTCGATTCATCAGAGGGGTATCTGACCAGCAGCGCCATAGCATGATCTTTATGAAAGAGGATGGGGGCCTTGTATACATCTTGGTTTCTGAGGAGTCCTAAGAACCCTTCATTATTCAAGTAGACCATACCAGGTTCAGGTAGTGTAATGATTTCATTTTCTTAGTATCTTTGATCCTAAGGGAGAGAGGAGTTCAACATTGATACATCAGGGATTTCGAGATGACCGAGAATGCTTTTATAAGAGAAGTTGATGTCATTCTCATTTTTTGAACTTGAACCTCCTTCAGCATTTGATCTTCTTTTTCTGTTGGCTCAGGGTGAGGAGGAACTTGTATATGTTGAGACATCCTTTGCAGCAGCTAATCCATGGCTTTTTTCACCACATCTTTAAATTTTGATTTGGAACCCTGAATGGCATCTCTGATTTCTAGCCATTCAGTGTATCCATAGATCCTTAAGAACCTAGCTTCTTCTCTCTCATTTATGGTTTGCCTAGTCATTTGTACGTATACCTTTTGTAGGTTCCAGATTTCTTTTTCAATGACTAATTGAGGATTTCATATATCAGAATATAAGCGGAAGCAATTTGATATCAATTAATCAACAGTAATAAAAACAATATATAAATGAAGAACATATTAACTTTGTATTATAACCTGAGAATCGATTACAAGTACTTGAGAGTTATGCGCAATATGTTCTTCACGAATGATCTTAGATTGACAACTATTACATTGAAAGTACAGATCTATTTATATGATTACAACAAATTAGAAGTCAACACTCAAGCCTGTTACATTTTGCCACGTTAGATAGGAGCGTCTAACTACTTCTTGTTGTAAACAAGACATATTGATGTTGGCTGCCACGTCATCACATCCTTCCATCTTTGACTCATACTTCAAAAAGTCTAACAATCTCTCCCTAAGTATGAAGTCAAAAGAATGGAATTAGATCATTGGTAGTTGTCTCAGAAAGGATCGACAGAAGAAATGATTCTTGAGATGTTATCAATGAGACTTCTGATTTTTAAAAGTCCTTCAAGTCTGTCTTCTATCTTCTTGGAAACTTCTGGATCAATATTGTTTACATCAGCTGCAGCATAGCACTTAGCAATGTAAATGACATTTGAAGAATACTTGTGAGCTTCTTTGATTCAAAGAAAACTCTTTCTGTCCGGCCTTTTGAAGAGGACACCTTCTTCTGGTTCAGTTAAAACTCTGCCTATTCTCATGTTGATGATGTCTTCCAAGTCTTCATTCGAGGCAGAGATTGCTAAATTGTCCATCTTGTAATTCAGACCAGTTTGAAAGTCCATATGTCTTTTATATCTAATGTAAGATTTCATACATTGAATTATTCTTGAATATGTGACCTGGTCTTGAGCATCCTTTCTCTTGGTCATTTGAGTGTTCATAAAACTTTCCAGAAATATAAGATCAGAGGGATGGATGGATAGCAATTCATTATCACAGAAGTAATAAGTCTTGCTCTTTTCTCTTATCACCTCATATATTATATACCAAATTGCTTGTGTTTTCAAACTACTCTCTTGTTTGGCACGATAGAGTATACCTTCTTTTTTTCTTGTCCGTGAGCCATGAATTTATCTTTTACCTCATTGCTGACATTATAGCTGTTCGAGAAGTTTGGTAACATAAGAAAGATTTGTTGATCCACAGGAGCGTACATGTACTTTTTTACGACTTCAATAATTGGAAGATCAAATCTACCAATTTTCTTAAGTCTTTCCTTGTTTTCTTCCTTCTGTTTTTGTACAGCCTCAGCTATGGATTTCTCTTCATAAGCAGTTGCCTTTTCTTCTTTAGCCTTTGCCTTAGCTTCAGTTTCAGCCTTTTCAGCTCTTTCTCTTTCAATTCCTTGTTTTTCAATGTCAACACGTTTTTTGTCTTCTTCTGCTTTGGCTCTAGCTAATCCGGCTTCGTGCTTAGTTCTTTTCTTCTTTTGCTTTTGATTTTAACTCGGCCTCTCTTTTCGCTTCTGCCTTTAGTCTGTCTAAGGCTTCAAGTTTTGCTTTGGATGCCTCAGCTCTGGCCTTAGCTTCTTTAGCCTTAGCAATTTCTGCTTCAATTGATGGGGAGTGAGGAACATGTCTATTATTTCCAATAACCTCCAGAAGAAACTTTGCTATTTCTGGATCCTTTGGAAGGGGACCAGAGTGGGTAGCTAAAGGGGTTGGAGTCAGAGGAGTTTGCTTTAAAGGTGGTTGTTGCTTGTCAGAAGGAGTAGATGTAGAAGTTTGATTCTTGTCTGGATTTGAGCTTTCAGCATCAGTAGCAGATTTGGCTTTCTTCGATTCTTGTGCTTTCTCCCCCTTCTGAGAATCAGGATCCTGATCCTCAGACCTTTTCGTTTTAGTTCTGCTCTTCTGCAAGCCCGTTCCTCCTTGGCCTTTTTCTTGGCGTTGAATGCTTTAGAAATAGAACTGACCATAGTTGTAAGCTGAGATAGCGTAGTTTCCATTGAAGAGAGCTTTTGATCAACAAGAGAAGAGATGGTCGTTGCTTGTTCAGATTGAATACCCAGAAGAAGAGTATGATTATATTAATGGATAATTTTAGACCTTCCATAGATCTCTGATGTTTATCAGCAAAATCCTGAAACGTTGCATTTGTGACAAACTTAGAAGGTGTAACCGGTTCATCACCAACACAAAGAGCCCCTTTACTCTCGCATCCAGAGAGGCCCTCCACACCTATTATCATGTTGAGTGTGGGGGGACTTCCGACCTGTCTTTGAGGGATGTTATTCACAGGCACCTCTTCGGTTGTTCTGATTGTTTCAACATAGTCCTCATCATCAGAGGATGAGGTGCTGAAGACAACGTGCTTACCTTTATGGATTGTAAACACCCCGGTAAGTGGTGCACCTTGTTGCTGTAACCCCTCTGATGGGATTTCATCAGCTCCTAACTAATCAGAAGATATGGACGTATCTCCTGTGTTATCTATGACTGTCGGTCTCGGAGAAAGCGCCACTCTGTGTAGGAAGAGGCGAGTTCTGGGGCAAATGAACTCTTATGTTATCATCATCATCCTTTTGAGAGGATGATGAAGAGGAGGTGGTTTCCCCAGCAGTGCTTGATTCATAGGATTGAGAACTATCCTCTGAATGGATTGTTTCTGGGTGGATTGGACTGGGAGGTCCTTGGCATCTTCCTCAACAAATGAGGTTACCCTTTGGGATGTAGGAGAGATTCGCTCAAATGTGTCTCTATGGACATCTTCAGTGCCTTCTTTCATCAAGAGGTCGACATGGGTAGAAACACTCGAAGGTTCACTCATATTCTTTTCAAACTCAGCCTCACTGAACCCCTCACCATCTAAAACTGGCTCTAAATGCTTTGGGGTAGGAATTCTTTGTTCTGAGAAAACCATAGAGCATCTAACGGATTTCAGATAAGGAGAGCTAGATGGGATTAGGTCATTGCTGTCGATGGTGGGCCTGTGAGAGCTCATTGAGGAAATCTTGCAGAAAGGTTGTACTAATGGAGCTTCAAGTGCCCCAATTGCAGGGCATGTTACCATAGATAAGAAACGGGGAAACATTAAGGCTGGAAGAGGTTTTCCTTGAGTTTGGTGAGAGACTTTAGTATGCACAGCTGCTTTGATTTTCTGGCAAATGAGGCTTGCATAATCCAAAGGGCGGTTGAAGTACATACCATACATGTTGGTCAGAATATTTCTGCTAGCTTGATCGAGGGACCCAATTTTGCACGTGAGGTTCTTGTTCAAAATTGAGACCAAGAGATTCCACATTGGGGGTAACTTCTTTCTCTTAAATTCAGAAAGTTTGGTTAGGGTTTCATTGTAGCCAAGAAAATTGATGGACGAGAGTAGGGATTCAGTAGATGGGTCCTGTTCTAGGGCTGGATTTGGCATCAAGTGACCATCGATTTCCACATTAGATTGAGGAAAATGAAAATACCTGGCTAATTTCATTTTGGTAATGGGTATTTGCACAACGTTGTCAGTCTGATCCGGATGGCAGAAACTTCCTAGTAACGTTTCTTAATCACGAATGTACATCGATTTCCAAACTTCCTGAACATAAATTTCATGGATATTTGGGTTTGTCAGAGTTAGGGCTCGATTCAATTGATGCTTTTGGAGGAATTCGACCATGACCCTGAACTCGGCCGGATAGGTATTAGGATCGAGAAGAACCTGCACATTGTTCGCTTTCAATGGCAGTTTGACTATCAGAGCATTATCTGCAGTGGAATCAACGAGACGTCCTTCGTCATCGTTGAGGGTTGGATTAGCAAGTCGTGAAGCCATTGATGAGAGGTGGGTAAACTGGTGAGTAGATTCGTGAGTAGGAGAATATGAATAGTAAAAGTTGCGAGGAAGAAGACGAATTTCTGAAATTGGGGGTTTTATATGAGAGAGAATGTGAACAATTGGGAATGGGAAGGGGTTTTAGTTTTGGGGAAAGGAAGAAAAATGGTTCAGGTGTGATGATGTAAGCAAGCAGGCGTGGATACATGCAGTCACACGTTGGGTGACACGTAGAAAGTTTAAAGGCGTGCTAATGATGATTAAAGCGCGATATTTAAAAAGATAACTGAAGGGTTTATCGGCTTAAAATCGGTTGATTATCCCAAAAGAAAATAAAAAGAAATTAATAATAAAAATTGTTTATTAATCAAATAAAATTTTCATTTCAGTTGATTAAAACAATTTTTGAGAGTAATTAATCTTTTTATTTAAATTTAAAATCAGTCATTCGGTAAATATAAAATATTTTGAACCAAATGAAAGTTTAATTTTCCATGACAAGAATAATAAAAAAAATTAAAACTGAATATATAGATTTTGAATTACCTTGACGGTAAGAGTTAATAAAATAGATATATTCAATAAAATTTTTAAGAAATATTGATTCATAGAAAAGTATTTTGAAAACATGTCATCTAGAAGTATCGTCTATAATAAATTTGAAATGAATCATAAAAATTCTGAGAAACCTTGACGGCAAGAGAAACACAGAATAAGGAGATTCAGATAAAACTTAAATAGAAGAACAATTCAGAAGACAGCTAACCAGAGTTAGACTTTTGAAAAGCTCCCCCTTGAATAGTAAACCCCCCCTTAAATAATGAACTCCCCCTAGAATGAATCGAAAAGCTCCCCCTTGAGTGCTTAGAGTTAAGCTTCTTCCTTTGCTTTTTGCAATATGCGCTTTGCTGATATCACTTGGAAGGAAAAAAAATCATCTGAATAATGAAGGTCAAAAGCGTTCGGAGGCTTCTGATGGCTTCTAGAAAGTTACCAGAATTAATCAGAGACCTCTGGACAATTTTGATCAAAATTTTTTTCCTAAGTGAATGATATTACATATTAAGCATTCCCAACTTGCTGATTAAAAAATTAAACCGCTTCTCATCCAGAGCTTTGGTGAAAATATCAGCAAGTTGATAATCAGTAGAGACAAAATACATTTCTATAGTGTCCTTTTCTACATGATCTTTGATAAAATGATACCTGATATCAATATGCTTAGTTTTGGAATGTTGATCTATGTTTTCAGTAATGGCAATTGCACTCTCTGAATCACAAAGTATGGGTATCTTATCATAAATCAAACCGTAGTCTCTGAGTTGAGTCTTCATCCAAACAACTTGAGAACAACAGCTAGCAGCAGCAACATATTCAACCTCTGCAGTAGATGTTGAAACACAATTTTGTTTCTTGGATGTCCAGCTGATAATCCTATTACCTAGAAGTTGAAAGCTACCAGAGATACTTTTTCTGTCCAGCTTACAACCTGCATGATCAGAGTCTGTATATGCCATTAAATCAAACCCAAAATTTTTAGGATACTAGAGACCCAAAGAGGGAGTTCCCTTTAAGTATCTAAAAATTCTTTTGACAACAGCCAAACGAGATTCTTTTGGATTGGCTTGATAACGAGCACAAAGACAAGTGGCAAACATAATATCAGCCCTACTTGCAGTTAGTACAGAAGAGAACCTATCATACCTCTGTAGCCCGTGATATCAACTGATTTCCCAAAAAGACCAGGGCCTAGTTTCATACTAGGAGAGATAGGTGATTTCATAGAAGATAAATATTGAAAATGAAATTTCTTTAACATGTCAGAGACATATTTGGCTTGATTAATAAAAATACCAGAGGTACTTTGCTTAACCTGGAGTCCTTGAAAGTAAGTTAATTCTCCCATCATACTCATTTCAAATTCCGTTTCCATCAATTAAGAAAACAAATCGACTTCTGTTTGACGAGTAGAGCCAAATATTATATCATCCACATATATTTGAACTATAGTTAACATACCTTTGCCTCTTTTGATGAATAACGTGGTATCAATCTTACCTTTTTCATAACTTTTGCTAATCAGAAACTTGAATAAGCGTTCATACCAGGCTCTGGGTGCTTGTTTTAATCCATATAGTGCTTTATCAAGAAGGTATACATATTTTGGATGTCTTGCATCTTTAAAGCCAGCAGGTTGTTCAACGTACACTTTTTCTTTGAGATAACCATTCAGAAATGTACATTTGACACCCATTTGATATACTTTAAAGTTTTTGTATGCAGAGAAAGCCAGAAATAATCTTATCGCCTCTAGTCTTGCAACAGGAGCAAATGTTTCATCATAATCAATACCCTCTTCTTGACAATAACCCTTAGCCACCAGACGAGCCTTGTTTCTGATAATAATTCCGTCTTCGTCCTTTTTATTTCTGAAGACCCGCTTAGTACCAATAGCAACTTTGCCTTTTGCTAACGATACTAAGTTCCAAACCTTGTTACGTTCAAACTGAAGTAACTCCTCCTGCATTGCCTCTACCCAGCTAGGTTCTACCAAGGCTTCATGAACTTGCTTAGGTTCGATCATACTAAGAAAGTTTACGTAGAAAGCTTTATTTGCTGTAGCAGATCTTGTTTTGACACCCTCAGATGGACTACCAATGATAAGATCTGGAGTATGTGATTTAGTCCATTTCTCATCCTTGTTTGTGGTATTGGTTGAGCCTGAACTTCTGTGGCAGAAGATGAAATAACTTCATCTGGAAATACTGATTCTGAATCTCTTGATCCTAAAGTCTCCCCCTCAGATGATGGAACAGAAGAAGCTTCTAGACAATCAGATGATGGAACGGGAAGAACAGAAGGGAGTGAAGAGCTTGGTTCAGAAGAAGTAGGACCAGAAAGAGTTATGCCTGAGGCATGAAGAACATCAGGAATACTCAAAGATGGGGTTGTTAAAACAGGTTCTGACAATATTTCTTCGCCCAGAAAATCTTGAAAAATAACATCAATCTCGGATTCTCTGGATTCTGAAAGATAGTCAGAAGTAAAAGTATTAAGTTTGAGGTCTGAACTGGATTATTCGGAATTCAATTGAGTTTGATCATCAAATTCAATGTTAATACTTTCCATAATTGTTTTTGTACGTAAGTTAAAAACACGAAAAGCTTTAGAATTTAAATAATAGCCTAAGAATTTAGCTTCATCTGATTTTGGATCAAACTTGTCAAGTTTGCCTTTGTCATTTAAGATAAAACATCTGCATCCAAAAATATGAAAAAAATTGACAGATGGTTTTCTTTTATTTATGAGCTCATAAGAGGTTTTGAGAAGCCTCTTGACGATAATGGAACGATTCTGAGTAAAACAAGCAGTGGCTACGGCACGCCGAAGTGAATGGGAAGTCCGGAAAGGCAAGCATCGTTACATCGCTTCAACCAAGGTTCTGTTGCGACGTTCAATGACACCATTCTGTTGAGGAGTGCGTACAACAGAGAAGTTCTGAGTAATTTCATTTGCAGTAAAGTACGCTTCAAGCTTGACATTCTTGAAATCAGTACTATTGTCGATTCTAAGTTGTTGCATCTTTTGGTGCAGAAGAACTTGAATTTTGGTCATCATATTCTGGAGAACGATAGGTACATCTGACTTCTATCGAACAAAAGCAAGCAAAGTATACCTGGAAAATTCATCAATAAGTACCAGGATATACTTTTTACCAGAAAGACTCTGAATTGCAATGGGACCACAGAGATCGACATGTAGCAATTGCAGAGGTCTAATGCATGAATGATCACTTTTTGTTTTATGAGATACTCATTTTATCTTTCCCATTTCACATGCAGGGCAGAGGTGATCTTTTTAAAAATGAACTTCTGGAAGTCCAGATACCAAATTGTTTTACAAGCATCTCAAGATTATCAAAGTTTAAGTGAGACAATTTATGATGCCATAACCATGCAACTTCACTCTTTTTAGAGATAAGACATAAAGTTTCTGTACCATCCTTGGAGGTGAAATTCATCATGCAGAGGTTACCTTTTCTGTCTGCTCTCCAAACTTCCTCACCTGCCTTAGAAAATAAGTAGCAATTTTTTTCATCAAATACGACAAGTATCTTAGAATCATAGAGTTGACTTACTCTTAGGAGGTTATGTTTCAATCCAGAAACATGAGCTACTTTAGATAAGGTAACGTTACCTTCCTGTAAAGTACCGTAGCCTTTAATCTGACCCATACCATTGTCACCAAACGTTACAGCTCCACCACATTTATCCTTGAATTGGGAGAGTAAGTTTCGTGAACCAGTCATGTGCCTCGAGCATCCAGAGTCAAGATACCAGATATGCACACGCTGTTTCAACAATCAAGAGCAGAGTTTCTTAGGTACCCATTTCATTATGGGTCCTTTAATGTTAGTTTTTGTTTTGTCAACCTTTTTCATTTGCTCTTGATTCGATTTAACAGGAGGTAAAGGCTGATTGTTTGTATTTTTTGTTTTATTGTTATTGAAGTACGAAAGGTTTGCATTTGATGGATTTGAAGTCCGCGAGAAAAATTGTTTTAATTTTAAGAATAAGGAAAAACATTCAGAATTCTGAAACATAGAAGATTGTATTGAATTTTCATTGCGATAATGATAATTACAATTATTCTTAACACTGTCTTTTCTAGTATCAGTTGTTCTAAAGAACTTCCTATCTAGACTAGACTTATGTTTAGAATCTGAGATATTCTTCAACGGATGTTTCTTCAGATTTACCTTCTCAGAAGCTTTTGAATTTACTGAAACAAGAACAGAGAGATTAGATTTCCATTTACATTTCGAACATAAGAAAAGTTTTGGAGGATAAGATTTAGGAGTTTGGATAAGAATCTTCTTTTTCAAGTTCAAGACAAAATTTAGCGTTCAGACACATTCCTATAAAATTTGGATGTATTAATACAGATTTTCGTTGTTTAGGAGGAACAGAGAAAATCGGAATTCCACTGGAATGTTTCTGAACATTCTTTCCAGAAGCTCTTATCCCCTGAGATTCATTAGTATACAGAAATGGTGGATCTTTATTTTTGATAACCTCTGGAGTTTTAGCATAGATAGGAGGATATTGATTTTCGAAGTGATAAAGATATGTTTATGAATTATCAAAGAAATCCTCACTTTGATCATCATTTTCCCAAGGATACGTGGTGTCTTCTAAATCCTCTTGAACTTCAGAAAGATGTAAGTCAATAAAAGAACAAGGAAAAATCTCTGGATTGTTTTCTAAATCTTTTTGTTTACTTTCATTTTCACGTTTAAAACAATTATCTAGAGTTAAGAGAATATCATTTTCAAAACTAAGTCTTAGTTCTTCTTCTGCTTGGGTAGGAATAAATGCATCAGCCTCTGGATTCAACGTTATATGAACATTTGAACCAAATCTGAAAATATCATCCTTCTTCTAAATTTTATTCAGATCAACGTTAGTTTTCCCAGAGGAATATATAATATGCATTTTTAAACTTAAGTTTTCGTTGATGATGACCATTTTCATATTTAGATCGTTTAAAGCTTGATTGTTCATATATAGTTGGAAACACAAGCTTCTGTTTTTGTCCCATACAAAAAACAGAATTCAAGGAAGACTTCTTTTCACACGTATAGGGATCTAAATCTTCAAAACCAATTCCAGATCTTCCTACTTGTGTATTTATTTTCTCATGAACTTTTTGAGCATCCAGATATCTTTTGATCTGGAGCGTTTTGTTTTGAAGTTCAATATGTAAAAATTCTCTTTCCTTTTGAAATTAGTTCAATATGTAAAAATTCTCTCCTTTTTTAACAAAACTTCTGTATCTTTCAAGATTTTAGAAATCTTTTCTTTTCAATATCGAGTTCTAGTTTCTCTTCTGTTAAGATATCCATCTCTCTTTTTATAAATATCTCTTTCCGTTTGTATTGTGGAAAGAGTTTTCTCAATACCTTTTCGTAACTTCTTTTCAATTGTAAGGTTTTGTTTGAGTTTATCAAAATTATTTGACACAAGCACAATTGTATTTTCAAGTTCAGATGATTCAGAGAAAGTACTAACCGGTGATTCATTCGTTTTTGCCATCCCACAAAACATGGCTTCATCACCGCTAGATTCATCTCCTAACCAATTCTCCTTTTCAGCATAATGAGCTCTTTCAATGACATTGTACTTGTATTTGTTCTTGTAGTATGTCTTGTCTTTGTCCAGTGCTCCTCTTCATTCCTTAGAGTAGTGTCCTGGTTTTCCGCATTTGTAGCATACATCCTTTTTCTTCTTCATTTCATCATCCTTTTTCTCTGTTTCAGATTTTTCAGATCTCTGAACCTCTTGCTTAGGAGTATAGGTAGAAGAACAATCAAATCTTCTATTTCCTTGAAACGACCTATTTCCAAACCTGTTTGTGAACTGTTTGGTTATAAGAGCCAAGGAATCAACAAATTCTTCTATTTCATCATCAGAATCAAAATCTTCTTCTGGAGTAGCTTCTGACATGAATGCCTTGCTTTTTCCTCTTCTATCTTCGCTTCTTCTTCTCGTCGTTCCCTTTGATTCTGAAATCAAGGCCAGAGGTCCACCTATAGTTGTTTTCTTTTGTACAACCTCCTTCTCATGAGCTTGTAGAGTTCCAAATATGTCATGTAGAGACCATTGCTCAAGATCTTGAGTTGCTTGTAAAGACATGGAGAGGTTTAAGCATTCTGGATTCAGTTTCTTTAGAAATAAGACATTATTGTCTTCCTTTGATCGAACAATATCACATCTTTTACATAGATTTGTCAGATTATTAACTCTATAAAAGTCTGTTCCATAGATTCATCAGCAATGGCCTGGAAGCTATTATATTCTTTCAGAGCCTGAGCTCTTCTATTTTTCTTCATTTATGCCCCTCCTTCCAGAAGATTTTCCAGCTGATCACATAGATCTTTGGCAGTTTCGCATGAGTCTAGAGATTGAAAAATCTCATTTGGAATTGCCATGATTAAGAGAGATTTAGCCTTTTTAGCTAATTCAACCTTCGCTTTTTCATCATCTGACCAGTTACTTCTGAGCTTTAAAACTTGCCTAGCTGGAATCTCATCAGTATTTGTTGTTGTTGGAATTCGAGGAATGGTCGTCATGGGAACCAGAGAACCATTTTGAATGATTGGAAACAGATCAGCATCCAGTCCCTCATAAAAATTTACCATTCGTATTTTCCATTGAGGATACTCATCACGTATGAGAGTAGGAGGTTTCGTCAGCGATCCGGAGGTATAAACAACATTCAGATTTGAATTTTCCATTTGTTCGTAGAAAACAGAGAATCGAGAAGGATATAATGAAAAATTGTTTTGAAATTTAGAACAAAAAAACTTCAATTGAATTGAACAACAGGATGATCGTCTTACTAATTCTTCAAAATTTTAACTACAATTACCACAGTTTTGGAGAAAATTATTATGAATTAATAAAATCTCTTAGAACAGGGTGGAATTATGAACAAGAAATTACTGTTCGAATGAAGAGAGATTTTCAAATTGAGGAGATCTAATAATCAACAGATTGATTAGATGGCTCTGATACCAATTGTAGGTTCCAGATTTCTTCTTCAATGACTAATTGATGATTTCATATATCATAATATAAGCGGAAGCAATTTGATGTCAATTAATCAACAGTAACAAGAACAGTATATAAATGAAGAACATATTAACTTTGTATTATAACCTGAGAATCTATTACAAGTACTTGAGAGTTATGCGCAATATGTTCTTCACGAATAATCTTAGATCGACAACTATTACATTGAAAGTACAGATCTATTTATATGATTACAACAAATTGGAAGTCAACACTCTAACCTATTACATTTTTCCACGTCAGATAGGAGCGTCTAACTGCTTCTTGTCGTAAACAGGACATGCGGATGTTGGTTGTCACGTCATCACATCCTTCCATCTTTGACTCATACTTCAAAAAGTCTAACACCTTTGTACCACCTTTTTTGGAGTGTCTCCCTTGGATAGTTGCATGAATAATTTTGGCATCAGATCTTCGAAAATTCAGCCTATCGGTGCACCAACGAAGCTCTTCTTCTCTCTGATGTGTGGCTTCAGCGGATAGTGCACTTAGGATCTTTTCTTGAGCACGAATAGGATTTATATTCAAGTTTTCTTGTGCAAGTTCTCTCTGCGCAAGAGCTTCAGCGACCATTTCACTCTTTTTCAATTGTTCCTTCTCCGCTTTGTCTTTAGCAGAGTCTTCCCTGAGAGTCTTCCTTGCTAGAGAAAGATCATTTTCAGTCTGCTTGATCTTTTCATCCCTGATTCTCTATGCTTCAAGTGCCTGTGCTCTCTCTTCCTTGGACAGAAAGTAGAATTCATCCACCATCCTTATTGGTACAGCGTCTTCAGGTTCAGCATGAGGCACCCTTATTCTTTGTGCTTCAAATTCCTTAAGGAAATTTATTTGCCTTTCTTCTTCTTCAGGATCACTTACTATTGGCTTCTGAATGCGACGCCTGGGAACTAGACTTTCTTCTTCTTCAGAGTCAGTTTCCACTTTGTACATAAACTGCTCTTCAGAAGAAGGTTCCTTCCTTGAAGTGGAGTCCTTTGGGGGACAAGACTCGCTGAGAATGGGAGAAGGAGAAAGAGGTTGGTCAGAGCCAAAGTCTGGAGGTGAGTAGGAAGGATAGGTTGGAGGTTCAGATATGGGAGTTTTAGTGATTAGGGGAAGAGTTACCACTGCAGCGATCTCCCCCTAAGATGTTGGAATGGTGGCTTCGACATCCACCTGTTTTCTTTTGCCTGATTGGCTGGACGGATCCTGAGAAGGAGTTGATCCGTCCCCCAAAGGCTCTCTGTAAACGACCTCAAGCATGAAATTGCCTAGGCATGAAAGTGCTCGAAGGCACTAGGACGGATGTCATCATCATCATCATCTTTTCTTCCCCCATAGTGAGGGATGTCTTCATTTTCTTCATCCTCCTCGTCTTCATCCTCTTCATCTTCTTCCACTACTAATTTCTTTTCAGCAGCAGTGGAGGGAGGATCTCGCTGAATATAAGGAGAGACTGGATTCTCAGAGAATCTCTCATTTGTTTCTCTGATGATCTCATCAGCGAGCTCCTTGGCACATCTCTCCTCCTCTATGTTATCAGCTGGAAGAACATGCACCATCATTGTATGGACATTCGAAGCAATGTCCTTCAGAGCGGAAGAGTGTGCTTCCTAAGTCTGAACCACCTAGTTCAGTGACGTCCGATCAATATCAGTGAAGGAAGTGTCTTCCTGAAGCTTGGCCAACATGTCAGACTGAGTTTTTATAATAGACCCAAGCACCCTATCCTGGGCTTCCATCTGAGATTCCAACCTGGCAATGGCTTGCTGATTTGCAAGGTTGTCAGCCATGATCGACTGAATGTCAGTGAAGACATTGTTGAAAGTCGCCTTTATCTCTGGAGTGCCGACGATGGTATGGAATATGTATTCAGCAGACGTTTGAAGATTGTCTACCCTAGCCCTTGTAAGGGCACATTCATTGACCAAGAAGTCAATTGCAGGGAATGTGGGGTTAGGGAGAACAACCTTTTGGATCTCCACGGCAAAAGGAGTAGAGGAGACCTTCTCTTGCTTTACCCATCTTAATTCAGCAGCCGTCTTTGGTTGCTGAGGAGATTTACTCTTAGCAGCGCTGGAGGGAGTTGTAGCATCGGCGACCCTGGAAACAGAGATCGTGGTTGCTGGTGTGGAAAGTGGAGGTGCAATCCCTGATGATGACATAGATAGAGCAGCCAAGAACAAATCAGGGTTAGATGATGGATGATAGGACATGTTTTTAACCTTAAGAGTCTCATGAGGATTACTCTAAGAGACAACTTGGACGAAAGTAGTGTCGAGAGGATCACTAGCTTGTTTCTCAGTGTGTTTGTGAGAGACAAGCTGAGGTCCTGTTGTAATGGCTTTCCAAAGTTCAGATTGTCGAAAAAATATTGAAGTTTGGACAGTGTGCAATTCAATATCATCAGAGACAGGGACAACTATCTCTGAATCATTTGTATGTGTGAGGTCCAAAGAATAGAAGGTAGAAGAAGAAGAGAAGGCTGTGAGTGTAGTACCTGATCCAGCTTCAACGGAGCTGTCTATGACACTTTTAGTGACCGAGGTCGCTGAAAATGGTGGTAGAGCTGAAGAAATGGCAACGGCTTCAGAGACCGTTGTCGTGGCTGTGGCTGCAGTGAACGTTGGTAGTACGCCCGAAACAAGAATGGAAGTCTTTTGAGAGACCTCCTTCCTTGGCTTCTTTGCTGCTGGCTTGTGAGCAATGGTCTTTTTATGACCATCGATGGGTTCCTTGCGCTTGGAGGGAGAGGAGGTGTCAGGGATACTCACTGCTGGGTTTGGCAGTGAGATGGACACATGTCTCACTGCCTTGATTAGCTGCAACATATAGGGC
This sequence comes from Silybum marianum, assembly GCA_036898165.1. Lineage (NCBI taxonomy): Eukaryota > Viridiplantae > Streptophyta > Magnoliopsida > Asterales > Asteraceae > Silybum > Silybum marianum. The sequence continues at coordinate 15,965,969 of CM072533.1, forward strand.
GTGAAGGGAGCATCATCTTGGTGGACATTGATGTCCAGAGACTTCTTCCCTACCTAAGAGAAGTTTTGATTGGACACAGTGGGATAATCACCTTTGAAGGTCTCTTCCAGAATCGTGGCAAAGAATCTGGGGTAAGGGATGAATTAGTTCCTCTTTGCAGCTTTCACCTTGTTATGCATATCGCTGAATATGTAGTCTGCATAGTTCAGCTTGTAGTTTGTGCAGAGAGAAAATTCAAGATCCTGGAAAAGCTTGCATGCTTGGTCATGGGAACCAAACTTTGAACCCAGACATTAAATGATTTGGGTGAAAATATACTGCCAGCGACCCGGAAGACGCTTCTTCTCCATCTTCGACCCTACAGTCTTGACCTCAGGGTTCTCCCAGATATACCCAATAGATTCCAGGAAGGCCTCTATCTGTTCCTTAGTGGGCCTAGAGTCCCAAGCTTCATTTTTCCCTCGGGAAGGGAGTCAAAGAGCAGACCTCAGAAATCCAGAGGTGAAAGCAAACTCACCCAGAGAGGGGATGACAAAACGGATGGCAGGTACCTTCCTTCCTTTGTCCGTGCTGATGGTTGAGCAGTGAGCAGTGAACCATAATGCCTGAAGATGTTCAATGATGCCCACTAGATTGTGTACGAAAGCATACATCAAGGGACACGCCTTGATGAAGGTAGCACCATCTTCAAAGTAGGAGCGTTCAGCGGGTATGTCAACCAGAGCAAGGTAGTTGCTGGCCTTGAAGGTAGCTTTCTCCAAATCAAATTGGCATACAGGGGCCTTGACGAGGACAATCTGATCAGCAACGTCCTTTGTGTTCTTGCTTGAGGTGGCCATTTTTGTATTAAACATAGGGACATCAAACAGAAAAATCATGGTTTAATACAGGTGTAATAAACCAGAATTGTTTTGGTACAAAGAATACCAAGAAAATGTAGAAGAAAACAAGTTTTTGATGAACAAGGATCATAATACTTGTTAGTATCACAAGGTTTTTTTGAAAGAAAAACATAATAAAATACAAGAAAATACCTTAAAAAGGTCTTCTGTTCTAAGTTAAACCCAAAACAGGTTTTTAATAAAAAATATTGGGGTTTTGAAGAACACGATCACATTTGTTTTTTTATTTAAACTTGATTTAAGTTTAACGTTTTAAAGTTAAAAAGAATGTGATAATCATCATTGAGGTTTTTAAGGAAGACAAGGGTTAGATCAACCCTTAAAAGTGAGAAAATAAGACAAATGCACAAAGTGCGTGTTCTTGGTGTTCTTGAGGAGAGCTTTAAAGATTCAAAGTAAATTCTTGCTTGAGAGTAATGAGCGCGTAAAGGATCAAATGAAGATGTGAAATGCTTAATCAGCATGAGTTGAGAGAAAGGATAGCTAAACGACGATTTTAGCTTTTCGAAAAAGTAATGATGATCGAGCACGCGTTTCTGGATGGGAGTTGGTAAGAAAACGTCGTGGTCCGTCGTGTGTCAGATTTTGGTCTGATGTGTACTTTTTTTATTAAAAAATAACTGAAAATGATTATCAGTAAAATGTTAATCATTATCCTTTAAAATTCTTCATCAATAGACAATAAAGGATTCTCAGAGATAGATTTTGTCTTTTCAGATTCATTCCCTGAGAAATAAGAACTCAGGGACCGAAAATAGTTTAGAAGATAATACCTGAGTGAGAAAACACAGATATCGCTGAATCAGAGCTCAGCGAATGGGAAGTTTGAAGGCTTTATTTGTATCACTAAATGTTGTTCACTGAGTAATAAATTATTCAGCGTTCAACATACCAAGTTCGCTGATAAGTAGATTGAATCTAGTCTCATCACATGATCTCTGATAAAGTGATATCAAATCTCAATGTACTTGGTTTTGGAGTGAAGAATAGCACTAGTGCTATCACAATAAATAGGAATTTTAGAGAGCCTGAGATCGTAGTCTCTAAGTTGATTTCTCATCCAAAGGATTTGAGCACAACACCTACCAGCGGCTACATATTCAGCTTTAGCGGTGGAAGTGGACACTGAGTTCTGCTTTTTACTTGTCCAACTAATTAACTTACCACCTAGTAGCTGACACCCACCAGTTGTGCTTTTCCTATCAATTTTACATCCTGTAAAATCACCGTCAGAATAACCAATTAGATCAAATCCTGATTTTTTGGGATACCAAAGACCTAGATTTGGAGTTCCTTTCAGGTATCTGAAGATTCGCTTTACAGCGATAAGATGGGATTCCATCGGTTCAGCTTGATACCAAGCACAGAGACATGTAGAACACATGATATCAAGTCTACTCGTTGTAAGATATAGTAGAGATTCAATCATCCCACGATAGGCAGTGACATTGACTGGTTTCCCATTTGGGTCCTTGTACAGAGTCAAAGGAGGTGCCATATGGGTCTTCATAGCTGAGCATTGATTCATATCAAATTTATTCAGCATGTCTTTAACATATTTCCTTTGACAAATAAAGATTCCTTTGTTAGATTGTTTTATCTGCAAACCTAGAAAATATGTTAGTTCACCCACCATACTTATTTTATATTGTTTTTGCATTCTTTCAGCGAAACGAGTACATAATTTAGGTCTTGTGGAACCAAAGATAATGTCATCAACATATATCTGAGCAAGTATAGTATGATCTTTATGTTTTCTTAAAAAGAGAGTCTGATCAATTTTTCCTTGAATGGATTTTTCTTTAAGAAGAAATTTAGAAAGTGTGTCATACCAAGCTCTAGGGTCTTGTTTTAACCCAATAAAGAGATTTTTCAAGTTAAAAAACATAACCAGGATGGTTAGGGTCTGAAAAACTCGTGGGTTGTTCAATATAAACTTTCTCGCTGAGTTTTCCATTTAGAAAAACACTTTTGACATCCATTTGAAAAACTTTGAAGTCTATATGGCAGCATAAGCTAAAAGGAGTCTTATGGATTCTAAACGAGTTATAGGTGCAAAGGTCTCATCATAGTCAATCCTTTTTTCCTGTCTGTAACCCTGAACAACAAGTCTAGCCTTATTGCGAATTACAGTCCCGTTTTCATCTAGCTTGTTTCTGAAAACCCATTTCGTTTCTATGACGGTTTTATCAGAGGGTCTAGGGACAAGATTCCAAACTTTATTTCTACGAAATTCAGTTAGTTCTTCTTGCATTGCTGAGCTCCAACTGGGATCATAGATAGCTTGATCTATCTTCTTAGGTTAAGAGAGAGAAATGAAGTTAACATAAAGACATATATTACCTGAACCTCTACGTGTCTTGATACCCGCATTGGGATCACCAATATTTTGATTTATTTGGTGATTTGCAGTCCATCATTGAGCTGCTGGTTAAGGAGAGAGATCAACAGCAGATTCAACGACTTGTTCTTCAGTTTCTGGAATAGGACTTGTTGTTTTAGCAACAAGTACTTCATTCAAAATCAATTCAGGGTATTGATTTTCAGATGTAGTTTGGTTGTTCATGGAGGAATTTTATTGTCACTTATTGGATTTACATGAATTTCATCATCATTAGGAGGTTGATTGTTGAATTACAATTCTTCATCATAATCAAGATTATGAGAAGTATGAATAGGGCGAGATTCATCAAAGTTGACGTGCATGGATTCTTCAACGTGTTGTCTTTTTTTTGTTGAAGATTCTAAAAGACTTAGATACAGAGGAGTATCCAAGAAATATACCATCATCAGCCTTTGGATCGAACTTCCCCAAATGATCTCTTTCATTCAGAATGTAACATCTACACCCAAAAATGTGGAGATATTTCAGAGTGGGTCTTCTCCCATAAAATAATTCATAGGGGGTCTTCTAAAAACGCTTTACTATCAGGGTTCAATTTTGAATGAAGCATGCGTATTGATAGCTTCATCTCGGAACTGAGTTGGTTAGGTGTGATTCGTTGAGCATTGAGCGAGCCGCTTCAATGATAGTTCGATTTCTTCATGTCAGAGGATGCTCTAGAGATAAAGCACATGTTCTTAGAGTGAGAACTATTCATATTTATGACGTAAACATTCTCCACTCTTTTGCCTGTTAAGGCAAGCTTGTCATTGTAGTTAGTGACAGCACATCTATTCTTTAAGAATAAAACCTTGAAGTCTTTGTCACATAACTGTCTAACGCTCAAAGGTTGTGCTTTAGTCCCTCAACATAGGCAACACGAGTAAACGATGTAGCTCCGTTGGATAGAATTCCATATCTTTAGTGTATCATTTGCCATTTCCACCAAAGGTCACTGATGGACCAACTTCTTCCTTGTAAACAGAGAGCAAAGATTTTCTGCCAGTCATATGCCTTGAGCATCCGCTATCAAGGTACCATATACCTTTGGCACTCTGCATACAACAAAAAGATTAATTTTTTGAAGATACCCATATTACTATGGATCCTGCTTGGTTAGTGGAAGGAGTGGCGGAGGAGCTACTAGATGAAGAACTCTCTTCAATGGATATGTTCACCTTTGTTGGTTTTGCAACCTTGGTGGATATCGCTCTCATTGATTTATTAGCTTGAGCTAATTTATCAGCTAGTTTATCAGCTCTAGTAGCATTTGGACATTTACTTGCAATGTGGGTTGTTTCACCACAGTGATAGCACTTCCTATATTTAAAGGGTTTGGAATTTAAGGAATTTAAAGATAAAACAGGAACCTTTTCAGGGATAGGTCCAAGAATTACTTTGTCCATAGTCGTTGGAGGTATGACAACCTTTTCAGTGGTAGCAGTGGGATCAATCTTAATTTTGGGATTTGATCTCTGAGAAAATTCAGAGACTTTCTTCCAAGATTTAGGATTTCTCTCTGAGGATTTCTTGTTCTTCTTCTGAACGTTCTGCTTTCTAGCAACTTGGTCAAGAAACTCGTTCTTGATCACTTTCTTAGAGTTTAACACATAGATCTTCTCATTGAAATGAGGTTTCTGAAGAGAAGAAGAAGAAGTTGAAGAAGAAGGATCAGGAATAGAGGAGACAAACATTCCAAACTTAAGCATGGAACGGTCATTTTCATATTCTTTCCTTTCAAGGTTAAAGCCTAACCCACTTCTTACTTTCATAGGAATTTGGGCGTTGATGATCTTATTGACTTTTTTAGAAGCCTAACACCATCCTTCGATGGTGGCCTTTTCAGACTTAAGATCAGCGATGGACTTTACACTATCAGCAATAGCTTGCTGCTTCTCGATGCTTATGGTTTGATTTGCAAAGACTTGGTCCTTTAAGGTTTCCTCAATCTTTGAAATTTCTTTGATTTTTAGATGGCAATTTTTCAAATGCTCAGATAAATCAGTGTTAATTTTCTCGGTCTTAATCTTTCCGTTTAAAGCATTGTAAAAATCAACGGTCATGGCATCAAGGGCTGACAAGTTATTACTTTCAGAATTTAAAGAGATAGAGGGAATGGTTACCTGAGTAGAAGGAGACTCAGAGGAAGAAGTTTCAAAAGCTTCTTCAGCGTCATCTATTCTTGCCATTAGACATAAGAAGGCAAGATCTTCTTCATCCGAGCCAGACTCTTCAGAGGTCTTAGCCCAGCCATCTTCAGCATCCCAGTCAACTTCTTCAGCGATAAGGCCTTTGCCTTTTTACTGGTATTTCTTCAGATCTTTGTCTTTGTTTTTAGTTTCAAATACTTCTCCTTTTTACCAGAGATCTGGGAGGTGGTAGGTGCTGCAACTTTCTTGGATCTACATTCACTAGTGAAGTGACCTTTACGCTGACGGTTAAATCATATAGCTGAGGCTTTCTCAGCTTCTATAGTCTTTGGCTTCTCAGAGTCAGTGAGGTTCGAAGGTTTTCGAAAGTTGCCCTTTCTAGCAAATCTTTTAAAGTTGTTGGTTAAAAGAGATAGAGAATTATCAAATTCAGAGATGTCAGCATCAGTGAGTTGATCTTCGCAATCAGTTTGACCTAATTCAGTGATGGAGGTAATAGAAGATGAGGAAATATTTTTTAGAGGAATTGCCTCTGAAGTCACAACTGCCAAAGAAGTACTTTTGGCACCCTTGATTTCATTTATGAGGTTTTTCCTCAAAACTTGAGATTGTTCTTCATTTAAGAGCATTCCATATAATGCACTTAAGGAAAGAGTTTCGAGATTCTTTGACAATTTTAAGCATGTAGCGTACAATGCCCATTGATCAGGTAGTGCCTCCATGAACTTTGTCAGTATTTCAACATTAGAATATTCTCTGTTGACTGTTTTTAAATCAATCAGCAGACAGTTGAAACGCTGGTGAATTTGAAAAAGATTTCACCTTTATGATGCATAAAGCTCTCATATTGTTTTACAAGGTTTATGCACCTAGTGACTTGAACTTCAAAGGTTCCTTCATATTGAATACATAGAGTATCCCACATGGCTTTAAAAGTTCTTATTTTCATAACAGAATGATAAACTTCATCTGGTAAAGACATTGCTATTATAGATCTAGCTTTAGCATCAATAGCAACTTCTTTCTTGTCTTCCTCAGTCCATCGATCAGAAGTTTTTCTAATGCTCCTCTCAACGATGGCTGGAGTAGTAGTAGTGGCAGGAACACTTGATACTATAGTTGTAGGAATGAATGGTCCATTTTCTACATAGTATGGGATCTTAGGATCAGATCCCTCTAGACATAGAGACATTCTTTCCTTCCATAAAGGGAAATTATCATGGCTTAACCTTGGAGGTTTAGCTAAAGATCCATTATCGTTGTAGTTTGTATTAGGATTAGACAATTTAAAATAGTTTATGAGAAAATATTTAAAGATGGAAGAACAAACACAGCTCTGATACCACTTGTTGGTCCCTAAAAGGTCTACAAGAGTTCTAGAATATAAAAATAATTTGTAGAAGGGGGGGGGGGGGGTTGAATACAATCACACAAATTTTAGGTTTTAAATAAGTTTATATTGCATAAACAAATTTACAGTTTCAAGCGGAATTAGAAAAAGTTTAAAACTTATTCTATTGTAACTAAGAAAACACTAAGAATGATGCATAAGAAGATAGAAAGAAAGAATAAAGAGGGTCTAGGGGTTAGAAATAAGCATGCATAAATGAAGAAGATATCTTCACTTTATTTATACCCGTTTGCATTTAATGCAAAACAAAAGGTATATGCCACGTGTCAAGCTTGGATAAGAAGCTTGTCCTTGCCAATAAGACGGCCATGTTTTTGTCCGAATATGAACAGTACCATATCAGATATAATGGGGACATAAGAGACAATCTGTACGTCCTTTTCTAACAAAGTAAAAGGTTTGACTTTTGTGCATCGAGGATAAGATCAATCTTGAATCTTGTAAAGGAAGCTTCAATTGATCGCTGATACTGAATCTTCAAGGATGAACTTCAGTATCGCTGAGGCTTTACAAGACTTCACACTTTTATTAGATAATCTCTGCTATCGCTGAAACGCTTCAGTTCACTTAGTTGATTATCTCTTTCTTCAGCTATGGTCTTCGACTTTCGCTGAATGGACTTCTGGTGTGGTAGTTGATCTTCAGGTCTTCAGGGATAAGCTTGTTGTTCCTTGATCTTCAGCGATCGCTGATGCAATTAGCGTATGCTATCGCTGAATTTGAACTAAAGCTTATACAATGGAATTTCACTAAGTATACAAAAGGAATCATATTCAAATCATTGAGAGAAGTTATGATCAACACATGGATTCTTCAACACATTGTCTTCTTTTGTTGCAGATTCTGAAGGACTTGGATACATAAGAGTATCCAAGAAATACTCCATCGCCAGCTTTTGGATCGAATTTACCCAAATGATATATGTCATTCAGAATGTAACATCTACATCCAAAAATGTGCAGATATTTCAGAGTTGGTCTTCTTCCATGAAAAAGTTCATAGGAGGTTTTCTTGAATCGCTTCACTATCACGGATCGATTCTGGGTAAAGCACGTTGTATTGACAGCTTCAGCCCAGAATTGAGTAGGTAGATGCGATTCGCTGAGCATTAAGCGAGCTGCTTCAATGATCGTTTGATTTCTTCTTTCAGCAACACCATTTTGCTGAGGAGTTCTCACTCAGGTGTGTCATTTTTAAATTGAAGAAAGAATACCCATGTATATCTGGAATATTCATCAACTATCACAAGAGTGTACTTCTTTCCAGATAGAGATTGGACATTGACAGGTCCAAATAGATCCATATGCAGAAGCTGAAGAGGTGAGGTCACTGATGAAACTTGCTTGGATCTAAAAGATGCTTTTGTCAGTTTTCCTTTTTCACACGTTGAACAAAGAGATTCCTTTGCAAATGTATGTTTAAGGAGATCCCTAAGAAGTTTTTTTGAGACAATTCATTGATCGTCTTAAAGTTAAGATGAGAGAGTCTTTTGTGTCATAACCAGTTAATGTCTGAGGAGGCTCTGGAGATGAAGCACATGTTCTCAGAGTGAGAACTATTCATATTAATGACATACATGTTTTCAACTCTTTTACCCGTTAAGGCAAGTTTGTCATTAACGTCAGTGACAGCACGTCTATTTCTTAGAAATAGAACTTTGAAATCTTTGTCACATAGCTAACTAACGCTCAATAAATTGTGCTTTAGTCCTTCAACATAAGCGACTCGACTGAACGAAGTGGCTCCATTGGATAGAATTCCATAGTCTTTAGTGTATCTTTTGCCATTTCCACTAAAGTTCACTGAGGGACCAACTTCTTCTTTGTAGTCAGAGAGCAGAGATTTGCTGCCAGTAATGTGCCTTGAGCATCCACTATCAAGATACCAATTACCTTTAGCACTCTGTGTACAACAAAAGGTTTAATATTTTGAAGGTACCCATATTATTATGGGTCCTGCAGAGTTAGTGACAAGAGTGGCGGAAGAGCTACTTGCTGAAGAATTCTCTTCAGTGAATATCTTCACCTTGGATGATTTATCAACCTTGGTGGATTTCACTCTCACAGATTTATCAGCTTGAGCTACTTTTTTTCCATGAGCTAATTTATCAGCTCTAGTAGCATTAGGACATTTGCTGTCAATGTGGGTTTTTTCACCACAAGTACAAATTTCCTAAATTTGTACAAAGGTTTGGAATTGAAAGATTTCAAAGAGGAAAAAGAAACACTTTCAGAACTAGATTCATGAATTCCTTTGTCCATTGTTCTTGATCACTTTCTTAGAATCGTTAAAATTTAAGACAGACAACTTCTCATTTAACTGAGGTTTCTGAGGAGAAGAAGAAGAATGATCAGGGATAGAGGAAACGAACATTCCGAATTTAAGCATGGAATGATCATTCTCTGATTCTTCTTTTTCAGGGTTATAGCCTAACCCACTTCTGACTTTCATAAGGATCTGGGCATTAATGATTTCGCTGACTTTTTCAGAGGCAATACACCATCTTTTGATGGTATCTTTTTCAGCTTTCAGATCAGCGATGGCCTTTTCCTTATCAGTATAGCTTGTTGTCTCTCAATGTTAATTGTTTGGTTTACAAAGACTTAGTCCATTAAGGTTTCCTCAATCTTAGTAAGTTCTTTGATTCTCAAATCACAATTTTTTAATTGTTCAGATAAATCAGTGTTGATTTGTTCAGCTTTAATTTTTCCATGAAGAGCATAATAGAAATCAACAATCATAGCATTGAGAGCTGACAGGTTATCACCCTCAGGAGTAGTAGAAAAGGTGTAAGGGATGATTACCTAAGTTGAAGAAGACTCAGAGGAAGATGTCTCAGACACTTCTTCCGCATCTTCAGTTCTTGCCATCAGACAGAGGAAGGAAAGATCTTCTTCAATAGAGCCTGACTCATCAGAGGTTTTGGCCCAGTCGTCTTCTTGATCCCAGTCGACTTCTTCAGCAATAAGACCTTTGCCTTTTTACTGGTTTTGCTTCAGATCTCTGTATTTATTTTTAACTTAGAATACTTCTCTTTCTTATCAGAGATCTGAGAGGTGGTTGGAGCACCAACTTTCTTCGGCCTGCATTCACTTGCAAAGTGACCTTTCCACTGACAATTATAGCATATTGCAGATGCCTTTTCAGCGGGCAGAGTCTCTGACTTTTCAGAGTCAGTGTTAGAATAAGGTTTTCGAAAGTTGCTCTTTCTAGAAAATCTTCTAAAATTATTTGTTAGAAGAGCTAGAGAGTTATCAAACTCAGAGATGTCAGTATCAGTGAGTTCTTCTGAATCAGTTTGATTAATTCAGTGATAGAAGTCACAGAGGAAGAGGAAACTTGTTTTGAGGGATCAACCTCTGAAGTCATTGGTGCCAAGAAGTTCTTCATTTAAGAGCATTCCATATAACGCACTCAGAGAAAGAGTTTCAAGATTATTTGACAATTTCAAACATGTAGTATACACTCCTCATTGTTCAGGTAGTGCCTCCATTAATTTAGTCAGTATTTCTGGATTTGAATATTCTTTGTTTATAGTTTTCATGTCAATCAAGAGATAGTTAAAACGTTGGTGAATTTGGGAAAGAGTTTCACCTTTAAAATGCATGAAGCTTTCATTTGTCTTACTATATTAATGCATCTAGTGATTTGAACTTCAGAAGTTCCTTCATATTGAATACATAAAGTATCCCACATGGTCTTGGATGTCCTTATATTCATTACTGAATGATAGACTTCATCTGATAAGGACATTGCTATTATAGATCTGGCTTTAGAGTCAATACCACTTTCTTCTTTTATTCTTCAGTACATCGATCAGGAGTTTTAACTATCCTCCTTTCAGCGATGGCTGGAGTAGTAGTGGTGGCAGGAACACCAGCTACCAGAGTTGTAGGAGTAAATGGTCCATTTTCTATATAGTAGGGGATCTTAGGATCTGACCCTTCTAGAAATAGAATCATTCTTTCCTTCCATGATGGAAAGTTATCACGGCTAAACCTCCAAGGTTTAGCTAAAGATCCATTATCATTGTAGTTTGTATTGGAATTAGACATTTTAAAATAGATTGATTAAACAAGCATTTTAAAGATAAGCAATAAACATTGGTCTGATACCACATATGAACAGTACCATATCAGATATGATTGGGACGTATGAGACAATCCGTATGTCCTTCTCTGACATCGTATAAGGTTTGACTTTTGTGCATCGAGGATAAGATCAACTTTAATCTTGTATGAGAAGCTTCACTTGATCGCTGAACTTGAAACTTCAAGGATGAACTTTCAGTATTGCTGAGGCTTCACAAGATTCACACTTTGGTTATCAGATCACTAGCTGATTATCTCTTTCTTCATCTTGGTCTTCCACTATCGCTGAATGGTCTTTTGGTGTGATGGTTGATCTTCAATAGAGATAAGTTTAAGTTTCCTAATTTTCTGCAATCATTGATGGCAATCAGCGAATGCTATCGCTGAATTTGAACTTAAACTAATCAATGGAATTATGATCAACAGTTTAAAGGAATTTGAACTTAAACTAATCAATTTGAACTTAAACTAATATAAAGGAATCATATTCAAATCACTGGGGAGAATTATGATCAACATTTTTCTTCTCCTCAAATCGGCTCCAAATCTCTTCAACCAAGTCCACTTGTAGTTGATTGTTGTGACTCCTATTACATATCCTTGCATGACTTCGAACATAATTTTCATACTCAACAAGATGATTTCGAGAAACTTGATGCATAAATATACTAAAATTAGCATCATCTATGAAATTAGATTGACGAATATACGGATCACATTCATCTTCACAATCATGTTGTGCATTATTATACAAGCTCTTAGTACTTCTACGATTATTTCTTTGAACCACATGCGTGATGGCCCTTTAACTCTAGCAAATCGTGATTGTAATACCCGAAATGCTCTTGCTACATCTTTCCTAGTTGTTTCTTGTTTTTTTTGCAAATAGTTGATGTTTTTTACTTTGGGGTAATGGGATGGACTTCACAAAAGTAGCCCAGTTAGGGTATATTCCATTTGTAAGGTAGTATCCTAAATTACAGTTGTAACCTTTAACAGAGAAATTAACCTCTGGTGCTTTTCCCTTTAAGACCTCTTGGAATATAGGAGAACGATCTAAAACATTGATATCATTTAATGTACCTAGAACCCCAAAAAGCATGTCATATCCACAAATCTTGTGAAGCAACTGTTTCTAACATAATAGTTAGAGTTTTGTGATCCCCTCTAGCATATTGTCCGTGCCATGCAACAGGATAATTTTTCCACTCCCAATGCATGCACTTGATACTTCCTAACATACCTGGAAAACCGCGTTGGTGCCCAATGGAAAGTAGTCGTTGAAGGTCAGCGACATTTGGTCTTCGTAAATACTCGTCCCCAAAAACTGCAATAATAGCTTGTAGAAACTTCTAAACACATTTTTATTGTTGTGGTTTCACCAATTCGTAAATATTCACCACATGTATTTGCAGCTACACCATATGCTAACATTCGTATCACAACAATGCACTTTTAGAGAGGTGACAACTTTGATCTACCGGTACAATCGATACCACTTTCAAAGTATTGATCATGATTCTTTACATCTTCATATGCGAAGAAATAATGATCTTCTTATCTGAAATCTACGTCGAAATATATCGTGATTGTATGTCGGATTCTCAGAAAAGTAGTCTTCGTACAGATGTCGATCTCCATCTTCACGATTTCTTTCTATATTTCTTCTTTTCTTCTTTTTACGTTTTGATGAAGAAGTTGCATCTGCTATTGTTGTGTTTATAAGGCAGCATAGTGGGTAATAAGTTTGGAGGAAGAATCATCAACAAGCCATTGAACAAATTTTTCTGATGTTGAAGAGGAAGAAAATGAAGAAGATGAAGAAGAATCACTCTCAAAAATTTTAAAAAAGTAAAGTGTTATGGTTAATCAGATCACATCTAGTTATATTTATACCAATTTCTTATTCAACATTGTTCACCCTTGATATCGGTTACTGTTCACCGGTGACATCTAATTGTATCTTTATCAGATTGTTGTTACGTTATTACCCGTGATATCGAACACTGTTCACCCGTGATATCGAACACTGTTCACCCGTGATATCGGGCACTGTTCACCCGTGTCATTTAACTCTATCTTTATCAGATTATTTTTATGTTATTGTTCCATGTGATGTCTATACTAGACATTACTATTCACTGGGGATGTATGATTCCAATACCATTATATATAGTGTGGCCTTGAGGTTTCAAAATACACCATCAAATTCGTCCTCATCTTCAACTCTTCACTTTCTACAATTTTCTAATGGATCCATCAAAACTCCCATTCAACCCATTTTTCAATTTCTCCCAACCTTCATCCCATAATCTAAATGATGATGCACAAAACACAAATCATCCTATTCCAATGTACCCCAATCCTAACTTTCCTATGATGAACCCTAACAATTTTCAAATGCCAATGTACCAAAATTCAGAATTCCAAAACTATCCACTAAACTTTCAAATGTCATTCCCAAATCCTACTACTACTCCTCAATTTCCAGAATTTTCTACACAATCATATCTCGTGCCAGAGCATGCAAGCGGTTCTAAAAATGAAAAAAACCGATGGACAAAAGATGACATTTTATTGTGTAGTGCATGGCTCAACATAGGCAAAGATGCAACAATAGGTACGGATCAAAGGTAAATTTTTGGAACCACATACTTGAATATTACAATGTGAATCATAACATTTCTCAAAATAGTAGGAATCGTCAAACACTTCAAAATAGTTGGAGTCGATTGAATCATGTTGTTCCAAATTTGTTGGTTATTATGAACAAATCCTACACCGACGTGAAAGTGGCCTGAATGAAGAAGACAAAAAGAACATGGCATTAGAGTTATATCGCTCGTTAGAAGGTGGACAATTCAATTTATTACATGCTTGTGTTGAATTGCGTGATCATGAAAAATGGTTCAGTCAACGAGATAGACCTGTAAAGGTTGGTCTAGTAGAAGACAGGGGGTCAAAGAGAACAAAAAAAATTATGGCTCGGGTCAATACAACTCATCATCCTCAAATACAAACACGTCAACCCCTGAACTAACGTCGACTGCTCGTCCAATGGGAAGGAAAGCTTCAAAGGATAAAGGTAAACAAAAATGCTTATCGACTAACTCTATCGACCGTATCGAAGAGGTGATGAAAGAACAATTCGATCTTGATGCTTAAAAAATAGAAGCAATGAACAAATATACATAAGCTATAAAAGAACGAGAGAGAAAGAAAGACGAACGAGAGAGAAAGAAAGAAGAACGGGAGAAAAGGAAAGATCAACTTAAAAAAGAAGAATTGGTAATCAGGTTGATGGAAATGGATCCTTAACCTATTACATAGCAAAACGAAGATTGTACGATAAAAAAATTCATCAACTTTTAGACGAATAGAGATGTAATTTTATTTCTGTTGTTTTTTATTAATCATGTATGGTATATTATGTTATATGTAAATTTATAAATTATTATGTGTTTTAATATGCATATTAGTTATATATAATTTAGTTATATTATATTTATATTTACAAAAATAGCATATACACACATAAAATATTAACATATTAAGAATAATAAATGTAATCAAAAAATATTTAATATTATTAATTTATAAAATTTATTGTTGTATATAAAAGTTAATTTATTTAAATAAAAAAATAAAACTAAAAAGGAGGGTGGTGATGTGGCTTGCAATTGCCATTTCAATACTTGCAAGTGCCAAGTCTATGTGGCACAAAATTTTGGTTTGCAATCCCTTTTGCAAGTGGGACGCAATCTGTGTGTGGGTCGTCTAAGAAGAATGATAAGGAAGTACTGGGATACGTCAAGAATCTCTTCCTAAAAGCATGAGGTGTTAAGATTTTTTTATCTTGAAAAATAAGGTGTGTTGTAAATAGTTATAACTTTAGTGTAACGTGTGGATGACTATTTCACCCATATTTTGTCAAAGCTACAATAGTGTTTAGTTTTTACCCTGTGTAATGGAATAGTTATTTATAGAGTATAAATAATCCATTATGTAGATATTAATGACACATGTGAATATACTTGCATATTAGAAGTAATATTCTCCAAGTTTTTCTTCCTTTCTTTCCCCATAGATTTCTTAATCTATTGCTAATTTAGTGATAATCTTTGCTAATTTATAACACGTTATCAGCATGAGATTTGTAATTATGGTATGTACTTCCTTAAATATTATATGTTAAGAAGATTAAATACCAAATATAATCAAGGTATGCATTTATTTTATTTATGCAAAACTTCCCCATAAGAGGAAATGAATGATATTAGTAGAGAGATTGCAATCAGTTCTGGGCGTACAAAAAAATTATGGAACATAAATGAAATGAGAAATATCGATGATATATTTTTATACGTTGTTGCATGTGATATTTTGAATAGAAATGATGATCCTGAACCAATGTCTGTCATTGAATGTCAAAGTAGACAAGACGAGGTTAAATGGAAAGATGTCATCCAGGATGAATTAAATTCTCTTAATAATAGAAAGGTTTTTGGACCTATTATTCTCACGCCTGAAGTAGTGAAACCCATGGGAAACAGATGGATTGTCATATGGAAAAGAAATGAGAAAGATGGAAATTATGATATACAAAGCACGACTTGTAGCTCAAGGTTTTTCTCAACGGCCAGGGATTGATTATGAGGAAACATATTCTCCTATTATGAATGCAATTACTTTTAGATATTTAGTTATCCTAGAGGTCTCCTAGAATTTAGAGATGGGTCTTATGGATGTTGTTACAACATACTCATATGGATCACTAGATAATGATATTTATATGAAAATCTCTGAAGGATTTAAAATGCCTGAAGCATTAAGTGCAAAACCCAAAGAAATGTAATCAATCAAGTTACAAATATCTTTATATGGGTTAAAACAATTTGGACGCATGTGGTATAATCGTTTAAGCGATTACTTGATAAGTAAAGGTTATACAAATAACCTTATTTGTCCATGCATTTCTATTAAGAAAACAACTTCTAGATACGTAATCATAGTCGTCTATTTTGATGACCTAAATATCACCGGGACAAACAGAGAAATCGATGAAGTCCTTGTGCTCTTGAAGGAAGAGTTTGAAATAAAAGACCTTGGAAAAACCAAATACTTTCTTGGTTTACTTATTGAGCATATGTACAACGGAATACTTGTGCATCAATTAAATTATGTTTAAAAGGTCTTAAAACGTTTCAATATGGTCCAATAAAATCCTTTAACCACTCCAGTGGTTGTTAGATCACTCAATACTGACAACGATCCTTTTCGTCCTTGTGAAGAAAATGAAGAGGTTCTTGGTCCGGAAGTATCATATCTCAGTGCAATTGGAGCTCTTATGTATCTTACTAATTGTACTAGACCTGGCATTTCTTTTACAGTGAATCTATTAGCGAGATTAGTTCATCTTCGACAACAAGACACTGGAATGGAATCAAATACATATTCCAATACCTAAGAGGAACTGTTGATTAGGTCTATTTTATTCTAACAATTCAAAAGATGGTTTGGTTGGTTATGCAGGTGCAGGTAATTTGTCTGATCCTCATAAAGCTATATCTCAAAATGGATACGTGTTCCTAAACGGAGGTACTACTATTTTATGTCGCTCTTAGAAACAAGTTCTTGTTGCTACATCTTCAAATCATGTCGAAGTTATTGAACTTCATGAAGCTAGTAGAGAAAGTGTTTGATTGAGGTCAATGACGCAAGTCATTATGACTTCTTGCAAACTAGAGAAGAGAACAATTTCCAACATTTCATTCTTGGATGTTTACATTAGGGGAGTCAACTACCAGCTACACTCTTTTTCCCTTAGCTGAAGTTTTTTCCCAAATGGGTTTTTTTAGCAAAGGTTTTTAATGATGCAGTACTTCAAAGTTGAAACTCCGGTTTAAAATATTCATCCAAGGGGGAGTGTTGTAAATAGTTATAACTTTAGTGTAATGTGTAGATGTCAATTTCATCCACATTTTGTCAAAGTTTCAATAGTGTTAGTTTTTACCGTATGCAATGAAATAGTTATTTATGGATTAAAAATACTCCATTATATTAATGTTAATGACACACTAGAATATACTTGCATATTAGAAGTAATATTCTTCAAGTTTCTTCCGTTCATTCTCCATAGATTTCTTCATCTATTGCTAATCTAATGATAATCTTTGCTAATTTATAACAAGCTGTTAACTCTGATAAGAGTAAAATTTTAGAGCAAGAAAAATAAGTAGTTAATGCAATGAATTTGTATAAATAGGGGATGATGTGTTACAATCAATCCCATACCAAAAATAAGAAGTTTATCTACACATACATAATCAAGCTTCAAGTAAAAATCAAAAAAGCTAAGCATAATCAAGGTGAGTACTTATGAAATTTATGAGATACAAACATGCTATATAAGAGTATTTTATGCATTACAAGACATTTTTGCATGTTTTCTTTACATGAAAATGTTGCTACATTTGTATATTCAAGATGCATGATGGCATGTTATGATATGAGTATGTGTTTTACACACAAGGCATGAAAGTGTTTACGTGTTAGGATACAAGTATGTGTTTTATACACAATGCATTTTTACACAAGGCATGAAAGTTGTCTGAACATAAAAATCCAATGTACGAGATATACCAGAAGGGACGTCTTGTAAATGGACGTTTTGGGAGAACCTTTATTGACCCCGGAAAAGGCAAGTTTGAAATACTTACATGTCACAAGTGTGATCTCAAAAAGAATGTTTATGCATGATAAAAAGATTATTTTGCATGATCAAGAGTTTTAGTAAATTACTATTCACAAAGTGGTAAGCATCATGAAACGATAGTTACTTATTAAGATTTTAGCTTATGTATCTCATGTACGTATCTCCTGAAAGGAGGAAAGAGGATTTGTATGAAGTAGTATGGTTCTATCAATAGCAAATTTTGTTGTATTATAAGCTAAAGTTACGTTTCCGCTAGTATTTAAACTTTGATATAATTATAAGCTAAGTTGTAATAAAGTTGAATTTTAAGTTCATTTTCAAGACTTGCTAGCATCAATTATAAAGTAATGACACCGAATATAGGATTTGGGGCATTAGACGTTGGTATCAGAGTTTTTAGTTGAAGTGAACTAAGGTTTGCGTTAGATTAGGTAATTTAGACCTAAAGTGAGAAGAATAATATTGATTATTAGAATATTATATTTGGAAGCATATGTATTGAAATAAGAATTTAATAACTTTATATTTATATCTCCTTAGTGGTTGATTCATACTTTGATTTCGACCCCGAGTTAGCCGAAGTTGAAATAGAATACACCAAAAATATCTACCAATTGAAATTGACTTGGAAGATGATGAAGAATAGGAAGAAGAAGATGAAGAAGAAAATAAAGGTATACCTAGAAATAATAAGATTGGGAAAAGTGGATAATGGTTAATACAATACAAGAAAGAAATGCACGCCTAAATTTAGGCAATGACATTCTCTACAAAGATGAAAAACAAATGCCTCTTCCTAGTTGTGCAAATTAGAGAAATTTTTGAGGATGTATAGTGTGGGAAAGGTATTTTCCTCACCACAAACTGGGAGAGGCATATATTCACGTATATATAGAGTTGTACAAGAAAGGAAAAGAATAAAGAAAATATATGCATTGATCATATATACATGGAAAATAAATATGCCTAACTAACGTAATCCTTACTACCAATATGTGGATCACGAGAATCACAACCCTCTCTCAAGAAAATCGTGGGGTTGGGATTAATGCAAACCTTGCCTCTGATAATTTGAACAACTGTCGATGTAAGCCTTTTTGTGAAAATGTCGGCCAACTGAAAATGAGAGGGTACAAACTATCTAGTGAGTTTGCGAGAGGACACTAATTCCCGAACAAAATGATAGTCAATATGAATGTGCTTTGCTCGTTTATGGGCCACTAGATTTTCGCTCAGGAAAATGGCACATTGTTTGTTACAAAGCAAAAATGGTGCACAAGACGAAGTGACTTTAAGATCGCTTAGTAAATAAGTAATCCAAACAAGCTCAATAGTAGTATTTCCCATAGCAAGGTTGGTTCCAAGAAAGGCCGAATAGCCATACATGGAGCGGTATGCTTCGATGCAACAAGCCCAATCCAAAGGAAAGAGTGGCTTTAACATATCGAAGAATTCACTTCACATTATTAAAATGATCAATCGTGGGGCTTGTAGTTATTGGCTGATAGTGTTGACTGCATACTTAAGATCGGGCCGGTGATCGTTAATTATTGAAGAGCACCGACAAGAGACCGGTAAATAGTTGGGTCCGAAAATGGTTTACCATCACTACCAAGAGAGGATTCAACAACTAGAGGAGTAGAAATAGGCTTTGCATCCAATAGTTTAGCCTAATGTAAAATATCTCGAGCATATTTTATTTGGCTCAAGAAAATACCATGATTGTTATATTCAAGAAAATACTCAGTTTGCCAAGGTTTTTATTCGAAAATCCTGCATGGATGCGGCTAATAAGTTTTCAAAGCATGGTCAGATCACTTTCGCTAAGTATAATGTCATCAATGTAGACGAGTAGGTAGATATTAGAGTGGGTCCTTTGTGAAATACAAACAAGGAAGAGTCCGCTCGACTGCATACACGACCAAGACGAAGGAGAAACGAACTAAATCGTTGAAACCAGTCACACGGTGTTTGTTTCAAGCCATAAAGCGCCTTATTAAGACGACAAACATGCATGGGAAATTGCATATCAACAACACACATATGTTTTCTGCATAAAGACAATTTCAGATAGATGGTTGTTGAGAAAGACATTCTTGACATCAAGTTGGTGGAGCGGCTAGTTTTTCATGACGGTAGAATAAGACTACATGTGTGGCGGAAGATTTTACAACCGGGTACGATTTGTGTATCTCGTCTAGTGGTTTGTGCATGGCTGCTAATTGA
This sequence comes from Silybum marianum, assembly GCA_036898165.1. Classification (NCBI taxonomy): domain Eukaryota; kingdom Viridiplantae; phylum Streptophyta; class Magnoliopsida; order Asterales; family Asteraceae; genus Silybum; species Silybum marianum. The sequence goes on from CM072533.1 coordinate 15,985,847, forward strand.
TCATAGTATTACTTGAACTTCTTACCATATTTACGCACCGTATTTTCCGAATGAAAATCCACTGTCTAAAATTTCCCTACGTAAAGGATGTCCAACCAATTATAAATTGCTACCTCAACAATTGATTTAATAACTATTTAATTACATAAATTTGGTTGACGGCGTCTACTCTCCATCTAACATCCAATATTTTTATAAAAAATAAAAAAATTACAATCTCTTTCTTCTCTCACATATTCTATATTAATTACTTTTTTTTTAACTTACCTATTTTATATAAATTAATATTTTTTAAATTTTAAATAAATATAATGTTTCTAAATAATGAAAACCTTAAATAAATTTTAAATCCTTATTTTTATTTGAAAAAATATTTTCTATCCTACTTATTTTTTTATCCGATTTTCATGTCAACTAAGAACAATATCAATTGTATTTTTTCCTTTTTCAGTACTACTTTTGTTTTTTCCACTTTTTTTATTTATTTCTTGCTTCTAGTTTCTCTTATTCTAGTTCCTACTTTCTTGTGGTGAAGACAATATTATCATGTAAGTATATGTTTGATTATCTTATATTTTCTAGTTAAATGGTGAATGAAGACACTGTATTGCAGAAAGTTGACATTTTTTTTAATTTAAGATGATAAATATTGATAAAAGTGGCATGGAAGAAGAACAGTCCAACAATATGTTTAATAAAGACCAAGAAACTGCAGCTGATGATGCAGCGAAAACAGGCCAGTCCTGAGGTTTTGGGTGCTCGTGGCAAAAGTCCAAAAAAATGCCCCATATAGATAGTGGGAAGTTTAAATAAAATGGAAGGTTCGTATATGAATAAAGAAAAAAATCAATTCAAGATGCATATATGAACCCATATGAATAATCTATAACGTCGTTTCACATATGTATCTTCAAATAGAATTTCCGGAATTTTCCAATGATTCACATATGAAGCTTCCATAAACTTTCTTTCTTACTCGCCTTCTCATGATATTTAATCTTTCTTACTTAAATTGGCTATATACGTATAACAAAATAAACTATATTTGAAGAGGTTTGCAACCTAGTCAAGCTAGACACCTCATCTTCGCGCCGTTTTCTATTATAAGACAAAGAATGAACACAACTAGGAACATACACATAAGTAATAAATACATAAGTAATAAATATTTGAAAAAAAACAAAGATTCAAGCTATTAATTTGTTGTCGCCGCCTCTACAATTTGCGTTTTGCTTGGAATTATAAAAGCAAATTTTAAGCCCATTATTTATTTCATGCAGTAAAGAGTTGCCATAAAAAATTTGTTGCCCTTGTAAATATGTTGCCCATGGCCATCGCCATCATAGCCATGGGTAAGGGCAAGGGCCGGGGATGAGTGGAAATACAACTGATTCATTTCAACATTCTTGATGAAATACCAAAGGTTTAGTATGAAATTTGAAAATGAAGAACAAGCTCACAATTTTTGTAATGTTTATGCTTATAAAGTTGGATTTAGTGTACGAATAAGCAAAGGATATAAAAATAATAAGGACGGAAAAATAAAAAGTAGGATTTTTTGTTGCGCATGTGAAGGTTTTCGTGAAAAAGATAAATAGTATGATAATGTGAAATGGCATCGTGCTGAACAAGGTTTGGTTTTTGGCAAGGATGAAGATAAAACTTCATGAATGTGGAAATATGAAGTTGTTGAATTTATAGCAGAGCATAAGCATGTGATAGCAACTCCCGATATGAGCCACTTACATTGGTCACAAAGGAGAACAACTCATGCTCAAGCATCTGAAATTTTGTTGGCCGAGAATTCAGGAATTGCTCCTAAAGCTAGTATAGAGCTAATGATTAGACGAGCCGGTGGACATGAAAATCTTGGATTTATTTTGGATAATTGTCGAAATTATTTGCTCACCAAGAGAACAATTCAAATGTGCATAGGTGATACAGGTGGTGTTCTGGAATATCTTCAAGGAAAGAAATCAAATGATCCTAGTTTTTTATACTTTACAAGCGAATAAAGATGATCTGATAAAAAAATATTTTCTGGACAGATGCACAAATGAAAGCGTCATATTTGAACTTTGGTGATGTTGTTTGCTTTGACACAACCTACCGGAAAAGTAATGATTGTCGACCTTTTGCAATGTTCATTGGGGTAAATCATCATAAGCAAACCATTGTATTTGGGGCTGCATTGTTATACGATGAAACTACTGAGACATTTATATGGTTATTTGACACCTTTGTAGCAGCAATGTTAGGGAAGAAACCAAAAACCATTTTAACGCAGCATTGGTAAAAGCATTAAGATCATGATGGCCAGAAACGTATCATCGGTTATGTGTTTGGCATATGTATCAAAATGCAGCAAAACACTTGAGTAGTGTTTTTGAAAGAATCTCGTGAATTTGCAACTGATTTTTGGAAATTGCATATATGAATATGATGAAGAATGCGAATTCATCGAGGCATGGGGGAACATGCTTAGAAAATATAGTCTTGAAAGTAATGATTGGTTGGCTCAACAGTTCAAGTTGAAGGAAAAATGGGCTCTAGTATATGGAAGAGAAACGTTTTGTGAAAATATGACTACTACTCAACAAAGTGAAAACATGAATATTCATCTTAAAAAGTATGTTAGCTACCAACACTCAATGTTGCATTTTCTTGAACATTTTGAGAGGTTGATTTTGGAACGTTGTTATGAAGAGTTAAAGGCAGACTTTAGAGTAATTCAACGTAATTTACCATCATCCCTTCCCATTGAAATTTTGAACCATGCAACAACTTTGTATACCCCTGCAGTGTTAAGAATGTTTGAAGTTGAATTTTCAAAAACCTATAATTGTGTTATGGAACTCTGTACCGGGGTAGGAGTAGTTGAAGAGTATAAGCTTACTCCCAATGGTAAGGTTTTTTACCATAAAGTTAAGTATGACTCGTCGGCCAATACAATGATATGTAGTTGCAAAAAGTTTGAGTTTGCAGGAGGTTTTCTAAAGGTCTTTTCCTTTCATAATGTTTTGAAAATACCTTCACAATACATTTTAAAGAGGTGGACAAACATGCTAAGATGGGAGTAACGAGTAGTACATCTAAGATTAAACAAGAAGGTGATCCTAAAGCATGTTTGGCACTACGTTATCAAGATTTGTCCAGATCTTACACTCAGATTGTAACAAGAGCATCGGAGACTGACAAGGCCTATAAAGTTGCTAGAGATGGCTTAAAAAGAGTGTGGGACAAAGTTGATGCATGTTTGAGGGAAGAGAGAGAGTTGAAAGCAATGGTAAGACCAATGAAATTAATACAATAATAAAAGATATAAAGACAAATAACTCGAGAATTCGTAGCAGCTCAATAGATTGGTATGAATTTTGTAAAGATGCAGTTTTTTCCGTCAGTATAGCCTTCTTCACGTCCAAATAATGCTATTGAGAAGATTCATAAGAAAATCAAAGTTTCCAAAAAGAAATTGTCTACACAAAAGGTTCAACTTTTTTTCTTTTTTCTTTACTTCATGTTTTTTGTTACCTAGATTTTAAAGTATTGTAATTATATATATATATATATATATAGAGGGAGGTTCAAGGGAAAACGCTAAAAAAAAATTAAGGAACACCCTGGGAGGCTTCCATGTGGACGGTATGCACTAATGCATACCGATAATTTTTGTTCTTATGCATCAATGCATCTATCATTACAGATGCATTGATGAATATTCATTAATGCATGTTACAAGTTACCGATATGTATTAATGCATACCGTCCACATGGAAGCCACCCAGATTGTTCTTCGGTTTTCTCTTTTTTTAGCGTTTTCCCTTGAACCTCCCTATATATATATATATATATATATATATATATATATATTTAACGACGACAATGATCAAGTCAATTCCAATATGCCATTTTCTCGGTCGGATTGGTTACCAAATCCCACAACATCATTTAACCATGTAATATATTATAATTTTTTGTTAAATTATTTTTATTAAAAGTTATCTTTATAAATGGATGATGTTTTTTATACGGGATGATACGACACCTGAAAATCCAATCGCAAGAACACGTATGACTGGATTACTCTTACAAGTCGAGTCTGCACGCAAAGATAGCCAATTTTTCAGGAATACATATAAAGATTTAGCTTAGTGAACTTAGCTTTTATGATGGCTAAAATTGGTTGACACTTTTTGGATTTAATTATTATGTCTAATATTGGTTATATTTGGTTGATATGTTTGGATTTAATTATTATGTCAAACACTAATATGTTTGAGTTCAAAAAAAGTTTTATAAAAAAATCACGATTGATTAGGTATACAGAAATTTTTATGTTTGAATATAGGAATATAATTTTTTATTATTTACTATTTTAATTTTTATTCAAACATTAACTTTAAAAATGATGGATTAAGTTTTGATAAAAATTGAACTACTTTTAACATTGAAATTGTTAAAAAAAATTAATTGATTAATTTGACTTTAAAAAACTAAACCAATAGGTCTTAGTTGACATGAAAATGGGATTAAAAAATAAGGGGGAAAGAAAATATATTTTTAAATAAAATAAAGATAGAAAATATTTTTTCAAATAAAATATAAGATTTAAATTTATTTAAGGCTTTAATTATTTATAAACATTATTTTTATTTAAAATCTAAAAAATCTTAATTTATATAAAATAGGTAAGTTAAATAAAAAAGGAAAAAAAAATTAGTATAGAATATGTGAGAGAAAAAAAAAGATTGTAATTTTTTTATTTTTTATAAAGATATTGAATGTTAGATGGAAAGTAGACGCCCTCAACCAAATTTATGTAATTAAATAGTTATTAAATTAATTGTTAAGGTGACAATTTAATTGGTTGGACATCCTTGGCATAGGAAAATTTTGGACAATGGATTTTCATCTGTATTTTCTCCCGAGGTTAGTTTTTCCAATAAATCACGAGTTGCGAATTGGTGAGAAAGGGAATCATCCCCATATGCGGATTCCAACGCAAGCCATGTAGCATTGATCGTCTCGCACTCGAGAACTTCGGCCATCACTTCCTCTGCGAGGGAAGAATTGAATAGACTGAGAAGCCTTTTGATCTTGTTGATACCATTCCACATATTTTGAATTGGCAACTATGGTGCCCTGATCATTCGCTACAAGAGGAGTCGGTGGTTTGATCGAGCCATCAAGGTAGCGAAGAGATTTTGGCCTTTGAGAATTAGGGAGATCTAATTCTTCCGAAAGAAGTGGTTGTTAGGATTGAGACAGATGGTGATCATGTGGGTCATCGTGGCAAAAGGAAGAGAGATTGTGGTGGATTTAGCAGAGCTTCTATCATCGGCCATGGATAGAGGTGAAGCTGGAATGAAGAAGAAGAATATAAGGGGGAAAAATTAGGTTTAAGGATCTAGAATGGTTGATACCATGTGAAAAATTAATTTTACTCACCATACCCATATATTCACGTATATATAGAGTTATACAAGAAAGGAAAAAATACATAAAATATATGCAATGATATATACATGGAAAATAGATAATATGTCTAACTAACGTAAAAAGGACTAACAAGAAATTTACTGAGTCGAGAAGGAAATAGGATTCAGATGGACTTGTGTTAACATAATGAACACAAAGTTTGATGTACATAAAAGTTGAGATAAATTACTCAAAATGATATAACAACAAAAATGAAGATAAAGAGCTTAAAACAAAGTAAAATACATCAGCAAGAAACTTAACGAACAAGTATCGATAAATCAACGAAAAGCTCCATTGCTTTCATCTTCAATGTGATGAGCGTTTGAAACCAATTTTGACTTTAAAGACATTTTACGGAGCATTTGTCGAAGACGTATAAAAGTTTGAAGGTCGAAATAGATACAATCCTAGAATTTGGACCAAAAACGACACATGCTAAAGAGGATCGGGTTGGACTACACTTTCAAAGCAAGGGTGGCGAAGTATCATACTGATTTTACCTTCACTATCCTAATAACTACAAATCCTCAAGAAGGTATTACGCTAACTGTTTGTAAATAGCAAGAATAGGTGCTTCGACTAGAGTCTGGCCTCCCTGCTGAGTCTTATGTTTTCGCAATTGTCTTTCCCAATGTACCTCTCTGTAGAGGAGAACATACCGCTTGTTCTAAGCCCTAGATGACACGACCATACCCAAAAAAGTGTGATGACAAACAAACCCATATTCAAAAGGCAAGTTGCCGATCAACAAATGAAATGCAATGTGTCAAGATAATAATGCTAAGCAGATAAAAGCATATAACGAGGTCCACGACCTATACAACTCTTTGTGTGCTTCCAATGAACAAATGATGTTTTTTTTTTCTTCATATGATCTCAATAAGTAGAGGCTACAATGAATGATTACAAGAACTCAAAAATGCAAGCCAAAATAACCTAGTGCTTCAAATAGGAGGGAGGAGACCACCAAAATGTGTTTGGTAATATGCATTTGTTGATATCAATGAGCCCTACAATTTGATTTATTTGGTTCCTTCACGAGATCTCTTGCGACCAAATACACAACTCCCAAATTATGTAGCGCGTGACCACCACATGCGAGATAATATTGGACTAGACTATAGACACCAAGCGTAACGCTGCTAATACCATGTCAATTACTATTAATCGAATGCTTCTTTTCCTAATGTTGCAAATAAAGTATTAACTATACAATGTGACCCATGTACAAAGCGTTACCTACCTATATTCATAATGAATCAAAACAACAAGACTACCTATATTCATAATGAATCAAAACTACAAGACCTCTTCTTATTTAGTGATGCATTAATCCAATCTTGATATAGGAATTTCATGTCTTGTTCCCAAGTAAGGGCTCGTCCATAGTTCCCAGGGACTTCAACCAAGTAGAATCATCTTCACGGGACTTCTTCGGAGTTAGCCCTAGCTTACTTTGGCCTCCCTGATATTTCAAAAATAACAATCCTCAGAAAAACGGATTATTTTATTAAGAGCATAACCTTCCCACAAGTTTAGTGGCATTCTTGTATATATTCAAAAACTTGTGAGAAGGTCATGGATCTAAAAGAAAAAGTTACAAAGGTTATATTCTTAATTGAAAACTCATTTAACCCTCTTATAAACTAACAAGTAGAAACCCAAATCAACACTTGCAAGGATCTTTGGTTTTAACTGTGGTTAATTTGGCTGTCTTCATTATTTAAGCAGATTGTTTCTATTAATTTGTTTCCCCCTTCAGACGGCATATTTTCCAACTAGTATCAAATTTCTTTCCACGGACCAGAAACCTAGTATCATAACTTAAAAATACATTTTTTTACATAATAAGAATATTACTGTCACCAAAGGGTCTTTGGCCTAGAGGTATCGTAGCCCTTGCCCTCCTAGGAGGTCAGGGGTTCAAACCTCACCAACCAAAGGTGAGGAGGATGTGTGAGTTTATTTGTTGCATTTGCCGTATATAAATATTATATACTTCAAAAAAATAAAAATTAAAGAATATTACTGTCTCCATAAAATTTTAGCATGATAAATTTTAGTATTATGATGTAAACACAGCTTACAGCCGCTTTCTGAGCAGAGAGGGCAGTTAATCTTCGAATTGAGGGAGCACGGGCTACCGATGAAGCAGCAGCTGCTGCTGCTACTCGAATCCTGTAGAGAAAAAAACATTGGTGTGTTTATCCTTTTTTTCTGAACACAACAATATGTATTAAAAAAATCCATCTAAGTACCTTTTATGTACATCAACGAATTCGTCTGTCTCATCCACAATTTCCTCCTGGATCGATAGAAAATTCCATCATGTGGTGATATTAATGAAGTAATGAATGGAGGACTAAAAATAACATTCTTTCAACTTTAGGTGCTCCTACTTTCTTTCCTAGCATCAAGTACCAAGTCATTTTCGTAATTCTAGAAGAAAATATTAAGATTAGCAGCCAAAAGAACATCATATATACATTAATGTTTAAATTTGAAACTTGGTTTCAAAAATTAAACCAAACGCACACAGTAAATCCCTTGCAGAGGTGGGGTCTGGGGAGGGTAAGATGTACACAAACCTTACGTCTGTGCCAATGGTAGAGGGATTGTTTCTGTGAATGTTAGGTGTAAGATTTAGACCTATTAGTTGATGTTTTATATAACCTTTTAAGACCACCCACATAGGGCTTGCAAATCCCTTTCAAAAGCAATTGCAATTGTCCACCTAAGCAAATTCCTATCTGACACTTGCAAAATTTGCAATTATGGTTGCAATGCCACTTAGACCCGACAAGCTTTTTTATTAAGTAATATAATTATTAATTAATTAGAATTTTCAGTGGGGACCACTTTTAAAAGTTTAGGTGATGAGTAGCACAATTGAAAGTGTAAAAGCAATTTCATGTATGTGGATGGTCTAATACTTTGTATTGTAATTGGGCTTTGGGATTGGGCTTTCACTTGTAATATGGGGCTTATAAGTGTTATAGAGTTCATTATGAGAGTCGACTTCCATTGTTAAGTGTGTGTTTTCTAAGGTGTTTTCATATATGATTTCTAATAAAATGAGAATGCCTTGAGTGAATCATATCGAATCTTGTTGTTAATCTGGGATCTACAGTGAAGACCCACAACTTGCAGAACAAAAGGATAAAACAAATGAGTAAGAAGATATAGCGAGTGGAGTGTAAGGGAACCTGCAGAAGTTCCTCAAACACATCTTCCAAGGTGATTATGCCAATCACCTCACCTTCTTCAATGTCCTCCAATGAATAAGCTGGCATTCCGTTTGTCCTTGATGATGTATTTGTGGACTCTCTTTCAGACTTTTCCATGTCAATTACTATGTTTTCGCCTTTCTCTCCATTCTTTGATGGCTTTGGAGATGTAGATTCAGAATCTTTACTGCTTAATGTTTTCTCTTCATTCTTTTCTTCAACTGAAGGATGTTTTCTACTTTTCCCTTTAGTTTTTACAACGGCCGCCATATGGCTGCCCCCCTTTTGGAACTCATTCAGTATATCATATAGAGGCATGTCAGCTGGAACCCTGGCCGATAAATAAAGTCAGCATAATTCATACACTCCTTCTGCCACAAAAATTATCCATTTTAGGTGGTGTTTGGCTCGCATAATCGAATTCGATGGAATTAGAATTCATCAAAGGAATTTGACTTTGAAGGAATTGGATGGAATTTGACTACGCGTTTGGTTGATAGAAATTGGAATGGAATCTCGCAGAAAAAATAGAAATATGCATTTATCGGGGGTGAGGGTGACAATTGTGAAGACGACATTAGTGGTGTGGTGGTGGGTAGGTGGGGGTGGGTGGCGACTAAGAAAGAAAAACATAGTGGCGGTGGGTGGGGTGGGGGGGTGGCGGTTCCGGTGGGTGGGGTGGTTAAACTTATTTTGGTCTATCTAAATGAAAATTGTAGATTGTCTTACATTTGCCACGAAACGGAATTCAAAATCTTTCACATATGCTAAGGAATGATCAAATCCCTCAATCGTGGAATTCGGTGGAATCCGATGGAATCCAATCAATTCATTCCACAAACCAAACATCATTAAAGAATTTGGTCAAAGGAATTTGTGATTCCAATTCCATCAAATTCCATTGAATTCTGCAAACCAAACAACCCCTTAGTTTGTCCTAATATACGTGTCTACTTTCCAATTCTACCCTTAATTATGAGATGGAAACTTTTTATTTGGTTAATTATAAAACATAATGATTACAGATTTCTAAAACTGTATCTTTTGCTAAATTATGTGAGTTAAAGAAAAGCAAAGCAAAGCAGGGTTCAGATCTCTTTTTGAAAGACCAAAAGGAGAAATGGGAGGATGAGAAAAGTAGGGCCCACCTTGGAATTCTCCGAATAGAAACAGCACTTACTGGCGTCTCGGTTTCTGCACGTACAGTAAGAAGACTTTTCACCTACGATTGATTAATCAGCGTTACTATCTATAACCACAGGAAATATGCAAAAAATGACCAAAAGGCCTTTGGCCAAGCGGTATCGTAGCCCTTTCCCTCCTAGGAGGTCAGGGGTTCAAACCTCACCAAGGGTGAGCAGGGTGTGTGAGTTTATTTGTTGCATTTGCCGTATATAAATATTATATACTTCAAAAGAATATATGCAAAAAATGCAAGTAACGGAAGATTATAACAGCAATCCACCAGGAGAAGACCAATAATATTTCTTTCGTTTCCTGAGTATACTGGAACTCTGCTATGACCGCGTGCAAGAATTTTTCCCATTGCCTCCCTGACATTAATAGGTAGGTGAATGCAATACAGAACCAATATCAATTAACAAACTCTGGGAGAATAACAGTCGGAGAGAGAAAATAAGATGACTAGATTTTCAAATTTTTACATAACTTTTAGTAAAGTGTAGGCTAGATAAATATCAGGCTAGGCTGAGGCAGTAAACTTCAGAACTATCATAATAACGATGATATAACCAAGTCCTACTCCAAAAAGAAATTTATACCATGAATAAACAACCCTCCAAAAAGAACCGTAGGCTGTGTACTCGCAAGAGTTTTATAATTGGTTTCTTTTGGAAGTACCAAATTTGTTTCCTCTAGATCACCTATTTTGTTTTCTTTGGCAATATTTCCGTTCATTAAGTAAGCTAATCGTTTCTTCCCGCTTATATTTAATTATAGCCGATAGCACATTTCTTAGAATTACTTGGTAAGTAGGCTTTGTAAGCTACTTGTATGCTTGCTTACCTATTTATCTCTTTTTTTTAATTCTTATATTAAGGGGCTATAGAAACAACTTAACTTTATAAGCAATCATGATGAAGATATGTATATATCTATGTACCTGGATGAAAATTACGGCTGTTACACCATACAACTTGAATGTGAATCACAATGCCCAACATATACCCTGTATATGCTTATCGAGGCATCTATATGATTCCGTAGGCAGTGTCGTCCTTTGAAGCCCTTATGTACTTTATAGATGCAATTGCAAGTTATTGCGTACTATAGCGAGCCTTTTCCTATATTTTTTCTTCTCTTGAAGCTATATGATTGTTTTCATTGGGTTTGTTATTCCATCTAGGGTGTTGGATTTGTGCGTACCCTTTAATGAACATCTAGCATGCTTATAGAGGTTGTACCATAGGTATGGAATCAAAAGAACCGCAAAAGAAACCCGTGAGACCAACATTTTTGCTTTTGGAAACCTTTTAATTTGTCCACTCTATTCTGTCCTTCCTCTCTTTTGATTTGAGTACCACCACATAAAGGTCCGGCAAACAAAAAAGTTTAGGACTCATTTTTATGCATATACATCACGGGTATATGTGTTTACTTGGCTATAGCTCCCCTTGAGTTTGAGGATACATTCGTCATTTCAACCCATTCATAAATTTTATGACTTTGTTTCACTGGTTTTCAAATTTACTTGTGATTTGAGTTTGGCTATAAACAACCTATATTACCCTAACTAATAGCCTATAATTAGGTTATAAGATACGTACATATATCTAACACCAAAGAACGGTCAAATGATTAAAATAGAGTTAATATCATCATGTAGAGGAAGAAAACTCACCAGTCCAACTTTGAATTGACGTCCAGTGAAAAAGTGGACTCAATTGGCGTCATAGCCTCCTCTGCAGTCTGATAATAAGTCAAAAGAAAATTACGTAGAGTAATTCTGTATATATGATGAAGTAAATGATCTATTATTATGTGAAGAATAAGATTGCAAAATCGAAAAAATTAACAAGCCAAGGAAAACAATGTATGACACAAAAAAGCAAACCGAAAATAGTAAAAGAAAACAGAATGATGCAAGAAAATAGTTGACAAACTAGGTTCAAGGCCCCATGGGATTACTGGAGATGCAAGCAAGGTGGCCCGGACACCTATGGTTATAAAAAATTACATTTTTCTATTATGCATGTTCATGAAAACTTATTCAACAATCCATTCAGACATAAATTAACATGAGAACTTATTCAGCATTCCATTTTCCGACATAAATTTATTAAACTCACTAGTAAAAGATCTTTAGCAATTAGCATTATCATTGTGTGATGAGTTCTAGATAGCAATTAAATAGTGGCATGGGCAAAAATTTAACAAAAAATAGAATTTGTCACTATAATAAAGTCCTTTTTTCAGTCTGCCCTCTCTTCATGTCTATCCACTCTTATCATGCTTATCTGTTTTTATGATGTAACACGTATATATTAACCAGATTGATTTATTTCTTCATTCATTGCACCTTCAGCTATGGGTAACCACCCGTTACATCAAAGAACAGAAAAGAAAAACAACTCTGAGTCTACAAGTGCACCTCTATAGGGAAATAACATCAAAAGGTGCGACAATCTACACCAACGAGTTCAGCAATCAGTAATCAAAAGCTTATATAAAAACATTAAAGATTGTAGTCAACCAAAAAAAACAAAATTTTGATAAATATTAATTACAAAGCAAAAATGTCAAACAACTTCATGTGAGTCAAAATTACAACAGTTTAAGTCTAGTAACCAAAATGCATGTTATAGTCTTGATACCTTTTCAGTTAAATCTAGCGCTCCACTGATTATCGTTGTCTCATCATGAGTGAGTTCACCCCCCTTGCCAGCCTGGAACAGCAATAGAATATGGGTGTCAATCTGGACTTTTGGAACTAAACAAGCAGATTGCAATACCATCTAATTATTATTCCATTTAAGATATAAGATAATTAAAATTTCTTAACCTCCTGACTGTGTATGGAAACAAGGGCTTTCAATTGAGCTCGTCTAAATAGCGCATCATTATGTCCTAATACCAAGTCAAGAATCTGAAATACAAAAATAGAATAAAACATAAGCTTCCAGTTCCATATATGTGCATGGTTGATAAATGTAATATTAGAATAAAACATCAATCTGTACTTCCTATGCTTTGATAAGTGTTCCTTTTGTAGATGGCATCAAGGGAAAGAACATATCAAATGGATGCCTTCAAAACTTTATAAAAATTATCTATTTCCTAATACAACAGATGATTCTAAACTAAGTTTTAAGAAATCACTAGGCATGCAACAAACTATCTTCTTTTTCATCATTCACCCTTTCTTCTACTCATGAACACAAGTGCTGTAAACTGTAAAGCATGTAATCTGGCTGGATTAGGTCATCTATATTTGATATATAAGAGGCTGTATATGGGTACTTGTTGCATTGCATCAATAATTTCTTATCAAAGTAAAACTTACCTTGCCAATAGGATAAGCAATTGGATAACAAATTATCATCAAAATGCGCACAAGCCAAACAAAATTTGCTCCAACAGCAAGTCCATATCTGGTACATATTGCTTGTGGAATAACCTGTTGGGAAAAAAATCAGTTGGCCTAAATGTATAGAGACAATGAAATAAAGCAGGCAGCAACAAAAGTTTTCAAGCTAGATAGTGATCATTCCAATCTACCTCTCCGAATGCCAGAACAAAAGTCACAGAGAGCACTACTGCAACAATTTGATTGAAAATTTTATCCAAGTACAAGGGCAGGGCCTGCAGATTGAATCAGCATAAAACCAATAGTAAATTAGGAACAATTAGATATAATATAACCACAACGCAAATAGATATAATTGTCACTAGTAATAAACTTATGTTCCTACGAAAAGTTCTGAAATCCTCTCTCCTTCTATGCTATCCTTATAAATTTACTGTTCTAATGCTTCAAGACTAGTCCATCACTACTTAACGAATATCCAACAAAAGAAGGATAAAGATCCAATGTATTAATAGTTTACAAATTTTACTGGTTTCAATGTTTGTGCCATCAATTAGCTCATTGGAACGTATCAAAATTACTGAATACGCTTAAAAGAAAATTATGTTCAATTGTAAACTCTAGGCAACTCATAACATTCAGCCCAGCCCAACTGTTTTTGGATAAAAAGCTAGATGCCCTTTCTAAAGCACAAATAATAGATTATGTAAGATTGAGTTATGCTAACAAACCAATTATAAAAGTATATTTTTCACAAATATTAGATGATGAAATCTTATCACCTCCATGGCAGCTGCATTACATAGAAGCAAAGTCACGAGAAGTTGGTGTTGTTTCTGAACCACTGGAAATATGACAGCTGAAAATGATAATAATTCATTAAAAGGAAGCTGAGAAATCATGAGGATAATTGGCCTGTTACAAAATCTGGTGTTGCCTTTTGTTCGGCACTTTAAGGAACCACAAAAATATCATTCAGAGAGATACTGAGATAAATCATTAATCCAATAAATGCATTGATGCATTACCTCTTTAAAGGTCAAGCTACAACAACATTTTCAAACTCATTATCAAAATTAATTACAAATCCTAAACAGGATTCAGGTAAATCAATGATGCAGTAATCCATTGACACGGTACATTTTAATTTAATTCTTATTATTACAATGTTCCAACTTCATTATAATACTTTTTATGTTAACAATCATAGAAATAACAATGTGATTATTAATGCGGTAAATGGTATGAATACACATAGTACATAATGGACCATGGACCTGGGAATTCTAGAAATTAGAGTAGCCTAGTAACAATGATGACATAATGAAGAGATGACCCAACTATAAATATAAGTGACACACCTCGAGTAGCGTAGATATCAATCATAACAAGCTTGCAAATTGCAACAATACAATAATATGGACAGTGATCATGGAGAAAAGAGATGAATTTAAAATTTTAGGGGACATGAAAAAAGGAGTGTTTGGAGAAGAGTATGAAAAAAAAAAAATATCTATCTAAACCACATGCGAGAGTTAGCTGTAAAAATCTGGGGAGCTCGATTATGCATAAAAAGTTTCAGTGCATCATCAAGTAAATGGTGATTCTTCCATTCATCAGTTCCATTTTGCTAAGGACCATAAGCAAACTATGACTCATGCAAAATTCCTTTTCGAGACTGAGTTTGTGCGAAGAGGACAGAAAAAAGGAACTTGTACATCTAAAGCAAAGGAACACATGCAAGAGTTAGATGTAAAAACCGCCTTCCATCAAGAATGAAGGGGAACGTTATCATGAAATCAAAAGTTTTAGTGCAACATCAAGTAACCGGTGATTCTCCCATTCATCAATTTCATTTTGCTGAGTACCATAATACTTTTTGTAGAGCCTTTAATTTGTTATAGAAGTAGCTAAGATAGAGATATAAATATGTCCCGAGGAATCCCAATTAGAGGGATACCTCTTATGGAAAAGACGATAGATGATAGGTTGTTCATTGAGTTGAATGTTCCAAGAAGTACCAGGATTATGTGGAGGATAAATCCTCAATGATTCAAAAACAACAAGCTTGTCCTACCTATCGGGACCGGACAAGTACTAACAAGGAAAATGCTATGTAATTCATAGTAAAGCCTCTAAACTTTGCAAAGTACTCAATCATGCTTGTTACAGACTTGGAGAGTGTTTTGTACAACAAGGGTATTTTGGTAAACAGAAAGAGCGAGATAGTTGGATAGTTAGTAATTAGGTAGAAAGTTGGTGAAGGGTGCTACAAAAGTAGGGGCACACGTAGGGGACATCGGATATCTAGTTTTGTCTTACCTATAAAAAAGGGTAGAATTGGGAGAGAATCAACCTCTCGAATGCCTATTAATGAATCAAAAGTTCTTTGGGTGTTTTTTGCCAAAAATATAACTCTACCAAGCATGAAGAAAAGCCTTCACGTACAAAAAGAAAAGCGGAAAATACAACAATCAAGGAGTCCTCCGGAGGTAGAAACCAGGAAGTTATGGTCGGCGATCAGAAGATATTGACGGGAGAGAGTCAGAAAAACAGGGAGCGGCGGTTGAAGTAAACATGAGGAAATGAAAAACAACACCAGTGTTGAAGGTTTCCCGCGACGAGGATTCCACTAGGTATAAGGGTTTTACGGAATGAGGATTCCACTTCATATTTCCAGTAACTTCACTTTTTAAAACCTCCACGTGTTTCTCTCTCTAGAGCCAAAACAAGTTAACGGAGTTTAAAGCAATAAGTCTAATGTTCAAAAGAATGGAGGGGGACTTGGAGGAAGGGAATCACTTCATAGTATATTAAACTGTGGAAAGCCATCCACACTCCATGCATCAAGAAAACACAATACAGAATGTGGTCTGAATTGGGCAAGAACTCCTTATTTGTTTTTCTCTCGAGGGACTCCTCCTTAAGTGATGAAAAAGCATCAACGAACACAAAGCAGCAGAGCTGATGTCTACACCTGACCATCCGTTCCATATTATTATTTGAAGCAGTTTATTTTCATTTCACCTTGAGGACAAGGTGAAAGTTGGGGGTGGGCATGGTTGCTAAAAACGTCGAGGCGGTCAAAAAACGTCCCTGAGGCGACGCCTCAGCTAGGTTGGTCGGGCCGTATGCCTTGAACTACCGAGGCGGGTATGAGGCGGTACTAAGACTTTAGGGTTAAAAAATATGTCCAATAAAAGTAAATACACTTACCGATTGATTACCCATTAAAAGTAAACCTCCACTCCTTGCGTTGTCATTGAGCATGGCCATTAATGAAGAAACTTACTGCCATGTGTGAGTTTTAGTTTTTTTACAACAAGAATACGTACTAGAGATGTGAGACATGATTTGGAAGGTGCATAAAGAATCTTCAGTTTTTGCAGGAGTGACTTTTCTTCTTCTCTTGACATTTGTGTTGCTCTTTATGTGGGAGGCTTTTAATGTTTATCTAATTTATTTGTATCAAAAAATAAAATCCTTAACAATTAATTACCTAAATTAAAGACTTTATTAGCAACATTATGATTCTAAATATTATTATCAGTCAAGTATTATATGTATAATATTATTTTATTTGTTTTTATTTCCCGCCTCGAGACTTACGCCTCGCCTCACGTTTCCGTACATTAAAACCTTGGGGGCAGGTATTGTTACAGTCAGGGAGAGGGCTTTGTACATTATAGGAATTTTGTTAAACATAAAGAGAGAGATAGTTGGACAGTTAGTACTCGGTTAGTAGTTAGGTAGAAGGTCGGTGAAGGGTAGTATAAATAAGTAGTAGGAGTCGAATAAGGAGATATAAGTTTCTTGTTTACTCTAACCTGTAGAAGGGTAGAATTGGGAGAGAACTAGCCTCATGACAGCTAGTCGGTTAATGAATCAACAGTTCTTTGTGTGTTCTTTGTCGATATGGTGTGACAATGAAGAACTGTTTGCATCAATTGGTATCAGAAAATGGTAGATCTCAAATCAATGCAATTGGCGGTGAATTCTGTATAAAACAATTAGCAGAGCATGAAGAAAAGGAAGATGGGAGTATTGAGAGATACAAGGCGAGATTAGTCGCTAAAGGTTTCACCCAGACACACGGTATCGACTATCAAGAATCATGGAACTTGATCGATAATTTGAGCTCAGAAGGTTTATGTTAACTTGATCCTCATATTAACTAAATGTAAGTGTATATGTAAAGACGCATAAGAAAAACATATACATTCATGCACACACATTATATACAAGATGAAGAAATAACCACTAGTATATACGCCAAGGAATATGTGAACTAGGGTAAAATTATGTGAAGGGTCCATGTAACTCAGAAAAATAGGAACACAAAGAGAGAGGCTCCGTATGAAGCTGAATTCCTGTTGGCGTTACAGATGTTGATGTTGTCGGCAATAGACAGTAATAGGAGGAGGATTCGAGGGGAGACATATATCTATGCCAGAGTAATCAAGAAACATCAGAGACACACATCACAAGAAAATAGAACTTTGATGACTAAAATTGACATCTACTGTAGTGAGATTTCTTATAATAATGGGATTATAGCCTCTATAAGATTCTTTTGACTTATTAGTAGTTGAGAAAACAAACCTAAAAGACCTAAGAATCGAGTTAATAATCAAGGGAGGGAGCTGTAACAAAATGCAATAACACCAACTGTAACACTGAATTCTTTTGTCAAAAATAAAAATAGCATGAGTATACAAAACGGTAAATGCAATGCCACCATCTGAAACATTAGTTTCTCTAGTGAGTCCCTCATTACACCAAAAATGTAAGGCACTCTACCATAAATTAACAATGTATGATTCACCTCAAGCAAATGATATATTTAGGTTCAATAACCTCATTCTTAAGAGAAGATAAGCACACAAAAAGTCATGTGGTTTCCTGATTTTATGACATACAAGTACTAAAGCTTCAAGTAGCATGCCCATTTCAAAGATCATAAATATTTTATCTATAAAACCATGTTTGAGAATATGTGTACATATTTAGCCTTGTTGGGTCCCTTCTTGGGACATAAAACTAATGAACTTTCATGTAGTAACCCATTTCAAACATAATACATGTTTGATATACAACCATGTTTCCCTTAAACTGAAACTTAACTCTTCCAAGGTGATATTTTGACTGCAAAAATGCAGAAGAGTGGCTTCTTCTTAGACCAGTGGGATTACAACTTTGTACTAGCTTTGGTTATGCATATAAATTTACTTAAAGTCAATTAGTGAGATCTTAAAAGTCAAATTAGTACAAGCCCATTTAACTTTACTCCATACAACCATCTACACATGGGATCCCAATAGGAATTACACTTGTAACTGAATAGTCATCCGATTTTCCTTCTATAGCTATCTTTTTTTATGAGATTTTTGTAAATCTTTTCCCAGATTACGTAGGACTCCTCTGTATTTATACTCCTAGGTGATCAATGAAATAAACACAACCTCAAATAGTGTCACAAATTAACAGTAGATTCAATATGCCTATGGAAATTTGGAACAAGAGAGCAATAATAAACAGATAATCATGTAGGGCGGACATAAAAATTAAAGAAACAGAGTTAGATTAATGAACAATTTAAACCTTGTTGTTAAGTTGAGAATATAAAAAATGTAACCTGCTTGCTTTTTCTCGATTGGGGTGCCACTGCGCTGAAGGATTTCGAGCTCCACAAGACCAAGTGACATTAAACCTAATGTAAGGCCAGACATGATGCCGGCAAAGAGGACGAGAAAGCATGAGATGCCAGCATAAACGTAGAACATCGCCGATCCAAATTCAATTTCTGCTCCAAGCATCGTACTAGTTCTGGTTGCCATTCGGATCAATTCCACCATATTAATCACATGCATCTTGTGTGAAGTGAATCAATAGCCGGGCCCCAACTCGCTTGCAATCGCTCTGATTCACAGAAGAAAAAAAAGGTTGATTTTTGAGAGAGGGTAATGAGTTTTGCAACAAGAAAGTACCTTTCAATGGGATTAGGATAATCTCTTACCTACAAATTACAAACCACATTGGGATTTCGGGTTAGTGGGTCGAATTCGGTTCCATGCATTGCATGATGAGTACTCGAAACATCAAGACAAAATGGGTGCTATTGATTGATTGATTGTGTTTGTGCAGCTCACTCAACACCTTCCATTACTTCTATTATTATGCGGATGTTATTACTTTAATTATATTTTAATATGTTTTATATTATGCGGATGTTATTACATTAATTATATTATAATATGTTTTATATTTTAATACGTTTCAATTATATTTTAAAAAGAGAATTTTGTTGAAATGACCATTTTAGAAACCGAAATTACGAAAATAGTCATTTACTACGTCAATTTTTTCCCATTTTTTGCAAAAAAGTCCCTGACTACGTCAAATATGGACTTACGCTATGGCGTAGTCAGTCCCTCAACTTTGGAAAAGTGGCAAAAATGGCCTCTAGACTTGAAAGTATGGCAAGATAGTTTGAAAAATGACAATTTGGTCCTTGTAGTATACTACGCCATGGCGTAGTATCATATGGCGTAGTTGCCATTTTAGAAAGTTGGCAAAAATGGCACCTGGACTTGGAAGTGTTTTGAGTAAGAATTAAAAATGACACTTTGGCCCCTGGACTGGTACTACGCCACGGCGAAGTGACCCAATTTTTAAATTTTGGCAAAAATGGCCCCTGGACTTGGAAGGGTTTTGAGGTAAGAATTAAAAATGACATTTTGGCCCCTAGACTGGTGCTATGCCATAGCGAGAATTAATTTTTTTTTAATAAACTTTTTTTTATATAATTAATTATTTGAACCTTAAGGATTTCGTTTTAATAATTTCTTATAAATTATTTTATATAAACTTTGTTAATAAACTTTTTTTTATATAATTAATTATTAAAGAACACTTTAATATTTTTTTTTATAAATTTTTAAACCGAAAATACAATATTACAAACAATAATCGCAACATACATTTAAATACTACAAACAATAATTTAAAGCGAAAATCTAGTGCGGATAAATATTTTGACAAGAGATGATCGAGTCAGCCTTCTTGTTGATTTCTGCCTCTAGATATGTGTAGGTTTCTTTGATGTCATTAATCTCCGCCTCATCTAGACGTAATTCATGTTGTAGGACTTTTAGTTTGCGTTTTTTTTCATCAAATAGCACCTGTTTTTCTAGTTAAATCTTACGGTTATTTTTGCATAACTCCGCTAACCTTTCAATTTCTTCGTCTGCCTCTTTACACGATGCCTTGAACTTTGAAGGAATGACTTGAGTTGCCGGAGGGTTTGAGTCTCGGTTGAATAAAAGGCTCTCGTCATAGGTTGGCGGGATATCTCCGTTATGTGAACGCCTATAGTTTCGCCATGCGGCATCGTATTCTAGCTCTTCATCATCTGTTATTGCATGATGGGCCCTAGTTTTTCCAATCTGTCTCCACTCCTCGTCTGTTTCAGGCGCTTTCCATCTAAGCCTAAACCTTCCATGCATTGCCCACTCCTCTTCTGTTGCGGGCACATGCTAGGTACGCCTATAACCGATGAAGAGCGTGCCGATTGGGAAGACACATTCTATACCACAAATGTTTTCTTCCAGGTTTTTATACCCTGACCCAAACCCTCCGGCATCACAAGTAATGCCGGCGAAATTAAAGGCAGCGGTTAACGAGGCGAACCGAGAGATCATAGCGCTTGGGGAGAAATGGAATAAGAACAGGGAAATACAACTTCAAAAAGAGGCGGTGATTAACGAAAGTAAAGCAGAGCTTGCAGTCCTAGAGCAAACAATTAGTATGGAGGAGATGTTGGTAAAGGAAGTCAAAGAAGAATACGACGTTCTTGAGGACAAGATCAACGAAAAGGCTCAATGGATCATCCAATGCCAAGACATCTATCCTCACTAAATGTCTCCTAGTTGAATGTTTGTTTTAAGATGTTTGCACTGTAACATTTTCCATTGTTTAAGATGTTTTTTAAGATGTTTGCACTATCCTTACTATATCAAATTATGGTTTAGCTAACAATAACTTTATAAAACAATAATTAATATTTGAATAAATTATTTACTGTAGTGATATTTCAAAATTGATAAAACAATAATTAATATTATAACAAGTGAACATTATAATAAAAAGTTTGCAATAACGTTAACTTTATTGAAGAACATTATAATAGTTAACAAACACTTGAAACAGTCAACTAAAAATCAGGAGCAAACTTTGGCAGCTATAAATCAATATTAAGGTCAATACTATTATAGTCCAAAGTTCCATGTGGTTCCAACGACGTTGATGACTGAGACTGCCTTCTTTGGCTACCTGAAGGCCTTCTTGTAGGCTCGCTTGATGCAGCAAGAGTTGGGCAGTTTGTACGATTATGACCGGTTTGGCCACACCTACTACACTTTCTCTGTATCCGACCTTCACCGCGAGATGGTCTTCGATCGTTGTTACGGGGTCTGCCCACTAGGTTACTTGTTATTAGGGGTGGATAGACTGGTGGTAGAGGGGTATCTGGAGACAACCATGTTGAAGTAGGTCCAACAGGAAGAATTACGTCTTCATATGTTTCCCGGTATACTGAGGCATAAAAGAAGGCTGAAGCCAAATGGCTACAATCTGTATATCCGAGATGTCTCGCAACGGTGATGGCATGACCGCAAGGTAACCCAGATAGTTGCCATTTTTTATATGTACATTCATTTGTGCGCATATCGACTTTTGCATCCCTATGACCATCTCGAACCTCATACCAACCATCTACAATGCCGTGTACGTTCCATCTTGTAGACTTACCCATCCTCCTTTGGATCTTGGCTTGCACCCACAGTGTTTGATTGTGAAGCATTTGCTCTACAAAAATGTATAAATTATGTTAGGATTTATATATTTATATTTATATTTATATATTTAAAACATTCTCATCTTAGGAACCTTCTTTTTGTCGGCGTAGAAAGTACCACCATTGTTGAAAATCTCTGAAGTAATCCATAAGCATGACGATCGGTAATCTGCGGGCAAAACGGGACAACGCATTCACCGATTATGCACTATTGGAGGTCATAATATTGAACCGAACACTAGGAAAATATGCCCTTGACCACTTCTCCAGGCCAAGCTCATCCATTAATTGAGCTCCTGCAGCTACATGGAGTCGTAGAGCATTCATGCTTCGGGTGAACCCATATTCCGTATAGGCTTTGCATGCCTTCCAGAATTGATATTTATAGTGTTTTATGTTTGCGTCCCTCGTTTTGACATTCATCTTGAGATGCCGACAACATAGAGCGTGATGGGCCGTTGGGAACACGGCTGTAATACTGGCCCTTATTGCCGCAGCCTGATCGGACATAAACACCAAATCAGGCAGATCTCCAATACATTCTCTCAACTTTTCTAGAAACCAGGTCCACTCGTCCGTTGTCTCGGATTTACCTACCCCGAAAGCAATTGGCACAATGTTGTTATTTCCATCCATGGCAACGGCCAGGAACATTGTACCCAAGAATCGTCCCTTTAGATGTGCAGCGTCTATTATAAGGACACGCCGCAACTTTGTCTTGAAAGAGACGATCTGCAAATAGTAATGCAGTTAATGTATCAAAATTATATAGTTTATAATATGTAAAGAACTGGCAGAGTTACGCGTACCGCGGGGCGAAGGACAGCAATACACTTTTCAAATCGTCCTTCTGAATCTGTCTTTATTCTGGTGAAGCTACCTGGATTTTCGTGCTCCATGTTATATAAGAACAAAGGTCGTCGGCTGAACGAGTCCTCAGGGGTGCCCCTAACCATTCGTATGGCACTCCATCTAGCACGCCAACCTTAACACCGTACATCTCTTGTAGATCACTAATAATGTCTTTTGGTCGACCTGTCTTGCTAGCATCAAGAAATTTATGTTTTAGTATACTACCCAAGATCTTTGTGTTCGCTTGACGGTGGCGGGGGATTAATTGGGTCTCGGAACAAGTGTGTACGTCCACTAACTTTCTTATTTGGAACATCTTGTTTGGCCCTCCTACGGGGTATGCCGTCATACGCCAAGAACAGTCATTTACACGACATTTAACCCCGTACCTGGTTTTTGAAGATCTCGACGTTTGATACTGGAAGCCCTCTTCAAGAAACTTTCTTCCCAACTCTATAATCAGCTCGTGTTTCGTGTCGAACATCTGGTTTATTGCTATTCTGTAACTACGATTATAAGGCATGGGGTCCTTAGTTGTAACATACGACTCTGGGGTTTCAAGAGGAGTATATCAAATAGATCATTTATCCCATCAAATGAATTATTGGCAGGAGTCACCCTTTCTACAGCTGCTTCGTCTTCATCCGTATCAGTCATGTCAAAAACAAAACCTTCATCTTCAGCAAAGCCAACAAAACGACTTTTTTCTTCTTCATTGTCTTCTTCTTCATCACCCACTTCTTCTTCTTCTTCTTCTTCTTCTTCTTCTTCTTCTTCTTCTTCTTCTTCTTCTTCTTCTTCTTCTTCTCCTCCTCCTCCTCCTCCTCCTTCTTCTTCTTCTTCTTCTTCTTCTTCTTGTGTGTCTTCAACGTTGGAACTACAACCGACATCACCTCTACGGTACACTGGATAATCAACATGCACATAGAGTGTAGGCGGACTCTGGCACCCCGTCGCGTAATTCATGAACCAACGAGCACATTCATTGTTAGATATTTGATAAATTTCGCCATTTGTCTTGTGCACTATCTTCATTTCACCGCCATCATTATCAAAGTTAAATTTTTTTTGACAGTAACCGGCCAACTTAAAATGTGTAATGTTTTTGGGCAATAGTACCTGAAATTGACTTGGTGGACCGGAGGGAATGAATTCCCACCCATCGTTTACAAACTCCCATTTACCACCGGAACGAAGATATACTTTAACTTTTTCCATGAAGGAGGGTGTGGTAACTGAGAAGAGAGCGATGTGTTGGTGGAGGGTGTGGTAACTGAGAAGAGAGCGATGTGTTGGTGGAGGGTGTGGTAACTGAGAAGAGAGCGATGTGTTGGAGAAAAGCACCATCTGCCTTCCTTTTAAAGACCCATTAAATTGCAGCTACAACCCTTAACTTTGTTTGATTGAAAACTTTGGTTCTTTATAAAGAGAAAGTAGGACTAGGACCATAGGCCATTATCGTCAACTGACAAAGTAGGCCATACTGAATAGTTATAGCTTCAATTCTCACGAATATATGAAAAAGACGACCACGTGCTTTCTGTTTCACATGTGATATATGAAAAAGTTTTTTATTCGTCTGACAAAGTAGGACGACCATGTGCTTTCTGTTCCACATGTGATACTGGGATGTGCCATGTGATATATGAAAAGGTTTTTTATTCGTCTGACAAAGTAGGACGACCATGTGCTTTCTGTTCCACATGTGATACTGGGATGTACCATGTGATATATGAAAAAGTTTTTTATTCGTCTGGCAAAGTAGGATGACCATGTGCTTTCTGTTCCACATGTGATACTGGGATGTGTCATGTGATATATGAAAAAGTTTTTTATTCGTCTGAAAAAGTAGGACGACCATGTGGTTGTAATTATTCGTCTTAGGACTTGTTTGTTTTTTCCATTTCAGAGCTTAAAACCACTTATGTCTGAATCGGTCAGAGGTTTTTTAGTTTCAGACTGTTTGTTTTTTTTTTCAATTAAGTGCTGAAAACAACCCTAAAGCCTCTGATAGTTTAAGAGGTAAACAATCCTCTTATAACCTCTTATAAACATACCGCCTCCATCCATCACTCTCTCTCTCGATGCTTTCATCTGTAATCGCCTCTCGATCTCTCCACAAACCATTGTCGATCTGCAGGTAACTTCTTACTCGATGCTCTCCTCTCTCGATGCTCTCTTTTAACTGGTTCGATGTTCTCTTCTCTCGTCTTCTCTCGGTAAAAAAAAATTCAGCAGGTAGAAATCGACAGGTCGAACCAGCATGTCGAACCATCTGCTTGTGGCTCTTCACTTTTCGATCCAGCAACAGCTTCACTTTTCGATCCAGCAGCAGCTTTACTTTTCGATCCAGCAGTAACTCTTAGATCTCAAGTTCTTCGAACCAACAGCAGCACATCTCGATTTCAGCAGGTAGTAATCTTTTTTCTAAATGCAAAACTCATCTGAAGTTGTTTGTTTGAATTCTTTTTAATTGAGCATCTGCAAGAATTGCCACTGTAGATTTTATAGCATTGAAATCCCCTAATCCCCTCGAATAGAGCAAAGCTCCATTTTATATTCTGAAGTAATCTTTTATTTATTTATGCAAAACTCATCTTTTTAGTTGTTTGTCTGAATTATAAGCAACAAAGAATTGCTCTAATTTTTGTTGACATGAACCCAAGTGGACCAACAGTCATCGTACAAGCATTGCTCTAATTTTTTCACATGAGCAACCACTCCTTAAAATTATAGAGATTGCTTGCTGTTTTTTTTTACTATTTTCAGCATCATGAGTTTGATTTAAGAACTGATAGAGAGGGAAAGATATTGCTTGCTGTTTTTTTATGGCATAAAGCAAGAGGTCAAAGGATATGGCATAAAGCAAACCCACATACAAAAAAGTTATCAAGAGGATAAAAGAAACCCACATACAAAAAAACTTCTTTTCAAATTCACAATTTCTATTGCTTGAAACTGTAATGTGCTTAATATGGACAGATTGCATATCTATTTGATTCAATGCATGAAATTATTTGATTCAAAAAATGCATAGTTATTTGATTCTTTTTGGAAATCTGAAAATGTAATAGTAGATGGTATTACTCTTTTATTAGTGATGGAGGAGAACGAGAATGCACGTGTACGATGGTCTGATGTAATGACCAAATGCTTTTTAGAAAGTTGCATAGAAGAGGTAAACAAAGTTGGGAGAAACGGGGATAGCCTTAGGAAAGAAACTTGGGCAACGGTTTCAACAAAGATCAATGAAGTGTGCGATAAAAAGCTCCACCAAAAACAACTGAAAAATCAGTACGATTATCTAAAGGAAAAATATTCAGGGTGGGTTTACTTGAGGAATAAAATGGAAATATTTATGACCCTGTTATGAACATGTTCAAGTTATCAAATCAAGAATGGGAAGATTTTTTTAAGGTTAGTGATCATTCCATTTTATATTTTTAGATAGTAATGACAAGGTGTGGGTATTATATAAATAATTTAATTTAATTTGGATGTAGGGACATCCTAAAGCTTGAACTTTAAAAACGTCACCATTGCCATTTCCTGACTTGTGTATTGCTTCATTTGAGGGGACTTCGGCTACCGGCCACCGTGCTTATTCTGCTAGTGCAACTCGTGAGAGAACAGTGATTTCATCATGCTCATCATTTACTTCCCGTATCCACACTACTCAAGATGAGGAGGGGGAAGATGATGATGAAGACGAACAAAATGTTGCACCAAGTTCACATCATGTCTCTAGTGTAGATCCTTCAACTGTTACACCAAGTCCACATTCCTCTAGACCAAATAAGAAGGGTAAAACCAAGGTGGACCTCGATGTTTTGGCTTTGGAAGTGCAAGGTGTACTTACCAGACTTGTTCTCCGAGAACCCCCAGTTGTTACACAAGGACCCACAGTCCTTGAAAGATGTGTTGAAAAGTTGAACACCCTTGGCCTTCATGAAAGGGATCCTCTTTACCAAGCAACCATTGACATTTTTGGCCACACTAATTTGTTAAGAGAGACATGGTTGATCATCTCTTCAGACCCCGATATGTTAAAAGACTGGATTGTGAGGACGGCAAAAAAATATGGTTTTATGTAGTGGTTTTTAGACAAGTTGTTTTTTGGTACTTGGGCATGGATGTTTTGGTATTTGGACATGTTATTCGGTAGTATGGTATTTGGACATGTTATTTGGTAGTATCGTATTTGGACATGTTATTTGGATGTTATGGTATTTGGATGATATTTTGTATTATTATGTTATTTGGATGTTATGGTATTTGGATGATATTATTATGTTATTAGGATGTTGTTTTTTAACAAAATGTAATTTTGTTATGCTTGTAACAGGTTCATCATGGACGATCATCAAAAAGCTTTAGTTGTCCTTACTTTGTTCTTATATCTTTATTACTTGCAAAAAATGCGTTTGAAAAGGAAAAGAGATAATACGTCTGCAATGACCGGACAACAATTTACTAATGAGCTACTTGAAGGTAATGATCGACAATGTATTGATTTGTTAAGAATGTCTCGTGATGCTTTTGTTCAACTATGTGACCACTTTAAAGCAAAAGGTTGGTTAAGGGATAGCAAACATATATCGGTTGAACAAAAGATGGCTATCTTCTTGATGATTATTGGTCACAATCAACGTTTTAGAGTGGTGAAAAATAGGTTCCAACACTCAACACAAACCATTCATAAGATTTTTCATGAAGTGTTGGATAAAATGATTGTGTTTGCTAAAGAGATCATAGTTCCTACATCATTCAATCCTAATCCGGACATCCCAAGGAATAATAGAAGATTACGACGAGTATTTAAGGTAAATAATAGTAATGTTTAACATGATTTTTAAGGTAAATAATAGTATAATATTTAACATGCTATTTAACTTTAATGTAGGGAGCAATCGGCGCTCTTGATGGAACTTTAATACACGCTGTTGTCCCTATTCAAGAACAACATTTATATAGAGGACGAGGAAAGGGCGAATGTTATCAAAATGTTATGGCCATTTGTGACTTTAACATGATTTTTACATATGTTATTGCCGGGTGGGAAGGGGTTGCACATGATTCTAGAATTTTGTCCGAAGCTTTAACAAATGGTGCTAATGAATTCCCATTTCCTCCTCAAGGTATATTAACGCTTTAAAGGTAACATGTTTACTATATTCATATTAATAATTATTTTATTTATTTTTTCAGATAAATATTATCTATGTGATGCTGCATATTCGAATACTCGAGGGTTTATGGCACCGTATCGTAATGTTAGATATTGGCTTGGAGATTTTCGTCGTCAGCGTGCAATGAACAAGTATGAAAAGTTTAATCATGCTCATGCAAAACTTAGAAATGTTATTGAACGTTCTTATGGTGTATTGAAAGCACGTTTTCCAATATTGAAAAGAATGGCACCTTTTTCACTTGAGGTTCAAAGAGATGTTGTTCTTGCATGTATTGCGGTTCACAACTTCATACGAAAAGAAGGTTTAAGTGACGAGTTATTTTCTGAATACAACCAAACCATTGAGCAAGAGGCCGATGGCGATGATGAGGATGAAGAGGTTCAACCGCATGGGAGTACCGCTGATCAATCATATATGGCCACTTTAAGAGAAGAAATTGCAACACAGTTAATGCAAAATGGAGAATGATTTTAGTTGTTAATAGACTTTGTTCATTTTTTCTATTGTATTCGAATCTATTGACGTATTTAAGTTGAATTTTTGAATGTGTTAACAATGGATGGTAGTATAATTTAATTGAAATGAATTGATGCTTTTATAAACAGAACAATATAACATTTTGAGGGATAAAAAAGACAATTATACATATTCAGATGTTTGGCAGCATGCAAAAACAAACAGTCTAACTGATTTAGATTTCAGACTTCAGCACCACCTTTTAAAGTTCAGAGGTGGTATCAGACTTCAGACTTCAGCACCTCTTAAAAAACAAACGCCACCTTAATGTGTCAAGGACGACCATGTGAAAATTACACAAAGACAAAAAGGGGGAAAATAAATCAAATACAGAGATGCAACAAAAAGGTATGTATTTATTTTTATTAGTTGTGATACAAAAAAAATAACAATGGCAACCCGCTAATCGGTCGTATTAGCATAATGATCTGTATAAAGATATAAAGTCTCCGCCATGTAATTTCGCCAATTCTGGGCAGTTGTCACCTGATTCCCGTCGGAAGTTATGGCCTCATTATTAATCAGCCGGGATAGGAACATGCTCATAAATACTCCACAATCTCCACGGCTAGAAGCCTATTGTGGTACATTGTTAGCGTACTTATAACTAAATTTTCTGGCGGCGTTTTTAAGGCGTTGCGAATGAATTTTGAACATCAAATAAGGCAGGGTAACTTTCCAATTGTCCATCATTTCGCCAAAGACTTTCCGATAAGCAGGGGTATTATTAAAGCTGTCGTAGACAACCATAACGAAATACTTAAGGTTCAAAACCCCTAGGACCCAATGCTGATGCCCAATGACAATCGGGCAGTAGACCTGGAAAAAAACGCCAAACATATAGTTAATAATGGATAGGTTTGAATACAAGTTGTGTAAAATTGATGTAAACTAATTTACACACCCATTTTAGGTTGCCCCACGATATCGAACCTTCGGCCATCCCCGATACCATGTTGATGACAAGGTCAGCACCACGACCATCACTCAAGAACTTCCCAAAATCAGCGTTCATCACCATGGAAATTTTCAAAAAAGTAGTATTAAAAGACTGTAATATCCAAAAAAGTAGTATTCAAAAAAGTGGTATTAAATGACCAAGTCTTCAATTTTACTGAAGACTGTCAAAAAGCTTTTAAGATATTAAAAGAAGCCTTGGTCACTGCACCTGTAGTAATAACCCCTGATTGGAATTTACGGTTTCAACTTATGTGTGATGCAAGTGATGATGCAAGTGATTGGGCAGTTGGAGCTGTTTTGGGTCAGAAAAAAGGAAAGATTTTTCACCCTATCTACTACGCCAGTAGAACTCTAAATTGTGCCCAGATCAATTATACAACCATTGAAAAGGAATTATTAGCCGTGGTTTTTGCTTTTGAAAAATTCAGATCTTACTTGATAGGCACAAAAGTTATTGTTCATACTGATCACTCTACCATCAAGTACTTAATTTCAAAAAAAGATGCAAAACCACGGTTGATAAGATGGGTCTTGCTTTTGCAAGAATTTGATTTGGAGATCATTGACCGAAAGGGTGTAGATAATCAAGTTGCTGACCATCTTTCTAGAATAGAAAAGCAAGGGAAACCTATACAAACGGGTGAAATTTGTGAAGTATTCCCTGATGAGAGGATACTAACCATCAATTCCTCGCTACCATGGTTTGCCGATATTGTCAATTATTTAGCATGTGGGATCATTCCCAAGGATTTAAATAAACATGAGAGGAGGAAGCTAATCTTTGATGCTAAAAAATATTTGTGGGATGATCCTTTGTTGTTTAAAATTTGTGCAGATCAGATGATCAGGAGATGCGTACTGAAAGAAGAAGCAATCTCAATTCTACAGCATTTCCATTCAGGTCCTTGCGGATGCCACTTTGGAGGAAGCAGGACTGCTTCTAAAGTCCTGCAATCTGGATTTTTTTGGCCAAATCTACATGCTGACGCACAGGAATTTGTCAGAAAATGCAATGAATGTCAGAGAAGTGGGAACATTTCTCAAAGAAATGAGATGCCCTTGAATGGAATACTGGAGGTAGAATTGTTTGATGTGTGGGGAATTGATTTTATGGGACCTTTTTCCATATCCAATAATTGTTCATATATTTTGGTGGCCGTCGATTACGTGTCTAAATGGGTGGAAGCTATGGCTTGCCACTCTAATGACGCTAAGACGGTTATTAAGTTCCTTCACAGGCACATTTTCACAAGATTTGGCACACCACGTTCCTTAATCAGTGATGAAGGAACTCACTTCATAAATAATTTATTGGATGAGACTCTGGAAAAATACGGGATTAAGCATAGGGTAGCTACGGCTTACCATCCTCAGACCAACGGTTTGGCAGAATTGTCAAACCGAGAAATCAAGGGGATTCTGTCAAAAGTAGTCAAACCACATCGAAAGGACTGGGCATCTAAGCTAGATGATGCCCTATGGGCCTACCGTATTGCCTTTAAGACTCCCATTGGTATGTCTCCTTACAAGTTAGTCTTTGGAAAGTCCTGTCATTTGCCCTTAGAATTAGAACACAAGGCATACTGGGCCGTGAAGGAATTGAATATGAGTTTGGATGAGGCTGGTAAAAAGCGATTTTTCAGCTAAATGAATTGGAGGAACATAGGAATCAATCCTATGAAAATGCCAAATTGTATAAAGAAAATACAAAAAAATGGCATGATAAAAGAATTTGTCCAAAAGAACTCTACGAAGGCCAGTCTGTGTTACTATTTAACTCGCGCCTCAAACTATTCCCTGGAAAGTTAAATTCGAGATGGACAGGACCGTTCAAAATTTCTAAAGTGTACCCTTATGGTGTAGTGGAGTTAGTTGATCCAGATAAGGGAACCACATTTAAGGTCAACGGTCAAAGAGTTAAACCATTTTTGGAAACGAATGAAGTCGTGGAACAACCTTTTGGGGTTGTTAATTTTGAAAATTGAAAAATTGAAAAAATGAACATCTTGAGTTTGTACAATTTTATTTTCATTTTGTGTTTCGGAGTAATAGCTATGTCTAAACCATGGGTAAATAAATTTTATCATTTTGCAAAACATAATTTTTATGATTTTTCGTATTCCTTAATTGGAATTTTGAAGTTTTAGAAATTATTGCTTTATGGTTTAGATGTAGTATTTCTTTAGTAAAAAAAAAACAAATTTAGGTTGTGATTCATTAAATTTTCAGTCTAGAAGTTAAAAGTAAAAAAAAAATTATATATATATAATATATATAGAAAAGAAAATCAAAAATGGGTTTGTTAAACCTTTTTCGTTTCCAGCATCGATTTTACAAAAATAAACTCATCATTAGATGAAACTTTCAAGGCATTTTGAGAAAATATATATATATATGAAAAAAAATTCAGTTGAATTAAAAAAAAAATTAAACAAAAAACAAAAGAATAAGAAAAGGAAAAAAAATTTAAATTAAATAAATAAATCTGATGATGGTAGAGGACATCAAGAAAAGGTAGCTGTCTCAAAATGATTATGGGGCAATTAATGCTAAGTGAAAGTCTGTCAAATGTTATCTTCTTATGCAAGACAAAGAAAAAATATATATATATATATAATACAAATAAAGGGAAAGTGGTGTGTCTCTCTCTCTCTCTTTCTCTACTATGAACGGCCGCACCACAGGGAAAACTAACATTGGGGAATCCAACAAATCATTAACCCTAGTTTCAACCCTCAATCTGATTGTCTCTCACCTTATTCAAGAAGATGGGGTTTTCAAGGTTAAACCCTTACATGCACAAGCTGATTTACAAAAAGAAAAACCCTAGAGGAAAGGATTGCATTCAGAAAAAAATTTCATCTCTGAGACAATATTTTTTTCTCTCAACCGCCGGTCGACCACCACAGGACCACCCACAGCCGTCGGTCACCAAATCGATCACCACCATTCACCTTCTCGTCCCCACCACAACCCCTTCTTCTCGATCGTCATGGCAAACCCTAACAACAACATAAACCTAGAACTAACCCTAGGCACCGGCCCCACTCCAAACCCTAGACCCGTAAATCCTCATTTCAGGTCCATGCATGGTGATGGCAGCCAATGGATAGACGTCGAAGGACCCGCTCTCGTGGTTGAACCACGACGACCCCGCCAGACGTTTGTTTCAGTCACACCCATCCTACCCACAACAGGTCCCTACAGCACCAATATAAGTCATCGATCACAAAGCGCAAGACCATTTCAACCACCACAAGACCTCACCATGACAAATGACCGAGGAAAAAATGTTCTGATGGGAGAATCAGTTCTTCTTTAGAGGAATGGGTGCCGCGATCGGTTGCGATAAAAGCTCTCAAAGAGATGGAACAATGTATAGCCGCCAGTTATTATGACTTTAACAGGCGGCTACAAAATATGATCGCCGAACAAAGTGCAACGATTCTGGAGCAAAAAGAAACCATCGCAGCGTTGGAGATAGCACTTGGATTGGCCACGCAACCGATTCCACCGATGGAGGAACAACCTACTCATCCGGAGTAGGTTCTGGTATTTCTAACTCTTTGTAGTTTATTTTTATTTTTATTTTTGTTGTTTACGAGTCTTAGAAATTTTAGGTTTATTTGTGATTGCATGCTTGGGTAATTTTGTGTAGGTCGAAACATGATTTAATTTGGTTACACTCATTTTGCTCCATGCATGACGTTTAGAGTACTATTTTTTTTTACCCATTTTGCTGTTTTTTTTAGACTTTTAGGATGTACATATTTATTTGATATTTCACACGTAGTCTTTATAAACTTTGTTTTTGCTATTTTTGTGTCACGTAATTTTTTTTTTATGTTTTCTAAGATAGTGTCATTAGTTAGTGTTTTGTGTCAATAGGTTGCTAAAAGGATGCTAAATTCTTTTTAGAACTAATTTTTTGGTTCCTATTACTTTGTGTTAATCAACTCATATAAAAACACTTATTAGCCGTTTGGTTCGTTTAAAGGAATGAAAATGGGATTGATAATGAAAATAGGGTAGAATGGGAATGATTATTTTTATATCATTGTATTATATTACCATGGATTCCCTTACATTTCCAATGTGAAAAAAAAAATCAAAAAGAAAATCCATATTCATCTCCTTCTCCATCGCAACAGTACTTTCTTTCACAAACACATCTTCTTCTTTTGATAACACATTTCCCATCTCCATGACAACAAGACAGACGTCTCCATCTTTTATTTCTTCTTTTCTATTTCTTCTCCATCTTCTGTTTTTATCTTCTTGATTTCATCTCCAAACATAAAAAAAAACCACCAAATAGAAATCATCTTTAGAGAAATACGAAGAGGCAACTCGTCAGATTTGTTTGAAGGCACTCAGATCTGTCGAAGTGGACACAAATTTGTTGAAAGACACTTGGATTTCATCTTCATCTTCTCGATTTCATCTCAAACCATTAAATCGAAAAGCTCGAAATAAAAAAAATATCAAATAGAAATCATCTTTAAAGAACGATGCCGAGGGAACTAACGAGTTGTCAAATAGGGCACTTATGATCTCCATCTTCATCTTCTTGATTTTATTTGTGTGTTGAGGTGCTAGGGTTCATGTCTTCACGATGATTGTGCTTTCATGGAAACTGGAAGAGCCTAACTTGAAGAAAAACTTTTTATTCCCCCCAAATTAGAGAGGAATGATTTTTACCAAAATCTATTATAATGATTCATTAACTATTTGAAACCAAACATCACTTTTCATTCCATTTCCATTCCTTGTTTTAACCAAACATTGTTAATGATTATCATTTCCATTATGACCTCCAACCAAACACCCCCTTAGTTGAAATGATTTTTACACCTAATTAATTACTCAAAAACAATGTTAAATCTTCATCATCTTCACATTATAAAAAGTTGGAATTTTTTTACCATAACCATTCTTTTTGTGCAACAATAGCATGGTGCATTTGGTTTGTATCTTTTCTTGAAACGTGTCTCTCATACATTCAATGAGGACATTGAACACTTCAAGTTTGGAAATGTGGGAGTTTAAACATCATAGATACATCATATATCCCCTACCTAAAAACAACCCAAAAATGCACTAAATTTCAAAAATTTCGATAGTGCATAAATGTCAATTCATGCGTATACACAATCAAAAGAAGAACAGCTTCTACAAAAATGCATGATAAACTCACAAACATCGTTTTCTTTTGATATCAACCCATGCACATACACATTCTAAAGGAGCATAGCATCCATTAAAGTGCATGAAGGTTTCTCAAAAATGATTTTCTTCCCAAACTCTTATATTTGATGGCACAAAAACCGTACCATCAAGAGGAAGAAAGTAAAAGCTCAAATAAATAGCCATACACATATTAAGATAAAGATCTAGGCTATAGCTAAATGTTATTTTGTTTTAACAAAAATGGAGGTTATGACAAAAATCTTCCAACTTAGACTTTTGTGAGATGAAAAGGATTTAACATTGTCATTGAAGTGAATTAAGGTGTGTAAAAGTTAATTCAAACAAGTTAATTGTTGGGTTGATTAACCGTTTATTTTTTTTCGTTTTACCTTTGAGTCATTTTCTTTTACTTTTTAGTAGTTTTGAGTAGTTTTATTGCTTGAGGACAAGCAATGGTTTAAGTTTGGAGATGTGATAAGGTTAATTTATTAACCGGTTTTACGTCTCATTTTAGAATCTTTCATCTTGTTTTTCTTAGTTTTATAAATATATTAGGACCTTTCATAATATTTTTAGTATAAAATATGTCGTTCGTTTAGTAAAAGGAAATATGTAAATTTTTGGCCACAAATTGCTAGAATTTTTACCATTATTTACGTTTTCCTCTCGTGATAATTTCAGGTAAGTTAAGCGGATGCACGAAAGCATAAAGTTGACCACGTTAGAACCGGAAAAAGCCGAAGACCCATGACGTGCGTGGGTAAATTTTGTTTTGTAATGAATTTTTGTATGGTCAAACTTTGTTATAATTAGCTTAAACCTAATTAGTAATACTTAGTAAAACCATTGGGCTAATTTTGTTAATGTAGGCCCACGGGTTAAGCCCAAATCGTAAAGGCTTAATCATTAAGCCAAGCCCACTAGGATGTCTTTTTAGCTTTATAAATAGGACCATGGTTGGAGGGATGGAGCATCACTTTTTGGACTACTTCTCTTTTTATCTTCAAGTCTTGTGGACTTGGGAATACTTGAGAGAAACTTGACTTTCAACTCCTAACAATGTTAGAGAGAGTAAGTTGAGATGGATGGCATGTGGAAAACTTTAGTAGCAAGATAAGGAGAAAGTGCAGTAATTGTTTAAGTGATAGGGAACCACCGCTTTTCATTGTAGCAAGTGGATGTGCAAGTTGGAAGGTTTATATATTTATATATATAAGTATCTCATGCAAGTAAAATCTTCATACTTTTCTCTTTATCTTATTTTCTTTCTTTTCCCTATTTCATCGAACTCTCTCATCTCTCTTTTTAGCATTCATCTTTTATTTATTAAGCTTACACATTGGCAAGTTCTTCATCATCAATATTAGTTCTAAAAAGTCACCCATCTTTATCTTCCCGTCAACCATTACCATCGTTACTTCCAATCTTCGTCTCGGATTTCGGTTCGTATTTTATATTACTCGTAACATTTATTTTCGTACCTCAAGATTACCAATGGTAAACTTGTCCCCTTTTTACGTTTATGCACCTCAAGCTCGCACTTGGTGAACTTGTCCTAAATTTACATATTCGTTCAAATATTTATATTATTCTCAAGATTACCAATGGTAAACTTGTCATTGTTTCTATAATTTCTTGTCATTTATATTTAGCGTTTTTATTTACGTTTAACTTAGTTATTGTCGTAGTTTAATTAATCTCGTTAGTTTTACGTTTGATCGTCAAAAATACTTTATAAAAACCCATTTTTAATGGAAGGCTAAAACCCTTAGTTTGGGGTGTAAGGCAATAAATTGAGATTAAAGGGATGGATAACACGATTAAAAAGGTGTATTGACTTTATAATAATAGTTGATAAACTTGTCATTATTGGATCGTTAATATCTCGTGGTAATACCCCTAAAGTTAATTGACAACTAACTATCGGTATTTAAACGGCTTAACCTCAATGAAGTTATAAAAAGTATTAATTTTCCAAGACAACGATTATTGTTATAAAATATTTTTTTTATCTAATTATCAATCACTCCATCTCAATTTATCCTTACACCCCAGACTCGTTTTTTATAAAAGTATTTCTCAAAAATTCACCAACAAAACAAACAAAAATTAGTTAATCAAAAAAACCCTCTTTTAATCACCCTCTGAAATCAAACCGTTAAAAACCGAGCTTTTTCATACCTTCAAGCTTTAACTACCGTCTCTGTGGGAACGATAAATCCGGTACTTTGTACCATTATTACTTGTTACGATACGACAGTATTTCGAGGTGTATATTTGCGCCAAGGTATATTTTTGTGTTAATTTTAAGGGTAGCGATATCTTGACAACAGAAATCTTCAAACCTGGATCAAGCCTCTGCCAATATTAGAATTATTTTTCATGGCATTGCATTCAACTTGCACTATGATTATGTTGCACTACTATTTGATGAGATGAAGGGCTACGTTTTCAACAAAGCAAAGTATATTCCATACCAGAGATTCTTCCAAATGTGTGTCAAGGGAGCAATTTATGTTGAAAATAGGATCCCTCCTAAGGAATATGTTGCACAAGTTCCTAAATTCACAATGGACAATCTCAGATCACCAACAACTCCACTATCAAACTTTTCAAATGAACTATCCTTGCCATCAGAGCTCAGAAGTTACCTAAGGTATGACGATAGGATTCTGATTGAGTATTGAGATTCTATGAGACTACCAGCACCGGTAGCCTGTTCCTATGACTCAGACCAGAGGGATGTGCTTGGTGATTGTTAGAATTATATTATGTAAAAGTATGAAGAAGAACTCTCAGAAGACAAAGTTTTACTCTCCAGAAGCTTTCTCCAGAAGATTGACCGTTTTTCTAGAAGACAATCCAGAGACAGAGCCATCTCTGAATACTCTTACAAGCCAACTACACGTGACACATGACATGGCATAACTGTGTAACAAACTCTAACAAACTTTGTTAGAGATTTAGCCTATGTGTCAGTGTGTAATAGGACAGCTCCCTGACTTTCGTATCTAGTTTAGTATAAATAGATGGAGTGTTCCTTGTAATAGGACAGCTCCTTGACTTTCGTATCTAGTTTGGTTGAATTGGAGAGAACTCGAGTGATATATTGTATTGATCCTTACTGTCATCGTTTAATCTTTGAGTGAAATGCAAGTGCTTATTGAGTAATTGAATCTGTTCATTTCCGTTCAATTAATGAATTTTAGTTTACTGAGATCTGGGTTCCAACAATTGTGATAAACTTACTGTGATCAACATAAATTGAGTGATAAACTGGGATCTGGGTTCTAACAATTGGTATCAGAGCTAACTAAGAAAACTATTGATTAGACGATCTAATCCAGTGTAAGACCCGAGTTTTTTTTTAAACTTACTCTTTAGTACCCGAATTGTACCGTGTCTCTTATATCGTTAAATAATTGTTAAGGAGTTAAAACCGCCAAAGTTTCAAACTCTTAATAATTATATATATAGAATAAATCAAAATAAAGTTATAATATATATATATATATATATGTATACCGTGAGTAGACTACAACATCATTCTTTTTTTTAATTTGCTTTTTTTCACTGCCATCACCACCGCCTCATCACCACCTCATCTCTCTCTCTCTCTGTCTTATTTTCTCTCTTTCTCTCTAAATTTTCCATCGATTCATCGAAGGAATTGAAGTAACGATCATATATTCAGAATCCACTCTTCAAAATCTTTGTAACAGTATAAGTTTCTTTCATTTTCGTTAAGTTTGTTTCGTTAGGATTATCGGGACCGGTTTATAATCGGGTATATGTTTAAGTTTACGGTTGTTATTGTTAAAATTAAGTTATCTTGCATGTTTATTATACTAGGATTGGTTTATATTGTTATAGAAATTAAAAGGATAGATTATGGTTTCAATATGGGTTGATTTTATGTATGTGTTTAACCGCACCCCAATTGTTCGGTTAAATGCCGGAAAGAATAGGATTGCATGATTAATCTTAGCTTAATGACCATTAAGTCTTATTGTAATGTCTAGTATATTAAGGTATGTTTTAGAGCCTTTAAAGGTGACATTTCATGAAGTTGGAGTTATAAAAGTTAGGTGGGCAAAACGAAGAAAATCGAACATACCGACTAGTGCAGGTCTCTACTTTGACCGCGCATAACTCACGACGGCATGTCGGATTAAGCTCAAATTTTGCAGATAGAAAGAGCTTAATGTATACTACAACTCTCCAGAAGGGTCCGAGACCTAGTTCTGGACCTAAGTGGCTCAAACCAGTGCCGTTTTAGGGCTATTTGCAGCATATACGAATTTTTAGCAGTTTTCCGGCATCCGTATAGAACTGATGGATGATCCAATTGAGATGATTCCAAAACCAACCGACTCATAAGATAATATACTACAACTTTCATTTATATAGTATTATCTGTATTGGCCTCTAAGTGGGATAAAAATGCTCACGAAAAAGAGGCATCAAAAGCTGTTAAAAGTTGGAATGAAATTGCATATACGCAAGTGTTCTTAATGCATATTTGGCGGGTTTAAGTCGTTTATAAACATGAAGGACCTAAGTAATTTATTAGTAGAATTATGATATGGTTTTACATCGTTTATGTAGTAATCGATTTATGTATTCGTTAGGCACACAATTAAATCAAACCGTACCGTGAATCTCGTCTATTTGTGCGTTGCTTCTTATCTTTGACTAAGGTACGAATTTCACTTTCTTTTGACTCTCTGGAAACTAGTTGTTCTAGTTGACCCTTCCTAACGGTGGTTCACCACCTTGTGATTGATCACTTAAAAATGGTCAACAAAACATTTAATTAATTATATATATATATATATATATGTATATATATATATAAATGTTGAACATTTGTTTTAACACATCATTTTAACCATTGAATTATATGTTTGAATCCTTTCAAATTTAAGTTATTGATTCTCATGTTTGAAGTAATTGAGAATTTTATAATTTTATTGAATCTTGATGTTTTATGAACGCCATCCGGGTAGTGGCATATGTTTAGTTTTCTTGATTTTCAGCATTACCCAATTGATGGGCACATTAGTTGGGATGCCTTCTATGGCGGCTTTGTAGTCATGGCGTCCTGCAGGTGAACTCGGTCCACAAGGTTAAGCCCAATAGTGGCTTACGTGAACCCACTTTGTGGACTAGGCCGATTTTATTGGCTCCAGGGCGGATGGATCGATCCTAGGACTTACCCACCATGTGACCATGGTTAAATTCACGGGGGACTCAGGGTGTGTGCCCGCACGCCGGCCCGATAGTTCGTGTGGTTTGGTCACCCCACAAATACAACAGGAATTGACGGACATTATGGATATTATACTTTTGAACCGAAAATTATGAACCGAACACTTGAATATGTCTTGACAAACTTTGGTTACTTTATTATTTGAATCGAGAATTGCGAACCGTATGGAATTTTTGTGAATTTATATTTATTGAATTATAAGTTTTCCTCTTTGTTATTGATGTTACCAATTGTTATTTTGAATTTATATTATAATTCGTTCACTGAGCCCTGTTGCTCAGCCGTGTTTTTGTTTTCTGACACGACAGGTTCCAAGTGATCGATAGGTCGGGGCTTAAGATCGAGAGTGCAACTTTTGGAGTTTTCAAACTCGTTTTTAGAAGTTATTATTATAAGTTTATAAATACTTTACGGAATGTAATCTTTTGCACTGTAACTATGCTTAGAAAGTTAATCTATGTTTGAAGTTTATTAGTAGCTCTGAATTGTTTATGTCTTTACTTAAGTCCCGTTAGTGACACCGCCTATCCGGACCACGTGGACGAGGGATGTTACATCCAGTATGGAGAAATCCCCACTTAACTAGAATTCCTCGGTTTTAATTGTTGTTTTAAACTCATAACTTGTTTTACGAATTTTTGCAAATCAACGGTACTTTGCAATTAGATCTGAAAAATCGTGACAAACTCTTGATTGTTTCAAGTTTTTGATTGTTCAATTCTAATCCTAAATCTTCAATTTCCCTTAATTTTTCTTTGATAAATCCCAAATCTCTGTTTTTTTGCGAAAATTGGCAAACCCGAATTGGAATGCCATGTACAACTCAGGTTCCTTGACCAAACCGCCAACTCTCTTTAAGGATGAGTATCCTCAATGGTAGATTCAAATGATCAATTTCTATGAAGGATTGGATCTAGATCTATACTCCTCAGTGCTGAATGGGCCGTATGTTCCAACGACAGTTATTCCTAGAATTCCTGCTACTATTACCACTGCAGAAATCCC
Organism: Silybum marianum; assembly: GCA_036898165.1. Classification (NCBI taxonomy): domain Eukaryota; kingdom Viridiplantae; phylum Streptophyta; class Magnoliopsida; order Asterales; family Asteraceae; genus Silybum; species Silybum marianum. Next base: position 16,026,942 of record CM072533.1, read on the forward strand.
TGCTCAACAAATTCTAAAAGAGAGGAAGGACTGGGATGATGAAGACAAGAGAAAGGTCGAGATTGACCTCAAAGCCAAAAGGCTTCTTATCATGGCTGTTAGGACCCAAACAATCAAGATATCAATATATGAGAAGATTTTGACATAAATGATGATAGCCAAATGTAATATGTATTGATTGAATGTACAATATTACAGAATATATCTTTACAAGGCTAATGAAAAGCGTTAGTTCTACAATCTAACTAACTATCTATTTATATATACAATAGAAAGACTAAAGTAACAGAGCATTCATAACAGACAAGTTCAGAACAGGTTCTGAACTCCTTCAGATCTTCTTCAGAAGTGTCTTCAGAACTTCTTCAGCACCTCTTCAGAAGTGTCTTTAGAACTTCTTCAGATCTTTATCTCTTCAGAAGCCAGTGCCTTTTGAAGCTATTATGATATTTATATCAATCTCCCCCTTAGCTTCAAAAGTTCAGATCATACTTCCAGAAATTCAGAATTTCTCTTACATCCTTCAGAATTAGTCTTCTGTATTCAAGTAAGGATTCAACAACTCTAACCATTTCTTTTGCAAGTTTCTTGTGCTTCTCCCAATCTTCATTGCTCAGATTCTTTGGTCTTCTATTCTGTCTTTTTACCAAACGATCTCTGATTGCCATGAGAGTTCCATTACAACATTTGTGGAGTTCTTCAAATCTCACAAATAATAGTTCCTGAAAGCATTTGCAAACGAAGCCAGGAGGTTGAATTACTAAAGTGCTTTTCTTCAAATTCTGAATATCTGGTAGACTTAGATTTGGTTTGCTCAGGTGTACTTGTTTCTTGTTTAGAACATAAGCAACTTGGAAATCAGTCTTTGCAGCCCATATAAATTCTCTGTATAATCCATCTCTAAGCACTGGAAATGATTTTCTGAACTTGGTGATTGAGTCATGGAAGGGATAAAGACTCCTATAAACTCTGATTAGATCTCTGAGATATATATTCTGAAAATCAGCTTCAGAGAAGGTAGAAACTTCACCATTTTGTCTTTCAACAGTAAAAAATGCATACTTGTAATTTTGTCTTGTTTTCAAGTCAGCATCGATTACTTTGACCACTGGGCTCTCCTTTCTGGCTTCATTGATTGGAATTCTTATCTTTCTGATGATATCTGAGTACCATTGTTTCCAACCAAAAGATTTATGAATCCAGCAATCAATATAGTTGAATTTTTGTTCATACTCCATAAATATTTCTGGATGAAAGTATTCAAGGAACATGGTTAAGGCATTTTCTTCAATCCTTTGTTCTTGAAGATGTTCCTCTTCAGGTACTTGTTTTGTAGGAACCAACTCTTCAGATATAGCTTCAGAAATAATTTCTTTACCTTTCTCCTTTTCTTTTTGACTGAGTTCAGAAGATTTCATATTCAGAGAGAATTTCAGAATTTCCTCAATGTCTTGCTTCTTTGAGTGAATTTGAAAATCGTAGGCATCACTTAGTAGATAATCAACTCCTCTGATCTTGTTTTCCCTTTTATGACCAGCAAGATAACTTCTTTTTTACATTCTCTCTGAAGTTAATTCTTTCTTTTATCAGATAAACGATTTCTTCTTTAATGTCTGATTTTCCAACATAATCATTTGAATATTCAAGAAACCAATTCAGGGTTGAGTTGGATTATTTTGGAATATTTGAGGCCAGAAAGGTTTTATTTCCATTCACTGTATATCTGAATCCAATATCTGGACAAGTGAACACTCAAGGTATTGCTGAATTCTCAAGGTTTACAGGTTCCAACAAATTCACCTTTGATAAACCAAATTCCAGAGCTAGTTGAAAGTCATGCTTTGTAATATTTCTTATATAGATTCCCAGAACTCTTCTGACTTCATAAACAAGTTCTGCTTCATTCTTTGCAACACAGAAAGAAAGAACTGTCAATTTGTCTTGCAGTCTTAACTTGTATATGTCATATTGAGTAAACTCACATAATGATCCATTTCTCCTTTAAGCTCCAAATCTATATATTAACAAATCATCTACAACATATTTAGAAAAACATCTGATCTTCTTTATGAGAGTTGAGTCATTTAGATTCTTAACTCCATACTTCTGAATAAAATTTTTGACTTGAAGTATTTGATCTTCAGACCATTCATCATTAACAAAGTCTTCCAGAGTTGCAAACTTCATACTTTTTCTGTACATGTAGAGATAAGTTCCTTCAGGAAATTCCATACTTGTTTCTCCAAAGCAGAATATATCTTCTTTTTCATATACTTGATCTAAGATGGGCTCATCAAGAAGAGGAATATCAATCTTTGGAATAGAAATGCAGGGTCTGACTCTTACTTCAAATCTTCCAGAGTAGATCATTAAAATTTCATCTGCAAGTTCAGTTCCTCCCATATGGCCTAAATCAACTTCAAGTTCAACAACTTCATCTGGTTGATCAAGAAAATCTCTGAAGATACAAAATCTGTTATCCAAAAGTCTACACTCCAGACTTCTTGGTTTATTAAAAAATATATGTACCCAACATAACTGATTCAGAATATTCCATAATCTTTCAGAAGCACTTCTGAACTCTTCACTCAGAAGTTGTTGAGGCTTCCAAATTACTAAAGCTTTTGTTTCTTCTGAGCTTTCTCCCATGTTTGCACCAATCATATCCTCTTCAAACATGATCACATCAGAAAGATCACTTGGTTCTCCAATGACATCTTCAAAAGAAAGGTATTCCCTTAGCATTTCTTCATTAGAGTCTGTAATTATATCTGTGTTATCTGAGCTTAGGTTTCCTTCAGAATCAAAATATATCTTTTCTGTTTCATACCCTTCCTCTACTGCATCTTCAGAAGAATGAACAATTGCCTCTTGACCTTCATGTTCTGCAAATAAAATGTCTTCTATTGCTTCAGAAACTCTATTAGATGCTTCACCAATATTCTAAGCATCTTCAGAAGTTTTCTCCGAGCTTTGTTTCTGAACATTTTCAACATTCTATGTTTCAGATACTCTCTGTCTTTTCACCCCCTCTTGATTATCAGAATCCTGATCATCAAGACTTCTTTTAAGAGTATCTGATTGAGATATGCATTCTAGAGCAGCTAATCTTGTGTTTAACTCTGTCTGAGAACTTTGAATGGATGATAGTTGATTGAGAATCTGAGAAATATCATCTTTTGTTGCATAAACTGGTTGAGCAGAAGAAGAAGAAGGCTGAGAAGCTTTCAGAGAAGAAACTCATGAAGCCACTTAAGAAAAAGCTGACAGAAGTGCTTCTTTAAAAATATTCAGATCATTAGAAGATTGGAGATGAAAATCATTCAGCCTGTTCACCATACTTTTCCCATGTTGATCCAACCTATCCTCCAACACCTTTTTGGTAGTATCCGTCAATTCCTTGATATCCTTCTGAATTTTTGCAAATTCAGAAGTGCATAAATCTTTGAATTCTGTGAATTCAGAAGATGTGGGGAAGTTGCCAAGATCAACAGATGAACTTGTTTTCAGACCTTCAGAAGAAGGTCGGCTGTATGAGCCACAAAGGCATCATGAACCACATGTGATTCTGTGAATGGAGCTTTTGTGATGTTCACCCCACCAGGGCTTCCAACTAATCCTTGATATCCAGAGATAGGAATATCTATAGTTGTTGATGCAATGTGACAAACACTTTGCTTAGGAACATCTGAAAGATGTGTGCTAGTGTGAATGGATACCACAGTAAGTGGTTCTGAAGGCTCAAAGTTGAGGGGACACTCAGACTCAATGTGCTCAAAACTATGAAGGGGGGACATATATACTTCATTTTCAACAAAAGGAACCTCCAATTGGGGTCCTAATGGATTATAAGCTGCTTGCCCCATTTGTGTTAATGAAACACCCTTCTGTTGAGAGATGGGTGAGTGGTTGGGGGGGTTAACCAAGGTTGCCATGGGCTCACTGGCTGTTTCAATATTATCCACCAAAGAATGTGGAAAAATAGTAGATGTGGGTGCCCGGCTTGTAACAGGTGGTTCACAGGTTTGTTTTTCTTTTACCTGTGTTCTCCCCTCATCAATTTTTTATCTTACCCTTCTATCCAGTCTCTCAGTTTCATTTTTCCTCTTCACTTGTTGAGGTTGTTCTCCCCCATGAACAGCCTCCCCTCTCTTTCTAGTAATTCTAGACTTTCTTGCATGATCACCACACTGGTTTGAATCAGGGGAAGGGATTACTGGTTGAGGTAATCCCAAAGATTCTAAATGCTCACTCCCAATCCTAGATGATGTACTTACAAGATCAATTAAATGAGAAGGTAGTGGAAGTGCATTTGGAAATTGAATTTTTGCATTTGGTGGTATTAAATAGTCCATAGTGAAGATAGGAACATGTACCTCATGAGCTAGAACAGGAATTTTTGAGACAGCCTTCATTGCCCCTTTAATGAGAGTTTGAAAAAATCTCTGAAATGGTATGTAGTTGAATGTGGACTTCTTCAAAATTGCAGATTTGAGTTCATAAAAAATGAGACTAGCATAATCATAGTGTTTGTTGAAGGCAACTCCATGAAAGATAATCCTCCCATTTGCTGAAGCTTGATCCAAACTTGAGCTTTTTCCAGATAAGCAGGTATTCAGAATGGAAAATAAGCAATACCAAATTGGAGGTAAACATTTTCTTCTAAAAGAGCTCAAAGCACTAAGGTTTTCAGAGTATCCCAAGCTCATGAAATCTGAGATCATTTCTGATGAAGATGGAATTGAATCATAAGAGGTTTTCCAAGAACCTCATCTGGTTTTGGCAAATAGTAAAGGCTCCTAATATCATCTACAGAGATGCATACCTTGTAAGCATGGACATAGGAGACAATTTCATCTTCAGTTTCATCAACCTCAGCATAATACCAGAATTGTTGAAGATAAGAAGCAGGAACAGAGAATTTCCTAGAAAGGAGAGTGCGCAGGGGATGTTTCTTCAGAATATTAATCAACATTACTTGATCATCAATGAAGTCTTTGGATATGAAGTTTAGAGCACAATTATTTCTTTTGATGTCTAGTAATTTCTCAGCAGGTACATAGAGTTTGGACATATCACTACTTTCATCACGAGTCTGGGATTCACTTTCAGCAACATTTGATTCAGACACAACACCAATTGGTGTAACTTGTGTTTCCCCAATTTTAGCAGTTGTCGGGTTAGGGTTAGGGTTTGAAGGTCCGGCTTGATTAGTTGCAGTTGTGGCTGTATCTTGAAGCATTTGATCATCATTCAGTGGGATTTCCAGTGATCCAACCATTAATTTTTGAGGCACAATCTTGAATGAACCATCACTTGATGATCCATTGTTATCATTGAAACTCGAGGAAGCAGAAAGCATGGCATTTGAAGTAGACATGATGTTGGAAGAACATGGATTGGTAATAGAAAGATGATCAATAAACATAGAAAGATTTCTCAGAGAAAAGTTGCTAAAAAAATGAAGATGATGAAGAATCCATTGATTTATATGACTGGATAATCGCTGAAGGACATGTGGCCAAAAAGTAAATGTGATTAGAGTAGTAATCATCATTTATTTGGATAAATGAACCGTTTAATGGTCGTGTTTAAGAGAGATCCAATCAAATTAAAACACGTGGCACACACTTAAGTGAAAAAATCAACGGGAAGTTAAGTTCGAGAACAAGTTCAAAAACTTCAGAATTTGTTCAGAACTTCTGGGAATAAGTTCAGAAGTCTGAAAGAAGGAATTCAAAAGAACTGCAGAATGTGGAAGTGTAGTTCAGAACTAAACTTGGATCATCTTGTAAGACCAAAAATCATTTAAAAATACAAACTTCTGAAAAATATAAAACATTTTGACAATTCAGAAGTAGGTTTGAACAAACAGAAAACTAATTTTATCTAAGAAAGCGTGTTCATACTTCTTAGATATAAAGTGCAAGACTTTATTTCAACAATGCAGAGTTGATATCTAGGAAATAGTAGTGTAGAATTTTGAAATTAAAACCACTCCCCCTTGAATCATTAGCATTTGTGATTCTCCCCCCTAATCATTGCAATGTTATCAAAGAAACAAGAAAATATTAGGAAAATGAGTAAAAAAAATGAAAAGTATGAAAATACAATCAACCTAGATACAGAAGGAATATACTTCTGAGTTTGAAAAGAAGCAAAGATCTGAATGCTGATCTTCAGAATATGCAGAATATTTCTGAACAGAAAACTATTCAGAATTTGATATAAAAACCTTAGAATGTAACTTCTAGAGTATATGTGATGTATAATACTTACATAGACATGTTCATCATGCCCAATTTACTTACCAAGAAGTTAAATCGTTTTTCATCAAGTGCTTTGGTAAATAAATCAGCTAATTGATAATCTGTCTGAACAAAAAACATTTCAATATTACCTTTTTCCACATGATCTTTGATAAAATGATATCTTACATCAATATTCTTGGTCTTTGAATGCTGAACAGGATTCGCAGTGATGGCTATGACACTCTTTGAATCACAATACAAAGGAACCTTTTTGAAAGTGTAACCATAGTCTTTTAGTTGAATTTGCATCCAGATCACTTGTGAGCAACATATTGCAGCTGCTACATACTTAGCTTCTGCTGTAGAGGTAGAAACACAATTTTGTTTCTTTGAAGACCAGCTAACCAGTCTATCACCCAAAAATTGACATGATCCAGAAGTGCTTTTCCTGTCTAATTTGCAACCACCATGATCTGCATCTGTAAATGCTGTTAGTTCAAAACTAGAATCCTTAGGATACCAAAGTCCCAATGAAGGAGAACTTTTTAGATATCTAAGTATCTTTTTGCAGCAAGAAGGTGTGATTCCTTAGGATTAGCTTGATATTTGGCACAAATACATGTAGCAAACATTATATCTGGTCTACTAGCAGTTAAGTAAAGCAAAGATCCAATTATGCCTCTGTACTTTTTCTGATCAACAGATTTTCCATTCAGATCAGGTTCTAACTTAGTTGCAGTGGCCATTGGAGTTTGAATACTTGAACAATCAGTCACGTCAAACTTCTTAAGTAAGTCTGAGACATACTTAGATTGATTAATGAATATGCCAGTGGGAAGTTGTTTAACTTGAAGACCAAGGAAAAATGTCAACTCTCCCATCATACTCATTTCAAATTCTGTTTGCATGATTTTCTCAAAATTTCTACAAAATTTTGGATTAGTAGAAGCAAATATAATATCATCTACATAGATTTGTATCAAAATCATATCATCACCCTCCTTTTTCAGAAATAAAGTTGTATCAACAGTACCTTTTTTGAATTTAGAATTCAGATGAAAAGTTGTAAGAGTATCATACCATGCTCTTGGTGCTTGTTTAAGTCCATATAAGGCTTTGTCTAAAATGTAGACATGATCTGGGAATTCTTTGCTTACAAAGCCTTCTGGTTGTTCAACATACACTTCTTCATGCAAAATACCATTCAGAAATGCACATTTCACATCCATTTGAAATACCTTCATGTTTTTATGAGCAGCATATGCAAGAAAAATTCTAATGGCCTCTAATCTAGCAACAGGGGCAAAGGTTTCATCATAATCAATTCCTTCTTGTTGACAATACCCCTTAGCTACAAGTCTTGTCTTGTTTCTTACAACAATTCCATTTTCATCCTTTTTATTTCTGAACACCCATTTTGTGCCAATGACAGATTTACCTTTTGGCTTTGGTATCAATCTCCAGACTTTGTTTCTTTCAAATTGATTTAACTCATCATGCATGGCTAAAATACAGTCTGGATCTTGAAGTGCTTCATATGGCTTTTTGGGTTCCATGCTACTTAAGAAATTTACATACAGACATTCATTTGATGTTGCAGATCTTGTTTGAACACCTTTTGATGCATCTCCAATTATTTGATGTACTGGATGACTAGATGTCCATTTGTTCACATTTGGCAATGGTTGAACATATGAAACATTATTCAGAGAATCATAATCATCAATAATTGCTTGAGTTTCAGTATCATGATTGACAGATGAATGTAAATCTGAAGACTCCCCCTCAAATGGAGAAATCTGAATTGGTTCAGAACTTTGATGTTCATGGTCAGAAATATTTTGAATCGGTTCGATAACAACTAGAATTGGTTCAGAAGTTGCATTTTCAGAAGTTGGAAGTTCTGAATTTGAGGTAGAGAGTTGTGGTGCTGATGTATTTGAAATTTGTATTTCTAAAATGTCTTGATCATTTATCTTTCTGAGAAGAGACGGATTTTGATAATCTGCAGAAACATTTACAGAAATATCAAATAAGTCTTGACATAAATTGTCTATATTGGATTTAAGTAAAGTTTGAGATGCAGAAGTAGAGTTTGTCTGATTATGTTCTGAGTCCAAACTTTCAGAATTTGGTTTATGTGCGAGTTCTGAACTGTTTTGTACAGAAGTCATTGTTGGCTCATGAAATCTAACATTTGTAGTCTCAATGATTCTTTGAGTTCCTTTAATGAGTACTCTATAAGCTTTGGATCTTTGAGAATAGCCAACAAATATACCAGCTACACCTTTTGGTGCAAAATTGTCAAGATGTGGATTATCATTCTTTAGAAAACACCTGCAACCAAAGATTTTAAAATAATCAATAGAGGGTTTTCTTTGTTTTAACATTTCATAAGGAGTTTTAAGAAATTTTCTGTTTAGAATGGTTCTGTTCTGAGTAAAACATGCAGTAGCAATTACTTCTGCCCAAAGAGAGAGAGGAAGTTCTGAATATGCAAGCATGGTTCTTGCAGCCTCTACCAAAGTTCTATTCTTTCTTTCAACTACCCCATTTTGTTGAGGAGTTCTTGCAGCGGAAAAATTATGTGAAATACCAACAGATTCCAAAAAATTCTGAAGTGTAGAATTGGTAAATTCTGTTCCATTGTCACTTCTGATCTTTTGAATTAGGAGTTGAAGAAGAACTTGAATTTTCTTCAGAAAGGGTATCAGTCTTTCAGAAGTATCAGACTTGAGTCTCAGAAATTCAATCCATGTATATCGTGTATATTCATCTACTATGACAAGAATGTATTTCTTTCCCCCCATGCTTTGAGTTTTCATTGGGCCACATAAATCCATATGTAGCATTTCAAGTGGAGCTTTGCATGAAGATAGCATTTTCAGAGGATGAGAACTTCTTTTGATCTTCCCTAGTTCACATGCAGAACAAAGAGAGTTCTTTTCAAATCTGATCTTTGGTAGTCCTCTTACAGATTGATGTTTGCCTAGTTCAGAAATGGCTTTGAAGTTCAGATGTGACATTCTTCTGTGCCAAAGCCAACTATCATTTTTCATTGATGTAGACATATAACTGTTGGGTCACCGATGATTTGGTGATGAACCACCTTCCTTTTATATGAATGAATTTTTACAGGTTCTTTTGAAGGTCTGAAATATGCTTCAAGTATTGAAGAGTCAAAGACTATTCAATCAAGGGGTTGTACATCAAAAAGTGGAATTTTGGATGTATCAACCAACTTCAATATTCGACCATCTTGCCAAGTCAAGATTGGGTCACCAATATAAATGTGGTCACCGATGGTACACTCAAAAGTCATCAAAAGTACTAAGGACATCAAATAAGATGAGGTCATCAAGTTTGATGTCATGGTCACCGACACTATGATATTGGTCACCGAAATTGCAGGTATATTTTCTAAGGCTGTGATATCAACTCACAAGGGTATACACTTTTGTCACTTAGTGAAAGAAGAAGTTATCAAGCAAAGTGTACACTTATCAACTCCAGCCTTATAAGGTATCCACCGATGTGATACATAGTGAGATGTATCACTTAGCAATTTCAAAGAGATAAGTTCTTGACTCACATCAATTGCAAGACACGTGAGCCGAAGAACTTGGGCACCAAGCCTTAATTAAAGACATTCTCTTTTATTCTTATAAAAGGAATATTTGTCTTTTAGCTAAAAGGCTTGATGGGACTTCACGAGCATGAAGAAAAGAAGATAAAGTTATCTGACATTACGTGCTACAAGAAATGGTTCATCCATTATTCTAGTACAAAGGAAGTGGTCTCTTCCTTTGTCCATCGTATAATCTTCCGGCTAATGAAACCTTGATACCGTCCACTTGCATCCCATGCATGGACACTATAAAAGGAGATGAAGTCCTTCCCAGAAATCTCACGCTTTCAACAAATCTTCAGAGTGATTATTTGTTTGACTGTGGCAAAGCTGTGTGCTATAACAATATTGTTTTAACTTGCTTAGTGTAATAGTTAATTATTGTTATCCGTGTGTTTAGTTTGATAGAATAGTCTCGCCCGTTCTTTTCCGCATCAAACTATCCGTGTGTAAATTTTTAATATTTATATTAAAAAATTTAAAAAGAGTATATTCGTGTGTTTTATATTCAACCCCCCTTCTACAAAACCCTTTCTTAGTTAGCCATCTCTCTTTGGGGACTAACAATTGGTATCGCAGCGATTGGTTTAATCTCATAAACCGTATCCGTGATGGCTACTACCTCAAATGTTGATGGTACCTTGCGTACCTCTTCCAAGAATACATATGATTTAGGATCTTTGGCTAAATCCCCAAGATTCAACCCAAACAACTTTGGGTTATGGAAAAATCGCATGTTATTATTCTTGGAAGGGATCGATTGCAGGTATCCCAACATTCTCAGTGAGGGACCTATTGTTCCTAAAATATGGGCTCGCTTTGGCCCTCAAAAGGACGCTCGAAGGAAAGGACATAGAGTCGATGACGAAAGAAGTGAGAAAACTGGTAGATATATCATCAAACCTTCTAACAAATTTAGTGAAGATGATAAACGCCTAGTCGCTTTAGATACTAAAGTCAAATCTGCTCTTGCTGTTTCCCTTCCTGATGATGTGTATCATTCTCTTCTTAACCTTCCCACTGCTAAAGAGATGTGGGATACTTTAAGTGTCTTATATGAAGGCACCAAAGAAGTAAAGAAATCTAACAGGATCTGTCTTGTTAGAAAGTATGAACTCTTCTCCCATGAAAAGGGAGAATCTCTTTCTACCTACTTTAATCGTTTTAATCGTCTTCTCAACGATCTCAAAGTTCTTGGCCGAGTTTATGATAATGAAGAAGTTCTCTCGCAAGTTCATGGATTGTCTTCCGCATTTCGGGAAACTATCTCGTACTTGCATCAAGCAAACCAAGGACTTAGAAATAATGCCTTTAACTCGCTCTCTATGGAACTCTTCTTCACTATGAACAAACTAAGAACCAGAGAAAGTCTCTTATAAAGGATATCAAATCCTCCTCTATTGCTTTGATAGGTGATTCAAAACCTTCTTCTTGTATTCCTAGAATCACCTATCCTTCTTCTAATTCTGAAAAAGATATTAAGGAAGACTCTTCTCATCTGTCAGATGCATACTATAGTGCTGCTGATGATGAAGGAGAAGAATCAGCCATTGACATACTTTCTGATAGTATGGCAATGCTTGCTGGAAACCTTAAGAACAAAAGATTTTCTTCAAACCGCTCCAAATTTAATAGAAAACCTTTTTCTCAAAAATCCTCTTCTGATAAAGCAAATGAAGAATGCTTCAATTGTGGAAAGAAAGGTCATTTTGCTTCTGAATGCAGATCAAAAGCTTCTTCTTCTAAACCTTCTTCTTCTTATGGCCATGACTTCTCAAAATCAGCTTCTAGGAAGCATGAAGAGAGAAATAGCCAATCCTCTAAAGAAAATTCTGAATCAAAAGAAACCTCAAGGTACAAGAAATACAAAGCCAAATACAAGAGAGAAAAGGAGAGAAACCAAGGTAAAAATAAAACCTTAGTTGCTGAGGCTCATTGCTGGGAAGATGAGCAAACCTCTGAGAGTGAGAGTGAGTATGTCACTAAGTGCCTCATGGCCAAAATTGATGAGATAGAAGACATGGAGAAATCACTCTACACCACTCTTGTATCTGCTGAGGGATCCACTTCATGGACAAAACCTCGTGTACATCCTTTTACCTTTCTCTCTGATGATCAAAAGGCTGATGCCTTTGATTCTTTAACTGTTGACTTCTGTGACTTAAAGATTCAAAAGAAAAAGGCTGATATGCACATAAAATGTCTAAATGATCAACTCCTCTCTTGCTTTTCAAAACTAAAAGATTTTGACAAAATGAAAGCTGATCTGGAAAAACCTTCGGTACTTAAACGACAGTCTTTCTGAGGAAAAATCAAAGATTTCTTCCACTCTTGAAAAGGAACAAGAGGTTTTGTCTAAATGGACTAAATCCTCTAAGAATCTAGAAAGGATCCTTCAAGATCAAATCACCAGCAAAGATAAGTCTGGCCTTGGTTATGGAAAAGATGTTCCTCAACCTCTTGACCTTCCACTCCCTTCCTCTTCTGAGTGTCAAGGTTTTCCTGCTGGTTTCCTTTCCGATGACGATGATGATCTCTTCGGTTACTCATCTGAGGATTCTACCTCCGTTCACTCTATAGATCTACTTGACATGCTCAAAGTAGAATCTGGTTCCAAAAAGTTTGGAGTCTTTGTTAAAGCTAAAGAAATCTCTTCTGAGTCTTCAAAGGTTTCAACTTTTCCAAGCTCTTCTTCTTCTCCCAAACCTATCCAAAGACTTTTAAATTCCTTAAGTCTGCATGAGTCAAGGTACTCCCAGGAGCAGCCTTCTGTAGTTGCTGAGTATCCTTCTTCAAAAAGATTTTCTCCTCAAAAGAAAAATTTTGCTAAATCAAATTTTTCATCTAAAAGGAAATCTCAAATAGCTACTGACTTTATTCCTCGGTCAGTAAACTTGAAGAAATCAAGAAACCCTGGTAAAAGTATTCTTGGACCAAGACCAGGTGTTGGACACCCCTCTTCTTCTCATTCCTCAACCTCTGTCCAAAGTTTAGATGATAGGGATTTTAAAAAGGTCTTTCCTTTAAAGAAGTGCTATAACTGTGGCAACACTCTTCATCTTGCTAAAAATTGCCCAATAGACTTGGCTCCTTGCAAATCTAAAATGCCTTCTAATCCCAAAGGACCCACCTCAAAATGGGTACCAAAAGTCTAAATTTGTTTCTGGGTGCAGGTACCAAATAAAGATCATATATGGTACATGGATAGTGGATGTTCAAGACACATGACCGGAAACAAACTTCTTCTCTCTAACTTCTCAAAAGAAAAGGGACCCATTGTTTCCTTTGGAGGAAATGGAAAAGGGGTCACCAAAGGATATGGTACCATTTCAAATGGAACCATCACTTTCTCCAGAGTAGCTCATGTTGAAGGGCTAATGTACAATCTTCTAAGCATCACCAAATATGTGATTTGGGCTATAAGGTCATGTTCCACCGTGTGTGTGCTTGGTCTTTGATGTACGTAACAAGATTGTACTAGCAGAACCCGACCGAATGACGTGTACATAATCAACATGAAGGAAAGTGCAATAGGAGAAGCCGTGTGTCTCCTCTCTCAAGAACTAGCCAAACAAAGTTTGTGGCATAAAAGGTTCTCTCATCTAAACTTTAAAACCTTGAACAAACTCTCCAACAAGGAGTCAAGTTGTTGGAATGCCAAAAATAGCTTTTGAAAAAGAAAAGTGTGTGGGGCATGTGAAAAAAGAAAACTCACCGTAACTTCCTTTAAAACAAAACAATGCTCTTCTATCTCTCAACCTCTTCAAATGCTTCACATGGATCTATGCGGTCCAACAAGACACCTGGGTGGTAAAAAGTATATGCTAGTAATCGTCGATGAATTCTCTAGATATACTTGGGTGTTCTTTCTGAAACACAAGAGTGATGTTGCTGAAGAAATCATCAGGTTTACAAGAAAGATTGAAAATTTGAATGGTAAACTGGTGAAGTCCTTCAGAAGTGATAATGGCACTGAATTCAAGAATGCTGCTCTGGAAGATTTCTTTGACCTAAAAGGAATCTCTCAGAACTTCTCTGCCGTACGCACTCCTCAGCAAAATGGTATTGTTGAGAGAAAGAATAGAACACTATGTGAAGCTGCAAGGTCTATGCTGAGTGAATCCAAGTTGCCAACCTATTTTTGGGGCGAGAAGCGATTAACCTTTGCATGCTTTACTCAAAATAGGTCTATCATAGTCAAAAGGCATGACAAGACCCCATATGAAGTTTTCCATGGAAGAAAACCTACAGTTGACTTCTTCCATGTGTTCGTCGTGCTTGTCACATGCTAAATGACAGGGAACAACTTGGAAAGTTTGATCCAAAGTCTGATGATGGAATTTTCATGGGCTATTCTCTCTCCTCAAGAGCCTTTAGAATCTTCAATCTAAGAAGACAATGCATAGATGAATCCATGCATGTAAAGTTTGATGAGTTTGAAACTTCTTCATTATCTTGTGATGAAGAAGAATTAAACCTATGGATAAATTCATGTGTTGGTGAAATTCCATCCTCCTATCAAACCAATCCTCCATATAGCAACCCTTCTCAGCCTTCCATAAACACTACCTTACCTTCTGAACCTTCTCTTTCTTCTCCACCTCCTGAAACTAACTCTTTAGAAGACCTTACCCACCAAAACACTATATCTCCCTTAAACCCTTCTTCACCATCCCAAATTCCTACCTCATCCTCTTCTCTACCTCCCTCCTTACCTCCTGCTCTAAAGTGGACCATGGATCATCCAATAGATCAAATCATAGGTGATCCACAAGTTGGTGTAAAAACCAGAAGAGGCATAAGCAATCTGTGCTTATATGTCAACTTTGTTTCCATTGTTGAGCCTAAGCTGATAAATGAAGCCCTAGCTGATCCTAGCTGGGTAATTGCCATGCAAGAAGAGCTCTCACAATTTGAGAGAAACAAAGTCTGGAAGTTAGTTCCTCGTCCATCCAACAAAACAATTATTGGAACAAAATGGGTGTTTCGAAACAAGATGGACGAATATTTCTTGCCCATACAGCTTACAAGAATTTTCGGGTATTCCAAATGGATGTCAAAAGTGCCTTCCTGAATGGTGAATTAGCTGAAGAAGTGTATGTGAAGCAACCTCCTGGTTTTGAAGATCCAGTCCATCCATATCATGTATATAGACTGGATAAAGCTCTATATGGACTGAAGCAAGCTCCACGTGCCTGGTATGACACTCTCTCAGAATATCTACTTAGAAATAAGTACATACGAGGCAAGGTTGACAACACTCTCTTCTTCAAGAAATCACAAGGTAATATCATTCTTGTTCAAATCTATGTTGATGATATTATTTTTGGAGCCACCGATGAATCCTTGTGTGATGAGTTTAGCTCCCTCATGCAAAAAGAATATGAAATGAGCATGATGGGGGAGTTAACTTTCTTTCTTGGTTTGCAAGTAAAACAATCTTCAGAAGGTATTTTCATAAATCAAAGTAAATACATTAAAGATCTTCTGAAAAAGTTTCAATTTGATACTTGCACTACCATGAAAACTCCTATGGCTCCTCCTCTTAAACTATCCTGATGGCATTTCTGTAAATATTACAAATTATAGAGCCATGATAGGATCCCTTCTTTATCTAACTGCAAGTAGACCTGACATTATGTTTGCTACTTGTCTATGTGCCCGATACCAAGCAAATCCTAAAGAATCACACCTAGCTGCTGTGAAAAGGATTTTCAGGTATCTGAAAGGTACCATAAATCTGGGTCTTTGGTATCCCAAAGACTCAGGTTTCGATCTCATCGGGTACTCTGATTCTGATTTTGCAGGTTCAAAAATAGACAGAAAGAGTACAACTGGAAGTTGTCAGTTACTTGGCGGAAAGCTTGTGAGCTGGTCAAGTAAGAAACAACATTCGGTGTCTACATCTACCGCCGGCGTAATATGTGGCTGCTGGAAGTTGTTGTGCACAAATATTGTGGATGAAAAATCATTTGTGTGATTACAATCAGATTTTCTCAAAGATCCCAATAATGTGTGACAACTCAAGTGCAATAGCCATTGCCAACAACCCTGTGCTTCATTCAAGATCCAAGCACATTGAGATTAGGTATCACTTTATAAGAGATCATGTCTCTAAAGGTGATGTGGAGTTACATTTCATTCCCACCGACTATCAACTAGCTGATCTGTTCACAAAGCCTCTTGATGAAGCAAGGTTCAAGTTTCTCATCGGTGAGTTAGGTATGGTAAACATAAACTAATATATTTTATATTTATATATAATGTATGTTTTATATATATATATTCCATATATATATATATTATATACATTTATATATTTATAACTTATATATGTTATATGTTTTACATATATATTATATATATACTCTATAGATATATTATATATATTATATTATATATTATATTATATTAATACATTTATATAAAAATAAAAATAAAAATAAAAAGAAAATAAAAATAATATATATATATAGTGTCGGTGACTAAGTCACCGACGAAACCTCTCTCTCTCTCTTTCTATTTTTCTCTCTCTCCAAACCCTAACCCTAAAAACCTTAAAAACATACACCTCCACCAAGCCACCAAGTCACCATAAGCCACCCTAACCATCATAGCACCCACCGATGGTCGCCGTCCACCCATCGACACCAACACCACAAGCCACCGACGTCTTCATTCCATCAAGCCACCGACGTTGCCACTAAGCCTCGTCATCCACCGACGGTCACATATCCACCAACGGTCTTCTCTCTCTCTCTCCGACTCTATCCACCGAAGCCACCGATCTCTCACACTCACACACACACACACACACACCGATCTCTCTCTCTCACCGATCTCTCTCTCTCACCCACACACACCGAAGCCACCGATCTCTCTCTCTCACCGAAGCCACCGATCTCTCTCTCACACACACTCACCCACCAACGGTCGCAACCATCTCTCTCACTCACCGAGGTCACCTCATAAACCCAAAGAACACTTAGCCACTCCCAGCTCCTCCATGCCCTCTCAAAAGGACATGGTTGTACAAAGGGATATCCCTATTATACCTTCATCAATTTTTTCCTTAGTTGATGAATATGACTTGGAGTCTCCCATCCAAGGTGTCTCTTCAACCACCAAAGCCTCAACCATCTGCTCCCATGTCTTCTCAACAGGGAGATGATCTTATCAAGGCTTTCACCAGTTTCACTCGTGCTACTATCCACCAGGTGGAAGTTCTGAAAGATCATGCAACTAAGGAAATGGAAAGAATGGCCTTTCTTTCTACTACTCTTAGATCTAGCATTGAAGAGTTGTCGGTGAGTCACCCAATTCTCATGACATGCTTAGATCTCCTACACTTGGATGTCTTTGGTCTTCAGCAAAGGGCTTCAAGCCAAGATTCTGTGCTTTCTTCTATCATAGAACTTCGAAGTGCCTCTGCTCAGCAAGCCACCGATATTGCTTCTATCCTTGTCAATCAGAAAGAAATTTTTGGAATCTCTTGCAACTCTTGATACAAAGTTGACAAGATACCAACTTCTTCTCCAACGGTTGAACTTGATGTTGGTGATTCCTTCTTTTAGGATAAGGATAGATTTGTTCTTCAAAGGGTTGAACGGGTTGATGCTGTGGGTTCTGTTGTTGAAAGAATCAAGATCTTTCTTTTCAGTGGGTTTCAAGGGTTCAACCACTGAGGGGGAGAAAAACAAGAAAGTACAAGAAAGTTGTTGCTGCTTTTCCATCTCCAGCCACATATGTGACTCCATCCACCTATGTGACTTCAACCATCTATGTGACTCCATCCACCGATGTGACTCCATCCACCGATGTGACTCCAGCCACCTATGTGACTCCATCCACCTATGTGACTCCATCCATGTGACTCCATCCATCGATGTTCTAGCTGCTCTTCCATCCACCGATATTCTAGCTGCTCTCCCATCCACCGATGTTCTAGCTGCTCCCTCCATCCACCGATGTTGCAGCTACAGCCACCGATGCCGCAACTACAACCACCGATGCTGCAGCTACAGCCACTGATGTTGCAGCCACCGATCCAGCAGCTACAACCACCGATGCTGTAGCCATCGATGCTGCAGCCACCGATGCTGCAGCCACAGCCACCGATGATGTAACCAAATCCTAGGTCACCAAGATAACTGAAGCAACAATTGAGGAGGAGGGAGTCAGTGCCCGAACCCTTGAGTTTGATCAAAGAAATGTGCTCAAAATAGCTCAAGAAGAGGCTACTAAATTCACAGGCGCCTATACTCAAGGGGAGAAGTCTAGTGTCTGACTGGATGAAGATGTCAACATTGATGTTAGCTCTGAGGTGGATAAACAAAAAGACAAAGGCAAGAAAAAGTCTATGTGAAACAACCTCATGGTTAGAAGACCCCACTCATTCTGACTTTCAACTTACCGATCTATGCACAAAATCATTGGATGAAGTCAATCAAATTCTCGATCGGAAAACTAGGTATGTCACTCCTTCAATCTCTAAATTTTAAAAAAAAAAAAATTAAAAAAAAAAAAAAAAAATTAAAAAAAAAAATTAAAAAAAAAATATTAAATTTTTTTTGGCTGACGTCAGCCACCGACATTGTTGTCACCGACCAAAAAAAAAAAAAAAAATTAATTATTTTTTTTTTCAAATGCTGACGTCAGCCACCGATGTTGCTGTTGTCACCGACGAAAAAAAAAAATAAATAAATAAAAAAAAAAAATTTTTTTGGTACTCTCCTAAATTTTCGGTAACTCCCAAAATTCATACTCTGAATTTTGACTCCCCGATTTTAGACAACTAACATCCCTCCAAAATTTCATTTCTTGAAATTTTATTTATCTCCCTATCTCGTAGTTTGGACGATGTTAAAATTCCTAAATTTCTCCTCAGATATACTTTTCCCTATATATCTTTGTCAAAATATTTCTCCGAATTCTCTTGCTGTTAAAATTCTCTCTAATTTCTGTCATGATAAAATTCCCTCCAATAATTTTGCCAAACTACTCTTTGAATTCTGTCCGTCAAAATACCCACCTATCTTTGACTGTCAAAACAGCTCCTGATTGTTGACTGTCAAGATGTCCATCTATTGACTGTCAAAATTCTTCAATCCTCTCTCTTTCAAAAATCTCCAAAGTCTCTGATGTTTCTCTCTCTATTTTTGGATACTTAATATTCTTCACTCTTTATTCTCTCTGATCTCATGAGCATAAAATTCCACAAATTTTGCTCACAAACTTCTCTCTCCGACATATGGACATGGTGAAGAAGAAAAAGAAATCTAAGGTTTATAAATCTTCTACCATTTCCACCTCCGCGCCTGCTTCTACGGCTACGATACCGAAAAAGCCTTCGGTATCTACCCAAGCCAATATCCTTTTTAAGAAGCGGAGGAGTTCCAAAAGCCCCCCCAAGTTCTCCTCAAAGAGACTTAGGGAACCTCAAGGGTCAAATACTCACAAGCCACTCACTGATTCCCAAAAATTGGTGAGTGTTGAAATTCTTCCTACTGGACCCAGGGAATCCTTTAAAAACTCACTTAGCTCCTTAAAAGGACCTGATTGTATTTTCGGGGACCCTCACTAAACCCTTCTCAACATTCTCTTTGGTTGATAAGGATGACTTGGAACCTTCCCAATCCAAGGACTATTTTTGTCACTTCACAGCCTTGCACCCAAGATCTATGATCTTGATGACCTTGCACATCTCTATGAAGATTCGACGAAACTGGTCGAATTGGAGGGACTCCCATTTTTCTTGTTCACCAATATCTCCTTCTGGCAGAAATGTTTCCACCTAGTGAACTCTCCGATATATGGGTTTGAGAAATAAAAATAAAAATAATTTTTTATTTTTATTTCTGATAGCTTATTTATCCCTCTGGTGGACTCCCCAAATTTGTTCCACCTTCTCACCTCATTTACTCATCTTCTCCCCTCAGCCGCTGAGGGGGAGAAAATTCAAAGTTCCTGATAAAGGCTAAATCAACAGCAGCTGAGAGGAGAAAAGAAATCTTCTCAAGAAATCAACTAAGGCTAAAGTATTGTAAGCTGAGAAGGAGAAGAAGAAATCCTCCTCATGCAGCTGAGAGGAGAAAAGAAATCTTCTCAAGAAATCTACTAAGGCTAAAGTATTATAAGCTGAGGAGGAAAATGAGAAATCAACAGAGAAGAAGAAATTGAAGAAATCTTCTAAGTGATAAGATATCAGCTGAGGGGGAGCATCTAAGTGATTCTAAGAAGAATGAGTCGAAAGCAATAGTTGAGGGGGAGAAAATCAAAGACAGACAAAATGTTAACCCCGATGCAGACTGAATTCTTCTCTCTCCCATTCCACAAGGAAGCATTCATGATATCTCAAATTTTTGATCTATCAAATCCAACCTTGCTAGTTCAATTAGCAACAACCATCATCACTGCTCCAGAATATGCAAAGATGAAGGAATTCTCCACAATTTAATCTTCAATGAACTCAAGAGTAGAGATGCTGCAACAATTCCCTTCAAGTACCCAGATGCTTGGTATATATGTAAATTTATTTAAATATTTTTTCATATGTTGGACATAATTTTTTTTCATACATACTGTACATACTCAGTTAAAAAAAAAAAAATCAAAAAAAAAAAATTAAAAAAAAAATCTGAGTCAAAAGAACCCAAAAGAAAAATAGAAAGGGTCAAAAAGAATTCTTTTCTAACCTACAGGTATCATCATCAAATAGGGGGAGATTGTTGGGTCACCGATGATTTGGTGATGAACCACCTTCCTTTTATATGAATGAATTTTTACAGGTTCTTTTGAAGGTCTGAAATATGCTTCAAGTATTGAAGAGTCAAAGACTATTCAATCAAGGGGTTGTACATCAAAAAGTGGAATTTTGGATGTATCAACCAACTTCAATATTCAGACCATCTTGCCAAGTCAAGATTGGGTCACCAATATAGTGGGTCACCGATGGTACATTCAAAAGTCATCAAAAGTACTAAGGACATCAAATAAGATGAGGTCATCAAGTTTGATGTCATGGTCACCGACACTATGATATTGGTCACCGAAATTGCAGGTATATTTTCTAAGGCTGTGATATCAACTCACAAGGGTATACACTTTTGTCACTTAGTGAAAGAAGAAGTTATCAAGCAAAGTGTACACTTATCAACTCCACTTTATAAGGTATCCACCGATGTGATACATAGTGAGATGTATCACTTAGCAATTTCAAAGAGATAAGTTCTTGACTCACATCAATTGCAAGACACGTGAGCCAGCAAGAACTTGGGCACCAAGCCTTAATTAAAGACATTCTCTTTTATTCTTATAAAAGGAATATTTGTCTTTTAGCTAAAAGGCTTGATGGGACTTCACAGAGCATGAAGAAAAGAAGATAAAGTTATCTGACAATACGTGCTACAAGGAATGGTTCATCCATTATTCTAGTACAAAGGAAGTGGTCTCTTCCTTTGTCCATCAGATAATCTTCCAGCTAATGAAACCTTGACAGCTGTCCACTTGCATCCCATGCATGGACACTATAAAAGGAGATGAAGTCCTTCCCAGAAATCTCACGCTTTCAACAAATCTTCAGAGTGATTATTTGTTTGACTGTGGCAAAGCTGTGTGCTATAACAGTATTGTTTTAACTTGCTTAGTGTAATAGTTAATTACTGTTATCTGTGTGTTTAGTTTGATAGAATAGTCTGCCTGTTCTTTTCCGCATCAAACTATCTGTGTGTAAATTTTTAATATTTATATTAAAAAATTTAAAAAGAGTATATTCTGTGTGTTTTATATTCAACCCCCCCCCCCTTCTACAAAACCCTCTCTTAGTTAGCCATCTCTCTTTGGGGACTAACAATAACATACACCTTGTAGTTGACCAGTTGCAGTGAATGTTGCTGTGTAGATATCTCCATCTCTATAAGCAGTTAATTCATTTTTGTTTGTTGTACTCAGATCATGACAGTAATCTATGTCAAAATTAACCTTCCAGTATTTGTCACAGAATTGACTAATACTGAAAAGATTGTGTCTTAGTCCATCAACATAGAAAACTTTCATTACTTTCACATCTCCTTTAATGAAAGTGTCATATCCCCTTACATATCCCTTTGCATTGTTTCCAAAGCTAACTGTTCCTCCATATCTTTCATGATAATCAGTTAGTAGTTCTTTGAAAGGTGTCATGTGTCTTGAACATCCAGAATCTAAGACCCACACATGACATATCTGCAAAAGAGATTATTGAGTTTTAGGTACCCATTTCAGAATGGGTCCTTTTTGATTAGTAAGAAAATTTGAAGTTTTGAACTTTTTCTTCAGATTTTTCAATTCAGAAGTTTGTTCAGAACTTTGAGATTTATCTTTCTTAGTTCTATTTTTATTTCTATTTTTTTAATTGAATTTGTCAATATAGATGAACATTTCTGAATAGATTTCATCAAATTTTTCTTGTTAATTTTGGAGTTAAGATGAAATATTATGATGACCACAGGTAATACAGTGAATATGATTCTTTAAAATATTTACAAAAGCAGTAGACATATAAGAATCAATAACATTTGATTTTTCAACAAAAAATCTTTTATTCACTTTCTTTGATTTAGGTACATCATTATTCTTTAAAAATGAAAAATTCTCTAATTTGTCATTTTTTGACAGTCTTTCATCTTTCTTTCTCCATACTAAAGTGGATAGCTCTGTAAAAGATAAGAAATGAGGATTAGTATAAGCAATTCTTTTGTTCACTTTAGGTTTATCTTCAGAATTTGAGTTAATTTTCTGAACTTCAGAGAGAGAATTTGAGGATTGTCCTTGTTCAAAATTTTTACCTCTGTTGTTAAAATAAGAAGATGTTACTGATGTTGGTGTAGTAATCAATGAATTGTTTGTATTAACAGTAGAAAAATCTGAATTCTGATATTCTGGTTTTAAAAATACAGGACCAAACATTTTTGAAGGTATCTTTGAACTTTCAGATTTTAATTTTTCTCCTTCAGTCATACATGATTGAGATTTATAAACCAAATAGCCATTTTTATCAATGACTTGCACCATATGATCATTATCATCTTCTGAATCAGAAGCATTTATTAGATCTGAAAATTTATTTTGAGTCATACTTGTTGAAAAAATATTTGAATTTTTTGTTGTTGTAGACTCATTATCAGAATTATCAAAAAATATATTGGGATTCTCATCAACATCTTCTAAAGATTCATTATCTGAGAATTCATCATATTTTTCTTCATATTCTAATTTACTATCAGAAGTATCTTTTGAAATGACTTCAGAATTGAATTAAGCCTGAATTAAAACTTCAGATTTAAACTTCAGAAACAATTTCAGATTTAATAATTACTTCTGATTTTTCTTCAGAAATAATATTTGATTCAGAAGATTTACAAATATTTGAAATTATATTTATTTCTTCTGTTTCAGAGATTATTTCTGGTTCACCAGTTTTAAGAGGTGTTTCTTCTGAAAACAAAGTCTCTGATTTTACAAAAGAAATTCTTTCAAGCAAAGAATAGTTTACAGGTTTGGAAATGACATCTGTATTTGATTCATTGAAAATTTTCATTTTAGAATAATTATACAAGTTTGCAGGTGCCTTTTTTAAAATCTGACTTTCATTATATCCTAAACCTGCTTTTATATTGTAAAAATTTGAGTTCTGAGCCTGACTAGTTAAAATATTCAGAGTTTGTTCAGTTTGTCCTCTTTTAAAATTTAAATCTTCTAATTCCTAATCTTTTTATAAAGATCAAGTCTCTCTTGATTCAGAAAATTCATCTTAACATGTAGAATTTCCTTTTTAGATTTTTCATTTATAACTTCTTTTTGTAAACTATCCATTTTTTTTAAAACTATTTTTTCTTCAGAAACTTTTTCAAGAATCTGTTCAGCTGCTTGACAATTTTCTTTATATATTTGACTTTCAGCTCTGAATTGATTGACCAAAATTCTTTCACCTTTAATTCTGTTTCCGAGTGTTTCAAATTCAGAAAACATGTTTTGAAATTGATTTTTCATTTCTGAATCTTTAGTATTAATTTCAGAATTATGTTCAGAATTTTGTTCAGAAGATGAAGAAGATACCTCAGTGTCTTGTTTGTCCTTTTCTGGATCCATTTGACACATGTAGCAATTGGTTGCATAGTGAGCAACTTCTTCATCATCATCTCCATCACTCCAGTTTAACCAGTCTTCTTCATACTTGGTCACTAGAGCAGGATTAAGCTCCTTTTTCTTTGCTAATAGATGCTTCTTCTCATAATAGCCTGAATTCTTGACTTTTGGCATCTTGCATTGTCTTGCATAATGTCCAGGCTTTCCACAGTTAAAGCATCTTGCTGGTTCAGATGTTTCAGATTGACCAGCCTCTTGACCTTTCTTAGGTCCAACTTCAGATATAGGTTTATTCTGATATTTTTGATTGTATCTTTGTTTGAATTCCCTTGTCATGAAAGCAATATTATCAGAAATCCTTTTAAGCTCCTCATCTGATTCATCCCCATCACAAACTGTTGTCTCTGGGATCTCACAAACTTTCTTGGCAGCAATGGTCAAAGAATTATTGTAGTTCTTGCTCAGAAGGGCAACTGTTTCTTGTGTCTTCTTTTGTTCATGTTGCCTAACTTTGATTTTGTCTTCTTGTTGGAATAAGATACCATAAACATCATGAACAGTTTTTCTGGATAAGTTCCTTGTTACCATATTATCTGAAAAACTTGACCATTCATTTCCCAGATTGTTCAGAAATTTGTTATTTATCTCAGAATTTGATTTCTGAACACCATTTCTTCTTAGATCATTCAGAATGTTATTGAACCTATGATATGTATCAGTGATAGATTAATTTTCTTTGTATCTGAAATTTTCATATGTTCCTACACAGATATTTAATCTCTGTGCTTGAGCCTTTGTACTTCCTTGCATCTGAGCTTCTACTTCATCCCACATGGCTTTTGCTGAAGTTAAACTATCAACCCTATTGAATATCTCATTAGGAATTGCCATGGTGAGTAAAGTCAATGCTCTTCTATCAACTTTCATTTGAGCCTTTTCAGCTGGATTGTACATTCCAGGACTCTTCTTGATGCAGGAATTTCAGGGGTGGATTCAGTTATGGGAACTGCTGGAATCTCAACAAATACCTCTAGTGGGCCATTTGTGATAGATTGCATTAAGGCTTCATCTATGTTATCGAAGAATTGAATCATTCTAATTCTCCATTTATGATATTCTCCCAAGAAGAGAGTTGGTGGTTTCGTTTCAGATCCGCTTGAGACTATTTCTTTAGACATCTTTGATTATTAGAAGATCGAGAATTCACCTGAGTTGAATTTGGATTTTGTAGATCAAGAACACTTAAGAACTGTCAGGTGTGACAAGTTCTTTCCCAAATCTTCAAGAACAGATGAATTGGCTCTGATACCAATTGTTAGGAACCAAACAATCAAGATATCAATATATGAGAATATTTTGACATAAATGATGATAGCCAAATGTAATATGTATTGATTGAATGTACAATATTACAGAATATATCTTTACAAGGCTAATGAAAAGCGTTAGTTCTAACAATCTAACTAACTATCTATTTATACATACAATAGAAAGACTAAAGTAACAGAGCATTCATAACAGACAAGTTCAGAACAGGTTCTGAACTCCTTCAGATCTTCTTCAGAAGTGTCTTCAGAACTTCTTCAGCACCTCTCCAGAAGTGTCTTCAGAAGTTCTTCAGATCTTTATCTCTTCAGAAGCCAATGCCTTTTGAAGCTATTATGATATTTCTATCAATGGCAATCCCAAATGACATTTTCCAGTCATTAGATTCATGTGAGACTGCAAAGGATCTATGGGTTCAACTAGAAAATCAACTTGAAGGTGGAGCCAAAATGAGAAAGAACAGAACAATACAAGCTCTGAATGAATATAATGGCTTTCAACCTTTACTAGTAGAGACACTTAAACAGACATATCACAGATTTAATACCTTGATTAATCTGTGTAAAAGATGTGATATCATTAGATCGCAGGAAGACAACAATGTCTTATTTCTTAAGCGTCTGAATGAAAGAATGGTCAAACCTATCATTGTCTCTTCAAGCAAACCAGGATCTAGAGCAGTGATCACTACATGATGTCTTTGGGACTCTTCAAGCCCATGAGAAGGAAGTGCAGAAGAAGAAGATAAAGGTTGGTGGTCCTCTGGCTCTTATTTCTGAATCCAAAGGGTCGAGTAGAAGGATATTTCTGAAGCTGAAACATAAGTTGGACTTTCTGGTTTAGAAGATGATGAAATAAGTGCCTTTGTTGAAACTTTGGTTCTGATCACCAAACAGTTCACCAGAAATTTTGGGAATCGATCCTTCCAGAGCATAGGTTGATCTGACAGAGATGATCGATATAATCAACAAGTCTTTGTGCCAAGACAAGAAGCACCTCTAGCAAAGAGCAAGGAGGAAGAGAAGAAATAGAAGTTAACACAGAACAAGGATGTTTGCTACAGATGTGGCAAGCCTGGGCATTACTCTAAAAACTGCAAGGGCTCTCTGGTCAAGGATGACATGTACAATAAGAGGAAATACAAGTACAACAATGATGAGAGGACAAAGATGACCGACGTAGAGAATTGGTTTTCTGATCAATCTAGTGATGCAGAAGCCATGTTCTGCGGCATGGCAATGGAGATTGATGCAGAGGATCCAGCCTCTGACACTTAGGTTTGATCTACCTTTGAACAATCTGAACTTGAGAACATAATGTTTAATCTTACTCAAGATTTTGAAACTCTCAGACAGAAGCTGTCATCTGAAAAACAAAAGAGAAAAGCTCTTGAAAAATCTCTTGAACTCGTTGAAAAAGAAAGAAATATTTTCAAAAGAGAAATGGAGCTTCTGACTGAAGAGAAATTAGAATTTTTTATGGAAAATGAAAAGTTTCTAAAACATAAAGATTCCACAGAAAGTATCTACAAAAAGGAGATTGATGAACTCAAACAGGTTTTGAAACAAAAAGATAACGAGATTGAAGAAAAAGAGAGTGACAGATTGAATTATGTAGCTCTTAAAAATTATTTTCAAAAGGAAAGAGAATTTCTGCATATAATCCTTCAGAAGAAGGAGCTCTTAATTAAAAAGTATCAAGATGCTCAAAATATGCATGAGAAATTTAATATGCAAATGGATAAAGCAGGTCTTGGTTTTGATGACCTTGAACCCTATATCTGCAAAAAGAGATCTACCTTGGAATCTGTATTTCATGTGGGAAAGGAACAAAAACCTGATTTTCCAGTTCTACATGAACAATATGTGTTCAAAAGATCAAAATATGAAATGGACATAGAGTTAGAAAACTGAAATATAAGAACATCAAGTATTCCTCTGATCGAAAAACCAGCAAAATAAATCA
This sequence comes from Silybum marianum, assembly GCA_036898165.1. NCBI lineage: Eukaryota > Viridiplantae > Streptophyta > Magnoliopsida > Asterales > Asteraceae > Silybum > Silybum marianum. Next base: position 16,054,236 of record CM072533.1, read on the forward strand.
AGTAGATTTAAAACTGGTACAGAGGAAGGATGAAGTTTTCAACTTTGGCTCATTTACGCATATTACTTTAAATCTAGAAGCAGATGAGTTCATACCCACGCATGCAGAAGAAGATATAAGATTGAATTTTGAAAAAGATTTACTTGCAACTCTGAATGAATGTACGATGAAAGAAGTTTCAGAGCAAGAAAACAAAAATATTCAAATAGAAATATCTAATTGCTCTGCACCTTCACGAAATCATCCAGAGATAATTCCCTTTACTTTTGATGACTTGAATGACTGCCTAGACAGATATGATGATGGATTTGAAATTTACCCATGGGAATCGAAAGCTGATTCTTTCAATATTCAGACAAACTTCTGTCATCTTTTGAAAACAGATAACCTACTGTATATGTCCCAACTGTAAATCCTAGTCCTGAACATGGTGAATTTCTATTTACAAATGAGTTAAGAGATTATACAGTTGTTGACTTTATAGAGAGGCAAATATCTGAACCAGAAGTCGCAAGAGTTCCAAATGGAATTCCTATGATCTTTGTTCCCTTAAAAGAACAGAAGCCCAGAATTCCCATGTGTCTTGATTTTTTGGACATGTGCATCCAAGCGAAATCATGTCTGGAACTAGAAAAAGAAGCAGAATTCAAGAAAAGAAATCAACCTCAAACTTTCAAATATTTGGTCTCAATGTCTAAATTTCAAAAACCTATTGAGTGTAAGCCAACTTTGTGATGCAAACATAGGCGTTTTCTTCCAGAAGAAACACTGTTCTTTACATATAGAGTCAGGTAAAGAATTGCTCATAGCCAACAGGAAAGGTAACCTTTACTTAATGAACTTCTCCTCTAAAAATGGAACAACGACTCTCTGTCTCATTTCCTAGAAAAGTGAAGTAGCTTGGCTTTGGCACCACAAGTTGTCTCATCTAAATTTTTCAAATTTCGAGAAACTTATGAAATACAATCTAGTTGAGGTCCTCCAAGAGGTTCAATTCCAAAAAGATCACCTTTGTCCAACTTGTGAAATGGGAAAGCTTAAAAGAGCCTCCCACAAGCCGAAGGATGATCATGCCTTCCCCAGACCTCTGCACATGTTACATGTCGACCTCTATGGTCCCATTGCTGTACAGAGTCTGTCTGGTAAAAAGTATATTCTTGTACTAATCGATGAATATTCTAGATATATCTGGCTTGCTTTTGTAAGACAGAAGTCAAAAGTACCAGAAGTACTAATAACCATGATGAGGAGGATCCAAGTGCTTCAACAAAAACAAGATCCAGAATCTAAGAAGTGACAACGATACAGAATTCAATAATGCCAAACTTGAAGAGTACCTGAACAAAGAAGGAATTTCACAAAACTTCTCAGCTGCAAGGACCCCTCAACAAAATGTTGTAGTGGAGAGAAGAAACAGAACTTTAGTTGAAGCTGCAAGTACTATGATTGCTGCTTCTGAACTTCTCACTCACTTCTGGATTGAAGCTGTTTCTACTGCCTGTTTCACAAAAAACAGATCTATAGTAGTCAAGAGACACCTAATATAAAGTTCTTACATATCTTTGGTTGTAGATGCTTCATCCATAATGATCGTGACAAACTTGGCAAGTTCGACAAGAAGTCTGATGAAACCCAATTTCTTGGATATTCAATCACTTCGAAAACATACATAGTATACAATCTTCGAACCAAGACGGTCATGGAAAGCATCAATGTCAACTTTGACTATCAAGCCCAACTAACTTCTGAGTATTCTAACTCAGAACTTAAGATGAACAATGTTACTTCTTACTACATCTCAAAGTCCAGAGAGTCAGAACAAGATTCACTTTTTGAGGACTACTTTGGAGATGAACCAGTCAGAGAGTGCAAACAGAGATGTTCTGGTCAGAACAATAGAAGAACTACGAACTTTAGGTATAAATATTTTTGGTCCTTCTGGTTCTCCTAGAATTTCATCTGACCATGAAGATACAGATGATAAGCCTTCAGAAGCCACCATCTCTATACCATCGAATGAAAATGCAAGTCCAGTGGAACCAATCCCTACTCCAGAAGCAACCAACTCTACAGCAGATCACTGTTTCTCTGTTCCTACATTCGAAGGGGAGCAACTAGGTTATTCTCCAACACAAAGTGTTTTAGAAGATGAAAATCCTGATACAGAGATTGCACCCCTAATGGTTTCTCAACCTCCCTTAAAGAAATGGACAAGAGACCATCCTTCAAACCAAATCATTGGTGATCCTTCTGATGGTGTAAAGACCAAATCTGCCACTACTAATGAAGCATTCTTCGTGAATTTTCTTAGCATCGTAGAACCAAAAAGAGTTCACGAAGCCCTCCAAGATCCAAGTTGGATAGATGCCATGCAGAAACAACTTCTACAATTTGAAAGAAACAAGGTTTGGAAACTCGTTCCCTTACCTATAAATAAAACTGTTATTGGTACTAGGTGAGTTTTCAGAAACAAAAAGGATGAGGATGGAATATTGGTCAGAAATAAGGCCAGATTCGTTGCAAAAGGCTACTGTCAAGAAGAAGGAATTGATTACGATGAAACTTTTGTTTCAGTAGCAAGACGAGAAGCAATTCATTTGTTTCTGGCCTTCTCAGCATACAAAGACTTCAAAGTATATCGGATGGACGTCAAATCCGCCTTTCTGAATGGCAAGCTTAATGAAGAAGTATATGTCCAGCAACCCCCCGGTTTTGAGATCTCAGCTCATCCAGACTATGTCTATTTCTTAGACAAAGCCTTGTATGGGTTGAAACATGCCACACGTGCATGGTATGAGAGGCTCTCAAAGTTTCTGATAATGCACCACTATGAGAAAGGTAAAATTGATACCACTCTGTTCATCAAGAGGTGCAAAGGTGAGTTAACTCTGGTTAGATCTATGTGGACGACATAATTTTTGGTTCTACAAACCAAGCAGAAGTTGATATGTTTTCTAAATTGATGGAAAGTGAGTTTGAAATGAGTATGATGGGAGAATTAACATTCTTTCTAGGGCTCCAAGTCAAACAGACTACTGCTGGCATTTTTATAAATCAAGCTAAGTATGTCTCCGACATTTTCAAGAAATACAAACTTCACAATTCCACAACTATGAAAACACCAATTTCTCCTAATACAAAACTTGACGCTGATATCTCTGGAACATCAGTTGATGTCAAGAACTACAGAGGGATGATTGGATCACTTTTGTATTTAACGGCAAGTAGACCAGACATTATGTTTGCCACATGTCTCTGTGCTATCAAGCCAATCCTAAGGAATCTCGGTTGCTGCCAATAGAATCTTTAGATACCTAGAAGGGACTCAATACTTGGGTCTCTCGTATCCAAAGTATTCTGGTTTTGATTTGATGGCATATACTGACTCTGATCATGCAGGATGTAAATTAGACAGAAAAAGTACATCTGGAAGTTGTCGACTACTTGGAAACAGAACTGTGTGTCAACTTCTACAACAGAGGCAGAATATGTCGCTGCTGCAAGTTGTTGTTCACAAGTCATCTGGATTAAAACCCAACTTGGAGACTATGCTCTTTTATATGACAAAATCCCGATTCTGTGTGATTCAGAAAGTGCAATAGCTATCAATGCAAATCTAGTCTTGCACTCCAAAACTAAACACATTGATGTCAGGTATCTTTTCATAAAGGATCATGTAGAGAAAGGTACAATTAAAATTTATTTTGTCTCTACTGATTTCCAACTTGCTTACTTATTCACAAAAGCTCTAGATGAGAAGAGATTCTACTTCTTAATCAGCATCTTGGGCATGCTTAATATGCAATGAAAATCCAAAATCTCTATCTTCATAGAGCATTTGTATTCTATTCATAAGCATGTCTTTTCTTATCTCTACTCAATTCACTTGTTCTATATCATCGCTTTCCACATAAGGGATGCAGAAGCTTCTGTATATACTATACAAAGCCTCTGCACCTCAAACTCTGCATATAGCTCTTACGTTTTTATGATGCAAGCTTAGTTTGAGGGGAAGCAGGAGACAGTGCATAATTTAAGGAGGGAGGGCAACTTCTTGCTATCATGAGAAGAAATGGTAAGTCACAAATCAAGCAGAACCAATCGGTCAAATTCAGATAGCCATCCACTACTTCTAGATATAATCTTTTCTCAAATACTATATAGAAGCTTCTGGTATGTCTATCAGACCCTTGTGCAAACCATTTTCGAATACTTTACATAGGACATCCACTATTTCTGTACTCTGTCTTTTCTATATAGAGACTCTGGCATGTCTATCCGGATCTTCTGATTTTCTTTCAAAGACTTCAGATAACTCATTCATTATCTATGTACTCCGTGTTTTCTCAAAGACAATACATAGCTTCTGGGATGTCTATCAGAAGTCTCTTGAACAAAGGAGTTCTCTTCTATTTTTTTTTAAATGTCAAAACCTTCTTTGGGTCCCAAAAATGTTTTCATATGAGCAGCTTGATTGCTTTTCATTTTCTCCACTTCCTAAACTTCGAGTTCCAGAACCACGATAAGTACATCCAGAGATTAAGTTTGCACAAAATCTCTTCTGCAAAGGTTTTTACACTTGTGTGTTTTTCCTTCGTGCTTATCCGCGGGTGAGATACTTAAGTGACTGTCATGTTTCTCAATCTTATCCTTTCGATGACGGTTTTTCTTCCTGACACCTTTAAACGTGTCATCACCCTATGGCTCCAAACACTGAACCGTTTTCAAATCCACGTCATTTGGAGGCGTTGCGTTATCCCAGGCACTCGATTACCCTTCCACGTTCTATTATTTAACTCAAATTTACTATCCATTTTCACTTTTTCACTATCCCTGCTATCGAATTTCAAGTTGTAAAATTTTTCCCCAACTTTTTGCCAGCAACTGAAATTTCAAAAATCCTAATTGCAAACTATGGTTGCTCAATTTGCAGATGCTGAAAATGAAAATGATAATTCTCGCCTCCAATCTACCAGCACTGAAAGCGAACCGATTGTTCATCTCCCAATCAAGGGCAACAACTTCCATGTATCCTATGACACTCGCAACTACGGAGCAGAGTTTGGCATCATAATTAGATTCCTGAAAAATCACGCACTACAACCGGCTCTAGAACTCGTTGATACTCAAGTACTTGTGAAGTTCGTGCAAGAATTTTGGATATCATATGAGCTGAATAAAGATGGAACCAAACTCCTAGGAAGCTTTGACCTCCCAAATACAGATAGGGAGTGCACTGTGATGATCACCAGAGAAAGAACTTATACAGTCTTATTCATCCCCTCTAGAGAAGAACTTCAAAGTAGTGATCGTAGTGTTCTAAAATTTTCAGGTCTTACTTGTAGTCCAAACATGGCCTTCAGGTTGTTCATAATTTCCCAGGCTGACCACTCCTCATGCTCCTTTCATGGAATCAGGAGTCATGAAAGCTATCATAAGACAGGACACACTTGGAGAGTCTCTTTGGTACTTATCATAAGGAACGTGAGCACTTTTAGGGGCGTTCCTTGCTGGGAGATTAGGAGTAGGATTCTCGATTACATAGAATTTCTTTTTGAATCTGAGGAAAACACTTAATAATTAGTGTTATACCCAAAATTAACGCCGTTAACTTCGTTAAACTTTGTTAGGATTCTGTCGTTAATTCCGTTAGAAAACGTTATAACTCCGCTAACGAGGTGCAAACCGTGCGACCTAACGACGTTAATAATATACCCGTTATACTGTTATCTTTGTATTCATGTCAATTTCAGTTACGAGTCAAAGGCATTATGGCGACATTGAAGACAAATCATGAAGATTCATCCGTTATGACCGTTTGGCCGTTATCAAGACCCTCGTCCAAGCTCAAGTATAAAAGGAGAGCTCAAATCAACAAGAAGCACACATTGAAACATAGTGAAACACTGAGAAAAACCTCGAGTATACCTTGATGGATCTGCAACATCACAAGTTCAAACTCACGACAACAGCGCAACGAGTCACGACAACAGTCGTAGACTCACGACCGATCGTTCATACTGTTTTTTTAACTTTGTTTATTGTTCTTAAGGCCGGCGTCCCTGTTTGACGTCCTTTTCCTTTAGTGCATCGACGATCCCCCTTACGGTCGTCCGCGGTTTTTCTCTCGGAAGGGAGTTTTCCACGTCAACAATTCTTTGTGTCGGAATTGGTTTTCTTTCTTTAGTTGATAAAGGTACGAATCATTAGTCTACCGTTAAGTCATTTTTTGACATTAACAGTTTGGCGCCATCCGTGGGACCCAACTAGAGAAAAGATTTCTTCGAAAAACTTCCTTTTCTACTAACTTGTTTGAGAGCTTTCTTTGAAATAGGAATGGTGAGGATAGAAGATAACCAAGGCGGAAACGCACGAAACCAAACACCAAACGAATTAGAAGCCTTGTGAAAACGAGTGAACTTTTTGGAGGAACAGAATCGCAAAGCTAACCAGGAGATCCATGATCTGAGGAACCCGAATGTCGGCTCATCTTCTGTCTCAGTCCCGCTCTTTGGACCTCGGGGTACGCCGCCACCACCTCCGGCACACAGTACCGTGCCTACCTCGTTTCCAGGAACACCGCCACCGCCTCCGCCACGAAGTTCTGCGCCTGCATCGATTTCGGATGTATCGCAAAAAAATTCTGTTCTGGAGCCAACACACGTGACAGCATTAGTTCCACAAAATACTACAACGTTTCCATTAAACGGCTCTATCATGGATCGACGTACATATCTACGTATGTGTATCCATCCCAACCACTGCGATATATACGTACGTTAATTCACCATATACAATCACTATACCGTTTACGAGCAATCATACGCTAGTCCCAATGATGAATGCAAACCATCCATTCAACATTCATAAAACTCCCTACGATGACCCAGTCGCCAAAAAGTTCAAGCAACTTGAAGAACAAAATGAAAAGATGCTGTCATTACTAGCAAAACTACCTGGAGCAGCAGTGCCCGTCGACGTAGAACCACCTACCGCCTTTCAAGCTTCACCTTTCGCTGATTCGATCGCTCTGATAGACGTTCCCAAGAAGTATAACATTTCTATGTTCACGCCGAAGTATTATGGTATCACGGACCCTAATAAGCATGTCGCACAATATAAGCAACTTATGTGGACGGCGTCGATACCCCATAATTTTCAAGAGGTCTGTATGTGTAAAAGTCTCGGAGCGTCCCTTACAGGCGCAACATTACAGTGGTTTATCAACCTCAAACCCAAATCGATCAATTCGTTCGCCGACCTCGTCAACTAGTTTTTCCATCAATTCGCCAACAGTCGCAAGATGGAGAAACAAACTAGTGACCTCTACTATATAATTCAGAATGAAGGAGAGACCGTCAGGAATTACTTCAACCGCTTCAACATGGAGATGATCGGGAAACGTAATTGTGACATCAAAACGACAATCGAAGCTTATAAACGAGGGCTAGACAATAGCTCGGGTCTATACCTAGACCTTACCAAATATCCAGCCGATACATTTGAAGACGCGAGGACACGAACCTTGGCTCATATGAGAGTCGAAGATGACGTTGCCTTCCGAAAACAAAGATCTTCTGACAAATGGGTGCTTGAAGTCAAAAAGTCTGAATTTAAAAATTCAAAAGTGGTTTCTGACGTCAGGCGTTAAAAAAGAAAAGTCGAACCTAAGGTAAACCCCAAGTTCACCCAATACACAAAATTGTCAACTTACGGTTTTGCAGGTCATTCGAAGGAATTAGTGGAAACATTGAAAAATCTCCAAGCAACAGTACGATGACCCAAGAAGAGTGATCGACCAAACGACCAAAAGGACACGTCGAAATGGTGCGATTTCCACAATGATTGTAGGCACGACACGGACGATTGTCAAGTCCTCGGAATAGAAATCGCATGGCTATCACAAAAGGGCTATCTCAACGATTTGGTCTCGACACAGACCACAGGTAACACCCCTAGACCCACATCTCCTACGCATACTAAAGTTGTGAATTGTGTGACAAGAGGATCCGATGTATGTGGATTAACATACTCAGCCGCCAAAAGACACGCGGGGCAAAAATTCGACGAGTCTAGCATCCCCGTCGACTATCAAAAAGGAGATGACAAAAAGCTTGACTCCATGGCGGTCGTATTCAGCGAGGAAGATCTAGGCGACACCAGACGCAGACATCATGATGGCCTTGTTGTTCAACTCACCATCGGGAATTGTCTGACCAAAAGAATTCTCGTCGATGGAGGAAGCTCAATGGTGACGCATCCACGACGATCGACAGTCTTAGTCGGCTTCAATGGTGATGCATCCACGACGATGGGAGAGATTACACTACCCATCTTCACAAAAGGAGTCAATAAATTGACTCGCTTTAACGTGGTCGAGTGTTCCTCAGCTTATAATGTTATCCTTGGAAGACCCTAGATACACGACATGAAGGCAGTCCCCTCGACGTACCATCAAACAATAAAGCTTCCTACTCCCTGGGGGGAGTAGGAAATAAGAAGTGACCGAAAAGACGCGAGAGAATGCTACAAAGTCACAATGAGACCTCGAAAGCAGATCATCTAGCAATTACAGAGCCAGGCGGACGACAAATCCCCAGATGATTACGGACTCCAGGAAATTGCATTGGATCCAGCCAGACCAGAACGTACAGTATTCCTGGGTGCATCCTTGGACGAAGAAATAAAGAATGATCTCATACAATTCCTAAGGGACAACTCCGACTTTTTCGCTTGGACGCACGAAGATATGGTCGGCATAGACCCGATTATCATATCACACAAGCTGGACGTGGACGCAAGCTTTCCCCCGATCAAGCAAAAGCAAAGAAAGAATCCACCTGAAAAAACAAGATTATCAATGAAGAGGTCGACAACTTGCTAAAGTCCGACAAGATCAGAGAAGTCAAGTATCTGGAATGGCTGGCCAATGTTGTCGTGGTCAAGAAAAAGAACGGAAAGTTGCGAGTTTCTATCGATTTCACCGACTTGAGCAAGGCATGTCCCAAAGATCCTTTTCCTCTTTCATACATCGACGCCATGGTTGTCGCCACGGCTGGACATGAACTATTGACGTTCATGGACTCATATTCTGGATACAAACAAATACTCATGCATCCGGACGACCAAGAAAAGACAGCCTTCATGACAGACAAAGGCATCTATTGCTACAAGGTAATGCCGTTATTCTAAAGAACGCAGGATCAACGTACCAACGACTCGTCAATCTTATGTTTTAAGATTTCCTGGGCAAAACAATGGAGGTATACATCGATGATATGCTCGTGAAGTCAAAGAGAAAGATCGATCACACTGAATACCTCAAAGAATCTTTTGAAATCCTAAGAAAATACGATATGAAGCTGAATCCGACTAAATGCTCCTTTGGAGTTCGCTCGGGAAGTTTTTGGGACACATGGTGACACACCGAGGCATTGAGGCTAGTCCAGATCAGATCAAAGTAATCCTCGACTTACGATCACCAAGGAACCTGAAAGAAGTACAATGCTTGACTGGGAGAGTCGCAACTTTAAACCGTTTTATTTCAAAATCATCCAACAGATGTCATTTATTCTAGAACGTCCTCAGGAAAAATAAAGGTCTCGACTGGACTGACAGTCATGAAACAGCGCTAGGTAAATTTAAGGAATACATGATGTCCCCACCTCTTCTGTCGAAGCCTAAAAATCATGAAATCCTATACCTATACATATCGAGACAAGATATTCGTCGATGGAAAAACTGCTCCTGTCATTAGTAACTTCTGTAAAGAAGTTACGACATTAATTCAAAACCCATCTAGTTGCTGTCGACAACAACTACCCGCTCAAGTCCGTCATAAGGAAGCCGGAATTGACCGGCAGACTCGCGAAGTGGAGTATTTATCTAAGTGGTTATGACATCTTTTTTATTCCACGAACAACAATAAAATCGCAAGCGACTGCTGACTTTATTGCGGATTTTACACCTGACCTAGAGAAGGAAACCATCACAGAGATTTCGTCTGTGGTGAATTTAGACGACAACCAATGGACGATCTACGTCGATGGATCGTCGAACATACGTGGAACCGGCTTGGGACTCGTCCTAAAATCACCACAGGGGGGCATCATGGTATATTCGATATCTTGCGACTTCAAAGGAACGAACAATGAAGCAGAATATCAAGCGTTGATCGCAGGACTAGGAATGGCCCGCGAGGTGGGGGCAAAACATCTCCTGGTTAAAAGTGATTCCCTGCTGATCGTCAATCAGTTGAACGGGGATTTCGCGAGTAAAGACGCAAGAATGACAAACTATTTCGAAGTCGCAAAAGAAAAAATGAAAAGCTTCGAATCTTGTACAATACAACAAGTACCAAGGGATCAGAATATCCAGGCAGACGCGTTAGCCAACTTGGGGTCCGCCCTAAGTAAATCCAAGTTCGACAATATACCAATAATTCATTTGGGATCTCCATCGATCGAAAAGCATGACGTCGCAGTCATAACCAATAAAGACGAGGACGAATGGTTCAAGGAAATAAAAGACTACCTCGAAGATGGTCGATTACCGGAAGACAAGCTTAAAGCCAGACAAATACGATTCAAATCTTCCAAGTATGTGATTATGCACGGTCGTCTTTACAGAAGATCTTCGGGCTAAACCTACAATGTGTAATTAAAAGTCAAATAGAAGAAATCCTTCGAGAAATGCACGAGGGTGAGTGTGGAAATCATTCTGGAGGACAAAGTCTTGCGAATCGAATCTCACGACAAGGATATTACTAGCCGACGTTGCGACAAGACGCATTCCGGTTCGTAAAAAATTGTAATCCATGTCAGAGACTCGCAAGTACATCTCGTAAACCTTCAGAAAATCTACACTCGACGCTGACTTCATGGCCGTTTATGCGTTGGAGAATGGATATAGTCGGGAAATTGCCACCAGCTCCCGGACAAAAAGTATTTCTTCTGGTGCTTACGGACTATTTTTCTAAATGGATTGAAGCTGCTGCTTTCTCCCAAGTTCGGGATAAAGAGGTTATTACTTTTATCCAGAATAATATAATCTGTAGATTTCGGATCTCGTCAGAAATTGTACGTGACAACGGATCTCAGTTCATAAGCGAGAAAACAAGAAAGTTTGTGAAGATCGCCACATTAAACTCCTAACCTCGACCCCCAGATACCCACAGTCGAACGGGCTAGCTGAGTCAAGCAACAAAACTATATCAACACTATCAAGCGACGCCTCAGTTCCGCGAAAGGAAAATGGGTAGAGCAACTCCTGACGCATCTGTGGGCTAATCGAACAACACCCTGATCCGCCATTGGACAGACGCCTTTTTCTCTGGTTTATGGGTGCGAAGCAGTACTACCTATCGAAATCAGATTACCTGTTACTAGACACATAACAGTCGAACAAAATTTGATTGACCTCAGCTACGACGTTGACAGATTGGAAGAACCAAGGGAAGCTGCACTCATTCGAATGGCTACCCAACAGCAAGCTATCGCTAGACATTTTAATAAAAATGTGAAGGTCAAAACTTTCCAAGAGGGAGATTATGTTTTACGACGAGTCTTCCAAACTACCCAAGAGCTTAATGTGAAGGACCTTATAAAATTACCCAAGTCATGGGAAAAGGGGCTTATCGCCTGCAAAATATGAGTGGTCGGGATATCCCACGAAGCTGGAACGCTACTCATGTCAAGAAGTATTGCTTTTAAACTCACAAGTTTTTACCGTATGTTTATTTATTTTTATTTCTCTATACGATTACCAACGACCAGCTCTGACGTTTTCTCTCGATCGCAGGTACGCCAGAAGTCACAAGAACCCACGAAGCGATATAAAATGTAAAAACTCAAATCATGGCAAAAGATGAATATGTTAAAATTCATTACAAAAAATGGCCCGATCCAAAATGTCGTCCATAGCAAAAGTACAAAAAGAAAAGGAAAATCAAGGGGCAGGAGGGGCGAACTTCGCCGGTTGACCATTAAGGTCGTCGATCTTTGTTTGGGCCTCGTTCAGTTGAGACCTAAGACCACCGATCTCAGTAACCTTTCCGATAAGGGCCACCTCCAACTCAGCCTCCAAAACCCCTATTCTTTCCAAGGCGACCTCCAAGCGTCGTCGGAGATCAGAGCTAACGTTTTGTTCTCGAACAAGGTCCTCTTGAACCTCCTCAAAACGGGAAGAGAGCTTCTCGGCTTTAGCCGATGCATTCTCTTCCATTGCTTGCAAAGCCTCCTCCCAATCACGGACTCTCGTCTCAAGGTTGGAAGCCATGGTCACAACCTGGCCAATCGACGTCAGAAGGGCCTGAAAAATACATCAATCGAAAAACATCAGATATGCATAACGCACGATCGCTGATACGCACAACACATGACGCATGATTACTAAAATCATACGACGCATAAAAATCACAAGTTACCTGGAAAGAAGGGACGCATGATTACAAAAATGGACGGCCTTCCCTCCATAGGTTTCTTCCCTTTATCTCTCAATGGGGTAGAAGAACCAGTTTCGTGCGATGGCCTAGCGACCACCGACGTCTTCGCCTTCTTGGAACTAGAAGTCCCAAAAGACGGTTCTCTCAGGGTCGACACAGAAGCACCTCGTCGACCCATGCCCCTGCGGGCAAGTAAAATCCTCCGACCTTGGAAAAACTCCCCAGATTTTCCTGAAACAGCAGGAGAAAGTGAGGAGACCAAACTCTTCATCAAAACAAAGATAGGTTCAATACCTATTCCTTCTTCCTCCGGTTCTGGAGTCGGATGAGACGCCCCAATGAAGGTAACATCCTCATCCTCCTCATCCACAATACCTTTGCCCTCATCCTTCTCATCCATAGGAGCTACGCCCTCTTTAGGGTCGTGGACCTAAAATTCCCGGTGAGGAATCTGACGGAAGAGCGCAAGCTTAGCCGACGAATCGGGCAGGGGTGCAAGTTCGCACGACGTCACGCCTGAAAACCAAGATCAGAAACAATTAAGTGGGAATCTTATTTCTACCAAACGAATAAAGAGAATGTCGTTTACCTTGCGTAGGCCACCCGTAGGCCAGAAGTAGCTCATCCAATCCTCGGCAGGGGCTTAAGACACCAAACTACAAAACACATAGCGACTTTTCCAGCCGTGATCGTTCACTGCAGTACCAGGTATCAACGCCTGATCCTGTCGATCCATGGAATAAGGACTGAATCGACGATTAGCGTCAGCTTTGACCGTGTAGGCCAGAAGTAGCTCATGGACGGTGAAAGGGGAAACCCAATCAATCGTCAATCGTTCCACAGTCAGAACGATCCTCCAAAATTGGGGCATTAACTGCTCCGGGGATATCTCGAATCGACCGAGAAAATCCCTCAGTAGAGAAGAAAGTCCCCACGTAAACCCAATCTTGAAAGGGTATTCGTAGAGGATAAAGCGATTAGAGGGACATTCCTCCGCTTCGAGGTCACCAGGACTCTCTAACTGAAGATAGTCAAGGAGCCATGCTAAGTTCCTGAAAGCGAGAAGATCGTCTGGCGACAATATCGTGCTTAACAAATTCGACATCCTTGGCAAAAAGAAATAGTTTACTTTGGTAAGGTTGCAGGTTCTATAAGAAGCGAAGAAGAACACCTAGATTTAGAAAGCCAAATCGTTTCCTTTTATACGAAAATAAAGAGACTATTTGATTTCCCCCCGGATCGACAGCTGTTGATCAAAGGTCACGCATGCAACCATCGGATCCTCGACACTTGTCTTCCGCCTATCATGCGGATGACATCATCATCATCGTTATCTCAAAATCCAACCGGGACTAAATCGATTGCTATTCCAAGTTAAAATCGACTACCGCATTAATCAAGTTGGTTGCCAAAAATTCGGTAGCGTGACAGAATAAATTCTCGAAATAATTTCCCGCGAAAAATTTCAAAAATTTTGGGGCAAACTGTTATACCCAAAATTAACGCCGTTAACTCCGTTAAACTTCGTTATGATTATGCCGTTAACTCCGTTAGAAAATGTTATAACTCGGCTAACGAGGTGCAAACCGTGCGACCTAACGACGTTAATAATATACCTGTTATATCGTTATCTTTTTATTCATGTCATTTTCAGTTACGAGTCAAAGGCATTATGGCGACATTGAAGACAAATCATGAAGTTTCATCCGTTATGACCGTTTGGCCGTTATCAAGACCCTCGTTCGAGCTCAAGTATAAAAGGAGAGTTCATATCAACAAGAAGCACACGTTGAAACATAGTGAGACACTGAGAAAAGCCTCGAGTATACCTTTACGGATCTGCAACATCACAAGTTCAAACTCACGACCACAGCGCTACGAGTCACGACAACAGTCGTAGACTCACGACAGATCGTTCATACTATTTTTGTAACTTTGTTTATTGTTCTTAAAGGCCGGTGTCCCTGTTTGACATTCTTTTCCTTTAGTGCATCAATGATCCCCCTTACGGTCGTCCGCGGTTTTTCTCTTGGAAAGGAGTTTTCCGCGTCAACAATTCTTTGTGTCGTTTACATTCCTATTATGCAAACATATAATATGAATTCGATTCGGCCCAAACAAAAACCCAAGTCCAAACCTAAGGACACCGCATGTCGACTCCCACTAGCTCCGCCAACCGAGGTGGACTCCGGGACACTGTCTTCGATTCCTTCGGTCTTCCGATTACAAAGACTATACTAGGCTAAGATAACCTAACTATTACACTAAAATCGGAAATAAAAGCTATACGTAGATCGCAAAAATTACAACCTATGAATTAAATACATTTTAATTTAACCAACAGGAAAAATAAAACAACCACGGGTCTTGACCTATATCGAATCCATCATGGCAATCAACCAAACAACCAAATGGTATTGGGTCCAATTAAACATAATTAACAAGCCCAACAAATCAATCGAAATAGGTCAAAACCCTATTAGGCCCAAACGGGCCTAAACCGAGAAATGCTGAAAGCCCAATTCACCAAAAGAGGGAAACCGCCAAACCTACCGGAAACACTCCACCCAAAGGTGGCTTTCAATGGTGTTTTCCCACTACAGCGACGCACGGCAGCGGCACGGCGCGATGCAGATGGCGGTGCACATGGCGGCGGTGACGGTGGTTCACGGCGGTGGCGACGATGGTGGTTCCCGGTTTCACGTTTTTAACCAATTTTTTATTGATTCAAACCCTAAAGTCTTGTAACATGTCTCTAATACCACTGTAGGGTTTCACCAGGATCTCAAAAACATGAAGCAGAAATAAACAATAACCGCCTAGATAGCCCGGATCCACTAATAACAACTTTAAGGATTAAAACACAACCATAGGGTGTTTAGAACAATACCTCAATGGTTTGGGTTGGTTGATCAAGATCGAGCGTTAGAGATAAAAGTAGATCCCCTCTAGCGGTATCCACGCGAATGTGAATCTGATTACAAACGGTTGCTAACCCGAATACCCGAAGAACACCAAGAAATCGATTTCTTGGGTTTGTGTGTGTGTTTGTCGATTTCAGAGAGGAGAGAAGAGGAGGAGACAAAGTTTTCAGGTTTCTAAAATGTGTTATGAATTAAATGAGGCAACATGCCTTTATATATTTTCTCTCCTAATTTCGGACATGGCTTAGTTAAGCCTCGTGGGCTTAGTTGATTTAATTAGAATATTACTTAATTAATTATTAACAAAATAACTAATTAACCAATTGGGCTTAAACAAACATTACTTAAGACTTTGGTCTTTTATTCTAATCCATAATTATTAGCTTAATAATTATTCCAATTGGATTATTAACTGAATAATTAAATCATATAATTAATCATAATTATATTTCACACACTTTATTTATTATTCTACCAGAATAATAATTTCACACTTTGCAACTTGTAACTTTGTCGGGTTATAACCAACTTGGTTAATTCATGATCTACACACTCTATGCGTGTGACCCTCATAGGTTCATCTGACAGTCAGTAGTGTTTCCATATGACGTAGACACATAAGATCCTACATATGCCGCACACAAGAATATAAAAGTCTTCCTAATGGATATAAAATGTGCATTTCTGAATGGAATTTTACATGAATGAAGTGTATGTTGATCAACTAGAAGGCTTTGAGAGCAAGGAATTTCCTGATCATGTCTACATTCTGGATAAAGCTTTGTATGGCTTAAAACAAGCTCTAAGAGTATGGTATGACACTCTTACAAAATTTCTACTCAAGTCCAAATTCAAAAGAGGTACAATTGATACAACATTATTTCTGAAAAAACAAGGGGATGATATGATCTTGATACAGATTTATGTAATGAGATAATTTTTGCTTCTACTAATGCTAAGTTTTGTAAAAAACTTTGAGACTATTATGCACACTGAGTTTGAAATGAGTATGATGTGTGAGTTGACTTTTTTTCTTAGTCTCCAAGTGAAACAACTCTCCACAGGAATATTCATCAATCAAGCCAAGTATGTCAATGACTTACTTAAATAATTATAATTTGTCTAACTGTGCAGGTATAAAGACACCAATGGCCACTTGAACTAAACTTGATCCAGATTTAAGTGGTAAATTTGTTGATAAGAAGAACCACAGAGGCATAATTGGTTCTTTATTATATCTTACAGCTAGTAGACCAGATATTATGTTTGCTACATGTATTTGCGCAAGGTATCAAGCTAATCCAAAAGAATCTCACCTTCTTGCTGCTAAAAGGATTCTTAGATATCTTAAAGGTTCACCATCGTTGGGCCTTTGGTATCCAAAGAATTTTGGATTTGAGCTAACTGCTTTTACAGATACAGATCATGGTGGATGTAAATTAGACAGGAAAAACACATGTGGATCATGTCAATTCTTGGGAGATAGGCTAGTAAGCTGGTATTCTAAAAATCAAAACTGTGTTTCAACATCAACTGTAGAACCAGACTATGTGGTTGCAGCAATATGTTTTTCCCAAGTGATCTAGATGCAAACTCAATTGAAAGACTATGGCTATACATTTAAAAAGATACCCCTGTGTTGTGATTCTAAGAGTGTAATAACCGTAACAGCTAATCCTGTTCAACACTAAAAAAAATCATATAGACATAAGGTATCATTTCATAAAAGATCATGTTGAAAAAACAGACATAGAAATGTTCTTGGTTCAAACAGATTATCAATTAACTGATTTATTCACTAAAGTCTGGATGAGAAAAGATTTAATTTTTTAGTGAGTAAGTTAGGCATGATGAATCTGTCTGAATAAATTTGGTACTTAGAAAAAGAGTTATGTATTGGATATTCAGAAGTTCGAACACCAAAGTTCAGAAGTCTGAAAAACAAAATTCAGAAGTTCTGAATTTTCTTATTCAGAACTCTGAATCTTTACCTTATTTATTAAGTTCTAAAGGTAAAGATTCAGAACTCTGTAAAACAAAATTCAGAAGTTCTGAATTTTCTTTTTCAGAACTCTGAATCTTTACCTTTAGAACTTAATAAATATATTTGAATACATATAATTCGTAATTATTTTCTTACTTCGGAAATTATATTTTTCACTATATTTCTAACTCTGAAGTATTTGTTCACCATCTTTATCTTTTACACATTTCTATAATTCATTTTTCAGGGGGGGGGGGGCTTTTATTCTTATGCATTACTTAAGGGGGAGTGTTTTCATATTCTCTTATCATATTTTGATGATATTACTTACATCTTATGTTTAAGTGTTCCTTTTGGTATAGACCTGACAACATAATTCATAATCTTTACGCTGAATCACTTAGAGGTATGGACAGACTTCTAAGGTGAAAGCATTTTGATTATTCAAACTACTTCTGAATGATTTAAAAGGTTTTTCAAAATTCAAAAGATAGATGTTTAAACTAGTTTTTAACTTAGAAGTTCCAGTTCAGAATCTGAACAGGATTTCTCAGAATCTGAGAAAACTTCTGAAGATTGACTTTAGAAGACACGTAAGCATTTATGAGAATTAATTTTTGAGAGTTTTTCTCGTCTGACTAAGTCAACACTTAGTATTTGTGCCATGTGTTATATTTTTATTGGCTTATGATTACCATGTCTAAAAACGTTTCAGTGATAATTTGCCCATTTGAACATCTTTAATTACCACTTAATCATGATTACTTTTTGTTTCTTTTTGCGACAGGTGTCCCACGTCACTAAACCGTTCGTCTCCAGATCGACATATATTTCATTTCGATTTATTTTTTCAAATCTTATGTGATTTTAACCTCCAATAAAGAACATCTGAGCTTGCTATTTTTAGAAATCTTTGGATTCTTGTCTGTAATCGATTTTTGTTAGGTCTATTATTTTAATTGTGACAAAATAAGGAAAGGATATGCTTTAATTGTAAAAGGAAGTTTATAATTCCTTGAACTCTTTCCTTCCTTAATTAGATTAGACCTTTCAATGTAAATAGGAGTCTAGGGTATCATTAGAATATGTCGATTAACATAGAGCTGATTTTAATATTATACTCTCATTGTAATCGATATTAAAGTGAGATATACGACTACGGAAATTCTCTCAAATCACTTTGTTCGTATTACTTTAATCGCATTCTTAATTATATCATTGTGCTTATTGTTTCTGGGATCTACAAGTGGTATCAGAGTAGACGATCAGAGTTCTTTTCCGATTTTCTGAAGTTTTTCACGAAACAGAAGGTAAATCCTCGATTACTGCTATTTTGATTTTTTCTCGACTCATACTAAACAATGTTTCACACGATAAAAAGTCTCATGTGTGTTTTCTCAATCCTTACTTCTTTCGTTTGACTATTTATCGAGTTCATTCTACCCGATAAAACTTATATTCTGTTTAAGATTTGTTTTTTTTCGATTCAGGCTTTTGTCGCATAGATTTTTGTCGATTCATATTGTGATAATCTTGATTTTCTGTCAAAATTATTTAATCTGTTTTAATTAAAATTATTCTAGTTTATTTTAATTACTTTTGAATTATTTACATAAGAAAACTCAGGAACTAGTGACTCTTGCAGCTTTTTTTATTAAAGAATTATCTAGTAAAAATCATAAACTCTATTAATTTTAATTTTTTTTTAACTGAACAAATAAGAAACTCGAAAACTTAGACATTCTTGTCCATAAAAAGACTTGTTCTTTTTAGTCAAGAACCCTATTGTTTTTGGTTTTTGGTTTATCGGTTAAAGAGAATTCAGATTAAGTATTCTTGATTTTTTATCGAGACCTTCCTAATCGACAAGATTTATTTATCGAGTCCTCCGGTATCGATATAATCTCCTTATCGATTCTGTTTCTATCAATTCAAAAGATTCTTTTTAAATCGACAAAACTTAGTTATCGAGTCCCTTGTGATCGATATCTTCTTGTTTATCGATTAAAAAATTCTTCTTTAAGAATTTTTTATCGAGTCCACTTTACCCGAGAAAACCTCTTATCAAGTCTATACCACTCGATAAAAATTTTCATCGATCATTTGTCACCCGAGAAAACATTCTTATCGATTCTTTGTCAATTAAAAAAAAACTTTCTATTTCATAAAACACTTCAGAAAATTATCAAAAACTCATTGATCGAGATCTTCAAAACAAAAGTATAATGACCACTCGCGAAGCAATGGCAATTGGTTTAGATACAAAACCGCCTATTCTGTTCCCCGGAGAATATTCTCAATGGAAAGACCGCTTCCTTGACTTTATTGAACGTCATGATTTCGTCAATGAAATCATGCGTTCAATCAATGAAGGCCCTCCTCCGGTTTTCTATCATACTCTTCCGGCCAATCCAAATGCAGAACCTCCCCTCCCTGCTCGACAAGACGTCAAACCTAAATCTGCATATGATGAAAACGAAAAGAGAATCATTAGAGGAGATCAACTTGCTAGATCATATCTCCTCATGAGCATCCCGTACGATATCTATATGAGTATCGACAGCCATAAAAGAAGTGCCAAAGCCATGTGGGAAGAAATGGAGAAATTCATGCTTGGCACAAAAATTGGGACCCAGCTCAAAATTACAAATTGCATCTCTCAGTATGAGGACTTCAAAGCCAAAGAAGGTGAAAAACTCACGGTCACCTACTCCCGGTTCGTGCACTTAGTAAATGAACTAAGCAAGAATGAGATTCGCAAAATAAAGATCGAGAACAATGTAAAGTTTGCAAGCAACTTGCTGCCTGAATGGCGTCGATTTGCCAATCAAATTAAACACAGCAAATATCTTGTTGATCTCGATCTACATGAAGTCTATGAAACCCTCATTCAAGATGAAGAAGAAGTGCTCGAAGCCATGGAAGCCAACCAAAAGATCAAAAAGTCTTCTGATCCCATAGCTCTAGTTGCAAAAGCTAGCCCCGTCACTTCTCACAACTCTCCTCAAGAGGCTATTTCCGAACTGGAAAATGAAGACTTTGATTATGATCCGGACATTGCTCAATTCCAACAACAGTTGGCGCTCCTCACAAGAGACTTTCAACAAAAGTTTGCCCGTCGCTCTAACCCAAATCAACAATGGTATGCTTCGGGTAACAAGAATTATGAGCGAAAGACAATTTTCGAAGAAAAATCAAGAGAGCAACGTCCGCCAGTTAGACCGGAAGATAAATTCAAGGGTGAAAAGAGTTTATGCTACAACTGCGGGAAGACCGGTCATTATGCTCGTGAATGCAAAAAGCCAGTCGTCAAAGATTCAAGCTACTTCACCTACAAGTTGATGTTGGCTAAACAAAACGAGGCCGGCAAAGTTCTTATGGCGGAAGATGAACAATGGCTCAACCAAGGAAATGATGATGATGATGATGAGGAAAACGATGTCCAAGCACCCTACAGTCTGATGGCTTATTCTGATGATTCCATTTCAAACGCTTCCGACTACACACCCGAGGTAAGCCATTCTGACTATGACGCTTTCGTTTCTCAAATGCATGATATGATGCTTAAATTAAAAGAATTACAATCTAAGTTAAAAACCGAGAAACTCTTGGTTTCCAACTTAGAAGCACGCTTAGAAAATAATCATAATCAATTGCTAATTTACCAAGCCGAACTTTCAACATCTCAAAATTTTGCATACAATCGTCAAACGGAGAAAACTGCTTTTCAAGAAGAAAACATTCTTTTAAAACAACAAATCTCGGATCTCACACTACAACTTAACAAGTCTAAAAAGGAGACCGAAGACTTTTCATCAAAATACGAATTTGTGAGTTTTCAAAGAAAATATCTTTTGAAAAAACTCAAAGATTTGGAATTAAAACTGTATAAAATTGGACAAACTGAGCACACTATTCACTTAAACATTCCCAAAGAGTTAAGTTCAAAAGCTGGATTAGGATTTAATAATCCAAAACATCTAGAAAAGGCCATCTATAATACTCCGACTATCTATAAATTCGAATATCTAAACCTTGGTCCAGATTACAAAATTCCTTGTATGAAGTCGGAGTGCAACGTCGAAGAAATGGAAGATGTAAAAGACAAAACAAGAATTTTCATCAAATTCCTTTCTACTATCCTCAAAAGATAGAAGAGGAATCTTCAAAATCAACTGTTCCAAATGACTATTTTCCCTCGTATTCTAACGAAGAACTTCAAAATAAAATTCCTGAATGTAAGCCCTATATTCCCACTTTATTTTTAGAAAAACAAATTGTCCAACTTGAAAAAATGTTGGAACTCGAACGTTCTTCGTCGGATAAGGAAAAAGAGGCATAAATCACTAAAATTCAAACTTTAGAGAACAAAGCTTTACAAACTCAAAACCCCGAAGTTGACACAACTTCAAATATTTCTTCTTGTAAAGCTTTTGTCAGCTCATATTTGGATGATTGTGATTTTTCATACTTCCCGATTGATCCCAACCACTGTCCTCCAAAACCGAAATGTTCTCTCTCACAAGAACAAATCGATAAGGAATTAGATGACCTTGAAACACAGATTTCTTCGGATACAAATTCTAATCATTCTTTACTTGACGACAACGAATGTTTAAATGATTTAAATGCTGAATTTGACTTCAATCTTACACTTCCAACTCATACGGAGTTTTTGGACAAAGGCAAAAGGCCAATTGAATCAGTTTTGCTTTCGAAAAATCCAAATGAGTGTTCCACAAGTCAAATGATTTACTCTCCGGTTAACAAAACAAATCAAAATAAATTTCTTCCAAAAAGTACTAACAAGCGTCCTATTGATGTTTCAGATGTTTATACTTTAAAGACCAAACAAGTTTGGGTTGAAAAAGGCAAAAGCTCTCCAAAGTCATCATCTCGCAATAAAGTCAAATTTTCGTTGACAAATTCTACTTATGTCAAAAAAACAAAACGTCAACTTTTATTTCCATATACTATTCATTCGTTTCGACATTTAATTAAGTTTTCACGTAATCAAATTTGTTGCTCAAATTGCGGTGTGAATGATTTTGTGCGCTTAAATTCATTTGATTATGGTTGTGATTATTTTCCGAACATGCATAATTCTTATAATTTTCATCATAATTATTTTTCTCATCCACCTGTTTATAAATGGGTTCCTAAAAAGACCATGACTAACGATCTTAAGTCTCACTTCAAGTGGGTACCCAAAGGTACAAAGTCAACTAACCCCGAAGGACCCATTTACAAATGGGTACCTAAATCTGCCTGATTTTGTGCAGATCGGTCATGCGTGGTACTTAGATTCTGGTTGCTCCAAACACATGACCGGACAAAAGGAGCTGCTTGCCAATTACAAAGAGAAAAAGGGCGGATTCGTTAAATTTGGCAACAATCACTTAGCACCCATCCAAGGACATGGTGAAATTATTTACAACAATTTCACCATTTAGAATGTTTCCTATGTTCAAGGCCTGAGCCATAATTTGCTAAGTATTGGCATATTCTGTGACAAACAACTTGAAGTCAATTTTCGACCAGAAAGATGCTGCGTGCGAACCTTTGACAGAAAGGAGATATTGGCCGGCACATGCAAATCAATCTCTACACCCTTGATCTTTCCCAAGTGACCGTTCCTTCCAACGTTTGTCTGATCTCAAATGTCTCTAATCCGAAGACTTGGTTATGGCACCGAAGGCTTTCTCACTTAAACTTCAAGAACATCAATCGCCTCTCCATTAACGGATTAGTCACCGGCCTACCTTCAATGAAATTTGACAAACCACACTTATGCGACGCCTGCGAGATGGGAAAGATGAAGAAGGTTTCGCACAAACCCAAGGTGATTCATAGCACAACTCGATCCCTTCAACTCATTCATATGGATTTGTGTGGCCCGATGCGGACTCAAAATATTCATGGTAAGAAGTATGTTCTAGTTATGGTTGACGATTTTTCTCGCTTTACGTGGGTTAAATTTCTTCGCTCCAAAGATGAGACTCCCGAAACCATTATTACGTTCCTGAAATCTATTCAAGTTTTACTAGAACTTACCGCTCAAACCATCCACACTAATAATGGAACCGAATTCAAAAATCGTTCGCTTGACGGTTATCTCGAATCGCTAGGAATTTCACACACATTTTCTACGGCTCGCACTCCGCAACAGGTGTGGTCGAACGCCGAAATCGTACACTTGTTGAAGCGGCGCGCACTATGCTCACTTTTTCGAAACTGCCACTCTACCTCTGGGCCGAAGCAGTCAATACCGCCTGCTACACTCAAAATCGTTCCATCATCAACAAGCGCTTCAACAAGACACCATATCAGTTAGTCTACAATCGCATTCCTTCCATCGATCATCTCCGAACCTTTGGTGTTTGCTGCTTTGTTCTCAATCCAAAAGAAGATCGTGGTAAACTCAAGCCAAAGGCCGATGAAGCTTATTTTCTTGGCTACTCTCCAAATGCCTTAGTTTATCGGGTCTTCATGAAACTTGCTCGTTGTGTCACAGAAAGCGTCAATATTCAGTTTGATCCTAAAGGCGAAATGGCTCCTAAACACGAAAGTTCTGGACCTGCACTCACCGGTATTTTAGCTTCCGATCACTTCCGTTCGGAACCTGCACAAAACCCCGCTCAACCTTCTACAACCAAAGCTACTACTTCCAATCTGGATGATTTATTCGAGTACTTTTACTCGGATTACTTTGGTTCTCACACTGATATCCTGAATCAGATCACTCCACCTATCTTGGAGGTTGCCAAGACTACCAACCTTACTGGACCTCCAGTTACTACGGACACCGTCTCAACTGATGCAACACCAAGCTCATCTACATCCGCTCCTCTCGCTCAAACTGCTGCTCCTACAAATGCTCAACCGGGTTCCAATCTGCTACCTACTGCACCGACATCCACTCCCCTACCATCAACCTCATTCCCCACGGATGTCTCTAGTTTCACAAGATCCTTTGACGTACCTCCAGCCCTAGAATCAGTTCAAGATCTTCCACTCGGTACTTATGCTGATCCTACCCCGAACCCAAATGCATTTCAACCGCTTCCGCATACCACCAAATGGGTCCGATCTCATCCAGCAAATCAGATTATTGGGGATCCAACCAGACCAGTCACGACGCGTTCCACCTCGGCCAATGATTGTTTGTTCTCTTCCTTTCTAAGCAAGATCAAACACACATCCATTCAAGAAGCAATGAATGATCCTGATTGGATTGTGGCCATGCAAGACGAACTCAATCAATTTGAAAGCTTGAAAGTGTGGCGCCTCGTTCCTCGTCCACAACACAAAACCATCATCGGTACCAAATGGATTTTCAAAAACAAACAAGATGAAGATGGGGTTGTCATACGTAACAAAGCCCGATCTGTAGCAAAAGGATACCGCCAACAAGAAGGGATTGATTATGACGAGACATTTGCGCTCGTGGCCCGTATTAAAGCAATTCGAATGTTCTTAGCATACGCGACTCACAAGACTTTTGTGGTTTTTCAAATGGACGTCAAAACGACCTTCTTGAATGGGGTTCTGCGCGAAGAAGTCTACATATTCAAACCGGATGGGTTTGTCGATCCTTCAAAACCAAATCATGTGTACATTCTCGACAAGGCTCTTTATGGCTTAAAACAAGCACCGCGCGCATGGTACGACAACCTGTCTACCTATTTAGTGAAAAATGGATACTCCAAAGGTAAAATCGATCCAACTCTTTTCATTAAAAAGGAAGATGGTGATATTATGCTTATTCAGATCTATGTGGACGACATTATCTTCGGTTCAACTAACCCTCAACAATGCAAGGAGTTCTCCGAACTCATGATTGCCAAATTTAATATGAGCATGATGGGAATGATGAATATTTTCCTAGGCCTTCAAATAAAACAACTTTCAATGGGAATATTCATCAACCAATCAAAATACATCTTGGACATGTTACGAAAATATAACATGACGTCATGTACACCGATTGGTACACCCATGTCTCCGGGTTCAAAATTACACGCTGATCCCTTGGGAAAAGAGGTAGATTCTAAGCACTACTGGGTATGGTTGGTTCCTTAATGTATCTAACGGCTAGTCGGCCGGACATAATGTTTGCCACATGTTTATGCGCTAGATATCAAGCATCTCTAAAAGAATCTCACCTTAGTGCTATCAAACGTATTTTTCGGTATTTAAAAGGTACTACTGATCTTGGCCTATGGTATCCCAAGGATACGGGTTTCGAGTTAACTGCCTTTTTAGATTCTGATCATGCCGGATGCATGCTTGATCGTAAAAGCACGTCGGGACACATTCAATTCTTAGGCGATAAACTGGTAAGTTGGTCCTCGAAAAAGCAAGCCTGCGTCTCCACTTCTACCGCGGAAGCCGAATACATAGCTACCGCAAGTTGCTGTTCTCAAGTATTGTGGATGCACACACAACTCAAGGACTAGGGATTCTGGTTTGATAAGATTCCTATCTATTGTGACTCCAAAAGCGCCATCGCCATCTCAAGCAATCCTGTCCAACATACGAAGACTAAACATATCGATGTTCGGTATCATTTCATCAAAGACCATGTCGAAAGAGGTACGATTGAATTATACTTTGTCAATACAGAACTACAGCTTGCCGACCTGTTCACGAAGGCCTTGGATGAGAAACGCTTCCAGTTCCTATTGTCCAAGTTGGGTATGCTGAATCTTAAAAGCTGATTTTCTAAATCAGCCCTTTCAAAATACACCAAACGTCTATCCAAGTTTTATGCACATTCCCATTCTTTAAAAACTGTGAATCTGCATCACTCTTGGATTCTCGTTTATTGGCTTTTGAAATTACTTTACAGTTCTGTATTTTCATCGTTTTTCCTTTCTTTCGTTCTTTTCGACTATGTTTTGGCCTAACCAGTTCAGTTTTTGAGGGGGAACGCAAGGTACATTTTTACTATCTCACAATTGTAGGGGGAGCAAAGTTTTCTTATTTCATGGGGGAGCACAAATTTAATTTTTAAAACGAATCAGACTCAGTTTGAAAATCAAGTCCAAAGTTATCGACCCCTATTGGTCCGATAAAAAATTGTTTTGTCGACCAAGTGTGGCCAGACAAAAACATCGTCGACATCTTGCTGATGTCATCAACTTTCTCGGCCAAATGAAAGCTTGCCACGTGTCATCACCCGATGACCCACTATTTAAATCTCGAGCCCCACTCTCATTCCCTTACTTTTCAAACAAGTTTTGATTTTCCCTCTCTCTCTAAACCCTTTGAATACCTGAGTTCCAGAAATTGTTTTTTTTTCAAATCAACGAGTTATAGGAATCAGAAAACATCACCAGGTTCGCAATTCTCCCCTAATCAACTTTAATTCATGTCAGTTTTTCATTTAATCATTGCATGACTGTGATTAGGGATATTAACTGTTCAAATTCCGAAAACCCTTGTGGTTTCCGATTTTTGATCTTTCAGTAGAATTTTAGGTGTGTTTTTCACTTCTTTGGACTTATGTTTAGGTTTAGATGTAATAGAAGTCACTAATCGCACCTAGACAAAGGTTTTTCTTTAAGTTTTAGGCCGGCTTTCGCATCTGTCACTTAAGATTTTTTTTCAGATATGCTTTGAACTTTTATCGACTCCTTAAGACATACTTTAAGTTTTTGTCGAGTCATAATGATAAATAAGAACAACTTCTTAAACTCTAAGTACTTTTTGTCGATCCCTTTATACCCGACTTAATCTTTTGTCGAGTCTCAAAGGCTCGATGAAAATCATCTTAGATTATCTAAGTGATTTTATCGATCCCTTAAGACCCGACTTATTTTTTTGTCGAATCTCAAAGGCTCGATGAAACTAATCTTAGATTATCTAAGTGATGTTATCGACCCCTTAGGACCCGACTTATTTGTTGTCGAGTCTCCAAGGATAGATGAAACTCATCATAAATTTTTTCAAGTGTTCTTATCATCTCATTAATGACCAGACATAAATGTTTATCGAGTCTCATAGGATCGATAACCTTTCTTCTATTGTCCAAGTATTTTTATTGACTCCTTAGGACCCAACATAGTTTTTTGTCGAGTATCAAAGGATCGATAAAGATCGTCTTCAAAATATCTGAGTTTTTATCGAATATTTGACCCGATAAACTTTGTTTATCGACTCGACATTCTTCTTGTCGACTCACAGGTATGTTCTCTAACATTTTTTTCCAAGTCTTTATGTCGACCCAGCTTGACTCAACATTCATCGTTTCATCGATCCTATAGCAATCAATAAAACTGTTTATCGACTCCAATGGAATCGATATTCGAGCTTATCGATTCCTTAGGACTCGACATCCAGACTTGGATTTTTTTTAGCCTGATTTCATCCTTAGAACTGACTTTTCCTATGATTTGCTAACTGTTTCATTTCAGTTCTAATGGCGGCCATCAATGATCCAAACCTTTCCGACGATGAACATCCTATGCCTTCTGAAAGATCCACCGAACCCAGTACCAACGCGGTCAACCGAGACGACCTCATGTTGCCCCGAGACAAACTACGATCACTCAAACCAAACAATCACTGTCTCGATCTTGGCATCACAGTCGAACACCAAGTCATCATTGATATCCTTCAACGCCGTCCACTTCGATATGCCTTTGCTTTAGACCATCGGGTACCCCTGTTTTATCTCCAACAATTCTGGTATACATTAACATACCATCCGGATGACGGTGACCACCACTTTACTGCCAAAATCGACGATTTTGTCACCCGCTTAACACCTTCTCGGATTCGTCGCATCCCCCGCCTGCCTGTCGCCACCAACGAACACCCGTATGATGCCTTTGCAACCGAACAACAACTATGTGCCGATATCCGAGCCCTTGGGTACAACTCACCCGAACCCCTCACAAGCCCCGGCTAGTTCAAGAGAATGTATCTACCTCAAATCTGGTTTTCGCTATTCACCATCGTCAATCGATGTCTGACTAGCAAACACACCGGCATGGACAAGGCCAGTACTGTGGCCTTACGAATATTTCATGGTATAGCTTTCAACCATCACTATGATTACGCGATGCTCATCTGGACGGACTTCGTGGAGCTAGTTGAAGACAAGTCAAACTATCGCGATCGTGCCTTCGTACCATTTCAACGGTTCCTTCAGTTATTTATTCATGCCATGTTGTCATCCAAACCGGATATTCCTCGCCGAACAGGATCACCGTTGGGACCAACCAACTCACTGAAGTTCCTCAAGCTCAATGATCGCCAATTTAACTTCATCATGCCAATCCCTGAAGCACTACTTGCCTATGCTGATCAGACGGCACCGAGTGTGATAGCTTATAGGGAGAGACACGGCTTAATGGCTCAACCACCTCCGGTTGTGCCTGCCCAAGAGCCAATCCGCGAGGAACATCTTGTGCAAGGAGAGGGTCCTAGAATAGATGAGCAGGTTCAGGATCATGGAGATCCTGAACAGGGTGATGAGCGTATTGTAAGGGGATATGACGAGGGCGGTGCACCTGATCAGCCAATCCCGACAACTACTGCCCCATCCATCCCAATACCACCACCCACTAACCCACGAGCGGCGTCTACCTCTCGATCTACTCCACGTTTCAAGATGCTCGTTAGCCGTAACCGTGTTCGCCCACGACCTTCATCGTCCGATGAAGATGAATCTGACACTCAACCCCTTTCCTGCCGTCCAAGAACTGCTGCCATTGAAGAATAAACTCTTAGTCGCATTGATCCACAACCACCTCTATCCGATTCTACATCGGACACGGATGAACATCCTACTGGAACAAATGATGAGCCGAATGAACCTTTCGACTTTGAAGCAAATCAAGAACATGATGAGCCGAATGAACTTTTCGACTTCGAAGCAGATCAGGTCTCTAGATCGATGTCTGACCTCTTCATCAAGCCTTTTACTGGAGAGATGAGGAGAGAGGAGGGAGAATTAGTTGAAAAAGAAAGCGTGAGCCTGAGCGATGGGACGAGAAAAACTATAGTGAGCGCGAGACCAGATTCCCCCATCCAGGTAACCGCGTCAACTAGCCCTACTCATTCGTGGGTGTGTCTAGTGGACAAGACGCTGTGGACCTAGCAGCGCACATGCACGCCCCCCCTAGCCACTCTGAAGGCTCCCAATAGCCACAGTTTCACACATACTTGTGAGTCTAGCTCCTTATCTAGCTCCCCTCCATTCGGGAGGCACAACTATTGAAACAAGAGGCTGTAGCTCAGCTGCCTCGACTTCGATTGTATGCACTTCGAGTCTAGATCCAAATAGGGAACACGCGTCTACACTCACTGAGAGCCTTGGCCCAGTCAGAACTCCTATAGTGATGTCCATTCCGGACATTTCATGAGGATTGGGAGGAAATCCTACTAGTGCTACATCTATGCCACCACTGAACGTAGGTCATACAGTTTTTTCAACTGTTATGTCAACGGGTAATCTAAGTGATCCCGGTGTTTCCCAAACAGGTACCTCGACTCCAGCTTTTACTATTCCCCCCCACGGCTCAAGCACTTATAGACGCTCATTTACAACGATCTAGACTGCTGAAAGGACATGTTGCACTGATGACTGCTGAAAGAGAAGCTTTTATTAGAGAAATACGTGTCGCTGCCCGCTCTGGTCAACTTGATCCGAATCAGGCTAGTTCCTCCCGACCCAGCAACAGTTGCACCCCTCCACATCCAACACCGGACCCCAGCAATCGGCCTCCATCACCACATCGAAATGAGTACAACAATGATGAGCTCATGTCGATGCTATATGCTAATCTGCTTGCCGAAGCCACTGCTCGGGTCAACGAAAGATTCTTTAATGGGTCTACTAAGGCGAAATCTGGAAATCCCTACCGTCACCAAATATGAATTTGAATTGTTCAAAGCTGAAATGGAACAATAGTTAAGTGATCCGCACATGTCTCAGAAACAACATCATGATGAAATTTTGGGTGCCATCACCGCTCTACACACCGAAATTCAAGAATCTTGTCGACCGGCTGTTTCTGTTTCTCGACCTCGACCTGATCAGGACGATCCGAGCTCTGCTCCAAATTTCCCTGAGGGGGAGACACGCCGGGTCTCAAGAACACGTTCAAGACCATCTGCTACAACTTCAATTGCACCATCTGCACCATCTTCCCATCAAAGACAGCATACGCCAATGACTCAAGAAGTTAATACACCAACGGTTGAAAAGCCTGCGGTAGATATTGAATTCGAGAGCGCATATGAAGCTGCCGAACCATAATCAAATGAAGAAACAGCTAATGTGGAACCAGAATTAAATGAAGCGACCGTTGATGTTCAAAATTTAAGGAACTCTGTGAAGCACTGGTTTAAAGACCCATATGAACCGGTTCTCCAAGAGCAAGACTATGTGAACTTGAAGCACGCAATAAAGAATTACACTTCAAGAGATCAAAATGAACCGAGACTGTTACCTCATCAAATTCAGTGGCAAAGAATGTTAACTGAGCGCGAGTCTAAATGGGTAAATCAACAAATCCGGCTGCTATATCTTGAACAAACAATGGAACGGATATTCAGAAAGGATAAGATGCCTGAAGACTTGGCGCACATTCATTTAGTGATGGAGATGGATCAAACTCAAGTTAAGGAATACGTGCACATCCTGAAAATGAGAGCTCTAAAGCCTTCCGATTTAATTTCACGACACCGGATAATTGGGATTATGCATATTGGGTCTGATATAGTCTTTCAAGTCGAGTATCCAACCTTCAAAGTCCGAAGAGAAGATGGTAAAGTTTATTCCTTTTCTGAAGCTGATTTTTCTAACCTTGATATCTTGGATTTTGAAACGTTGTATCACGACTTAAGACACAAGAAGCAAAGAAATAAGGATGAACAAAGAGCACTAAGATCGGTGGTGCGTCACATTCAAAAAGAACTCAGATACAGTTATCTTCATGATTTGCAACGAGGAATTGAAAGTGAATAAAAGAAGATTCATATCGCCAAGCCTAATCAAACAATTCCTGAGTTGGATAAGTATGATGTTACAACTGTTCTGTCATACCCAGCACACGGAGTTGTACCGATGCACATGAAAGGCGAAAAGAGATTTCTGAAATTTGATGAAGTTGCTGCATATTCTGATGGAACATTATGGGGAATTCGAAACAGACTAGCTTCGGAGATTGCTACCGACAAGAAGAAGACAACAAGGATGAACTCAACCAGAAGAAATTCTCTCTTGGAAGCTATCAGACTGATTAATGAAAGGATTATGTTTGTCAGACTTTGAGAATATTTGAAGGCATGTTCGAGCTGAAAAAGTAAAGACTCGTTTTGCCACAAAGGGGGAGATTGTTAGGTCTATTATTTTAATTGTGACAAAATAAGGAAAGGATATGCTTTAATTGTAAAAGGAAGTTTATAATTCCTTAAACTCTTTCCTTCCTTAATTATATTAGACCTTTCAATATAAATAGGAGTCTAGGGTATCATTAGAAGATGTCGATTAACATAGAGCTGATTTCATATTATACTTTCATTGTAATTGATATTAAAGTGAGATATACGACTACGGAAATTCTATCAAATCACTTTGTTCGTATTACATTAATCGCATTCTTAATTATATCATTGTGCTTACTGTTTCTGGCATCTCAAGTAAACAAACCTTTGGAAACCGCACGATCATGCTTTGGAAGCAGTTCTGATGGATCGAGTTCTGAAGGATCTTACAAATTAGTGGCAAAATCAGTGATGCTTGGTGAAATGGAAGTTCCGTTTGCAAATGATCCTAACCTAGACAACATAGCCAACACTTAAACATCCATTATTGCTGAAAACCCTAACCCTAATCGCGAATCTGAAATTGGGGATAATCAAGATCAAGCTATTGTTGTGGCTTTTGAGTCAAATGCTGATCCTCAAGAATCTCATGATGATATTGGTGATGCTAGAATACACAGTCAAAATCAAACTGCTGACGTTTCTAGAGCAACTGGCCCTGTGGAAAGCAAAATGGTGACTCCTGCAAAAGAATTGGCAAACATTGAAAAAAAAATTGTGCTTTGAACTTGAGATTAGATGAGTTCAAGGCAGACCAACTCATTCTTATTGAAATTACGAAGAAACATCCACTGAGGAAGATGTTTACAAAGGATTAGAGTACCTGAGGTGTATCTACAACAATGGTGATATTTCGGGCAAATTGATTCTGAAGATGAAACTATTACCTCTTATGTTGGGGGTTTCTAGTTCTCTCTTTCTCGATATTCTCGAGAAATAGACAAGACAGAATAGATGTCTTTTCCTCTTCACCTATTAGAAAAATCACTGAGTTAAAAATAAGAAATTTGAAAACACGGATATTTTCTACAATATTTATCGGGTGGAAAGAGCGAATAAACAAATATGTTATTTCTGTGACAATGATTTACTTTCTCTGAATCCTTCTGATCTAATACCTCTGGGAAGGTATATGAAGCAAAGGAAGGAGTTGAGTTCAAATGACAAGATTGCCTACTGCAGGATTTTGGAATGCATGGATGCCTTTGTCAAGTACAGATCCAAGGTTGACTTTCAATGCGGATTTGAAAGAGGTGTCAATAAGCTGTGTATTACTGCCCCTAATGAAGAATTAGAGAATGTTCAATCCATGAAAGTTGGTGATATCATACTTAAACCTGAACAAGGAGTGGTATTCAGAAGACCAAGAACGAGGAAATTCTTCAGAATCAAGGAGGTCAACAAATTCTTCAGAATCAAGGATGTCAACAAAGAAGATGTTAATGTCAATATCAGAATAGCTGCATAAGACATGGAAAGACATATTGAAGGAGTTATAAAGTTGAGGGAGATCACAAATCAGTTTTATAAAGTGATCAGTGGGCATCCTCAAGCTCCATTTTAATTTTTTCTCTCTGTATCTCTTGTACTTCAACTTTTTGTAATGAAATGTAATTTTTTCTTTCTTCTATCACTTTTTCTTGCCATTGTTTTGATTTCATACTTAGGGGAGATTGTTAGAATTAATGTAGAAGTATAGATCAGAACTTACTTTGAAGAACAAAGTTGAACTCTCTAGAAGCAAGTACATTTAGAGGAAAGTCACTTCAGAAGGTGTAATTCAGAACCTACTTTGACAATCCAGAAGATTGACCATCTTCTGGATATTAATTTATGAATTACACGTGACTTAATGCCGTGGCCAGTCATGCTTCTCGTGCATAATAGAATTTGTTAGAAGACTTGCTTACTGCCAATACGTTATAGCCAGCTGGTTGACTTTCTTATTTGTAGTGCCCCTTAGAGTGTTTATAGTGAGTACGCCTAGTCTCGGTTTGACTATCGATGTTTATAACTTAATTTTACATATATATATATATATATAATTAAGGTCTATTATATATATAAATTGAATGGAAATTTAAAACAATTTAACATTATAATTACCTAATTAATTCTAATTAACCATGTGAGGACACATTTAATAATTAATATAATAGTTTTCATAATTAATTCAATTAAACATGTGAGGACACATGCTAATAATTAATATAAATATTTGACATACAATTTATATTCACTATATAAATAATGTTAATATTTATTTTACAATTTTATTCAAACTAAAATATATTTAATGTTAATAATTATTTTACAATATTATCCAAACTTAAATATAATTAACGTTAATATTTATCATACAACATTATTCAAACTTAAATATATTAATATAAGGTATGATAATATGTAAAATTATCTTTTCAATATTTGCCAAAACTCAATTCATGTATTTTAGGCAAGTTAGGAAACTAGCCAAAAATCAATTACGGTATTAAAGGCAAGTTAGGAAACTAGCCAAAAAACAATTAGGGTTTAACATTGCATAAAAAAACGACTACCCTATACCCTTTAGGGATTTCGATAAAACGTATAGGTTTTAAACAAAACTTAATTGCAAATAATACAAACCAGTTAAAACCATAGTTTTTAAAAAACTAGGTTTTGAGGTTATGATTACGAAACCCTAACTTAAGGATTAAGCAATCCAATGGCCATAAAAATTTTGAAATCGATTTTGTAACCTCAAACCCTAAATTTCGAAAACCCTAAACCATCACAAACAGTTTTGCAAATCAAATGAAACTACTTTTGAGCTAAAATTTAAGAACTATGGCTCTGATACCACTGAAAAGTTTTAGACAAATCTACTACCACATTATATAGGCAACAGAAACATATTTAAAATTATCATCTATGGCAATATCAAACTAACAACCTATAATGATAAATACGTTCTAGATATTTAACTACAAAAGAATGAATCGAAAATTACTTACTTGTTTATTGTGATTGTCGGAAACCACAATATAGTATCAAACCTTTGATCTCGCTTATTGGATGCTAAGAACCAGTAGTATGAATCCCTCTGGTGGCTCACACTTAAAAACACCAAATGCTAATAATCAAGAAGATGCTTAAATCTTAAACCCTTATTATGCTTTTTCGATTTTGGGAGAGAGCGAGAGGGAGAGATTTATGCCAAGAGAGAGGAAAAATCAACTTAGGGTTTGACCTCTAGCAGTTTATTTATAACCTCTCTCCTGCTTCTCAACTAAGTTATCTATTTTACAACTAGACCCTTTGAACAGATAAGCTTCATTAAAACTACGTTAATCAATTATCATTTAGTCACTAAACTTTATATACATAATTTACTTAATTATGTTTTAGCTTCTAATTAATTTATCATTAAATGAAAAATTAACAAACTACTCCCTTTATCTTCTGATTGTTTATTTGGGTCTTAAAGACAACCCAAAAGAACGCTGCTATAATAAGAATTGTTACCAACAGTTAATGACTCTAGACACTATATCCAACAAATATATATAGAAGGGGATTTCAACCACAAAAAATATAGAAGGGGATTTCAACCACAAAAAAATCAGACCCTTATTGAAATCAAAATTAAGCCATATTCCACTAAATTTGAACCTCCCCACATCAAGTATTATAGACCCAAAGTCCATCCAAAGCACAAACAACATACCCAAAGTCCATCCAAAGTACCAGGAGGTCTCTGGTTCAAATCAATGGAGAGGTAAAAAAAATCTCTTTGTGGCCACGGAGGTTCAAATGCGGTGACTTCAGACTACTCGGGAAGCGGGTAGTTGCCCTGTGATTAGTTGGCTCGCATAGCGGGTTGAATATTCAGGTTTATCAAAAAGAAAAAAAAACATACATGTTGCTACTTAATGCTTTGTTGCCACATACCCATGGTTAATGAAGAATTCAAGGGTAGCTGTGTAGTGAGGCTCCTTCATCAACAAGAAAATAAGGCTCCAAAGCTAAGTGATAAGCAACAAAAACTCCATATTGAACAACATGCTTCACTTTCTTGACTTCGTCATCACCGACACCTCTGAGTAATATCTGAAAATTAAAATAAGTAAAACATTTTAAATTATCATTATCTTAATAAGCATAAAACAAAAGTAAAAGTAAAAAAGCAAATGCTTAGAATGTTGTTTCCAACATATCAGTAAAAGAATATTCTATAGGATACAAGATTATAGGACCAAACCATATAGCGTTCTATCTAAAATCGTTATAATAGGATTTTTAGAACGCTTTTAAGCGTTTCAACAAGTTTTTTACGATGCTTTTAAAATAAGTGTCCTATTATCTATATATTTTACAGGACAATTTTGAAAAATGTCCAATAAACCCATATTTTTATAGAACACTTTTGTTTATACGACACTTTTCAAAAGTTTCTTATAAAATAGTTAATAAAACACTTATATTAAAAGCATCGTAAAGGCTTGTTGAAACGCCTAAAAACGTTTTATAAACCCACTGTAACACTTTTTAGATAGGACGTTTTATGGTTTAGTTCTATAAACTTGTGTCCTATAAATATTCTTTTAGAGCGCTTTTTATTTTAGACATCCTATAAAATCATTTTTGTTGTAGTGTATTTTATTAGCAAATCAAATAAGAAAGTGTAACATTTTTATGATAGCAAAGAAAAACAGATCTCACTTTTTATTATAACAAAAGAAATGGAGACAAATTCCACTAACATTTTGTTATGCCAAATGGAATTTCGGTCAGACAAAAGGAATATCAAATGAGGCACATGTCATAACTATCCCTAATATTTCATTGGAGCAGGTTGCAGCAGATCCTGGCACAAGGAAAAGCAGCAGGCAGAGGGTCCCAAACAGAAAATATATGGAGGGATGGGATATATAGAGGAGGATCTTCTTAGATATGATTATGCAATTATTGAATCTCTCTCTTTTCTCTCATCTCTAGAATTCTCTTCTCTCTTACAGCTTCTACAATTTATCTTTCTGCAACTATTTTTCAGTCATCTTAATAGTTGTCTTTTATTTTCCCTAAAAGTGTACTGATCACTCTGTGTAATTCTGCAAGCTTCATTAATAAGAAGTCATTCTCTGGAGTTCTATTTGAGTAATCTATTGTCTATAAGCATTACATTTGCTGCTTTCATCGTTCTTCACCAGGGTAGAAGCAACTAGAATGAAGGAAATTCAGGCGGATTTTAAAGCGTCTTATTGAGACAATGGAGAAAAGACATGTGGAATACAATACCAATCTCACTCTTGATTCCGAAAGAATGGATCGATTGGAATCCACTGTGGGCACTCTACAACTAAGTGCAAACAAAACTGACTCACCTATCACTCCACCATTCCAGGTACGCAACATTAAGATGGATTTTCCTTGATTTGATGGATCTGAGGTGATGCAATCGCTTTTCAAGGCAGAGCAATTTTTCGATTATTATTCAAATCCAGATTTGCAGCGGCTCACCATCGCCGTTGTTCACCTTGATAAGGGCGTCGTTTTGGTTTCAATGGATGAACAGAATTGCACCATTTAAATCTTGGATCGCTTTCCGTATCGCTCTAGAATTGGAATTTGATCCACGTCAGTACAAGTTTTGGAAGAACAAAAAAAGAAAAGTATATAAAAATAAAGGAAAATGAAAAAAAAAATCTTTTTATTTGTGTTTTTGAGAGTGAAGGAAAAGGAAGAAAATGAGAATGAAACAAAACAAATTTCATGTTGTAGAACAGGAAAGAAAGAGAAGAAAAAATGTCATTTTTATAAACATATCCTTATTTCTCATAGTGGAATGTAATCGGGGTTGATATATAATTTTATAAATATTTTTAATTGTAATAAATGTTATAAATCTATAAATTTTTTTGATTCTTCATTTCGAAAAAAGTTATAGAAAATACACAAGAGATGTTTTTGATCTATAAGTTTTTTTGTTATTTCATCACCACTAAATATTATCATTAATATTTAGGGGCCGTTTATCAAAACTTATTCGGTTAAGTGCTTACCGGAAAAATTCAATACTATCGGGTACGATTTAATCTATCAAAATGATGTCGTATGCAACAATTTACCCGGTAAGCACTTACCGTGGTAAGAGCCGTCATCCTCACTTACTTGCTAAGACTCTTGATCATTATCTTTGTTCTTACCGTTCTTATGACTTGATAACCAAATATCCGGATAAACATTTGGGAAACGAACCCTTAATTTGTCTTGGACGAAAAGGATAAGACTAGCTAGTGAACTGGAAAAATTCCAAAATTTGAACTTTTTGGCCAGACTCTGCTGACAAAACACTTTCCAGAAACATCATAAAAAATGCATCATTCACGATACAATCATTAAAAAAACATAAATAAACAGGAAAAAACAATATAAAAAAACCGGATTCTGATGCAATACAACCATAAACCAACTGAAACTTGGTAACTGTGTGCACTAAGTTTTAATATTATAATCAGTGGCTCTTTCTCTTCTCAAAAGTCAAAACCACAACCACACGGTTCCTTTTAGCACAAAAACAACCATGAGAAGAATTTCTTGTGTCAGAAATGCAGATCACACTAGTTAAGTTTCCTTCCACATTTTTGATCCAAGATTTAAGAAAATTCTGATAAATAAATAAAAAAGTTGCTATATAAACCCCAAATATCTCCGATATGAAGAATGCAATCAATCAAATTATACTTTTCATTCCATATATGGATTACAACTCTACGCAATTTCAATCCGATTTCTAGACTTTCTTCCACGGATGGTTAACTCGCCAGGAGCTTTACCTTCATCAGCTTCTTCACCTTCTTGATGAACAAGACGAGTCCAAACTCCAACAACTCATTAACCGAGTCATGACTCACTATCATGACTACTTCCTTGCCAAGGCTCGAGTTTCTCACCGGAATGTTTTTCTGGTTCTCTCACCACCTTGGTTCAGTTCCTATGAGCGAACCTTCTTACGATTAGACGGCTTCAAGCCGGCTCTTGTCATCAATGTGGTTAATAGATGTGGGGTGGATTTGACTCCGATCAGGCGGAGATGATGGCGTGTTTAATGGCGGCGATTAAGAATGAAGAAAAAGAGATTACGGAGAGCGTTGTGAGGTTGGAGCGGCAGGTGGCGGCACCGCCCATGGTTGCGTTGGCGAGGATTGGAGGACGAGAGCTGAACGGGATGGTTCGTGATGCGGATACGGCGGTCGAAAGATTGGCGGCCGAAATGGAGGTTTTGGTTGGGCGTGCGGATTATTTGAGGGTGAAAATGGTTGCGAAGGTGGTCGGGATGCTTACGACGGCTCAAACGGTGAGGTTCTTGGCGGGAATGGCTCAACTTCAATTGAGGATTAGGAGATGAGGGCAGCTTAGGGGTTGACCATAAGTTGATGGTGATTAATGGGTGATCAAACTATTTTGAACTTCTTCCTTTTTTTTCAACCTTTTGGGATGTTGACAAGTAGAATTGTCGTTTTCATTTTGAATTTTATGTTTCCACTCGGTTGGTTTAATATTTTGTTTTGGGATCGATGTCTTTTTGTTAAGGTTGGTTTGTTATGTTTCGTTACGAAAACAAACAAATAAACTTATTTTGTTTGCTATTTTCTGTTTTTTATTTATATATTTCAGTAATATGGATGTTTGAGATAATTTACAACTTACATGCAACTTGGTTAATTTCGTGGTGCCTAATTAATAACAATCTTTAGATCTTTAGAGGCTTAATTGAACCCCAAAAATCTGCTATTTTATTTCACACCTTTATTGTGTACAAAGAGAACATGCATTGTAATTAAACTATATAAACTGATCTTTTGTCATCTATTTGCGACGAATCAAAAGGAAAAATTTCGCCTAACTTTAACACTCGAGTTATTAAGGTAAATATCATGGATCATCTGAGAATGGGATATATTACACAAAAGGGGGTATTTATGGGTTCTTAAAAGTGTGATAGGGGAAACAAACTAATGTTGACATTAAAATGATGTTTTATACTGATGTGTTAGTTGAATATAAAAACGACATATATACGCCTTCAGAATGTTCGAACAATCGAGGTGAAAGTAGAAATTGTTATTATTATTGCTAATGCTATAGTGGATAAAAATCTCTTATCCCAATCTCTTATGTTCCATTAGTGTCCACCGGCTATATGAATACGAACTTGAATTACAGTAATTTTGAGACAACATATTTTTTTCCATGCTAATATAAACATTATGTTTATTGAAGATCTTTATGCTAAAATATGGCAATACTTCTTTTACCTCTTTTCTTAATATCCATGGTGCGTGGTTAAGGGGTAAATTAACAAGAAACGAAAAAGTGAGAACAACGCCTTCATTTTTCGAAATCCCATCAACACTCTTTTCTTATAGTGAATAATTAACATGCAATGCTACAGTCTATCACATGTGAAACTAAATTAGAAACACAGACGACTTTTTGCATGACCTAGGTCGACCTAGGCCAAGTCGTTGGCACACCACCATCACCATGTACATGACTCACGTATGTTATTAGTGTGATAAGGGTGTTTTCCAATTTCATGAAATAAAGGTGTTGTCGTATGTATGAACCTCGCCTAATAAGAAATATCTTATTTATGATCAAAGCTATAAAAACAAAAACAAATCCAACAACTTGAAACAAACCAATCCAGATTGATAGTTGCAAACACTCCGGATAAAGGCTTAAACTAATTCCAAATATAGATTACTAGAAGATATAAAGTGATTGCACGTTTAGTTCATTTAAAGTTAGTTCACATGCATTAAGTTGGCTAGCTGAGATTCTGAACGGTAGTTTATAGTATTACCAACTCTACACCAACCGGAGTTTTAGGTTTCAAATGCTGCCCTACACGATATCTGGCAGCAATCTTCTTCTCATTAATGTCATTTGATCCCAACTCCTAATTTCTTCACATATGGTTTAATCACACTACTACAAAAAAGGGTATTTCCGACGGTTTTTACCGACGGAAAAAATCTGTCGGAAATTTCCGACAGATATTTGACGTATTTCCGACGGATCCGATTAAAAAACTAAAAAATAAAAATTAAATATTCCGTCAGAAATCCCTCGGAAATTTCCGACGGATTCAAATCCCTCGGAAATTTCCGACAATTTTTTTAATTAAAAAAATTAGAAATTAAAATAAACAAATCCGTCGGAAATCCCTCGGAAATCCGTCGGACATTTCCGACAGATTTAAATCCCTCGGAAATTTCCGACAAATGTTTTTAATTAAAAAAATCCGTCGGAAGTCTATCGGCAATTTCCGACGAATTGTGATCCGTCGGAAATTGCCGACGGATTTCCGACGGGTTTTTTTAATTTTTAATTTTTGATTTTTAATTTTTTTTATAAAAATCCGTCGGTGATTTTCAACAGTTTTTTGTATTTTTTTTTCAAGTTTTTCTTATTTGAATGACCTTTAATTTGATTTATTTTGTATAATTCGTTATATGTACATTTATTACGTATATATATAAATATGTGTGTGTGTGTGTATGTCGGAAGTAGCTAGTATGTATCTACATGTGTATACTATGTATGCCTAAATATGTATGTATGTGTCTATATGTACGTATATGTGTACTATACGACCCATCAAAGCCCAATTAGGTTCGCTAAGTCTCATCAAGTTCCATTTTAGTTCATTAAGAGTCACTAAGTCCCACAGACCCCATTTTAGTTCATTAATAGTTGTTAAAGCCCATTAAGACTCATTATAGTTCATCAAGAGTCGTTAAGTCCCATCAAGGCCCATTGTAGTTCATTAAGAGTCGTTAAGGCTCATTGTAGTTCATTAAGAGTTGTTAAAGCCCATTAAGACTCATTGTAGTTCATTAGGAGTCGTTGGTCGATAGAAGTGGTTAAAACCCATCAATGCCCATTGTAGAGCGTTAGGAGTTGTTAAAGCCCATTAGGGCCCGTTGTAGACTGTTAGGACTTGTAAAGCCCATCAAGGCCCATTGTTGGTCGTTAGAAGTTGTTAAAGCCCATCAGGGCCCATTGTAGAGCGTTAGAAGTTGTTAAAGCCCATCAGGACCCGTTGTAGACTGTTAGGACTTGAAAAGCCCATCAAGGCCCATTGTTGGTCGTTTGAAGTTGTTAAAACCCATCAGGGCCCATTGTTGGTCGTTAGGGGTTGTTAAAGGCCATCAGGGCCTGTTGTAGACTGTTAGGACTTGTAAAGCCCATCAAGGCCCATTGTTGGTCGTTTGAAGTTTTTAAAGCCCATTAGGGCCCATTGTAGGTAGTTAGGAGTGGTTAAAGGGTATAGCGTCCCATTGTTAGTCGTTAGAAGTGGTTAAAACCCATCAGGGCCCTTGTAGGTCATTAGGAGTTGTAAAACCCATCAAGGCCCATTGTTGGCCGTAAGAAGTTGTTAAAGCCCATCAGGACCCATTGTTAGTCCTTAGGAGTTGTAAAGCCCATCAGGGCCCATTGTTAGTCGTTAGAAGTGGTTAAAACCCATCAGGGCCTATTGTAGGTCGTTAAGAGTTGTAAAGCCCATCAGGGCCCATTGTTGGCTGTTAGGAGTTGTTAAAGCCCATCAGGGCCCATTGTTGGTCGTTAGGAGTTGTTAAAGCCCATCAGGGCTCATTCTTAGTCGCTAGAAGTGATTTAATGTATAATTTTGATATATAATATCTAATATATAATATTTAATATATAATGTTTAATATATAATATTTAATATATAATTTTAACGTATAATTTTAATGTATATAAACCATAAAATATTTAATTTAATTTTAATGTATACTTTTAATATATAATATTTAATATATAATTTTAATATTATAAATATTTAATTTTAATATAATTTTAATTTTAACGGATTTCGTCGGAAATCCGTCGAAAACGGCCGGTATAAGTTGAAACCCTAGCCGTCATTTTCATTTTGTCGACTAACACCCTCTGCCTATCTGCTCCGGCGACTTCCTGCGAATTCCGGCGTACACCGTTGCGACCACCACCGTACACCATCGTCTCCACCACCCTCGGCACCACCGTCGCCCACCACCCTCGGCACCACCGTCGCCACCCACCACCGTCCCCACCACCGTCGCCCACCACCCTCGCCATCACCGCCGCCCACCACCGTACACCACCACCCTTGCCACCACCGTAGCCACCACCGTCGCCACCACCGTACACCACCGTCAGAAACTCCGGCAACAAAAATCTCCGGCGACAGAAACTCCGGTGACAGCTTCCTCCGGCGACATAAAACCTCCGACGGAAAGCTTCGTCTTAAAAAACCTCCGACCAAAAACGAGGTACAATTAAGTATATGTATTGATTTGTATGTTATGTGTATTGTTATGTGTATTATATGTATTTATACGTATGTTTTGTGTATTTATATGTATGTTATACAATTATATGTATTTATATGTATAATTATGTATGTTTGTGCCTATTAATATGTATGTTATATATTTATACGTATGGCGGTGTGCGTGCCTATTTATATGTATGTTATATGTTTATATGTATTTATAATTATGTATGTGTGTGCCTATTTATATATTATGTTTTAATATGTATGGATTAATATGGTGAATTATTAATATGTATGGATTAAGATGATGGATTAATATGTATGTTTTAGTATCTATGTATGGATTAGTATGACGTTATTTCTAGGGATTAATACGTTCAAGTTTATCAATGTTATGTGTGATGGTGAATTTATATTGAGTGTTCAAGTTTATCAAAGTTTTAAGTTTATATTTAGTTTTTAAATTTATCAATTTTAGATAGTTGGGTTGTCATCCGTTGGGCAAACAATAGGCTTGATTTAATAAGGAATAATATTCATTTTATAGTCGTTATGATGGCGAAATTTTTTAAAACCCGTTGCACTTATTTGATTTAAACTATGAATTAATATGGTGAATTATTAATATGTATGGATTAAGATGATGGATTAATATGTATGTTTTAATTAGTATCTATGTATGGATTAGTATGACGTTATTTCTATGGATTAATATGTTGTTATATAGTCGGATTGCCATTTGTTGGGCAAACATTAGGCTTGATTTAATATATTATGTATATGTGATGGTGAATTTATATTGAGTGTTCAAGTTTATCAAAGTTTTAAGTTTATATTTAGTTTTCAAGTTTATCAATTTTAGATAGTTGGGTTGCCATCCGTTGGGCAAACACTAGGCTTAATTTAATAAGGAATTATATTCACTTTATAATCGGTATGATGGCGAAATTTTTTAAAACCCGTTACAGTTATTTGATTTAAATCATCACACTTAGGGTTTTAAAGTCATTCAAAACTCACTTTCTTTGATTTAAAACTCGTAGTTTGACTTTCGACTAGTCAAACCATTACACTTAGGGTTTTAAAGTCATTCAAAACTCCTTTCTTGATTTAAAACCCATGGTTGGACTTTCAACTAGTCAAACCATTACACTTAGGGGGCGTTTGGTTCGTCGGAATGGAATGGAATCTGGTGGAATTGGAATCTGAATTCCTTTTACCAGATTCCAATTCCCTTGTTTGGTTC
The DNA here is from genome assembly GCA_036898165.1 of Silybum marianum. NCBI lineage: Eukaryota > Viridiplantae > Streptophyta > Magnoliopsida > Asterales > Asteraceae > Silybum > Silybum marianum. The sequence continues at coordinate 16,098,504 of CM072533.1, forward strand.
ATTGTTTTCAAGAATTGGAATTGGGTAAATTCCTAAGAATTCCAAAAAGGGGCCATTTGAGATTCCTTAGCTTACCCATGGGATTTCATGGGAATTGAATTGGTTCTTTTATTAATGCCTAAAATACCCTCATCCTATGTAACATCAATAATTGCCTCAAACAGACTTTTAATCTACAACGGCTTAATGCTATAGAAAGTGGCTTAATACTATAAAAATGGCTTATATATATCAACAGGACTGAGAGCTTATTGGCTCAGCTATACATGACTGTTTGGCAGTGGCTTAATGCTAACAAACAAACTTTTAATCTACAGTGGCTTAATGCTATAGAAAGTGGCTTAATACTATAAAAATGGCTTATATATATCAACGGGATTGAGAGCTTATTGGCTCAGCTATACATGACTGTTTGGCAGTGGCTTAATGCTAACAAACAGACTTTTAATCTATAGTGGCTTAATGCTATAGAAAGTGGCTTAATACTATAGAAATGGCTTATATATATCAACGGGACTGAGAGCTTATTCGCTCAGCTATACATGACTGTTTGGCAGTGGCTTAATGCTAACAAACAGACTTTTAATCTATAGTGGCTTAATGCTATAGGAAGTAGCTTAATAATATAGAAATGGCTTATATATATCAACGGGACTGAGAGCTTATTCGCTCAGCTATACATGACTGTTTGGCAGTGGCTTAATGCTAACAAACACACTTTTAATCTACAGTGGCTTAATGCTATAGAAAGTGGCTTAATACTATAGAAATGGCTTATATATATCAATGGGACTGAAAGCTTATTCGCTCAACTATACATGACCGTTTGGCAGTGGCTTAATGCTAACAAACAGACTTTTACAGTGGCTTAATGCTATAGAAAATGGCTTAATACTATAGAAATGGCTTATATATATCAACGAGACTGAAAGCTTATTTGCGCAGCTATGCATGACTGTTTGGCAGTGGCTTAATGCTAACAAACAAACTTTTAATCTATAGTGGCTTAATGCTATAGGAAGTGGCTTAATACTATAGAAATGGCTTATATATATCAACGGGACTGAGAGCTTATTCGCTCAGCTATACATGACTGTTTGGCAGTGGCTTAATGCTAACAAACAGACTTTTAATCTACAATGGCTTAATGCTATAGAAATTGGCTTAATACTATAGAAATGGCTTACATATATCAACGGGACTGAGAGCTTATTCGCTCAGCTATACATGACTGTTTGGCAGTGACTTAATGCTAACAAACAGACTTTTAATCTACAGTGGCTTAATGCTATAGAAAGTGGCTTAATACTATAGAAATGGCTTATATATATCAACGGGACTGAGAGCTTATTCGCTCAGCTATACATGACTGTTTGGCAGTGGCTTAATGCTAACAAACAGACTTTTACAGTGACTTAATGCTATAGAAAGTGGCTTAATACTATAGAAATGGCTTATATATATCAACGGGACTGAAAGCTTATTCGCTCAGCTATACATGACTGTTTGGCAGTGGCTTAATGCTAACAAACAGACTTTTACAGTGGCTTAATGCTATAGAAAGTGGCTTAATACTATAGAAATGGCTTATATATATCAACGGGACTGAAATCTTATTTGCTCAGCTATACATGACTGTTTGGCAGTGGCTTAATGCTAACAAACAGACTTTTAATCTAAAGTGGCTTAATGCTATACTATATTTTATGGTGTAAATTAAGGAAGTATATTTTATTAAAGTATCTTTAGTGTTAAAAAAATTGAAATAAATAATAATTATTTTATTAAAGTAATTTTAGTTTTAAAATTATTTTTAATAAAAAGGGTATTTTAGTCATTTGCCGGAATTTCATTCTAATTCCAAGGCTACATTCTGTGAACCAAACAGACAGATTCCAATTTCTACAACAAATTCAATTCCAATTCTGCCAACCAAACAGGTGGTCAAACCTGACAACATTCCAATTCCAATTTCTTCAAAGTCAAATTCTTTTGACAGATTCCATTCCAGCCAATTCCATTCTGCGAACCAAACGCCCCCTTAGGGTTTTAAAGTCATTCAAAACTCCTTTCTTTTACTTAAAACCATGGTTTGACTTTCCACTATTCAAACCGTTACACTTAGGGTTTTAAAGTCATTCAAAACTCATTTCTTTTATTTAAAACCCATGGTTTGAATTTTCACTACTCAAACCATTATACTTAGGATTTTAAAGTCATTAAAAACTCCTTTCTTTTATTGAAAACCCATGGTGTGACTTTCCACTAGTCAAACCATTACACTTAGGGTTTTAAAGTCATTCAAAACTCATTTCTTTTATTTAAAACAATTGGTTTGACTTCCAGTAGTCAAACCATTACACATAGGGTTTTAAAGTCATTCAAAACTTCTTCTTTTTATTTAAAACCCATGGTTTGACTTTCTACTAGTCAAACCATTACACTTAGGGTTTTAAAGTCATTCTAAACTCCTTTCTTTTATTTAAAACCCATGGTTTGACTTTCCACTAGTCAAACCATTACACTTCGGGTTTTAAAGTCATTCAAAACTCCTTTCTTATATTTAAAACCCATGGTTTAACTTTCCACTAGTCAAACCATTACACTTAGGGTTTTAAAGTCATTCAAAACTCCTTTCTTTTAATTAAAACCCATGGTTTGACTTTCCACTAGTCAAACCATGACACTTAGGGTTTTAAAGTCATTCAAAACTCATTTCTTTATGTCGGCTAACTACTTCGTTCTTTGTCGTTGTTATTGAATATGTCGATAGATCTGATGGATGTACTTGAAGAATGACGCTCAAGGGTATCTTAGTAGGGAGTACATCGGCTTAATGGACGGTTTTTTGTACGTTGCCTTTGCTAATGAAAGCACTGTTGAAAGGAAAAAAACTCCTAATGGTATTGTGCTTCATATCCGATGCCCTTGTTTAAAGTGTCGTAATATACCCCATAAAGAAAGAGATGCGGTTAGACTGGACTTGATGAAACATGGTTTCATGCCTAATTATACCAAATGGTGGGCACATGGTGAAAGACATCAATATGCATCTAATTATCAACACGTTGGTCAATCTTCTACTCCTACAGTGGTGGAAGTGGTGAACGATCATAATCAAGGGTATGCGGAAATGGTGAATGACCACATGGAACACGATGCCATGACATGGGAAGAACAAACTCCAAATCCTAATGCCAAGAAATTTTATGACATGTTAAAAGATGTTGACGAGCCTTTATGGAAGCTTGAAGCGGCAACAACAAGTGAACACTCGAAATTAGGAGTTACCACGAGATTGTTGAACATTAAGGCGGAATGGAATATGCCCGATGCGACATTTAACCGAATCGCGTCCTTTGTGAAAGATATTCTACCAAAGGGTAATAAGATGCCCCTTAACATTTATGAGACGAAGAAGAGTTTGAGCGGACTTTCTAAAAAAAGGACCCATGCTTGCAAAAACCATTGCATGTTATTTTACAAGCATGATTCTACGTTGACCCACTATATAGTATGCAATGAAAGTCGTTACAAGACTAGTGGACAAGGCAAGGTCCCACACTTGGTGTTGACGTACATGCCTATTGTTCCTAGACTTCAAGAACTATATATGTTAGAAAAGACGTCAAAATAGATGACTTGGCATTACGATCATCAGACGGAACCGTGGATGATGGTACATCCAAGTGATGGTGAGGCTTGGAAACATTTCGATAGGAAGGATCACGACTTCGCTTCTGAGATCCGTAATGTGCGTCTTGGCTTATGTACCGACGGTTTCAACCCGAATAATTCCAATTCAAATCCGTATTCAACATGGCCCGTGTTTGTTACTGTCTACAACTTACCACCGTGGATGGCCTTGAAACCACAATATGTTAGACTTGCATTGGTCATTCCTTATAGAAAGAGCCCCGGTCAAAACTTGGATGTGTTTCTTAGGCCGCTAATAGACGATCTAAAGATGTTGTATACGGTGGGAGTTCTTACATATGATGCTTATCGTAAGAATAACTTCGATATGAGGGTTATACTACTATGGACCGTCAGTGACTTCCCTGCGTATGCAATGTAGTCTGGCTGGAGCACGCACGGCAAGTTAGCATGCACGTGCTGTATGGGCACAGTGGATTCATTCCAGTTGAAAAATGGAGGGAAACCATGTTGGTTTGATTGTCATCGGAGATGGTTACCTACAACACATCCCTTCCGCCGTGATCAAAACCTATTTACCAAAGGTAAGAGGGTACCAGTGTCAGTCGGTCCACCACCCGAATTAACAGGTAACAAATCTATGACCAGGTCCGTCACTATCCAAATGTTTACAAGGGTTCCCCGTTCCGTTTGAAAAACAGAAAAATTAGCGGGTTCGGTACCACTCATAATTGGGTGAAGAAAAGCATCTTTTGGGAGTTGCCATATTGGAAAATGTTATTAATCCGGCACAACCTGGATGTCATGCATATCGAGAAGAACGTATTCGAGAATCTTTTTAATACCGTCATGGACATGTCTAAAACAAAAGACAATGTAAAGGCAATGAGGGATGTAGAGTTGTATTGCGATCGACAGGAGTTACACATTCGAAAGAAGGGCAATAAGGTAGTGACACCGAAGTCGTCGTACAGTTTGAGCAAACAACACTTAAAACAAGTGTGTGAATGGTTGAAGAAGTTGAATTTCCCGGACGGTTATGCTTCGAACATCGGGGGGTGCGTAAACCTTGAAGACTACAACTTTTATAGCTTAAAGGATTGTCATGTGTTTATGCAACGATAGCTACCTATTGCGTTACGAGGGATGATACCGACTCCGATATGGGATGCGATAACGGAGTTGTGCATATTCTTTCGTGTAATATGCTCAAGGGTGCTACACACAGAAGACTTGATCCCGTTGCAAAAAATATTGTTCAAACAATTTGCAAGTTGGAAAAGGTCTTCCCGCCCGGTTGGTTTAATTCTATGGAACACCTAGTTATACATTTGACACATGAAGCCATAAACGGTGGCCCGGTCCAATATAGGTGGATGTATCTTTATGAGAGGTAAATGAACATTCTCTCAACTTGACATTCGTTTATGTTCATCTCTCATTTCTTTTCTAACACATACAATATTGCGTTTATGTTTAGGACTCTTGGGTCGTTGAAGAGAACCGTTAGAAACAAAGCAAAAGTGGAGGGGTTTATCGTTGAGTCCTATCTAGTCAATGAACTCTCGAACTATTGCTCGCTGTATTTTAATCCAAACATACGAAGTCGACATAATCGCGAGTCAAGGAACTTTGCCCCAGATATTCCTAGTTCTTCAGGAACAGACGATCGACTGAGCATATTCAAGGTTCCTTCTCGTAGATTATTCGAGAAGGGTGGGAAACAGGTAATTCTTAATGATGCCGAGATTCACAAGATCCACACTTATGTGTTGTTGAATTGTGAAGAACTTTGAAGAAGAACTAGAGCGAATGCAACCTCAACTTGATGCTTGTGCCCGGGCATAAGTTGGGGAATCAAGGTTTTCTACTTGGTTCCGAAACCACGTGAGTATATATACCAACATATGAAATTTACACGTGAATTTACCAATATATGTGTTTAATTTCCTATGTTGTTTTATAGGTCATGGGGGATTCATGTGAACCAATTGAAAAACTGCAATATCTAGCACGTGTACCATCCCGATATGAACGGTCATATAAAGGATATTTCGTCAATGGTTACAAGTTTCATACGGTAACCCATGCTGCTGGTCGGGTCACACATAATAGCGGCGTATATTTGAGGGGTACTAATTACGACGACTCCGAGTTAGAGGGGGACTATTACGGATTGTTGGAGGACGTGTTAGAGGTGGATTATTTTGGCCCAGGGCATAACGTTGCGGTGTTGTTCAAATGTACATGGTTTGATACTCCTGGGGGAGTTAGAGTTGACCGTAAACATGGGTTGGTCGATATTAAACACAAATCCAAATTAAGATCCAGTGACCCTTTCGTCCTAGCATCACAAGCCGAGCAAGTGTTTTACACACCGTATCCTTCAGTCACAAGGGATTTGAAAGATTGGTGGGCGGTAGTCAAGACAAAGTCTCGTGGAATATATGCAGTTGCAGAATCTGCTAAAGGTGTCGACGATGATGATGATGATGATGATGATGATGATGATGATGATGATGAACAATTCTTTCAAATCAATGAACGAGGTACTTCTACAATGCCCACGGAACCAAATGAGGACCTTAATTCAGTCTCTCTTGAAACCGGGGAGGTCACCGTAGTGGCCACACATTCCGATGAGGTTGTATCGGACGAAGCTAGCGAGCAGGAAGATGTATCAGATGAATCTAGCGACGACGAGGAAGAATTTGAAGACACAGACGATGATTCAGATAACGAAGATGCAATTATTTTATCTGATCATTCTTCTGATAACTAGTTATGTAGAACTTATTGTTTATGTATGTACATCTATCTTTGTGTATGTATATCTGTCTTTGTGTATGTATATCTATTTTTATTAATGTATATCTTCTATCTTTGTGTCTGTGTATCTGTCTTTGTGTATGTATATCTATTTTTATGTATGTATGTCTTCTGTCTTTGTGTATGTATATCTAACTTTAAACCGTTATCTAATTTCAGATGGTGGGAAAAGGTCAGAGCAACAAGGGGAAGAGTGTATTTAGTCAATTGTTCAGTCGCGGGAGTGGCAGCTCATCCAGGAGTCGACAGACGACATCTAAGAGTCAAGAGCCGACACCGGAGGGGCTGGATCATATACAGGTGAATGAGGATGATCAGGTAGAGGCAGAGATCAATATTGAAGATCAGACCCTGCCATCACAGCCGCGACGACGAGGGGCTGCTGTTCGACATGAGGCTCCAAGTAATCCCGATAACCGAACGGTGCTCCACCTTGAGAGTGGCCGGTAAGTAGCTAGTTGCGGTTAAAGTTTTAACACATAACAAGCTTATACTAATGTACTTTATGTGTTGTACATTTTGCAATGGTGAAGTTTCAAAGAAAACGAGGCTATTCGCGACGTGACTGCAATATGGAAGTCCATGTTCAATAGTACGTGTGCTCTTTTTTCGCAGATCCCTACTTTGGCTCTCGCTGACATGTTCGGGGAGTTTCGGGTTAGTAGAAAAATCTATACAAACCATTTTATGTAATTTTATGACTTACAAACAATGATCAATATGCATACTCGGTACCAGTGGCCGGAAGAGCGAGATGAAGACGTGTTCCGAGCCTTTACTGATACCTTGCAATCCCATTATGCTGACAAGATGAGAGAACTTCGTTTATGGTCAGCGAAGCGGGCAAAGGCGTCGATGGGATAGAGTGGGATCGTCAAGACTATAAGCGGCTGAAGCCATTCTATCCAGACTGGCTCGAAGGGACCTTCTGGAACCAAATGATAGACCAGGTATGTAGGATTTTTTGTTGTTACGGGTTCGTTTCAGTTTGTATGTTGATTTTTATCTTTTATGTTTTAACAGGTCTGGACCGGTGAGGTATTTCAGCGTCAATCCGTGGCCAATATGGCCAATCGTTCGCGGTCGACGGCCCCTAGGCATACTGGAGGCTCAGTTAGCAAGGTTGTGCATCGGTCACGGATGGTATTCATTCATTCATCTACAATATATTTTAAATTTATATAATTTATCATGAATTTGTTGTCTACTAACAACTGACATCGTATATATATATATTGCATGTAGAGAGAAGCATGGAACCGTGAGCCCCTCATTAGTGAGGTATTTGACCGGGTTCACTGCACGAACCGTCAGCTAGTTCCGGGTGCGAACGGGCCACCCACAGATCCTCCTATTTATCTTGATCAGACTCACGAGCATAGGGCGGTAAGTTTAGTTTTTTCACAAAATTTAATTTGTTTTTAGGATTGACTTGTTTTATAGGATAAAGTTGTAGTAATTAGTTTAGGCTGTCGTTGTTGGGCAGACAATAAGTGTAAACTACTTAAAAACATGTAATGGATATGTTCCAATTACAACAGTTATTCTGCCGAAATGTCTATAAGTTTTTATTAGTTAACACATTTGGTGTTTGTAGATGTCGTTCCACCAAAGGATACCTGAGGAATACCCAGATGTAGATCCGACAACCCTTACTCCAGAGATACAGGGTCAATTGTGGGAAAAGGCTGTCGGGGGTTGAAAAAAGAATCGTGTTCCCGGGTTCAATAACGTGACAGATTTCTTGAATTTGACCGGTCAAGGCCGTCATAGTTGTTCCAGAACCGCTTCTGAGATATGTGTAATATGGTTGTAATACATTAATGTATTAATTATGTTTTTATTAATTAGCGCTTAACATTGTTGTTTGTTAAATGTGAATTCATTTCAGTTGGAGTCTTTGAGAGCAACGTTCGAGGCTGAGCGGGAACATATACGGTTAGAAAGGGAGAGAGAAGCGGAGCAGAGACGGAAAGAGCGGGCGGAAGAAGCGGAGCGGTGGCAGAGGTATGAAGATAACTTGCGTAAACAAGAGGCCATGAGAAAAGCGTTTGAGGACTTCATGGCACGGTTCCAGAACCCGGACCAGATGCAAGCCTTAATGCAGCAGTTCCAGAACCAAAACCAAAACCCTCCTAACCCTCCTTCGTAGTTTTAGAATTGTTTCGTTTGTTATAAAACAGATTTGTCTAAAATTGTTTCATTTGTTATAAAACAGTTTTGTTTAAAATTGTTTCGTTTGTTATCAAATTGTGTGGAAATTTGATTTTTTAAATTCTGGATTCCAAATGTACAGGAAATTTGATTTTTTAAATTATTTTTTTTTGGAAAACATCATTTCCGATGGATTTCCGTCGGAAATGGTCACAAAAAATCGGTCGGAAATCTACAAAATCCATCGGAAAAGCTAACTGTCGAAAAACGTTTCGAAATCCGTCACAAAATTTCCGTTGGAAATGTTATCCGTCGCAAAATGTATCCGTCGGAAGGCTTTTACCGATGGAATAGTATATCCGTCGGAAATCCGTCGGAAATGTCCGTCGGAAATCCGTCGGAAAAGGCTTTACCGACCAGCCCATTTCAGACGGTACTTTTCCGACGGATAGGTCCGTCGGAAAAAGGGTTTTTTTTTGTAGTGTCACAAGCTTCTTCAGTGCAACAGTACCATTTTCGAGGAAATGCATAGCCAATTCAAAGTCGTTGGTCCGTGCAAGATACCTGTGTATATCCACCACCTCCAGATGTTGATGGGGTTGCTTAGCCACTTGCCTTATTTCCCAATTTTTTATATCATCTCGAGTATATCCTGTTTTCAGCTGCAACATGTTGAAAGACACCGGTGATTTGCTGAAGCAAATTCAATTCAAACCAAAACCACTGTATTGTCTTTGGTGCTTACAACAAAGAAAAAGTAAGTAGCTAATCTCTAACCGAAATCTGAAATGGAGATTTCAAACAAGTTTTTTTGCTTCTATAGATTCTCCATTTTTTTCAAAACGGAGAGAGTAGGATATATATAGTCTCATATTCTCCAAATTTAATTTGTAGAACTTCTGAAAAATGATTACCATGATATCAATATATAGAGGGAAGTTCAAGAAAAAACACTAAAAAAAGAGAAAACTGAAGAACACTCTGGCAGCCCTCCATTCGAATGGTATGCAGAAATGGTATGCACAAATGCATAAAGCGATTGAATTTGGTTTTTTTATGCACCAATGCTTCTATAATTACATATGCATTTGTGCATAGCGCCCAGATGGAGGGCTCCTAAGGTGGTTTTTAGTTTTCTCTTTTTTTTTGGCGTTTTTATATAACTAATAAAAAACCTTGCAATTAAAGTTTATGAGAGAAAATTTTAATATTTTATTAAATATATGAAATATTTTAATCTTGTAATCGTTAATTAAAATAAAGAAGTTGTTGGAATTAAATAGATTTTTTTTTTAAGATTTTAAATTTTGACTCTTCAATTTAAAGAGATTTTGGAGAATAGGTTGGAGATTGTGTTTGGAAATGCTCTAAAATCTCAAGTCCGCTATTGGGGTGAACAATATTATATGAAAAAATCTATAGCGGTAGACAGTAGATACCATCCTAGGATAATGAATACAGATACATGCATGAAAATCTCATAATTTCATGATCCATAAAGCAAAAGAAAATAGCTCAAAATAGCAAAGAACTCCCAAACAAAGAAAAGGATTTGTTGACATAAATTGATGACAATTTTCGACTATGATGTTTCTTTCTTTTGGTGGATTTGCACAAACGTACATTAATTCTTTCACATGTTCTTGATTGCAAGTAATTATAATAAATCATATCCATTATAATTTGCTCAGTTTCCAGAGAGGTTAATTATAGACAAATGGCATGATCAACAAAAGAACAAACAACATTATACTAAACAAATATGTGGGTAGATGGAGGTTCAACTAGAAACTGGACGAAGGGTAAAAACTGTAGAACTGTATAGTTTGTATCCTTCAAATTGTTTGTATTTGAACCAACCTGTGTGTGTATATATATATATAGGGTCAGGTTTAGGAGAATACACTAAAAAGGAGAAAATTGAAGAACATCCTTGAAGCCATCCATTTGGACGGTATACATAAATGTATACCGGTAATTTGTAACATGCATTTGTGCATAATGCATATATATGGACCGATGTATAGGAAAAAAAAACAATTTCAATCGCTTGTATGCATTTGTGCATACCGTTCGGATGGATGGATCGCAAAGATAGTTGTTTTAGCGTTTTCCATAAATTGCATTGCTCTCTATCTTTGTTTCAATTTTTTTAGCGTTTTCCCTTCATCCCAAACAAGTACAAAAAGATAAAGATAGAGAGCAATGCAATTAAGAACTAAAGATAGATCAAGTACCTTAATTGAAAATCTCTGCAAATTTGGGGAAGCTTCTACCAAGGAAGTCAACACAGAAGACTACCATCGTCCCATGCTTTAGCACCAACCACCCCAACTATCATTACAAGTTGTTTAAGGTTTGGTAGCTCGGTGAGCGAAAGAGAATGCATGTTTTCCTACAAGAAAGATTGAAGCACCCTCACTAATTGACATAACATATTAAAGAGGAAAAAGATAAACCTTTACAACTATCATTCTAACCTGTGGATGGTAGGTTTGTAATTCAAGAACTTGGATATATGGTATGCAGCAAAACAAATAATCAATCCTCCTCCACGAATTGACAAAAGAACCAATAGACATCTTATCTAGCTTTGGAAGATCATCGAGTATTAAAGTACATGGTGAACCATAGTAATAGAATGACACAATATTTGAATCACAAATCTCAATGAGTTCAACTCCTTCACAATATGTAACCTCAAGGTCTTTCAGTGCAAACTCTTTTCCATGGATTTTTGCTTTCACCGTGTGCATTGAGCCACAAATGGATAATTGTTCAAGGACTCGACAATTGCTCATAATTTTTCTTAGGCCTTCATCATTCAAATTAACATGGCTCAAGATTAGAGTCTTGAGAAACTTAATCTCCATAACCGGAACATTGAAAGTCTGTTGTTTCGGTGACCCACATTTTCCATCAAAGATTTTATTGGGAAAAACATAGTTTCTTCTTCTACGAACCCATCTGTTATCCTTCTGTGGATCCCAGATTTGATCAGGTAACAATGAATGTATGCAAGAACACGAAGAACACTTCTAATATTGATGAAGATCCGAAGTCGGATATCTTACTTGATCAATATATCGGTTACAATGTAAAGCTGACAATAATATGACTTAGTCTAAACCTCTCTAGAATGATTTGAATTAAAGTTCTTACTTCTATTGCATACCCTAACCCTCTATTTATATGTATAGGAAATACGGTATAAGGAAAGTAAAGATTAAGGCATTATACACCTGCCTTATTTACAAAATAGAATGTTTCCTTATATTTAAACAATAGCCCTTCACGTCTTCAATAGTTGTCATCTCGGATACAACATTTTCAGACCTAACAATCTCCCCCTTTGTATTCGAGATTGCAATTTATCAAATCAGCACTTTTGAAGACGATTGAAACTTTGTCAACAAATCTTCATCTTGAAATCTTTTGCCCTCCCTACGAATATGATCACTTGATAAGTTTTGTAGCTCCCCCTTAACATTAGCATAAAGTTCACAAAAAGAAAGTTGAAGGAGTCGTGATGTCGTAGGGTATCTTTCATCGTATATAACTTGTAGTATGATGCGATAACTTTGATTTTGTCGGGTCAGGAAAGTCGATAAGAATCATATCGAGTGTGAAGAACGCGACATACAGCCTTAATCAAAGATGTCGATGCTTTGGAGAGCGATAAGAAAACATGTCGATGTAAAAAGATCTTATGCTAAGTAGATTCGACAAGAATTGATGTCGGGCCAAGATGAGTCAATCAAATCAGGTGTCGGGCCAAATGGACGTGATGAAAACACTAAGTGTACTTGTCGATCCTTTGTTACTCGACAAAAAATTTGGTCGGGTCTTAAGTAGTCGACAAGTTTTCAAAATTGTCTTCATTTGTCGATAAGTTTTCAACTTTTTCTTCATTTGATTTTGAAACATATTTTCTTCCTTTCCTAATTAGCATTCGTCTTTGATATACCTTTTCTCCCTGTAACACCCTCAAATCTGGAAAGAGCGACTAATTTAAAATTTCTAACACTACATCAATAAATAACTTTCCTCAAACCACAATTAGTAATAAACCTCTACAACAAACAAATCAAGTCCTATACAAGACCTACTTACGGTTGGGTGTTACTAAACCAATAAGAGTCGCCATCTCCGAATGCGGAAAACGTCACCAAGAGTCTTTATCGTGCCACTTCCTAGCACTCAAGTCCACACGTGTCGCTAGTACCAACCCCCACGATAACCTGATGCACATGCCGACAAAGAAAAAGGGTTAGGCTTAACGCCTAGTGAGCTCAATAGTTTTTTTAACATATTTATGATTGATTTGAAAACCAAAAGATTTGCTTGATAAAATATAATTCTCAAAGGAAATAACCTTATTATAAAAGCAACGTCTTTCCCCAAATTCGATAGTCCCATAATAAAAGCTTTAGACCAAAATGGCATTAGAAGAGAAAACTTTAAATAGAAATATTCTTTTAACGTAATACCAATTCCAATACTCACACGACCATGATTGAGTTTATAAACATGGAGATAGAAAACATACCTTTAACCATGTTTTATAAAACGTTAACTCACACGGACCTTTAAAAGGGATAGAAATATCTGAAGTTCACGGGAGATTCCCGATCATACCATCTTTGGTGACGGATACAAAAGTAGGTCACTACTCGATGTTGAGCAACTATAAGAGCCAATGGCAACCGACAATAACCGATTATGTACCTTAGTACACGGCCCCCAATGACTCCTACGAAAGCCCGCGCTAAGGCCAATGGCAACCGGCAATAACCGATTATGCACCTTTGTACACGGCCCCCGATGACCCCTACTAGCGCATACATATAGTCAATGGCATCCGGTAATGAACCGGCATAATACCCAACGGTACCAGGCCCCCGATGACTACTATGCAACCGAAAAGGGACAACAATCCCGCCTTTAAACCGACTATATGCCTATGCATCCATTACATACTAGTCCTACTATCGAATACGTCAACGAGACGTATTACTAGTTTTCCAACCTTGAAAACCCCTTTCAATAAACCACTTCTTTTCAAATCCAAGTTTTACCAAAAACTAGGTCAAATCATTTTGAGTTTCAAAACCAAAGATTATTTCATTTTATAACCTTTCCAAGTATTTTAAACCATTAATGATGCTCAACTCATCATCTACAACAAAATACTCAAAATCCTCATTTTGACCCAAAACCTCCAAACTTACCCAAATACACAACTACTTGAAATTAAGTTTAGGAATCATAAAATACTACATTTACAACAAGTATTTGAGTTTATAAGTTTAGATTTGAACTCACACTCATGCATTTACAAAATGACCCATAATACTATAACATGTATTTTTCAATGATTTATATATTCCAATACTTTACAGAAGCAAATACAACCAAATAGTTTTCATTTAAAGAAAATTGAACCCAAACAACCCACACTTATACTTTATTTACCAAAATGTATAAAACCCAAGCATAAGCCTCTTTCATGATTTATAAATCTTTTTTATACTAAATATGCAACCTTACTCGAATACTCACAAATTTGACAAAAAACAAGTAAAACATGTTAATACCTTAAAATGAACGTTTTTGGCATGTACAAAATTATCAAGTAACCTCTAGATATCATTGCTTCCATGTTGAAGAGCTTCCAAAGACGAAACCGTGGCACTTTGAATCGCCAAAATCGGCTGAGAAATGAGAGAGTTATGACCAAATGAAGTTTAACACCGAAATCCGACTTTTTATCCTCTAACCGCAAAGTGCGACCATGGAGTGCGACCATGCCACTCCCAGGTCGTATTTTTGGTCGCAACTTCCCGAAAACACACCTTACGGTATATAAAGTGCGACCATGGCCCCCAGGTCGCAATTTGAGATCGCAATTCACCATTTTTCGCGCATTTTGGGATTTTCTTGCTTATTTTCGACATCCGACCAAGTACCAAAACCCCTATTACTTAGCCAAACTATTCCATTGATGAAAATCATAGTAACACTTGAATTTAGGATGCCAAAATTTCCGGATGTTACAATCCTCCCAACCTTAGAATGATTTCTTCCTCGAAATCTAACACTGATTCAAAACTTAAAACTGCACCCAACGGACAGCTTGGATTTTCAAATCTCCAACTCCCTTATAACCTAGATAAACATGAATACGAGAGTTCCTCTAATGTTGATATCATTCGCTCAATTCCTTATAATACTCTCTATCCATAAGAGGCACAACTCTTAAACGGTTGCGTTTTCACAACTAAATTGACCCCCTTCCGGTGGGAGTATTTCTACTAAGCTCGAACTCTGATTGGAACCCTTTTTCAAAAGATTACCCCCATACCAAACGTGCACAGTGCCGAAGCAATTTCCAACAGTAGGGTTTTGGTTACCTCCCAACCTTAATTGACCCATATAACCTCAAGAGTTCCTTACAACATTAACTACTCAGTTCCGTTACTGTTACCCATAAATGAATTCACTCTTAAATATTTTCTAACAACCTCTACCAAACCAGAATGCCCTTCTCTGTTGCATTGAACTTTCTGATAGATTCACAAAGGATCCTACGACTACGACCATACATACCCATTGAATTGGGTTGCTCACTAACATGCCGACCTTACCCGGGTGGTAAAGGAATCTCGCACAAACAGTTCCAAATAGATCCGTACCGCTAGATGCTCTAACTTCAATCAAATCAAAGTCTACTTACAATTCACAATTTTCCTCTTACGGTCTACCTTAAGATTCCTACTCAACTTCTTCAATAGACATTACCGCAGAAGATTTACCGTCATTTCCGTAACGAAACACTATTCACTAACTCGGTCCAGATCAACTCAACCGCAAACCCAAACTAGAATAACACCAAGCATGCCAATCCTCAAAGAACTATCAAACTTTCTTAGCAACTTAATTGGTCCTTATCAAGGATTACTATTCACTATAGTGTGTTGTCTTCAAGTTCATCGCATAAAGCTTTCGAACATTTACTAGAATTCAATTTAGGTACCCCAATTACATCAATGATTCTTGACCTCAAGAAAAGCAGAAGTTTACACATAAGTTTGAAAAAGGTCAGTACCACCATTATGCATCGCCCGACAATGTCGTCTCAAAGTTGACACTTAATATGAGAAGTCGAATCCCATAATTACCACACTTTAGTACTTGACCCCGTGGTTCTTTCCAATCGCCTTGAAACATAAAAACTATACTTCCCATGGACAACCAACAAATCGTTCATATTCACCTAAAATCACCAAGATGAAACATCCTTATCACACGAACACCAACCAAATAACTCCTTAAAGCAATCAATCCCATAATTTTTACCCGAAGGTTGATGAAACAAGAAGACCATCGCATAAAATAACTCGGAATGACTCAAAGTCTAATACCTCCAAGAGATCCTATATACACCGATCGTCCAAACCGAATCTCCAGAATTTAAAACCATTTACAAGCCATGTCAATCGCTACTTAACTTCAAAGAGACTCAACGATCGACAAATGTGATATTCGCAACAAAATGACGTTACATCCAAGGTTTTCTAATGAGTTCAAGGTTTTACAAGTATATGACTAGGCAAATATGCCATGTTTGTTTATCAAAGATTAAAAAAAACTTAAAGTCTTTATAAACAATTTTACACACGCCTCAAGATCTTTACCAAAATCAGGTAACTGTGTAAAGTGACTACAATCGTCAGTATACAAATCCATTTAAAAGCTATGTGCTCATTATTTAAACTAATGATGACAACAATGAGAATACAATTAGTAACCTTTAAATTGAACCGATAAATCCTTGACACGCATTTATTGACATCATGCATGTAACAGAAATTCATGCACTAAAATAGAGTGCTACAAAATATTTGTGCCAAATTCTCCAAAGATTTTCTTCTTTTAGTCATAAGAAGGCATGAAGTAAAACTTCTCAACAATAATAGCGTGCATCAATTTACTTTCTAAAACTATCCAAATGTTATATGTATGCATCTTGGTCACATTATGAACTCAACTTGATTTGGTTTCCAATTCAAAGCCAATTAACAAAATGCTTACACTTTTCTAAATCATTGGCTACATAAATTAAAGATGCTACTATTAGACTGTATGCAAACTCTATGCAACAAATGGTTCCCATGAAATTAAAATGATATTGATGGAAACTTTATATTTTTGACGACCTCAAAATCTTTATACCCAAAATATATGACGCGAAGTAAACTCTTCAAATAAACTCTCATACCCAAAACCGAATCTAAAACGAATCCAAACACATTTCAAAATCTCATAATTGACTCAAGAACATTACGCACCCAAAATTCAAATGAAACTTGTAAACATCCGTAGGAGGTATGGTAGTTCATGCATTTCAATCTTGACCCAAAACTCACGTACAGCAAATAATTTCTCAAAGCTCGTAACAATGATATGTGTACGTTTCTCGAGAACAACGAAATAATTTAAGTTAGTTTCAAATTTAAACTCTCTTGAGATAAGAATTTCAAAATTTGTGATTCTAGCAAAATAGTACGAATTAAATTCTTAGTGAATAAGTATGCAATTTTCATGCGACTAAAACGATTTAACAAATCCCAAGACTTGGCTACACTCTCGAGTGTGCCCAAAACATTTTTCAGAATAATTACCCCTTTGACAAATCCGAAAGAATTTTGCAATTTATTTTCTAAGACAAATGTCGTGCATGCATCGGGTTGATACCCAAAGTCTTAAATCATGCTCTCCAAGTCCACCACAAAACCAACATTGGAAAGCTTCATATCTTAAGACCTTCATCCACCACTAAATCCATCGATTTACAATTTCCTCTCGGAATAAGGTGATTCAACAAGCTTATGGTTCATAACTAACCATTATCTTTGACCAAAAATGGTCGTCTTAAGATAATCACCGTACTTATATGTCACTCAGAGTGACATTGCTACAACCATCAAATCTTTCAACGGTCACTGCCATAAGAACTTATTCACTACCCCATTGATCACCATGACAATGTGTCTCAAGCACACACACGTAACTGTAAATTCATATTAGCACCCCCCAAATCTGGAAAGAGCGACTAATTTAAAATTTCTAACATTACATCAATAAATAACTTTCCTCAAACCACAATTAATAATAAATCTCTACAACAAACAAATCAAGTCCTATACAAGGCCTACTTACGGTTGGGTGTTACTAAACCAATAAGAGTCGCTATCTCCGAATGCGGAAAACGTCACCAAGAGTCTTTATCGTGCAACTTCCTAGCACTCAAGTCCACACGTGTCTCTAGTACCAACCCCCCGATAACCTGATGCACATGCCGACAAAGAAAAAGGGTTAGGCTTACCGCCTAGTGAGCTCAAGAGTTTTTTTAACATATTTATGATTGATTTGAAAACCAAAAGGTTTGCTTGATAAAATATAATTCTCAAATGAAATAACCTGATTATAAAAGCAACGTCTTTCCCCAAATTAAATAGTCCCATAATAAAAGCTTTAGACCAAAATGACATTAGAAGAGAAAACTTTAAATAGAAATATTCTTTTAATGTAATACCAATTCCAATACTCACACGACCATGATTGAGTTTATAAACATGGAGATAGAAAACATACCTTTAACCATGTTTTATAAAACGTTAACTCACACGCACCTTTAAAAGGGATAGAAATATCCGAAGTTCACGGGGGATTCCCGATCATACCATCATTGGTAACGGATACAAAAGTAGGTCACTACTCGATGTTGAGCAACTATAAGAGCCAATGGCAAACGACAATAACCGATTATGTACCTTTGTACACGGCCCCCGATGACTCCTACGAAAGCCCGCGCTAAGGCCAATGGCAACCGGCAATAACCGATTATGCACCTTTGTACACGGCCCCCGATGACCCCTACTAGCGCATACATATAGTCAATGGCATCCGGTAATGAACCGGCATAATACCCAACGGTACCAGGCCCCCGATGACTACTATGCAACCGAAAAGGGACAACAATCCCGCCTTTAAACCGACTATATGCCTATGCATCCATTACATACTAGTCCTACTATCGAGTACGTCAACGAGACGTATTACTAGTTTTCCAACCTTGAAAACCCCTTTCAATAAACCACTTCTTTTCAAATCCAAGTTTTACCAAAAACTAGGTCAAATCATTTTGAGTTTCAAAACCAAAGATTATTTCATTTTATAACCTTTCCAAGTATTTTAAACCATTAATGATGCTCAACTCATCATCTACAACAAAATACTTAAAATCCTCATTTTGACCCAAAACCTCCAAACTTACCCAAATACACAACTACTTGAAATTAAGTTTAGGAATCAGTAAAATACTACATTTACAACAAGTATTTGAGTTTATAAGTTTAGATTTGAACTCACACTCATGCATTTACAAAATGACCCATAATACAATAACCTGTATTTTTCAACGATTTATAAATTCCAATACTTTACAGAAGCAAATACAACCAAATGGTTTTCATTTAAAGACATTGAACCCAAACAACCCACACTTATATTTTATTTGCCAAAATGTATAAAACCAAGAATAAGCCTCTTTCATGATTTATAAATCCTTTTTAAACCAAATATGCAACCTTATCCGAATTCTCACACATTTGAGAAAAAACAAGTAAAACATGTTAATACCTTAAAATGAACGTTTTTGGCATGTACAAAATCATCAAGTATCCTCTAGCTATCATTGCTTCCATGTTGAATAGCTTCCAAAGACGAAACCATGGCACTTTGAATCGCCAAAATCGGCTGAGAAATGAGAGAGTTATGACCAAATGAAGTTTAACCCCGAAATCCGACTTTTTATCCTCTAACCGCAAAGTGCGACCATGGAGTGCGACCATGCCACTCCCAGATCGCAATTTTTGGTCGCAAATTCCCGAAAACACACCTTACGATACATAAAGTGCGACCATGGCCCCCAGGTCGCAATTTGAGGTCGCAATTCACCATTTTCCGCGCATTTTGGGATTTTCTTGCTTATTTTCGACATCCTACTTAGCCAAACTATTCCATTGATGAAAATCATAGTAACACTTGAATTTAGGATGCCAAAATTTCCGGATGTTACAATCCTCCCAACCTTAGAATGATTTCTTCCTCGAAATCTAACACTGATTCAAAACTTAAAACTGCACCCAACGGACAGCTTGGATTTTCAAATCTCCAACTCCCTTATAACCTAGATAAACATGAATACGAGAGTTCCTCTAATGTTGATATCATTCGCTCAATTCCTTATAATACTCTCTATCCATAAGAGGCACAACTCTTAAACGGTTGCGTTTTCACAACTAAATTGACCCCCTTCCGGTGGGAGTATTTCTACTAAGCTCGAACTCTGATTGGAACCCTTTTTCAAAAGATTACCCCCATACCAAACGTGCACAGTGCCGAAGCAATTTCCAACAGTAGGGTTTTGGTTACCTCCCAACCTTAATTGACCCATATAACCTCAAGAGTTCCTTACAACATTAACTACTCAGTTCCGTTACTGTTACCCATAAATGAATTCACTCTTAAATATTTTCTAACAACCTCTACCAAACCAGAATGCCCTTCTCTGTTGCATTGAACTTTCTGATAGATTCACAAAGGATCCTACGACTACGACCATACATACCCATTGAATTGGGTTGCTCACTAACATGCCGACCTTACCCGAGTGGTATAGGAATCTCGCACAAACAGTTCCAAGTAGATCCGTTTGCTAGATGCTCTAACTTCAATAAAATCAAAGTCTCCTTACAATTCACAATTTTCCTCTTGCGGTCTACCTTAAGATTCCTACTCAACTTCTTCAATAGACATTACCGCAGAAGATTTACCGTCATTTCTGTAACAAAACACTATTCACTAACTCGGTCCAGATCAACTCAACCGCAAACCCAAACTAGAATAACACTAAGCATGCCAATCCTCAAAGAACTATCAAACTTTCTTAGCAACTTAATTGGTCCTTATCAAGCATTACTATTCACTATAGTGTGTTCTCTTCAAGTTCACCGCATAAATCTTTCGAACATTTACTAGAATTCAATTTAGGTACCCCAATTATATCAATGATTCTTGACCTCAAGAAAAGCAGAAGTTGACACATAAGTTTGAAAAATGTCAGTACCACCATTATGCATCGCCCGACAATGTCGTCTCAAAGTTGACACTTAATATGAGAAGTCGAATCCCATAATTACCATACTTTAGTACTTGACCCCGTGGTTCTTTCCAATCGCGTTGAAACATAAAAACTATACTTCCCAATGGACAACCAACAAATCGTCCATATTCACCTAAAATCACCAAGATGAAACATCCTTATCACACGAACACCAACCAAATAACTCCTTAAAGCAATCAATCCCATAATTTTTACCCGAAGGTTGATGAAACAAGAAGACCATCGCATGAAATAACTCGGAATGACTCAAAGTCTAATACCTCCAAAAGATCCTATATACACCGATCGTCCAAACCGAATCTCCAGAATTTAAAACCATTTACAAGCCATGTCAATCGCTACTTAAATTCAAAGAGACTCAACGATCCACAAATGCGATATTCGCCACAACATGACGTTACATCCAAGGTTTTCTAATGAGTTCAAGGTTTTACAAGTATATGACTAGGCAAATATGCCATGTTTATTTATCAAAGAGTTAAAAAAACATAAAGTCTTTATAAACAATTTTACACACGCCTCAAGATCTTTACCAAAATCAGGTAACTGTGTAAAGTGACTACAACCGTCAGTATACAAATCCATTTAAAAGCTATGTGCTCATTTTTTAAACTAATGATGAAAACAATAGTAACCTTTAAATTGAACCGATAAAACCTTGACACGCATTTATTGACATCATGCATTTACAAAATGACCCATAATACAATAACTTGTATTTTTCAAGGATTTATAAATTCCAATACTTTACATAAGCAAATACAACCAAATGGTTTTCATTTAAAGACATTGAACCCAAACAACCCACACTTATACTTCATTTGCCAAAATGTCTAAAACCCAAGCATAACCCTCTTTCATGATTTATAAATCCTTTTTATACCAAATATGCAACCTTACCCGAATACTCACACATCTGACAAATAACAAGTAAAACATGTTAATACCTTAAAATGGACGTTTTTGGCATGTACAAAGTTTTCACAAAGTATCTTGGACTCACCTTGCTAGATTTAGGCTAAATCTAGGTTTTACCCCAATACCGAGCTCCATTTGGTGAAGACTTTAGATCCCCAAGCTAGACCTTTAGATCCATGATGTAATCCCTTCAAGAACACCTACATATCCTTCAACACATACATAAAGATAACCCAAGGGAGAATGAGAGTTGTTGGTGAAAAACCCAAACCCTATGTTTAAGATTTCGGAGAGGTGATCTTACCTTCCACTCCTATGAGCTCCAAAATCATCAAGTAACCTCTAGATATCATTGCTTCCATGTTGAAGAGCTTCCAAAGACGAAACCATGGCACTTTGAATCGCCAAAATCGGCTGAGAAATGAGAGAGTTATGACCAAATGAAGTTTAACCCCGAAATCCGACTTTTTATACTCTGACCGCAAAGTGCGGCCATGGAGTGCGACCATGCCACTCCCAGGTCTCAATTTTTGGTCGCAACTTCCCGAAAACACACCTTATGGTACATAAAGTGCGACCATGGCCCCCAGGTCGCAATTTGAGGTCGCAATTCACCATTTTTCGCGCATTTTGGGCTTTTCTTTCTTATTTTCGACATCCGACCGACTACCAAAACCCCTATTACTTAGCCAAACTATTCCATTGATGAAAATCATAGTAACACTTGAATTTAGGAACGCCAAAATTTCCGGGTGTTACACTCCCCCTTAGAATGATAAGGAGAATCCGAATCATTATGAACATTATCAAAGACAATAAGCGCGAATGTGATTAATGTAAATGTGGAATATCGGGTAATAGGCTAACAGACAGAAGCACATGTAGCAACTGTTCTCACTTAATCAAAAATAAATTTAATTAAGTGGCCTATATTCAGTGTTGGCAGCGGGTTGGCGCTGATAGGACTTTCACTTATCACAGAAGTAAGTTATAAAACTAACTTCTCAAACTATTCCAGCATAAACACGAAGATATGCAATGTGAATCACAAAGACTCGTGCAATGTGTAGAAAAAATTTATGCATTAAATGCTAATTTTAAGGCTCAAAATGTGAAAATACATTTCACAGACTCAACGTGCATTGAATGTGAAGTTCGGAGACCGGAGGTGTGTCTTCCTTTTTCAATATCTTAATCTTCCGAGTGAAGAAAAGATGGCAGATATGCTCATTCTCCGTGATATATGAAACAAATATTTGTTGTGAGATACTTGAGTAGTTGGGTGGGGTGACACAAGTTATCGACATTGGGTCCATGTTTATTTCAATATTCATCTCCAAAGAATCGAGAATGAATAGATTGTGTGGTTACCCGGATAACTGTTTAGGTTTGGTAAAGACTAAATATTTTCTTTTAAGTCTTGTCACACTCTCACACTTTTCTTTTATGTCACAAGCACTCAATTTTAAACATACCCTTTCAAAGTAAATCTAACCTAGAGATGTGTTTCATGGGTAGGTCCTTCCGGCTTTGGATTGACCATTGAAACGTCTAAATCCTATCACACACAAAGAGTCGAAACATGGAAGTCCGAGTTCTGAACTGATGTATTGAGAAGTCATAATGCAATGTAAAACGGGTTCTGAACTGAGATATTCAGAAGCCAAAGATTAAGAACAGGTTCATAGCTAAGATACTATGAAGCTAATTAAATGGAAAAAAATGTGGTACTCCCCTCAAATATAGCATAACCTTTTGAAAGATTGTGATGTGAATATTCGGAATTTAGAATACACATGGCGTACCTACAAAACAAATTAAAAAGATTTTGGTACCCAAGCTTTGTTAGGTCCTCGGAGGTTAGCTTTAGAAACAACAAATGGGGAAGTGGGGATATAGTAAGTACCATACCATTTATGAATGAACCTTTGATTGACAAAATCATTTGTTCCACAATTAGAACAACAAATCTTTGTGGCACTTAGACTAATTAACTGATTGATAGATTTGACAAAATAAGGCAAATTAGTCTTGGAAACAAATGATCTTATATCAACTACAGGAGATGTATGTGGCATGTTTCCAACACTATCATCTGTAGTTGATTTCTTCCTCCAAACCATTTTAAACTTCTTAAAATTACCGGAATTAGCAACAAAATCATTGTAAAACCGATTAGAATTATGAGCCTGAGAATTTGAAGAACCATATGATTTGGAGCTGTTAGAATAACTATGTGATTGAAAACTTGAAGAATAGTTATTTTTACAGACACTAATAGGAGAAAGAGGAGTCATCTTTGAACTTGAAGCATTTTTGTAAGAGAGAGAACGGAATCAGAATCGGATGAATTATCATGTGGAGAAAGAACAGTAGTATTAGGATTAAACTGTTTAAGAATTTCAACTTTAATTGAATTCTCTTGATTGTGTTTTGAAATTACATCTTCAAGTTCTCTAATTTTGCACAAAAGATAGTCTCTTTCTTTACCAGACAAACTAAAATTAAAAGTCGTTTTATTTGCAAAAACTTTTTCAAGTTTCATGAGTTTGTTAGATAAATAATCTCTTTCTTCCGTAATCAAATCATATTTACCTTTTAATTCAGATCTCAATTTCTTTTCGGTTACAAGATTTGATTGTGTTTGAGACAATTCATTTGAAAGTTTAGAAATTTCGTTTTCAAAAACTTCATTTTGCTTTTCTAAACGTTTATTTACGTTGAAAATTAAAATACTTTTATTTAAAACATTCTTTTTATCATTTTCAAACAATTTTCTTTCATCATCTAGAATTTTCTAAAGCTCAGAAAGTTGCTTTGATAGCTTCAGACATTTCGTTTCAAATGATTTTCTCTCTAAAATCACAACTTGTTCGAAATCAGAGACTTGTGTAGAAAGATTTTGAATGGTCAGTTCACAAGTTCTAATTTTGCTTTCAAAAGCTTTTCTCTCAATTTCAAACTTACGTTTCTCGTCAGAAAAAATCTTTCTTTTATTCTCAAAGTCTGTTCTTTCATAATCTAAGGGGGTGTTTGGTTCTGACAAGGGAATGAAAATGTCAGGGAATGAAAATGGGGATGAATTTCCATTCCCCCCAGTTTAATCAGGAATGAAAATTTGGGGTTCTGGGGGAATGAGCCCATTATATTATATATAACCAAACAGTTTCTTTTATTATCATTCCCATTAATTCCTACTTAATACCTCCAACCAAACACACCCTAAAAACTTTTCAAGTTCTTCACCAGTTGTTGCAAAATCTTTCCTTCTCTCTAGCTCAGAAATCTTGTTTTTCAGATCAAAATTTATTTTTATCAACTCAAGATTTTTTTTTTTGCAAACGTCTTCATAAAATACATGATATATATTCCTAATATGCTCGGTGAGTTGTTCTTCCAAGAACTCATTTTGTTTTTTAATTCTTTACTTGTGTGTTTGAAATCATTTAGATAAACATTTTCTCTTAAGAGTTCATCAATCACTTTCATGTTATTCTTGTGTCTTGCTTCAAGTCTTTCAATTTCAGCATTGAGATCAGAAAATTGGTTTTGAGAACTCATCTTTAGACAAAAAAATTAAGTACAAGTTACCTGATAAAGTGATCTCGATCGGTGAGTTTTGAAAAAAATTCTAAGATTTCCTTTTTAAAATAAAATAAAATCTCGATTTCACAGAAAAAATGTCGATAGATAAAGATGCGATAAGAATTTATGTCGGGTTAAGGTAACTCGACAAGAAAACTTAACGAGTTAAGGTAGTATCGACAAGATTTTATATCGGGTCAAACGGAGTCGATAAGATTTATATCGGGTTTTAAGGTAAAAATCAAAAAAATTGAACGAACAATTTTATCGAAATTTCTTTTTATTTTTATTTTTATTTTTATTTTTATTTTGAAAAAATGAAGAGCAAGAACGAAGCCTTCATCGACAAAAAAGAACAAGTCTTTTTATGGAAGAGAAGATGTAAGTTACCGAGCCTCAAATTAATTCAAAATAAGGTAACTAAAATTACTAAAGTTTATGGTGTGTACTTGAGAACCCTTAAACCAGAAAAGCTGCAGAAATCAAAGACCCTGAGTTTTCTAATAAAAGTGAGGCAAAAGTACCGCAGAATAAACAAAAATAATTATAAAGATTTTTTGAAAATAGGATTCGATAAACAAAATTTAAGAAAACAAGGACGAAAAAAAAATTAATTTAATTTTTTTTTTACTATTCACCCGACAAGTACTATTCACCCGACAAGTTACTATTCACCCGACATAACACTATTCACCCGACAAAAAAAATTCAAAAATTGTCCAAATTTAATGAAATTTTAGTATGTTTTTTCGCAAGACAAATACCAACAATTTTAAAGCTTGGAGTTTGGGTAAAATAGATCAAAATCGATGCAATACGAAGTGAAAAAGTAACCGTTTTCGGAAAAAAATCCTAAAAATCAAAACTTTTTTGACGAAATCGATTTAATCACAAAAAAAATCACAAATATATAAATCAAGATCAAAATTAAAAACAATCACGTAAAAAAAATCTCTAAAATCGTAAATCAAACCGTGTGTACCTTTTTCTTCAATAAATCTTTGCGAATTAATCAAAACTCTGATCGTTTAGCTCTGATACCAATTGTGGATCCCAGATTTGATCAGGTAACAATGAATGTATGCAAGAACACGAAAAACACTTCTAATATTGATGAAGATTCGAAGTCGGATATCTCACTTGATCAATATATCGATTACAATGTAAAGCTCACAATAATATGACTTAGTCTAAACCTCTCTAGAGTGATTTGAATTAAAGTTCTTACTTCTATTGCATACCCTAACCCTCTATTTATATGTATAGAAAATACGGTATAGGGAAAGTAAAGATTAAGGCATTATACACTTGCCTTATTTATAAAATAGAATGTTTCCTTATATTTAAATATTAAACATTTCCTAATTAATAACTTTATTGATTTTACACTTTAGCCCTTCACGTCTTCAGTAGTTGTCATCTCGGATACAACATTTTCAGACCTAACACCTTCAAATCTAATCTATTATCCATCAAATCTAATTCTAACGTTTGAACATTTTTTTGAAACTGCAAAATCAATCCAATTACCAATTGCACCCTTAGCATCCTTGTCCAAATCAAAAAAAAATTGCAAACTCGTCAATGGCGAGGCTGTTGTGTTTCCCAATAACATGGTTAACCCGGTTGATGTATTTGTTCTTCTCTACAAAATCCATCTGCCCATTTTGCATTTCATTGTTCTCAAAATTCAAACGTCGTGTTTGCCGCCACCAATACCTCCATCTTCTTGAAAGCTTGCTGGTGATTGTTGCATCCTTTAGCGGCAAATATGACAGAATATTTACAAGAACATCATCTGGAAATCGGCTTAGTAGATCGTCCGAATCAAGATCATGAAGGTCATCCTTAATAAATACACGTCAATAACATAAACAAAAACAATCAAAGATTAGCTTAATTAGTTTTAACAACATTAAATAATCCTCAAAATATAACAAACTACCTAATAGAAAGATTCCATTTACAAAACACATGATAAATCACTTGAACAAATATACCAATTTAAAAGTGACGATTTATAGAAACGATCAAACTGGAAATGAAAACAATTAAACAAAGATTAAATCAAACGGATGAAACGCATAATAAGTTCATAGGATTTTCAAGAAATCACCTTGTTTTGTGACAGACGTCTACTTTTCCTCATCTTTCGTCAGAAAATGAAATGTGAATATGGACTGTTGACGGTGGTATTCGAAGCGGTGGTATTCGAAGAGGGAGAAGAATGTAAACCGACAGGTTAAAACTTAAAAGCAGCCAACATGGTTTAGGTTTTAGTAGTCTCCTCGTATTTCATGCTGGGCCTTGGTCTCCGATTTGGTTGTTTTTGTTAAGGGGAAGGCTAAGGGCACCCTTAAATGAATCTAAGACCACTTGCTATTAAATATGTTGAGAAGATCTCGATGCACATTACAGAAAGATAGAGGTAAGCAACCATTTTGGTGTTAAAAAAACACTAATTTGATGTTTATATGCTATTTCATTTGGAAAAACTCAACATTCAATTGAAAAAGACCATGGATTGGGCGACTATATGCGTAAGGAGCTTGGTGCATCTATATCGTTCATCTTATTTTCGTTCTTTCCTATTCCATAAACAACACATGGTTCCTATACATATATGTGTGTGTATATATATATATATATACACGTATTCACTTCTGATTCCTGCTTTAGTTTCCATCTCCCTTGCTCAATTGTTAGATGTAATATATAAATATCGACAGTCCAGGTTAGTTGTTTCTTTTATCTATACTACTTTATAAACCAATTCTATCAACATTAGGGTTTTGTGCATTTCAATTTTGAGTGATCATTTGATTTATCCATCAATTAAAAGAATCTTCTCTATCAGATATGTGTTTGATTTGATTATGATTCCGCTCTATTTTAGGATCACCCTCTCTTGCTCAAGGGCTCAATATCATTTGTTCGATGTAATCTACAAGTATTGTGTTCATCTCTTTCTCACCATCCCTCAGTAGTGTACGCCTTCTTTTATTTCTGGTGGATTGTTTTGGCTTCCTAACTTTAGTGTTCTTTTATTCCTTTATCGATATTTTTTTTAGATTGTGATTTACATAGTCTGATCATGGTGTTTATACAGCATATCAAGAGACATAAAATGCAAACTTGAATTGGGCATAAACATGAGTCGATTGCCTTTGGCGTGTAGCTCAGTTAGCAACGGGGTGGGGAGATTTTGCCCAAATACACATAACGTATAACGTCTAGCTCAGGTATTTACTTTTAATCAAACTATTTACTTTCCAATAGTCTTTTGAATTATTTATTTCCGTCTTATAGATTATTATTCACTTGGAAAGGAAATGGCATAAATTGAGAAAAAAGAGAGAATGGATTCTTGAATTTTAAAGATGCCACGTCACTGCCACCGAGTTTTCTTTTAATGTATATATATATATAGATGTGTTGTGATAGCAGGTGGTTAGGAGGAATTGCAAGTCTAATTGTTGTGTAAAAACTATCAATTTGCTTTATTATTTTATGTTTCAACCCATCTCTTTCTGTCATAAATTATAGAGTGAACTATGTTTTGGTCCATTTGGTTTATTAAAATTTTGACTCATTCATTTGCATGTTTTATGATATGCGGCTATCTTAGATTAGTATATAGTACATCATCTATAGGGGTCAATGGTCTAACCGGTCTACGCTCAAGATCTAACTTTAACCTGAGTTTAAATATTTATAGCCAAACAAGCTTGAGCTTGCAAAATAGTCATGAGCTAGCTTTCTACATGTACTAGCTTGGAGTAAGAGTTACGCAACCATAAAAAGGGTTGTGGTTTTTGTAAATTAACCCTTCAAATGTGCAATGGTTTGGGCAACCGTAAATAGTTTTGGTTTTTGTAACTAACCTTTCATTGTGCAATTTTTATAATCTTGATGAATCCTTCGGCATGTAAATTCCATGATCTAGGTTTTGAATTTTTTTTTGTTTTAATGTTTTGAAACATCTATGACCTGTATACATACTTATATTCATAATTTATTATTCCTCTAAATCAACAATCTTTTTTTTCTTTTTCTAATGGGTTTGCTCCAAGATAGTAAAAGTTAACAAATTACAACAAGATGAATCACAAATCCAAACAATCTTTTTTCTTTTTTGAAAACTCAGATGGGTTCATCAAAAGTTGCAGAAAAACCTAGAAAGAAGAAGATAAAAGCAAGATGAATCACAGATACAAATCCACAATCTTTCCCCAATAATCTTGAAAAATAAACAGTGATTTTGAAGCCATAAGCGGGAATAACCTTAATGGTGATCTGTTTTCCCAACTGTGAACCTCAAAGACCGAACCTAATAACCTTGGAAAACACAGTGACAGGGAGAATTGAGAAACCTTAACCCAGAAATTCAGAGATGGAGATTGTGAGGGGTGAATATAATAAATAGGTACCTTCTTTATATCTCTGATCTCGATTTGTCGTCCCAATGATGAACCTCAAAGACCGAAGCTAATAAGTAATAACCTTGAAAAACACAGAATTGAAAAACCTTAACCCAATTTTTCAGTGGAACCCTCAAAGACAGATTGAGAGATGGAGATCGTGACAGATGAATATAATAAATAGGTACCTCTGTTGTCATCTCTTTTCCAAAACAAGTTCTTCTTTCCTCACTACATTCATGTTTTTGCCCTAATCTCGATCTGTTGTCCCAACCGTGAACCTTAATGTTAATAATTACATATTATTTTTAAAATGGTTATAGTGCAAATGCCAAATTATGATGCTAAAAGGTGCACTTAATCAATCTTATATGCATATCATGTTCTTCTCAATTGTTTGACTTATGTCCATTATATCTTGAATTACTTTATGTGTGTCCAGGAACCATACACTAAATCCACTAAGCTGAAATGGAGGTTTTGGATATCTAAGAAGATATGGTCAGGGAGGGATTCACGATATCCATTGTGCTTCGAGGTTTCAACAAGATCAATCTACATTCATGGCAATCTACATTCGTGGAAGTAGATCATGAAAACGGTACAAATGGAGACGGAAAAGATCATAACAGAACTGGTGATCAACTTGACTGCAAAAACACAAACAACCATGAAAACAAGCGACAACAATGGAGGATGATGAAGTTGATAGTAAGGTAAAGTTGGCAAAACTCGGTGAGATAAAAGGCATGAATAGCATCATTGGGAGTTCATCTTCTTGGTTGCATGTTGAGATTGGTATTTTAACAAATGATGTGGATTCAAGTGGTGGAAAATAACTTTAAAAAATCCAAATTTTTAATGGAAAACAAGTTCATATAACTCAAAAAATGTAATTATATATGATTTATTCAAGAAGCACACAAATTTTCTATGAAACATCTGTTGTAACTTCGAATTTGCAGTGTTTTGTTGCAAAGTCTATATAAATCCTATTTTTCTACTTCTTTTATAACAAAAATGTTCCATCATAGTACAATAGGGTTGGCATTGGGTGATGGTAAACCCCCAGTTATATTTCAACAGATAGATATAAATAAATTGTTCATTTGTCCAATGTCCACTTATCTATTACCTGCTAAAGAGGAGAAGATGGTTCATTTGTGTGAGATCATAGGGTTGGAGAAATTAAGTATATCAAAAAAGGAAATGATTCCTTTGTGTACACTTAAAGGTTGTTTATTTTAGTCGTAGTCATCCCACATTTGTGAAAAGTTGAAGTATTAGAGTAAAAAAATGTGTATAACATAAGCGGATCGGATGATGTGGTATCATAACAAATGGATATACTTAAACATTGAAAAGTGGCATCGATTTGGGCTATCCCATGTTGGTAGGATGTTAAATTGAACAAAGGAGATGATGCATATGTGACAACTAATAGATTTAATAGTAATCCTTTTTATGGGGTAAGAGTTATATTAATAGTAATCCTATTTTTACGGCGTAAGAGTTATTAATAGTAATCCTCTTTTTATGGGGTAAGAGTTATTGTAAATTTATAAAAATTAAAAAAGAGGGGATGCATGTATGACAAAATTTAATCCTATTTATACGGAAAAAACGTTACTATAACACTACTACAAAAAGGGGCATTTCCGACGGATATTTGATGTTTTTCCGACGGATACGATTAAAAAAATTAAAAAATAAAATTAAAAAAACCGCCGGAAATCCGTCGGAAATTTCCGACGGATCTAAATCCGTCGGAAATGTCACCCGGATTTTTATAAATAAAAAAGGTTGAAATTTAAAATTAAAAAATCCGACGGATTTCCGACAGATTTTTTAATTTTAATTTTTTTTATTTATAAAAATCCGTCGTTATATGTACATTTATTACGTATATATATGTGTGTATATGTTGGAAGTAGTATGTATCTACATGTGTACACATATATGTATGTATGTATGTGTCTATATGTACGTATATGTGTACTATACGACCCATCAAAGCCCAATTAGGTTCGTTAAGTCTCATCAAGTTCCATTTTAGTTCATTAAGAGTCATTAAGGGCCAACAAAGCTCATTTTAGTTCATTAATAGTTGTTAAAGCCCATTAAGACCCATTGTAGTTCATTAAGAGTCGTTAAAGCCCAACAAGGTCCATTGTTGTTTACTAGGAGTCGTTAAAGTCCATCAAGTCCATTGTAGTTCCTTAAGAGTTGTTAAAGTCCATTAAGACCCATCCAAATGAATTGTAGTTCATTAAGACCCATCAAGGCCCATTGTTGGTCGTTAAAAGTTGTTAAAGCCCATCAGGGCCTTGTAGAGCGTTAGGAGTTGTTAAAGCCCATCAGGGCCCATTGTATAGCGTTAGGAGTTGTTAAAGCCCATCAGGGCCCATTGTAGACTGTTAGGACTTGTAAAGCCCATCAGGGCCCATTATTGTTTACTAGGAGTCGATAAGTCCATCAAGCCCACTGTAGTTCCTTAAGAGTTGTTAAAGTCCATCAAGACCCATTCAAATGAATTGTAGTTCATTAAGACCCATCAAGGCCCATTGTTGGTCGTTAGAAGTTGTTAAAGACCATCAGGGCCCATTGTAGAGCCTTAGAAGTTGTTAAAGCCCATCAGGGGCCATTGTAGAATGTTAGGATTTGTAAAGCCCATCAGGGCCCATTGTAGAGCGCTAGGAGTTGTTAAAGCCCATCAGGGCCCATTGTAGTTCCTTAAGAGTTGTTAAAGCCCATCAAGGCCCATTGTTAGTCGTTAGAAGTGGTTAAAACCCATCAGGGCTCATTGTAGGCCGTTAGGAGTTGTAAAGCCCATCAAGGCCTATTGTTGGTCGTTAGAAGTTGTTAAAGCCCATCAGGTTGCATTGTAGAGCTTTAGGAGTTATTAAAGCCCATCAGGGCCAATTGTAGACTGTTAGGACTAATTACGACGACTCCGAGTTAGAGGGGGACTATTACGGATTGTTGGAGGACGTGTTAGAGGTGGATTATTTCGGCCCATGGCATAACGTTGCGGTGTTGTTCAAATGTACATGGTTTGATACTCCTAGGGGGTTAGAGTTGACCGTAAAGATGGGTTGGTCGATATTAAACACAAATCCAAATTAAGATCCAATGACCCTTTCCTCCTAGCATCGCAAGCCGAGCAAGTGTATTACACACCGTATCCTTCAGTCACAAGGGATTTGAAGGATTGGTGAGCGGTAGTCAAGCCAAAGCCTCGTGGAATATAGGGGAAGAAGCGGAGCGGTGGCAGAGGTACGAATATCAAATTCGCCAACAAGAGGCCACGAGAAAACGTTTTGAGGACTTCATGGCGCGGTTCCAGAACCCGGACCAGATGCAAGCCTTAATGCAGCAGTTCCAGAACCAAAACCCTCCTAACCCTCTTTCGTAGTTTTAGAATAATAGATACAATTACGTAATTTTATAGATTTAAAATTGTTTCGTTTGTTATAAAACAGCTTTGTTTTAAATTGTTTCGTTTGTTATCAAATTGTGTGGTAATTTGATTTTTTAAATTCTGGATTCCAAATGTACAGGAAATTTGATTTTTAATTTTTTTTTTTGTAAAACATCATTTCCGACGGATTTCCGATGGAATATCCGTCAGAAATGGTCACAAAAAATCCGTCGGGAATGTACAAAATCCGTCGGAAAAGCTAACCGTCGGAAAAGGTTTCTAAATCCGTCACAAAAAATCCATCGGAAATCCGTCGAAAAACCGTCGCAAATGTTATCCGTCGCAAAAGGTATCCGTCGGAAATGTCGTTTGAGTTTTGTATAACAAATTATTACCAATGTATCACAAACTTATCATAACAATAAACGATAACGAATATATACAAATTACCTACTTATGAAAATATGTTCATTTTTATATTGTATTTCAATAATTGTTAGTTATGAAATTACGTTTCATTTTAGCTCAATTCAATACACCCTTAAAAAAATTATCAACCCCGCGCAAAGCGCGGGCCCAACACTAGTTACATATAATATGAATAACAACAAAATTGTTCAAACTCACATATCATAATTAATTAATGTTTTTAAAAAATATAATTAATAATTAAATTACATATTTTTTCTTACAATTATTTAGCATATTTTCATTATTTAAAAAATAAAATACGTATGACTTTAATATTTATGTATCTTACATAAATATTTTTAGATTTTTGTTATATTTGTTTTTTGATATGTAAATATATCTATATATTTATATATATATATATATATAAAGGAGAAACATTGGGAGTCCATGTGGCGCCTCCTCCCATTTTCTTGAATTTTTTTTAGTTTTTACATTTAATATATATATATATATATATAGATTTAGGTTGAAAACTCTTCGTTTTTCTATTTTCTCATATTAATTGTCTTTTATTAAGTTATAAAAGTATAGACTTCGGTTTTCATTCCGTTTTTTATCTCATCTAACATTTTATTTTCTTTTGTTTTATCGAATCTCCATCATATTGCAAAGTATACAATTGAATTTTTAATTAAGAGGGAGGCTACATTTCTATGGTTTATTTTTTATGTGAGTTATGTGTTGTTATTGATGTGTTTTGTGTTTTTCTTTGCAACTTGTTTTATCGAATCCTCCATCATATTGCAAACTATACAACTGAATTCCTAATTAAAATCGAAGCTACATTTCTATGGTTTATTTTTTATGTGAGTTATGTGTTGTTATTGATGTGTTTTGTGTTTTTCTTTGCAGAATTTTTTTATCGTCGATACCGTTGTCCTTCTTTCGTTAAATCCATGTAAGAATTGTTTCATTTTGTTTTATGATTTGTGTGGTTTATATGTTATTGGTAACATTTTTTTCTTTTGTTTTATGATTTGGTTTATATGGTTTATTTTATGTTTTTATATGAGTTATATGTTGTTATTGATGTGATTTATGTTTTCCTTTGCAGAATTATTTTATCCTGTATACCGTTGGTCTTCATCCATAAAATCCATGTAAGAATTATTGCATTTTATTATGATTTGTGTAGTTACATTTGTTTTTCTTTGTGTTATATGTTGTATTTATGTGTTGTTTTTTTATCGAATTTTTTGATCGTCCATACCGAATGTTATTCCTAAACTTTCCAAGTAACAACTATTATATTTTTATTATTATTTGTGTGGGTTATATGTTGTTGTTGAAGAAAGTTTCGTTTCAAAATTTTCCTTCTTGTTCTTATATTTTATTCACAAGGGTTTTTCATCTCTCATTTTTTTGAAGTTATTTATGTTGTGTATGTGTGTTCTTTTTTATTTGTATTTTTACTTTGCCTAATTTTGTTTTACTTGTATATCTATATAAAAGGAAAACTCACCAAGATAATACACCTTTTTAGAGTATGATTATTGGTTGGGAATTTTATGGTTTTTTTTAATGTATTAACATATATTTATATATACATTAAATGAGTGATGACATGACATTCTTAGGGAACAAGATTGTTGTTTCTAAATTTTCTTATATATTGTATTTTTAAAAATGTTTAATATATTAAAGACTTTTATATCCCTATATGTAATTTATGTTTTCATAGAAGTATAAAGATTTTTGTACTTTTACATGCACATTGCAATTAGTGTTAGTTAACTATTCACTTTCTCCTCTTTATGTTAATTAACTTTTCATTTTCTCATATATAAGTTATGCTACAATCTAATGGGATCGATATCACTCTCATCAATGTTATAGAGAATGAAATCGTAACTGTTGGAGTGAATGA
The DNA here is from genome assembly GCA_036898165.1 of Silybum marianum. Classification (NCBI taxonomy): domain Eukaryota; kingdom Viridiplantae; phylum Streptophyta; class Magnoliopsida; order Asterales; family Asteraceae; genus Silybum; species Silybum marianum. The sequence continues at coordinate 16,134,080 of CM072533.1, forward strand.
AGATAGTAAAGATCCTATACACATGAAAAATGAAAAGGTTGAACATGCCAAATAATTCTATGTAATCGATTCCAAGTGGCATATGTATCAATGAAAATTTTACTCATTACAAGACAAATTCATAATTTATGAAATTGTTGAGATATGATTTAGTTTAATTAAAGTATAATTTAAATTGTATGTTATACAATAGTATTTAAACTATGGTTGTTATTAATAATTTTCATCATACATTTAATATACTTTATAGTTTATAACCCTATTAATTATGCCGGTTTTTATATATGCTAAATTGAGAATAATAATAATGTTCAACTACGCTCAATTTCATTGTTAAAAGATATTGTATACAACTTTACAACATGTTTATAAAAATAATCAGTTTAAATAATTTGTATATTTTTTTCAATATTAATTTTAGTTATTGCGCATTTTTCATTTTTTTTTAGTTTTTACATTTAGTCCAAATTAAAAAAACATCATTTTCTACGGTTACACTTCTTTGATCTTCTCCATCAAAAAAATTCTGCAACCCTTTGTTTTCTTTTTGGCTTTCAATGATTAAATGGCCAAGAAAGACCCATATTCAAAGCGGATTCTTCATATCTTTCATCCAAGCATCATCGACTCCCAGTATCGAATCTCAAATTTTGTATTGTAAGTTTTTTTTAAAAGTATTTACATGGTGAAAATGTATTCAAATGGGTTATTTAAAAGGAAAACCTACAACTGATGATGTGACACAATGTAAGAGTAACATTTGTGTAAAGAAATTTTCTCATTTTTTAAGTTTTTTAAATACTAAATAAGTTAAAGATTATTATACCCTAAATGAAAAATACCTATCTCGCTACAAAAAGACTTCTTTGGTAATTTTTACTTGCAATTTAATTAGTTTTAACTTTAAACTACATAACTTCCTAGAGTCATTCATTATATAGTTTTTTCATCTTTCCTCTATTAACTAAAGAAAAGTCTATAATAAATAATATGGTATTTTTCTTTTTCTTAATTATTTGTCTACATTTATGTATAAACCACCATGTCCTTTCAAATGTCAATTACCATTGAATTTACTTACTCTTTGGTTCTAATGCAATTAAATGAATAAGTTTAAAGGTTTTCATTAATTTTTCAAGGTGTCAAATTAATACTTTATTTCTCCATCTTGCATATAAAAGGAAATCATGATTGTTGACATCCATTGGAACATGTTAAATACTTACTGATATACAAGATGCTTGCACTTCATCCCACCAAGTCATTATTCATCTTTCTAAGGTTACTTGCTTTGTGATTGTTAACCTAATATATGTTAGAACAATTTTCTTCCGATATTTTGATTTTTTTGCTTACATAAGGAGTTTTGTAGGTTATCTTTGATTGTTCAAGGGTTTACTACTTATTTTATGGTCAACCCAAATATCCCATAGATCCCTTTTTGAAATTGATATTCTTACATAAAATGTAAGTTGAAGTTTTGGAGGAGACAATATTCTTTTGTAGAGAATTTTGATTTTTGAGTTGTATCAATACTAAATATTAATGTTTATCGTGTAAAATTTTTAGTTCCGAATTTGTAATTTTAAAATGTGACGTAACTTATGTAAGTTAGAAAATTAAGTATTAAAAATGTAAAATATGTTTTGTAATGATTATAAACCATCGCGCAATGCGCGAAGCCAAAGACTAGTATATACATAAAGCAGAAACCTTCAGAGGTCCACATGGCATCTCCACAAGAGTCCATGTGGCACCTCTATTCTATCTTTTTTTTCAATTTTTTGAATGTTGAATATGTTAAAAGATATTACTACCCTTATGAAGAAAATGTGTAATTCATTATTAATCCGGGTTTTTGGTAATTTTGTATGCCTAAATTAACCTACAACTCTTGATTTGTCTTCATTTACTTTCTCTTTATTCCTTTTATTAAATTTGTTTTCAAAGTTACAATAATAAAATATCTATCTATATTATATATATATTATATATATAAAGCAGAAACCTTCGGAGGTCCACGTGGCACCTCCACAAGAGTCCATGTGGCACCTCCATTCTATTTTTTTTTTAAATTTTTTTTGAATGTTGAATATGTTAAAAGACATTTCTACCCTTATGAAGAAAATGTGTAATTCATTATTAATCCGGGTTTTTGGCTATTTTGTATGACTAAATTTAACCTACAACTCTTGATTTGCTTTCATTTACTTTCTCTTTATTTTTTTTATGAATTTTGTTTTCAAAGTTACAGTAATAAAATATCTATCTATATGTATATAAAGCAGATACCTTGGGAGGTCCACGTGGCACCTCCACAAGAGTCCATGTGGCACCTCCACTCTATCTTTTTTTTTTCAATTTTTTGAATGTTGAATATGTTAAAGGACATTTCTACCATTATGAAAAAAATGTGTAATTCATTATTAATCCGGGTTTTTGGCAGCTTTGTATGCCTAAATTTAACCTACAACGATTGATTTGCCTTCATTTATTTTCACTTTATTTCTTTTATTAAATTTGTTTTCAAAGTTACAATAATAAAATATCTATTTATATGTATATAAAGTAGAAACCTTGGGAGGTCCACGTGGCACCTCCACAAGAGTCCATGTGGCACCCCCATTCTATTTTTTTTTCAATTTTTTGAATGTTGAATATGTTAAAAGACATTTCTACCCTTATTAAGAAAATGTGTAATTCATTATTAATCCGGGTTTTTGGTAATTTTGTATGCCTAAACTTAACCTACAACTCTTGATTTGTCTTCATTTACTTTCTCTTTATTCCTTTTATTAAATTTGTTTTCAAAGTTACAATAATAAAATATCTATCTATATTATATATATATATATATATATATATATATATATATAAAGCAAAAACCATCGGAGGTCCACGTGACACCTTCACAAGAGTTCATGTGGCACCTCCATTCTATCTTTTTTTTTTCAATTTTTTGAATGTTAAATATGTTAAAAGACATTTATACCCTTATGAAAAAAATGTGTAATTCATTATTAATCCGGGTTTTTGGCTATTTTGTATGCCTAAATTTAACCTACAACTCTTGATTTGCTTTCATTTACTTTCTCTTTATTTTTTTTATGAAATTTGTTTTCAAAGTTACAGTAATAAAATATCTATCTATATGTATATAAAGCAGATACCTTGGGAGGTCCACGTGGCACCTCCACAAGAGTCCATGTGGCACCACCATTCTATCTTTTTTTTTTCAATTTTTTGAATGTTGAATATGTTAAAGGACATTTTTACCATTATGAAAAAAATGTGTAATTCATTATTAATCCGGGTTTTTGGCAGCTTTGTATGCCTAAATTTAACCTACAACGATTGATTTGCCTTCATTTATTTTCACTTTATTTCTTTTATTAAATTTGTTTCCAAAGTTACAATAATAAAATATCTATTTATATGTATATAAAGCAGAAACCTTGGGAGGTCCATGTGGCACCTCCACAAGAGTCCATGTGGCACCCCCATTCTATTTTTTTTTCAATTTTTTGAATGTTGAATATGTTAAAAGACATTTCTACCTTTATGAAGAAAATGTGTAATTCATTATTAATCCGGGTTTTTTGTAATTTTGTATGCCTAAATTTAACCTACAACTCTTGATTTGTCTTCATTTACTTTCTCTTTATTCCTTTTATTAAATTTGTTTTCAAAGTTACAATAATAAAATATCTATCTATATTATATATATATATATACACACACACATATATATATATATATAAAGCAGAAACCTTCGGAGGTCCACGTGGCACCTCCACAAGAGTCCATGTGGCACCTCCATTCTATCTTTTTTTTTTCAATTTTTTGAATGTTAAATATGTTAAAAGACATTCCTACCCTTATGAAAAAAATGTGTAATTCATTATTAATCCAGGTTTTTGGCTATTTTGTATGCCTAAATTTAACCTACAACTCTTGATTTGTCTTCATTTACTTTCTCTTTATTTCTTTTATGAAATTTGTGTTCAAAGTTACAATAATAAAATATCTATATCTATATAAAAGCAAAACCTAAAGCTGCTTAGGTGGCATAATGAGAATGCTCTATTCAAATTTTCTATTTTCACATAATTTTGAATTTTTTTTAGTTAAAAAGCTTCATATTAAATAAGTTTAACTTTTTATTTAACCTCCATTTTTCTATTTTCTCATATTAATTGTCTTTTATTAAGTCATAAAAGTCATAGACCTTTCGATTTTTTATTCCGTTTTTTATCTCATCTATATATTGTATCTCATCTAACATTTTTTTTTCTTTTGTTTGATCAAATCCTCCATCATATTGCAACATATATAATTGAATTCCTAATTAAGATGAAGTTACATTTTTATGGTTTATTTTTTTATGTGAGCTATGTGTTGTTATTGATGTATGTTGTGTTTTTTCTTTGCCCATTTTTTTAACGCCGATATCATTGTTCCTCCTTCATAAAATCCGTGTAAGAGTTGTTGTATTTTAGTTTATGATTTATGTGGTTTATATGTTATTGATAACATTTTTTTTTCTTTTGTTTTATTGAGTCCTCATCATATTACATATTATATAATCAAATTTCTAATTAAGATGAAAACTACATTTTTTATGGTTTATTTTATGTTGTTATGTGTGTTATGTGTTGTTATTATTGATGTATTATGTGTTTTTTACAGAATTATTTTATCATGGATACCGTTGTTTTTCATCCATAAAATCCATTTAAAAATTATTGCGTTTTATTTTATGATTTGTGTGGTTTATATGTTGTTGACGAGTTACTTTTTACTCCATGTTATTATATTTTGTTAATTATTGTACATTTGTTTTTGTTTGTATTATATGTTGTATTTATGTGTTGTTTTTTCGTAGAATTTTTTGATTGTCCATACCGAATGCTATTCTTAAACTTTTCCAAGTAACAACTATTACTTTTTTTTGTCGGTTATATGTTGTTGTTGATGAAAGTTTCATTCCAAAAATTTCTTCCCCGTTCTTATATTTTATAGACCAAGATTTTTCATTAATATATAAATTATTTTGGTTTCATTTTTTTATTTAAATTGAAATCAAACTATATATAACCAGAATCGAATACCATTTTTCATTTAACATGAAAAGATTAAAACCACTTTTTAAGAATTATTTTTACTGAGAAACAATTTCAAGTAGATCGAAAAAAACTCAAACAAAAGAAACAAAAAATTATTCAATCGGACTTGCCTATAGTCGAACTGGTCACAATATTGACGACTACTATTACCATTCATGCAATCGTGTTTTGGGAAGGAAAGGTGTTTAAAAGAGGTTTTTGGCCAAATTTACAAAAGAGTACATTACATCAAATATAAGCAAATTATCAAAATGTCTCGCAATTATATAAAATTTGGTAACAACACCACATTTGCATTGTGAATCTAAATATTTAATTATTTTAAGCCAATTAGAAAGTTTGATGATGTAAAATTGAATTAATTATATGCATAAAAAAAATAACTGATGATATAATGAGTCAACTTCATATCACTGTAACTTCGATTTATATCAATTTAAAATCTAATATGTGATCATTAACCCTCTTAACTTGAATATTTTAAAAAAATCATTGCTTTCGGGCAACGCGCGGTACCGAACACTAGTTGAATAATAATTTATATGATAGTTAATAAAGTTTATAAATAATTACTATTTGTTATTAGTATCTATTGTATAATTAAAATTAATTAATAATGTGTAATTAAAAAAAATTATAATTAATTTTAATTTCTATAAATTAATGTTTACGAATAATTAATATTTATTTATAATTAATAATTATTAATAATTAATATTTATTAATAATTAATATTTATCAATAATTAATATTTAATTATAATTAATAATAATAGTAAATAAATAAACAATATTAATCAGAGATATAATTGAAAAAAGTGTCAAAAAACTTCTCATAAGTTACTCCAAGTAGCTTATCGATAAACTAGCTTATAAACGTATAAGGTAACTTATATGTATCCAAACGATTACTGAAAATATAAGCTAGCTTATAAGTCAGCTTATAAGCTAGCTTATTTTTGCCAAACAATACCTTAGAACTCTTCAAAAACTTCATAATAGTAGTTTTTATAAGAACCTCTTTTTTTTTTGTAGGTGCCATTAAATAAGTAATATTAATATATATTATATAAAGTGAAGAAAATAAAATAAAATGTCACTTCTCACAAGAATCATGATAATAACCAAAGTTATTGTTCAATCAGTTATGCTACATTAGGTTTTTATAACAACCTCTCCACAATGGTAGTTTTTATATAAAACAGTGCATTTTTTGTTTATTAGAACTTTGCATTAGAGATGCTCTTAGACTTATAATAAAACCGTTTTTTTATAAAAAGTTTAAAACCTTTTATTGTTTTGTTGGACAAGAGACACTATTAAATGAAAGACTTTTGTCGACGGATGTTTTCAAAGAGTGATTACTCATAAAATCGTTATAAATTAGTAGCAGATTAGTTAAGAATTCTCTGAGTGATCATTGATATTTTCTCGAAAACCATCACCGAAACATTGGTATTTTCTGGGTGATTCGAGGGTAATTTTTAAATATAAAAGTGAGTTTCGGAAAAGAAAGGAGAAAGGACTTTTGAAGCTTGGTGACTAGGGTTGGAAGCTAAATTCAGTCATTATTTTATAGTGTGGTAAAATCATGTCTTACTGATCTTAAAAAAAACAAAGTATTTGAAACCCTAAAAAGTAAGAGGCGAATTGCAAACTCGACTTGTACCATGATGATTGCAAGATTGGAGAATTGATAACATCTAAGATCAACACGAAGATGCAATATTGATTCGGATAGACCTGACCGACCCATTCATATTTTTTCACATAGATATAATTAGATGAACTTTACAATTAATAGTTTTCTATGAAACCTATATATGTTGTACGCATTATCCAAATTATTAATTTTTTTAGAGTTTCCTGAAACCAATTTCTATGTTAACAATCCTAAAAGGATAAGATAATGTATGTATTAAATCTTATTTAAAGTTCAAAAGTAAATAGTGTATTCTCAATTATTATAAGATGGATATGGACAATTTAATCATCAACCCGCAAAAAAAGGTTTGGTTTTGGCATATTAGTTCTGTCGATTGGCCGATCCATTTCTAATAATCACCTCCATTTTATTATATTATAGACTAGCTCCTTCATAAACTTTTTGCAAAGCATACAAGGAAATTAAGTTGATAGATACCTAGACTATGCCATGAACTTGCCATAAGATATCTAAGAAAACTAGACGAAACCGAGAATGTGATCATGACAGCACATTGAAAGAAAGCGGCTCGCGGCTTTGTGAAGAGAATGTCGATAACATGTAGGGCCACGTTTAGGGAAAACCGCAAAAAATGAAAAAGTAAGGATCGAATACCATGATGACCATTCATGTGCATACAAGTAATTTATAAGCAATTTGGCTGGTATTTATAAGTAATTTCGTTGATATGCATATGTGTGTAACGTAAATACGTGCATAAAGATCAAGAAACAACTTCAATTATTTGTATACAAATATACATGTTATTTAGATAAATAGTTAGCAGAGTGTTCATAATTTTCCCCTTTTTTTGTTTTAGCCTAAATCCCTCATAACATGTATATGTTAGTTTTTACCAGGATTGTGACCTGTGACAAAATATTACATGTGTATATGTTTAGAAAGTATTTAGTAATCATATTATATATACATTATAGGATGTTAAGCTAAAATCTAATAACGAATACTACCAAAAATATAATCATAATTAATTGGCAAATTTCTTTTTTCTTTTACTTTTGTTAACACAATTACTTCAAAAAAAATTAATCGTTAAGAAGCTGTGACCATAACCAACACAAATATCAACTTCCTATTTAGATTCTACAAGCTCATAATTATGCATTGATGAGAATCATGGGTGTCTTTTTGATATTTAGAATTTCAGATTTCTAAATAAGTGCAGTGCACACAGCACCGAAAGGACCTTTGGCGAGTTATGAACTCTTGATCAACCTTTAACAATGTTGGGTGAACTAGCTACTAGGTGCCGTTAGGCCGAAGACCCTTTAGTCTTTTAGCAAGAATTTTGTGTGTTTTTATGTAAAGTTATGTTTATTCCTCCTGTAAAAAAATGTTTTGATTTATATGTACATAAAAACCTCCAGAAATGGCTATATTTATTTACATTCAATGAATTCAATATTTATTTGTATCATACAAAAACTCTATTATGGGTTGCTAGAGTCCCACGTTGGTTTAATTAGACTTGAACTAATTACTCTCTCTCTCTCTCTCTCTCTATATATATATATATATATATATATAAATATGTTACAACCTCTTTCTCAATCTTCTCAAGGGCTCTCTTGATTTGAAGAGTAATTTGATACAGTTCCACATATTCTCATATATGTATGGTATTGGAGAGTCAAGGTTTGCATGTCTAATGAACCCGACTGATACGATCTATTTCGAGATGATCAGTCTCCACAGAAAATAACAGAAAAAAGAAGAGGGAATTTGAGGCCAATTTTCTGATATTTCATTTCCAAAGGAGACGTACAGTGTTTAAAGCAACATGAAGGAAAGCAAAAACTAAGTAAACATAATGCTACCACTAGCCCTACGAAATAGGAAAAACATGCAGATAATTAGCTGAAGTTAAACAACATCCCATGACTTCTTCAACCCCTTCTAGCTTTGTTTAACCGTCATTAAGACCGGGTCTTCAAAACCCCGTTTATTGTTTAACCCGACCCTTCTAGTCACGGTAACGGGCGGGTCGGACAATTGTTCTCTTAGGCCTGGCTATTGGTGGTCCAGCTTCCCCCATCTCCTCTAATGATATGGGACTTGTATCACTGACACTGTGGCTAGCCCCCTCTCGACACTTGGGGACTATCTGTGTAGGTTGGGGGGGGGGGGGGGAATGTTGAAGTCCGACATTAGTTAAACTTAGACCACTTATTTTTAAAGACTCTTTTGGACATTAATGTAGGCTTCCACGCACATGTTCTTACACAGCAGCATATTTCAGTTCATTTTATTTGAAGCATCTACTTCAATCAGAGGATTTATAGATTTAATCAAAAGCATCCGATTAGATTTGAAATCTATGAAGAATTAGGTCTTCTAGTGTTTTTTCCTTTCATTACGAATGAACTTTTCGGTTCGTTTTGCCTAGTACAAAACCATCTCTACCATTTTCTTTGTATAAAGCAGCTCTCTTACAAATAATTTAAAAATTAAGATGTTAATTAAGTTAAAGTTTGAAAACAATCAAAGAAAGCATCAGCTAATAGCATCCATCAAGCCAAACACTTTTTAAGTTATCTTTTGTAAACATTTTCCTCGATTGGTATAAAAAGAAATTGATTTCAACCCATAAGATTTAGGTTATATAAACCTACAAAAAGGCTGGCTTGATAAGTCCAACTCCAACATTACATAGAACAAATTAACTAGCTGATTCCTGATGTAAAATTTGGAGTTTAATTAATTCCCAGAAAATTTGCTGAAATACTCAAAGGTAAACTACAGTAATAGCAACTCCGCACGATTAGGCATTGTTACTGGTGCCAACTGGACCTGTGCCTGAGACCTAGCTTCCGTCACCTGTGATGTTTGGGTGGCAATAGGGGTTCGACTCGAAAGGTGATATTCATAAGTATCAATCACCATCTTCTTCAGCGCAACACCATTTACGCTGAAATATAATACCAGTTCAAGGTCGTTGTTCCGCCCATAGTAGCCACGTATCTCCACAACCTCAAGGTGTTGATGGGGATGCTCAACAAAATACATTATTCTCTTTGTTCTCTTTATAGTTGCCATCCACATCATCTACATGCAACAACATTGTCAAAAAAAAAGGTTGTTAATTATTTGCTAACAAAATTCCAAAAAGAACACCCAAAGTTCAATTAATACACATACCAAACCGAAAATAACACAAGAAACAACAAGAACTCACTACTAAACAAGAAAGTTTCCGACGGACCAAATATGGAATGACATCTGTAGCCTGCCTACGGTTTATGAGGGTGTGCCACACGGGTCAAAGCACTATAGAAAGCGGAGCATTTTCTGGGAGTTGCCGTATTGGCGCACTTTGTTAATACGACACAACCTGTATGTAATGCATATTGAGAAAAATGTGTTTGATAATCTGTTTCACACGATAATGGACATACCCAAATCAAAGGACAACATAAAAGCAAGGAAAGACATAGAAGAATACTGCAACCGACCGGAGTTGCATATCAGGGAGGAACGAAATAAAATCTTTAAACCGAAAGCTTCATACACATTGAACAAAGAGCAAGTAAGAAAAGTGTGTGTTTGGTTGAAGAAGTTGAAATTTCCAGACGGCTATGCTTCGAACATAGGGTCATTAGTAAACCTTGAGGATGGTAGTTTCTATGGCTTCAAGAGTCATGATTGTCACGTGTTCATGCAAAGACTGCTCCCTATTTCCATTAAAGGGATGGTACCGCCCCAGATATGGGATGCTATTTCTGAGCTGTGCATATTCTTTCGTGCAATATGCTCAAAGGTGTTACATATTGACGACTTGCTGCATTTGCAAACTAGTATAATTGAAACTATCTGCAAGTTGGAAAAAATCTTTCCACCGGGGTTCTTTGATTCCATGGAACACCTTGTGGTACATCTGGCACGTGAAGTGCTAGTTGGGGGTCCGGTTCATTACAGATGGATGTATCTCTACGAGAGACGTCTAGGGTCCTTGAAAAGAACAGTGAGAAACAGAGCAAGGGTGGAAGGGTCGATTGTGGAGGCATATTTGGTTAAGGAGCTATCTACCTATTGCGCATTATATTTTGATAAAACGGTAGAGACACGGCTGAATCGTGAACCTCGGAATTTCTCCCCCGAATGTGAATCTTCCAACGACCAACGGTTAAGCATATTTAAAACTGCATGTCGTCCATTATACGATAAGGCCGGAAGACATTGTCAACTAGAAGATGAAGATATACATAAGGCTCACACATACATATTGCTTAATTGTGAGGAAGTCTCTCCTTTCGTAAAAATGTTCACTAATATGGTTACGGAGAAAGAGCCTCATCTCGATGAAGCGGGGATCGAGCGACGTAGGAATGAACAATTTTCTAACTGGTTTGAGAGCTACGTAAGTGTATACATATTATTTGTTATTTTAGGTTATTCGTCCATTTTCAATGTTTTTCTGATTATTTGTCATGTATAGGTTATGTCTTCTATCGACCCCACTACCAATCGTCTAAAAGTGTTGGCAGCTAGACCGCTACGTTATGTTTGGAGATATCAGGGTTTTTTTGCAAATGGTTACAAGTTTCACACGCAAAGTCATGGCATCGGTCGCACAACACATAACAGTGGAGTATGCGTGAGAGGCTCCTGTTACTCAGATTCTGAGTCTGACTACTATGGATTGTTGGATGAAGTCCTAGGGATAGAGTATCATGGATTTCCACTCGGTCTTTGTGTTGTTCCACTATTCAAATGCACATGGTTTGATACAATTAACGGCGTCCGAGTTGATCCAAAACATAATATCGTTGACGCCAAACCAAGATCAAGACTTCGTTCAAACGACCCGTTTATCCTAGCATCACAAGCTGAACAAGTCTATTATGTACCATATCCATCAAACTCGTTAAAAGATTGGTGGTCTGTTGTGAAAACAAAGCCAAGAGGGGTCTATGAGTTAGCATCCGAAGTACCACTCAACGAGAATGTGGATGAGGAACAATTTTTCCAAGAAAATGATAGAGTAACATCCATAGGTAGAAATGAAGATGTTGATGAACCTATTTGTCTCGTTACAGAGGAAGAAGGCATGGAAGTTTCCAATGATCGTCGGGACAACTTGCATGTTGACGAGAGTAGTGACGAGGAAGAAGAATTTCAAGACTCTGATAGTGGCTCAGACGAAGAAGAACCCTACTCTTCTGATCACTCCTCAGATGATTAGTTATTGTTCTATGTATTTTATTGTTCTATGTATTCTAACTTTGTTTACTTGCATTATTGTTCTATGTTTACTTATCATATTTGTTCTATGTTTGCTTGTCATATTTGCATGCATGTTTAGTTGTTTACTTTCATTATTGTTCTATGTATTCTGACTTTGTGTTGTAGACTTGCTACAACGTCGCGCATATGAAAATACGGAGGTAGGGGGGCAGTAATAGTAATCGACGATGTAAAGAGGACACTCCTTCCCTGAATCCTTCTCCGAGACCTTCTCCGGGACCTTCTCCGGGACTTTCTTTAAGAGCTTCTCCGAGACCTTCTCCGGGACTTTCTTCGGGAGCTTCTCCTCAGGGAGTTCCTACTCAGCTAGCCTCTAGTAGTTCTTCCGCGCAAGCTATTCCGCAAAATTCCGAACAAAACCCCGAGTAAAACCGCGTAACTCTTCGTGACGTCGTTGTTCTTCAACAGGCTACGGTGCAAAGGACTTGGCTTTCGACCTCCGGCAACGAGTAAGTGTCGTATTAAAAAATGATAAGCTTAACTATTTTGGGGTATGGATACTAATTCAAGTCAATATGTAGCTTTGACAGCGAAAAGACCACTCGTCACATTAGCGAGATTAACCGGTCAATGATTAGACAACCATGGTGCAATTGGACAGCAATCCCGAAGGCGGTTAGGATCCGAATGTGGGAGCGATTTCAGGTTTGTAAGATATATTTAACTTATTATAGTTTCGAACTTATCATATTTAACTTATTATAGTTTCAAACTTATCATATTTAACTTATTAAAAATCAACTAACACTTTATGTACAGACTTTTTATCATTGGGATTCGACTTTTGACCACAAGATGTTGAAGATTTGGGAAACCAAATCTGCGAAAAATTACAATGATGGCCTTAGTTCAGCAAGGACAAGCACATGCATAAAGGTCGTTAAAGCTGGTCTTCCTTATGACGAAAAAGACATCAATCGAGATTTGGCTTTATTGAAGGACTTCCATCCTAGTTGGCTCGATAAGAAAGTCTGGACTGCTATGATCGACATTTGGAATAACCCCCAATGGAAGGCCAAATCTAAGACGAATAGTAATAACCGATCAATATGTAGCTTTGACAGCGAAAAGACCACTCGTCACATTAGCGAGATTAACCGGTCAATGATTAGCCAACCATGGTGCAATTGGACAGCAATCCCGAAGGCGGTTAGGATCCGAATGTGGGAGCGATTTCAGGTTTGTAAGATATATTTAACTTATTATAGTTTCGAACTTATCATATTTAACTTATTATAGTTTCAAACTTATCATATTTAACTTATTAAAAATCAACTAACACTTTATGTACAGACTTTTTATCATTGGGATTCGACTTTTGACCACAAGATGTTGAAGATTTGGGAAACCAAATCTGCGAAAATAGTAGTAATAGTAATCGACGATGTAAAGAGGACACTCCTTCCCTGAATCCTTCTCCGAGACCTTCTCCGGGACCTTCTCCGGGACTTTCTTTAGGAGCTTCTCCGAGACCTTCTCCGGGACTTTCTTCGGGAGCTTCTCCTCAGGGAGTTCCTACTCAGCTAGCCTCTAGTAGTTCTTCCGCGCAAGCTATTCCGCAAAATTCCGAACAAAACCCCGAGTAAAACCGCGTAACTCTTCGTGACGTCGTTGTTCTTCAACAGGCTACGGTGCAAAGGACTTGGCTTTCGACCTCCGGCAACGAGTAAGTGTCGTATTAAAAAATGATAAGCTTAACTATTTTGGGGTATGGATACTAATTCAAGTCAATATGTAGCTTTGACAGCGAAAAGACCACTCGTCACATTAGCGAGATTAACCGGTCAATGATTAGACAACCATGGTGCAATTGGACAAAGAATCCCGAAGGCGGTTAGGATCCGAATGTGGGAGCGATTTCGAGGTTTGTAAGATATATTTAACTTATTATAGTTTCGAACTTATCATATTTAACTTATTATAGTTTCAAACTTATCATATTTAACTTATTAAAAATCAACTAACACTTTATGTACGTACTTTTTATCATTGGGATTCGACTTTTGACCACAAGATGTTGAAGATTTGGGAAACCAAATCGCGAAAAATTACAATGATGGCCTTAGTTCAGCAAGGACAAGCGCATGCATAAAGGTCGTTAAAGCTGGTCTTCCTTATGACGAAAAAGACATCAATCGAGATTTGGCTTTATTGAAGGACTTCCATCCTAGTTGGCTCGATAAGAAAGTCTGGACTGCTATGATCGACATTTGGAATAACCCCCAATGGAAGGCCAAATCTAAGACGAATAGTAATAACCGATCAATATGTAGCTTTGACAGCGAAAAGACCACTCGTCACATTAGCGAGATTAACCGGTCAATGATTAGCCAACCATGGTGCAATTGGACAGCAATCCCGAAGGCGGTTAGGATCCGAATGTGGGAGCGATTTCAGGTTTGTAAGATATATTTAACTTATTATAGTTTCGAACTTATCATATTTAACTTATTATAGTTTCAAACTTATCATATTTAACTTATTAAAAATCAACTAACACTTTATGTACAGACTTTTTATCATTGGGATTCGACTTTTGACCACAAGATGTTGAAGATTTGGGAAACCAAATCTGCGAAAATAGTAGTAATAGTAATCGACGATGTAAAGAGGACACTCCTTCCCTGAATCCTTCTCCGAGACCTTCTCCGGGACCTTCTCCGGGACTTTCTTTAGGAGCTTCTCCGAGACCTTCTCCGGGACTTTCTTCGGGAGCTTCTCCTCAGGGAGTTCCTACTCAGCTAGCCTCTAGTAGTTCTTCCGCGCAAGCTATTCCGCAAAATTCCGAACAAAACCCCGAGTAAAACCGCGTAACTCTTCGTGACGTCGTTGTTCTTCAACAGGCTACGGTGCAAAGGACTTGGCTTTCGACCTCCGGCAACGAGTAAGTGTCGTATTAAAAAATGATAAGCTTAACTATTTTGGGGTATGGATACTAATTCAAGTCAATATGTAGCTTTGACAGCGAAAAGACCACTCGTCACATTAGCGAGATTAACCGGTCAATGATTAGACAACCATGGTGCAATTGGACAGCAATCCCGAAGGCGGTTAGGATCCGAATGTGGGAGCGATTTCAGGTTTGTAAGATATATTTAACTTATTATAGTTTCGAACTTATCATATTTAACTTATTATAGTTTCAAACTTATCATATTTAACTTATTAAAAATCAACTAACACTTTATGTACAGACTTTTTATCATTGGGATTCGACTTTTGACCACAAGATGTTGAAGATTTGGGAAACCAAATCTGCGAAAAATTACAATGATGGCCTTAGTTCAGCAAGGACAAGCGCATGCATAAAGGTCGTTAAAGCTGGTCTTCCTTATGACGAAAAAGACATCAATCGAGATTTGGCTTTATTGAAGGACTTCCATCCTAGTTGGCTCGATAAGAAAGTCTGGACTGCTATGATCGACATTTGGAATAACCCCCAATGGAAGGCCAAATCTAAGACGAATAGTAATAACCGGATGAGCGAGATTGATGGTGAAATATCAAAACACACCTCCGGGTCCGTCTCGTTCAGTCTCACCGGTGCTCGATTGGTAGGTCCTTAACATCGATTACTTTAGTAGCTTGATTTTTAGTATGTTATAATTAAACACATGTTTGTATGATTCTTTGTCTTTGTAGGCGAAGGTAAATCATGGAGTGCCGGTCACCGGAGTGGAGCTGTTTTCTCATACGCATAGAAAGAGGTCGGCTGGCGACTCATCTTCTGGGAGCGGGTCACTAGGAGATTTTGTGACTTCACGGTCCAGCCATGTTGTGGTAAGTCTTTGATACCTATAACTTAATAATTGT
Organism: Silybum marianum; assembly: GCA_036898165.1. Lineage (NCBI taxonomy): Eukaryota > Viridiplantae > Streptophyta > Magnoliopsida > Asterales > Asteraceae > Silybum > Silybum marianum. The sequence goes on from CM072533.1 coordinate 16,149,988, forward strand.
TCACATGTAGTTTGCATGTTATGCTACCGTTACGATTGTTTTAGTTTAAATGTTGATATATATATATATATAAACACATATGTGCATAGTTTGGGTTTCCATTTGTTGGGCAAACATTAGGATTATTTAGTTTAAATGTTGGTATATATGCATTTCTCTGTCTAGTTTGGGTTGCCATTATTTTGGAAACGTCTCATTTATAGTCGTTATGCTATTAAAATTGACTTGTATTTAAACCACATAGTACCTATCAATCCGCTGCTATCGAGAAGTATGATGATGATGTCAGTTCCCATCCTATAATAGATGTAGATCTATGGGAAGAGGCGGCCGGAGGAATCAAGAAGAACCGAATATATGGCTTTGGGAACGTCCCGGATCCCAATTTGGTCTTCACCGGGGCACCGTCATCTGGATCTCAAGGTGTTGGATCTTCGCAGGTGTGTACCTTCTTTTCATTTCCTTTGATGTTTATCTATTTCGTATATAACTCTTTTAAAATATTCTAACTTTTTTTTTGTAGATTGAATCATTACAGAAGGAGGTGGATGAGATGCGTCAATCAGAAGAGCATCGCAAGAAGGAGCATCAGGAAATTGTCAAAGCAGAAGAGGAACGCAAGAAACGACACGAGGAAATGATGATGGTGTTTAACAGGTTTACCCAAAGTCAGCAGTTTGACTCTCCCGTTTGATCTTTAGTTGGTCGTTTGGGTTCTTAACACTTAACAATCGTAGGTCGTTTGGGTTCTTAACACTTAACAATCGTAGATCTTTTGGGTTCATAACACTTAACAATCGTAGGTCGTATATATATATATATATGTTATTAAGACTTGAACAATCGTAGGTCTTTTGGGTTCTTAATACTTAACAACCGTAGATCGTGTATGTTAAAACATTCGGATTTATGTATGTGTGCCCGAACAATTGTTGATGGGCTTTAATGAATGCGTATGTTTTGATTTCGTGTTTTTATCGTTATTTTAAGCATTTACAGAATTTTAATATATTTGTATATTTTTAATTAATTGGTCAGGTCATTTCCGACGGATTCCCGACGGATATTCCGTCGGAATTATATCCCCAAAACAAATGGAAAAATAAATTGATAATACAAATCCGTCGGAAATCCGTCGGAAACTTCCGTTTCTGACGGAATATTTAAATAAAAAAACAGTTTAAATTATTAACCGTCGGAAATCCGTCGGAAACTTCCGTTTCTGACGGAATATTTAAATAAAAAAACAGTTTAAATTATTAACCGTCGGAAACCCGTCGGAAACTTCCGACGTATTTCTGACGGATTTCCGACGAAATATTTAAATAAAAAACAATTTAAATTATTAGCCGTCGGAAACTTCCGACGGATTTCCGACGGGTAATAATTTAAATTGTTTTTTATTTAAATATTCCGTCAGAAATCCGTCGGAAGTTTCCGACAGATTTCTGACGGATTTTTTAATTAAGAAAAATATCTTCTTATTATTAATTATGTGATTAATTTGTTAAAAATGGGGAATATGGTTTCCGACGGCTTTCCGACGGTCAAATCCGTCGGAATCCATCGGAAACGTGATTTTCTGGCGAGGGTTGTTCTGACGGCCAAATCCGTCGGAAACCATGTTTTTCCGACGGATTTGGCCGCCAGAACTGGCCATTTGTTTAGTAGTGACTAGAACCAAAATAGAAAAAGGATAGCGTGGCGTAAATAAGGCCATGAACTTTTAGGGAAAAACGGGGATAAAAGTTATAAGATATATGCCTATTTTGTCCGAAGATTTGAAGTTTAACAATCTTTGATTATATTGTTTTCTCTTTTAGGTTGCTTTGTGCTAACAAACTAATTCGCACCACAATTGATGAAGGTTAATGTGTTCTTTCCATATGAGAACTTTCCACACGGAATAACCAATTTCACCAAATAAAATTACTAAAATTAGATAGTAAACGGACTTATTTGCGGTGTATATATATATATATATATATAAGATCAGACATTACATCAACATTTAGAGATATATGATTAACTCTAGTACTGTCAGCAAGTACCTGAATCACAAATTTCTGCAAATTCGGGCAAGCTCTTGCTAACCAAGGTCCAAAGCTTTTTGATGCCCTGGGCGAAACATTAAAACATGCCCCAGTCGAAAAAACATAAAATATTATAGAATTTGTAACAATGTTCAAACATTGTTTGTCCATATCCAATCATCTACAAGATTTCTTTCAACAAAATGATATAAAACTTTGTGTAAAATGTATCCTAACGAAGCATTACATCATTTTTTTTACACAAATAGAATATTAAAAATAAATTTCATATTTTTAACTTATATATCCTTTTAATAATATCCTTACTTTTATTAGTCTTTTTATAAATTATGTAAACAAATTTCTGTTAAAATAACTTTATAACACATTTGAACAAACAATATACTGATAATTAAATTTCTACTAAATGTTATTCAAATTTCATCTTCGGTTATGTTTTGGTTTTTGTTTTTTTGAATCGTAATATATACATATTTGACAAAATGATACACGTGACACAAATAATAAGTTTTCAAGTATTATTAATAAATATTTGTTGTTATAAAAACAAGAGAAATTAAAATGTGTTATAAAAATTAATCGGAGAAAAAATAAAAATGGGGAATAAGAAGCAAAATATTAAAATCTGATTCGGGAGGAAAATATTAAAATCTGATTCGGGAGAAAAATAAACAAAATCAGTTCTAGCTTGCTTACTGGTAAAGGCGTTCAAACCATATAATAGGTCTTGGGTTCGAATCTCCCTAGTACCAATTTCATTCAATTTTTAAAAACAATATAAGTACTAGTGGGCTATTTGGTGCCCCTTGGGCTTGGGTTGCTCTGGGCGGCCGCCCGGGCTGCCCACCCATAGGGCCGGCCCTGAAGTGAACTCAAGCAAACTATTGTCTTTCCATGCTCCAATGCTCAATATCAATTGCTTCACACATGGAAGCTCAGGTAATGACAAAACATGCATATTTTGCTGCAAAAATTTGAAAGCAGTCAGAAAATATATATATGATTACGGAGAAACAAAACAACTTTTGGAAAGTAAACAAACCTTTGGGTAGTAGATGGTGAGTTCTAGAACTTGTAGATAGAGACTACAGCTAGATATCTGTTTAAATAAAGTATCATCATTCCATATCGATCCTTCCCCAATAGATATCTTTTTAAGCTCTGGGACTTTATTGAGCTTTAAGTCAATTGCTAAACCATAGTAAAAGAAACACACAAGCTTTGAATCACATATCTCGATGGATTCAAGAGAAGGACAGTGTGTTATCTGAAGATCGATTAGTTTAAGCTGTTGTCCACTGATCTTAATGTTCAGCAACTGCTCTGACTCATGAATGGAAAGACGTTCAAGAACTAAACAACTCAAGAGAATTTTGATTATGGCTTCATCATCGACGTTGACACACTTAAAGTCGAGAACTTTAAGAAACTTTGTCTCCATATCCTTAGTGGATGGTACGCGGGGAACACTGGAATTATAAGATTGCCTTTTCAATGAGGACCTTAATATTCTATCTAAGATCTTTATGGGAAAAACAAAGTTTAGCGCAGGATCACTACGCATCTCGCTTTTATCCATTAAGTCCAATTCTAGCTTTTGGACATTCTTTGCTAAGGCAAACTCTATCCATTTACCTATAGCACCCTTACAGGACTTGTCTAAATCAAAACATATTTTGAACTCTTCAATCATTGGACTCCTATGTTGTCTAATCACTCGGTTAACCCGATTGATGTACTTGTTCCTCTCTAAAAGACGCAATTTGGGCTTTGCTACTAAATTTCTATCCATTTTTTTATTGTCCTCACAGTCTAAACAAACAGTTTGGCACCACATGTACCTCCATCTTCTTGAAAGCTGGCTAGTGACGGCTGCATTCTTAATAGGCAAACAGGAGAGGATGGAAACAAGAATTTCATCCGGCAACCGGCTCAGAAAATCATCAGAGTTTAAATCATGATGATCACCCTTTATAAATACACGAGAAATATACATCAGTTTTAACTTTAAACACAACAAAAATCCTCATATACACACACCAGTTATATTCACGATTCAGTTTAGCCAGTTGGATTCCTTAATCAATACCCATTAATGATAAACAAATAGCGAGCTATTTACAATAGTTAAGCTCAGATTGGCATAATTGAGCAAGAAAGTGTGAACTGATTGGACCACCCTAGACAAAGATTCAATTTACGAAACACAAATAATGCAAAATATATCAACTTAAAAAGTATTTGCACAGTACTGAAAGAAAAAAATAGCACAAATAAATTAAATAGTTGCAAAGGTTTTGAAGAAATCACCACGTTTTGCGCTAGCCGCATCCTTTTCCTCATCTTACAACTGAAAATGAAATGAAAAGATGAAAAACGACTGTGAAGGAAAAAAATGTCTCAAGTTGGAAAAGATTGGGAAGCAAAACAAAAAAAATGTCTCTGTTGAAAAAGATTGGGAAATTTTGATTTTTGTTGACGAATGGTGTTGTTGGTGATTATAAGGATAAGAATCACATGTCCCAGGTGTCAAAAGTATTAATAATATATTCATGTAGATATTTTACACCTAACATTGATTCAGAATTGGTTAGAGATAGAATCAAAATTCAAAATCTTTATAAAAAGTCATTTTCAACATTAGTACCTTTTCTATCTAGGAGGTTACAAAATTTAATTAATACATTATTAAAATATTATATATATGTATATATATTTAATTAAATGTTATTTATGTAAATAAACATTTAATTTTAAAATTGGTTACATTTGAAAATAGAATAAAAAAATCTCTCTCTTACTGTAACCATTTTTAGAAATTAATTAATTAAATTTGAAAATTTTCACACTATTTTTCCTACCTTTGGTGATTTTAGTACTGTCATCAATTTAATATAGTTTTGAATTATTTGAGATAGATCAATTGAGTGATAACATATGATATGGAGAGATTTAGTTAAGATTTATACGGATTTTGTTAGTTTGATTAATTTCATGGGATTACCGTTAAGTGGATGTTTGGTTTGTATATGAAATAGAGTTGAATTCCTCACATTTCACCTTTAATAAATTTTATTCCATCTTATTTTGTTATAAGGACAAAACTATCCATAGTGATATATATATATATGTATATATATACACTCTTGATTTACTATCACATATTATATTATATAATATATATCATATATTATATATAATATTATATATAATATGTTATCCATAATTTACTCATGCTTTTTATATAATGGATATAATATAATATATAGTACACTATTTACATGTGTGTGTATTTATAGAATATACCCGTAACTTTTTCTTGATTTAATAATTTACATTTTTTTACAGTAAATAATCATACAGACTAGCGTCTCGCTAGTCTTATAAAAGCGCCATTCTAAAAAAAATCATTTAACAAATTAGTTGATAAAATAGATGACTGGTCTGATAGTTAACAAAAACTAGCTGATAAACTAATTGAAAAATGTAAAACGATAAAATGACATTTTAAACAATTAGTAAATTTTAACATTTCATAATGTATTTAGAATAAATCACTACTAACATATATGTTAAATCATTAATATAAAGCAAATGATAAAGAAAATTAAATAGTAGAATATGTTAATTATTAAGATTTTAATTTGATTTATTATATATAATATTATAAATTTTTCATTTTTATAACAAAATACGAATTTGAAAAAGCTATATACATTAAATGATGTTTTTAAATAACAATTAAATAATGAGTAAAAATATAGTTGGTTAACATTGCATCTCCAACATGTTTATTAAAATAGAAAAAGAAAATTGATATTTAGCAATTTTTATTGCTGCAACAACTATTCATTATCAATTTTAAAATAGAAAAAATAGCAGAGAGATTGTAAAAATATTTTATTTAGAGAAAATCTCTAAAACTATAAAAAATATGGTGATATAATATTTTAATTATCTCTAATCAATTAAACTTATTGAAGTTAAATGCATAAGAGAGATAAATAATATTTTTATTAAATGTATTAATTAAATATTTTATTAATATAGTTAAAGCATCTTTAAAAGATTCTCTATAATTTCTCCAAAATGGAGAACCATAAGTTGATATCTATAAAAAAAATTACATTAATCTCCAACAAATTCCACATTAGAATCCAACATTGATTAAACTATTAAAATATTTCATTTCTCAATTAAAATATTTTTTTTTTCTAAATAATTATTTTCAAAGTTTTTTTATTGGTAGAAATACATTAAAAAAAACTAATTCAATCACATAGTAATCATTTTTATGGTATTTCCATATTTGGAGAAAAGCTTATTATCTATATACTTTTTTCATTTTGGAAAAACTTTTATGAAATATTTTGAGCTCAATTTTAGCTCAAAATCAATATTTTTCTTTTTTCTTCATTTTAGAAAATCTATTTTAGATGCTCTTAATGCTAGAATTGCTAAAATAAAGTAGCTGTTAGAGTTGAATGTATTTTTTTAGATTTAGATTTTTCATATTGATTTATAGAAAAATTATAGCTTAATCATCAGAAGTGCTCTAAAAAACTCTAAATTTAAAAAATCTCTAAATTCTATACAAGAGAAAAAAACAATATTTTAATCAGAAGTTAAATGTGTAAAAATGATAACTAATATTTTATTAAATTTATTTAATATTTTATTAATATAAGTAATGATAAATTGTTAAAATATAATAGTTGTTGAAGTTGGATGTAAGTTTTTTAGATTTTTTTTTACTTTTAATACACATTTTAATCAATTAATAATTTCTCAAAATAATTAAATATTTCATTAAAATATTTATGAAAGTTTTATTATTTATAAAAGAAAATATATAAATTTTGTATGTAATTTTCAAAAATAATTACAATTTTTTTGACGACTAGATATATTGAATGATTATAATATAATTGTAATTATAAGATTAATAATAATTCTAAATAATTAAAGTAATATTCAAAGTTATTTTGAAATTAATAATTAATAATAATGGATAATTTACAAATAATTCTAATTAATAAGTTGAAATTAACATTAATATAATTAATATATAATAATAATAATAATAATAATAATAAATAACAATTAATATTTAATCAGAGATATAATTGGAATAAAGTAACAAAAAAAACTATTGGAGCTTATTGAACCGCTTTTATAAGTTAGTTTGCAAGCTATCTTTTGTCCATGCAAACGGACTCTTGAAATAAGCTCAGGCTATTGAAATAAGCTCAGGCTAGACATTATTTTTTCGTCATTTCAATCCAATTCATAAACTATATCTTGTGAACATTTCATTTCATGTTAACCAAACATTAATTCATTTTTATACCAATCAAAGAAAAAAAAGGTGGTGTCTGTCTGTGGCCAAGGATAAGGCCTAATGGTAGCAGAATCGAAAAATGAAGTAAACACTAGGTTTGAACACCAAATGGTGACATTGGAGACTCAAGGTTTGTGCATTAGTAAATCAAAGATCGAATAACTTTGTTGCAATTTCGGTAGGGAGTGCAATATATCAAGGGGGTAAAAGCTGACGCACGGGACATATTTGAAAGATATCCCAAAAGGACGATTTGAAGTATGCATGGTCTATAACTTAATTAGAAAAAATGTGAGATTTAGGATGATAATTCTCATCACGTAAGGGATGATGGTAGAATGGAGCATGGCCATAGGTGTTTATGAGATAAGAAGATCCTGGTGGCAGTAAATCTAAAGGAGAAATTATAACGGTCACACAAGTCATGTTGTATGTGTTGAAAATAGTTTATAAGACAGGATTAGAAACGGTAAAAATTAAATCTTTATATAAAAGGATTTAAGCTTTATATATAAAGGTGGAGACTTTATTAAACTTGTTGAACCAAGATAGAGTCTTTATTTAAATATAGGTCCAATAAATTATAAAGGATTCTCGAAACCAATTGTTAAGTACCCACTATTTAAACCTATCCTTCGCGATAGATTTAATTGAAAGAAAAAGAGGAGAAGCAGATCGTTCACTCAGTGAACTGTAATTAAATACAAGACGGAATTTAAATACTAACCTCTTGTTGTTTTCGGAGAAGAGAAAGAAACTGCACGGTTTGTATAAAACCTGTCCTTTAAGGTTTTATACGGCACTCTATTAGCTGTGAGTATGACAGCCGCAAAGCCCCAGGATTGTATGCAGGTTCACGTTTCGTTAACAACAGCAATGTTACCGAAACAAAGCAGGAGTGATGCAGAAAATATGTGAAGCAGGAAGCAGCAGAGAGATGGCAGCAGTTTGCAGAAAACCGAGAGAGAAAGAGAGCAAAATCGTTTTGATTTTCAGTGTATCAAACCAGAAGGTTTAACCCAGTATTTATACTGGGTGAATACCACGTTTCTCTCAGCTTGAGCCCCAAGAATCGGGCAGTTAGAGAGACCTATTCTCAAGCTGATAAATATCACGTTTTTTAAAAAAAAAATAAAGATTTAATAAAATCAGTTTTAACCAACTGAGGGACTTGGTCAAAAGCTGATGAGAAAATCGTGAATAAATATCTAAACTGATAATATCTACTGCTTCTCTTTCTCAAACGTTTTCTGTACCAAAAAGGTACTCGGGAGCTCGGGGCGAGGCTCCTTCTGCTCCGATGCGGCGTGCGAAGTGCAAAGTGCGCCTACTCGCGCCACTCCGCGAATTCCCGCGCCCGCACCCGCGTCCTCGGCCTCGGCCTCGGCCACGGCCACGGCCACGCGCGCGCGCGTGTGCGTTGGTCCAACCATCCACAACCCCCACCATGAGCCCATCAACTAGTTCAAGGCCCAATGGAGGGTTAAGCCTTATAAGGCACTTCAACTTTCACCTCCCTTCCGGGATGGATGAAAAGTTCCAACCTTTAAGCTTCCATTTCCAACAATCCCCCACCAGGTTGGAAAGTTTTTCTGACATTCGTAGTAAATGACGTCACAGTGGTGTCACTAAGATTAAACCATGTTTATATAAGTAAGCAAGGAGAGATCAATTCAATGGTATCCTTAGGATTTAAACCTTGAACCTTGTGATCACTTCGGCTTATCTACACACGTCATCTAACATTCTTGCTTTCTCACTGAGCGCGAATTATGGCCATGCGCTAAACCCTGTTTCATGACCTTTTAGAAGAAGAACCACTATTCTTCATTTGAGGCGGCACCACCTCTTAGTCATATAGGCAAAGTTCTATAACATCTTCGTTGCTAAGATGCCTCTAAACTTTGTTAAGAGTTTTAACTCAACCTTATTCTCGGCAACGCCGTACTATCTTCTACCTTACATGGATCTATCATTCGATAGTACCTTCTATCAATTAGTGACTTGTTGTTACCCTTTGAACTTGATAGATAGGAGCACTAAATTCAAGTTGGGTTCCTATCACTAATTGATTCTACGTGGTTTTAGACCCATGTCTCTAGTAGTTGATCCTACTAAGTCTCTCGCCAGAGGCTTGGTTAGTGGATCAGCCAAGTTCCCACAAGACTTGACATACACAATACTTATGGTACCATCATCAATTAATTGTCTCACGAAATTGTGTCGGAGACCTATGTGTCGCGACTTCCCATTGTACACGGCATTGTATACTTTTGACAGTGTGGCCTCACTGTCACAATACATGGGAATAGAAGGGGTTGGTCGAGGCCACAGATGAATATCTGTTAATAGATCTCTAATCCATTCAGCCTCTTTGCACGCGGCAGCTAGTGCAATAAGTTCGGCTTCCGTAGTCGAATGGGCTATACACGATTGTTTCTTGCTTGCCCAAGAAATTGCCCCACCAGCAAGAGTATAAATCCACCCACTAGTGGATTTTGAATCACTTGAGTGATCTATCCAGCTGGCGTCAGAGTACCCTTCCAAAATTCCTGGATGTGTCGTGTACGTTAACTCTAGATCACTGGTTCTTTTTAAGTAACCTAGTACTCTTCCAATAGCTTTCCAGTGATCTGGACCGGGATTGCTAGTGTATTGACTCAGTCTACTCACCGCAAAAGCAATATCCGGTCTAGTGCAATGCATTGCATACATCATGCAACCTATTGCACTCGCATACTCTAGTTGAGCCACTGCTCTACCAGAGTTTTTATCAAGTTTCACACTTGAATCAAAAGGAGTGTTATATTCTTTGATATTCAGATGTTGAAACTTTGTCAGTATCTTCTCTATGTAGTGGGATTGACAGAGAGAGATTTGAGATGCTGACTTTTTGACCTTTATTCCAAGAATCGTATCTACCTCTCCGAGATCTTTCATCTTAAAGTTTGCGGATAGGTAATTTTTTGTTTCAAGAATTCCTTCCAGATCGGTTCCGATGATCAACATATCATCTACATATAGACAGATAATCACAGTGGATCCTTTTGTGCATTTTGAGTAAATGCATCTGTCGGCCCCATTGTGTTGGAACCCGAAAGAGGTGATAGTCGTATCAAATCTTTCATGCCACTGTTTGGGGGCTTGTTTTAAACCGTATAGAGATTTAACAAGTCTACACACTTTGTTCTCTTGTCCGGTTATTACAAACCCTTCGGGTTGCTCCATATAAACCTCCTCGTTTAGATAGCCATTCAAAAAGGCTGTCTTCACATCCATCTGATGAATGTACAGACCTTTTATGGCTGAAATTGCTATAAGAGTTCGAATTGAACTAATTCTAGCAACTGGAGCGTAGGTGTCAAAGTAATCGACTCCCTCCCTCTGTCTATATCCTTTTGCTACTAATCTAGCTTTAAAGGCTGAAATCGATCCATCTGGATGTCTCTTTCTTTTGAATATCCATTTGGAGCCAATGGGTTTTGCTCCCTTGGGTAAATCAGATAATTCCCAAGTACCATTTCCCATGATAGAGTCCATTTCATCTTTTATTGCTTCTTTCCACAATGGAGCATCCCTTGAAGACATGGCTTCTTTAAACGTCTTAGGATCATCATCAATATTGATGGAGAAGATGACCTCTCTCGTCACATTCTTTTGAGTTCCTTCTACAAGGTATGAGTAGAAGTCATCTCCTAGACTTTTCTCCTTTCTTGCTCTTGTACTTCTACGTGGTTCGTCAACCTTTCTTGGGGCTTCCGAACTATCACGAGATGTGCAAGGAAGATGGGGAGCCAGAGTTGGTTCCGAATTTTCAGCATCGCCTGAAAACTTATCTTCAAAGAATTCCACGTCTCTGGATTCTACTATAACCCCTGATTCTTTATCCGCACCGTAAGCATTGCTATTTCGGCATATCCAACGAATATGCTTTTAATAGCACGGGCTCCCAGTTTGGATCTTTTAGGATCAGGGGTTCGATAGTAGGCAATACACCCCCAGACTCTAAGATGGTCAAGATTTGGTTTCCTTCCTTTCCATAATTCATAAGGACTGGTTGGAATCACACGACTAGTGATTCGGTTGTGGATATGACAAGCAGTGAGTAGGGCTTCTCCCCATAAATTATTTGGCAGACCCGACTGGTTCAACATACAGTTGACCATCTCAACAAGGGTTCTATTCTTTCTTTCCGCCAAACCATTTTGTTGTGGGGTGAATGGTGAGGTGCGTTCATGTTTGATTCCATTCTCTTCGCAGAATGTATCAAACTCTCGATTAAAATATTCGCCACCTCTATCTGATCGTAGTATTTTGATTCGTTTCTCAAGTTGATTTTCCACTTCAGCTTTATAAATTTTAAATGCCTCAAAAGCTTCGTCTTTTGAGTGTAAAAGATAAACATATAAAAAACGGCTGAAGTCATCGCAGAATGTAATGAAATATCTTTTGCCTCCACGGGTAAGCATTCCATTTAATTCGCAAATGTCGGAATGAATTAATTCTAAAATCGATGTATTTCTTTTAACACTTGGAAAAGGTTTCTTAGTAAATTTTGATTTTACACAAGTTTCACATTTTCCAAAGTCTTTGTTGTTTATTTTAAGAAAACCTTTGTTTTGCATCTTTTCAATATTTTTCACGTTTGTGTGAGCTAAACGTTTATGCCATAAAGAAATAGAACAAACAATATAATTCAAAGACTTCATTTTATTAGAATCATCAATTGGAATTACATCAACATTTGAAATTGAATCAAAAACAGAAACATCATCATTGATAGCTAACACATTGCTACCCACAGAGCTACTAGGACCGGCTTCCAATGCATTCACGGACCACACGGCATTCACATCTTCATTCTCTTTTAGATTAAGGCGATACAGACCATAGATGTTGTATCCCTTACCAATATACGACCGCCTCTTATAGATAATGAGTTTCCCTGATTCGATATTCAAGCCAAACCCATTGTTGTCGAGTTTGTTTGCCGAAACAAGGCTCTTATTTAAAGAGGGGACATGAAGAACATCTTGGAGAGTGATAGTCTTCCCCGATGTGAATTTTAGTGGCACTTTTCCAATCCCAACGACGTCAGCACGGCCGTTGTTTGCCACCACCACTTGTCTTCCTTCCCTCGCTGGTCCGTACTCAATGAACTGGGATCTGTCCGGACAAACATGGACAGTAGCCCCAGTATCCATAAACCAACCTCCTCGTCCCGCTATAACTCTAGTGGCAGCTTCGGACACCATATCAATTTCTTCCATATGAAGACTTGCCACATGATGTCGAATTTCTTCAACAGCATTTGCAAGAGGTGGACCGAACTTTCTTTGCTTGCATTCGCGAGCATAGTGCCCCGTCTCTCCGCGTACATGGCACTTACCGGTCTTCTTGATATGTTGCCCGTAATCGGATTGGCCCGGTTTTTTAAAACTTTTCTTTTGTGGGCCATTCCACTTCTGTTTTGGACCACCACACTTGCCCTTCCCTTTAGCAGCCTGCACGCTGTTTGCACTCGGAATGAACTTTGCTTTCTTATCCCGATTACGTGCCTCCTCCTCAATTCTCAAATGCTTGCATAAATCTTCCATAGAGTAGTCTTCAGATTTATGCATCATTCTCTTAGAGAAGTCTTTCCAGGATGGTGGCAATTTATCTATAATTGCTCCAACTTGGAAAATTTCAGGAATGACTATGGAAAGCATTTTGAGTTTATTAATTAAAACTTGAATTTCATGAACTTGTTGCAAAATGGGTTTGTCATCTACCATTTGAAAACGCAAGTATTGAGACACAAGAAACTTGTTTGTTCCGTTTTCTTGTGACTTATACTTGTACTCAAGTGCTTTCCATAGTTCGCGAGGGCACGTGACGGGAGTATAAAGGTCGTATAGCCGATCGTCCAGTGTGTTCTTGATATGACCACACGCCAAAGATTCGGCCTCCTTGCGGAGGAACCTTTGTTTTTCCAGATCGGATATCGCCTTTCTATCCGGTTCTTTCCCCGGCTCGGGAACCGGGTTTTCGGGAATTGGTGCAAGATTGGGGTCCAACACCCAATAGAGATTGAGTACCATTAGCATAAACTTGACCTTGTCGGCCAAGCGAGTATATGAGGTTCCATCAAATTTCTCAAGTTTCATGAGATCTTGGTTCAACAGACGATAGTTTCCGGAGTCCATCTTCGTATAAAACCTTAAAGATTGTTGAAAATAGTTTATAAGACAGGATTAGAAACGGTAAAAATTAAATCTTTATATAAAAGGATTTAAGCTTTATATATAAAGGTGGAGACTTTATTAAACTTGTTGAACCAAGATAGAGTCTTTATTAAAATATAGGTCCAATAAATTATAAAGGATTCTCGAAACCAATTGTTAAGTACCCACTATTTAAACCTATCCTTCGCGATAGATTTAATTGAAAGAAAAAGAGGAGAAGCAGATCGTTCACTCAGTGAACTGTAATTAAATACAAGACGGAATTTAAATACTAACCTCTTGTTGTTTTCGGAGAAGAGAAAGAAACTGCACGGTTTGTATAAAACCTGTCCTTTAAGGTTTTATACGGCCCTCTATTAGCTGTGAGTATGACAGCCGCAAAGCCCCAGGATTGTATGCAGGTTCACGTTTCGTTAACAACAGCAATGTTACCGAAACAAAGCAGGAGTGATGCAGAAAATATGTGAAGCAGGAAGCAGCAGAGAGATGGCAGCAGTTTGCAGAAAACCGAGAGAGAAAGAGAGCAAAATCGTTTTGATTTTCAGTGTATCAAACCAGAAGGTTTAACCCAGTATTTATACTGGGTGAATACCACGTTTCTCTCAGCTTGAGCCCCAAGAATCGGGCAGTTAGAGAGACCTATTCTCAAGCTGATAAATATCACGTTTTTTAAAAAAAAAATAAAGATTTAATAAAATCAGTTTTAACCAACTGAGGGACTTGGTCAAAAGCTGATGAGAAAATCGTGAATAAATATCTAAACTGATAATATCTACTGCTTCTCTTTCTCAAACGTTTTCTGTACCAAAAAGGTACTCGGGAGCTCGGGGCAAGGCTCCTTCTGCTCCGATGCGGCGTGCGAAGTGCGCCTACTCGCGCCCGCACCCGCGGCCACGGCCACGCGCGCGTGTGCGTTGGTCCAACCATCCACAACCCCCACCATGAGCCCATCAACTAGTTCAAGGCCCAATGGAGGGTTAAGCCTTATAAGGCACTTCAACTTTCACCTCCCTTCCTATGTGGGATGGATGAAAAGTTCCAACCTTTAAGCTTCCATTTCCAACAGTATGAACAACATTATCCCAAAATTTCGGCCCGAGACTACAAGAGTCGTGTTCCGCCCCTGCTTGTACAATCACATGAGTTAATCATTGAATCAATAGCATAATAGTATCCGTTGTCGAGTCAATGAATAAAGATAAAAAAATATTAATTTTGTTTTTGAACTATTTCTTTCGTTCCTAAAAGGACTTTCTACAACAGGAACCTGTATATAACTTCCATATTACACAAATACACAAGAATATTCATTGCTACTTCACAAAGTTGGTCTTTTACAAAGTTGAAATTTGAGAACAATTAGAAATCCATCATATATGTATAAATATTAACATTGATTATGCTATCTGTTCTTTTAGGTTGCTGTGCACAAACAAAGTATAAATTGTGCCAGAATTGATGAAGTTCAATGAGTCCTTTCCTTATATATCCCCTTCCATACCTTATGGAAATAACCATTATGACCAACTAAAATAAGCACTAATAATAGTAGATTCCCGGTATATATTATATATAAGATCAGACACTCCCTCAAAATTCAGAGAAACATGATGTGAAGACCATAACTGGCTTAATTATCCTCATTTTGCATAAAAGAGTACAATTCAAAAAATAAGTTCCTTCATTAACTATACACAGATCAGGTACCTGAATCATAAATATCTGCAAATTCGGGCATGCTCTAGTGTTTAGTGTTTACAATATTTATCTATATCATATACATTAACTTTCTCTAGAAACCTAATTTCAAATATTTATCTGTATCATACAAAGAAACCAATATTCCATGGTTGAAATTTCAGTACATATTGTTTGAAGCATCAAACAGTTATTTATTTTAATCAAAAGCATCCCGGGTATCCATTTAAACTTTCTGGTTCGTTTTGCTTGGTACAAAACCATCTTTTACCGTTTTCTTTGTAGTTTGTATACATACTTGTATCATAGTTGAAAGTTGTATAACCTTTCTAAAGTTGACTGGTGGCCTATAAATGGGAACTCTACCTCCGATACTTGGATGTCGACTCTTTCTCTTGGGGGAGGAAAAGCTCATAAGGAGGTTCGAAAAGTGATCGTGGCTGCGTTTTTTTGGACAATCTGGGAACATCGGAACAACTTGGTCATTAAAGGCTGCACCAAAAATGATAAGGAGATTTTTCGGGAGATCCAGTACTCAGCTTTTGATTGGATAAGATGTCTTTTCAAGGGTGGTAAAAACCTCGGCTGGGATAGTTGGGTCTGTAAAAACCTCTGTTGTGATCGTGGCTCCTCGCTAGTTTCTCGTAATAAAATCTCTTTTTGCTGTCCAAAAAAAAAATACCTTTCTAAAGTTGACATACATAGTTTGAAACATCAATTGTCGAGTCCATAAATAAAGATTAAAAATATTGTGGTTTTGAACATAATATAGGTAACTGAGTGGGTAAAATATTTTCTTTCAATTCCTAATTAAAAGGACTGTTTCTACAGCAAGAAGCTGTCATTTCATTCATGTTACAGAAGTTTTATTCATGGCTACAAATCTTGCTCTTACAAGTAATATTAATTATCCAACAAAATATTAAGTTGAAGTTTGAAAATAATTAGAGAATATATCAGATATATAGCATCAAGTCAAGAACTTAATTTTATATGTTTTTATGAACATTTTTTCCTTGATCCATTGGTATATATAAAAAGGAATTGAAACCCATAAGATCTAATTAAGTTATATAATTAATCATGAACCTACGAAAAGGCTAGATATCGCCCAACCTCTGCTATACAGTTAAATTAATAACACCCAGCTAATAATTATATTACCTTGCAGTTCATTCATTGATTACAAGCATTCTTAACAAAAGCATACACAAACTAATTGCTACTGTAGTTCATTACGTAATTATAAACATTATATAGTGATAATATTATAAACTAATTACTCCTAGCTACTTTCATTCATTTGGAGTTGAATCACATAAAATTTGCTGAAAATCGCAAAGGTAAACTAACGTATTACCAACTCGACACCCTGAGGAATTCTTGGTTCCAACTGCTGTTTTGCGTAAAATTAACCTAGCTACCGACTCCTGAAATGCTACTCTGGTAATAGGGTTTCGATGCATAATGGGATCACGAGGATTAATTGCCATCTTCTTCAGCACAGTCCCATTTTCAATGAAACACAGGGCCAGTTCAATGTCACTCGTGCGCCCATAATAGCCAACTATCTCCACCACCTCTAGGTGTTGATGGAGATGCTTAACCACTAACCTTTTTCGGATCGTTCTTGTCACAGTCGGCATCCACATCAGCTGCAACAATATTGTAAAAAAAAACGGTGATCATTTCCTGATAAAATTCCTACTAACTTGAAGTATGTCTGAGCTGGTATTCAGGCTTCTGGTGCTTTTGATACAAATAGATTTAGTACATAGCTTTATATGTGCTCAATCAGGAACATATCCCAATTTAATACAAATAACCCAAGAAACTGCAAGAACTTGAACCAAAATGAAAAAGAATCGTGTGACACATTAGGGCCATGGCTTTTGAGGGGGAAAAATTAAGGGTTCATAAAAATGCCTATTCCGTCGAAGAAAGTTTAACAATCATTATTATACTGGTTTTTTTTTTCTTTTAGGCCGCTTTCCTTAACTAGATATATATAGATCAAGTACCTGAATCACAAACTTCAGAAAATTTGGGCATTCCCTAACCAGTAAAGTCAACCACAGAAGACTATTATCATCCCATGCTCCAACTGTCAATATCAATTGCTTGACATACGGTAGCTCGGCCATTGACAGTAGTTGCAGGTTTTGCTGGAAAAAATGAAAGCTGTCAGAAAAACATATGATTATGGAGAAAATTAAAGGAAACAACCTTTTGGGAAAGTTTAACAAACCTTTGGGACGTCGATCTTCAATTCAAGAACTTGAAGATAAAGACGACAACAAGATATCTGTTGAAACAAATTGTTCTCGATCCCTGAAGGTCCTTGCCCGATAGATATCTTTTTAAGATTTGGGACTTCTTTCAATACTGAATTAATTGCAGGACCCGAGTAACGGAAATAAACAAGTTTTGGATCATATATCTCAATAGATACAAGTCCAACACAAAATACTATCTCAAGATCAGTTTGTACGGGTCGGTCGCATTTACGAGATCGTATTACAAAGTGATTTATGGTCCCAAAATATTGATAACAATAAATCACGGTGCAAACTGACCCGATACAACAAATGCGGATTATCGAGATCTAAATATTGTATATTATGGTCTTAATAATTCATACCGATCCACAAATATAAATTAGCAGTTAAACGAATTTACGATCAAAATAAACGAAGGCAACAGATAAAATGAGACAGCGAGATTTAACGCGGTTCCACTATCGGTGTGATAGTGTACATCCACAGGGAGAGAGAGATTAATATATATATATATTACCAACCGGGAGAAATTACAACGTGTTTACAATGATCCTTGGATCAACGAATCAGCTACCCAAATCTTCCTTGATCAAAGTTTCCTAAGTTGGAAACTAAACAAAGTATATATATATATATATATATACACGAATGGAAGGAAGAAAGCAAAGGAGGAATAGAAATTCTTAGTAGTATATTTTGCCTTTGCATGGGTTCCATATTTATAGTGGTGGATTTCTTTGGCTCCAAGATTTGCAAACCCCACATGTGATATTAGTTGGCAAAGTGTACTCTTGATGTGGAAAGGTGGTGCTAGATGGCATCTAGCATCTAGGCATGGTTGACAAACTAGTATGAGTACCAAGTTGGCAAGTGGAGGAAGGTGCCGTGAGTCACCAAGAGAAGGGTGTATGTGGTTTGCATCTAGTGAAATCACTTGTACCATACGCTTGTTGATTTGTACAGCATAAAAAAAACTTAGTTAAAATTAAGTTTTTCAACACTCCACCATGATGTACAAATCACCCGACGAAACCAAACTCGAACGAATCCAACGAACACGAACGGTAGCTGATTGAGATTGACACGAGGTAACATAATGCATTTTGACCGTGACGAGCTTCGGCTCGGCCATCACCCGTCAAAGCCAAAAGCAAAAAATCCTCAAGTGAGCAATCTCAAAACAAACAAGTTAAGCAACCCAAAAACACGTACCAAGTAATATCTCCTCAAAGATGTCGCTATGTCATCTGTAGTAATATTTCTCATCTCTCCCACAAGGTGCCGAACGGCACTAACACAATCTAAGCTGGATCAAATTCGAGCAATGCTCGAATTTAGTAACGATTTGGTGAACATATCGGCAGCATTATCGTCAGTGATGATTTTCTTCAAGTACACCACTTTTGCATCATGCAAAGCTACCAGAAATGCATCACGCACATTAATGTGCTTCGTACGAGAGCTGAACGCCAAATTTGTAGCCAAGTGAATAGCACTTTGGCTATCACAATTAATACGGACAGTAGACTGCTTCAAGCCCAAACCAATAAGAAATTCTTGTAAATGAACTGCTTCTTTAGCAGACTCAACCGCCGCAATAAGTTCAGCTTCGGTAGTCGATAACGCAACAACAGACTGTAATCGAGATTTCCAATTGACAGTTGTTCCACCTAATGTAAAAACATAACCAGATATGGATTTCCAACTGACACGATCACCTGCGTAATCTGAATCGCAGTAACCAACAATATCACAGTTGTTTTGCATACCATAGATGAGATCGTGAGATTCGGTACCTTTCAAGTAACGAAACACAGTTTTCACTGCTGCCCAATGTGACTTACCCGGGTTTGATAGAAACCGGCTAATCACACCAACGGAATGTGCAAGATCGGGACGAGTGCATACCATAGCATACATAAGGCTCCCGACTGCACTGGCATATGGAATCTTCGCCATCTCAGCTTTTCCAATATCGTCTACCGGACAATCTTCTTTGGTAATCTTGATGTGTCTTGGAAGTGGCGTTGATGCCGGCTTTGCTCCATCAAGATTAAACCGCTTCAGAATTTTCTGAATATAGCTTTTTTGTGTCAACCTGAGAGTACGGGACTTTCTGTCCCGTACAATTTCCATGCCGAGAATAACACGAGCTTCACCGAGATCCTTCATTTCAAATTCTGATTTCAATATATCTTTCAAACGATTGATTTCAGATCGATCCCTGCAAGCTATCAACATGTCATCAACATAAAGAAGTAGATAAATAGAAATGCCACAGCTTGATCTATGATAGACACAAGCGTCTTTCTCACTACGCTCAAAACCCAACGAGAGCATAAATAAATCAAACTTCTTGTACCACTGTCGAGGCGACTGTTTAAGTCCATAGAGGGACTTCTTCAATTTACAGACCCAATCAGGTTTGTTGTCGGAGATGAAACCATCGGGTTGCTTCATAAAGATGGTTTCTTCCAGATCTCCGTGTAGAAAAGTTGTTTTCACATCTAACTGTTCGAGCTCCAGGTCATGAGTTGCCACAAGGGCCAGAAGGACCCGGATAGATGTGTGTCGAACCACGGGGGCAAAAATATCGTCATACTCGATACCCTTTCGCTGTGCAAAGCCTTTCGCAACGAGGCGAGCCTTGTAATGTTTATCGTCTTTGACTTTATAGACCCATTTGTAGCCAATAACACGACTGCCTTTCGGTAATTGACAAAGCTCCCAAGTATTGTTTTTCGATAGAGCTTCCATTTCTTCCTGCATGGCTCCTAACCACTTAGCAGAGTGGCTCGAAGCAAGGGCCTCCGAAAAGTCAAACGGCTCATCCTGTACAACATGCAAAGCATACTCAAGTTGGTCAGTAAAACTCATATTTGCAAAATCCCAATCACCATACATATTAGGAGGACGGATAGTTCTTTGGCTCCTTCTTGTAGTTACTGAAGCTGGAATTGTATCTCCTTGACCTCCACCATCATTCGGAATTTCTTCCTGAACTGAACTAACTGGATCAGAAGTAGATGTAACTGGTGGACAAACATCTTCTTCAAATTCTGAACCCAAAGTAAAACCACGAGCAGATGAGCTGGGCACAATAGGACTGACAATTATCTCATCTCCATCGGCTGTAGGAGAATCACAAGAGATAATTTCCGGTTCTGGAGTGGGTTGTAGATTATGATTAGACTTGAACATAATCGACTCATCGAAGGTAACGTGTCAAGAATGAATCACCTTTCGGGTGACCGGGTTCCAGATTCGGTAACCCCTGATTCCATCTGTGAAGCCGAGTAAGAATCCCTTGGTGGCTCTGGGATCCAACTTGTCCTGACCTGTCACATGAAATAATGCAGGACAACCAAATACACGTATGTATTTCAAACAGATATTACCATTCCCCTTCCAAATTTCTTCCGGAATCTTTCTCCCAATGGCTGAACAAGGTAACCGATTCACAATGTGTACAGCAGTGTGAAGTGCTTCAGCCCAAAATATTTTTGGGAAACCAGATGTAAATAACATACATCGGACTTTATCTAACAAAGTCCTATTCATCCGCTCGGCGACTCCGTTTGATTGCGGATCGCCAGGTGTGGTGTAGTGTCGGTGAATACCTCTACGTGAACAAAAGTCTTTAAAATTACCACTAGTGTATTCCCCACCGTTGTCAAATCTTAACACTTTTAATTTTCTACCGGTCTCGACTTCAACTAGTGCTAACCAAGTTTTGAATATTTCAAAAACATCCGACTTTAACTTAATCACATACACCCAAAGTTTGTGCGAGAAATCATCAATAAAAGTAACATAATATTTACCTCCACCGAGGGACTGTGTCGGAGATGGTCCCCAAACGTCTATATGAACATAATCGAGGATCCATTTGGTGTTGTGTTTTCCAACACCAAAAGAAACACGCGTCTGTTTACCCGAGACACATTCTGAACAAAAATCCAGACTCGTAGGCGTATCAACTGCAATGAGTTTCCGCTTACGCAGAATCTCCAAATTCTTCTCTGATGTGTGCCCCAATCTAAGATGCCATAAATGAATAGCATCTAAATTTTTCGAACTATCCGCGACACACGCTTCAGATCTGATTGTCTCGCCTACCAAATAAAACAGGTTATTTTCTACCTGTTCACCTTTCATCACAATGAGATTTCCTCTGGAGATGCGCATACTCCCATCTGCAAATTGAACCTTACAACCCAATTTGGATAGTAGTCCAAGAGATATCAAAGAACGAGCCATAGACGGTACATATTTAACATTTAGTAAAGTTTGAATACTACCGTCAAACATCTTGATTCTGACAGAACTGATACCCCGAGTGACACACGATGTATTGTTTCCCATATAAATATGGTTACCTTCGAGTTTCTCGAAAGTAGTGAAACAATCTCGAAATGGTGTCATATGGCACGAAGCTCCGGTATCCAACACCCAACGCCTGTCGCCTTGTGGTGGTGTACCCGTCGCTGAAAAGCCTGTATCTTCTTCGGTTGCTACTGCCGAAGATTCTGCTTTGTCTTTGCCTTTGTTCTTCAAATTCTGACAATCTCTGACCCAATGACCTGGTTTGTGGCAATAGTTACAACTGCCACGTTGCTTAGATTTCCCGTGATAACCAGGTTTACGAGACTGGGAGCGGCCACGACTTCTTCCTCTACTTTGCTGATCGTCATGGTCTCTTTCAGCAAAAAGACCCTGACTGTTGTGGTTGTTTTCTCGTGAACTGTTACCAATTTGCATCTGAATTATTTGTTCTTCACAGATCATCCCTGCTTTCACGTCATACAACGAAATGGAATCTCTTCCATAAATAAAGCTGTTAGTGAACTGGGAATATTTTTCAGGAAGTGAATACAACAAAATCAAAGCAACTGCCTCATTATCTGTGGCAAAAATAGAATATTTTGCCTTCAACTTCATAATGGTGTCTTCGAATTCCGTCATGTGGGCTTGAATGGTCGTACCTTCCTTCATTTTGAAGAACAAGCACGATCTCATCAGTAACAGTCGGTTAGTCAAAGTTTTCTTGAGATAAAGATTCTCAAGTCTCTTCCAAATCCCTGCGGACGTCTTTTCGGAAACGATCTCCGAAATAACATTCGGACCCATAGCCATCTGTAAGGTAGTGAAAGCCCAAGCCTCCATTTCCTTAGCCTCCAAAACCAAAATCTCCGGATCTTTTTCTTCCGGAGCAAAGACTACGGGGTGAACATCATTTTTCCGAAGCGCTGCTGCTGTAGTAAACTGCCATTTACCAAAGTCACCTTCTCCGTTCCATTTTTCGATTCTGATCCCGGCCCCCGATATTTTAAATGCACCCTTCTGATAAATATTCGGGTCCGAGCTGGAACTTGGTTGGGCAAATGGATTTCCTGAATCATCAGACATTTTACCAAGCACTAGAAGTGCAAATCAAAATATACAATATATTTCAAATTTAGATCTAATAAGCTCTGATACCAATTGTACGGGTCGGTCGCTGTTATGAGATCGTATTACAAATTATTTATGGTCCCAAAATATTGATAACAATAAATCACGATGCAAACTGACCCGATACAACAAATGCGGATTATCGAGATCTAAATATTGTATATTATGGTCTTAATAATTCATACCGATCCACAAATATAAATTAGCAGTTAAACGAATTTACGATCAAAATAAACGAAGGCAACAGATAAAATGAGACAGCGAGATTTAACATGGTTCCACTATCGGTGTGATAGTGTACATCCACAGGGAGAGAGAGATCAATATATATATTACCAACCGGGAGAAATTACAACGTGTTTACAATGATCCTTGGATCAGCGAATCAACTACCCAAATCTTCCTTGATCAAAGTTTCCTAAGTTGGAAACTAAACAAAGTATATATATATATATATACACACGAATGGAAGGAAGAAAGCAAAGGAGGAATAGAAATTCTTAGTAGTATATTTTGCCTTTGCATGGGTTCCATATTTATAGTGGTGAATTTCTTTGGCTCCAAGATTTGCAAACCCCACATGTGATATTAGTTGGCAAAGTGTACTCTTGATGTGGAAAGGTGGTGCTAGATGGCATCTAGCATCTAGGCATGGTTGGCAAACTAGTATGAGTACCAAGTTGGCAAGTGGAGGAAGTTGCCGTGAGTCACCAATAGAAGGGTGTATGTGGTTTGCATCTAGTGAAATCACTTGTACCATAGGCTTGTTGATTTGTACAGCATAAAAAAAACTTAGTTAAAATTAAGTTTTTCAACACAGTTAGCACAAGTTTCGGTCCAGTGATCTTCACATTCACCATTTGCCCTGACTCATAAATGGAGAGATGTTCAAGAACTTGAAAAGTCATGAGAATTTTGCTTATGGTTTCATCATTAATGTTGACACACTTCAAAGTGAGCGCTTTAAGATACTTCATCTCCATTACCTCAGTAGGTGGCAGCATGGGGGAACACTAGAATAAGGTTGCCGCTTCAACGAGGATCGTAATATTCTTTCTTGCATGCATGATCACTATGCATCTCGCTTATATCCATCAAATCTAATTCTAGATTTTGGACATTCTTTGATATCGTAAACTCAATCTATTTACTTATAGCATTCTTACAAGACTTGTCCAAATCAAAACAAATCTTAAACTCTTCAATCGTCACACTCCTGTTTTGTCGAATCACCTAGTTAACCCAATTGATGTACGTGTTTCTCTGTAGACGACGCAACCTAGGTTGCATTGCTATATTATCCTATCCTTTATCATCCTGATCAAAGTCTAAACGAACAGTTTGACAACAGAAGTACCTCCATCTTCTTGAAAGCTGGCTAGTGACTGCTGCATCCTTAAGAGGCAACGAGGACAGAATAGAAACAAGAATATCATCCGGCAATCGGCTCAGAAAATCATCAGAGTTTAAATCATGATGATTACCCTAATTAAAAAGACAGAAAAATGTCAGCTTTAAATTTCACAACAAAAATGCTCATATACACACCAGTTATTAGGTCATGATTCAATTTTACCAACTGGATTCCTTGATCAATACCCATTAACAAGAAAACATCATTGATAAACAAAAAGCTAACTAATTTACAGTCAAGGTCTTAATCTTGGGAGCAGTCATTGCTACTTATATATGGTCTATTTGGCAACTTCGGAATTCACTAATCTTCAACAACAAGGGGTCCTGTCCAACATCGATCATCGCATCCAAAGTGATTTCGGCCTCTTTTTTATGGGTTAAAAATAGAACACTAATAGAAAATTGAGTATTTTCAACGGAAAATGTCGTTGAAAATTTTATACGAATTTTTGAGCGATTATTGCAGAACATAAATTTTCTACGAATTTTCAACGAATTTTCCGTTGAAAATCTCTCACAAACATGCATGATGCATTTTCAACCAATTTTTTTTTACGAGACATTCCGTTGAAATTTTTTTGGTTAAAAATGCATGTTTGTGAGAGATTTTCAACGGAAACTCGTAGAAAATTCATGTTCTGCCAATAATCCCTCTAAAATTCGTAGAAAATTTTTAACGACATTTTCCGTTGAAAATACTCAATTTTCTAGTAGTAAAACTAGAAGAGGGGAGGCCATTAATTGGGAGAAATGGCGGTGTAATATCGTGTAGAACTGGTTTGATGTTTCATGTTCTTGTACTATGGTTTCTCGTTTGCTTGTGGGTTAGAATAAATCATCGGCGTTAAAAAAAACTACTGTAAATCTCAAATTGGCACACTTGACCAACAAAGTATGGACTGATTGGACCAATCTAGACAAAAATTGAATTTACGGAATGTTGATGATTTTAGTGTCACCTGTCCATTTATATGACTGGAAATAACATGATGTCTATATGGGTTTTATACTGTGATCTAATTCATGTGAGGTAGTGCACGCTTGTTATAAGACGAGTATGAACCCGGTCGTACCGTTATAGGACTTGGAGTAAATGTGGGAAATAAGGTTCAGAAGGTAGCTTGAAAAAGTCAGCTTGAAAAAGTCAGCTTGAAAAGTCAGCTTCAAACATCTGAAGGGTCCCTGAAATTCTGATGGGTCCATGAACTTCTGATGGGTCCCTAAACTTCTGAGGGGTCCCTGAAATTCTGAGGGGTCCCTGAACTTATGAAGTATCCCTGAAACGGTTATTGTGCATTTATTGAGCAGTTACTAGATTTGTGTAACTGACCACTACTCCTAAATTTCAGCCATGATTATAATTTCAGTTACGTTATTTTGAGTATAAATAAGAATCTATACTCACGGTTTTGGACACAGTTTTTTGAACAATACTCCCATATACTCTCCAGAAAATTGCTTACGTTTTTGTGCCTAAGAACGCAAGTGTTGTGAGTCTTATCCTAGATTGAATTTCGTGAAACCCAGGCATAGGGTCGAAATATCAATTTGGAAATTGTTTCACACGATTCTCATAATAATCTAGTGATCGACTTACTCTTGTTTGCCTACACGGTTCCAACAATCGAATTGGTAGTTGGGACATTCTCCAACAGTCGAATTGATAGTTTGTGATGTCGATCATGGCCGAATTTGTGAAAGAGATGACTTCAAAGTTTGGAAAGCTGGAGAAGTTTGAAGGTGCTGATTTCAGACGTTGGCGAAAAAGATGCATTTTCTGTTGACGACTCTGAAAGTGGTGTACGTGCTGAGTACCCCCATTCCAGAAATCATGGAGAACCAGACGTTGGAGCATGCCCAGAGGAGAGGTAAGTGGGAGAACGATGACTATATCTCCAGAGGTCATATTCTAAACGGTATGTGTGATTCTCTCTTTGATATCTACTAAAGTGCTGAAAATGCGAAGGATTTATGGGATTCCCTTGAGTCAAAATATATCGCTGAAGATGCTTCTAGTAAGAAGTTCTTGGTGAGCGATTTTAATAATTATAAAATGGTTGACTCAAGGCCCGTAATGGAACAATATCATGAGATACTTCGCATTTTGGGTCAATTCACTCTACACAAAATGAATACGGATGAGTCCATTGCGGTGTCGAGTGTGATTGACAAACTTCCTCCATCTTGAAAGGATTTCAAGCCCAATTAGAAACATCAAAAGGAGGAACTGTCGTTGGTTCAACTTGGGAGTCACTTACGCATCGAAGAATCTCTTCGGGTGCAAGAAAATGATAAATCCAAGTCCAAAGTTGAATCTGGATAGCCCTCGGTTAATATGGTTGAAGAGAAGAAAACCAACTCCAATAATCAAGGAAAAGGCAAGAAACAAAAATTTGATGGACCCAATAAATCCTTCAAGAAGAAGAAGGATTTGGTATGTTGAAGATGCAACAAAGTGGGCCATACAAAATGTGATTGCTGGGTGAAGTTGAATAACAACGGTGCTGGAACAAGTGGAGTCGGGTCTAAGGACTAAGTTCAAATGAAAGGAGGTCAGCTTTTGACTAACTTTGATAATAAATCTGAAAATATTTATTATGTTTCACTTATTCCGGAGTCTTTATATGTACAGGATGATGATTGTGCATGGTGCGTGGACTCGGGGGGGGGGGGGAACGTGCCATGTTTGTAATGATCAACGCTGGTTCGATAAATTGACACCGGTTGAAGATGGATCTGTACTAAATATGGGGAATGAGTCGACCATACCAATTTGTGGATTTGGAGTTGTTAATTTAGAGTTTACTTCTGGAAATCATGTTAGATTGTCTGATGTTTTGTTTGTTCCTAAAATTCGAAAGAATTTAGTTAGCGGTGGTAATTTAAATTGTCTAGGGTATAGACAAGTTTATGATTCAGATAGATATATTCTATCTCGATATGGTAAATTTGTTGGTTTCGGATATTATTATAATAAAATGTTTCGTTTGAATGTTATATCCAAAGTTTTCAATTCTGAAAATTCTGCATTTATATTGTCATCTTCTTTGTCTGAAATTCACGACTCAATGGTTTGGCACGCTAGATTGGGTCACGTGAATTTTAGAAGAATGCATGAAATGTGAAAGGATGGTCTTATTCCAGCCTTTGATATTCATATAGAAACATGTAAAACATGTATGCTTACGAAAGTCACAAAACAGCCCTTTCCAAATGTTGAAAGAAAGTCGGCTGTTTTGGAACTTATACACAGTGATCTGTGTGACTTTCATTCTACTCCTTCGTTGGGTAATAAGAAATATGTTGTCACATTTATTGATGACAACACTTGGTTTTGTTATGTGTACTTGTTACATGCCAAAGATGAAGCTTTGGAAAAGTTCAAAATATACAAAACCGATGTCGAACTACAATTGGGTGGTTCAATTAAGCGTCTCCGAACTGATCGGGGAGGCTGCCAATCAGTTGGTATAGTCCATGAGACTACGGCTCCGTATACACCTCAACAAAATGGGGTTTCCGA
The DNA here is from genome assembly GCA_036898165.1 of Silybum marianum. Taxonomy (NCBI): domain Eukaryota; kingdom Viridiplantae; phylum Streptophyta; class Magnoliopsida; order Asterales; family Asteraceae; genus Silybum; species Silybum marianum. Next base: position 16,177,980 of record CM072533.1, read on the forward strand.
ACGGAAAAATCGAGTTTTAAAAGAAATGGTAAACTCGATGCTCCCATACTCGATATTGAGTGGGGGATTTTGGGGAGAGGCTATGTTAACGGCCTGTTATGTTTTGAATAGAGTTCCCAACAAACGGAACAAAACAACCCCATATGAACTATGGTTCAAGAGAACTCCAAATTTGAGATATTTTCGAATTTGGAGTTGTCGGGCGGTTGTGAAACTACCCGAACCCAAAAGAAAGAACTTGGGTGAACATGGAATTGATTGTATTTTCATTGGATATGCAGCAAATTCCAAGGAATATAGGTTCTATATAATAGAATCTAATGATTCGGTGTCGAAAAATACCGTTATCGAGTCGAGGGATGCGAAATTTGATGAGATGCGATTTTCATCAATCCAAAGGCCTAAGGATCTAATTCCTAGCACTAATTAAGTGCAAAATCCAGAAAGTGTGGATGGCGTTTCAACTTCAGAAACGGAGCAGGTCCGTAGAAGCAAAAGAGGCCGAATCGCCAAAAATTTCGGTAATGATTTTCAACTATATTTGGTTGAAGGTTCGAGAGATGAACTTGGGCATCAATACTCTTATTTTTACATTATTGAAGATGACCCAAAGAGCTTCAAAGAAGCGATGGAGTCTCGAGATATCTCCTTTTGGAAAGAAGCAATTGATGACGAAATGTCATCGATTCTTGAGAATAACACTTGGGTATTATCTGATTTGCCTCTAGGTTCTAAACCACTTGGATGCAAATGGATCTTCAAAAAGAAGATGAAAGTTGATGGGACAATTGATAAATTCAAAGCCCGGCTAGTCATTCAAGGGTTTCGACAAAAACCCGGTATTGATTATTTTGATACGTATGCTCCGGTAGCTCGTATTTCAACTATCAGGTTTTTGGTTGCCTTGACTATAATTCACAACCTGGTTATCCATCAAATGGATGTTAAAACAGCCTTCCTGAATGGTGATCTTCATGAAGAGGTTTACATGAAACAACCGGAAGGTTTCGTTATGCCTGGTAATTAGCATAAGGTGTGAACTTGTGAAGTCCTTGTATGGGCTGAAACAAGCACCTAAACAGTGGCATCAAAAGTTTGATGAGGTTATTTTATCTTGTGGTTTTTCTCTAAACCAAAGTGATAAATGTGTTTATAGCAGATTTGATGCTAAAGGTGCGGGTGTTATCATCTGTTTGTATGTGGATGACATGCTGATTTTTAGAACTGATCAAAATCAGGTAGATGAAACTAAAAAGTTGTTATCATCTAATTTTTTCCATGAAAGATATGGAGGAGGCTGATGTAATTCTTGGTATTAGAATTAAACGGGTTAACAAAGGAATTGTTATGACACAGTCACACTATGTTGAGAAAATTCTCAAAAAGTTCAATTATAGTGATTGTTCTCCCGTGAGCACTCCTATGGATCCTAGTGTGAAATTAATGCCAAATACGGGCACTGCTATTTCACAACTAGAATACTCTAAGGCAATTGGTAGCTTGATGTATGCCATGACAAGTACAAGGTCGGATATAGCTTATGGTGGGACGGTTGAGTCGGTATACTAATAATCCGAACACTCAACATTGGCAAGCTATTCAAAGAGTATTTAAATATCTCAAGGGAATCATGGACTATGGTTTGAGTTATTTGGGATATCCTTCGGTATTAGAAGGATACTCGAATGCAAGTTGGATATATAGCATGGAGGATCACTCTTCGACGAGTGGTTGGGTATTTTTGCTTGGAGGTGGTGCGATTTTTTGGGCATCAAAGAAGCAAAGTTGTATTACAAACTCAACAATGAAATATGAGTTTGTGGATTTAGCCGCTGCCGGTAAAGAGGCAGAATGGTTAAAGAATCTTGTTTATGCGATTCCATTTTGGTCGAAACCGATTGCTCCTATTTCTATCCAATGTGATAGTGCGGCCACTTTGGCTAAGGCTTATAGCCAAGTGTACAATGGCAAGTCTAGACACTTGGGTGTTAGACATAGTATGATTAGAGAGTTAATCATGAATGGTGTAATCTCTATTGAGTTTGTTAGATCACAACAAAATTTGGCGGATCATCTGACTAAAGGTTTGGCAAGAGACTTAGTGCACAAGTCTGCCATTGGGATGGGATTAAAGTCCTTATAAATAAGAATCTATATTCACGGTTTTGGACACGGTTTTTTGAACAATACTCCCATATACTCTCCAGAAAATTGCTTACGTTTTTGTGCCTAAGAACGTAAGTGTTGTGAGTCTTATCCTAGATTGTATTTCGTGAAACCCAGGCATAGGATCGAAATATCAATTCGGAAAGTGTTTCACATGATTCTCATAATAAGCCAGTGATCGACTTACCCTTGATTGCCTACACGGTTCCAACAATCGAATTGGTAGTTGGGACATTCTCCAACATGAAACACAAATCACTTGACCAAACATATATCAACTTAAAGAGTAACATTTTGAACACATGATCATGGTTGAACAAAAAAAAAAGCAACACAAATAATTAAACACTTGTTAAGGGTTTTGAAGAAATCACCATGTTTTGCGCCAGTCGCATCCTTTTCCTCATCTTGCACCCGAAAATGAAATGAAAAGATGAAAAACGACCATTGACGAAAAAAAATGATTCAAATCGGAAAGGATTCGGAAATTTTGATTTTTGTTGACGATGGTGGTACAGTTGGTAATTATAGGGAGAGTAATCACATGTCCCAAATGTCAAAAGTATTAATAATACATGAACTTTGATTCGAATTTTGTTAGAGAATGAATCAAAATTAGAATTTCTATAAAAAATATGCGGAGGTTACAGAATATATTATACTATAATTTTATATATATATATATACAATAAATTATTATTTCTCTAAATAAACATTTAATTTCAAAATGGCTTATATATGCGGTAACATAATAAAATAAATTATTTCTCTCGGTAATCATTTTTAGATCACTGTCCAAATTTGAAGAATTTCATACTACTTTCCTTATTGCTGGTGATTTTTTTCAAAGCATCTAGTTCAATCAAATGAGTTAATGTTGATTGAATCAAAACATCACAGTATCCATTGTCGAGTCAATGTATAAAGATTAAAAAAGACAATGATTTTGAACAAATAGGAAAATTGGTAAAATATTTTCTAAAGCTGATATCTTAAAATCAAAATATTAAGTTGAAGTCCGAAAACAATTAGAAACCGCTCATATAACATAAAGCCAAGCATGCACCTTTTAGGTTTTCTTAATATTTTTCTCAATTGGTACAAAAAGAAATTGATTTGAACTCATAAAATGAAATTGCATAATTAACCTTCTATACGAAAAGGCTAGATACCATCCAACTTTTGGAGTTAAACAACATTGGTTACAAGCGTTCTTAACAAAGAGCGTAAACTAATTATAAATTAATGTACTTAGCGTTGATGTAATAACTTTCACTCATTTGGATATTTCACATAAAATTTTCTGAAATGCTCAAAGATAATCTAGAGAATCACCAACTCCATGTTAAGAGGTTTTCTTGGTACCAACCACTGTCGTGCTCGAGACCTAGCTTCCTTTACCTTCAATGTTTCACGACCCCTAGCTGCCCTCCTCACCAATGTTTCCTTAGTAGGGCTTCGCTTAAATTGCTGATCATGAGGATCGATGACCATCTTCTTCAGGGCAATTCCATTATGAAAGAAATATAAAGCAAGCTCGAGATCACTCATCCACCCGTAATAGCCACTTATCTCCACCATCTCGAGGTGTTGATGGGGATGCTTAATAACCACATACCTTTTTCGCATCCTTCTGTTCATTCCTGGCATCCAACTCAGCTGCAATAATATTGTCATAATAAAGGGTGATCATTTGTTGATAAAAATTCCATCTAAAGTTTGGTGCTTTTGATATAAAGAGGCTTAGTACGTAGCAACACTTAACAGGAAAGATAACCAATTTTAGTACACACAGCAAACAGAAAATAACACAAGAAACAGCAAGACATGGGACCAAAATTGAAAAAGATCGCGTGATCACACAAATAGCGTCATGGCTTTAATTTTGAGAAAAAAACGGCACATAAAGAGGTCTATTATATTGATGGAAGTTTAAAACAGTTGCGCAAAGCCCTAAATTGCTTGTTGTATATATATAAACCCGAAATTGGAAAATTAAAGTGGGAAGAACCCTAAATTACATTTACTCAAAGCCATTTAAGTTGTCCAATCATTGATGATGTTGTTTTTTCTTTTATTTTGCTGTGCACAGATAAGTATTGTTCCATAGTTGATGAAGGTAGGACATTCCTTTCCATATGAGAACTTTCAAAGCTTTAAAGGGAATAACCAATTTGACAAATAAAATCATTAATAATAAAATTTAATATAGTACACATACTTTTATCAGTTTTCTTTTCTTGGAACAACAATCATAACTTGCATCCTTTTCCTCATCTTTAATCCGATCTGAGAGAAATGAAAAAAATGAACTCCTAATAGAGAATTTTGAGTGTTGTTGACGGTCGTGTCTTTTGGTAATGGAGGAGTCAGATGCTTGCAAAGATTCTATTTATGTTGATTTCTATGTTATGTTTGTCAGACCAAGTTCTATTCCATTTTGGCCTTGCATCCCAAACAGGTATTTGTTTTGGATTTCGATGCTTCCGAAGCTTCTATTCTAGCCCACTTCTTTTCAAAAAAAGAATAGAGTATCTTATCTATAGTATGATTTTTAAAAGAGTGAATTATATTTTTGGTCCCTCGAGAATACATGCTTAGTTTGGTTTCCGCCCCTTTGATAGCCTGATTTATAAAATACATTATTGGACTAAAAATCGGTTTTTAGCCTAATTGAGTCCCTCCCACTAACACCATTAGAGGATCCCCGTCCATCATATTCCCTGCAATTTAATCTTTTTATCCTTTTTTATTTTCTTTAAAAAAGAAATGTATTAATATTTTATGTTATATCATAAATAAATTAATATCCCAGATCGCTCCCTTAAATACCCATTCCGTCATCTCCCTTTCTAGATCCCCAACCTCTTCTCCGTCGGACTCCACGGGTGCCACTACGAGCCACCGAAAACCATACTTTGTTGGCTCCCTACCCTTCTCAATCATTCCATGCTCCATTCCCTTTTTTGAAGATGTAGATTTGTCCCCTCATTTCTCGATGAAGCAGATGGAGATCTGACGCAGCGGAAAATATGGAACGGATAGACAAACGTCAAATCCAAAGATAATAGATCTTACAAGCGTAAGAACTAATAAACAACGAGATGAAACTCGTAACAATCTCAAAAGAGAACAAATTTTATTAATCAAAAGGTTGAATTCCAATGAAGATTTCAAATCCTATTTATAACTAGAAAAGAAAAAGAATTCTAATCAAACTAGATAACTAAAGATAACTATTAAACATAAGTCTAAAACTAATCCTAATCTTAAATCAACTAATAATAATACTTAATCTAGGAAACTAATTAAAAAGATAATATCAATAAAAATATAAAAGATAATGGCAAGATATTATGGATAGCAACGTGGCATGTGTTTGAGATGGTTTAGTATTCATGAGGATGCATGGAATTATGTATTGTTGTTGCATAAGGAAAGTACGATGGAAGCAGTAAGCAAACAAACAGTTTGTTAGGCGGCTTCGAATACAGGTAAACCTGCATTGCTACCCGCCAGGGTGGTTCGGGTGCAGGTCGAGCCACTTTGCACGTGTATTTGTTTTTATTTTCTTTATTCAATTGCACGATTTTGGGCTTCTTTCGAGCTCGTTTTCTTTTTCTCCAAAAATCGAAAAAGAATCGTATTAACTCTCGAATTCTCCCTGTATCAAGATCCATCCTTCCCTTCTCAAAGATGCAATGGTCGCTGAGATGTAGAAGATGGAAGATGCTAATCAAGTTTCAAGTGAGTTGCAAATCCATCCCACCTTCTTCTTCAACCTAAGAACATTCTCCATCACTCATCACTACCATCTTCACATCTGATCACCATCGTCCACCAAATCCTCTTCTCTTGCGACCCACCATCAACCACTATCCCTCATCGTCAATCGTTGTCAAACACAAATAGAAAGTAATAGCAAAAAGCCTAGATCCACCATAAATTCAACCACAAACGTAATTAAAATTACAAAAGAGCAGACATTTTTGCTTTTAGGGTTTGATTTCGAGCAAGAGGATTTGATATTTTGGATTTGGATGATAATTAGGAGTAGATTCATGAAGACATGATGTTTGAACCAATACAAATACAAAAACATGTAAACGTAATTGGTGGAGCAGAAGAGGAGATGAAGATCCTTGAGGATTGGTAGGGCATGGGTAGCGTGTTCTTCAAGCTCTTAATAAAAGGCATTTAATCTATCAAATGGTTTATTTTTACTTTTTTGATATTAGTTTGTTTTTATTTTTTCTAGAAGAAAATATAAAATTGGGTAAAAAGACCAAAATGTCCCTCGCTTGTGAGGGACGTGACTCACTTAACAGACTCTAGGCTAAGAGGACTCATTTGGGCTAAAAACACGATTTTTTGATCATGAATGTATTTTATAAATTAGATGAATGAAAACCAAAAATCAAGTATTCATGAGGGACAAAAAGTGTAATTCACGCTTTTAAAAGTAAAAGATTTGAACTTTTTTATTTCAAAAAAGTTTCTACACATTTTCCAAAACTTGAAAAGAAGAGGGAAGTTATTTCTTCCATATTTAAAAGAAAGAAAAGAAAGTTTTAAAATTAAATAGAAGTAAAGAAAAGATAAATTATTTATTATTTTACTTATTTTGAAAGAAAAATAATATAAAGTTATTTCTTCCATATTTGAAGGAAATAAAAGATAGTTTTAAAATTAAATTGAAGGAGAGAAAGGATGAATGATTTATTATTTTACTTATTTGGAAAGAAAAATAATATAAAGTTATTTCTTCCATATTTAAAGGAAAGAAAAAAAATCCTTAAAATGAAATTTTGAGCTGGGAAAGAAAAAAATGATTTATTATTTTACTTATTTTGAAAGAAAAAAATATAAAGTTGTTTCTTCCATATTTTAAGAAAGGAAAAAAAAAATTAAATGAAATTTTGAGGAAGAGAAAAGATGAATGATTCATTATTTTACTTATTTTGAAATTAATAGAATACAAAGTTATTTTTTTCCATATTTGAAGGAAAGAAAAGAAATTTTTATGATGAAATTTTGAGGGAAAGAAAAGAATGATTTATTGTTTTACTTATTTTAAAAGAAAAAGAATATTTGTTTCTTCCATTTCTAATTTGAAAGAAGGAGAATAAAATGAAAATTTTGAAAGATATATGATTTATTATTTTTTACTTATTTTGAAACAAAAATAATATAAAGTTATTGTTAATTATTTTGGAAGAAAAATAAATGTATTAATTTTTTCGGCCATGAGATATATATAGGGTTTTTGTATCATATTATCAACAAATATTGAATTAATTGAATGAGATTATAACTTTTAATCAAGTGTAGAACTTTTAAAAAAAGTTTCATATTATCATCAACTCAACTATTCAAAAACCTCATCTATTTTTAGTATAACAAAAATATTTCTTAAGAATTTTAATATACTTTTTAAACTTTTTAGAATCTCGCATATTAACTTTATATCCATTTCTATTATTATTAATAAAATCATTGTATTAAGATTTATATAAATACATATTTATTTATATACAAAAATTATTATAACTTTAATTATATGTATATATACATACATTATTTATTTGAATATACATACATATATAATACCTATTCTGAGAATAAAAATGTACCAAAAATTATTTTCAAAAAATCCTAAAATTTATAAAAATTGTGCTTTCAAGAAATATGTGGAAAGTGTATAAAATAAGTAGAAAAATATTTAAAAAAACGACTTTATAAAATTGAGTTATCAAAAAATATCGTAAAAATACATATCAATAAAATATTTTATAGGACTTTAGTTATATGAGTAAAAAAATGTGATATCTAAAAATGTTACAAATGTTTTATAGGATACTTTAAAACGTGAAGTATTGGTTAGGATACTTTAAAACGTAAAAGATGGGTTATTGACACTTATCTAGCTAATTGTATTTTAAAAAAGGTAATATGAAATTTTATTTTAAAGACGTTCTAAATGTTTACTAAAATGTCTAAAATTATTATATAAATCTATTGTATCACTATTTAGATGAAACACTTTATGGTCTTATAAACTTCAGTCCTATAATATATTATATTAGGATAAAGGAATTTTAGAGATTCTGTAAGTTCAATTATGGTTTGAGAGAGTAAAATACGAGACTAATCAAATTCACAAGAAGTATTACATAAAATATGTTATTTTTGAAATTACCTTCTGATTTTTCAATATTTATTAAGAGATAAAGGACTCGACACGGCAACACCCAATATGAAAAGGAGGACGATCCCATAATTGAAATATGGTGATGAAACTTAAAACTTCGTATAACTAATTTTCTTTTGAAAATGAACCAATGATTATCGAGACTCTTTTATGTCTTTATGGTGCAAGGAGTTTGTGATACAACTTCATGATTTATGGAATTTATTTAGTTAATTGACTGAAATTTCTTCCATAGTTTTATAGATATCGGTTCTAGTTTTACGAAATTATAAGAGATTTTTTTAATTGTTTTTCAGGACATTTGAATTAATTGAGATATGCACAAACTAGTTGGCCTAACATCCATAACTAACAAAAAAAGTACGATCCTTAAGATGGTCTAAATTAAATCCACATTCTCTTAGTAAGTCTAGTCTTTTTAGATATGTCAAAGGAAGCCGATGAAATACAATTTAAATTCATGTGTAAAACTAATATAAATTTATATCAACTAAATTTCGATGTATGCTTTTAAATACATGATTAGTACTGCAGATATATGTAATAAAAGTAAAAAAATAAATATACATAGAAATATTCTTTTTTGAGGAACGAAATAGGTTATTGACTTTAAAACCATTTGAGAATGCTTTCCAACTGGATGATTGGATCACTTGTGTAAATGGGTTCCAACCGATGATAGAAAGTAATCTTGAGGATTTCAAGTGCAAGGCCTTTGTCGTGATTTGACTATGTTGGTCAAGGAACGGGTAATCAGTAGCGGACTTATCAAGTAAAAGGTGGGGGAAGACCCCCATTAAAAAAAATTTAAAAAGGAATTTTCCTAGATTAAAAACTATTTTTTTTGAAACTTTCTACCATGGTTCGCCTTCGATAATTTCTTGTTAGACCCCCACCAAGTAAAAATTTGCATTGAAACCAGCTAAAAATCTTTCAAAATCAACGACTTTTTAAAAAAAATCTCTCAAAATAGTAAAATTGAGCTAAAAATACATCGGACGATTTTATGGGCTTTTAATCTAGCTACCTTAAAGATGCCCCCGGGCAAAAATCTTATATCGACCATTGTAAATAATAGCCAAGAATTCTCCTTAGGCACAAATGGTTCATCTTAACACGCTTCAATATGATAAGAGGATCTTAACATTATTATGGTTTTCTTAATCAAACATTTTTCTTAAGCTCTAGAAAATTTTGACAATCTGTCAAAGTTTTCCTATAGAAATATCAAATATAATAATTAATATTAATATTTACGTAGTAATATTTAATAAAATAAAGTAATAATTAAATAAAATTTACTTCATTAATATTAGGTAAAATATTAGGGGATAACTGGAAATTGTGGAAAAAGAACTCATGAAATTTATTGAAACAATATCAATCATTAGATAATATCATACCCAATATTCTAAAGGACGTCTCGACGAGATCAAATCTCAAGCCATACGAGTAATAACGAGACATATGACGTATTTCAAGGTGTGTGCTATACCGACATGTGTATATATACATATTTATGTAGAGGCTCTTTCTTTTGTTAACCAAAGAAATAGTACAAATTTTGCAACCAAGACATTTTCAAAAAAAGAATAGAGTATCTTATCTATAGTATGATTTTTAAAAGAGTGAATTATATTTTTGGTCCCTCGAGAATACGTGCTTAGTTTGGTTTCCGTCCCTTTGATAGTCTGATTTATAAAATACATTATTGGACTAAAAATCGGTTTTTAGCCTAATTGAGTCCCTCCCACTAACATGGAGCCCCCATTAAGTCCATATTCCCTGCAATTTAATCTTTTTATCCTTTTTATCCTTTTTTATTTTCTGTAAAAAAGAAATGTAATAATATTTTATGTTATATCATAAATAAATTAATATCCCAGATCGCTCCCTTAAATACCCACTCCCGTCATCTCCCTTTCTAGATCCCCAACCTCTTCTCCGTCGGACTTCACGGGTGCCACTACGAGCCACCGAAAACCATACTTTGTTGGCTCCCTACCCTTCTCAAACATTCCATGCTCCATTCCCTTTTTTGAAGATGTAGATTTGTCCCCTCATTTCTCGATGAAGCAGATGTAGATCTGACGCAGCGGAAAATATGGAACGGATCGACAAACGTCAAATCCAAAGATAATAGATCTTACAAGCGTAAGAACTAATAAACAACGAGATGCAACTCGAAAAAATCTCAAAAGAGAACAAATTTTATTAATCAAAAGGTTATCAAAAGGTTGAATTCCAATGAAGACTTCAAATCCTATTTATAACTAGAAAAGATAAAGAATCCTAATCAAACTAGATAACTAAAGATAACTATTAAACATAAGTCTAAAACTAATCTTAATCTTAAATCAACTAATAATAATACTTAACCTAGGAAACTAATTAAAAAGATAATATCAATAAAAATATAAAAGATAATGGCAAGATATTATGGATAGCAATGTGGCATGTGTTTGAGATGGTTTAGTATTCATGAGGATGCATGGAATTATGTATTCTTGTTGCATAAGGAAAGTACGATGGAAGCAGTAAGCAAACAAACAGTTTGTTAGGCGGCTTCGAATACAGGTAAACCCACATTGCTATCCGCCAGGGTGGTTTGGGTGCAGGTCGAGCCACTTTGCACGTGTATTTGTTTTTATTTTCTTTATTCAATTGCACGATTTTGGGCTTCTTTCGAGCTCGTTTTCTTTTTCTCCAAAGATCGAAAAAGAATCTTATTAACTCTCGAATTCTCCCTCTATCAAGATCCATCTCTCCCTTCTCAAAGATGCAATGGTCGCTGAGATGTAGAAGATGGAAGATGCTAATCAAGTTTCAAGTGAGTTGCAAATCCATCCCACCTTCTTCTTCAACCTAAGAACATTCTCCATCACTCATCACCACCACCTTCACATCTGATCACCATCGTCCACCAAATCCTCTTCTCTTGCGACCCACCATCAACCACTATCCCTCATCGTCAATCGTTGTCAAACACAAATAGAAAGTAATATCAAAAAGCCTAGATCCGCCATAAATTCAACCACAAACGTAATTAATATTACAAAAGAGCAGACATTTTTGCTTTTAGGTTTTGATTTCGAGCAAGAGGATTTGATATTTTGGATTTGGGTGATAATTAGGAGTAGATTCATGAAGACATGATGTTTGAACCAATACAAATACAAAAACTTGTAAATGTAATTGGTGGAGCAGAAGAGGAGATGAAGATGCTTGGGGATTGGTAGGGCATGGGTAGCGTGTTCTTCAAGCTGCTTAATAAAAGGCATTTAATCTATCAAATGGTTTATTTTTACTTTTTTGATATTAGTTTGTTTTTATTTTTTCTAAAGGAAAATATAAAATTGGTTAAAAAGACCAAAATGTCCCTCGCTTGTGAGGGACGTGACTCACTTAACAGACTCTAGGCTAAGAGGACTCATTTGGGCTAAAAACACGATTTTTAGACCACGAATGTATTTTATAAATTAGAGGGATGAAAACCAAAAACCAAGTATTCATGAGGGACAAAAAGTGTAATTCACGCTTTTAAAAGTAAAAGATTTGAAATTTTTTATATCAAAAAAGTTTCCATCACATTTTTTTATTTGCTACAGTGCTACTGGTCTGTTCGGCTTTATCCTTTTATTGTTTTCTTTTGCTGGGACACTATCGATTTATTCCTAGGTTGTTCTTGGTATTGGGGCAGTCTGTTAAAACCCCAAGAGCAACACCTTTCAACTTTCAAATCATTTTTTTTTTTGATTAATATGAATTTTAGCTGTCAATTCTTGTCTTGTATTCTTTAAAGCAGATAAAAGGTTTTAGAAAATTAGTAGAGTTTTCTTGAATGATTGTATCAATGTTTTGAAACCCGGGTTAACCCGGCCGGTCGAACCGGTTGGACCGGGACCCGGGGTAATGACCGGGTTATCTAACGCCAGGTTAATGAATATGACCGGCCCGTTTCAACCAGGCGGGTTTCTCAAAAACCCGGTTAAACCGGTGGTAAACCCGTTTCTCAAACCCGTTTTTATATTAAAATTCAAAAAAAATGTGTTATGTGTGTTTTTAATGTATTTGGATTGATGTAAAACTTGTTGTTTGTGTATTTTTAATATTGAAACTTGTGGATATCAAATTATATATATATATATGTGTGTGTGTGTGTGTGTATGTACCCAGGAAAATGAAAAACATATAAAGGATTAAGGGAATTATTGAAACCGATTAACCCGGTGATTGAACCGGTTGAACCAGTTAACCCGGAACCCAGTCACCAGACCGGGTCCAACTTAAAACCCGGGTTTTAAAACATTGGATTGTATTGTAAGATTTATGATATGGAAAAATCACTAAAATACCTTTGGGGTGTTTGATCACAATTTCAGTTGTTCAAAGATATTTTGGTATATCTCAAAAGTGATTAAGTTGGATTTTTAAAATTATTAATCTTTGAAATTTGTTGGGACCCTTGATTTCATAAAAATGTGTTTTCTGCCTGATATTCTTTCAAAACTCTCGGAAAAAGAAAATCGAACTTGGGATCTTTAAGATTATAAATTTTTAAAATTGGTTTCATCGATGTGTTTTGGATCTGATACTTTTTCAAGTTATAGATAAAATCGAACTTGGTTTTTGTAACTGTTATTTAGTCGGAAAACATGTGTATAAAATGGTTTGGGGTTTACTGTTGACAATTTGACATCAGTCCAAAATTAAGGATATATTCGAAGCTACCATAAGTATTTATAAAGAGTATGGGATTTAGCCTAAGGTTTTTACTCGTAAGTTATGAACCTTTTGTGGATTATGTTGTGGTTGTTAAAAGTGGTAGTCTCTGGAAATGGATTTTTTTCTAGTTACTTGGAAACTAATACTTATCAACTTATAAAGCAATTTTATACAATTTTTTTATTGATCACTTCATCAATATAATATCCTTATATATATATATATATATATATATAGATATTTATATATCGTACTTACAAATTTACATAATTACATTTAATAGGACCACCCTGATCGAGAGCTCCGACTCCCTTTGCGACAGACATGAGAAGACTAACCTAGAAATTAATGAAATTCCCATCAAAATTTAGTGATGAAAGATGAGGAAAAAGAGACGGCTGGCGCAAAACAAGGCGATTTCTTGAAAATCTTATGAACTGATTATGATTTATGGGTTTCTTCCGTACGAGATCTTGGTTCGGATGATTTGGCGAGCCGATTTTCAGATGATATTCTTGTTTCAATTATATAACATTTGCCTTTAAAAGATGAAGTAGTCACCAGCCAACTTTCAAGAAGATGGTACTTGTGGTGTCAAACTGTTCGTTTAGATATTGAGGAGAATAAAAGATTGGCTAAAAAATTAATACCACAACCCAAATTGCGCCTTATAGGGAGGAACAAGTACATCAATCGGGTTAACCGAGTGATTAGACAACATAGGAGTGCAATGATTGAAGAGTTCAAAATCTGTTTTGATTTAGACAAGTCTTATAAAGGTGCTATAAGTAAATGGATTGAGTTTGCCTTAGCAAAGAATGTCCAAAAGCTAGAATTGAATTTAATGGATAGAAGTGAAGTGCGTAGTGATCCTGCTCTAAACTTTGCTTTTCCTAACAAGATCTTGGAGAAAATATTGAAGAGACAATCTTATTCTAGTCTTTCCCCGCATGCCGCCATCTACCAAGGTAATGGAGATAAAGTTTCTTAAAGTTCTCATCTTGAAGTGTGTCAACATCAATGATGAAGCACTGGGACTTTATTGAGTTGTAAGTTAACTGTTAGACCATAGGAAAAGAAATATGCAGGCTTTGAATAAAAAAAGCTTGCATATTTTTCTTTTCCTATGGTCTAACAAATAATTTAAAACTTATAAAGTCTTAAAGCTTCATTATTGATGTGGAGACACTTTAAGGTGAGAACTTTAAGAAACTTTATCTCCAATACCTTAGTAGATGGGGGCAAGCGGGAAAGACTAGAATAAGATTGTCGATTCGATATTCTATTTAAGATCTAGTTGGGAAAAACAAAGTTTAGCGCAGGATCACAACGCATCTCATTTTTATCCATCAAGTCCAATTCAAGCTTTTGGACATTTTTTGATACGGAAAAATCAATCCATTTACTTATAGCACCCCTACAATACTCGTCTAAATCAAAACAAATTTTTAACTCTTCGATAATCACATTCCTGTGTTGTCGAATCACTCGGTTAACCCGATTGATGTACTTGTTCGTCTCTAAAAGACGCAATTCGGGCTGTGCTATTAATTTTTTATCTTATCGTTTTATTCTCCTCAAAATCTAAACGAAGAGTTTGTCACCACAAGTACCTCAATCTTCTTGAGAGCTGGCTGCTCACTGCTGTATCCTTAAATAGGCATACCAGAGAGAATTGAAACAAGAATATCATCCGGCAATCGGCTTAGAAAATCATCAAAGTTTAAATCGTGATGATGACCCTAAATAAAAAGACAGAAAAATATCAGCTTTAAATTTCACAAAAATCCTCATATACACACCAGTTGTTAACAAGAATATACGACTGATTAACAAATAGTAAGCAATCAACATTAGTTAATCTCAGATTGGCACAATTGACCAACAAAGTATGAACTGATTGGACCATCCTAGACAAAGATTCAATTTACGAAACACAAATAATGCTTAATCGCTTGAACAAACATATCAGTTTAAAAGGTAACATTTTCGACACATCAGGTTGAAAGAAAAAACTCAGTATAAATAAATTAAATAGTTGTTAAGGTTTTGAAGAAATCACCATGTTTTGAGCTGGTCACATCCTTTTTCTCCTCTTGCAGCCAAGAGATTAACAACGAGCGCCAATGAAGAAAATGACTGAAGTCGGAAAAGATTGGGAAATGTTGATTCTTGTTGAAGGTGGTGTCGTTGGTTTTTATAAGGAGAGGAATCACATGTACCGGGTGTCAAAAGTAGTAATAATATTCATGCAAAGGTTTTCACCTAACCTTGATTCGGAGAATCAAAATCTTTATAAAAAATCATTTTCAATTCCCTTTTCTACGTCGGAGGTTACAAAATTTTATTATATTATTAATTATATATATTTAATTAAACACTATTTCTTTAAATAAACATTTGCTTTTAAAATTGGTTGGTGGGAATAGAATAAAAATATCTTTCACTCTCATTTTTAGATAATTATTTAAATTTGGAAATTTTCATCTTATTTTTTCTACCATTGGTGATTTTAATAATGTCATCAATTTAATATATTTTTGATTTATTTGAGACCAATTGAGTCACAACATATGATATGAAGAGATTTACTTAAGATTTCTAAAGATTTTGTTAGTTTGATTAATTAGTCGGGATTATCAATAAGTGGATATCTGGTTCGCAAGATTTCGATAGAATTACAAAGAATTGGAACGGCTAATTCCTTAAATTCCATTCTAATATGTTTTTTGTAACCGTGAATTACATGTATCAATTAATCCTTGGACGACCATGAATGACCCGGAATCATCAGTGATTAACCTTAATTCCAACATTTGGTTTACATATGGAATAGAATCACTATCAAAATGGAAGACTTTCACATACGACCATTTTCCTGGGAAATCCGTCGCTGTGAAGGGTAATTCGTCACAAAAATTGGTTGTTAATTTATTGGTGGGTAAATCAAATCAGTGACAGATTACCCAGGAAATTTCTGGGTCCCAGAGTGAATTTTTGTGGGTGAAAGTCATTTGTTTTGTATTAAATTAAATTCCACATATTTCGCTATTAATGAATTTTATTCAATCTCATTTTCTTATAAAGAAAAAACTACCCACAGTTATATATATATATATATATATGTATATACATATATAGGGTTTGTACAAATTGTTTGGTTTGTATTTGAAATTTCCCATATATATATAATTTACTATCAGGTAATATTATATATATATATATATATATATTATGAAGGTTCAATTACAAACTGCACGAAAGGTACAAACTTACAAACTTGTACTAATCATGCAAAAATAAATGTTTTCATGATATTTTTTTTCATCAAATGCTATGATTTAAGATATTATTACACGTATGTTTGTTTCACCTTGTGAAAAAATTACATGTAAAACTTTTAGATTATGAAATAAATACATGTGAAAAAATTTCATAAAAAATATATGAGAAACTTTCAACTTATGAAAACGAATACACGTGAAACTTTTACATTATGAAACAAACATATGTGTAATAATATCTTATATCATAGCATTTGATGAAAAAAAATGTCATGGAAAAATTTATTTTTGCATTGATTTGTATGAGTTTGTAAGTTTATACCGTTCGTCCAATTTGTAATTGAACCAACCTCATATAATATATATGTCTATGTATAGTATATTATCCATAATTTACTCTTGCTTTTTATATAATATATATAATCTAATATAATAGTATATCCGTCATTTTTTCTTGATTAAATAATTTACATTTTTTTACAGTAAAGCTTCGTTTGGCAAATTAGCTGATAAAGTTGATGTTTGATCTGGTGTAGTTGTAAAACTGATTACGTTTGACAAAAAACTAGCTGATAAGCTAGTTGAAAAATGTAAAACAATTAAAAAAGTCATTTAAAAAAAAATTAAATTTTAACATTTTATAATATATTAAAAATAAATCAATAATAATATATATGTCAAATTACTAAAATCAGATGATAAAGAATATTAAATAATTAAATATGGTAATTATTAAAATTAAAATTTGATTTATTATGCATTAGCCTTAGTAGGCCTTGCTCACCGGGGAGGAGAGAGAAGAATAATAGGCATAAAACTTGATCATAGAGCGAAAGGCCTAAAAATTCAAAATAGAATATAAAAAAGTATATATATAATATTATAAATTGTATTTTTATAACAAAATATAAAATTTAGAATATCTACGTTAAATGATGATTTTAAATAACAAATTTAATATAATATGAGTAAAAACATAGTTGGTTAATCTTAGCATCTTCAACAGTTGTGCTAAAATTGAGAAAAAATTATGATTTGAACATTTTTATTGCTCTAACGGTTATGTTATTGTTAAAATAGAGAAATAGGAGTAATTCTCCAACAACTATGCTATAATTTTTCTATAATAGAATATGAAAAAACAAATTTTCTTTATCCTTAATTTACTCTCTAATATAATTTTATTAATATAATTTTATTAATATAATTTTATTAATATAGTTAATGCTATAATTGATAAAGTAGAGTAGTTGTTAGAGTTAAAAGTAAGTTTTTAAAATTTTGACTTTCATGCTCTATTATAGAAAATTGTAGCTTAAGTATTGGAAGTGCTCTAACATCTCTAATAGCTATGCTATATATATATTTTTAAATAAAGTATTAAAAGTTAAAACAATCAAAATATCGTAGTATTGATTATTTTATTAAAACAATCAATATATTAGTAAAATATTATTTCTTTTATAAGTATTTTAATTCAATGTCTCGTATTGCTGGAAAAATCAAAATATTATTACTTTTTCTCAAAAAGTGGGTTTTAGAAATTTCTTTTAAATTTGGAGATTTTTATTTTATCTTTCTTCCTTTTCTATTTTAGCATACAAGAGAGCATAGTTGTTGGAGTAAAAAAGTTGTTAATTTTTTTTCTCTATTTTAACATCGGGGGGTGTTGGAGATGCTCTAAAAATTTCAAAGTTTAAACAAAATCTCTAAAAATTTGTAGAAAATAGAGGAACAACATTTTAATCATATCCAACCAATTAAACTTGTTAAAGTTAAATTTGCTGAAGAAAGAAATAGTTTATTAAATGTATTGAATATTTTATTAATATTGTTAATGCTGTAATAGTTTTTTTTTAGAGATTTTGACTTTAATACTTTATTATAGAAAAGTTATAGCGTAACTGTTGGAGACTACACATCTCAATTAATTAATAATTTCTCAAAAAAAATTAATTAAAATATAAATACAATTGATAAGATTAATAATAATTGTAAATAATTAAAGTAACACTAAAAAATAGTTTATAATTGATAATTAATACTAATGGATAATTTACAAATAAAACTAATTAATAATTTGAAATTAACATTAATATAATTAATAATTTATATGTAATAATAATAATAATAATAATAATAATAATAATAATAATAATAATAAAATAACAATTAGTATTATCAGAGATATAATTGGAATAAAGTGACAGAAAACAACTGGAGCTTATTAAAAAGTTCTTATAAGTTAGTTTGTAAGCTAATTTTGTCTATACAAATGCACTTTTGAAATAAGCTAAAAAAAGAAATTTTAGTTATGCTTGCTAAACATAGCCTAAACATCAAAACATGTCTAATCCAGTGGTAAAGTAACATTCTGGGGGCCAGTGGATGGTATCCCTAACAACCCGGATTCGAATCCTGCGGTGCGCATGTGGAGATATCTAGATCCTGGGCCTGCCACTTAGTGGTACCCTTAATTGGGTTGGACCGTGATCAACAAAGATTAGTCGGGTGGCACCCTTAATTAAGTGGGAGCCCGGATACCCAGAGGAAATGTGTGTGTGTTAACATGCTTTTCAAAAAAACATAGCCTAAATATTAATTCTTCGTCATTTCATTCCAATTCATAAACTAAATCATGTAAACGAATAGAAAAATTCATATTCATTAGACAGATTATATTTCATTTAATGTCAACTAAATATCAATTTCTTTTTATACCAATCGACGAAAAAAAAGTGGTGTTCGCGGCCAAGGATAAGGCTTAATGGTAGCAGAATCGAAGAATGAAGTGAACACTAGGTTTGAACAGTGGATGGTGGCATTGGAGACTCAAGGTTGCATTAGTTGATTTAAGACCGAACAACTTTTTTTTGATTAACCTGGATATCCAACCTGCTATGCGAGCTGACTAATCCCAGGGCGACCACCCGCTTTACGGGTAGCACGAAATCACCGCATTTGAACCTCCGTAGCCACAAGAGGTTTTGTATTCCTCCCTTGATTCGAACTTGTGACCTCCTGGTACTTTTGACCTTTGGAGCACAAACTCAAACCATTGAGGCACCACCCGAACAACTTTGGCGCAAATTTTGTAAGAAGTGTAATATATCAAGGGGTAGAAGTTGGCGCACGAGGCGAATTCAAAAGATATCCTAAAAAGAAAATTTTAAGTATACAAGGTTAATTATTTAATTAGAAAAAATGTGAGATTTAG
Source organism: Silybum marianum (assembly GCA_036898165.1). Lineage (NCBI taxonomy): Eukaryota > Viridiplantae > Streptophyta > Magnoliopsida > Asterales > Asteraceae > Silybum > Silybum marianum. The sequence goes on from CM072533.1 coordinate 16,197,583, forward strand.
GATGATGATACTCATCACGCACGTAAGGGATGATGGTAGAATTGAGCGTGGCGACAGGCGTTTATGAGATAAGCTATGTTGTATGAACATTTCCCCAAAAATTCTTCTCACTACTAGAAAATCGGCATTACCGACGGAATTTACCTATGGTTACTTTTGGTCGGTAATTACCGATGGATTCTCGAGGCTTTTTTGACGGATCCAATTAAAAAAAATTAACAAATAAAATTCCATCGGTAATTAGCAACATATTTCAATCCGTCAATAATTAACGACGGATTTAACATTTATAAAAAACTAAAAATTAAAATATCCGTTGATAATTAGTGACTCCATTGCTAATTACCGAAGGATTTCCGACGAAATTTTGTACTTTTTTTTGTTTTTCCTAGTTTTCTATTAAGAGTCGTTAAAGCCCAGCAAGGCCCATGATTGTTCCTAACAGTTGTTAAAGCCCATCAAAGCTCATTGTTGTTCGTTGTAACACCCGTAAATTTGCAATCAAAATAATGAATTCGCTATCATGATATTATGGTGTTTTGATCCAAATAAAGTAATTCAAGTGGTTAACACTGGGTAACTTTGAAACGGGGGGAAACAAACGAGCAAACGAAGGAAAACCACCCTCGGAACACCCCGGCTAGGTTGCCAGACAAGACTGCCATGACAGCATCGCCAGGGCACACTAGCATGGAGTTTGGAAAATCAGATTTTTGATTCAAGGGCATACGGTACATGGTGGGCGAGTGTGACACGGCGAGTGTGACACGGCTAGCGTGCCATGTCAACATCGCCATGGCACCCTCGCACGGGAAGAAAATCGAGCAAAATAAAGGGGGCATACGGTACATGGCGGGCGAGTGTGACACGGCTAGTGTGCCATGTCAACCTCGCCATGGCCAGGTCGCCCGTGTTGTCCAAATTGCCATTTAAGCCATGATTTTGGTCAGCTAAGCAATAATTTTTTCAGATCAGTTATCAACTCAGTATTGGGAGCAAACATTTAAGGCGATTCTAGGGTTTTATTACTCTCACCAACCTTTTTCTCAACTCATTTATTATTCTCTCCAAGTGAAGATCCAAGTGTAGATCAAGCATTTAAAGCTCTCATTTGGTGGTGTTCTTCAAGTTCTCATCTCCTCCTTCATCTTCATCATCTTAGAGACTTTTCTAGGGTTTTACCAAACCCTAGCTTGTGAGTTCAAATCCAATCTTTTAAAAACATAATACTTGTTGCAAATGTTCTTCTTTACCCTTTTTAAGTTATAATCTCAAGTATTTTTATGTTTGATTAAGTTTGGAAGTTTTAGGTCAAAATGAGAAATTTGGGTATTTTGTTATAGATGATGAAATGAGTATCATAAATTGTTTATAGTACTTGGAAAAGTCTAGGATGAGTAAACCTTGGATTTTGATACTAAAATGGTTTGACCTAATTTTCAGTAAAATGCGTATTTTTAAAAGGAAATTGTTTATATAAAATTTTTTAGTGTTTGGAACACCATCATTACGTCTCGTTTGATGTATATGATTTATAGACTAGTGCGTTATGGATCCATAGGCATAAGAGTCGGTGTTTTAACGTCATGAATGATAGCATAAACCACTTTTAAATTGGAAATAGGCATTGCGATAAATTGTGTAATTTCCAATCTGCCCTTCCACTCTCTCGGAATATGCATTGTGGTTTAGCGTGCAATTCTTGAGGCTTGAGCTTATGCGTACAAATGACTAAAGACTGTATTGTGGTTGATGTCAATGGCTACCAGGCCTTTATGTTCCGCTCCATAACATTGGTTCGTGGCCTACCTTGTGTTCCGTCACGACCAATGGTAATATCGGATCTTCCGTCACGACCAATGGTAATATCGGATCTCCGCCGATTGTTTTAAAAGTGCCTTGCTCACCAAGAGTAAGTTGTCAACTTAAGTTAAATGGGATAAAATGTATTGTACCTTGTTTAAAATATTTTACTGCTTTATCCATTTAACTGTTTGTTTTCACTAGGCGTAAGCCTAACACTTGATTTTAAATGTGTTTAGCAGGTGATCGTTTAGGTGGGGCTTCTTAGAGAGGAGCGGGGTGCGTGCCGGTAGAGACACTCTTTTGGGATTACACCTTAGTGTGTAATTATTGGAGAAAATAGAAACATTATTTTGAAGACATTAGTGACACCTGAATGTTATCTATGTCTCTGAATTGTGTAGATTAATAGGTTGTCATTTAGTATCTTAATTTTCTGATGTAAACTCTTATACTCTGTCCCCATTTAGTGGGTGATTTTTTTGTATTCCGCATTTTATTTTCGGTTTAAATCTACTCTAATTTTTAGGGTGTTACAAGTTGGTATCAGAGCTCTAGTTTAAGCGAACAAGGTATGAATCTAAGATGCCTAGACTTAAGCCGAGACTTTAAGTGATGTCATGTGAGAATGGGTAGACACTCTTGAGATAGTAGAACTTTAGAGTCGACGGGAATGCAATAACTATGAAATGTGACTTTGGTAATGAGAATTCTTATATGTATGATATATTCAAAATATCACGTAGCTAATGCTATTTTGGGTATATTGTTATGTGAGCGTGCTTATTTGACTATAGTTGCGATGATTAGTGAATGTGTTATACGTACTTATGTTAGCTTTGTCTTACTTTCGTTCTATCATATCGACAGACTAAGATGGTAAACACTCGTACGAGGTCGCGAAACGAAAACGAGACAGCGGCAGCTAGTATTACCAACCAAGAAGCGGCAGCGGAAACTACACAACCACCTCCGATTCCTACTGCTATTAGGAGATCACCACCTCGTATTGACAACTGCCGGAAGTGAACCTTAATGTCGGGATTGGTCTCGCAATGGTAGTAGCAGGCTCACAAGATGAGCTCATGCTTAGTATGGTGCAAGCAATGAATTCTGCGTTTGCCCAACAACATGAAATGATGCTGAAAATGTTTGAAGAAAGAGATGCCAGTCAACGAAGGCATGAAGTGACTGCCGAGAACGCAGTAGTTGGTTCCGGAGGGAATGGAGCCGTACTTGCTACCGATGAGACATCCGTGACGGAAATAAGGCGGGTAGGAAGGGGTTGTTCGTACAAAACCTTCCTATGCTCAAAACCACCCGAGTTCTCCGGAACAGCTAATCCGGTGGTTTGCATGAATTGGCTACAAGAGACCGAGCAAGCTTTTGGCTTGAGCGAATGTGAAGAAAGACAAAAAGTGAAGTTCGCATCACAGATGCTTAGAGGCCCGACCTTAACTTGGTGGAATATCACCACAAAAACTCTCGGCCCGGTCATTATCTCAATGCTCACTTGGGAAATGGTTAAAGTGAAAGTTTTGGAAGAATATTGCAACGAAAGAGCCATCAATCGTATAGTGGATGAATTCCGAGCTCTCAAGAAGGGAGACTAGACTGTAAGAGAGTATACTGAGTTGTATATGGAGAATTTGAATCTTGTGGAGCACGCGGCTCCAACTGAGAAGGAAAGACTGAAGGCTTATATCAAAGGATTGCCTCACGACATGATGGGAATGGTTCAAATAGCAAGGACCTCCACTCTAAAGGAGGCCATCGACCATACTCAAATGGTAGAGGACACCTACGACTTGGGAAAAGAAGAAAGGAGAATGGTTGGAGAGAAGAGAAAGTGGGAGAACAACTCCATGCCTCCCAAGAGGTCGAACTTTAGCAACAACAACAACAACCGTGGGTTCAACTCCAGGCAAGAACCTAGGTGGTGTTACAAGTGTAAGAGCAAGCACAAAGGTTCTTGCCGACCCCAATCCGAGGTTTGCTTCAAATGTGGGAGACGGGCCACATCCGCCATGAGTGTCCCTTCAAAGGACTCGTTTGTTTTGAATGCAAGGAGCCGGGACACGTCAAAGAGATTGCCCGAAGCTAAAAACAGAGGAAACCAAGGGAGGAAAGAAGACGCCCCTAAAGCTATAGGAAGGGCTTTCAAGATGACCGTGGATGAGGCTAAAGCGGCGACAGATGTTGTGTCGGGTACGTTCCTTGTTAACTCCGTACCCGCTCATATTCTTTTTGATTCCGGTGCTACTTTCTCTTATGTGTACACTATTTTCTACCCAAAGCTCCTTGTCCCTATTAGCACACTAGTTGATGCTTATGTTGATGAGATAGCCGATGGTAGAAAAGTCTTAGTCCGGAATGTTCTTAGAAATTGCACCTTAGAGATTGAAGAAAAGCAGTTTTCGGTAAACCTCTTACCTATGGAAATAGGAGGATTCGATGTTGTGATTGGGATGGATTGGTTGGCCGAAAATCAAGCCAAAATTATTTGTTCAAAGAAACTAATCCGGATCCCATTACCGAATGGTGGCATGGTGGTAGTCTACGGGGAGAGAAGAAGCGGTGAAATAGCATTGTTGACTTTGGCAAAAGCGCGAGAGTGTTTGACAAAAGGATGTCCTTCTTTTTTAGCATATGTTTTAGATGCTAAGTTGGAAAAGAAAAAGCTCGAGGATGTTCGTATCGTTAATATGTTTCCGGATGTTTTTTCCGAAGACTTGCCCGGTTTGCCGCCCGTTAGACAAGTAGAGTTTCGTATTGACCTTGTACCGGGAGCCGCCCCAATAGCTAGAGCATCGTATCGTTTGGCACCATCCGAAATGCAAGAAATGATGTCTCAATTACAAGATCTTTCGGAGAAGGGATTTGTGAGACCGAGTTCGTCACCTGGGGGAGCTCCGGTCTTATTTGTGAAAAAGAAGGATGGCACTATGAGAATGTGCATTGATTATCGTGAACTAAATAAGGTAACCGTGAAGAACAAGTATCCACTTCCGAGAATTGATGACCTCTTTGATCAACTCCAAGGTGCGGGATGTTTCTCAAAGATCGATCTTCGTTCGAGTTATCACCAAGTAAGGGTGAGAAATGATGATGTAGAAAAAACGACGTTTAGGACGCGTTATGGGTACTATGAGTTCTTGGTTATGCCCTTTGGTTTGACAAATGCACTGGCGGTGTTTATGGATTTGATGAATAGGGCATGTAGACCTTTCCTCGACAAGTCGGTAATCGTGTTTATTGATGATATACTCATATATTCTAAAGATGAGTTGGAACACGAGCAACACCTTCGAGAAGTTCTTGAAGTTTTGAGGAAAGAAAAGTTGTATGCTAAATTCTCTAAGTGTGATTTCTGGTTGAAAGAAGTCTAATTTTTGGGTCATGTTGTCACTCAAGCCGGAGTGAAGGTGGATCCCTCCAAGATTGAAGCAATGATGAATTGGGAACCGCCTCGGAATCCGTCCGAGATTCGAAGTTTTTTAGGCTTGGCGGGTTCTTATAGGAGATTTATTCAAGATTTCTCCAAGGATGCTTCTTCCTTGACGGCATTGACCAAGAAGAATGTGAAGTTCGTTTGGACCGAAAAACAAGAGAAAGCTTTTCGGACTCTCCAAAAGAAGTTGTGTGAAGCTCCAATCCTTTCCTTACCGGAAGGGTCCGAAGAATTTGTGGTATATAGTGATGCATCAAAAATGGGTTTAGGTTGTGTGTTGATGCAAAGAGGCAAGGTGATTGCATACGCGTCGAGACAACTTAGATCACGAAAAGAATTATCCTACCCATGATTTAGAGTTAGCGGCTGTGGTGTTTGCTTTGAAGTTGTGGTGACACTATCTCTATGGTACCAAATGCACTCTCTATACCGACCACAAGAGTTTAAAATACGTGTTTGATCAAAAAGAGCTAAACATGAGACAACGATGCTGGTTAGAATTGTTCAAGGATTATGATTGTGAGTTGCTATACCACCCGGGTAAAGCAAATGTGGTAGTGGATGCTCTTAGCCAAAAGGAGTACGGTAGTGGAACACGAGCCGTGCTTACGAGGATTTACGTAGTGTCGAATTTGATTGACCGAATCAAGACTTCCCAAGCGGAGGCACTACTTGAGGAAAATCTGAAGGATGAGATCATGGTGAAGCAACACTTATTGCTAACGGAAGATAGTCACAGGTTGAAGTTATTTCAAGGTCGAGTTTGGTTGCCCAAGATTGGGGCATTACTATTAGAGGATGCGCACAAATCAAAATATTCCATTCACCCGGGTAGCACCAAAATGTATAGGGATTTGAAGCTGACCCATTGGTGGCCCATTTAGAAACTGGATGTGGCCGATTATGTAGAAAGATGTGTGACGTGTTTGCAAGTGAAAGCGGAGCATCAAAAGCCGTATGGGAGTCTTCAATCGTTAAAAATACCGGAATGGAAGTGGGAGAACCTTACCATGGATTTTGTGACCAAGTTGCCAAGAACCACGAAAGGTCATGACACCATATGGGTAGTCGTAGATCGATTGACTAAGAGTGCTCACTTCTTAGCAATGAAAGAAGTCGGGCCGGTTGATAAACTTGCAAAGTTGTGTGTAGACGAGATTGTCTCAAGGCATGGTGTGCCTTTAACTATCGTATCGAATCGCGATAGTCGGTTCACTTCAAATTTCTGGGATGGCTTGCAAAAGGGTTTAGGCACCAAGATTCATCTAAGTACCGCATACCATCCTCAAAGCAATGGTCAAAGTGAGAGGACCATCCAAACTCTTGAAGACATGCTTAGGTTATGTGTTATTGACTTTGGTGGAAGTTGGGATTCACACTTACCACTTGTGGAATTTGCTTATAATAATAGTTACCATTCTAGCATTGGAATGACACTGTTTGAAGCTTTGTATGGACGCAAATGTAGAACACCGGTGTGTTGGTTAGAAGCGGGTTAGAAACAATTCGTGGGTCCCGAAATTGTACAAGAGACGACCGATAAGGTGAAGTGTATACGTGAACGACTAAAGGCGGCTCAAGACTGTTAAAAGAGTTATGCCGACAAGAAGAGGAGACCCATGGAATTCCAAGTGGGGGAACGAGTAATGCTTAAGGTATCTTCTTGGAAGGGTATTATAAGGTTCGGAAAATGTGGGAAGCTCAACCCTCGTTTTCTTGGACCGTTTAAATTTTTAGAGAAAGTGGGAAGGCTAGCGTATAAGTTGGAATTGCCACCCGAGATGGCCGGCATACACCCTACATTCCACATTTGTTATTTAAGGAAATGTTTAGTGGAAGAAGAGAGTGTGATACCTCTCTCGGATTTTCGAGTCGATAATAACCGTTGTGTGGAAGAACCGGAAGTAATTCTAGAAAGAAAGTCCAAAATGCTTCGACATAAAGAAATCGTCATGATTAAAGTCCAATGGAATGACCATCGAGGGTTAAATGTAATGTGGGAAGCGGAAGAGGATATGAAGAGAAGACATCCTAGTTTATTCGTGTAGCTTGTAAAATTTCGAGGACGAAGTTAAATTCAAGGGATGGAGTATTGTAACACCCGTAAATTTTGCAATCAAAATAATGAATTCGCTATCATGATATTATGGTGTTTTGATCCAAATAAAGTAATTCAAGTGGTTAACATTGGATAACTTTGAAACGGGGGGAAACAAACGAGCAAACGAAAGAAAACCACCCTCGGAACACCCCGGCTAGGCTGCCAGGCGAGACTGCCATGGCAGCATCGCCAGGGCACACTAGCATGGAGTTTGGAAAATCAAATTTTTGATTCAAGGGCATACGGTACACGGCGGGCGAGTGTGACACGGCGAGTGTGACACGGCTAGCGTGCCATGTCAACATCGCCATGGCACCCTCGCACGGGAAGAAAATCGAGCAAAATAAAGGGGGCATACTGTACATGGCGGGCGAGTGTGACACGACTAGTGTGCCATGTCAACCTCGCCATGGCCAGGTCGCCCGTGTTGTCGAAATTGCCATTTAAGCCACGATTTTGGTCAGCTAAACAATAATTTTTTCAGATCAGTTATCAACTCAGTATTGGGAGCAAACATTTAAGGCGATTCTAGGGTTTTATTACTCTCACCAACCTTTTTATCAACTCATTTATTATTCTCTCCAAGTGAAGATCCAAGTGTAGATCAAGCATTTAAAGCTCTCATTTGGTGGTGTTCTTCAAGTTCTCATCTCCTCTTTCATCTTCATCATCTTAGAGACTTTTCTAGGGGTTTACCAAACCCTAGCTTGTGAGTTCAAATCCAACCTTTTAGAAACATAATACTTGTTGCAAATGTTCTTATTTACCCTTTTTAAGTTATAATCTCAAGTATTTTTATGTTTGATTAAGTTTGGAAGTTTTAGGTCAAAATGAGAAATTTGGGTATTTTGTTATAGATGATGAAATGAGTATCATAAATGGTTTATAGTACTTGGAAAAGTTCTGGGATTAGTATACCTTGGATTTTGATACTAAAATGGTTTGACCTAATTTTCAGTAAAATGCGTATTTTTAAAAGGGAAATGTTTATATTAAGATTTTTAGTGTTTGGAACACCATCATTACGTCTTGTCTGATGTATATGATTTATAGACTAGTGCGTTATGGATCCATAGGCATAAGAGTCGGTATTTTAACGTCGTGAAGGATAGTATAAACCACTTTTAAATAGGAAATAGTCATTGCAATAAATTGTGTAATTTCCAATCTGCCCTTCCACTCTCTCGGAATATGTATTGTGGTTTAGCGTGCAATTCTTGAGGCTTGAGCTTATGTGTACAAATGACTAAAGACTGTATTGTGGTTGATGTCAATGGCTACTAGACCTTTATGTGCCGCTCCATAACATTGGTTCGTGGCCTACCTTGTGTTCCGTCGCGACCAATGGTATTATCGGATCTCCCCCGATTGTTTAAAAGAGCCTTGCTCACCAAGAGTAAGTTGTCAAGTTAAGTTAAATGGGATAAAATGTATTGTAGCTTGTTTAAAATATTTTATCGCTTTATCCATTTAACTATTTGTTCTCACTAGGCGTAAGCCTAACACTTGATTTTAAATGTGTTTAGCAGGTGATCGTTTAGGTGGGGCTTCTTAGAGAGGAGCAGGGTGCGTGCCGGTAGAGGCACTCTTTTGGGATTACACCTTAGTGTGTAATTATTGGAGAAAATAGAAACATTATTTTGAGGATATTAGTGACACCCGAATGTAATCTATGTCTCTGAATTGTGTAGATTAATAGGTTGTCATTTAGTATCTTAATTTTCTGATGTAAACTCCTATACTCTGTCCCCATTTAGTGGGTGATTTTTTTGTATTCCGCATTTTATTTTCGGTTTAAATCTACTCTAATTTTTAGGGTGTTACATTCGTTAAGAGTCATTAAAGCCTACCAAGACCCATGGTTGTTCGTTAAGAGTCGTTAAAGCCCACCAAGGCCCATGGTTTTTCGTTAATGCCCATCAAGTCCCATTGTTGTTTGTTAAAAGCTTTGTTTAAGTCTATCAAATCCCATTGTTGTTCTTTAAGTGTCCTTATATCCCATCAATACCCATTGTATTTCGTTAAGAGTCGTTAAATCCCACCAAGGCCCATGGTTGTTTGTTAATACCCATAAAGTCCAATTGTTGTTGTTTAAGAGTCGTTAAAGCCCATCAAAGGCCCATTGTTGTTCTTTAAGAGTCGTTGTATCCCATCAAGGTCCTATCGTAATTCATGATGTGGAGGTATGTTTCATATTGTTGTAATACATGCATGTGTATTGTTTTTAATAATATCGTTTAACATTGTTATTTGTCAAAGGTGGAAAAATTTCAAATACAAATGTTGAGAGAAAAGCTGGAGGAAGAACAAAGAAAGAGAGAAGAAGTCGAGCGCGTGAAAAGGCGCAACCAAATAAGCTAGCTAGGGAAGAAGAGGAGATACGACAACAGAGGGAGTTGGCGAACCAATTCGAGACATTCATGTCGCAATACAAGACTATGTAGCCTCCCCCTCCACTCTTTCCTAGTCTTAGGATAAGTTGTTAGAATTTTGTGTGTAATTTTCTAATTACAATTTACGATTTTATCGCAAAACAGTTTCATTTAATTTCCAATTTATTTAAACAATCTGGGTACGAAATTGTACAACAATGTATTTATTTTTAAAATAAAAAAAACACATTACCGACGGAATATGTGTCGGAAACATAAAACATATTTTTTATTTTTATATTTTGTGTGGAATTCCGACGGATTTGGCCGTCGGTTAGCCGTGTCTCTTATTGTGTTACTCATCATGAATTCGTGTATTATTCACCCTAAAATCGAACACAAGAGATGAACAATGGGTAAACAGGAGAAGCTCTGGATGTTACCCACAAGTTATGATACTAGATGTTAAGCTAGCATCCATCAGGTTCTTTGGATAAATGACCTGAAATGAGCTATGATGGTGTAGCTATTTTAAAAGATCTTGAATAATTGAAGGCTAATCTTCAAAAATAATTAAGTTTGGATGAAACTTATTTTGAAATTGATTCTTCTCATACTTTACTCTCTAAAACCCTAAGGCATTCGTCTAACACTTTGGGTTATAAAATCCCTATTCCATGGCTGATTTTTTTTTGCATGTTGTTTGAAGCATCTTGTACAATCAAATGAGTTTCAATGGGCGTAACGAGGCTATTTTCAACAATAAGAGTTTCGATGCTCTTAGAATGGCAAATGCAATTCAGTCTTTTGCTTTCCTTTGGTGAAAAGCTAGGTGTAAGAGGATTAGGAGTTGTAATCGGGTTGATTGAAGTTGTAATCCGTCTAGCTTTCTCTCAATGTACTTGGGCTAGCGTCTTGCTAGGTTCCCTTTTGTTTTCTACATAATATCTAATCAGATTATGATATTAAAAAATGTACATTCATATTAGAATAAGAAAAATCATATAGATTATTATTATAAAAATAGTTTTTTGATTAAATATTTAAAATATAACTTAAATAGATAACTTTACGACTTCATTTTAATCGTGAGACCATAACGTTTGTAAATTCGTGAAATTGTGAGTGATGTGATTAGATAAATCTATAAAGTGTAAAATTAAGAGTTAAAAGTGTAAAAATACAAAAGATAAAAAAAAACTAAAAAAAAAATTTGAAAAAAATTCATGTCATACAAAAAAACGCACGCCGTGCCGCGGCATGGCGCGCCTCAAGCCGCCATAGCGTGAGCCACGCCTTATACAAACGTAATGAGTTGTTTCGTAACGACGGAGATGCGTCTTACGCCATATCGCGCCACGACGCATGCCATGGTGCGCCTTTTTGAACACTGGAAAATTTCTAAGTGATACATATAGGAATGTATCACGTCGGTTAATGCTCCTCAATATTGGAATCGGCAACTGTACAATGCTTGGATCGGTGACTGTACTTTGACCTTAGGATCGGCAAGTGTACAATTTTCGGTGGCTACTCCTTTTATGTCGGCAAGTGGTTTGAATTTTAATGTTAGTTGGTACATCAAAAATTCCACATTTTGATGTACAACCCTTGATTGGATGGTCTTTGATTTTCCAATACTTGAATTATTTTTCAGACCTTCAAAAGAACCTATAAAAGATCAACCATATAAAGAGAGAAGGTTCATCACTAAATCATCGGTGACCCAACAATATTACCGACGGAATTCCGACGGATTTGGTCGTCGGTTAGCCGTTTCTCCTATAGTGTTACTCATCATGAATTCGTGTATTATTCACCCTAAAATCGAACACAAGAGATGAACAATGGGTAAACAGGAGAAGCTCTGGATGTTAACCACAAGTAATTATGATACTAGATGTTAAGCTAGGATCCCTCAGGTTGTTTGGATAAATGACCTGAAATGAGCTATGATGGTGTAGCTATTTTAAAAGATCTTGAATAATTGAAGGCTAACCTTCAAAAATAATTAAGTTTGGATGAAAATTTTGAAATTTATTCTTCTCATACTTTACTCTCTAAAACCCTGAGGCATTCATCTAACACTTTTGGTTATAAAATCCCTATTCCATGGCTGAATTTTTTTTGCATGTTGTTTGAAGCATCTTGTACAATCAAATGAGTTTCAATGGGCGTAACGAGGCTATTTTCAACAATAAGAGTTTCGATGCTCTTAGAATGGCAAATGCAATTTAGTCTTTTGCTTTCCTTTGGTGAAAAGCTAGGTGTAAGAGGATTAGGAGTTGTAATTGGGTTGATTGGTCCGTCTAGCTTTCTCTCGATGTACTTGGGCTAGCGTCTTGCTAGGTTCCGTTTTGTTTTAATTCATTTGTCGTTCAAAAACAAATGAGTTACATAAATCACGAATTAGGCCATGGCGTGTCACATGGCATAAAGTGGCGGCAAACACAAGCCTTAAGCCATGGCGGCTGTCGGGCGAGTTTTTTAGAACATTGATTATGACCAACTAAATTAAGCACTAATAATAGTAGATTTCCAGTATATATAGATCAGACACTCCCTAAAAATTCAGAGAAACATGGTTAAATTCTTGTGCTAGCTGCACCAACAACAAAAAAAGGATGTGAAGTCCATAATTCGGTTAATTTTATCTTCATTTTGCCTAAAAGAGTACGATCCAAAAAATAAGTTTCTTAACTAGATTCAGATCTAGTACCTGAATCATAATATCTGTTACTAACCAAGTGAACCCGACATTGGCTTCCCATGCTCCTAGCTACCGTTAATATCAACTGCATAACATTTGTTAGCCTGAGTTGATGTATGATTAAAGCAGTCAGAAAAACATAGCTTTAAGAACTTGATCTTTGTAATTACCTACCTTAATTAGTAGGTATGCAGCATATATATTAAAATAAGATCAGTTTGCTTCAACTAGGATCCTGGTTAATTATCTATCCAATATATCTTGTTGGGAGAAACAAAGTTATTCCAGACAACCTCTAATCACTGTTATATCCATCTAGTCCAATTCTAGCTTTTGGATATTCTTTGATATATATCGCAAACTCATTCCATTTGCTTGTGGCACCCCTTCGAGTACTTCTCCAAATAAAAAGTTCAATTCAAATTCCAAACTCTTCAATCATCGCACTTATGTGTTGTCCAATTAGTGTTTTGATATAACATTATTTGAAAACTTAACGTGTCTTATGAAAACAAGTGTCCTACAGAAATACATGTTCATATACATGACATTTCTACAAAGACTCCTATATCAAAATAATAATACATTTTATTTCAAAAGTGTAGCTAAAAACTTGTTAGGATGCCCCAAAACATCATATATCAACTTATTATAACACTTTTGCATATGACATAAAATTGATTCTATAAAACTAAGTTTTATAAAAGTGTCTAGTCTGTCAAGACATTTAGACATATTTGGCGTCCTAGAAGCCCGATTTCATTGTAGTGTTTTCTATTTACAATATTTATTTGTATTATAGACATTAACCTCTCTAGAAACCTAATTTCAAATATTTATCTGTATCATACAAAAAAACCCTATTCCATGGTTGAAATTTCAGTACATATATATTGTTTGAAGCATCAAAATAGCTATTGATTTTAATCAAAATCATCCTGGGTATCGATTTAAAATCTTTTAAGAATTAGGTCTTTTAATGTTTTTTCTTCATTTACCCAATGAATTTTCTGGTTCGTTTTGCTTGGTACAAAACCATCCTTTACCATTTTCTTTGTAGTTCGTATAACATACTTGTATCATAGTCGTTGAAATTTGTATAACCTTTCTAAAATGTTGACATATATAGTTTTAAAAAGAACATCAATTGTCAAGTCAATAAATAAAGATTAAGAATATTGTGGTTTTTACAAATAGGTAAATGAGTTGGTAAAATATTTTCTTTCAATTCCTGATTAAAAGGACTGCTTCTACAGCAAGAACCTGTCATCTCATTCATGTTACAGAAGATTTATTCATGGCTACAAATCTTACTCTTACAAGTAATATTAAAAATGCAACAAAATATTAAGTTGAAGTTTGAAAACAATTAGAGAATATATCAGATAGAATGATCAATTCAAGAACTTTTATGTTTTTATTAACATTTCACTCGATCCATTGGTAACAAAAGAAAGTGAAACCGATAAATCTAATTAAGTTATATAATTAATTATTCCCCACCGTCTACTATACAGATAAATTAAGAACACATCAGCTAATTATATTACCTGTTGCGCAGTTCATTCATTGATACAAATATTCTTAACCAAAGCATACACAAACTAATTACTGCTGCAGCTCATTACGTAACTATAATCCGTTATATAGCGATAATATAATAAACTATTCCTACTTTCGTTCATTTGGAGTTGAGATTCACATAGAATTTGCCGAAAATCTCAAAGGCTAGAGTATTACCAACTCGACACCCTGAGGCATTTTTGGTTCCAACTGTTGTTTTGCATAAAACCTAGCTACTGTCTCTTGAATCGCTATTCTGGCAATATATAGGGTTTCGATGTAGAATGGGATCACAAGGATTAATTACCATTTTCTTCAGTGCAGGCCCATTTTCAATGAAATACAGGGCCAGTTCAATGTCAATCGTGCGCCCATGTTGATCATAACTCCTCTCAGTGATTTGAATATGATTCCTTTACTATACTTAGTGAAATTCTTTAGATAAGCTTCTGTTCAAGTTCAACGATAGCATACGCTGATTGCTATCAGCGATCGCTGAAGATCAAGGATCAACAAGCTTATCTCTGAAGACCTGAAGATCAACTATCACACAAGAAGACCATTCAGCAACAGTCGAAGACCAAAGCTGAAGAAAGAGATAATCAGCTAAGTGACCTGAAGCGGTTCAGCGATAGCAGCGATTATCTACTCAAAGTGTGAAGTCTTGTGAAGCCTCAACAACACTGAAATTCATCCTTGAACATTCAGTGTCAGCGATCAAATGAAGCTTCCTCTACAAGATTAAAGTTTGATCTTAACCTCGATGCACAAAAGTCAAACCTAGAACCATGTCAGAAAAGGACATACGACTTGTCTCTTATGTCCCCATCATATCTGATATGATACTGTTCATATTCGGCCAAAAGCATGGTTGTCTTATTTACAAGGACAAGCTTCCTATCCAAGCTTGACACGTGGCATGTACCTTTTGCTTTGCATTAAATGCAAACGGGTATAAATAGATGAAGATATCTTCTTCATCTACATGCATGCTTCCTTCTAGCCTATACCTTCTGTTTTCTTTCTTTCATCTTCTTGTGCATCAAACTGTGTGTTTCTTTAGTTACAATAGAATAGGTTTTTAACTTGTTCTAATTCCGCTTGTAACTGTAAATTTGTTTATTTTCAATAAACTCATTAAAAACTAATATCTGTGTGTTTGTATTCAACCCCCCCCCCCCCTTCTACAAACGGTTTACTTAATATTTAAATCTTGTAGATCCTTTTTGGGACCAACAAGTGGTATCAGAGCAGTATTGTTATCTTTCTCTTTAAAATATTCTTCTTTAGATCATATTTTAAAATGACAAACCCAAATACAAACTACAACGATAACGGATCTTTAGCTAAACCTCCAAGGTTCAGCCATGATAATTTCCCTTTATGGAAAGAAAGAATGTCACTTTTTCTAGAGGGATCTGATCCTAAAATCCCATACTATGTAGAAAACGGACCTTTCGTTCCTACAGCCATAGTAGCAGCTGTACCTGCCACTGCTACTACCCTAGCCGTCGCTGAAAGGAGTATTGTAAAAACTCCAGATCGATGGACTGAGGAAGACAAGAAAGAAGTTTCTATTGATGCGAAAGCACGATCTATAATAGCAATGTCTTTGCCTGATGAAGTATATCATTCTGTAATGAAAATGAGAACTTCAAAAGCCATGTGGGATACTCTATGTATCCAATATGAAGGAACTTCTGAGGTTAAAGTAACTAGATGCATAAACCTTGTAAGAAAATACGAGAGCTTTATGTATCAAAAGGGTGAATCTCTCTCTCAAATTCACCAGAGATTTAACTGTCTGCTGATTGATCTTAAATCAGTCGATAGGGTATATTCAAACGCTGAAATTCTGACAAAATTCATGGAGGCATTGCCGATCAATAGGCAGTGTACACTACATGTATAAAACTGTCAAAGAATCTTGAAACCTTGTCTTTAAGTGCATTATATGGTATGCTCTTAAATGAGGAACAATCTCAGCTTCTAAGGAAAAACCTTCTTAACGAACTCAAAGGTGCTAAAAGTACTTCTTTAGCACTTGTGACTTCTGAAGGAACTTCTTCTAAAAATGGTTCTTCTTCCACTATCACCTCCATAACTGAATTAGGTCAAACTGATTCAGAAGATCAACTCACTGATGCTGACATCTCTGAGTTTGATAACTCTCTAGCTCTTTTAACCAACAACTTTAAAAGATTTGCTAGAAAGAGCAATTTTCGAAAATCTTCTAACCTCTCTGACTCTGAAAAACAGAAAACGTTTCCCGCTAAAAAAGCCTCAGCGATCTGTTTTAATTGTCAGAGAAAGGGCCATTTTGCAAGTGAATGCAGGTCGAAGAAAGTTGCTGGTCCCACTACCTCCCATACCTCTGATAAACAGGAAAAGTATTTGAAAATGAAAAACAAATACAGAGATATGAAGAAAAACCAGCAAAAAGGCAAAGGCCTTGTCGCTGAAGAAGCTGACTGGGATGCTGAAGATGACTGGGCCAAGACCTCTAAAGAGTCTGGTTCAGATGAAGAAGATCTTGCCTTTCTCTGTCTAATGGCAAGAATAGAGGATGCTAAAGAAGTCTCTGAAACTTCTTCCTCTGAGTCTCCGTCTACTCAGGTAAACATTCCCTCTGACTCCTTACTCTCTAAAAAAGATAACTTGTCGGCTCTCGATGCAATGACTGTTGATTTTACAACGCTTTGAATGGAAAGATAAAAGCTAAGAAAATTAACACTGACTTATCTGAACAATTAAAAAATTGCCACATAAGAATCAAAGAACTTTCCAAACTTGAGGATTCTCTCAAAGACCAAGTTTTTGCAAATCAAACAATAAGCATTGAGAAACAACAAGCTATCGCTGATAAGGAAAAGGCTATCGTTGATCTCAAGTCTGAAAAGGCAACCATCGAAGGATGGTGTAAGGCTTCTGATAAAGTCAATGAGATCATCAATGCCCAAATACCTATGAAAGTGAGAAGTGGGTTAGGCTATAACCCTGAAAAGGAAGAATCAGAGAATGATCGTTCCATGCTCAAGTTTGGAATGTTTGTCTCTTCTATCCCTGATCCTTCTTCTTCAACTCTAGATAAGAACAAGAAGTCATCTGAGAAGATTTCTAAATCTGGGAAGAAGGTCCCTGATTATTCTCAGAGACCAACTCCCAAGATTAAAATCGATCTCACTCCTACCCCTGACAAGGTTATAATACCTCCAAGGACCATGGATAAAGGAATTCTTGGACCTATCCCTGAGAAAATTCCTGTTCCCTCTCTTATCTCCAAACCTTTTAAGTATAGGAAATGTTTTCACTGTGGTGGAACAACCCACATTGCAAGCAAGTGTCCAAATACTACTAGAGCTGATAAACTAGCTCATGGAAAGAAAGTAGCTCAAGCTGATAAATCAGCGAGAGTGAAATCCACCAAAGTTGCTAAACCAACTAAGGTGAAGATATCCACTGAAGAGAGTTCTTCAGCTAGTAGTACATCCGCCAATCCTGTATCTAACCAAGTAGGACCCACAGTAATATGGGTACCTTTAAACAATTAATCTTTTGTTGTATGCAGAGTGCCAAAGGTATCTGGTATCTTGATAGCGGATGCTCGAGGCATATGACTGGCAGAAAATCTCTGCTCTCTGACTACAAAGAAGAAGCTGGTCCATCAGTGACCTTTGGTGGAAATGGCAAAGGATACACTAAAGGTTATGGAATTCTGTCCAACGGAGCCACATCTTTTTCTCGTGTTGCTTATGTTGAGGGACTAAAGCACAATCTCTTGAGCGTTAGTCAGTTGTGTGACAAAGATTTCAAAGTTCTATTCCTAAAGAATAGATGTGCTGTCACTAACGGAAATGATAAGCTTGCCCTCTCTGGCAAAAGAATTGAAAACGTATATGTCATAAACATGAATAGTTCTCACTCTGAGAACGTGTGCTTCATCTCTAAAGCATCCACAGACATAAATTGGTTATGGCATAAAAGACTTTCTCATCTCAACTTTAAGACGATAAATGAATTGTCTCAAAAAGACTTAGTCAGAGACCTCCCTAATCACACATTTACAAAGGAATCTCTTTGTTCAGCGTCTGAGAAGGGAAAGCTGACAAAAGCCTCCTTCAGGTCAAAGCAAGTTTCTTCAGTGACCACTCCTCTTCAGCTACTCCACATGGATCTCTTTGGACCTGTCAATGTCCAATCAATCTCTGGGAAGAAATACACTTTGGTGATTGTGGATGAATACTCCAGATACACATGGGTGTTCTTCCTTCGATCCAAAAGTGATACCTCTGAAATGATAATCTCTATTATCAAAAGAATGGAGGTGCTGAACAACTTACTTGTTCGCTCCATAAGAAGTGATCATGGTACTTAATTCAAAAATAGTACCTTGGTTAGTTTCTTTGAAGAAAAAGGCATCTCTAACAACTTCTCATCAGTAAGAACTCCTCAGCAAAATGGTGTTGCTGAAAGAAGAAATCGAACTATAATCGAAGCAGCTCGCTCAATGCTCAGCGAATCACGTCTTCCAGCTCAATTACGGGTCAAGCCGTCAATACAGCGTGCTTTACTCAGAATCGATCCTTGATTGTTAAGCGATTCAAGAAGACTTCCTATGAATTATTTCATGGGAGAAGACCCACTCTGAAATATCTTCACATTTTTGGATGTACGTGTTACATTCTGAATGACAGAGATCATTTGGGTAAATTTGATCCCAAAGCTGATGATGATATATTTCTTGGATACTCCTCTGTATCTAAGTCTTTCAGAGTATTCAACAAAAGAAGACAACACGTTGAAGAATCTATGAATGTCAACTTTGATGAATCTCGTCCCATTCATCCTTCTCATAATCTTGATGATGATGAAGAATTGAATGCTTGGATGGAATCTCATTATGGGGAACCTGAAACATACTTCAGCAATCAAACTCCAGCTGATGTATGTGATGATGAAATCCCTGTAAACTCAACAAGTAACAATAATCCATCTTCAGGGATAAATGTTACTCCTTTAAATCAGATTCCTGTTGCTGATTCATTTCTTGGAAATTCCTCTGTGAATAACCAAACCTCTTCTGAAAATCAATCCCCTGAATTGATTCTAAATGAAGTACCTGTTGCTGAAACAAGTCCTATTCCAGAATCTGAAGAACAGGTTGCTGAATCTGCTGTTATTCTCTCTCCTCAACCACCAGCTCAGCGATGGACGGCAAACCATCCAATAAATCAGATTATTGGTAATCCCACTGCAGGTATTAAAACACGTAGAGGCACATGTAATATATGTCTTTATGTTAACTTCATTTCTCTCTCTGAACCTAAGAAGATAGATCAAGCTATCTCTGACCTTAGTTGGGTTTCAGCTATGCAAGAAGAACTGACTGAATTTCGTAGAAATAAAGTTTGGAATCTTGTTCCTAGACCCTCTGATAAAACCGTCATAGGAACCAAATGGGTTTTCCGAAATAAGCTAGATGAAAACGGGACTATAATTCGCAATAAGGCTAGACTTGTTGCTCAAGGTTATAGACAGGAAGAAGGAATTGATTATGATGAAACCTTTGCCCCTGTAGCTCGTTTAGAAGTCATAAGACTCTTTTTAGCTTATGCTGTCCATAAAGACTTCAAAGTTTTTCAAATGGATGTTAAAAGTGCTTTTCTAAATGGAAAACTCAGCGAGGAAGTTTATGTTGAACAACCCCCTGGTTTCTCAGACCCTAACCACCCTGGTTATGTTTTTAAACTTGAAAAAGCACTTTACGGGTTAAAACAAGCTCCTAGAGCTTGGTATGATACCCTCTCTAAATTTCTTCTTAAAGAAAAATGTGTTCGTGGAAAAATTGACCAAACTCTGTTTTTAAGAAAATATAAAGGTAATATGATTCTCGCTCAGATATATGTTGATGACATTATCTTTGGTTCCACAAGACCCAAACTATGCACTCGTTTCGCTGCAAGAATGCAAAAACAATATAAAATGAGTATGATGGGTGAACTAACATATTTTCTAGGTTTGCAGATTAAGCAATCTGACAAAGGAATTTTTATTTGTCAAAGCAAATATGTTAAAGATATGCTGAATAAATTTGATATGAATCAATGCTCAGCGATGAAGACTCCTATGGCGTCTCCTCTGACATTAAACAAGGATCCCAATGGGAAACCAGTCAATGTCACTGCCTATCGAGGAATGATTGGGTCTCTGCTGTATCTTACAGCGAGTAGACCAGACATCGTGTACGCCACCTGTCTATGTGCTCGGTATCAAGCTGAACCAAAGGAATCCCATCTAATCGCTGTAAAGCGAATCTTCAGATACCTGAAAGGAACTCCAAATCTTGGTCTCTGGTATCCCAAAGGCTCAGGATTTGATCTTATTGGTTACTCTAACAGTGACTTTGCAGGTTGTAAGATTGATAGGAAAAGCACCACTGGTGGGTGTCAGCTGCTAGGTGGAAAGTTAATATGTTGGACAAGTAAAAAGCAAAACTCAGTGTCCACTTCCACCTCTGAAGCTGAATACATAGCAGCTGGTAGTTGTTGTGCTCAAATCCTTTGGATGAGAAATCAACTCAGAGACTACGATCTAAAGCTCTCTAAAATTCCTATTTACTGTGATAGCACAAGTGCTATAGCAATTGCTAACAACCCTGTACTTCACTCCAAAACCAAGCACATTGAGATCTGATATCACTTTATCAGAGATCATGTGATGAATGGTGAAGTTGAGCTCCATTTTGTTCCTACTGAATATCAGCTCACTGATCTTTTCACCCAGCCTCTTGATGAAACTAGATTCAATCTACTCATCAGCGAACTTGGTATGTTGAACGCTGAATAGTTTATTAATCAGTGACCAACAAAGGATTACAAATAAAGCCATCAAACTTTCCATTCTCTGAACTCTGATTCAGCGATATCTAGGCCATCTCCTCAGGTATTATCTTCTAATCTCTTAACACTCTTTGTTATCCTTTCTCATCAAAGAATGTTTCTCTCATTTTAAAACTCCTCACCGACAATCCTTTATTATTAGTGATGAAGATTTTTCTAAAATTATTAATGATAAACCTTCCTTATGGATAACCATCATTATAATCTTTTAAAAATAAAAGAAAAGGACACGTCAGATTTTTTTCTGACACACGACGGACCACGACGTTTCCATTCCATCTCCTTTCTTGGAACGTGCGCTAGGTCATCATTTCTTTTTCAAAAGCTAAAACCGTCGTTTAGCAATCCTTTCTTTGTCTCTCCTCATGCTATTTAAGCATTCTTTTTGCCTTACTTTGTTCCTTCCGCTTTCATAACTTCTCTAAAGGCAAAGGAAAACTTCGATTCTTCAAGCTTTCTCCAAGAACACCAAGAACACGCACTTGTGCGTTTTTCTTCTTCACACGTTTAAGGTTTGATCTAAACCTTATATCAAGAACTGAGGAAACAACTTGTTTCACCTTTCTTATCTATTTTCATTCTTAAAATTAATAAAATCTTGTTTTTAAAGTGAAAAGCTTTTTCACTTTCAAAACCCTGTTCTTAGAACAATTTTTTTTTGTTTTATCATTTTTTTATTTACCTTTAAATTTTTATTGCCAACAAGCATTTTGATATTGTTCATCAAAATACTTGTTCCTTTGCTCTTACATTTGGTACTTTTTATACCAACACTCTGGTTTATACATTCATGTATTAAAACCATGATTTATCTCTTCGGTGTTGCCATTTTTCCTACAGAAATGGCCTCTGCTTCCAACGTCGCTGAAACTGCTGCTGCTAACCAGTTGGTCGCTGCACCAACCTGTCAATTTGAGCTGGAAAAGTCAACTTTCAAGCCATGCAATTACATTGCATTGGTGGACATTCCCTCTGAACGCCCTCAGTTCAAGGACGCTGCAACCTTCCTCAAGGCATGCCCTCTGATGTATGCCTTCGTCCACAACCCAGTGGGCATTGCCTCTCACCTTCAGGCTCTCTGGTACACGGCGCAATGTACCACGCTGAAAACAGACAAAGGCACTGTCCTTCCTGCTATCTCCTTCACAATCCCTGAACTTGGCTTCTTCGCGTTCTCAGCGGGGTTTGTACGCAAGGCGCTAAGTCTTCCTCAGCGCAAGAAGAATGAGCAATGGGTGCTGAACCAACAAAGCAGCAGATTGATGCTTTCTTGGAATCCATTGGCTACAAATGGGAGAACCCCTTGGTGAAGACGGTGGGTTCAAAGCTGGAAAAGAAGCGACTCCCTGCTCGCTGGCAGTATATTTTCACCCAGGTCATTTAGTGCCTAGGGTCCAAGGTTGGCTCCCACGATCAGGCGAGCAAACATTTTCAAGACCTTGCCTTCTCTCTTTGCACGGGTCATCCTCTGAACTACGATGATTACATCTTCAGCGATATGTGCAGCCGCCTCAACGCCTCCACCAGACATCCTGTAATCCCTTACCCCCGTTTCTTCTCCACCATCCTTGAAGAGGCTTTCAAGGAGAGGTACCCGAAAGTCGGTGACTTTGCCTTCTCAATGGTAGGAAAGAAGTCCCTGGACCTGGAAGAACGTCCAGGTGATGCTCCTCTCACTCCCTATATGCTACAACTTATAGGAGCACCTCTTTTAGTGACCTCCTCACTGCCCATCCCCTCAGTGAGTACCCAAGGCACTAATGCTGCTAAGAGGAAAACCCCCACTGATGGTCATAAGAAGACCATCGCCCCAAAGAAACCTAAGAAGGTGGTCTCTCAACAGACCATCCTCTCTGATTTTGGTGTACTTCAATGACCACCCTCATCCACAGCCACTCCAACGGTTTCTGCTGCCGTTGAAGCTTCATCAGCACTACCACCACCATCAGTGACTAAGGTCTCTGAAGGTGTTATAGCCAGCTCTGCTGAAGCTGGATCAGGTATTACTTTCACTGCCCTCTCTACCTCTTCCATCTCTACTTCTTTGGTCCTCACATCAGTAAGTGACTCAGTGATAGTTGTCCCTATCTCTGATAATGTTGAAATGCACGCAGTCCAAACCTCAAAATTGTTTAGGCAATCTGAGTTTTGGAAAGCCAATTTAAAAGGACCTCAGAGTATCTCTTTCAGATACTCTAAGACACTGGTCAGTGATCCTCAGGACACTACCTCTGCAAAAGTAGTCCCTGAGAGTAATCCTCATGATATTCTCAAGGAAAATAATGATACTTTTCATCCATCATCTGATCCGGATTCTTTTCTCGCCTCTTTGTCAATGTCATCAGCTGCTGCCACTACTGCTGTCTACTCGACGACAGCGACCACCACCACCACTTCAAAGACATCGATGAAGTCTCCTCAGCGCCCTCCCAGTGCCAAAAAGCTCAGGGATGTCAAGATGGAGCACCTTGCCCCCAAGCTTCCTCCCACGGTCAATGAGTTGCCTCCTGTGTCCCTGCCTGCTCCCACATTCCCTGCCATTGACCATCTGGTCAATGAGTGTGCTCTCACCAGAGCCAGGCTGGACACACTGCAAACGTCTACGGAGTTGATCTTCTGGCAGGTCGCTGGCACTCCAGGGATGAAGACGAACGTCAGCAACTTGGTGTTTGATGTTCAGACTCTGAAGGACGACCACAAGGACCTTCACCAATACCTCCTCAACATTGAACAGAAGGTTGATGCTCAGGCCACTGTCCTCGAGTCTATTCAAAAGACTCAGTCTGACATTATGCAGGCTCTCTCAAGGCTCAGTGAGACTGGACCTTCATTTGCTGCTGCTGATCGGACCATGCTTGAGGCCGTGCACACGAATGTTCACACTCTGATGGTCCACGTTCTGCCCCATGATATCATTGAGGGGGAGAAGGTGGCCAAAGAGTTCGCTCACGAACTTATCGGCGAGCACAATCGACGTTTTCTAGATGAAAGGATCTCTCCTTACATTCAGAGACTAGAACCTTCTGCAAGGTTTGTTGGTGATGATGAAGAAGAGGATGATGATGAAGAAGAAGAAGAAGAGGAACTCATCCCTCACTTTGGAGGTGATGATGATGATGATGATGATGATGACTTGGGATTTGCAATGGAGCATTTTAGATTATCCAGACCAAAGACATCTCAGCTAGAGCCCTTGGGGGACGGAGCTGGACCTTCAGCCAGAGTGGTCGATCTTGAGGCCACCATCCCTATATCAGAGGGGGAGACCGCTGATAAGGTATCACTTCAGCTTATCCCTTATATTACTCCTCTCTCTGAATCCCCTTATATAACCCTTCCTCCTTCAAACCCTCTCTCTGATAAATCTCCTCTCTCTCCTTCCCTCAGTGATCCCTGTCCCCCAAAGGACTCATCCAAAAGGAGGGAACCTTCTTCTAAAGAGCAGTTTTTGTACATAGTGGAAACTGACTCTGAGGAAGAAGAAGGCCTCATTCCTCGACGTCGCGTTCAGAAGAAGATTATAAGCGAGCCTGAAGAGGAAGAAAGGCGAATAAAATTCCTAAAGGAATTCGAATCTAAAAGAATAAGGGTATCCCATGAAGACCCAATAAACGCTGTACCAATCAGGATGGTAGATGAATTCTATTTTTTTATCCAAGGAAGAGAGAGAACAAGCTTTGGAAGCTCAGAGGATCAGAGATGAAGAAATAAAACAAACTGAGAATGGTCTTGCTTTAGCAAGGAAGATTCTTAGGGAAGACTCAGCAAGAGACAAAGCAGCCAAAGAGCAATTAGAAAAGAGTGAACGGCTCGCTGCAGCTCTGGCTCAGAAAGAACTTGTACAAGAAAACCTGAACGTAGATCCCATTCTCGCTCAACAGAAGATTCTCACTGCCCTAACCACTGAAGCCACAACTCAGAAAGACAAAGAACTGGATTGGTGCACAGAGATGCTGAACTTTCGAAGATCTGATGATAAAATCATTCACGCAACTATCCAAGGGCGACACTCCAACAGAGGTGGTCCAAAGGTATATGTAAGAATGACAAGTCCATCCAGAACAGAGAGAGAAGAAGCAAAATTCTTAAGGTTATATGGATACACTGAATGGCTCGAAATCAGAGATGCCATTCAGGGTTCCAAATCCAAGTTCAAGAATGTGGTAGAAGATGAGCTGAATCAGTTGCTGCAGAGAATGTCACAACATGTACAAGTTCCCTCTCTCCCTGAATCATCTAAGAAAAGAAGATCAACCTCTGAAGAAGGCCCAAGCTTAAGAAATGAACATAGTGTCAAATTTGATCTTGAAAGCATCATCAGTCATATGACGCTCCCTGATATATCTATCTTTGGATACCTCTCTTCCTACGGATCGATTATATGAAGAAAGTGAAGTCATCTCGCTCCCTGAATCTGGCATGATTTTCTTGGATAATGAAAGACAGCTTCGTCTCTTCAGAAACAAGGAACTTCATAAGGCCCCTACTCGTTTCATAAAAATCTTATACTGTTACTGCTGGTCTAATGACCCTCTGGTAATCAGACAGAAGATGCTTTTTGAACATGAGTTACAAAGAAGAAATGTGAGCCTCTCTGATTAGTAGTAGCTTTTTTATTCCTTTGTAATATTTCCTTCAGTGTAAATGTACTTTCACTTTAATGATTGTAATTTCATTTCTATGTAATATCTTCAGATTATGATCAATGAAATACACTCGAGTACTTTACTCCATCTCGTACTGAAAAGATCCCTGAAAAAAGTAAAAAGGGACAATGGACATAAGAGTTCTATCTTCTTAACTTTTCTTAGCTCACTAAACCTTCACTCTGAAAGTTCAATCAGTGAATGTACTTTAAGCTCTTCTACTTGTAAAAATTGTGATTTCATATCCTTATAAATGAAACTCAATTCAGATAATAGATTAGCTGAAAAAGATCTTATAGATTAGTACTTAGAAAACTTATTTTAAATCTTATAAGTCCCTGCTAATCTTTTAAAAGCAATTTTCCTATGTTGCTTAATCATAATCAAATAGGGGGAGATTGTTGATCATAACTCCTCTCAGTGATTTGAATATGATTCCTTTACTATACTTAGTGAAATTCCTTAGATAAGCTTCTGTTCAAATCCAGCGATAGCATACGCTGATTGCTATCAGCGATCGCTGAAGATCAAGGATCAATAAGCTTATCTCTGAAGACCTGAAGATCAGCTATCACACAAGAAGACCATTCAGCAACAGTCGAAGACCAAAGCTGAAGAAAGAGATAATCAGCTAAGTGACCTGAAGCGATTCAGCGATAGCAGCGATTATCTACTCAAAGTGTGAAGTCTTGTGAAGCCTCAGCAACACTGAAATTCATCCTTGAACATTCAGTGTCAGCGATCAAATGAAGCTTCCTCTGCTAGATTAAAGTTTGATCTTATCCTCGATGCACAAAAGTCAAACCTAGAACCATGTCAGAAAAGGACATACGACTTGTCTCTTATGTCCCCATCATATCTGATATGGTACTGTTCATATTTGGCCAAAGGCATGGTTGTCTTATTTACAAGGACAAGCTTCCTATCTAAGCTTGACACGTGGCATGTACCTTTTGCTTTGCATTAAATGCAAACGGGTATAAATAGATGAAGATATCTTCTTCATCTACATGCATGCTTCCTTCTAGCCTATACCTTCTGTTTTCTTTCTTTCATCTTCTTGTGCATCAAACTGTGTGTTTCTTTAGTTACAATAGAATAGGTTTTTAACTTGTTCTAATGCCGCTTGTAACTGTAAATTTGTTTATTTTCAATAAACTCATTTAAAAACTAAAATCTGTGTGTTTGTATTCAACCCCCCCCCCCTTCCACAAACTGTTTACTTAATATTTAAATCTTGTAGATCCTTTTTGGGACCAACAACCTATAATAGCCACATGTCTCCACCATCTCCAGGTGCTGATGGAGATGCTTAACCACTAACCTTGTTCGCATTATTCTCCTCACATCAGCTGCAACAATATAGTATAAAAAGGGTGATCATTTCCTGATAAAAATTCCATCTAACTTGAAGTTTGTCTGTGCTGGTATGAGTGGTATCCAGGCTTGTAGTGCTTTTGATACAGATAGGTTAGTACATATATAGCTATGTGCTGATCAACAGGAACATATCCGAATATAATACATACACCAAACAGAAAACAGTTATTAACCCAAGAAACAGCAAGAAATAGGACCAAAAATGGAAAAGGATCACGTTAAAAAAGGGTTCATAAAAATGCCTATTTTGTCGAAGAAAGTTTAACAATCATTGATTATGTTTTTTTTTTTTAATTTTAGGCTGCTCTCCTTAACTAGATATTGTATATAGAGAGAGAGGTTGGTTCAAATACAAACCAGTATAGAAACCCGTTCAAATTAATATAAAAATAATTTTTTCATTATTTTTTTTAATCAAATGCTATGATTTAAGATATTAATGCACAAATGTGATACATCGTTGTATCGAAAGTACTTTTCGAGCAAGTACAAGCTCCAAAATATATACCGCACTTCGAGTGTGCGAAAACTCCTTATTCTTAACCACAAGTTGGTGATCCACTACAAGAAAAGAGGGTTTTAGAGAAGGAAGTTTTAGAGAAGGATTTAGAAGCGTATCTAAAGGTGTTTTTTAGAGAAGAAACAACACGACAAAAGTTAAAAACGCAACTAAATATAAGAAGACTTTTAGAGAAGGATTTAGAACCAAATTATACGCTAGAGAAGCCATCTATAAAGCTTTTACATACGTTTTTTTATAAAAAACGTTCCTAAATGTCGATCAGAAGCTTTAGTGACGGTTTTCAAAACGTCTCTAAAAAATAAAATATTTTTATTTATATTTTTAAATAAATAAAAATTTTAGTTACGATCTTATATAACATTCTAAAGCGTATATGAAGGGTTTTTTTTAAATATATCAAATTTTATATAATAAAATATCATCAGAGATTAGCGGAGAGTTTCGACTTACGAGAGGGAGTTCGATTTCCACGATCTCTTTCAATTAGGGTTCTACGAAAGCTGTACGATTCCACAATTTCTCTCTAATTTCAATCTTCAATTTCGATTCTCGATTGCTGGTCTTCTATGGCGTCTTCGATGAACCGAGCTTTTCTGTGTCTATGTTGAAAAGAAGGAACATTGGACTGGGAGCGACGACCGAAACTAGGGCGGAGGTTGTGGAACTCTTCTTTCTTAATACTTCTATATTCTATTATAAACAAAACATGTAATTATGGTTGTATATCTCCATATTGTTAATGCTTCTTTGTCCTCTATATTGTTAATGCTTCTTTGTTGATATTGATTCCCGCTCTGACAAATGCAAGTGTCTTAAATTAGGAATTATGCCAAATGTCGAAGGATCTTTGCTGGCATTTGAATGCCTTTGTGAAAATCTTGGAAAATTGTTTGAACCGTAAGTAGCCATTTTCGGTCAGTTCAGGACATTTTGATTCTTTCTTACGCCATGTTGATCAATAGTATGTAGTAATTTTATCTCTATGTCACAGGTATGTAATCTACTTGTTACTATTGCTTTTAGTTCATTCTCTGATCAAGTTGTTGTTATTTAGGAAGCTGTTGAATGTGCTGCTCTGCTATGATGTCTCAACTTACTACACATGGGTGAAACTTGTTCTTCCATCGCTTCTGAAGGTCCCTCTCTTTCTCATTCATTGTTATCAAAGTATCAGGTCATGCATTTGTACATGAATAGACTCACATGTGAAGCTTCGTAACTTCAACATTGTTTCAAGCATTGTGTCTAACAAGTAATGCAGTTACTACCGTTTGTTCAACTATTTACAATATTGCTTCATATCTGATGCTTCTTATGCTCTCCATTTTCAAAAGTTTTTTTTTTTAATTTTCACATACATTTGGAGCCTCACATGCTCCACAGATACACATTGGAATCAAACAATGGGTCATACTATCAATGTCTTATAAATAGCTTCACACATGAAACTTCCTATATGTACAAAATATTGCCAAAATACATACATATATACATACATTGTCAGGATTGCTTGAATACAACAAAAAACCCTAATCTTAGACAAATACATCTAAAGGTTGGTGCACATACTAATTTGATTTTCTGATTTCTTGTTCTTTTTTAGAGAGAGAAGATAAGATGACAAATATGATTTCTTGCTCTTTTTTACTTAGTTTTTTGTTGTTTTTAAATAAGGGGTAAATTAGTTGTCCCTTCGCTTCCTCCTTATTTTCTAACTTAAAAATTCAATCTTATATATATATGGGTAGGCGTAGGATTGTGTGAGAATTAGAGTTAACGCGAGAAGCGTAAGAAGGGATCTCCACCCTTGATCACCTTTAATCTCAAACCCACTCATGTATTGCGTTTCATACAGGAATTGATTCAGTACATCGTGGCGCATCTCATCTCAGTTCATCTCATCCTAATGTGCATCCAAAGGTGGAAATCCCTTCTTACGCTTCTCACCTTAACTTTCCTTCGCTCGGATGTCAACCCTATATGGGTATAAGTCTTTTTAGAACTTATAATGTTTGCTTAACAGAGGGCGACATGAAGATTGGAGGAGTTCCATGGATAACATCACCATGATAGTATTCATCCATCCATAACCATCCAACAACAAACATCAGTTGATGGTTGGCAATTTTTTCTTGCTCCTACATATCTTATAAAGTATCGACCTTGTTTCTTGCTGCTGAATTTAACATTAGTACGTTGGTAATTTTTTGTAGTCATTCAGCACTTAAGAATAAGAGTTTTGTTGATATGTTAAAATCTGCTAACCTTCCCAAGAAGATGACGATGACGATGATGGTCCCTTTCTCTCCCTCTCTCTCTCTCTCTCCCTGTTATCAAATGGAGAGATTGGGGGAGGTTTCTGGGATTGGAATCACATATTATGAGAGTAAGAGAGGGAGGAAAATTAGCAGAGAAAAAGAAGGCAGAGGAGGAGTTTGAAATTCAAGTTCTGCAAACCAAGGTAAGCACTTTTTGTAAAGAATAATTAGCCATCTGATCGTATATCTCATCGGTGATGTTTTCTATACTTAAGGTTGTCTAGAACATGAGTGAGGTTGTTTATAATCTGAATTTGAGTGTTAGTTCAAGGTTTATCGGAAAATAAGGGTATTATTTACAAAGTGGCTGTTAATGGTGCCCCATGATTGGCTTGATATTGATTCCAATTCTTCTTACTAAATCACATTTAGTTAATAAGTATTCTATGTGTGAGATTCTTGGATTTAAAAAGAAAAAAGAAAAAGGGTTTCAAATATTTAACCATGGCAGATTATCACATGCCGAATTTTGGATTCCAAATTGATTTTTAAATTGGAAAATCATGGTTGCTGTTGAGTGATTCATGTGGTGATGGATTTAAGCAAAAACTATGTCTCTATATATATATATATAATTTATGTGGAGCCTACGAGAATGTTAATATATAAAGCATATTTTATGGATTTATGTGTATATCCCATGTATGTAGGTATGTAGCCATGGCCAATATAAAAAAATAGGTGTTGTGTGTGTGTTGTTGTGTGCGGCCATTAACAGCAGCAACCTATGGGAGTTTGTTCCAACAGTAAAACAGTGCCAATTGACGTCTGTGCGCTGGGTTTAGAGGTTGCTCCCACACGAGCAAGAAACCAACCTTTGGGTTGATGTCTATTCCGATTCGGGGATCTTTTGGTGACTTACATGGCATTAATGTCAGAAAGATTCAACATGCTATCTGTATCTGGTCCACTTGAGATGCCTAGTTTACCATACAATCAAAAGTTAACAAGATTTATAAATGAAGTTTGAAACTTGTGCAGATTTTCAATGTTGCGAGATATCATCCCTCATGACGATCAAAAGAGAGATAAGGCATCATTCCTTGTCACAGGTATAGCCACAAATTCTTTTCTTTTGGATCATTTTCTAAACAAGATTCAAAGGTTTTACTTATCTAACATCCATCTTAAGTGTTATAGGTTATTTAAGCTTAAAATGTGACGTGAGAAATCATAAAGAAGCTTACTTTAGAGTTACTCTCGTTCCTTGAGCAAGGAAGAACTTCACGTCTTAGGCTGGTTTAGGTTACTATGAGGAGATGACCAAATTATGTACGGATTATCAGGCATGTAGTCTCCTTATCCTTTTGTCATAACACTTGAAGATCACCTTACATCATCTGATCTTCAAGCCAAGGTGGCTCAGGTGAATATGCTCCCTTTTTATGTATTCTTAGTTTCTTACTTTATGCCTCTATGGTCCTATTCATGGTAGGACCCTGTATTTTGTGAGAACTGTCAGATCCAATAGTAAGGAAGTCCTGGGCCTTTTTAAATCCTTACAAAGTTCATAAAATGTGATTCTTTTCCCATAAATCTTGGTTTCTTGTGCTTATGTGTTCTCTTGCTGGATTAGATATAAATTACGATTGCTTTGAGGTGCCCTTCTTCCTACAGCAATCTGTTTATGTATTTAGATGTATGCAATATCTTTTGGCAGATAAGCACAACTGGATTAGAGCGAAAGGCTTCAACTTCCATGACTTCCCAGAAAGAAAACGAACAGGTAGTCTACAATCTTAGTGTTTCCATCTGCAAATTCTGAATTATTTTTAACAAAATGAACTTTAAAACTGATAGCATGTGGGTAGTAAGTCAAAAGCTCACCAAATTACTGATTTTCTTTGTTTTATACATAGAAATTTATCATTCTAGTGTTCTACTAAGTGAACAAATGTAGATCAAGGAAGGCAGTAGAAAAACAAATCCTGCAAGAGGTCGATCAGGTTCAACATGGAAATCTTTACTTTATGCTCTCTTGATTTCTCGTTACTTTAGTTCTCTAGTCTTAAATATGTTCTCTCTGCTCTCTTGATTTCTCTTTACTTTATGCTCGATTAGTAAAGTTTGTTACTGTATTTACATATTTAGTTGAATTTGTTACTGGGCACACCAAATTTCTGTATTTGGAGGGTTCTGACTGTCTTTGAACTCTACTTTGATGTCATATTGGCTTGTTGCAGATTAAGAGAGGAAGTGGCACATTCAAGATGTTAGATTGTTGTAGTATATATAATTTTAGATAGGTTTTTTGAAAATTTGAACAAATTTGTGGATTCATTGAAATACTCTTGTGTTTTATGACAATTGACAAATATATAAAATTTATTGTTTTAGGATTTTTGATGTTTTTTTAATTAATATTGTTTATTATTATTATTATTATTATTATTATATACCCTTTAGAGAAGGAATTGATTTTCTGAAAGTGTAACTAAAGGATACCTTTATAGAAGGTTTACAAAAAGCGTCACTAAAACCTATACCCTTAGAGAAGGTTTTGGTTATATGTATCTAAAGATGACATTTAGAGAAGGTTTGTGGAAGTGTAACTAAAGTATACCTTTAGGGAAGGTTTTCAGGAAGTATCACTAAAGCCTATACCTTTGGAGAAGCTTTTACAAATGTTCTCTAAATATACCTTTTAGGGACGTTTGAAAACCGTCACGAATGCACGAAAAACGTCACTAATACATACCTTTAGAGAAGCATTTTAGGAAAAATTGGCCTACCTTTAGAGAAGCTTTGAAAGCGTATCTAAAGTCCAAAAAAAGCTTCTCTAAAAGGTAACGTAAATGCACCCTTCAAAATCCCTCCCTAAAACCTTTAGCTACCATTATATAGGGAAGGTTATTGACGGAAGTGAAAAGCTTCTCTAAAGCCTTTAGAGAAGTTTTTCAAACTTTTAAATACAAAAAAAAAACCTTCTCGGTCATTTTTCTTGTAGTGTGAAAAATGTAAATTTTGCCTATGAATGTATCCTATTTATTGCCTTAGCCTACATGACTAACTAAGGAAAACATAAATTAACTTCTAAAATTAAGGGAAATAATAAACTAAATATCCTCCTTTCCCACAGTGTGTCCATACTATAACTACTCATAAATATAGGATGGATCTTGCTTTGCTTTCCTTATTCGTAATGATCTTCTTGCCTTTGATTGTGCAGGAACTTCTGACTGACTATTGACCGTATCACCCCCCTCTCCTTGAGAGACCACCTCGTCCTCGAGGTGTAATTCGGGATAGTGAGTGGTCATGACACCCGCCGGCTCCCAAGTAGCATCTTCTGGTCCACCATCACTCCACTGGATCAACATTTGTTCCTCCAAGATGCCATGGCGCAACACTTTTCTGCTGTCCAGAATAGAAACAGGAGTTGATGCAGGTCTGCCATCTTCAAGTGTTGATGGAAGGGGTACTATGTTAGTTTCTGTATCTCCCCTAAATGGTTTAAGTAAAGATACATGAAATACGGGATGAACTTTTGCCGTGTCCAGGAGTTGTAAACGGTAGGCCACTGCCCCAACTCGTTGTAGAATAGTAAAGGGCCCATAATATCGACATGCAAGCTTTTGGTTTTGACGACAAGAAATCGAGTATTGCAGAAATGGTTGCAACCTTAACAACACCAAGTCCCCCACCTCGAATTCCAATTCTCTTCGTTTCTTGTTTGCCTCTTGGGTCATGCAGTGTTGTGCTTCCCTAAGATTTGCTTGAAGAGATTGAATGAGGAGTTTTCTCTCTTTTAGCATATCATCCATAGCTTGTACGTTGGTACTAGACGGTATGTAATGTGGGATTGATGGGGGGTGGCGGCCGTACTAGGCACGGAAGGGTGTGGTCTGAGGCCTTCGTGAACCGATGTGTTGAGAGAATACTCTGCCCAACTTAAGAAAGTTTTCCACCTATAAGGACGGAAATGCGTGAAGGCCCGTAGATATTTCTTGATGCCGCGATTAGTGACCTCAGATTGTCCATCCGTCTGAGGATGGTAAGAAGTACTGTGTTTAAGGGTTGTTCCACTCATCCGAAATAACTCTTTCTAGAAGTTGCTTAAGAAAATCCGGTCACGGTCGGATACAATAGAAGATGGAAACCCTTGCACCTTAACCACAATGTCGATGAATAATACGGCAGCCTTAGCCGCATCGAAGGAGGAAGGAAGACACCTGAGATGTGTGTATTTGGTGAGACGGTCCACGACTACCATAATCACCGAATATCCTTGTGATAGTGGAAGGCCGGTAATAAAATCCATAGTAACGTGCTCCCAAACATGTGTCGACACAATTAACGGTTGCAATGTTCCTGCAAGTGGTTGTGTGGAGTATTTTGTTGTGTGACAGATTGCGCAAGAAGCCACGAAGTCCTCAACATCTCTGCGCATATTTACCAAATAAAAAATTGGCGCACAATCTGGCTAGCATGCGTTTGACGCCTGCATGACCAGCCATTGGGGTGGAGTGAAGTTCTTGGAGTAGTGTTTTCTTGAGTGGGGATAACTCACCGATGTAGTAACGATTTTTAAAAAACAAAATACCATCTTTCACTTAAACATGAACCAAGTTTTTGCCGGTTTCAAGTTGCTTCTGTATGCCTAGTAAATCAAGTTGCCTTTTATTGTCTGCCTGAATATCCTCCAGCAAGGTTGGAATTGAATGACATAGAGCCATGAATTTAGCATGGTTCAAGTCTTAGGAATCATCTGGTTCATAACGCCACGATAAGGCATCCGCCACCTTATTCGAAGAGCCCGATTTGTATTCAATGATAAACTGATATCCCAACAGCTTTCGAACATATTGTTGTTGTTCGGGAGTCTGAATGACTTGTTGTAGAAGTTCTTTCAAACTTTTATGGTCTGTCCGGATCGTGAAAACACCGCCCAATAGATATTGTCTCCATTTTGCCACAGCCTCAACGATGGCATGTAGCTCACGGACATAGGCAGACGCGGATAACAACCTTCAACCCAACTTTTTGCTAAAGAAATCAAGCGGATGTTCTGATTGCATGAGAACAGCACCAACACCAATAGCAGATGCATCTGTTTCAATCACAAAGGGTAATGAGAAATCAGGCAATCGCAACACCGAGCCTTGTGT
The DNA here is from genome assembly GCA_036898165.1 of Silybum marianum. Lineage (NCBI taxonomy): Eukaryota > Viridiplantae > Streptophyta > Magnoliopsida > Asterales > Asteraceae > Silybum > Silybum marianum. The sequence goes on from CM072533.1 coordinate 16,232,457, forward strand.
TAGAGGTTCTTTGAGAGCTTTAAATGCCTTTGTTGCTGCTTCAGACCATTCGAATGCATCTTTCTTCAATAATTTAGTAAGAGGGGCGGCGGTGCTTGCGTAATGCAGAACAAACCTCCGGTAGTACCCCGTCAAACCTAGGAAACCTCGCAGGTGCTTAGGTGTCGTTGGTTGGGGCCAATCCACCATGGCTGAAATTTTCTTCGGATCGGCATTCATGGTGCCTCTTGTTATGATGCGTCCGAGATAGTCTACTGATTCACTACAAAAAAGGCATTTTGTAAGTTTAACAAAAAACTTTTGACTTGCTAGAATCTCCAAGATGCTTTGCAGATGCTAACATGAAGCTCGAGAGTTGGGCTATAGATGAGGATATCATCGAAAAAAACGACAACGAACTTCCTTCGTTGATGTCGAAATAGATGATTCATGGAGGCTTGGAAGGTGGATCGGACATTTGTGAGGCCGAACGACATTACTAAAAATTCGTAATGACCGCCATGCATCCGAAAAGCCGTTTTAAAAATATCTTTATCATGCATGCGTATTTGGTGATACCCGAATCTCAGGTCCAACTTGGTGAAGAAGTGCGCCTCACCCAACTCGTCAAATAGCTCGTTAATTGTGGGAATTGGAAAATGGTAGCGAATAGTGACCTTGTTTAATGCTCTATAATCCATGCAAAAATGAAAGCTTCCGTCTTTTTTCTTAACCAACAATATAGGTGACGAAAAAGGACTATTGCTCGGTTGGATAAGTCCTTGCTCCAACATTTCTTGAACCAATTTCTCCATCTCGGTTTTCTGAAAGTGTGGGTATCGATACGGTCGCACGTTGACCGTGTTAGAACTTGGTACAAGGTGAATGTGGTGATCAAAAAGGCGTCGGGGTGGCAGTCCGATTGGAGCAGCAAATAATGAGGCATGCGCTTGGAGGACTTCCATGATAGCAACAGGAGCGTCGTTTGGCCAGTGTATCGTGTCACTGCTCGTTATTGTTTCTTTCGCCATCGATAGAAGCTCAAAACAACCATTTGTTTCATCAGAATCGAGTAGTGAGAATAAATGATTATAAGAAATCGGTTTTACCTGTGCTAATCGTTCTCCTCGCAAACAAATATGTTGGTCTTTCCAATAAAATTCCATAGTGACGTTTGCGCAATCGTGCGTCACGCGCCCAATTCACTACAAAAAGGGCCCTTTTCCGACGGATATTTCCGTCGGAAAAGGTCAAAAATCCGTCGGAAAAAATTCGTCGGAAACACCCTCGTCGGAAAATCCTATTCTGACGGATTTCCGACGACTTTTTTCGACGGATTTCCGACGGATACCCTTTCCGACGGAATTGCCTTTTCCGTCGGAAAAGGGTTTCCGACGGATAGCATTTCCAACGGATATCATTTGCGACGGATTTACGACGGCTTTTGTGACGGATTATTTGCGGCGAATATGTAACATTTCCGACGGCTACCTTTTCCGATGGATTTTAGGGACCATTTCCGACGGAAATCCGTCGGAAATGGTGTTTTCCAGGGAAAAAAATAATTTAAAAATCAAATTTCTTGTACATTTTGTACCTAGAATTTACCACATAGTTTTGAACAAAGCTGTATATAACAAACTAAACTGTTTTTAACAAACGAAACAATTTTAAATCTACAAAATTACATAATTAAGCATCGTCATTGTATCTATTTAATCAGGAGGGTTCTGGTTCTAGTTCTGGTTTTGGTTCTGAAACTGCTGCATGAAGGCCTGCATCTGCTCCGGGTTCTGGAACTGCACCAGGAAGGACTCAAACTGCAGTCTCGTGGCCACTTGTTGTCGCCTGTCTTGTTCGTACTTCTGCCACCGCTCTGCTTCTGCCTCCCGTTCAATCCGTCTCTGTCTCCGTTCTTGCTCCATCGCTGTTCTCAAAGCCTCTAGCTGAAATGAATCCACATTTAACAAACAACATTAATGTTAAGCGCTAATTAATAAAAACATAATTAATGCATGCATGTATTACACCCATATTACACATACCTCTGAAGGGGTGTTTGAACAACTATGACGGGGTTGACCGGTCAAATTTATGAAATCGTCAACCTTACCGAACCCGGGCATACGATTCTTTTTCGGACCTTCGACAGCCTTTTCCCACAACCGACCCTGTGTCTCTGGACTAAGAGTCATCGTATCAACATCCGGGTATTCCTCTTGTGTCCTACTGCGGAACGACGTCTACAAACACCAAAATAAAAATGTGTTAAATAATAAAACTTATAGACATTTCAGTAGCATAACTACTGTAATTGGAACATATCCATTATTAGATGCTTTTAACTAGTTTACACCTATCGTCTGCCCAACAACAGCAGCCCAAACTAATTACAACTTTATCCTATAAAACAAGTCAATCACAAAAAACAAATTAAATCTTGTGCAAAAACTAAACTTACCGACCACCCTTTGTGATTAGGATCAAGATATATAGGAGGATCCGTGGGAGGTCCGGTCGCACCGGAAACTAGCTGCCTGTTCGTGCAGTGTACCCGGTCAAACACCTCACTAATCAGGGGCTCACGGTTCCATGCTTCTCTCTACATTCAATATATATACGACTTCAGTTGTTATTAGACAAAAAATTCATAATAAATTATATACATTTAATATAGTAGATGAATGATCAATACCATCCGTGCCCGATGGACAACCGTGCTAACTGAACCTTCAGTATGCCTGGGGGCCGTTGACCGCGAACGATTGGCCGCGGATTGACGCTGAAATACCCCATCATCGGCGGTCCAAACCTGTTAAAACATAAAAGATAAAAATCAACATACATACAAACTGAAACGAACCCGTAACAACAAAAAATCCGTCATACCTGGTCTATCATCTGGTGCTATAAGATCGCGTCCATCCAGTTTGGAGAAAATGGCTGGATCCGCTCAAAGTCTTGCTGATCCCACGGTATCCCATCGACAGCTTGTGGCCGCCTCCCTGCCTTTAATCGAAGCTCTCTCATCCTATCAGCATAAGTGGATTGCAAGCAATTACAAAATGCTAGGAACACGGTCTTATCTTGCTCGGATGGCCACTGGTAACGAGCCTGCATATTGATCATTGTTTGTGTTAAGTTATAAAATTACAACAAATAGTTTGTATAGACTTTTCTACTAACCTTAAACTCCCCGAACATTTGAACGAGATTTTCGTGAGGGATCTGCGTATAACGAGCCCACGGACCATTGAACATGGACCTCCATATTGCAGCCACGTCACGAATAGCCTTGTTTTCCGATAAACTTCTCGATTGCAAAATGTACAACAAAGAGATACATTAGTATATATAATCTTGTTAGGTGTTAAAAGTTAAAACCTTAACTGCAACTAGCTACTTACCGGCCACTCAGAAGGTGGATCACCCGTCGGCTATCGCGATTAGTTGGAGTCTCACGTAGAACAGCGGCGCCTCGTCGTCTTAATTGTGGTGTCGGGGTCTCATCTATTTCGATCTTTGCATCTAGCTGATCATCCTCGTTCTCTTCTATATGATCCAGCCCCTCGGGTGTGGTCTGTTCACTCGCGGGGGTGGTCTGTTCACTCGTGGGTGTCGGCTGTTGACGCCCGGATGAGCTGCTACTTCCGTGACTGAACAATTTCCGAGCAATCGCCTTCCCCTTGTTGCTCAGACCTTTTCCCACCATCTGAAATCAGATAATGGTTTAAAGTTACATATACATACACAAAGATAGAAGATATACTGGATGTCAGTGTTTGTATTGCCTGCGGGTATTATTTACGATTTGGAAGCCCTATTTCGTGACTTTCTATGGGCTCATGGTGACAGTTCCAAAGGCAAGTGTCGTATAGCCTGGGATGATGTTTGCAAGCCGGAGTGCAATGGTGGGCTAGGCTTTAAAAAGCTTGGCTTATGGAATAGATGCTTGGTTACGAAGCATATATGGGACATTGTTACCAAACGTAATTCACTTTGGGTCAACTGGATATGGCGGCATTATATCCAAGATGCTAACTTCTGGACTGTTCGGAAGAAAGATTGGTGGTCTTGGATTTTCAGGTATATCTTGAAGATTCGACCTCTAGTTCGGCATCACTTTATATCACACGTTGGTAATGGAACAAGCACCAATGCTTGGGAAGATAAGTGGTTATTGGCCGGTCCCTTGAGTTTGTTTATTACTTATCGTCGTTTTTGTGCCATGGGTTTTACTATTGATACGACGGTTCAACAGTTCATTGATGTGATTGGTGAATCCTGGCCAAATGAGTTTATTAGTCATTCACCTCAATTGCATGATATTCCAATCCCACACTTGACGCAAGATCCGGATCATATTCGGTGGATTGGTAGAGGGAATGATATGGTGGATTTCTTTATCAGCCTTGCATGGAAATCGATGATCCCTGAGATGGAGGTAAAGCCGTGGACGAAAGTTGTTTGGAATAAGGCGCATATTCCAAAACATGCAGTTTGTGTATGGACTGCATGCCATAGAAGATTGCCTACACAAGATCGAATTATGAGCTGGAAGCAACACCCTCCAGATATGAAGTGTCTTTTATGTCACCAATGTCTGGAAACTCATAATCATTTGTTCTTCCAATGTGTTTACTCGAAAGCTCTATGGGATTGTTTGAAAATGGAAGTTAGTATTGGAAGCACCCCGGATACGTGGGATGACATCATGGCTGCCATAGACGGAGGTAGTTTCAATAATTGGTCCTCTCTACATTGCATCACCTTTGCGGCAACGGTTTACTACATTTGGCAAGAGAGGAACCGAAGATTGTTTGAGAACAATAGGCGGACTGTGGATACCCTCTTTAAAGAAGCTAGAGGCGTCAGTCTTCAGAGAATGGCTTGGAAGCGGAATTGCAGGCAAAGGAGTATTCCAAATGTGGCTTCTAATTAGTTGGTTCTGGTTAGTGTTTTGGAGTTGTTTTGGTCTTGTTTCGGTTTTGGTGGGTTTTGCTTCCCTTTGTTTATTTTGGTTACATGCCTTGTGGTTCTTGTTTGTCTTCTTTATTTTGGTGATGTAACTTGAACTTTGTTTGTTTTTTCGTTTTAATGGATGTGCCTGGAATTTCCGCTCAAAAAAAAAGTGAAACCATGGGTTTTAAATCAAAGAAGTGAGTTTTGAATGACTTTACAACCCTAAGTGTAATGGTTTGACTAGTTGAAAGTCAAACCATAGGTTTTAAATCAAAGAAGTGAGTTTTGAATGACTTTAAAACCCTAAGTGTAATGGTTTGATTAGTTGAAAGTTTAACGACGGGCTTTAAAGCAAAGAAAATGAGTTTTGAATGACTTTAAAACTCTAAGTGTAATGGTTTGACTAGTTGAAAGTCAAACCATGGGTTTTAAATCAAAGAAGTGAGTTTTGAATGACTTTAAAACCCTAAGTGTAATGGTTTGACTAGTTGAAAGTCAAACCATGGGTTTTAAATCAAAGAAATGAGTTTTGAATGACTTTAAAACCCTAAGTGTAATGGTTTGACTAGTTGAAAGTCAAACCATGGGTTTTGAATCAAAGAAGTGAGTTTTGAATGACTTTAAAATCCTAAGTGTAACGGGTTTTAAAAAATTTCGCCATCATAACGACTATAAAATGGATATTTCCTTATTAAATCAAGCCTAATGTTTGCCCAACAGATGGCAACCCAACTATCTAAATTTGATAAACTTGAAAACTAAATATAACTTAAAACTTTGATAAACTTGAACACACAATATAAACTTTGATAAACTTGAACATATACATATATAATATATTAAATCAAGCCTAATGTTTGCCCAACAAATTAACGGCAACCCGACTATCTAACATTGATAAACTTGAACATATTTAACCATACATATAACAACACATTAATCCATACATAGATACTCAAACATACATATTAATAATACATCATGTTATTAATCCATACATGCATATATTAAAACATACATACTAATAATCTACCATATTAATCCATACATATAAAAACATACACATTAATCCATCATATAAAATTATACTATTTCATACAAATTAATTAAGCCTAATGTTTGCCCAACAAATGGCAACCCGACTATCTAACATTGATAAACTTGAACATATTAATTCATACATATAATGTCACATTAATCCATACATAGATACTAAAACATCAATATTAATACATCATATTAATCCATCATATTATTAATCCATACATATTAAAACATACATATAAAAAATTACAAATTAATCCACCATATTAATCCATACATATAAAACATACACATTAATCCATCATACTACTTCATACAAATTAATCATCATATAAATCCCCTAATTCATATAAATTATAATATAAATACACATAACATATATATAAATACATATAATTGTATCTCTCTTTTTGTCGGAGGTTTTTTCAGGCGGAGGTTTCTGTCGGAAATCTGTCGGAGGTTTTTGTCTCCGGAGGGAACCTGTCGCCGGAGGGACCTGTCGCCGAAGAGGTTTAAAGGTGGTGTACGGTGATGGGGACGGTGGTGTACGGTGGTGGTGGGGACGGTGGTGTAGGGTGGTGGCGACGGTGGTGGGGACGGTGGTGTACGGTGGTGGGGACGGTGGAGACGGGGTGGTGTGTACGATGGAGGCGAGGGTGGTGAAGGTGGTGGTGGTGACAAAATCTGTCAAAATCTCACCGGAAATCGTCGCCGGTGTTTTTTTGAGTTGCAAAGTCGACAAACTGAAAAGTGACGGCTAGGGTTTGCATTACTAAATAATATATATTATATATTTATTTATTAAATATTATATAGTTTTAAAATTTTGATAATAATTATTTGTTAATTACGGTTTTGTTAACTTTAATATATTAATTAATTGTAACGTTTTAAACGAGTCTAATTAACTTACCAGTACGTAACATCCGTTGAAAAACTCTGTCTTAATATGGATCTTGATAGACTATAACAAATTCTAATTGGCCTTGGACATTCACAACTCCTAACGAACTACAATAGGTCTTGATGTGATTTAACAACTTCTAACGGCCTCCGGCCCTGACGGTCTATAACAACTCCTAACGACTTACAATGGGACTTTATGACTTTAACAACTCGTAACGGCCTACAATGGGTTATGGGCTTTAACAACTCCTAGCTAACGGCCTACAACGGGCCCTGATGGGATTTACAACTCCAACTGACCAATAATGGGCCTTGACGGGCTTTACAACTCCTAACGACTTACAATGGGTCTTGATGGTTTTAACCACTTCTAACGACCAACAATGGGCCCTGATGGCATTTACAACTCCTAACGGCCTACAATGGGCCATTATACCTTTTAACCACTTCTAACGACCAACAATGGGCCTTGATGGTTTTAACCACTTCTAACGACCAACAATGGGCCCTGATGGGATTTACAACTCCCAACGGCCTACAATGGGCCATTATACCTTTTAACCACTTCTAACGACCAACAATGGGCCCTGATGGGGTTTACAACTCCTAACGACCTACAATGGGAGCTGATGGTTTTAACCACTTCTAATGACCAACAATGGGCCCTGAAGGGCTTTACAAATTCTAACGGCTTACAATGGGCCCAACTGGGCATTAAGAACTTCTAACGGCTTACAACATGGACATTCCTAGCTTGATATATAGGTTTAATTAAGGACCAGTAATGACCGACAATGGTTTTAACGACATCTAATGACAAACAATGGGCCTTGTTGGGCTTTAGCAACTCCTAACAACCTACAATGGGTCTTGATGGGTTTCAGAACCATTAAGAATAAGAAAAAAGTTCAAAAGCGTCCGTTTTAAACATTACCGTCGGAAATCCGTCGGATATTTCTACGGAATTTAAGCATTACCGACGGATTTCATTAACTAAAAAAAATAAAAAATAGAAAATTAAAACCGTCGGAAAATTCGTCAAAAGTTTCAGACGGAAATTACCGATTTCCGACGGATTTTTACGTTTTTTTTCATTATTTTTAATTAACACATTCCGTCGGAAACACCGTCGGAAAGCCGTCGGAACCGTTTCCGACAGATTTTTATTTTTATTTTTTGATTTTTTTTAACCGTTTCCGTCGGAAATTTCCGACGGAATACTTCTGTCGGAAAAATCCATCGGAAATGCCTGATTTTGATTCTGTAGTAGTGATTGTTGCAACCATTGGACCCCCAAAACGATATCTGGACCCTTGATAGGCAATACAAAAAGATCAACGGTGACAAGAACGTTTTGCAAAATTATAGGTACCTGAGCACATGCATGAGTGCAACGTAATGAATCACCGTTACCGATGTACACCCGGAAAGAAGGGACTTCTTTTGTCGAGATCTGCAATTTTTCGGCGATTGCCGGCTAAATAAAATTATGTGTGCTTCCCCCATCAATGAGGACCTGCAAACTCGTTCCGTTAACCAACCCGGTGAGATGCAAGGATCGAGGAGTACTTGGGCCTGCCATCGAGTTTAGGCGAGAGCAGTCTGCTTTAAGAATAGGGTCTTCCTCATGGTGAGGTGTTTCTACGTTCTCCAATCAACCGTCGTCCTCGGTGCACATCAAGAGTAAAGAGCGATTGGGGCACTTATGGTTTCTAGACCACTTTTGGTTACATGTATAACATTCTCCTGTTTCAATTTTTGCTTGTCGTTCTGCAGGGCTAATTTGGATAATGGGGAGATGTTTGGGTTGTGAATTAGTGTTTGGAGGTGGCTGAAAATGACTCGGACAGGATGAATTGTGATCGTGGGGCTGATTTGAATTGGTATTGTGGGGGATAAGGCTAGTATTCATGCGATTTTCTGGTTTGGTATACGTGGATGCAGAGTGAAATGTGGTGTATAGCTCCCCATATTGGGCTTCTATCTCACTTGCCAAGACGAACGTTTGAATCAAGGTTTTCGTCTTGGCACGTTGAACCTCCCTTCCATTTATAGACTGAAGCCCCGCCATGAACATGGAAATTAGAATTGATTCCGGCACATCTGTCACCTTATTTAGCAACTTTGCATACTCAGCTCGGTATGCCGCTACCGACGTAAGTTGCCTGGTTTTGGATAATTTCCCAACGAAGTATTCAAAGTGAACCGGATCGAACCTCTTCTTTACTTGTTCCAAAAAATCGGTCCAAGAACGCAATAGTTTATTGCTTTTCATCCACCGAAGCCATTCTGAGGCTTCTTTTTCGACCATCTGGTATTTTATGATATGCAAAGTATTCTTGCACTTGAAAAATCCACCCATGTGGGTTGGTGCCATCAAACTTTGGGATTGCGATTTTTAGGTGAAGACTATGCGTCACCGTGGTATCTTCTGGTTTGTTTTGAATGGAAGAATCAGAAGGTGGTTTTTGTTTCTGAAGTTTCTCAATCGTGTGGGCTAAATCTTGGATCGAATGTTGCAAGACTTGGGTGGTGTGATGGTTGTAGTTAGATTGATATCGTAATTTCTTACGAAGGTCGGCGATGGATTCCTCCAGGGCCTTTGGAAGAGCGATGTCGTTGGTCATGGCAGAAGGCAGTGTCGAAAGTCAATGAAAGCACCAGTTGATACGTCGTTGTATCGAAAGTACTTTTCGAGCAAGTACAAGCTCCAAAATACCGCACTTCGAGTGTGCGAAAACTCCTTATTTTTAACCACAAGTTGGTAAAGAAATTATAATGTAAATTTTTCCTATTACTATAGAATACAATGTATCCTATTTATTGTCTTAGCCTACGTGACTAACTCAGGAAAACATAAATTAACTTCTAAAATTAAGGGAAATAATCAACTAAATATCCTCTCTTTCCCACACTTTGTCCATCACTATAATTACTCATAAATATAGGATGGATCTTGCTTTGCTTTCCTTATTCGTAATGATCTTCTTGCCTTTGATTGTGCAGGAACTTCTGACTGACTATTGACCGTATCAATATGTTTATTTCATCTTGTGAAAAAATTACATGTGAAACTTTTACATTATGAAACAAATACATGTGAAACTTTTTCATAAAAATATATGAGAAATTTTCAACTTATGAAAACAAATACATGTGAAACTTTTACATTATCAAACACACACACATATATATATATATGTGTGTGTATGTGTAATAATATTTTAAATCATAACAGTGGATGAAAAAAAAATCATGAAAAAAATTATTTTTATATTCATTTGTACGAGTTTGTAAAGTTTGTAGCCTTTATATATATATATGTATATATATATATATATATATATAGAGAGAGAGAGAGATCAAGTACCTAAATCACAAACTTCAGCAAAATTGGGCATGCCCTAACCAACAAAGTCAACCAGAGAAGACTATTATCTTCCCATGCTCCTACCGTGAATATCAATTGCTTGACATTCGGTAGCTCAATTGGAATAAAAATGAAAGCTGGCAACAAAACATATTATTAGGGAGAAAATTACAGGAAACAACCTTTGGAGAAAGTTAAACAAACCTTTAGGACATCGATCTTCGATTCAAGAACTTGAAGATAGAGACGACAACAAGATATCTATTGCAACAAATTGTTCTCAACCCCTGAAGGTCCTTACCTGATGGAAATCTTTTTAAGATTTGGGACTTCATTAAGTACTAAATGAATTGGTGACTCGAGTAACGGAAATAAGTAAGGTTTCGATCACATATCTCAATGGATATAGATGAGGGAGAGAATTGGTGACCCGAGAATTTATTTTACCTATTTTGAAAGAAAAAGAACATCAAGTTATTGTTATATGATTTTGGAAGAAAAATAAATGTATTGATTTTTCGGTCATGAAATATAAGGCTTTTGTATGATATGAATAAATATCGAATTAATTGAATGCGATTATAACAATTGACCAAGTTTGGAGCTTTTAAAATAAGTTTCACGTTATCATCATCTTGACCATTCAAAAACCTTAACATGTTTTTAGTATAATAAAAATATTTCTTAAGATTTTTCATATATTTTTCAAATCTTTTAGAATCTTCATATTAACTTTATATCATTTTTATTATCTATTAATAAAATCATTATATTAAGATTTGTATACATACATATTTATTTATATAGAAAATATATTACTACTTTAATTGTGTATATATACATGAATTATTTATTTGAATATATCTATATATATATAATATCTATTTTAAGTATCCGTGAAAATGCATACTAACAAAATATTTTAAAGGACTTTAGTTATGTAACCAAACAAATAAAATATCATATCTAAAAATATTGCAACTGATGTAAATGATAATTTTAAAGTAAAGTGTCATTACTTATTTTAGAGGACATTACAGAATAAATGTCCTGTAAATATAAGAGTCTTACAAAAAGACGAGTTAATATGATACTTCTCTAAATTGTATTTTTTTTTAACTAAATTGTATTTTAAAATAGCTAATACGATAATTTATTCAGGTCCGTTCCAATCTTTTTGGGGGCCCTGTTACAAATTTAACAAGAGTGTAGATCGACTAACAAATTATGGTGAGATGAAAAAAAATATACCATATATTATATTAAAAGTCTTACAACATAAACAACAAAAATATCTCAAAATGACAATGTAACATATGAAGTTCATTTAAATAAGACCATCCTTCTAACATTTTTCGATACAAAATACTCAAAGAATTCTTCACCACCAATTTTCTCCAAAAAACTATTTTCAATAGCTATCAAAGCTAGTCCATTGAGTTCATCTTGTGTCATTGTGGAGTGCAAATACGACTTCAAATCTCAAATTTCTTCAAGTTGGGGACGATTACTAACGATGTGAATGAAATCAGGAGATTGCAGGCGTAAATGAAAGTTTTTTGTTAAACAATGAACAAGAAAAATAACAGATTAAGGCAGGAAAGATGACAAGAGAGTGAAAAATAATTAAACATGGCTGAGATTCAATCATCACATTAGTCATTGGGAAAACAAAATCAACGGAAATAATCGAGGGGAGATCAATCGACAATCGTCAAAGTGAGAGAATGAGAGCGAGACCCAAAATTCTGTCGCCTTATTGAAATCGTCGTTCTAGAATCTAGGGATTTTATCTTTAATTAGTTAATGATTTTAATTTCTCATTTGGGCTTTTTTTAAATCTCAGTTAAGCCGAAAATTTGGGCTAAAGTAAAAGATATATAGTAAGATACCTATATATAATTGGGCCCAAAAAAAATTGGAGGCCCCAAAAAATTTGGGGGCCCGTTTCGAAGTCCCACATTGGTACCCCCCTCGACTCGGCCCTGACTTTATTTTAAAAGTGTCTTAAAAACTTACTAAAACGTCTAAAGCTATCATGTAATTCTATTGTACCATTTTTAGCCAAGACACTTTATAGTTTGATTATGTAAAATATTCTATTAGAACAATTAGATATTTTAGACATCCTATAAATCTAGTTTTTATTGTAGTGCCTTATGGTTTGGGAGAGTAAAACACTAGACTAATCAAATTCAATAGAAGTCTTATTTAAATGAACTTCATATGTTACATCGTCAATAATAACATAACTTGTATAAAACAATGTAACATATGAAGTTCATTTAAATAAGACCATCCTTCTAACATTTTTCGATACAAAATACTCAAAGAGTTCTTCACCACCAATTTTCTCCAAAAAACTATTTTCAATAGCTATCAAAGCTAGTCCATTGAGTTCATCTTGTGTCATTGTGGAGTGCAAATACGACTTCAAATCTCAAATTTCTTCAAGTTGGGGACGATTACTAACGATGTGAATGAAATCAGGAGATTGCAGGCGTAAATGAAAGTTTTTTGTTAAACAATGAACAAGAAAAATAACAGATTAAGGCAGGAAAGATGACAAGAGAGTGAAATAATTAAACATGGCTGAGATTCAATCATCACATTAGTCATTGGGAAAACAAAATCAACGGAAATAATCGAGGGGAGATCAATCGACAATCGTCAAAGTGAGAGAATGAGAGCGAGACCCAAAATTCTGTCGCCTTACTGAAATCGTCGTTCTAGAATCTAGGGATTTTATCTTTAATTAGTTAATGATTTTAATTTCTCATTTGGGCTTTTTTTAAATCTCAGTTAAGCCGAAAATTTGGGCTAAAGTAAAAGATATATAGTAAGATACCTATATATAATTGGGCCCAAAAAAAATTGGAGGCCCCAAAAAATTTGGGGGCCCGTTTCGAAGTCCCACATTGGTACCCCCCTCGACTCGGCCCTGACTTTATTTTAAAAGTGTCTTAAAAACTTACTAAAACGTCTAAAGTTATCATGTAATTCTATTGTACCATTTTTAGCCAAGACACTTTATAGTTTGATTATGTAAATTATTCTATTAGAACAATTAGATATTTTAGACATCCTATAAATCTAGTTTTTATTGTAGTACCTTATGGTTTGAGAGAGTAAAACACTAGACTAATCAAATTCAATAGAAGTTTTATACAAGTTATGTTATTATTGACGATTAACTTCTGATTTTTCAATATTTATTAAGAGATTAAGGACCCAACACCCAATATGAAAAGGAAGTCTATCCAATAAGTGAAATACGGGTGATCCAACATAAAACTTCGTATAATTAATTCTCTTGAAAATGAACCAAATGATTATGAAGACTATTTTATGTCTTTATGGTGCAAGGATTTTGTGATACAACATCATTTCATGGAATTTATTTAGTTAATTGACCTTCCTAACTCATAGTTTCATAAGTATCGGTTCTAGTTTTATGAATGAGGATTTTCTTAATTATTCTCCAGGACTCTTGAGATTAATCGAGACATATACAAACTAGCTTGCACACCCTCAACTAACAAAAACATTATGATATTTAAGGTGATCTAAATTAAATTCACGTTCTCTTATAGCATATCTTACAGTTTCTCTATAATTTCTCTAAAATAGAGAAACTAAAGTTAAAATCTCTAAAATAAATTGCAATTAACTATAACAGATTCTCTATTTTAGAGATTTTATCATTGATTATATTATTTAAATATTCTATAATTTTATGATACAGTACACTTTAATAAATATATATATATATAATGATACTAATTTAACTCTTATTAATAGAATAAATAAATAAAAACTCATTTCTCTCTCCTTTATTTGGAGTTTTAGAGAATTTTCTATATTTGGAGATTTTCCAATAAATCTCTATTTTAAAGAATGGAATGGAGAAACTGTTGGACTAGTTTAGAAAACAAAAAAGTAATTTTCTCTATTTTATAGAAAATGTTGGAGATGCTCTTAGCAAGTCAAGTTTTCTTACATATCTTAATGGAAGTAGATGGCATAGAATTTAAATTCATATGTAAAATTAATATAAATTTATGTCAAATAAATTTCCATATATGCTTTTAAATATAGGATTATTACTGTAGATATATGTAATAAAAGTAAAAAAGAAATATACTTGAAAAATTATTTTTTGACGAACGAAATAGGTTATTGACTTTAAAACCATTGGGAAGACTTTGCAATTGGATGATTGGACCACTTGTGTAAATGGATTCCAACCGATGACAAAATCTAATCTCGAGGGTTCAAGTGCAAGGCCTTTAGATCTTAGACCTCGAGAGGGGTGGATCCGAAATACGGCTTGAATGATGCAAGGAGGTTTGAGAAAATCTTCAATAATCGCATAGAGATATGGGTTTTTGCATAATCGTACTAACATTCAGATGTCGGTCGAGTGGGTGTGTCATAGAGATATGCGCATCCCTCCACACCCAGCGGAGCTAAGATCTTCGAGATCTACTTATGTACGATTGGCAAACCAAAGGTTAGCATTTGTCGCGACTTTATAATAAAACCGTTTTCGCAACCTATATGACGTAGCTTCGAGAGGAGTAAATTATATGGGACTACATTGTCACCGGCTTTATTAACCATTTAAGTTATTAAAATACTCTCGTGGGAAAATTTACACCCATACCCGCTTTTTATTTAATTGTTATTTTTAAAAGTTATTAAATATTCCACCAACAACAAATCAATTATATAACTCTAAACTTTGCACCAGAAGCTCGTAAGAAAATCTCCCTTTCTTAGTTGACCAATCCTTGGACGATCTTGGTATTTACCATTATATTACTTGTTAAGCGAACGCACTAGTGGTGTACACTTGCACTATTATTGTGACACATTTCACATGTGTTATTTTGCTATCAAGTTTTTGGCGTCGCTGCCGGGGATTGGCGTGATTTTTAATCCTAAGATATTGATTTTTTTACTTGAGCCCATGTAGCGAGTTTTCTATAACATTTTTCATCATTTCACCGTAATGGAAGGTTTTAATTGGGATGCCCCTTATTATAATTCTTTCGATTATTATTGGGAACAACATCCTAATTTTTGTACAAATATTCAAGATGGTTGCACCTACACTTCACTTGCACCTCCCTACCAAGATTGGAATGACACGTATTTTAATAAATTTGACCAATCACGGGGAGGCGCATGTTGATTATTCATGTGATTTTCAAGGGACGAATCCGTACTATGGATCCTCGTCCTTTGTGCCCGACTACCCACCCGAAATATTTTTTGAGCAACCCGAGCCATCTCACTCTTTTGAAACTCGTCTTCAAAATTTAGGTGAACTTATGAAGTTATATTTTGAAAGTACTAAATCCTCTATGTATCGCCTTGAGCACTAAGTTGGCACAACTAACTAACGAATTGAAAAATGGAAGTCAAGACCCCTTACCAAGTGGTAATGAAAAATTAATATTTGTTGGTAAAAATGAGAGTGATGTTGAAAAAGAGTTAGAGATTTTCGAGGCAAAATCCGAGCATGTGAGTAAACCCTCTTTACTTCCTAATAGTGAAGAGGTGCTTCAAAATGCTAAAAATCATAACTTAATAATTTATGCTCATGTTTTGCAGCCTTCTTTTGACCATAGTGCTCCCACGGTAGTCACGTCTCAGACCGGTGGGATAAATTGTTTCGTCAAAAGCTCGGGAGATTTGACTAGATCGTGTTCTTTGGGTGGTATAAGAGTCGTTTTGAATGTGAAGGTGGTTGGCATCTTGAAACCATCCCATTTTCTGAATATGCATGCATGGTTTGAATCGCATCCTACATAATCATAATATAAACATTTTTTTCCTTAGTCTCAACTCTAATTTTTTGTCTTTTATTTTACATTTTTTTATGTAGGGTTTGAGTCTTTTATTTGACATATTTTTATGTTAGGTTTGAGCCTTTCATTTATCTATTTTATTTTTCCGACTAGTATCAGAGTTTTTGGGATAAAAAAAATATAGTCTTCTCATCTTATGTCCTTAGATTTTCAGTCTCATAGTTTGAATAATCTTTTCACTACTAAGCATATTTCTCGAACTAAGCGACCAAATCCCCGGTGTCCATATTGATTTAATGTTGGAACTTTAGAAATGACGTAGGCCATCTTTGTAAACACTTGGCCGATACACTCTTCTTTTGTTACCTTACCCAAGTTTTTTTTTGAATGGTCCCTCCACAATGAGGACATCGTGTTATTTTAAATTCGAGGGAGGGAACACATGTGATAAAAAAAGAATTTAGTCCTTCGAAAAATTGGAAGGAACAAACACCAACTACCATTATCCACCCACATTGAGAAAAGAAAGTTATTAAATTGGGTTGGAGTCATATAAATAGTTGAGTTTGACACATGAAAATAAAATAAAATTGGGAAATACACATCAAGTTCACATAAGATTTTTTTTGTGTATCCCAAAAAGACAAGTGTGGGGGAAGATGAGAGATGTAAGAAAAGTGAAAATCCATAAACACTAACCCGTGAAAGCCCTATGGATCTAAGTTCGCAAAGTTAATTATCATAAGATGGGTGAATTATAGCTTAGCCTATGGAAATTATATTGCAGCAAAAAGAAAGAGTGGAAAGATTATAAAATCTATGGTATTTTTAAATTAAAAGGGTTTAAGATGAAAAAAAAATGAGGACGGAAATATATATATATATATATATATAGGGTTAGGTTCAAATGTGAACTCAATTTTGGCTGTAAACGTGAGGACAAATCTCAGCCACACATCTTCGGTTATGGTGGACGCGATTACGGAGAATTGACGCGATTCATGGGAGGGTGGAGATTATTAAAGGAGCGGAACCAGGTCAAAGCCGCCTTTATTGACCGGATAAGTGGCTGAGATTCGTCCTCACGTTCACAACCAAAAATGAGTTCACATTTGAACATTCCTCTATATATATATATCAATGATCCTATTTGTGATACTTAGTTTTCTTGTATGTTTGAGTCATGTTATCTTTTTATTTTTATCTTTTGCGTTACTTGGGGACAAGTAACAAGTTAAGTTTGGGGGTGTGATAACTCTCATTTTGAGTGTTATTTCTACTTCTTTAGAATGTATTTTTATTCCTTTTTAGTATATGTGTTTTTCCTTTTTGTGTTTGTGTTTCCCCTTTTTATTTATTTATTTTCATTTGGAGTTGTTGAGGATAAACGTTTGTATTTTGATTATTGTATGTGTCATTTTGGAGCTGGTGCATCGTAGTGGCGAGTCACCACTGTGGCAAAGTAGTAGCTGCCAAATATTTCTGCAGAATTGATTTCCAAATTTGTGTAAGGACTTGCAGATTTCAGAATATTCAAGGAGCTGTGCTTTCATAAAAGAAATAAATAGAAAAGTCAAATGATGAAGACAAGGAAAATGAGGACAAACAAGATAAAGCCAAAGAGGAAGAAGACAACCATGAGAGGTCTCTTTCTCCTCAAACATCACCATCACCATGGAATTGTCCCTTTCAACCCCTCTCCCTTCTTCCACTATAAAAGAGAGCTCTTGGGACTTTATTTAATCCATCCATCAAGCTAGATAGCATTCAACTGATAATTCAACTCTATCATTTTCATTTCCTGTAATTTAATTTATGTAATTTACTTTCCCGTCGTGACCACTGTGGCCAGTTACGTTTAATGCAATTTCTGTTTTCGTATTTCTACTTCTGCAATATTTCTTTAATTATGTATCGCAGCTAAACCCCCCCTTTGGGTGTGGGTGTAACCGAACCCGAGAGTCCAAAATGTAACACTTGGGCGTTACTACTTTTTGCAAACTCTTTGGTTTGGTCATTCAAGTTGAAGCTTCAACTCAACGCGGACAAGCTGATCACTTTAATTGTTAGTATTAGATCTTAGACCTCGAGAGGGGCGGATCCAAAATACGGCTTGAATGATGCAAGGAGGTTTGAGAAAATCTTCAATAATCGCATAGAGATATGGGTTTTTGCATAACCGTACTAAGGTTCAGATGTCAGTCGAGTGGGTGTGTCATAGAGATATGCGCATCCCTCCACACCTGGCGGAGCTAAGATCTTCGAGGTCTACTTATGTACGATTGGCAAACCGAAGGTTAGCATTTGTGGCGACTCTATAATAAAACCGTTTTCACAACCTATATGACGTAGCTTCGAGAGGAGGAAAATATGGGACTACATTGTCACCGGCTTTATTAACCATTTAAGTTACTAAAATACTCTCGGGAGAAAATTTACACCCATATCCGCTTTTTATTTAATTGTTATTTTTAAAAAGTTATTAAATATTCCACCAACAACAAATCAATTTTATAACTCTAAACTTTGCACCAGAAGCTCGTAAGAAAATCTCCGATTCTTAGTTGACCAGTCCTTGGACGATCTTAGTATTTACAATTATTTTACTTGTTAAGCGAACGCAGTAGTGGTGTACACTTGCACTATTATTGTGACACATTTCACGTGTGTTATTTTGCTATCAGTGAACTAATAATCAAATATCCAACAGCAAAAATGTTTGATCGATTCATTAATCGTCGATTCCAAATGGCGATAATCAGTAAACCCTAGAAGCGGAGATAACAAAAGGAAAGGTGAATTTTCAACTTACAAAAAAGATCAGCTCTGATACAGGGGCAGGTGGGAAAGGTTTAGGGTGCCAATTTCTGGAACCGACGGTGCTACGTCTTATTAATGAATGGTGGCCTTTACTGTGACGCCCTGTTTTTTTTCCATCACAATCTTTACATTTGCGGAAGCATGCTAATATGCAACTGCTAGTTTAAGAACTATGTATAAGTATGCCAAACATTCTCAACAGGATCCTAGATCCTTAGGGTTCCACAAAGGATCTTACCCTAAGGTCCGTTGCAAGACGGCCTCCTTTCTTATACCCCGTCGGGTATTTAATGGCCATACGTTCACATGCACAAACTTTTCATACTCCACATGTTAAACACGTGCTTTTATCAAAATATTATTTTATTAGAGTAACCGTAATACCTTATTTTGAGCAGAGTAACGACCATAAATGTTATATAATAACTTTTTTCTTTGAGCAGAGTAACGAGTATAAATGTTTATATAAAAAAACTTTACTTTAGGCAGAGTAACGACTTAGAAACATTGTATAATAATATTTTATTTGAGCAGAGTAACAATTAAAAATGTTATATAATAATATTTTATACTGAGCAGAATAACGACTAAAAATATTTAATTGAATGCAGAAAATATATTTATATAACATATATGTATCTCAGAAATTCTCATAACGTACCCACTTTTGATTGATTGCTTACGTAATGGCTGATTTACCACTAAAGTGGATGCAACTCTATCGGTATTTTTTTGTGTTTACAAAATGAAAGGTACATACGTATTTATAGGAAACCAGAAGCAAGGACAATTTAATTTGGATGAGGCGGCCATGAGTGATGACGATGCTTTTATTTTCTTCTCAATTAAGTTTACTTACTCAATAAAATTATATATTTATATATAATAAGTTTTTATTTATAATATATACTATTTGTATTTAACGGGTATAACTTTGTATATGTAACCCCAAACTTTAGTTTGAACATACATTTGAGACGTATTTGAAAATACCTATCCATAAGCATGCTATTGCTACCCTTTTCTGAGTTTTATAAATTTCCGTACTCATATTTTGATTTTTTTGACATTTACGGTATCTATATTTTTCAACGTATATAAATATGAAATTTGGTATTCATTCGATATTTCTATAATCCAGAAATGACACATTTCTATCGTTTTGATCAAATGACCCTAAAATAAAAACTTTATTATTTTTCGAATTTGAAAGCGTCGTTACGATGTATGTGAATCACTGAGTCCAAATATATATGCATTGTATGGCTTCTAAATCATTTTGGACACTAAACTTGATAAAAACGACGTATTTAATATCGAATCAGTCCTATAAGTAAAACATTGTCAGTTTTCAAATCTGAAAATTTCATCCTGATCGTCATAAATCGCTGGTCACAAAAACATATTAGCTGCATTTCATACAAGTAGCTACAATAAATCATTTTAAATAGAATTAATAATAAAATATTATTATAATATATATACACGTTTCATGCGTATAAAATTCATTTTATTTATATAATCCAATACACATATATATTTATATATATTTATCTCCATAAATATCAATGAGATATATTTCTTTCTTCTTTGTTTCCAAAAATACTTTCTGGATCTATGAAATATCATATTTTCAATTATACCATTATTTGAGATTAAAAGCTTAGCTTTGGATTCCAATATACATACCTCTATATTCGATAAATATCTTAAACTATTTATCATATCTCCTCATCATGTTATCATCATGTTTAACATTTATCTTAAAGATTTAAAACACCTAAATGATCATAATCTTGTCATTATTCTAATACTGAAAACGGGATGTTACATTTACGTACTGGGCTTTCTAAATTTTTTCTTTAGAAACTTAAATACCCATATTTTGTTGGATATTGGGCGATTTCAGAAAAATATTTTGGGATTTCCTGCCATACTTTGTTCTCTATATTGATTAACAATGTTGGAACATTCAACAATGGAGCTCCAAGTAGGCGTGGCAATGGGTCGACTTAGGTTGGGTTCGGATTCAACCTATTTATTAAACAAGTCGAAAATCTCAACCCAATCCAACTCATTTAATTAAATGGGTTGAGATTTTTATCTCAACCCAACCTGCAACTTAAAATGGTTCAACCTGGGTTTGACATGTTTACAAAATTTCAACCCAACCTGTTAAATAAATGTGTTCAACCTGGGTTGACCCATTTAATTTTACGATGCATAAAACAAAACATATAAATTGTTCAAAGTAACTTACTATTGGACCACGTGGTATTGTTGAAACTAAGTAGGCCGACAATATTCTCGCAGCGACGTGGGTGGTACTGTTGAGATGAACGACAGAACGAGACGACGAGAGAGAGCAAACTAGGGTTTTTTCCTTTTTTGATGGAGGCGTTATAAAATCTAAATGAATCTAGGGTTTTCCTATTTAGGTTCACTTTCTTTAACACTAAAATTTAAAAATTATATTTTAAAAATAAAATAAAATATATTAAGTGGGTTAAAATCAGGTTATTAGTAGGTTATAAATAGGTTATTATTAGGCTAAAAACATGTTACAAATGATTTATAAACATGTTGTAAATGGGTTGAAAACAGGTTGAAAATCGATCAGAAATTTCAACCCAACCCAAGCCTTTATTAAATGGGTTAGGCAGATTGACTCATTTAAGTTAAACGGGTTGAAAATCTCAACCCAACCTGTTACTAATGGGTTAAGTTTGGGTTGGATTGACGGCTTGGGTCACTTTCTGCGACCCCTAGCTCCAAGCTTTCCATATGGCATATGAAATTCAATTGTTGGTAACATGTTCCTATCCATTATTTCATTTTTGAGTAAATTACAGATTTGGTCCCTGTGGTTATAATTTTTTTTTTGGATTGGATTCCCCGAACAAAATAATTACAGCTATGATCACCGTGGTTTTAGTTTTGTTATGGATTGAGTTCCTTTATGTAACTGCATTAACCTCATTCCCGTTAAAACAAAGGTAATATGGTCATCTTAATATTTTTTTAACAAAAACTTTATTGGACCAGTTTAGATGCAAGTACAAATTTATAAAGCATTTGATTGCACAGATCTAAAATCTAAATAGCCAAATCTGAATAATTTCTTCATGTTGCCTTAATAGAAGTAAAGAACCATATCGAAGTCCAACTTGCAAAAATCACTAAACCCTTGGACAAAAATAATATAACTAAACGGGCATTTTCAATTGAATCAAGATGCATACTTTCAAGACTTTCTGATCAAAACTAGACTCGTATGTGAAATTTTGATCTTAGTCACAAAAAAAATCGATTTCATATCTTGAAGA
This sequence comes from Silybum marianum, assembly GCA_036898165.1. Taxonomy (NCBI): domain Eukaryota; kingdom Viridiplantae; phylum Streptophyta; class Magnoliopsida; order Asterales; family Asteraceae; genus Silybum; species Silybum marianum. The sequence goes on from CM072533.1 coordinate 16,254,680, forward strand.
ACTGAAAGAAGTTCAATCACTGTTGTTGCAAATATCACTAAACCGTCAGTGAGAGTGAACTAATATTCAAATATCCAACAACAAAAATGTTTAATAGATTCATCCATTGTCAATCCCTAATGGTAACTGCAAACTAATTGTCATCAATTTTCAAAATGTTATATAAACGTCAACCATGATACAAATATACAAACAAAAATGGTTAAAGATGGTTTTGTACCAAGCAAAATGTAAGAACCGGAAAGTAATCAATCTGAATTCATAGTTATAAGAGCTAAAACTAACACCTAATATGGAATTCAATTCATTCACTTATGCCAATGAATGATGAATTCATTGATTCAAAGGGATTTAAATGATTCCGTCCATTTCAATATGTGAACCAAATAAAGAAATTAGGATTTGGTCAAATGAATTGACGTTTCTAATTCCCTTGAAATCTTGAATTCTGCACCAAACTGCTACCTAGTGGTATGTAACCAAACTTGTAGCATTCAAATAAAGTTAAATCATCGAGAAACACAAGGATGAGCCAGATCTATGCCTTGAGTTCAATTGAGATATCATGAAGCAAAGGATAAGGAATATACTGATCATCACATTCATTGTTGTTAATAGAAGCTGAAGAGTGTTCATTCATTTGACTTTGGGGGCAGTGGCGCGTTGCTAGACACATAACCACTGTCTGTGTTTTATGTGGCATGTGCAAGTGGGAGATTGTAGGATCTTATGTGCCCACGTCATATGAAAACACTGCTGACATCAGATGAACCTATGAAGGTCACACACATAGAGTTTGTAGATCACGAATTAGCCAAGTTGGTTATAACCCGACAAAGTTACAAGATGTAAAGTGTGAAATTATTATTCTAGTACAATAATAAATGAAGTGTGTGAAATATAATTATGATTACTTATATGATTTAATTATTGAGTTAATAATTAAATTGAAATAATTATTAAGCTAATAATTATGGATTATAATAAAAGCCCAAAGCCTTAACTAATGTTTGCTTAAATCCTAATTGGTTAATTAACTATTTTGTTAATAATTAAATAAGTAATATTCTAATTAAATCAACTAAGCCCACGAGGCTTAATTGAGCCATGTCCGAGATTAGGAGAGAAAGTATATAAAGGCATGTTGCCTCATTTAATTCATAACACAATTGTGAAACCTGAAAAATTTCTCTCCTCCTCTCCTATCCTCTCTGAAATCGACAAACACACACACAATACTAAGAAATCGATTTCTTGGTGTTCTTCGGGTATTTGGGCTAGCAACCGTTCGTGATCGAATTCACATTCGCGTGATACCGCTAGAGGGGATCTACTTTGATCTCTAACGCTCTATCTTGATCAACCAATCCAAACCATTGAGGTCTTGTTCTAAACCCCCTATGGTTGTGTTTTAATCCTTAAAGTTGTTAGTAGCGGATACGGGCTATTTAGGCTTTGCCGGTTATTGTTTATTTCCGCTGCATGTTCTTGATATCCCGGTGAAACCCTACAGCATATGCACGAAACATCCTCATAGCTTCTAATCTGGCAACTAGTGCAAAGGTTTTATCATAATCAATACCTTCTTGTTGACAATAACCCATGTCAACTAGTCTAGCTTTGTTCCATATAACAATACCATTTTCATAATTCTTATTATTAAATACCCATTTAGTTCCTACAATGGATTTTCCCTTGGGTCTTGGAATGAGCCTCCAAACTTTGTTCCTTTCAAATTGGTTTAGCTCATCTTGCATAGCTAGAACCCAGTCTGAATCTTATAATGCTTCACTAGGTTTCTTAGGCTCCATGCTGCTTAAGAAATTTACAAACAAACAATCATTTGCAGTTGCAGATCAAGTTTGTACTCCACTAGATGTATCACCTATGATTTGATGTAAGGGATGATTTCTTGTCCATTTGTTTAAACTTGGTAAAGATTGAACATTGGTAATGTTATTTTGAGGATCATTATCATCAATAATTGCTTGAACTTCAGGTGCTGGATGAACTTCTGAATTCAGATCTGAATTCTCCCCCTCAACTGTAGGATAAACTTCTGAAAGAATATCTTCAGAAGTTACAACTGGTGGTTCAGAAATAGGAATTTCTGTAGTTGAGGTTGAGACAGTAGGTACAGAGATATCTTATGTTACCATATCTTCATTTATTAACACTGGATTGTCTCTGAGTAAAGATGGATTTTGAAAATCAGCAGAGACATCAATAGAAACATTAAATAAATCTTGACATAACAAATCTAATTTATCTTCTATTGATTTGTTAGCAGAGTTAGGGATAGATGTATCATTTAACCCAATCTTTAAATCAGGTAGTTCAGAGTTCTGAATTAACCTAAGTTTTGAAATTTCTTGTTCAGAAGTCGTATGTGGTTCATCAAATTTGACATGGATACTTTTTATTATGGTTCTGGTCTTTTTATTGTAGATTCTGAAAGCTTTAGATCTTAAAGAATATCCAATAAATGTTCCTTAGATAGCTTTCTTGTCAAATTTAGCCAGATTTTCTCTATCATTCAGTAGAAAGCACCTGCATATAAAAATATGAAAGCATTTAATTGTTGCCTTTCTATTATGAATTAATTCATAAGAAGTTTTAAGAAAATGTTTGTTTTATAATGTCCTATTCTGTGTAAAACATGTTGTGGCAATAGCTTCAGCCCATAAGAACATGGGTAACTCTGAGTAAGATAACATTGTTCTTGCAGCTTCAACCAAAGTTCTGTTCTTTCTCTCAACTACGCCATTTTTTTGTGGAGTTCTAGCAGCGGAAAAATTGTGTGAAATGCCAACAGAGTCTAAGAATGATTCAAGCTGAGCATCTTTGAACCCTGTTTCACTATCACTTCCGAGTTTCTGTACTGGTAGTTGCAGAAGAACTTGAATTTTCTTCATAAAAGAAATAATAACTCTGGAGCATCAGATTCTTATCTGAGAAAATTTCACCCATGTATATCTTGAATATTAATCCACTATGACCAGGATATACTTTTTACCTCCTAAACTCTTAGTTCTTATAGGACCATAGAGATCCATATGTACTATTCCCAATGGTGAATTTGCATGAGGTGTTCATTTTCAGCTTATGAGAGCTTCTTTTCATTTTACCCATTTCACATGCTGAGCACAAGGAGTTATTCCAGAATCTTATCTTTGGTAAACCAACAACAACATTTTGTTTTACCAAATCATCAATGGATTTGAAGTTCAGATGTGACATCCTTCTGTGCCATAGCCAACCTTCTTCAAGAACAGGGCTAGAAATATAGCACAATCCTTTAAGTTGACCATCTTATGTGAAAGTTGCAGTATAAATATCTCCATCTCTGTAAGCTGTTAATGCTTCCTTCTTCTCAGAATTTAGAACATGACATAGCTCATTATCAAAATGAACAGTGCATAGTTTGTCACAGAATTGACTAATACTAAATAACTTGTGTCTTAAGCCTTCAACATAGAATACTTTCATAACAGTAACATCTCATTTGATTAATGTTCCATATCCTCTTATATAGCCCCTTGCATTGTTCCCAAAATTGATCGTTCCTTCATTTCTCTCAGTATCGTTAGTCAGAAGATCCTTAAAAGGTATCATGTGTCTTGAGCATCCAGAATCTAAGAATCACACATGACGGATCTGTAGAAACAATTACTTGGTTTTAGGTACCCATTTGAAAATGGGTCCTTCCAGATTAGTAATAAAAGAGGGAAGTCTGAATTTAGGTTTCCAGACTTTCTTTATTTTCTGAGGAAATCCTCAGAACTTTCTTTTATAACCCATTTCATCACAAATTTATCACTAATATGTGTCTTTGAATTCTTTGAATTAGATGATGATTGAGCATTCTTGACAATTTTCTTTGATGTTTCTGTTTTATTTCAGAGTTTAACTTATGGATTGATGTCGACAATTAGCACAATGAATATGATTCTCAAGTAATTTCATCAAGTTATGACAAAGACAAGAATGAATAATAGGAGAATTTGTAACAAAAGATTAATTTTTATTCATTAAACTAATTGTTGGAACAATCCTATCTAATTTGTTTTTGTATGATAGTTTTTCTTCCTCCAAACCAAAGAGGACTGCTCTAAAAAAGATAAGAAATGAGAATTAGGTAAGATAGATTTAAAAGACTTTGATTTATCCTTGTTAGTCTTCTTAAACTCTTTCTGTTTGAATTATATATCAAGTGTGGATTTAGAAGATTGACCTTTCTCAAAAAAATTAACTCTTGAATTGATTGAGGATGATGACAATTCAGAAGTCCCTATAGTAGGCTGAGTTTCAAATTCTGAATTAGTACGAACTTTTCAAACATTTGAATCTGAAGTATCCTTTATACATTCAGAAGTTGATTTGTTCTCATATTCTTCTTTTAAGAATACATAATTGAACATTTCTGAAGGTAGCTTAGGTTCTTCAGATTTTAGTTTGTCACCTTCAACCATGGCAGACTTAGTTTTAAAAACAGTGTATCCATCTTTGTTAATTACAACACCCATAGGTTCAGATAATACATCATCAGTATAAGAAACATTCATTAAATCTGAAAATTTGTCTTCAAACATATTTTGAACAAATTATTTAATTTTGAAATCTTTACAGAGTTATTGTCATCTTTAGAATTTGTTGAATCGTTAGTGTTTACAATTTCTTTAGATTCATCATCAGATTTGTTAAAATAAATACCTGAAATGTTACGAAATTCTTCTTCAGATTCATCTTCTGAAAAATCTTCAATATATTTTTCAGAAGAATTATTAGATGTTTCTTCTAAAATTTCTTCAAATGTTTTGTTCAGATAGTTCTTCATAATTTTCTTTAGAAACTACTTTTGAAATGTCTTCAGAAGTTGTTTCAGAAATTTCTGGAGAAATGGTTATTGATTGATTTAAAAGCTTTGAATCTTCTAAAATTTTTTCCACCTTTGATTTTTTCGAATTTCTAGATCTTTCATTTATGAACTAAGTTTCAGATTTTACAAACCTCATTTCTACAGGAATTCTTTCGTGCAATGAATTATCAATAGGTTTTGGTGCAACAGCTTTTATTCCTTCATCAAAAACTGACATTGTTGAAAGATTATATAATTTTGAAGGTGCACTTTCAAAGTTCGATTTTCATTATAACCAAGACCTACCTTGACATTATAGAATTTGGACTTTTGTGCCTGACTTGTTAAAAGATTCAAGGTTTGCTATGTCTGACCCCTTTTGAAATACAAATCTTCTAATTCCTTGACCTTTTTATATAATTCAACTCTTTCTTTGTTTAAAAATCCAATTTAGTTGTTAAAACCTCTTTTTCAGATTTTTCATTGTCTATATTCTTTGTCAGAATATTAACTTTTTCATTTAAAACAGATTTTTCTTCAGAAAGTTTGTCAAGTTGCTCTTCTGCATTTATGCAGTTCATCTTGTAAATTTGATTTTCCTCTCTAAATTTGTTGACCAAAATTCATTCACCTTTTATCCCTTTACTTAGATCTTCAAATTTAGGGTTCTTTTGTAAGATTTGATCTTGTAAATCAAGTTCAGAGGAAGATTAAGAAGAAGAGTGTTCCTCATAATCATGGTCGTGAGAAGATTCAGGATGATCTTGGCACATATAACACTTTGCATCATAGTGAGCCACTTCCTCATCATATTCATCATCAGACCATGTAAGCCAATCCTCTTGATATCCAGTGAACAGAGCAAGATTATCTTCCTTTTTCTTTGAAAGAATAACCTTCTTTTCATAGTAGGCAGTATTCTTAACCTTTGGCATTTTGCACTGTCTTGCAAAATGACTAGGTTTACCATAGTTGAAGAACTTTGTTGGTTCACCTTCATCTCTCTTCACTTCATTTTTAGCCATTGTCTCTGACACACTAGCAGCAGGTTTTGCATTTCCTTCCTTGTTATACTTCTTGTTGTATTTCTGATTAAACTGTTTTGTCAGAAGTGCAATTCCTTCTGCCATCTTCTTCATTTCTTCATAAGATTCATTACCAGATAAGTTTTCTATTGCTGGTAATTCACATATTTTGGAAGGAGAAGGAGTAGCTCTTTGACTGTTTATTGTGTTGGTAAGAAGAGCTAAGGAGTCACTTGCCTTTTTTTTTCATTTTGCCTTGTCTAGATCTTGTCTTCTTGTTGGTATAAAATACCATATATCTCATGAATTGTCTTTTTAGACAAGTTTCTAGTGACCATTGTGTTTGTAAAGCGCTCCCATTCAGATCCTAAGTTTTTTAAAAATTTGTTGTTTATCTCAGAATTTATTTTCTAAACTCTATTCCTTCGAAGATCATTTAGTATATTCTTGAATCCGTTGTAGGTTTTAGTTAGAGATTCACTTTCTTTTGCTTTAAATCCTTCATATGTGCCAATATATGTTCAGCTTTTGTTCCTATGATTTTGCACTTCCCTGCATTTGGGCTTCAACCTCATCCCTCATTGCCTTAGCCGATCCAAGACTGTTAGAACCCAGATCCCTAAATTACTCAGAAAAATAGTTGATTAATAAGATCAGTAAAATTATAAAGCGGAAGCACTTAATCAACTGTAATAGAATTGACTGCAATGATTGAGGAACAGTAATGAAGAACAATTATGAAGAACACTCGTAATTTGTATTTCACTCTGGTATTTTGATCATTACAATATACAAATTACGTTATATAATTCTCTCCAATTCAATCGATACACATGACAGTAAAGGCTATCTCTATATATACTATTACAAAGAGAAAGTCAAAGAGCTAGCCTATTACATAATGCCATGTCACTTGTACTTGTAACAAATTCAGTTACGCACGAGAGGTGTGACATGCCACGTCATTAGAAGCGCGTGTAATGTATAAGTTGAAATCTAGAGGATGCCCAATTCTCTGGGTGCTTCTGGACAAAGAGTTGAACTTCTGGATGCTTTAACTTGTTACTTCAAGGAGTATTCTTGTTCATACTTCCATAAAATATTCGAACATTCTCCCCCTAAGTATGAATCCAGAACTAATACATACAATACCGAAGTAAACAAAAATGGATTTTTATTTATTACAGAAGGAAGTTGAAATTACAAAATACATTACATAGAAGAACTAGAATGGAGCCTCTGGATGCCCAGTAAGAACTCTAAGGTATTTTCTAGTAATGTCTCTTAACTTGAACACTCATTCCATATGTCTTTCCATATCAAAAGCAGCTCTCTTAATAGCTATATTTGTATGATCCTCCTTTAGAGTTATTAAACCATAGATCATCATCAAGGTATCATCGACATATTTGAACACTTCACTAAACCTGAAAAACTTCTTGCCCGTTGGCCTGTTGAAGATGATTCATTTTTCCGGTTTAAGAATTAGATCACCAATTCTTCTAGATCTGATCCCTTCCAATTCTTCATTTGGGGCAGTGATCGATAACTTTTCTACTAGTCTCTCCAGTCCTATCTGAAAATCAACTTTTGTTCTAAAGTCAAGGAAAGCTTCCATGCTTGCCAGAATCCTTAAGTATGCAAGGTGGTCATCTTGACTTATGTGCCTTATTCTTTTCATGAAACGTCCCAGAGGAATTAGATTAGAGGGATTTAAAGAGATGAGATTGGTGTTGCAAAAACTTTTGACTTGCCCATCTGACCTTTCAACCCTATAGACTGTGAACATTACATCAGTATTATTAAAATACTGAGTTTCCATACTAATTCCCCTTTTGATTGCTGATGTGGCATATACTCTTTCTCTGGGTTGTCTAAAGCTAGCAAAGTTGGCTACTATTTGAGCATCTATACCTTCAGCAAAGTTAGGCAGAATAATCCGTACTCCTTCATTTCTTTCAGAATACAGGCGTTTATAGATTATCTCTCTGGAAGTAAAAACATAAGTACTTGACACTCTTTCATATTGTTCTAGACCCATGGCAGCTCTAAGTGCATCAACCTTTCTTGATCTTCTTTGAACTATAGCAGCTTGATCATCAGATTGATCAACCATAACGCCCTTTATATTATGATCAATAGGAGGCTGACTCGTTGAAGCTTCACCAACATTTTGGATAGTAGAAGATTGGATCAGAGGTTGAGCTGATTCCTCTGTGGCTTGAATTTGTGCAGTTTGAGTTTCAGAAATGCTCTGAGTTGGAGGTTGAATAATAGGTTCGTCAACTGTTGAAGTTTGAGCAGGGATTAGAGTTGTTTGAGCAGAAGGATTTGAAAAATTTGAAGATTGAACTTTGGGTCTAGTGTTCGTATTCCTTGGCCTTCTGGGAATTGGAACTTCTGGTCTTCTGCGATTTTGCTCAAGTTCAAGTATGAACTTAGCCATTTCAGGATCTCTGGGAAGAGGACCAGACCTTACATCCGATGGTGTAGGAGTTAGAAGAGGATGGTGGATGTTGTTCTTGGGAAGATGATGGTGGATGTTGTTCTTTAGTTGGTGGAGAGGTTGATGCAGGCTCAACAAATTTCACTCTTTTACTCTTCTCCCTTTTTTGAGAATCAGGGTCCTGATCCTTAGATCATTTTCTTTTTATTTCAGCCTTCTTGCAGGCTCGTTTCTCTTTGGGTTTCTTCTTCGACTCATAATCTACAGAGATGGGTTGAACAATGGAGGACAGATTGGTCATTGAAGTATCCAGAGCAGATATCTTATATGTTAATTCAGCAGATGGAGCTTTGTTGATTTTGGATACAATCTTGGCATTGACGTCGTTAAATCTTTCAAGCATTGCTTTCTGGAAGTTTGCCAAGTCTATTCTTGTAAGGATACCAGAGGATGAAGAGGCTTCTAAAAGGATCACCGTGTCTATCAACTTCTTCATATCAGCCACAAAAGAGCCATATTCCTCTGTAGAAATGGTGACTTCTAGAGTTGGGATGTTAGAAAGAAGATTGAAGATGGCTTCTGCATTCGCCTGTATACCACGTTCCAACTTCTGGAAATGTTCTGTTGTTAAGTTTCTCTACGCATCCTAGGATTGGATCATGAAATTCTTTAACAATTCCAGGGTTTGGGAGTGTTCTTTCTGAGTGGCCTGGATCTTGCAGAGTAAGAGGTTCTGAGCTGTAACTTCTGCCTGGATATTATGATCACGGGTTTGCACGGTTTGTTTTAGATCCACCATAGATCCCTGAATTTGATCAACAAATGCCTGAAACGTTGCATTTGTGACAAATTCAGAATTGGTAACCGGTGCATCTCCAACACATGGAGCCCCTTTTCCCTCGCGATCAGAGGGGCCCTCATTCACACCTGTTTGGACTTTGAGTGTGGAGGGACTTCCATCCTGCCTTTGAGGGCTCCGTGGAGACACCTCTACGGATGTTCTTATTGTATTGACTTGTTCCTCATCATTAGAGGATGAGGAGTCAAAAACAATGTGCGTACCTTTGTACGTGTCAAAGATAGAGGTACGTTGTGCATCCTGATGCCATAACCCCTCTGATGGGAATTCATTGGCTTTTGGATTTTCAGTTGGCATGGAAGTACCAACCTCCATCCAGTCTATGTCATCGGTCACAAAGACATCGATGTTCTGTGTGGGAGGTGGCGAGTTCTGGGGTAACTAAACTCTTATGTTAGCATCATCATCCTTTTGAGAGGATGATGATGAGGAGGTTTGCTCGAATGTGCTTGATGCAGAGGCATTTAAGATAGCCTCTGATCGGTTAAGTTCTGGGTTAGGGTTTGGACTGAGCGTACATCCTTATTCAATAGGTGTTGATGTGTTGGCATCAACCCTAGTAGATATGGTTGCTCTGGGTGAACTCGGCTGGTGTCTCTCATTCGTGTCTCTTAGGACATCTTCTTGACTCTCTCTTAATAATCTCTCAGGATGGTTAGAATCACTTAGTGGTTCACTCATGTTATTTTCAGTCTCATGCTCATTCGATCCCTCACCACCTATTCTGGCTCCTAAATGCTCTGAGGTAGATATCCTCTGCTATGAGAATACGAGAGAACGTCTATACGATTGTAAGATAGAGGAGGTTAAAGGTATGAGATTGAGCATATACATGGAAAACTCTCTCTGAACAGTGTATCCGTTGCTGTGAATTGTGGGTTTGTGAGACTTCATTGTTGCGATCTTGCAAAAGGGTTGAACATAGGGAATTTTCCATCATTTTATGTGTTGATCCCAGAATATGCATCAAGTACGAATATAACACTAACAATATATTAACACTATGAATATGAAGAACGTAAGTCGTATATCTCACTTGTAGATTTGGTTACAATGTAAGCGTAATGATATCGACTCTCTAATATGATCGCACACACTAAATAATGACCCTAGACCCCTATTTATATGAAAGGGTAAATCGATATAAGGAAAGTAAATATTAAGGCTTTATACACTTGCCTTAATTATAAAATAGAATGTTTCCTTATTTTGATACAATTAATTCTAACCCTAACATTATGGCCATCTAAATGACGATTGCTAGAAACCTGGGGTACATAAGTGCAGGAAATGGTTTGTTGTTCTTCTCTAAAGTGAGTTTATACTTAACGGCTCCATACATTTTCTGAAAAATGAGATCTTAGAAATCTAGAGGTCGATTGAAATACATACCATACATCATAGTGATTACGTTTGTGCTTGCTTGATCTTGAGATCGATTTTGCTTGTGAGGCTTTTGTTGATGATGGAGAGAAGTAAATTCCACATTGGGGGCAAGCTTTGTCTCTTAACGTCAGAAACCCTTTCGATAGGCTTGTTGTATCCTAAGAATTTTATGAATCTTAACAATACATCAGAAGTGGGTTTTTGTTCAAGGTCAGGGTTTGGCACTAGATTCTCTTCTTCTTGAACCATAGATGAGGGTAAACGAAATATTCTGGAGATCATCTTCCTGGTAATCAACACTTCAATTGCACGGTCGTCGTCGTCATTTGGGATGCCAAAACTTCCAGCAAGTGTATCATCATCCTTGATGTACATGGTTTGCCACACTTCTTGGACAAACACTTCAGGAACATTAGGGTTTGAGAGTGTGAGGGCTAGGTTCAGGGCATGATGTTGAAGGAACTCCATCATCACACGATATTCAACACTGTAGGTTTTGGGATCAAGCAACATTTGAACATTATTTGTCTTTAAAGGTAAGAATACTATGGGTGTATTTTCAGCAGTAGAATCAACCATGGTGCCTTCTTCAACTTGAGCATTGATGGGGATTTCGTTCACAGCAGCCATTGAGAGCAGGTTTGCAATCAATGAGGAATTAGGTAATATTTGGAAATTTGAGAGCAAAGAGATGGTAAAAATTAGAAATGGTGGGTTAATTCGAGTTTTTATAGTAAGATTGAAAAGCGAACTCCAGTGTTTTGAATAGGGAGAGGCGTTTTCTGACTTGGGAATGGAAACGGTTTTTAGGTTGATGACGTAGGCTAAAATGGTAAAATCATGCGCTCCATGGATGATTAACGCGTGTCCGAAGATTCTAGATGAAGCCTTTTTAATTTGGGACACGTGTATTTTGGATTTGGTTACTAAAGGGTTTCTTCGTTGGGATGGAACGAGATTTGGTTGTAACTCACATATTTCACTTTTTCCTTCTCAAAATGATTTAAAAAAACAACTAAATGGTCTTTTAAAACATTTGGACCAAATAAGAGTTTTAAGTACATTTCTTATAGAAGAAATGTCTTGCCGAGTATTTTAAGGGTATGTCGTGTCCTTTTGTACAAACTTGATGGCAAGAGTAAATACAAAAATAACGAATAACCTTTGCAATACCTCAAAATATCATTTGTGAAAACCTTTAAAATCATTCAATTGGTCAGATAAAACATTTGGAGACCAGACGAAAGTTTTATCTCTGTTGAATAACTTTTCAGAGCAAATTTTAATAAATCAGGAACTTCTGGATAACCTTGGCGGCAAGAATTAACACAGAACAAAATGATTTGCATAAAAAATTTCGAAGAAAAATGTATCCAGAAGACAGCTAATGCACTCAAGAGACTTTTAAAAGTATCCAAGTATGGAATGTATTAGACTTACTTGAAAAATGTGAATACAGAAGTTCAAAGCAAACTACCTTGCTTTAGATTGATTAATTCTCTGATAACACCAATTTTTGGTGTTATTATTATACCAAATTCCATGTTGTTTAGCTAGTTTCCAAACAAACAAGGCGTAATTTCTTACGATTTCGTGTGAGTTGTACAGAAGTTGACACATTTGGACAAACAAAGGAATTCGATGCTTTTCTAGCAAAATCCAAGAATTTATGCCTCAATTGATAGAGGACGTGAATACAAAGTAAACAAACCTTTCCGGAGCCTAAACGGAGCTAAAATGAGTGAGTTATGGCCAAAACCTTCAAAGCGGGCGCGAAAGCAGGTGAACCCGCCCCACAACCCGCACAGCTGACTGTTCTGATGAAGAAAGCGGGTGCAAAAGCGGGTATAACCGCCCTACAACCCGCACAATTAGCTGGAAAATCAGATTTTCAGGACAGCTCTTCTCCTTCTTTTCACGCACGACCTAGGGTTCTAAGAAGGCGATTTTGGGCAACGAAAAACGCAATTTCGGAGCGATTAAAGCGGAGAAACACAAAAGGATTAAAGATCTAAAGCCAATTTCATCATCAAATCGTGGAGATTCATCACCAAAAAGGGGTTTTCATTCTTATTTAGATTTTGTTGATTTTCATGTCTAAGTTTGAGATTTCTTTCTTCTTAGTTTTGTTTTCTACCACCTCCAACATGAACTAATCTTTAGATGTTGGGGGTTGGATTACTTTTGGTTTGAAGCATATGAACACGCAAAGTTGTGAATTTTATTAGGGTTTCTTTTTATTAATGAAGCATATGAGTTTGTGTTTAAAGCTTTTGTAAGCCTGATCAACTTGCAAACTGATTTCTTCATTACAATATAGTTCGAGAGAAATAATTTGTTATTAGATGTGTGATTCGTGTGCCTAAGGTGAGAACCTGGATAGATATATACCAATTAAACCTTAGTACTTTTATACAATCTTGCTCTACAAATTTCTGGGTTTATGTATTGAGATCGAGAGATAAAATACGTATTTCTTCGGGAATAAATCTGTTATAACTCGAGAGAGAGTAACAGTGGTTTTTGTGATTGTGTATTCATAATATTGGAAATTACCTGATAATAATTACAACTGAAGTGTTCTATGTGGAAACCATTAGGACCCCAACTTCCAACTGCTTTTCTCCCATAAAGTTTCCAACTTTCTTTGTTCTTTAAATTGTTTAGATTCCTTTAGTTTAATCACCATATTAATCATTCAACCAAATCAAGTTTTCAACTGTCCAGTTTGTATTCACTATAGTCATTGTGTTACTTAGTCCCTAGTTCCCTTGGTTCAATCCCGTACTTTTAGTGCATTATTACTTGATTTGACCCGTACACTGCGGTTAGATTTAGGGGGGGTGTAAATCCGCCTATCATTCTCCCCCTTGAAGTATGCATGAAATTGAGCTCCCCCTAAATTTATGCATTTATTGCTCCCCCTTGAACCTTGCTTGGATCATGAAATGTAAGAGTAAAAAGTGTTGCTTGACATACAGAAGTGTTCAGAAGCTTCTGTACCCTTTTGGATTACAATAGTGAACAGAGAAATGTGCAATGAAATGAAATTCAAAAGTATAGATATGGTAAGTAAATAACTTATACAAAAACTATAGAGACTAATAGGTTATGTATTTATTACATATTTAGCATGCCCAACTTGCTAATTAAAAAATTAAATCTTTTCTCATCCAGAGATTTTATAAAAATATTAGCAAGTTGGTAATCAGTGGAAACAAAGTACATTTCAATGGTACCTTTTCCCACATGATCCTTTATGAAATGATACCTCACATCAATGTGCTTTGTCTTTGATTGTAGCACTGGATTTTCTGTGATAGCTATTGCACTTTCTGAATCACAGAGGATGGGAATCTTGTCATATATGAGACCATAATCTCTAAGTTGGGTTTTCATCCATATTACTTGTGAACAACAACTTGTTACTTGTACATACATCGAGACGTATGACAAGCAACAAAGGTGGTAGAAAAATTAGCTTAACAAGACTCAATCTCTAAACAACTATAGATTTACGCCTATCCCCGGCAACGACGCCAAAAACTTGTCAGGCAGGTTTTGCACACCTACAGAGAAGTGATAATTGGAACCAAAAGCAAGTATACAATATAGTCCCAATATCTTCTTTCAAGTAATAAAATGGTAAGTACCAAGTATCGTTTTCCACCAGGATAGGTATCTTAAGTTGCAAGATCTCGAGATGGCAAACTAACTTCAGATGGTGATTTGGAAGATTTCAATTGGTGATTGATTTGTGGGTCACTTTAACAGAATTATAACAGAATAAAGCAAATAGCAAACATGTAAGATCCATGGTGATATTTAAACACAAATTCTAGTAGGCAATGCTGTAGGATATGCTACAACATCTTAGTCAGCAATAATTAGTTCTACTACCTATTTTGAGTATTCCTTCCGGACTTGTACCAATATACTAGTGTTTAACTATCCACCCATATTCCTATGTGGCTTCCAGACCAGTGATATCAACATGGTATTATCAACATGGATGGGCTTTAGCAAATTCCTTTGTCTAAATGATCCCCCTTCCGAGGTGATTCCGTATCATTCAAGTTGGTGTGTATTCAATGGCTCATTCTTGAGTCCATGGTATTTTGACACTTTGATAAGTGACCAATTTGTCAAGAATAATTAATAAGAAAAATATAAGTTGTAACTCTTCCAAGTATACTTCCCATATCTTTCGGATTGACGTGCATATCGTGTCTCATTCCTGAGTCCACTACACATTAACACTATCAATGTGATCAACCCGTCAAGAAGTGTCGTTTGGATTTATAAAACTTAAATGAAATAGGGGAACATCATCATTGAAAGACAATGCCCACTTTTCTTTGGTTTAAAGCCTCACCATTTTCTTACAACCGAGATAATGAAAATTAGCTATTCATGACAATAAATAAAATGCAAGAAATGTAAATAACTGAAAATGAAGACATAATCGTAAGTGCAAGAAAAGTAAATAACTGAAATGTAAATGACAATAAATGTAAATGCAAGAAAGTAAATGACTTGAAAGTAAAGAACTTGAAAGTAAATAGCAAAATGTAAAGAGCAAGTAAATAAATGACAATAATGTAAAAATGCATTGCTGCAGTAACGTAAAGCAGTAAGCTATATTAAGAACATGAAGAACAAGATGAAGAACATGAAGAACTTGAATTTAATCCATTGGATCGGTTTAGAACTGATGCAAGCTTGTTTCTACAATGACCCAACACTTCTATTTATACTAGGAAGTGTCACAAAGAAGCCAAAAAACTATGGACTAAAAGTCTAAGGGCCATGTCAAAGTTGAAAACAAAGCATCTCCTATTACATCAACTATCAAAATGATTCCCAACACAAAAATGCTTTCCTATAATTAAGGTTCAGCTGAAATAAAAATACTAATTAAAAGCTAAATACTAGTTTGTTTCCAAAGGCCTTCGTTTGATTTAGCCAATGTTGCCAATATCACTTTCCTCCACTGCTCCCAGTGGCTGCAGCATCCAACAGGCCTACACTAAAATTCACACAAGCTACCCAAAAAGTGTAAAAGACAAGTAAAATCAAATACTTAGCTCCAAAAACTACAAATGAAAAACAAGACAATAAAATGACTCAAGTTGGGATAAAATAAGAAAAATATATTAACTAAAATTATTAAATAGGTGCTCAATATAGTGAAATCTCACTACATATTAGATACCGAAGGCCCAAAGAGGGTGTTCCCTTTAGATATCTAAAAATTCTTTTTACAGCAGCCAAATGAGATTCCTTTGGATTGACTGGGTATCGAACATCGAGACAGGTGGCAAACATTATATCTGGTCTACTAGCAATTAAGTACATAAGAGATCCAATCATACCTCTATAGTTCTTGATATCAACTTGTTTCCAGAGGGATCAGTGTCAAGCTTTGTGTTGAGTGAGATTGGTGTTTTCATTGTAGTGGAATTGTGAAGATTGAATTTCTTTAAAATGTCAGAAACATACTTGGCTTGATTTATGAAGATGCCAGAGGTTGTTTGTTTGACTTGAAGCCCTAGGAAGAATGTCATTTAAAATTCACTTTCCATTAGTTTTGAAAATAACTTAACTTCTGCTTGATTCGTAGAACCAAATATAATATCATCCACATAGATTTGAACTACAGTTAATGTACCTTTGCTTCTTTTGATGAACATAGTAATATCAATTTTACCTTTTTCATACTTGTTGTCAATCAGAAACTTTGATAATCTTTCATACCAGGCTCTGGGAGCTTGCTTTAGGCCATACAAAGCCTTTTCCAGAAGATAGACATGATTTGGATGTTTTGCACTTTCATAACAGGGGGTTGTTAGACATATACTTCTTCTTTAATTTTTCCATTCAGAAAGGCACATTTGACATCCATATGATATACTTTGAAATCTTTGTATGCAGAGAAAGCCAGATAAAATCTGATTGCTTCTAACCTTGCTACTGAGGCAAAGGTTTCATCATAGTCAATGCCTTCTTCTTGACAATAACCCTTGGCTACTAGCCTTGCTTTGTTTCTGATCACAATTCCATCTTCATCCTTCTTATTTCTGAAGACCCATTTAGTGTCGATTGCTGTTTTGTCTTTAGGTAGTGGTACAAGCTTCCACACTTTGTTTCTGTCAAATTGCAGAAGCTCTTCTTGCATTGCATCTATCCAGCTTGGTTCTTGCAGAGCTTCATGAACTTTCTTTGGTTTTATCATGCTTAAGAAATTCACAAAGAAAGCCTCGTTTGCAGTGGTAGATCTTGTTCGGACACCAGCAGAGGGATCACCAATGATTTGATCTGTAGTATGAGCTTTTGTTCATCTTTTCATTCTTGTTTGAGGAATTTGTGGAGAATCAATCTCAATTTCTTAATTGAATTGGTTTTCTTCTTGAATCGGGACAACTTCTGGAGTAGAGGAATTGGAGATTGGAGTTGAACACTATGTGTCAGGAGACAGAGAATCCTCTGGACTTGCATTTGAATTTGATGACCCAGAAGGTCCTGAGATTGTAGTTTTAGAATCTTGGATAACGTCGGAGATATTTAATAAAGGACTTCTGGCTATTTCCTCAGATGGATTTTCTTCTCCCAGAAAATCATTAAATATGGCCTCTATTTCGGATTCTCTTGAACTTGATAAATAGTCAGAAGTGACATTGTTGAGCTTGAGTTCTGAAATCAGAAGTCATCTGTGTTTGATCATCAAAATCGAAATTGATGCTTTCCATGACTGTCTTTGTTCTAAGATTGTATACTCTGAAGGCTTTTGAGGTCAGAGAGTATCCCAAGAATTTAGCTTCATCAGATTTCTTGTTGAATTTTCCAAGTTTGTCACGGCCATTTAGAATGAAACATCTGCAGCCAAAAATATGTAAATATTTAACTGTAGGTTTTCTGTTATTAATAAGCTTATAGGAGGTTTTGAAATGCCTCTTGACAATTATGGATCAATTTTGCGTAAAACACGCAGTTGTAACAACTTCTGCCCAGAAGTTAGTAGGCAAGCAAGAGGCTGCAAGCATGGTTTTTGCTGCTTCTACGAGTGTACGATTTTTTCTTTCTACAACACCATTTTGTTGAGGGGTGCGTACAGCCGAGAAGTTTTGAGAAATTCCTTCATTTGTTAGATACTCATTATGTTTGGTATTCTTGAAATCAGTGCAATTGTAACTTCTTAACTGCTGGATTTTCTTATCTAGAAGCACTTGTATCCTCTTCATCATGTTGATAAATACTACTGGGACTTCTAACTTTTGTTGTACAAAAGCAAGCCAAGTGTACCTGGAATATTCATCGATTAGCACCAAGATATACTTTTTACCAGAATGACTCTACACAACAATTGGACCACAGAGGTCAACATGTAGCATTTGCAGAGGTCTCATGCATGAATGATCACTCTTGGTTTTATGGGAAGCTCTTTTACTTTTGCCCATTTTACAAGCCGGACAGAGATGATGCTTCTGGAAGTGAACCTGTGGGACGCCCTCTACCAAAGTTATGTTTTAGAAGCATTTCAAGATTTTGGAAATTCAAATGTGAAAGCTTATGATGCCAAATCCGGACAATCTCACTCTTCTTAGAGATTAGACAGAGAGTTTTTGTACCATCTTTAGAGGTAAAGTTCATCATATACAAGTTACCTTTTCTATCGGCTCTCCATAGTTCTTGACTTGCTTTAGAAAGTAAGTAACAGTGTTTTTCATCAAAAAGAACTAAATTTGTGCATCACACAGTTGACTTACACTCAGAAGACTGTGTTTTAATCCTGAAACATGAGCTATTTTTGATAGGGTAATGTTACCTTCTTGTAGAGTACCATAGCCTTTTATTTGACCTTTACCATTATCACCGAACATTATAGCTCCACAAGATTTATCTTTGAACATGGAGAGTACGTTTCTTGTTCCAGTCATGTGCCTCGAGCATCCAGAGTCAAGATACCAGACATGCACACGATGTTTATGCAATCAAAATTAGAGAGATTTAGGTACCCATTTCATAATGGGTCCTTTGTAGTTAGAATTCAGATTCTTTGTGGAATTTTCTTTTGATTCAGAAGATTTTGCAGATTTTCCAGAGACTTCTAGTTTATTTGTTTTAGATTTAGAGTTCTTTTTCTTCCGGGTTTTGAAATTCGATTGTCTATTGAAACAGCAGTAAAGTTATGTGGACTTCAGAAGAGTTGTTTTAGTTTAGGAAATAGAGAGAAGCATTCAGAGTTTTGAGACATAAAGGAATTCATTGAATTTTCATTTCTGGAATGATAATTACAATATTTCTTCTTGTTGTCTATTCTAGCATCAGTCGTTCTAAAGAACTTCTTATGTAGTCTAGACTTATCCGGCAAAACTGGTAAATTCTTCTCTGTTGATTTCTTCTTGGGTGTCCACACTCTTTGGCTATTTTGCTGATTTACTGAAATAGAGGAACCAAAATCATTAATTTTCCATTTTGCTTTCTGATCTCTGGAAAACTTAATATCCTTCTGAGGTTTTAAAGTTTGAGATTGTTGGAACCTGGATCCCTTCCTAACAATTAATCAATAGATCGAATGTGAGAATATGAGCGGAAGCAAATTAGAACTACGAATTAAAACAGTTAACAGTAAGAATAGTAAGAACGATATTTGAAGAACAAATGGTAATTCGTATTAATAACCTGGAAGATGATTACAATAAGATGAATGAAATGCTCTATTTGCTCTCCAAAATGTATCTCAGATCAACAACTATTACATTCATAAAAGGATCTATTTATACTAGTACAATGAATAGAAGTCAACATTCTAGCCTATTACAAACTGACACATAAGCAAAGCTTGTAACAAATTAAGTTACAAGATTAGATACACGGAACATGTGAAGGCCACGTCATCAGGAGCGCGTATAATACCTCTGTTGTAGTCCAGCTGTTCTTCCAAACTCTGGGCGTCTCTATGATGAGTGAGATCAGAAGATGAACTTCTGATCTCCTGTACTTGCACATTTCTGGTTCATACTTCCCAGAAAATGAGGTATGACAATCTCCCCCTAAGTATGAAGTCCAGAATGTTAAAAGATGACATCGTTTGGCTTTAGTTCCGTTTGTGTCAGAAGGGGGCAACCTGTGAGATAATCTTGGAAATCTGATCTGAATTTCCCTGATCTTCAAGACGCTATCATGTCTCTTCACCATCTTCTCTATTGCTTCTTGGTCATGATCATCAACTTCAACAGAGGCATAACATTTGACAATGTATACTACCTCTATTAAATATTTGTATGCCTCTTTTATTCTGAAGAAGCTTCTTCTGTGTGGCCTCTTGAACACAACCCCTTCTTCTGGCTGAGTAAACACTTTTCCAATACTCAGAGCATCCAGGCCTTCCAAGTCTTCATTTGGAGCAGAGATACATAATTTGTCAACATTGTAGTTCAGCCCAGTCTGAAAATCTACCTGTCTTCTGTATCTAATAAAAGATTTCATGCACTCAATGATCCTGAAGTAAGCAATCTTATCTTTACTATCCCTTTTCTTGTTCATTTGAATCTTCATGAATTTCTCCAGGATCAGAAGATCAGAAGTTGTGTACCAGATCTCTGCCTAATAGATCATTGTCACAAAAATAGTATGTCTGTTTGTCTTCTCTGACTACCTCATAAGTTATGTACCAGATCTCTGATTGTTCAAATTGAGTGTGTTTGATAGCAGAGATCTATTTTATTGGTACAATCGAATAGGCATCCTTTCTTGCTTGCCAATGACTCATAAATTTATCCTTGACAGCATCACTTACTTGATAGTCGTTTGCAAAATTAGACAGCATCAAGAAAATCTTCTGATCAGCAGGAGCATACATGTGCTTGTTTTTCAATTCCAGAGTTGGTAGCTCAAGTCTTCCAAGCTTCTGTTTTCTTTCTTCATATGCAGCTCTGCATTCTAATGACTCCTCTCGTTTGGCTTTCTCAAAATTTTCCCGTGCCCTTCAGCTTCGGCCTTGGGTTCATCAGCTTCAGCTTAAGCCTTTTCAGCTTCTGCTCTGTCTATTTCTGCTTGAGCCTTGGCTCTTTCAGCTTCGGCCTTGGCTTCATCGGCTTCAGCTTTGGCTTTTGTCAGCTTCAGCTTTGGCTCTGAGTTCAGCCTCAGTTCTGGATCTATCTTCTTCAGCTCTGTCTTTTTCAGCATCGATATTTGATTGAGGGGCAGAGGCAGAAGGACTTGCACTTGAAGGTTGAGATTGTCTCTTTGTTTTGCCAATAATTTCAAGCAGAAACTTGGCCACCTCTGGATCTTTAGGAAGAGGACCAGTGTGTGTGGCAAGCGGCGTTGGAGTTAAAGGAGTTTGTTTAGAATGAGGAAGAGTAGAGGGTGAAGGAGCAGAAGCGTTACCTCTGTCTTGATCCATTTTCTGATGAGCAGTGTCGGTTTTGTCCTTTTTAAGATTTTCCAGATTCTCCCCCTTCTGAGAATCAGGATCCTGATCCTCATACTTCTTGCGCTCGTGCTCTGCTTTCTTACATGCCCTTGCCTCCGCAGTCTTCTTCTTATCATCAAAAGCAGCAGAGATAGAACTTACCATGGTGGATAACTTCGAGACAGAGGTTTCTAAAGAAGTGATCTTCTGATCCATGTTTAAAGTGCTAGTATTTGTCTTGGAGACATATCTCGAAGTTAAAGCATTAATCTTGTCAATCATGGCTTTCTGGAAAATAGCCATGTCAGACTTCTTTACGAGGGAGGAGGAGGAAGTAGAAGCATCTTCAGTAGGAATAACGGCCTTGATAATCTTCTAAATATCAGCTACAAAAGAATCGTATTCAGCAACAGAAATGGTGACCTCTGGAAATGGAAGCTCTTCAGGAAGATGGAAAATTGCCTTTGAATTGGCCTTAATGCCAGCATCCAAAGCATGAAAGTGGTCAGAAGCAGAATTCCTCTGAGAATCTGCATTATTAGTGATTAGCTTCTTGATGGCCTCCAGAGCTTGAGACTGAGCTAACTGTTCTGTATGAATATTGTTGAGTATGATTTAATGAGAGTCAAGGGATAGTTTTAGATCGTCCATAGATCTCTGAATATTATCACCAAATGCCATAAACGCTGCATTGGTGACGAAATCAGAAGGTGTAACCGGTGCATCACCAACACATGGAGCCCCTTGTCTCTCGCGTTCAGAGAGGCCCTCATTTACACCCGTATTGACGTTCAGTGTGGAGGGACTTCCAACCTGTCTTCGAGGGCTGTTATTGACAGGTACCTCTTCGGTTGTTCTGATTGGCTCAACTTTTTCCCTATCATCAGAGGATGGGGAGCTGAACACAAGGTTGTTATCTTTATAAAGGGTAAACACCCCGGTAAGTGGTGCATCCTGTGGCTGTAACCTCTCTGATAGGATTTCATCAGCATCTATACTATTAAAGGGTATGGACGTACCCTCTGTTTGCCCGAGGACCTCGTTGGTCACAGAGACGTCAACAAGTGGTTATGGTAGTGGCAAGTTCTGGGGCAATGGAACTCTTATAGTATCATCATCATCATCCTTTTGAGAGAATGATGAAGAAGAGGTGGAATCCCCGGTAGTGCTAGATACAGAGGAAAGAAGAATATCCTCTGATCGGTTGGCTTCTGGGTGGATTGGACTGGGTAGTCCTTGGTCAATGAGTGTAGATGTGTTGGCATCTACCTCAGTAAATGTGGGTGCCCTTTGGGAAGAAGGTGAGATTCGCTCAAATGTGTCTCTATGGACATCTTCAGTACCCTCTTGTAGTAAGAGGTCAGGATGAGTAGAAGCACTCGGATGTTCACTCACATTCTTTTCAACCTCATGCTCACTTGACCCCTCACTGCCTAAACTAGGCTCTAAGTGCTCTGGGGTAGGTATTCTCAGTTCTGAGGATACCAGAGAGCTTCTATAGGATATGAGATTAGGAGAGGTTGTGGGTATGAGATTAAGCATGTACCTGGAGAGCGCCCTTGGTGATGAATACCCATTTTTGTCGATGGTCGGCTTATGGGAGCTTATAGATGAAATCTTGCAAAATGGTTGAAGCAGAGGAGCCTTCAGTGCTCCTATGGCTGGAAAAGTGAATAGAGATAAAAATCGTGGAAACATGAGGGCTGGGAGATTTCTTCCTTGGCTCTGGTGAGTAACCTTCGTATACATAGCAACTTTCATTTCTTTGAAAATCAAACTCGCATAATCCAGTGGTCGATTGAACTACATACCATACATGATGGTAAGGATACTTTTGCTTGCCTGGTCTAAAGAGCCGATTTTGCAAGTTAGGCTCTTGTTCAGAATGGAAATCAGTACATTCCACATTGGAGGTAGATGCTTTCTTTTGAACTCAGATAACTTTGTGAGTGGTTCATTATACCCCAAGAAATTGATAAAGGCAAGTAAGGCTTCAGAGCTAGGGTTTTGTTCAAGGGCAGGATTGGATTTTTTTTGTTCACCATCATCGATAATGGGTTGGGTCAAATGAAAATACCTTGCGATTTTCATCTTGGTAATGGGTATTTCCACAGTAGTATCAGACTCGGTGGGGTGGCTGAAGTTTCCAATAAGAGTTTCTTCATCTTGTATGAATATGGATTGCCAAACTTCTTAGACATAAATTTCAGGGACATTGGGATTGGTTAAAGTTAGGGTTCGGTTTAGAGAATGGTGTTGGAGGAACTCTATCATGACCCTGTAATCGGCCAGATATGTGTTTGGATCGAGAAGTACCGAAACATTGTTGGCCTTCAATGGCAGTTTGATATTGACGAAATTTAGGTGTTTGGAAGTCGATTGAGAGAGCAAGTTTGCAGTTGCTTGTAATAGCGTGAGGAAGACGATACACTGTAGTTGGGAGGGTTATATATGAGAGAGAAAGAGTACTCGAGTGTATTTTGGAATGGAAAGGGTTTTAATTTGGGGATGGGGAAAAACGGTTTGTATATGCTGATGTAAGCGAGCGTGCAGTCATGCAATAACTAGATCATTGACACGTGGAAAATTTAATTGCGTGTGTGATGACTAGCACGGGCATGGATGAGTCACTGAAAAGGTTAAATTACCTTTAAACCGTTGATTAATCCCATAAAGAAAATTAAAAGGATATTAATAAGAAAAATTATAAATTAATAAACAGGCAATCCGTTAAAGAAAATAATTTTTAAGATTAATAAAACTTTTTAATTAAATTTGAAAATCAGACATTTGGTTGAATAAATCAGTTTTTGAACCAAATGAAAGTTTAATATTTAAAGACATGTGTTTCTTAAGAAATTTTAATAAAATAAGAAAATTTTAATTAACCTTAAAGGCAAGAGTTAATTAAAATGAACTTATTAAAATGAAAATTCCATAGGAAAAACGAAGTCAGAAAATATTTGGTCAGAGAAAACCTTTTGTGACCAAAAATGTCAAAAGAACATCTTTCCAGAAAAAGTTTTAGTGGAATCCGAAAATTCTTAGTAACCTTGACGACAAGAGTTATTCAGAAGAAACAGATTCAACAAAAAATTTAAATGAAAACATGTTCAAAAGACAGCTAACTTCTGTTAGACTTGATTTGCTCCCCCTTGAATTGAACGTTGTGCTCCCCCTCAAACGTTGCATCTTGTTCCATTTGCTTTTTCAAGTAATGCTCCCTTGCTGTCATCACTTGGTGCAAAAATGTAAGATATATTCTTTTGAAGGACAGAGGTGTCGAGAGGCTTCTAAGTGCCTCTGGATGTAACCATCAGAAGTGACTAGAAGCTTCTAGGCAGTTCTGATTTATACAATCAGAAGAAAAAAAATAAGAATAACACAAATTAAATTTGGGAATATAAATAAGTAATTATGTTTTAATCCTATGAAGATCATAGTTTTAAAAGAAATTACATATTTAACATGCCCAACTTGTTGATTAAGAAATTAAAGCGCTTCTCGTCTAGAGCTTTTGTGAAAATAACAGCAAGTTGAAAGTCAGTAGAGACAAAATACATTTCTATAGTGCCGTTCTCTATATGATCATTGATAAAATGATACCTGACATCGATGTGTTTGGTTTTAGAGTGCTGAACATGATTTTCAGTGATGGCAATGGCACTTTCTGAGTCACATAGGATGGGGATTTTATCGTAGACTAAACCGTAGTCTCTCAGCTGAGTCTTCATCCAAATGACTTGGGAACAACAACTGGCAGCAGCAACATATTCAGCTTCAGCTGTAGATGTTGGAATACTGTTCTGTTTCTTGGATGTCCAGCTTATAAGGCTGTTCCCCAGAAGTTGACAGCTACAGAGGTACTTTTTCTGTCCAACTTACATCCTGCATGATCAGAATCTGTATATGCCATTAGATCAAATCCAGAATTTTTAGGATACCAGAAACCCATTGAAGGAGTTCCCTTAAGGTATCTAAAAATTCGTTTAACAACAGCCAAATGAGATTCTTTTGGGTCGGTTTGATAACGAGCACAGAGGCAAGTGGCAAACATAATATCTGGCCTTCTAGTTGTCAGATACAAAAGAGATCCTATCATACCTCTATAGCCAGTAACATCCACTGATTTCCTAGAAGGGTTAGGGCCAAGTTTCGTGCTAGTAGAGATAGGAGTTTTCATAGGTGAGGAATTTTGAAGATGAAATTTCTTAAGCATGTCAGAAACATACTTAGCTTGATTTATAAAAATGCCAGGGGCATTTTGTTTGAATTGGAGTCCTAGAAAGAACGTTAGTTCTCCCATCATACAAATTTGAAATTCTTGTTCCATCAAATTAGAAAACAGATCAACTTCTAATTGATGAGTAGAACCAATGATTATGTCATCCACATAGATTTGGACAACAGTTAGCATACCTTTTCCTCTTTTGATGAACAAATTTGTTGGTCCCAATAAGGGTCTACAAGAGTTAAATATTAAGTAAACAGTTTGTAGAAGGGGGGGGGGGGTTGAATACAAACACACAAATTTTAGTTTTTAAATGAGTTTATAGAAAATAAACAAATTTACAGTTGAATTGAACGTTGTGCTCCCCCTCAAACGTTGCATCTTGTTCCATTTGCTTTTTCAAGTAATGCTCTATTGCTGTCATCACTTGGTGCAAAAATGTAAGATATATTCTTTTGAAGGACAGAGGTGTCGAGAGGCTTCTGAGTGCCTCTGGATGTAACCATCAGAAGTGACTAGAAGCTTCTAGGCAGTTCTGATTTATACAATCAGAAGAAAAAAAATAAGAATAACACAAATTAAATTTGGGAATATAAATAAGTAATTATGTTTTAATCCTATGAAGATCATAGTTTTAAAAGAAATTACATATTTAACATGCCCAACTTGTTGATTAAGAAATTAAAGCGCTTCTCGTCTAGAGCTTTTGTGAAAATAACAGCAAGTTGAAAGTCAGTAGAGACAAAATACATTTCTATAGTGCCGTTCTCTATATGATCATTGATAAAATGATACCTGACATCGATGTGTTTGGTTTTAGAGTGCTGAACAGGATTTTCAGTGATGGCAATGGCACTTTCTGAGTCACATAGGATGGGGATTTTATCGTAGACTAAACCGTAGTCTCTCAGCTGAGTCTTCATCCAAATGACTTGGGAACAACAACTGGCAGCAGCAACATATTCAGCTTCAGCTGTAGATGTTGGAATACTGTTCTGTTTCTTGGATGTCCAGCTTATAAGCCTGTTCCCCAGAAGTTGACAGCTACAGAGGTACTTTTTCTGTCCAACTTACATCCTGCATGATCAGAATCTGTATATGCCATTAGATCAAATCCAGAATTTTTAGGATACCAGAGACCCATTGAAGGAGTTCCCTTAAGGTATCTAAAAATTCGTTTAACAGCAGCCAAATGAGATTCTTTTGGGTCGGTTTGATAACGAGCACAGAGGCAAGCGGCAAACATAATATCTGGCCTTCTAGTTGTCAGATACAAAAGAGATCCTATCATACCTCTATAGCCAGTAGCATCCACTGATTTCCTAGAAGGGTTAGGGCCAAGTTTCGTGCTAGTAGAGATAGGAGTTTTCATAGGTGAGGAATTTTGAAGATGAAATTTCTTAAGCATGTCAGAAACATACTTAGCTTGATTTATAAAAATGCCAGAGGCATTTTGTTTGAATTGGAGTCCTAGAAAGAACGTTAGTTCTCCCATCATACAAATTTGAAATTCTTGTTCCATCAAATTAGAAAACAGATCAACTTCTAATTGATGAGTAGAACCAATGATTATGTCATCCACATAGATTTGGACAACAGTTAGCATACCTTTGCCTCTTTTGATGAACAGATTTGTTGGTCCCAATAAGGGTCTACAAGAGTTAAATAATAAGTAAACAGTTTGTAGAAGGGGGGGGGGGTTGAATACAAACACACAGATTTTAGTTTTTAAATGAGTTTATAGAAAATAAACAAATTTTCAGTTACAAGCGGAATTAGAACAAGTTGAAAACCTATTCTATTGTAACTAAAGAAACACACAGTTTGATGCACAAGAAGATGAAAGAAAGAATACATAAGGTATAGGCTAGAAAGACGCATGCATGAAGATGAAGAAGATATCTTCATCTATTTATACCCGTTTGCATTTAATGCAAAGCAAAAGGTACATGCCACGTGTCAAGCTTGGATAGGAAGCTTGTCCTTGTAAATAAGACAACCATGCTTTTGGCCGAATATGAACAGTACCGTATCAGATATGATGGGGACATAAGAGACAAGTCGTATATCCTTTTCTGACATGGTTCTAGGTTTGAATTTTGTGCATCGAGGATAACGAGATTCTTTTGGGTCGGTTTGATAACGAGCACAGAGGCAAGTGGCAAACATAATATCTAGCCTTCTAGTTGTCAGATACAAAAGAGATCCTATCATACCTCTATAGCCAGTAACATCCACTGATTTCCTAGAAGGGTTAGGGCCAAGTTTCGTGCTAGTAGAGATAGGAGTTTTCATAGGTGAGGAATTTTGAAGATGAAATTTCTTAAGCATGTCAGAAACATACTTAGCTTGATTTATAAAAATGTCAGAGGCATTTTGTATGACTTGGAGTCCTAGAAAGAACGTTAGTTCTCCCATCATACTCATTTGAAATTCTTGTTCCATCAAATTAGAAAACAGATCAACTTCTAATTGATGAGTAGAACCAAAGATTATGTCATCCACATAGATTTGGACAACAGTTAGCATACCTTTGCCTCTTTTGATGAACAGATTTGTTGGTCCCAATAACGGTCTACAAGAGTTAAATATTAAGTAAACAGTTTGTAGAAGGGGGGGGGGGGTTGAATACAAACACACATATTTTAGTTTTTAAATGAGTTTATAGAAAATAAACAAATTTACAGTTGAATTGAACGTTGTGCTCCCCCTCAAACGTTGCATCTTGTTCCATTTGCTTTTTCAAGTAATGCTCCCTTGCTGTCATCACTTGGTGCAAAAATGTAAGATATATTCTTTTGAAGGACAGAGGTGTCGAGAGGCTTCTGAGTGCCTCTGGATGTAACCATCAGAAGTGACTAGAAGCTTCTAGGCAGTTCTGATTTATACAATCAGAAGAAAAAAAATAAGAATAACACAAATTAAATTTGGGAATATAAATAAGTAATTATGTTTTAATCCTATGAAGATCATAGTTTTAAAAGAAATTACATATTTAACATGCCCAACTTGTTGATTAAGAAATTAAAGCGCTTCTCGTCTAGAGCTTTTGTGAAGAACGTTAGTTCTCCCATCATACTCATTTCAAATTCTTGTTCCATCAAATTAGAAAACAGATCAACTTCTACTTGATGAGTAGAACCAAAGATTATGTCATCCACATAGATTTGGACAACAGTTAGCATACCTTTGCCTCTTTTGATGAACAGATTTGTTGGTCCCAATAAGGGTCTAAAAGAGTTAAATATTAAGTAAACAGTTTGTAGAAGGGGGGGGTGGGGTTGAATACAAACACACAGATTTTAGTTTTTAAATGAGTTTATAGAAAATAAACAAATTTACAGTTACAAGCGGAATTAGAACAAGTTGAAAACCTATTCTATTTTAACTAAAGAAACACACAGTTTGATGCACAAGAAGATGAAAGAAAGAATACAGAAGGTATAGGCTAGAAAGAAGCATGCATGAAGATGAAGAAGATATCTTCATCTATTTATACCCGTTTGCATTTAATGCAAAGCAAAAGGTACATGCCACGTGTCAAGCTTGGATAGGAAGCTTGTCCTTGTAAACAAGACAACCATGCTTTTGGCCGAATATGAACAGTACCGTATCAGATATGACGGGGACATAAGAGACAAGTCGTATGTCCTTTTCTGACATGGTTCTAGGTTTGACTTTTGTGCATCGAGGATAAGATCAAACTTTAATCTTGCAGAGGAAGCTTCATTTGATCGCTGACACTGAATGTTCAAGGATGAACTTCAGTGTTGCTGAGGCTTCACAAGACTTCACACTTTGAGTAGATAATCGCTGCTATCGCTGAACCGCTTCAGGTCACTTAACTGATTATCTCTTTCTTCAGCTTTGGTCTTCGACTGTCGCTGAATGGTCTTCTGGTGTGATAGCTGATCTTCAGGTCTTCAAAGATAAGCTTGTTGATCCTTGATCTTCAGCGATCGCTGATAGCAATCAGCGTATGCTATCGCTGAATTTGAACAGAAGCTTATCTAAGGAATTTCACTAAGTATAGTAAAGGAATCATATTCAAATCACTGAGAGAAGTTATGATCAACAATCCCCCCTATTTGATTATGATTTAGCAACATAGGAAAATTGCTTTTAAAAATTTAGCAGGGACTTATAAAATTTAAAATAAATTTTGTAAGTACTAATCTGTAAAATCTTTTTCAGCTAATCTATTATCTGAATTGAGTTTCATTTATAAGGATATGAAATCACAATTTTTACAAGTAGAAGAGCTTAAAGTACATTCACTGATTGAACTTTCAGAGTGAAGGTTCAGTGAGCTAAGAAAAGTTAAGAAGATATAACTCTTATGTTCATTGTCCTTTTTTACTTTTTTTTCAGGGATCTTTTCAGTACGAGATGGAGTAAAGTACTCTAGTGTATTTCATTAATTATAATCTGAAGATATTACATAGAAATGAAATTACAATCATTAAAGTGAAAGTACATTTACACTGAAGAAAATATTACTAAGGAATAAAAAGCTACTACCAATCAGAGAGGCTCACATTTCTTCTTTGTAACTCATGTTCAAAAAACATCTTCTGTCTGATTACCAAAGGGTCATTAGACCAGCAGTAACAGTATAAGATTTTTATGAAACGAGTAGGGGCCTTATGAAGTTCCTTGTTTCTGAAGAGACGAAGCTGTCTTTCATTATCCAAGAAAATCATGCCAGATTCAGGGAGCGAGATGACTTCACTTTCTTCATATAATCGATCCGTAGGAAGAGAGGTATCCAACATAGATATATCAGGGAGCGTCATATGACTGATGATGCTTTCAAGATCAAATTTGACACTATGTTCATTTCTTGAGCTTGGGCCTTCTTCTGAGGTTGATCTTCTTTTCTTAGATGATTCAGGGAGAGAGGGAACTTGTACATGTTGTGACATTCTCTGTAGCAACTGATTCAGCTCATCTTCTACCACATTCTTGAACTTGGATTTGGAACCCTGAATGGCATATCTGATTTCGAGCCATTCAGTGTATCCATATAACCTTAAGAAGTTTGCTTCTTCTCTCTCTGTTCTGGATGGCCTAGTCATTCTTACATATACCTTTGGACCACCTTTGTTGGAGTGTCGCCCTTGGATAGTTGCGTGAATGATTTTGGAATAAGATCTTCGAAAGTTCAGCATCTCTGTGCACCAATCCAGTTCTTTGTCTTTCTAAGTTGTGGCTTCCGTGGTTAGTGCAGTGAGAATATTCTGTTGAGCGAGAATGGGATCTACATTCAGGTTTTCTTGTACTAGTTCTTTCTGAGCCAGAGCTGCAGCGAGCCGTTCACTCTTTTCTAATTGTTCTTTTGCTGCTTTGTCTCTTGCTGAGTCTTCCCTGAGAATCTTCCTTGCTAAAGCAAGATCATTCTCAGTTTTGCTTTATTTCGTCATCTCTGATCCTCTGAGCTTCCAAAGCTTGTTCTCTCTCTTCTTTCTATAAAGTAGAATTCATCTACCATCCTGATTAGTACAACGTTTATTGGGTCTTCATGGGGTACCCTTATTCTTTTGGATTCGAATTCCCTTAGGAATTTTATTCGCCTTTCTTCCTCTTCAGGCTCGCTTATAATCTTCTTCCGAAAGCGATGTCGAGGAATGAGGCCTTCTTCTTCCTTAGAGTCAGTTTCAACTATGTACATAAACTGCTCTTTAGAAGAAGGTTCCCTCCTTGTGGATGAGTCCTTTGGGGGACAGGGATCACTGAGGGAAGGAGAGAAAGGAGATTTATCAGAGAGAGGGTTTGAAGGAGGAAGGGTTATATATGGGGATTCAGAGAGAGGAGTAATATAAGGGATAAGCTGAAGTGATACCTTATCAGCGGTCTCACCCTCTGATATAGGGATGGTGGCCTCAAGATCAATCACTCTGACTGAAGGTCCAGCTCCGTCCCCAAGGGCTCTAGCTGAGATGTGCTTGGTCTGGATAATCTGAAATGCTCCATTGCAAATCCCAAGTCATCATCATCATCATCCTCATCTCCAAAGTGAGGGATGTGTTCCTCTTCTTCTTCTTCTTCATCATCATCCTCTTCTTCATCATCATCAACAAACCTTGCAGAAGGTTCTGGTCTTTGAATGTAAGGAGAGATCCTTTCATCTGGAAACCGTCGATTGTGCTCGCCGATAAGTTCGTCAGCGAACTCTTTGGCCACCTTATCCCCCTCAATGTTATCATGGGGCAGAACGTGGACCATCAGAGTGCGAACATTCGTGTGCACGGCCTCAAGCATGGTCCGAGCAGCAGCAACAAATGAGGGACCAATCTCACTGAGCCTTGAGAGAGCCTACATCATTTCAGACTGAGCCTTTTGAATAGACTCGAGGACAGCGGCCTGAGCATCAACCTTTTGCTCAATGTTGATGAGGGATTGGTGAAGGTTCTTGTGGTCGTCCTTCAGAGTCTGAACATCAGACACCAAGTTGCTGACGTTAATCTTCATCCCTGGAGTGCCAGCGACCTGTCGGAAGATCAACTCCGCAGAAGTTTGCAGTGTGTCCAGCCTGGCTCTGGTGAGAGCACACTCATTGACCAGATGATCAATGGCAGGGAATGTGGGAGCAGGCAAGGACACATAAGGCAACTCAGTGACCCTGGGAGGAAGCTTGGGGACAAGGTTCTCCATCTTGACATCCCTGAGCTTTTTGGCACTTGGAGGGCGCTGAGGAGACTTCATCGCTGTCTTCGAAGTGGTGGTGGTGGTGGTGGTCGCTGTCGCCGAGTAGACAGCAGTAGTGGCAGCAGATGATGACATTGACAGAGAGGCGAGAAATGAATCCGGGTCAGATGATGGATGAAAAATGGCATTATCTTCCTTGAGAATATCATGAGGATTACTCTCAGGGACTACTTTTGCAGATGTAGTGTCATGAGGATCACTGACCAGTGTCTTAGAGTATCTGAAAGAGATACTCTGAGGTCCTTTTAAATTGGCTTTCCAAAACTCAGATTGCCTAAACAATTTTGAGGTTTGGACTGCGTGCATTTCAGCATTATCAGAGATAGGGACAACTATCACTGAGTCACTTGCTGATGTGAGGACCAAAGAAGTAGAGATGGAAGAGGTAGAGAAGGCAGTGAAAGTAATACATGATCCAGCTTCAGCAGAGCTGACTATAACACCTTCAGAGACCTTAGTCCCTGATGGTGGTGGTAGTGCTGATGAAGCTTCAACGGCAGCAGAAACCGTTGGAGTGGCTGTGGATGAGGGTGGTGATTATAGTACTCCAAAATCAGAGAGGATGGTATGTTGAGACACCACCTTCTTAGGCTTCTTTGGGGCGATGGTCTTCTTATGACCATCAGTGGGGGTTTTCCTCTTAGCAGCAGTAATGCCTTGGGTACTCACTGAGGGGATGGGCAGCGAGGAGGTCACTAAAAGAGGTGCTCCTATAAGTTGTAGCATATAGGGAGTGAGAGGAGCATCACCTGGACGTTCTTCCAGGGACTTCTTCCCTACCATTGAGAAGGCAAAGTCACCGAATTTCGGGTAGCTCTCCCCGAAAGCCTCTTCAAGGATGGTGGAGAAGAAACGGGGGTAAGGAATAACAGGATGTCTGGTGGAGGCGTTGAGGCGGCTGTACATATCGCTGAAGATGTAGTCAGCGTAATTCAGAGGATGACCCGTGCAGAGAGAAAAGGCAAGGTCTTGAAAATGTTTGCTCACCTGATCGTGGGAGCCAACCTTGGACCCTAGTCACTAAATGACCTGAGTGAAAATATACTGCCAGCGAGCAGGGAGTCGCTTCTTTTCCAGCTTTGAACCCACCGTCTTCACTGAGGGGTTCTCTCATTTGTAGCCAATGGATTCCAAGAAAGCATCTATCTGCTGCTTTGTTGGTTCAGCACCCCATTGCTCATTCTTCTTGCGCTGAGGGAGTCTTAGCGCCTTGCGTACAAACCCCGCTGAGAACACGAAGAAGCCAAGTTCGGGGATTGTGAAGGAGATAGCAGGAAGGACAGTGCCTTTGTCTGTTTTCAGAGTGGTACATTGCGCCGTGTACCAGAGAGCCTGAAGGTGAGAGGCAATGGCCACTGGGTTGTGGACGAAGGCATACATCAGAGGGTACGCCTTGAGGAAGGTTGCAGCGTCCTTGAACTGAGGGCGTTCAGAGGGAATGTCCACCAATACAATGTAATTGCATGGCTTGAAGGTTGACTTTTCCAGCTCAAATTGACAGGTTGGTGCGGCGACCAACTGGTTAGCAGCAACAGGTTCAGCGACGTTGGAAGCAAAGGCCATTTCTGTAAGAAAAATGGCAACACCGAAGAGATAAATCATGGTTTTAATACATGAATGTATAAACCAGAGTTTTGGTATAAAAAGTACCAAATGTAAGAGCAAAGAAACAAGTATTTTGATGAACAATATCAAAATGCTTGTTGGCAATAATAATAAAAAAATTTAAAGGTAAATTAAAAAAAATGATAAAACTTAAAAAAAAATTTGTTCTAAGAACAGGGTTTTGAAAGAGAAAAAGCTTTTCACTTTAAAAGCAAGAATTTATTGATTTTGAGAATGAAATAGATAAGAAAGGTGAAACTAGTTGTTTCCAGTTCTTCATATAAGGTTTAGATCAAACCTTAAACGTGTGAAGGAGAAAAACGCACAAGTGCTTGTTCTTGGTGTTATCGGAGAAAGCTTGAAGAATCGAAGGTTTCCTTTGCCTTTAGGGAAGTTATGAAAGCGGAAGGAACAAAGTAAGGCAAAAAGAATGCTTAAATAGCATGAGGAGAGAGAAAGAAAGGATTTCTAAACGACGGTTTTAGCTTTTTGAAAAAAATGATGATCTAGCGCACGTTCCAAGAAAGGAGATGGAATGGAAACGTCGTGGTCCGTCGTGTGTCAGAAATAGGTCTGACGTGTCATTTTCTTTTATTTTTAAAAGATTATAATGATGGTTATCCATAAGGAAGGTTTATCATTAATAATTTTAGAAAAATCTTCATCACTAATAATAAAGGATTGTCAGTGAGGAGTTTTAAATGAGAGAGACATTCTTTGATGAGAGAGGATAACAAAGAATGTTAAGAGATTAGAAGATAATACCTGAGGAGATGGCCTAGATATCGCTGAATCAGAGTTCAGAGAATGGAAAGTTTGAAGGATTTATTTGTAATCCTTTGTTGGTCACTGATTAATAAATTATTCAGCGTTCAACATACCAAGTTCGCTGATGAGTAGATTGAATCTAGTTTCATCAAGAGGCTTGGTGAAAAGATCAGCGAGCTGATATTAAGTAGGAACAAAATGGAGCTCAACTTCACCATTCATCACATGATCTCTGATAAAGTATATCGGATCTCAATGTGCTTGGTTTTGGAGTGAAGTACAGGGTTGTTAGCAATTGCTATAGCACTTGTGCTATCACAGTATATTGGAATTTTAGAGAGCTTTAGATCGTAGTCTCTGAGTTGATTTTTCATCCAAAGGATTTGAGCACAGCAACTACCAGCTGCTACGTATTCAGCTTCAGCGGTGGAAGTGGACACTGAGTTTTGCTTTTTACTTGTCCAACTTATTAACTTTCCACCTAGCAGCTGACACCCACCAGTGGTGCTTTTCCTATCAATCTTACAACCTGCAAAGTCACTGTCAGAGTAACCAATAAGATCAAATCCTGAGCCTTTGGGATACCAGAGACCAAGATTTGGAGTTCCTTTCGTGTATGCAAGATTCGCTTTACAGCGATTAGATGGGATTCCTTCGGTTCAGCTTGATACCGAGCACAAAGACAGGTAGCGTACATGATGTCTGGTCTACTCGCTGTAAGATACAGCAGAGACCCAATCATTCCTCGATAGGCAGTGACATTTATTGGTTTCCCATTGGGATCCTTGTTTAATGTCAAAGGAGGTGCCCTAGGAGTCTTCATCGCTGAGCATTGATTCATGTCAAATTTATTCAGCATGTCTTTAACATATTTGCTTTGACAAATAAAAATTCCTTTGTCAGATTGCTTAATCTGCAAACCTAGAAAATATGTTAGTTCACCCATCATACTCATTTTATATTGTTTTTGCATTCTTGCAGCGAAACGAGTGCATAGTTTGGGTCTTGTGGAACCAAAGATAATGTCATCAACATATATCTGAGCGAGAATCGTATGACCTTTATATTTTCTTAAAAACAGAGTTTGGTCAATTTTTCCACGAACAAATTTTTCTTTAAGAAGAAATTTAGAGAGGGTATATACCAAGCTCTAGGAGCTTGTTTTAACCCGTAAAGAGCTTTTTCAAGTTTAAAAACATAACCAGGGTGGTTAGGGTCTGAGAAACCAGGGGGTTGTTCAACATAAACTTCCTCGCTGAGTTTTCCATTTAGAAAAGCACTTTTAACATCCATTTGAAAAACTTTGAAGTCTTTATGGGCAACATAAGCTAAAAAGAGTCTTATGGGTTCTAAACGAGCTACAGGGGCAAAGGTTTCATCATAATCAATTCCTTCTTCCTGTCTATAACCTTGAGCAACAAGTCTAGCCTTATTGCGAATTATAGTCCTGTTTTCATCTAGCTTATTTCTGAAAACCCATTTGGTTCCTATGACGGTTTTATCAGAGGGTCTAGGAACAAGATTCCAAACTTTATTTCTACAAAATTCAGTCAGTTCTTCTTGCATAGCTGAAACCCAGCTAGGGTCAGAGATAGCTTGATCTATTTTCTTAGGTTCAGAGAGAGAAATGAAGTTAACATAAAGACAGATATTACCTGTGCCTCTACGTGTTTTCATACGTGCAGTGGGATCACCAATAATATGATTTATTGGATGGTTTGCAGTCCATTGCTGAGCTGGTGGTTGAGGAGAGAGATCCACAACAGATTCAACGACCTGTTCTTCAGATTCTGGAAAAGGACTTGTTTCAGCAACAGGTACTTCATTAAGAATCAATTCAGGGGATTGATTTTCAGAAGAGGTTTGGTTATTCACAGAGGAATTTCCAAGAGATGAATCAGCATTAGGAATATGATTTAAAGGAGTAACATTTATCCCTGAAGATGGATGATTGTTACTTGTTGAGATTACAGGGATTTCATCATTACATGCATCAGCTGGAGTTTGATTGCTGAAGTATGTTTCAGGTTCCCCATAATGAGATTCCATCCAAGCATTCAATTCTTCATCATCATCAAGATTATGAGAAGGATGAATGGGACGAGATTCATCAAAGTTGACATGCATAGATTCTTCAACGTGTTGTCTTCTTTTGTTGAATACTCTGAAAGACTTAGATACAGAGGAGTATCCAAGAAATATACCATCATCAGCTTTGGGATCAAATTTACCCAAATGATCTTTGTCATTCAGAATGTAACACATACATCCAAAAATGTGAAGATATTTCAGTGTGGCTCTTCTCCCATGAAATAATTCATAGGAAGTCTTCTTGAATCGCTTAACAATCAGGGATCGATTCTGAGTAAAGCACGCTGTATTGACAGCTTCAGCCCAGAATTGAGTTGGAAGACGCGATTCGCTGAGCATTGAGCGAGCTGCTTCGATTATAGTTCGATTTCTTCTTTCAGCAACACCATTTTGCTGAGGAGTTCTTACTGAAGAGATGTTGTGAGAGATGCCTTTTTCTTCAAAGAAACTAACCAAAGTACTATTTTTGAATTCAGTACCATGATCACTTCTTATGGAGCGAAGAAGTAAGTTGTTTAGCACTTCCATTCTTTTGATAAAAGAGATTATCATTTCAGGGGTATCACTTTTGGATCGAAGGAAGAACACCCATGTGTATCTGGAGTATTCATCAACAATCACTAAAGTCTATTTCTTCCCAGAGATCGATTGGACATTGACAGGTCCAAAGAGATCCATGTGGAGTAGCTGAAGAGGAGTGGTCACTAAAGAAACTTGCTTTGACCTGAAGGAGGCTTTTGTCAGCTTTCCTTTCTCACACGCTGAACAAAGAGATTCCTTTGTAAATGTGTGATTAGGGAGGTCTCTGACTAAGTCTTTTTGAGACAATTCATTTATCGTCTTAAAGTTGAGATGAGAGAGTCTTTTATGCCATAACCAATTTATGTCTGTGGATGCTTTAGAGATGAAGCACACGTTCTCAGAGTGAGAACTATTCATGTTTATGACATATACGTTTTCAACTCTTTTGCCAGAGAGGGCAAGCTTATCATTTCCGTCAGTGACAGCACATCTATTCTTTAAGAATAGGACTTTGAATTCTTTGTCACACAACTGACTGACGCTCAAGAGATTGTGCTTTAGTCCCTCAACGTAAGCAACACGAGAAAAAGATGTGGCTCCGTTGGACAGAATTCCATAACCTTTAGTGTATCCTTTGCCATTTCCACCAAAGGTCACTGATGGACCAGCTTCTTCTTTGTAGTCAGAGAGCAGAGATTTTCTGCCAGTCATATGCCTCGAGCATCCGCTATCAAGATACCAGATACCTTTGGCACTCTGCATACAATGAAAGATTAATTGTTTAAAGGTACCCATATTACTATGGGTCCTGCTTGGTTAGATACAGGATTGGCGGATGTACTACTAGCTGAAGAACTCTCTTCAGTGGATATCTTCACCTTAGTTGGTTTAGAAACTTTGGTGGATTTCACTCTCGCTGATTTATCAGCTTAAGTTACTTTCTTTCCATGAGCTAGTTTATCAGCTCTAGTAGCATTAGGACACTTGCTTGCAATGTGGGTTGTTTCACCACAGTGAAAGCATTTCCTATATTTAAAAGGTTTGGAGATAAGAGAGGGAGCAGAAAGTTTCTCAGGGATAGGTCCAAGAATTCCTTTATCCATGGTCCTTGGAGGCATTATAACCTTGTCAGGGGTAGGAGTGAGATCGATTTTAATCTTGGGAGTTGGTCTCTGAGAATAATCAGGGACCTTCTTCCGAGATTTAGAAATCTTCTCAGAGGACTTCTTGTTCTTATCTAGAGTTTTCTTATTCTTAGGAACATGGTCAAGAAACTTGTTTTTGATCACCTTCTTAGAATAATCCACAGGAAGCTTCTCTTTAGAGAAAGAGGAAGAAGAACTTGAAGAAGAGACAAACATTCCAAATTTGAGCATGGAACGGTCACTCCCTGATTCCTCTTTTTCAGAGTTAAAGCCTAACCCACTTCTTGTTTTCATAGGTATTTGGGCATTGATGATCTCATTGACTTTATCAGAAGCCTTACACCATCCTTTGATGGTTGCCTTTTCAGACTTGAGATCAGCGATAGCCTTTTCCCTATCAGCGATAGCTTGTTGTTTCTCAATGCTTATTGTTTGATTTGCAAAAACTTGGTCTTTGAGAGAATCCTCAAGTTTGGAAAGTTCTTTGATTCTTATGTGGCAATTTTTTAATTGTTCAGATAAGTCAGTGTTAATTTTCTCAGCTTTTATCTTTCCATTCAAAGCGTTGTAAAAATCAACAGTCATTGCATCGAGAGCCGACAAGTTATCCTTTTCAGAGAGTAAGGAGTCAGAGGGAATGTTTACTTGAGTAGACGGAGACTCAGAGGAAGAAGTTTCAGAGACTTCTTCAGCGTCCTCTATTCTTGCCATTAGACAGAGAAAGGCAAGATCTTCTTCATCTGAACCAGAGTCTTCAGAGGTCTTGGCCTTTTTGCTGGTTTTTCTTCGTATCTCTGTATTTGTTTTTCATTTTCAAATACTTCTCCTGTTTATCAGAGGTATGGGAGTTAGTGGGAGCAGCAACTTTCTTCGACCTGCATTCACTTGCAAAATGGCCCTTTCTCTGACAATTGAAACAAATCGCTGAGGCTTTTCCAGCGGGCAACGTTTTCTGTTTTTCAGAGTCAGAGAGGTTAGAAGATTTTCGAAAATTGCTCTTTCTAGAAAATCTTTTAAAGTTGTTGGTTAAAAGAGCTAGAGAGTTATCAAACTCAGAGATGTCAGCATCAGTGAGTTGATCATATGAATCAGTTTGACCTAATTCAGTGATGGAGGTGATAGTAGAAGAAGAACCATTTTTAGAAGAAGTTCCTTCAGAAGTCACAAGTGCTAAAGAAGTACTTTTAGCACCTTTGAGTTCATTAGGTTCTTCCTTAGAAGCTGGGATTGTTTCTCATTTAAGAGCATACCATATAATGCACTTAATGACAAAGTTTCAAGATTCTTTGACAGTTTTATACATGTAGTGTACACTGCCCATTGATCGGGCAATGCCTCCATGAATTTTGTCAGAATTTCAGCGTTTGAATATACCCTATCGACTGATTTAAGATCAATCAGCAGACAGTTAAACATCTGGTGAATTTGAGAGAGAGATTCACCCTTGTGATACATAAAGCTCTCGTATTTTCTTACAAGGTTTATGCATCTAGTTACTTTAACTTCAGAAGTTCCTTCATACTGGATACATAGAGTATCCCACATGGCTTTTGAAGTTCTCATTTTCATTACAGAATGATATACTTCATCAGGCAAAGACATTGCTATTATAGATCGTGCTTTCGCATCAATAGAAACTTCTTTCTTGTCTTCCTCAGTCCATCGATCTGGAGTTTTTACAATACTCCTTTCAGCGACGGCTAGGGTAGTAGCAGTGGCAGGTACAGCTGCTACTATGGCTGTAGAAACGAAAGGTCTGTTTTCTACATAGTATGGGATCTTAGGATCAGATCCCTCTAAAAAAAGTGACATTCTTTCTTTCCATAAAGGAAAATTATCATGGCTGAACCTTGGAGGTTTAGCTAAAGATCCGTTATCGTTGTAGTTTGTATTAGGGTTTGTCATTTTAAAATATGATCTAAAGAAGAATATTTTAAAGAGAAAGATAACAACACCGCTCTGATACCACTTGTTGGTCCCAATAAGGGTCTACAAGAGCTAAATATTAAGTAAACAGTTTGTAGAAGGGGGGGGGGGTTGAATACAAACACACAGATTTTAGTTTTTTAATGAGTTTATAGAAAATAAACAAATTTACAGTTACAAGCGGAATTAGAACAAGTTGAAAACCTATTCTATTGTAACTAAAGAAACACACAGTTTGATGCACAAGAAGATGAAAGAAAGAATACAGAAGGTATAGGCTAGAAAGAAGCATGCATGAAGATGAATAAGATATCTTCATCTATTTATACCCATTTGCATTTAATGCAAAGCAAAAGGTACATGCCACGTGTCAAGCTTGGATAGGAAGCTTGTCCTTGTAAATAAGACAACCATGCTTTTGGCCGAATATGAACAGTACCGTATCAGATATGATGGGGACATAAGAGACAAGTCGTATGTCCTTTTCTGACATGGTTCTAGGTTTGACTTTTGTGCATCGAGGATAAGATCAAACTTTAATCTTGCAGAGGAAGCTTTATTTGATCGCTGACACTGAATGTTCAAGGATGAACTTCAGTGTTGCTGAGGCTTCACAAGACTTCACTCTTTGAGTAGATAATCGCTGCTATCGCTGAACCGCTTCAGGTCACTTAGCTGATTATCTCTTTCTTCAGCTTTGGTCTTCGACTGTCGCTGAATGGTCTTCTGGTGTGATAGCTGATCTTCAGGTCTTCAGAGATAAGCTTGTTGATCTTTGATCTTCAGCGATCGCTGATAGCAATCAGCGTTTGCTATCGCTGAATTTGAACAGAAGCTTATCTAAGGAATTTCACTAAGGATAGTAAAGGAATCATATTTAAATCACTGAGAGGAGTTATGATCAACAAGATTTGTATCGATTTTACCTTTTTCACAACCTTTATTGATCAGAAACGTAGATAAGCGTTCGTAACAGGCTCTTGGTGCTTGCTTCAAACCGTATAAAGCTTTGTCGAGATGATAGACATACTCTGGATATTTAGCATCTTTAAAACCAACAGGTTGTTCAACGTACACTTCTTCTTTGAGATAGCCTTTCAGAAATGCACATTTAACATCCATTTGATACACCTTAAAGTTTTTGTATGCAGAGAAGGACAGAAATAGTCGTATCGCCTCAAGTCTTGCTACAGGGGCAAAGGTCTCGTCATAATCTAATCCTTCATCTTGACAATACCCCTTAGCCACCAGTCGAGCTTTGTTTCTGATCACTATGCCGTCTTCGTCTTTCTTGTTTCTGAAGACCCACTTAGTACCAATTGCAAGTTTATCCTTTGGCAAGGGTACTAAGTTCCAAAATTTATTGCGTTCAAACTGAAGTAATTCTTCTTGCATCGCATCCACCCAGCTGGGTTCTTGCAAGGCTTCATGAACGTGCTTTGGTTCGATCATGCTAAGGAAATTAACATAGAAGGCTTCATTTGCAGTAGCAGATCTTTTTTTAATGCCGTCAGATGGACTGCCAATAATAAGATTTGGAGTGTGTGATTTAGTCCACCTAGTCATCCTAGTTTGAGGTACTTGTTGGGCTTGAACTTCAGTTTCAGAAGTTTGAATAACCTCATCTGGAATTGATTCTGAATCGTGAGGAGCATCTAAAGTCTCCCCCTCAGATAAAGGCACAAAAGAATTTTCATCTGGAATTGAAGTGGCTTCTGGACAGTCGCTTGATGGAATGGGAAGAATAGAAGATGCTGGTGGACTCTCATCAGAAATTTCAGGACCAGAAAGAGTAATTCCAGAAGCTTGAAGAACTTCAGGAATACTCAAAGATGGATTCTTTTGTATTTGCTCTGAAAATATTTCTTCGCCCATAAAATCTTGAAATATGGCATCTATCTCGGATTCTCTGGAACCTAAAAGATAATCAGAGGTAACAGTGTCGAGATGATACACATACTCTGCAACCAAAAATGTGAAAGAATTTAACGCTGGGTTTTCTTTTATTTATAAGCTCATAAGAGGTTTTGAACGGTTCTGAGTGAAACAAACAGTGGCTACAGCTTCTCCCCAAAAATGGAGAGGGAGACCAGAAGCTGCAAGCATCGTTCTGGCTGCTTCCACCAAGGTTCTGTTGCATCTTTCTACTACATCATTTTGTTGAGGAGTACGCACAACAAAGAAGTTCTATGTAATTTCATTTACAACAAGGTATGCTTCAAGCTTGATATTCTTGAACTCAGTACCGTTATCACTTCTTAGCTGCTGAATCTTTTGATGTAGAAGAACTTGGATTCTGGTCATCATATTTTGCAAGACAATAGGCACTTCTGATTTTTGTCTAAGAAATACGAGCCATGTATACCTGGAAAATTCATCAATGAGTACCAGTATATACTTTTTACCAAATAAACTCTGAATTGCAATGGGACCACAGAGGTTGACATGTAACAATTGCAAAGATCTAGTACAAGAATGATTACTTTTTGTTTTATCAAATGCTCGTTTTATTTTTCCCATTTCACATGCAGGCAGAGGTGATCCTTTTGAAAGTGTACTTCTGGAAGACCAGTTACCAAATTGTGTTTGACAAGCATCTCAAGGTTATCAAAATTTAAGTGAGACATTTTGTGATGCCATAACCACGCAACTTCACTCTTTTTGGAGAGAAGACAGAGGGTTTCTTTACCGTCCTTTGATGTGAATTTCATCATATACAGATTGCCTTTTCTGTCCGCTCTCTAGAGTTCTTCACCTGCCTTAGAAATCAAGTAACAATGATTTTCATCAAATACGACAAGTATTTTAGAATCACAAAGTTGACTTACACTCAGCAGGTTATGTTTCAATCCAGAAACATGAGCTACTTTTGATAAGGTAATATTACCTTCTTGTAAAGTATCGTAGCCTTTTATTTGACCCTTACCATTGTCTCCTAACGTTACAGCTCCACCACATTTGTCTTTGAATTGGGAGAGTAAGTTTTTCGATCCAGTCATGTGCCTCGAGCATCCAGTGTCAAGATACCAGATGTGCATACGCTGCTTCTGCAATCACAATCAGAGTGTTTTAGGTACCCATCTCATAATGGGTCCTTTAACGTTAGTTTTATACTTTTCACTCTTTTTATCTTGTAGATGATTTCATTTAGCAGGATTTAAAGGTTTGTTCTTTTTATTTTCTGTATTTTTGTTTTTCTTTGGTTTAGTCCTGAAGTGTGAAAAATTATCATATGAACGATCAGAGGGCCTAGTGAAAAATTGCTTGAGTTTTAAGAATAAAGAAAAACATTCAGAATTCTGAGACATAAAGGATTGCATTGGATTTTCATTAGAATAATGATAATTACAATTCTTCTTGTTTCTGTCTATACTAGTATCAGTAGTTCTATTGAACTTCTTAGCTAGGCTAGATTTATGCTTAGAATCATAAGTGTTCTAATGTCGAGGCTTCATCTGATAAACCTTTTCAGGAGCTTTCGGAATTACTGAAACAGAAGCAGAAAGATTAGATTTCCATTTGCGTTTTTGAGTAGAAGTAAACTTTGGAACTCGATTGCAGATATTTTTGCTGAGTATTCAATTTCTTTTTAAGAGCTTCTTTCTTAAGTTCAAGACAAGATTTGGCCTTAAGACACATCCCAATGAAGTCTGGATGAATGGGAACCGGTTTTCTTTGAACAGTTGGAGGAACAGAGAATATTGGTATTCCACTTGAATGTTTTACAACATTCAGACCAGAGGCTCTGATCTCCAGAGGTTCATTTCTATATACAAGAAGGGTGCATTTTCATTCTTAACTACCTCTGGAACCTTTTTGTAAACAGAAGGTAATTGTTTTTCTAAGTATGAAAAATATTTCTCTGAGTTATCAAAGAAATCATCACTTTGGTCATCTTTCTCTCAGGGATATGTAGTTAATTTCAAATCGTCTTGAGTTTCTGAAAGATTTAAATCAACCAAAGAACAAGGAAATATCTATGGATAGTTATCTGAAGAATTTTGCTGAACATTTTCATGTTCAAGTTTAAAGCATTCATCCAAAGTTGAGAGAATATCATTTTCAAAACCAAGTCTTATCTCTTCTTCTGCTTGTGTAGGAATGAAAGCATCGGACTTTGGATTCAAAGTTATATGAACATTTGAGCCAAATTTGAAAATGTCACTTTTCTTCTGAATTTTATTCAGATCAACCTTTATTTTCCAGATGAACATTTGATGTTTTTAAACTTGAGTTTTCGTTGATGATGACCATTTTCATGT
The DNA here is from genome assembly GCA_036898165.1 of Silybum marianum. Lineage (NCBI taxonomy): Eukaryota > Viridiplantae > Streptophyta > Magnoliopsida > Asterales > Asteraceae > Silybum > Silybum marianum. Next base: position 16,298,929 of record CM072533.1, read on the forward strand.
TTTGATTTTTTAAAAATAGATTGTTTATATAAAATTGAAAACACAGGCTTCTATTCTTGTCCTAGACAGAAAACAGATTGCAGAGTAGACCTTTTTTCACATGTGTAGGGATCCAGATCCTCAAAAACAAGTCCAGATCTCCCTACTTGTGTATTTATTTTATCATGAACTTTCTGAGCATGCAGATATGTTTTGATCTGCAGCTTTTTCTTTTGAAGTTTAATATGTAAAAATTCTCTCTCCTTTTGAAATTAGTTTTTAAGTGCTATAGAATTCAATCTGTCACTTTCTTTTTCTTTGATCTCCTTATCTTTGCCTTCAAAAAGTTTAGTGAAGTTCAATTTCTCTTCCTTGAGCTTAACTTCAGTAATTTTTAAAACTTTAGAAATCTTCTCATTTTCAGAACTTAGCTTCAGTTTTTCTTCTGTTAAAAGATCCATCTATCTTTTGTAAATTTCTCTTTCCCTTTGAGTTACTGAAAGAGTTTGTTCAATATTTTTTAGTTTCTTTTCAACTGTAAGTTCTTCAAAATCATTTGACAAAATCAGAATGGTGTTTTCAAGTTCAGATGATTCACAGATAGTACTAACCGGTGATTCAAAAGGTTGATCTTCTGATTCATTTGTTTTGGCCATTCCGCAAAACATGGTTTCATCACCACTTGACTCATCTCCAAGCCAGATTTCTTTTTATGTAAAGTGAGCTCTTTCAGCGACATTATACTTGTATTTATTTTGGTAGTACGTTTTGTCTTTGTGTAGAGCTCCCCTGCAATCCTTTGAATAGTGCCCTGGCTTGCCACATCTATAGCACACATCCTTCTTTTTCTTTAGTTCATCCTCTTTCTTCTCTGCCTCTGTCTTCTCAACCCTCTGGATCTCTTGTCTAGGAGTATAATGGAGTTGAACGATCAAATCTTTTGCTTCCTTGAAAAGATCTATTACCAAACTTTTTTGTGAATTGTTTGGTAATAAGTGCTAGGGATTCAGCAAAAGCTTTGATTTCATCATCAGAGTCAGAGTCATCTTCTGGGATTGCTTCTGTCATGAGATCTTTACTCTTTCCTCTTTTCTCGATTTCTTTATTCCTTCTGACCGATCCTCTTGATTCAGAAATTAGAGCCAGAGGTCCACCTATTGTTGTTTTCTTCTGAACGACCTCTTTCTCATGAGCTTGAAGTGTACCAAATACATCATGCAGAGACCATTGTTCTAGATCCTGATTTGCTTGCAGAGACATTGAGAGATTTGACCACTCTGGATTCAATCGTTTGAGAAATAAGAGATTGTTCTCTTCCTTAGATCTGACGATATCACACCTTTTGCATAGATTTAACAGAGTAATAAATCTATGAAAAGTTTGCTCCAGAGACTCTTCAGGAATAGCCTGGAAACTATTGTATTCATTTAGAGCTTGAGGTCTTCTGTTTTTCTTCATTTTAGTGCCGCCTTCTAGAATATTTTCCAGCTGATCCCATAGCTCTTTAGCAGTATCACAGGAATCCAGAGATTGAAAAATCTCATTTGGAATTGCCATGATTAAGAGACTCTTTGCCTTTTTGGCCAATTCTACCTTTGCCTTCTCTTTATCAGACCAACTATCCCTCGACTTTGGAACATGTCTTGCAGGGATTTCATCGGTAACAGCAGTAGCAGGAACCCTTGGAATCGTTGTCATTGGAACAAACAGACTATTTTGAACGATAGGGTACAGTTCTGCATCCAAACCTTCGTAAAAATTGATCATACGAATCTTCCATTGCGGATATTCATCACGAATTAGAGTAGAAGGTTTGGTCAGGGATCCGGAGGTGTAAATAACATTCAAATTTGAATTTGCCATTTTTTCAGAAAACAGGGAGTTGAGAGAATAATAGGAGGATTTTTTAAATTTAGAACAAATAAATTTCAAATGAATTGAAACAGGACGATATTCTTACTGATTTTCAGATTTAAACCCAAATTACCACTGATTTTCACAACAAATTCTCGTAAAACAGGCTAGAATTACGAACAGTAGCTTAAAACTAAAAATAACTGCAAATAGAAGAGGGATTTCTCCAAATGGAAGATATCTAATAATCAATTGTAGGAACCCAGTTCCCTTTCTAACAATTAATCAATAGATCGAATGTGAAAATATGAGTGGAAGCAAATTAGAACTACGAATTAAAACAGTTAACATTAAGAACGATATTTGAAGAACAAATGGTAATTCGTATTAATAACCTGGAAGATGATTACAATACGATGAATGAAATGCTCTATTTGCTCTCTAAAATGTATCTCAGATCGACAACTATTACATTCATAAAAGGATCTATTTATACTAGTACAATGAATAGAAGTCAACATTCTAACCTATTACAAACTGACACGTAAGCAAAGCTTGTAACAAATTCAGTTACAAGATTAGATACACGGAGCATGTGCAGGCCACGTCATCAGGAGCGCGTATAATACCTCTATTGTAGTCCAACTGTTCTTTCAAACTCTGTGCATCTCTGTGATGAGTGAGATCAGAAGATGAACTTCTGATCTTCTGTACTTGCACATTTCTGGTTCATACTTCCCAGAAAATGAGGTCTGACAGAGATTTTTGCTCAAGTGTTACTTTCTTTTTGATTTCCGCTTCTTTCTCAAGTTCTAGACAAGTCTTAGCTTGAATGCACATACCCAGAAAATCTGGATGAATGGGAAACTCTTTTTTCTATTTCTTGGAAGAAATAGGGTTCAGAGGTACTTCATTCGATAGTTTTTCAACTTTTGATCCAGCAGCCCTTACTTCGGGTGGTTCATTTGCATACATAAAAGGAGCATTGCTATCCTTGATACAAATTTCTAACGGAACATAAGTACCGGGCATACGATTTTCAAAACTATATAACAATTTATCTGATAAATCAAATAAATCATCATCATTTTGATTTTCGTTTTCCCAGGGATATACAAACTTCTTTTAGATCAACAATTTACAAACTTCTTTTTCAATGTCTATTTGTTGAGAGAGATTTAAATCAACAAAGGTACAAGGAGTTATCTCTGGATTGTTTTAGTAGGTAAAAATTGTTGTTCTGCATTTACACATTCATCTAGAGTTTGAAGAATATCATTTTGAAATTTGAGTTTTAGTTCTTCTTCTACATTTGTAGGTATAAACTCATCAGCATCTGGATTTAAAGTTATTTCAGTAAATGAACCAAAATGAAAAATGTCGGTCTTCTTCTGAGTGTGATTAAGATTCACTTGTCTTATCTTTTCAGAAGCGTACTTGATATTTTTATATTTGAGTTTTCAAACTTGATGTCCATTCTCATGTTTTGATCATTTAAACACTGATTGGTCATATATAATAGGAAAAACAGGTTATTGTTCTTTGCCCACACAAAATACAAAATCTAAGCTAGATCTCTTCTTACAAGTGTAAGGGTCCAGATCCTCAAACCCAAGGCCTGTCTTCCCGACGTGTGTATTTATCTGTTCATGCACCTTCTGAGCGTCTTGATACTTTTTAATCAAGAGCTCCTTCCTCTAAAGATCAATGTGCAGAAATTCTCTTTCCTTACGAAAAAAGTTTTTAAGTGCTACAGAATTTAATCTGTCACTTTCTTTGGCTTCAGTCTCTTTATTTTTAGCCAGCAGAAGTTAATTTAGTTCATTGATTTTATCCTTTAAAGAATTTTCAGATGATGTTTTGATATCAGAAATCTTTTGATTTCTAGAAAAATTCTTGTTTTCTTCTATAAGAATTTCCATTTCACGTTTGAAAATATTTCTCTCTCTTTCAACAAGAGAAAAGAATTTTTCAAGACCTTTTCTCGTTTTCTTCTCATCCAGAAGTTCCTTTTTCCGAGTTTCAAAGTCAAAAGATAGGTTTAAAACAATTTTCTCAAGTTCAGAGGTTTCAGAAGTAGAACAAACCTGAGTTTCAGAAAAGGTTGATCTTCTGCATCACTGGTCCTTGCCATTCCACAGAACATGCTTCAGCATCACTTGACTGGTCTGATAGCCAGTTTTCTTGCTCAACATAGTGTGCTCTCTCATCAACGTTATATTTGTATTTGTTTTTGTATTACACTTTGTCTTTAATGAGATCACCCTTGCAATCTTTTGAGTAGTGACCCGGCTTGCCACACCTGTAACAGACATCCTTCTTCTTCTTCTTCTTCTTCTTCTTTCAGTTCAGCCTCTGTCTTTTCAATCATTTTGACTTCTAGTTTTGGTGTGTAAGTGGGAGTAGGACGTTCATTCCTGTTATCATATCTTCTATTGCTTTGAAATGAATGATTACCAAACTTTCTGTTGAATTGTTTGGTAATAAGAGCCAAAGATTCAGCAAAGGTGTTGATATCATCATCTTCTGATTCAGAAAGACCAACTTCTGAATCAGCTTCAGAGATTAAGGCTTTGCTCTTTCCCTTCTTCTCGGTTTCTTTATTTTTCCTCCCTGGCCCTCTGGATTCAGAAATGAGGGCCAAGGGACCACCAACACTTGTTTTCTTCAACACCACTTCCTTTTCATGTGTTTGAAGGGTTCCAAACACATCATGTAAAGACCATATTTCCAGATCTTGGTTAGCCTGTAATGACATGGTCAGATTTGACCATTCAGGATTCAGACGTTTTAAGAACATAACATTGTTATCTTCTTGTGACCTAATGATATAACATCTTTTACATTGGTTAATCGATGTATTGAACCGATGAAATGTCTACTCAAGAGATTCTTATGGAAGAGCTTGAAAGTTGTTGTATTCATTCAGTGCTTGAGTTCTTCTATTCTTCTTCATTTTTGACCCTCCTTCAAGCTAGTTTGCCAACTTATCCCATAGATATTTGGCAGAAACACATTGATCAAGAGATTGAAATATATCATTTGGAAAAGCCATAATAAGAAGTCTCTTTGCCCTTTGATCGATTTCATTCTTCTTCTTGTCATCATCAGTCCAATCTTTCCTTTCTTTGGGGACCTGCTTTGCTGGAATTTCTTCAGTAGTAGCGGTTGCCGCTACCCTAGGAACTGTGTTAAAAGGGATAAAGGGGCCATTTAGAACAGAAGCGTATAGATCAAGATCTAAAGCTTCCAGAAAGTTAATCATTCGAATTTTCCATTGAGGATATTCATCCCTCAATAGAGTGGGTGGTTGGGTCAAAGAGCCAAAAGTGTACATGGCGTTCAAATTTTGATTTGCCATGTTTTTTCAGAAAAATAGAGTACCAAATTCGCAGAAAATACGATTGAAATTTAGAACAATTAAACTTCACTGAGATCGGAATAACGTAGATGTCTTACTAATTTCAGATTTAAACTGGAAATTACCACTGATTTTCACAACAAATTCTCGTAAAACAGGCTAGAATTACGAACAGTAGCTTAAAACTAAAAATAACTGCAAATAGAAGAGGGATTTCTCCAAATGGAAGATATCTAATAATCAATTGTAGGAACCCAGTTCCCTTTCTAACAATTAATCAATAGATCGAATGTGAAAATATGAGTGGAAGCAAATTAGAACTACGAATTAAAACAGTTAACAGTAAGAACGATATTTGAAGAACAAATGGTAATTCGTATTAATAACCTGGAAGATGATTACAATACGATGAATGAAATGCTCTATTTGCTCTCTAAAATGTATCTCAGATCGACAACTATTACATTCATAAAAGGATCTATTTATACTAGTACAATGAATAGAAGTCAACATTCTAACCTATTACAAACTGACACGTAAGCAAAGCTTGTAACAAATTCAGTTACAAGATTAGATACACGGAGCATGTGCATGCCACGTCATCAGGAGCGCGTATAATACCTCTATTGTAGTCCAACTGTTCTTTCAAACTCTGTGCGTCTCTGTGATGAGTGAGATCAGAAGATGAACTTCTGATCTTCTGTACTTGCACATTTCTGGTTCATACTTCCCAGAAAATGAGGTCTGACAGAGATTTTTGCTCAAGTGTTACTTTCTTTTTGATTTCCGCTTCTTTCTCAAGTTCTAGACAAGTCTTAGCTTGAATGCACATACCCAGAAAATCTGGATGAATGGGAAACTCTTTTTTCTATTTCTTGGAAGAAATAGGGTTCAGAGGTACTTCATTCGATAGTTTTTCAACTTTTGATCCAGCAGCCCTTACTTCGGGTGGTTCATTTGCATACATAAAAGGAGCATTGCTATCCTTGATACAAATTTCTAACGGAACATAAGTACTGGGCATACTTCAAAACTATATAACAATTTATCTGATAAATCAAATAAATCAAATAAATCATCATCATTTTGTTTTTCGTTTTCCCAGGGATATACAAACTTCTTTTAGATCAACAATTTACAAACTTCTTTTTAAATGTCTATTTGTTGAGAGAGATTTAAATCAACAAAGGTACAAGGAGTTATCTCTGGATTGTTTTAGTAGGTAAAAATTGTTGTTCTGCATTTACACATTCATCTAGAGTTTGAAGAATATCATTTTGAAATTTGAGTTTTAGTTCTTCTTCTACATTTGTATGTATAAACTCATCAGCATCTGGATTTAAAGTTATTTCAGTAAATGAACCAAAATGAAAAATGTCGGTCTTCTTCTGAGTGTGATTAAGATTCACTTGTCTTATCTTTTCAGAAGCGTACTTGATATTTTTATATTTGAGTTTTCAAACTTGATGTCCATTCTCATGTTTTGATCATTTAAACACTGATTGGTCATATATAATAGGAAAAACAGGTTATTGTTCTTTGCCCACACAAAATACAAAATCTAAGCTAGATCTTTTCTTACAAGTGTAAGGGTCCAGATCCTCAAACCCAAGGCCTGTCTTCCCGACTTGTGTATTTATCTGTTCATGCACCTTCTGAGCGTCTTGATACTTTTTAATCAAGAGCTCCTTCCTCTAAAGATCAATGTGCAGAAATTCCCTTTCCTTACGAAAAAAGTTTTTAAGTGCTACAGAATTTAATCTGTCACTTTCTTTGGCTTCAGTCTCTTTATTTTTAGCCAGCAGAAGTTAATTTAGTTCATTTATTTTATCCTTTAAAGAATTTTCAGATGATGTTTTGATATCAGAAATCTTTTGATTTCTAGAAAAATTCTTGTTTTCTTCTATAAGAATTTCCATTTCACGTTTGAAAATATTTCTCTCTCTTTCAACAAGAGAAAAGAATTTTCCAAGACCTTTTCTCGTTTTCTTCTCATCCAGAAGTTCCTTTTTCCGAGTTTCAAAGTCAAAAGATAGGTTTAAAACAATTTTCTCAAGTTCAGAGGTTTCAGAAGTAGATTAAACCTGAGTTTCAGAAAAGGTTGATCTTCTGCATCACTGGTCCTTGCCATTCCACAGAACATGCTTCAGCATCACTTGACTGGTCTGATAGCCAGTTTTCTTGCTCAACATAGTGTGCTCTCTCATCAACGTTATATTTGTATTTGTTTTTGTATTACACTTTGTCTTTAATGAGATCACCCTTGCAATCTTTTGAGTAGTGACCCGGCTTGCCACACCTGTAACAGACATCCTTCTTCTTCTTCTTCTTCTTCTTCTTCTTCTTCTTCTTCTTCTTCTTCTTTCAGTTCAGCCTCTATCTTTTCAATCTTTTTGACTTCTAGTTTTGGTGTGTAAGTGGGAGTAGGACGTTCATTCCTGTTATCATATCTTCTATTGCTTTGAAATGAATGATTACCAAACTTTCTGTTGAATTGTTTGGTAATAAGAGCCAAAGATTCAACAAAGGTGTTGATATCATCATCTTCTGATCCAGAAAGACCAACTTCTGAATTAGCTTCAGAGATTAAGGCTTTGCTCTTTCCCTTCTTCTCGGTTTCTTTATTTTTCCTCCCTGGCCCTCTGGATTCAGAAATGAGGGCCAAGGGACCACCAACACTTGTTTTCTTCAACACCACTTCCTTTTCATGTGTTTGAAGGGTTCCAAACACATCATGTAAAGACCATATTTCCAGATCTTGGTTAGCCTGTAATGACATGGTCAGATTTGACCATTCAGGATTCAGACGTTTTAAGAACATAACATTGTTATTTTCTTGTGACCTAATGATATAACATCTTTTACATTGGTTAATCGATGTTTTGAACCGATGAAATGTCTACTCAAGAGATTCTTATGGAAGAGCTTGAAAGTTGTTGTATTCATTCAGTGCTTGAGTTCTTCTATTCTTCTTCATTTTTGACCCTCCTTCAAGCTGGTTTGCCAACTTATCCCATAGATATTTGGCAGAAACACATTGATCAAGAGATTGAAATATATCATTTGGAAAAGCCATAATAAGAAGTCTCTTTGCCCTTTGATCGATTTCATTCTTCTTCTTGTCATCATCAGTCCAATCTTTCCTTTCTTTGGGGACCTGCTTTGCTGGAATTTCTTCAGTAGTAGCGGTTGCCGCTACCCTAGGAATTGTGTTAAAAGGGATAAAGGGGCCATTTAGAACAGAAGCGTATAGATCAAGATCTAAAGCTTCCAGAAAGTAAATCATTCGAATTTTCCATTGAGGATATTCATCCCTCAATAGAGTGGGTGGTTGGGTCAAAGAGCCAAAAGTGTACATGGCGTTCAAATTTTGATTTGCCATGTTTTTTCAGAAAAACAGAGTACCAAATTCGCAGAAAATACGATTGAAATTTAGAACAATTAAACTTCACTGAGATCGGAATGACGTAGATGTCTTACTAATTTCAGATTTAAACTGGAAATTACCACTGATTTTGAAAACTTTGTACGAGATCAACAAATTCTCAGAAAATAGGGTAGAATAAAAAATAGTAGTTTAAACTGAAAGTAAATTCTAGCTGAGTAGGGATTCCTCCAATCTGAACGAGATTGAATAATCAATAAATTGATTATCTAGCTCGGATACCAATTGTTAGAACACAGATCCCTAAATTACTCAGAAAAATAGTTGATTAATAAGAACAATAAGAGTATAAAGCGGAATCACTTAATCAACTTTAATAGCATTGACTGCCATGATTGAAGAACAATAATGAAGAACAATTATGAAGAACACTCTTAATTCGTATTTCACTCTGGTATGTTGATCATTACAATACACAAATTATGTTGTCTAATTGTCTCCAATTTAATCGATACACATGACAGTAAAGGCTATCTCTATATATACTATTACAAAGAGAAAGTCAAAGAGCTAGCCTATTACATAATGCCGCGTCGCTTGTACTTGTAACAAATTCTGTTGCGCACGAGAGGTGTGACATGCCACGTCATTAGAAGCGCGTGTGATGTGTAAGTTGAAATCTAGAGGATGCCCAATTCTCTAGACGCTTCTGGACAAAGAATTGAATTTTGGATGTCATCTTCTGGATGCTTTAACTTGCTACTTCAAGGAGTATTTTGGTTCATACTTCCATAAAATATTCTAACAAAGACTATCAACCCTATTGAATATTTCGTTAGGTAGGGCCATAGTTAGTAGAGTTAGGACACGACAATCAATCTTTAATTGGGCTTTTTCACCATTGTTGTACATGTTAGATCGTTTCTTAATTCGTGATGCAGGTATTTCTGGCGTTGTATCAGTAGCAGGAACAACAGGGATTTTAACATAAACCTCCAGTGGTCCATTCGTGATTGATTTCATCAACTCTTCAACTATATTATCAAAGAACTGGATCATTCTAATCCGCCATTGATGATACTCACCTACGAACAGTGCAGGAGATTTAGTTTCGGATCCAATTAAAACAAATTCCTTCTACATTATGTTGATGTGATCTTAAAATTCAATTGTAATTGTTGAACGACGTAGATCTGATCAATCAAGAAATGATTGATCGGAAAAAAAATCAAGAATTTTGTCAGATCTGACATGATCTAATCAAGAATCAAGAAACTAGGTTAAGGACAGTTGAACGACTCTAATACTAATTGATATTTCCCTTAGATTAGAATGTCTAAATTTTAAATAAGAACACAGGATTTGTAGCAAAGATGTCGGATGCTATATTGATATTTACAAGATTACAATATGCACAAATGTGGATAATACAAGTATATGTCTCTAAAACGTGTAACAATAAATAGACTAACTGACTTTGTATTTATACAAGTATAGAAAGTATACACTAACAACTAGATACATGACAGACCAATGACTTCTATATACGTGTAAGTTGTTCTTCAGAGTCTTCTTTAGAACTGTCTTAAGAATTTCTTTAGAGCAGTCTTCAGAACTTGTTCAGAAATTCTGAAGTCTCCACTTCAGAAGTTATACCTTAGACTTTTCTTCAGTCTTTAGTTCAGAACTTCTGAATATTCCACTTCAAAACCTTATCTCTTTGAAGCAATTCTTCAGATCTTAACAAAAGTCATATGTATATTGAAGTCAAATGGTGACAAATGTGAGAAGTAGACGAATATAGTGAGAATCTTCTTAATTAGATCTAGTGAAACTGAACATGAATTCTAATATTAACAAATTCAATTAACTACACATTTATTATACCCAAGGGGTATTTACACAATAAGCCATTCTACTTATGACAATTGCAAATGATCCTAACAAGTTATTTGCTCCGAACAAACATTGGTCGGTATTTGAGGATGAGTTCGAATCTTTCGATAGCTTTTCTGTAGTTGAAATTTTCTTCAATCAGTTCAAAATCATTTTCAATCAGCAGTCTATACCTTCTTGGCATCTTCTCCGTCTCCTTATCATCAAGAGTCACCTTGTGTTTCAACTATAGCTTTATGATCTTCAAGGTGCCATCACAGTAACATGCAATCTAACTGGACCTTAGAAAATACCTTTGTGGTCTACACTCTTGTATACAACACCAAACTAAGTTGTTCAACAAGAAAGTACAGAAGAAAGGTTTCAATATCAGGCAATTTCTGATTAGGCTTCAGTAAGTTTATCTTTGACCGGTTGCTCTCAATTTCCAACTGGAAATCATGAACGTATGAAAGTAGTATTTGACATCTCGTGAACCGCCTCACAGCTTCAAATCCCTTCTGAACATTATATGTTTGAATGGTCATTCTCTTCAAATCAAATATCATATCGTCAAAATCTTCATACTCCAGATTTTCAAAATCATCTTTTGAGACGACCCATTCCTTCGTATCTTGACGTTGAACATAGAAATACAGATAATCAACATTACTGATCCAGGTTGCCTCGATTGTATTGATCTTCACAATTCTATGCTTTGAATTGACATAAGAAGTTACTTTGGGTAATGCTTTCATCATATGAAGATATGGTCTCTGATTAGATTCACTAAGATGTGAGACACCATGATCCTTTGTTGGATCATGCACAAAAAACTTATTCTATGTGTTTTCTAAGAATGGATCATATATTCTCTAAGGATGCGTTTGGTACGCAGACAGGACAGGACATGACAAGACAGAACATAACAGTTGTTCCACGTTTTCCGTCAGATCCCAAATCGGGTGTTCTCCGTGTTTGACCCCGTGTCAGGGGATGAAGGAGATGATGATACTGAGGAAGGCGAGGACGTCGTCGTTGTCGGGGCTTCTGATCCTCCTCCTGGTTTAAGGGAGAGTGGTGTGTTTTCTCGTTGGCCTGTCGTACTGATTTTCATCACTCTTTCTTGATTTTCTCTCGTGTTTGTTTTCAGAAGGAACTGCGGCCTTATCTGCCGGTCGTAGGATCCTCCCCGCTCGGAGGAGTTTTAATAGAAGGGGGTCGCTGGGGCCCGTTCTGAGGGAACCGTCGCCTAGATCCGAGGGCTCTAAGAGGGCGAAGACGTCGAAGGCAGCTATGCCTTCGCATGTGTCTGATTTTCCACCATTAGCAGGCGAAGGGAAAGGGCCGATGGCTGGAACTTTCGTCGGTAACCCATTTCAAATATTATTTTCCGATGTTTTGTTTGATAATTTCATGACTCCCATTTATTTCGTGCATCGTGCGACATGCGTTCGAGCGGTCATGCGTACTTGCGACATTGACGCTAAGCAGTCTTTTGTTTTCAGGCCATCCAGGCGTCACTTGGTCGGGTTGTTGCCACGGCCTCCGAAGCGGAGGAATTCGTGAAAGAGCACGAATCTGCCTTACAAGCGGGGGAGGGGGAAGCTCTGGCTAGAGCCGACGATTTCCGTCGTTCGCTCCAGGAGGTTCGAAGCAAACTTGTGCGCGAACGGGGCATTAGTTCTGATCTCAGGCGCCGTCAGGCGGAAGCCTTGGAGAAAATAGGGGTCCTGGAGGTTAAGCTGGAGATGGCCAGGGAGGCTTTGTCCGAGAAAATCGAGGAGGTCAACGACCTAAAGATCCGGTTGGATCGAGCCCAAGGGGTCGTCGGGCCATCTGTACGACCAGCGCCGCCCGGTTTTCCTCTTTCCTAGTTTTTCTCTTTTTTATTTTTGTCTGTCAGGGAGATGTTCTGGGTCGCGCCTTATTTTTTAACCCGTTCGAGTTTGCTTTAATGAAAAAATTCATTTCATACCGATTGACTATTTGTTGAGACGACATAAGCATAACCGTATAGTACGAATTTTGCGAGAAAAGAGATTTTATCACTAGCGATCGAGCCGTTTAGAATGATTCGTTTCGAGACTTGGGCGACCAAGCCTGAAACTTCTAGGCGATCGAGTCTCTAATCGATGGGTCGAGCGTTTCAGCGACGCTTTCTGGGTCGTGAGTTCCTACGACAGAAATCGTTAGGGATTTTGACCAGCAACCATCCGATGTATAGGCCAGTAAGGTAAAAAGAAAGGACACAACGTGCGTGAAATAACTTAAAAGACATATTTTCTTAAATGTGTTGGGTTCTAGCTACGTGGGATGTTTTGAACTTCCAAGGTTTGTAATTGGTAGGCGGCTTTTCCGATGACTGAAGTGATTCCATTTGACTGACAATTTACCGGCCTTTCGTTCTTCGGTGTTCTAGAAGACGCGTCGTAAGATGTAGTCCCCTACCTTGAAGGTCTTTACTCTGACGTTTTTGTTGAAATATCGTGCGACGGACTGCTATTGTGATGCCAATCGAACATAAGCTGATTCTCTTAGCTCTTCGAGCGCGTCCACATTGTAGCTAAGGTTCACTAGGTTTTGCTCGACAGAGGCATCCCATGCGGTTGGCAGGCTCGCCTCGATAGGCAGGACAGCTTCGCATCCATAAACTAATGAAAACGGTGTTTGTTTTGTCGAGGTACGAGGAGTCATACGATTGGCCCATAAAACGGAGGGTAACTCCTCGACCCAACGCCCTTTGGCTGCTCTGAGCCTTTTTTGAGTGAATTGATAATTGTTTTGTTGCTAGAGTCGGCGAGTCCGTTGGACTGTGGTTAGCGGGGTGTGGAGGTCGTGAGTTTTATACCCCACTTTTTACAAAATAGCCTTGCCTTATCACTTATGAATTGAGATCCATTATCACACATAATCTCGAAGGGAACGCCAAATCTGTATATAATGTTAGTCCGGATAAAAGATATTACCTCTTTTATCTCATATTTGAGAAAAAACGGCGGCTTCTATCCATTTCGAGAAGTAATCTGTAAGTACTAATAGATATACCTTTTGTCCAGGCGCCCGTGGCAATTTGCCGACAATATCCATTCCCCATCGCATGAAAGGCCATGGGACCAGGGATGAATATAGGAATTCAGAAGGCTGGTGAGTCATACCTGAGTGGCGCTGAAAAGCGTCGCATTTTTGTACATACGTTACGGCGTCCTGTCGGAGAGTGGGCCAGTAGTAGCCTTGTCACGAGATCCTGTTTTCTAGGCTTTGTCCTCCAGAATGATTTCCACACTCTTCGTCGTGCATTTCTCGTCGTATTTTTTAGCTTTCGCTGGGAATGAGGCAACATAAGTTTAACCCGATAGACGATCGTCTATAGAGTCTCCCTGCGATCATGACATATCTGGAGGCCTTGAATCGGATTTGTCAGGCCTTCATTTTATCTTCCGGCAAGCGGTTGTTTGATAGGTAATCCTGAATTTCCTTTGTCCAGTCGCTCGATTCATGCAGTACCAACACCTGATCGTGCTGATTATCTTCCATCGACGGACTTGTCAAGTGGATTATGGGTATCATGTCGAACGATGATTTCACCAAGGCAGACCCTAGATTGGCAAGTGCGTCGGCTCGAGTGCTTTGTTCCTTGGGATTTGGTTAATGCTGAATTTTTTGAATTTCTTCGCTCGACCCAAGGCGATTTGCCAATATGTTGCCATTCTTGAATCTTTTGTTGCAAACTCTCCTCTCATTTGGTTAACGACGAGCAAAGAGTCGCTTATGACTTGAAGATTTTTTGCCCCCAAGTCGTACGCCAGATCAATGCCTATGCCTAGGGCCTCTTATTTCGTTTCATTGTTGGTGGCTTTGAAATAACAGGATACGGAATAGACCATCGTGCCCCTTGTGGGGGTCTCAAGACGATGCCTAATCCTGAACCTTGCACGTTGGAGGATCCGTCAACATGCAACATCTAAGGTTGTTCGTCTTGGATTGCCACAACGTTCATTTCGTCGGTCGCTAACTTTTCCAGTTCGGGACTGAAATCTGCAATAAAGTCGGCTAGAACTTACGATTTAATCGCGGGCTTGGGTTTGAAGTTTATTTTGTAGTTGTGAGATAAATGCTATATTTCTCCAACTGCCCTGTCAGTTCTGGTTTTCTTAGGACGAATTTCAGCGGGAAGTTGGTGACGACGTTGATAATATGCGACCCGAAATAATGTTGGAGTTTTTTAGCCGCAGTTACTAACGACAGAAGCAATTTTTCCATTGAAGTGTATCTATTTTCCACGTCGAGTAAGGATTTACTGACATAATAAACAGGGAACTGTTGCCTGTCTTCTTCTGGGACCAGAACGGCACTGACCGAGTTTTCGCTTACGGTGAAATACAGCTGAAGCCCTTCCTCATCCTTGGGTTTTGACAACAGGGGCTGGGATGGCATATATTCTTTCAAAGCCTGGAGTGTTGTCTCATGGTCGCTTGTCCAGTCAAAGCCTGTGTTTTTCATGAGGACATTGTAGAATAGATGACATTTGTCGGATGATCGGGAAATGAACCTACTGAGCGCAGCTACTCAGTCGTGAGTTTCTGGACCTCTTTGAAGTTTCGAGGCGATTTTATCTCGCGAATCTCTCTAATCTGATCAGGGCTGGCTTCGATCCCTTGCTGGGTCGCCATATGTCTTAGAAACCCTCCCATGCGTACCCCGAAGGAACATTTCGCCCGATTCAGCTTCATCTAGTACTTCCATAGTATCTTGAATGATTGGCGTAAGTGTTCCACGTGGTCTACTGCTTGCTTGGATTTGACCAGCATGTCATTGATGTATACTTCCATCGTGTCCCCCAGGTGTGGTTCGAACATTCGGTTGACGAGTCGCTGATAGGTGGAGCCTGCGTTTTTATGGCCAAAGGGCATTACCTTATAGCAGTAAATTCCCCTGTCGGTCATGAAAGCCATTTTTTCCTGATCGTTCGGGTGCATGAGGATCTGGTTGTATCCTGAGTATGCATCCATGAAAGTAAATAATTCATGACCGACTGTTGCGTCAACCATGGCGTCAATGTGGGGCAACGGGAACGGGTCTTTAGGATAGGCTTTATTGAGGTCGGTGAAGTCAATACAGACTCGCCACTTTTCGTTTTTCTTTTTCACGCCCACGACGTTTGCCAGCCATTTTGAGTATTTTACCTCTCGGATTTTGCCAGGTTTCAATAGGTTGTCGACTTCGTCAATGATGACCTTGTTATTTTCCGGGGAGAACTTCTGACGCTTCAGTTGCACGGGTTTGAACGATGGATCAACGGATAATTGATGCGATATGACTTTCGGGTCGATCCCGACCATATCTTCATGTGACCTGTAGATCCCAGATTTATCAAGTAAACAGGTATATATGCAAGAACACGAAGAACACTTTGAATATAAAAAAGATCCAAAGTCGGATATCCAACTTGATGATAATGTTGATTATAATGATTTCTCTCTTAAGCTCTCTCTAATAATATGAATTAATGTTCTTACTTCTATTGCATATCCTAACCCTCTATTTATATGTATAGGAAATACGGTGTAAGGAAATAGTAGAATAAGGCATTATACACTTGCCTTTTATTGCAAAACAATACTTTCCTTATTAAATCTTTCCTAATTAAAGACTTTGCTAACTTTTCACTTTAGCCCTTCACGTCTTCAATAGTTGTCATCTCGGATACAATATTTTCAGACCTAGCAATCTCCCCCTTTGTATTCGAGATTACAATTCAGCAAATCAGCACTCTTTTGAAGACGGTGAAACTTTTGTCAACAAATCTTTCTTCTTGATTTATTTTGCTCCCCCTACGACAATGATCTCTTGTAAGCTTCGTAGCTCCCCCTTAACATTAGCATGAAAAGAAAATCAAAGGAGCCGCGATGACGTAGGGTATAAAACTTGTTGGGTATAAAACTTGTCGGGTCAAAAAGCATGTCGGATCAGGTGACGTCGACATAAAAAGATCTCGGGCCAAGTAGATTCGACAAAAATTGATGTCGGGCCAAGATGAGTCGATCAAATCAGGTGTCGGGCTAAATGGACGCAATGAAAACACTTAGTCTACTTGTCAATCCTTTGTTGCTCGATAAGAAATTTTGTCGGTTCTTAAGTAGTCGATAAGTTTTCAAAAGCATTCGATACCTTTTCTCCCCCTCAAAATGATAAGGAGTAACCGAATCATTATGAACAGTATCAAAGACAATAAGCGCGAATGTGATCAAATGTAAATGTGGAATATCGGGTAATGGGCTAACAGAAAGAAGCACATGTAGCAACTGTTATCACTTAATCAAAAATAAATTTAATTAAGTGGCCTATATTTAGTGTTGGCATCGGGTTGGCACTGATAGGACTTCCAGTTATCACAGAAGTAAGTTATAAAACTAACTTCTCAAACTGTTCCGGCATAAACACAAAGATATGCATGTGGAGTCACAAAGACTCGTGCAAAGTGTCAAAGAAATATTAGTATATCTTTTGGCTCAAAGTAGACTCGATGTGCACAGAACATGAAATTCGAAAACCGGAGGTGCGTCTTCTTGTTTCAATATCTAAATCTTCCTAGTGAAGAAAAGATAGATGATATGCTAAATCTCCGTGATATATGAAACAAGAATCTTTTGTGAGATACTTGAGTAGTTGGGTTGGGTGACACGAGTTATCGACATTGGGTCCATGTCTATTTCAATATTCATCTCCAAAGAATTGAGAATGAATTGATTGTGTGGCTACCCGGATAACTGTTTAGGTTTGGTAAAGACCAAATATTTTCCTTTAAGCCTTGTCACACTCTCACATTTTCTTTTATCTCACAAATACTCAATTTATACCCTTTCAAGATATCTATCCTAGGGGCGTGTTTCATGGGTAGGTCCTTCCGGGTCTATATTGACCATTGAAACATCTAAATCCTATCATACAAAGTGTTAAAAATATTAAAGTCCGAGTTCTGAACTGATGTATTCAGAAGTCAAAATGTTAAGAGCAGGTTCATAGCTGAGATACTATGAAGCTAACATAAATGGGAAAAAATGTGGCACCCCCCCTCAAATGTAGCATAACCTTTTGAAAGATTGTCATGTGATGTGAATATTCGGAATTTAGAATACACATGACATACCTACAAAACAGATTAAAAAGATTTTGGTACCCAAGCTTTGTTGGGTTCTCGGAGGTTAGTTTTAGATGCAATAAATGGGGAAGTGGGGATACTGTAAGTACCATACCATTTTTGAACGAACCTTTGATTGACAAAATCATTTGTTCCACAAGTAGAACAACAAATCTTTGTGGCACTTAGACTAATTAGCTGATTGATTGATTTCACAAAATAAGGCAAATTAGTCATGGAAACATATGATCTTGTATCAACTACAGGAGATGTATGTGACATGTTTCTAACACTATCATCTGTAGTTGATTTCTTCCTCCAAACCATTTTAAACTTCTTGAAATTACCGGAATTAGCAACAAAATCATTGTAAAATCGATTAGAATTATGAGTCTGAGAATTTGAAAAACCGTATAATTTGGAGCTATGAGAGTAAGCATTTGATTTTAACACTTGAAGAGTAGTTATTCTGACAGACACTATCAGGAGAAAGAGGAGTCCTCTTTGAACTTGAAGCAGAATCAGAATCATTAGTAAAAATTAATTTTTCAAGGTTATCTAACTCCGCATGTATTTGATCGGGGGTGAGTTATTTGAATGATTATGAATTTTCTTTATGCAATTGTTTTTGCTTTGAAATCTCATTTTTAAGTTCTTTAATTTTGATTGAGAGATGATCTCTTTCTTTAAACATCAAATCATATTTATTTTTAAATTCAGATCTCAAGGTCTTTTCAATCACAAGATTTGATTGTAATTCAGACAATTTCTTTGAAAGTTTACAAATTTCCTTTTCAAAAATTTATTTTTTATTCTCAACTTCCTTTTCTAAATGTTTATTTTTGTTGAAAATTAAAACTCTTTTATTTAAAACATTCTTTTTATCATTTTCAAACATTTTTCTTTCTTCATCTAGAATTTTCTTTCAGAAAGTTGCTTTGATATTTTCAAACATTTTTCAAACATTTTTCTTTCAGAAAGTTGCTTTGATAGCTTCAGACATTTCGTTTCAGAGGATTTCTCTCTAAAATCACAATATGCTCAAAATCAGACACTTGTTTAGAAAGTTTTTGAATGGTTAGATCACAATTCTCATTTTGCTTTCAAAGGCTTTTCTCTCAATTCCAAATTTGCGTTTCTTATCAGAAAAAATCTTTCTTTTATTCTCAAAGTCTGTTCTTTCATGATCTAAATTTTTTTCAAGTTCTCCACCAGTCCTTGCAGAATCTTTCCTTCTCTCTAGCTCAGAAATCGTGTTTTTAAGATCAAATTTTTTTTATCAACTCAAGATTTTTCTTTTTGCAAACGTCTTCATAAAATACATGATATGTATTCCTAGTATGCTCGGTGAGTTGTTCTTCCAAAAACTCATTTTTGTTTTTCAATTCTTACTTGTGTGTTTGAAACCATTTAGATAAACATTTTCACTTTCATGTTATTCGTGTGTCTTGCTTCAACTCTTTTAATTTCAGCATTGAGATCAGAAAATTGGTTTTGAGAACTCATCTTGAAGAATAATAAAAAAAAATAAAGTACTTGTTACCTGATAAAGTGATCTCGATCAGTGAGTTTTGGTAATTTTCTGAGTTTTCTTTGGAAAACAAAAGGTGTTCTTGATAGATGAAGGTTTTCTCGGGTGATGAAGGGCCGAGAAGAATTTTTCTCGGGTGACGAGAAGAATTTTTCTCAGGTGACGAAGGATCGACAAAATAATTTTTCAAGTGGTACGGGCTCGATAAGAAGATTTCTCGGGTGTATGTGACTCGAAAAAAAAAATTGTCGGGTGAAGGGGACTCGGTAATAACTTTCTATGAATAATTTAAGTCGATAAGCAGAAGTTATCGATCAGAAAAGACTCTATAACTAAAGTTTCTCGATTATTAAAGACTCGACAAAAAAATTATTTTGAATAAAAACGGATCGATAAAAGCTTGAAAAAAAATGGATCAATAAAAATTTTATATCGATCACTGTCGACTCGATAATAAACTTTGTCGATTGAGAAGGACTCGATAAAAAATCAAGGTTATCTAATCTGAATTTTCTTTAACTGGTAAATCAGAAATCAAAAACAAAGGGTTCTTAATAAAAAAGAACACGTCTTTTTATGGACAAGAATAACTAAGTTCTTGAGTTTCTTATTTGTTCAGTCAAGAATAAAAACCAACATTACTAAAGTTTATGATTTTTACTTAAGAATTCTTTAGTAAGAAAAACTGCAAGAGTCACAAGTTCCTGAGTTTTCTTATGTAAAGAGTTTCCAAAGTAATCAAAATTAACTAGAATAATTTCAAATTAAAACAAATTAAATAGTTTGAATAAAAATCAAGTTTATTGAACTTTGAATCAACAACAATTTAAGCTAAAGAATGGATCAGTTTTTTTTTATCGGGTAAAGTAAATAGACAAAAATCAGATCTTGAAATCTAAAACTTTTTATCAGGTCAAACGATTGGAGTATGAATCGAGAAAAATTCAAGAATCAGGAATCGAGAATTTACCTTCTATTATCGTAGAAAACTTCAGAAAATAGCCAAACCTCATATCGTCGGCTCTGATACTAATTGTAGATCCCAGATTTATCAAGTAACCAAGTATATATGCAAGAACACGAAGAACACTTTGAATATAAAGAAGATTCGAAGTCGGATATCTAATTTGATGATAATGTTGATTACAAGGATTTCTCTCTTAAGCTCTTTCTAATAATATGAATTAATGTTCTTACTTCTATTGCATACTCTAACCCACTATTTATATGTATAGGAAATACGGTATAAGGAAATAGTAGAATAAGGCATTATACACTTGCCTTTTCTTACAAAACAATACTTTCCTTATTAAATCTTTCCTAATTAAAGACTTTGCTAACTTTTCACTTTAGCCCTTCACGTCTTCAATAGTTGTCATCTCGGATACAATATTTTCAGTCCTAACATGACCAGGCGAAGTAATCAGCGTTTGTTCGAAGGAAGTCGACCAACTTCTGCTTGACGTCAGATCCAAGTGACGCCCCCACATGGACCTTGCGTTCAGGGTGACTCGAATAGAGCATGACCTCTGCAAATTGTAGATCGTGGCTCGAGTTTTCTTGGTCTTGCAGTTGGTTGACGTGCTTAGACCTGACAAAAACTGACACGACACGCTAACCCGACACGAACTCAATACGACTTAAACGGGTTTGGATAATACATTTCAACCCGTTTAAGTAAACGGGTTGACACGACACGACACGAAAGTTAAACGGGTAAGGTCAGGATCAAAAGTTTCAATTCAAAAATGAGCCGAATAACCCGTTTATATTAGGCCCTTAGGCAAATAATGTCAACAACCCATAGTTTATAGTTTTTTTAACAAAGTAAATACTAGATCATAATAAAAAGTGAATGTACATTCCATGTAGACCTGATAAAAACTGGCAAGACATATAACCAGACACTAACTCGACACGAATTAAACCGATTTGGTAATATATTTCAACCCATTTAAGTAAACGGGTTGACACGACACGACAAGAAAATTAAATGGGTTGACACGACACGAATATTAAACGGGTCGGGTTAGGATTAGGTACTCTCAACCCGTTTAACCTTTGAACCCGACACGAACCTGACACGACACGACACGTTTGACAGGTCTAAACGTGCTATTTTCGAGGCTTCATGATCGTTTGGTAACATTCTCATGCCATCTTCGGTTCTCTTTTTATTTCTGGCACTCCCCACGAGGGAAAATCAACGATGTTGAACTTAGTCGACTTGCTGACTCCCTTGGCATAGACAGTAAGGCTGATTTCCCCGGAGGTGTGGGCAACATTTCCGCTGAACCCTACTAGGATCACCGTTCTTCGTGTGATCTCGGTTTCGTCTATACCCTTTGCTTTTAGGGTGCTGAGAAATATCACATTGACCGAGATGCCTCCTTCCACAAGTACTCTCTACATCGAACAATCCCTAATTGACAGTTGGATCACTAGTCCGTGATGATGCTTCGGTCGTAAATCGCCCAGGTCGCGAGCGTCAAACGTATTGTGAGCGTTTCTTGAATCGATGCCCACTCCCTGTTTGCGTACCGGGGGGTGACAGGACGCAGTGCTTGTCTATCAGTGGTTGAATGGGTGAGTCCGCAAACGTCCGTTCCACCTTTAATACAATTCACCGTCTTAGTGGCGTTCAGAGACGGGGGTTCGGGTGTCGATAAACGGGAGTTCTTGTGGATACCCCCTAGATACGGTTTCTCCGTGAAGAAATCTTTGAGCTTCGAGCTGTTGAATTCGTAGGTTTGCAACGTTCAGTTCATCTCTCAGGTATGCTTCGGTGGGGTTAACTCCGCAGTAGGCCATTGCAAAAAGCAAAAGAAGATCGTTAGTAACACGGGGTTCGTTTGGAGAATTCCTCTAATCATGTCCCATGGATGGTGCCAAAATGTTGATGCCAAAAATTAACTTAACAAAAGTCAACTTAAGGTGCTTGTGGACCTGATCGATCAAAGTAAGGATTCTCCCAACGAACGTAAGTAAAATGAAAAGAAAACAAAGACAAAGATTTGGTGACGCCGAAAAAACCCTCGGACGAGGGAAAAAACCGCGGACGATATGTGAGTATCGTCGATGCACTATGGAAAGTATGTAAAAGCTAAACTAGCAAATAGAACTTACGAAGCTATTGCATATTCGTTTGTTTCGAGAGCGTGGATATGATTTCTTCCCCCCCCCCCTCTCAGTGATCTTGATATCGCATATATAGTCGTCATTGCTTTGTAACGTTTAGTAGATATTGATTTCCTTCAAATGCTCTTGATGGCGTTAAAATGTAACCGACCAACGCTCATGCTAAGAAAGATAACGGTTAGTTCATAATAAACCCGAAAGTAACGTCCTGCGTTGGGCGTTTGCGGGTTCGTCGTGCGTTTTTTAGGGTTTTCGGTCGACCATTGATTCGTGATGCTTGAATTGTCGTAAAGTACCGTTGATCGAACGTTTGTATCTGTCGTCGAACAATTGGTCGACCATTTCTCTTTGGATCTTTGGCTAATATTCGGAGGTCGTAGAAAGCTTTAGGTCGGACGTCTTAGTCATCGGTCGAGGGTTTGAGATTTTTTTGCCCAAACACATATACAAATTACACACACCAAGAAGGGATATGGACCCTTGCATCATTCTTAATTGAAGACTAACATTAATGAGATGCACCGAGATACACTAGATCATTCTCCTAAGGAACGCAATTCATGAGTTGGTGTGAAAGTAAAAGTGATCAAGGGGTCAGATCCCTTCTTACGCTTCTCACCTTAACTCTTTTTCTCACACGATCACGTGTTATAGATATATACGTACATATATATATATATACATATATATATATATGCACACCCACATGTATATAGATCCCACATGTATATAGATACATATATATATATATATATACACATATAGAAAGAGAGAGAGAGAGAGAGAGAAATATAAATGGCTGTATTTTCCAAATTTTACACAAATAACCATTTTAGAAATGAGATCATTTTTTAGTCACTTTGTAAAGTGGTTTCTTGAAATAGTCATAGTTTATGCAAAGACTTAGCAAAAAATTCTACTTAAAGTCTTTTTTCCCTTTTTTAAAAAATGTATGTTTTACGCAGAAAGTGTATATTCTGCGTAAACTTTCTTCGTAAAATTTCCTTCGTTGGCACCCAAAACAAATGTAGGATGCCAACTCAGCAAACTTTACATGGAAAGTTTACACAGAAAGTAGACTTTTTACATAAAGTTTGTTTTTTATTTTAATTTATTTCTTTTTTTCCCAGTATTTTTAAATATGAAAATGTTTGCTTTGTTTTTCAATTTTCTTAAGGATAACGGACTTTACATAGAAAAATTTCTTATACGTAACGTCCTTGGGTAAACTATGACTATTTGTGTACACTTGATCGTATTGTTTATGATCTCCATTGAATGGTTATTTAATTTAAAGTAAATTAGTTTCAAAATTTCAGTTTTCATCTCTATAGTTTATAATTCATTATTTTCTTGGTCCTTATTATGTAAAATGTATTGGTTTATTCATCCCAATGATTTATAATTCATTTTGAATTAGTTCTTCATACATAAAAGTAGTATTTTGTACTAAAGGACGAAAATAGAAATGAATGACAACTATAAGGATGAAACCGAAATTTTAAAACCATGGGGACTAAATCTACAACTTTTAACAAACCATTAGGACGTAAAACGTAATTTACTCTTTAATTTATTACATTATTTTATGTCTCTACCACACATTTCAAAACTATAAACCAATGAGGTTTACTGGCGGATTTTTCCACCTATAATTTCCGGTGGATTAGTGATGGATCACCGACGGATTAATCATCACCAATGAATTACCGACACACTTTTCCGTCGGTGATAGAAAAAACGTCGGTGACTGTAATAATCCGCCATATTTTCTCCGGAAACTTCATGATAGCAGATCATAAAAAGTAAGGAAAAGAGTGTTGCCTATTCAGTAATGAGTTTTTGTATGAATTACTACGAATTTTATCTCGATAAATTCTCTCTGTGTTGTTGTGTAAATTACCACATAAATAAATATCATCAAATATCACATGTACATAAAGTGTGCTAATTTATTTTTTGATTTTGTTAAAAAATTCATTTGGTCAGTTAAAACTACCTTTTTTTTGGAAAAACCTTCTTTAAACAATGTCGTAGTGAGTTTTTAGGGTTTGTCTATCTTTTTTCGTTCAATTATGCCTTTATATGTTGTGAACTAATGTTTAAACATGTCATTTCAGATCATTAAACATGATTAGTGCATTTTCGTCGACTCTAAAGCTCTCCTATCTCAAGTGTGTCTACCCATATCTCACAATCGATATCTAAAGTCTCAGCTTAAGTCTAGACATCTTATATTTATACCTAGTTCACTTAAACTAGAGGTCTGATACCAACATGTAACACCCTAAAATTTAGAGCAAATTTGAATCGAATAATAGATGCGGAAATATATAAAATCACCCAAAAGATGGGGACAAAGTATAGGAGTTTGGGTGTTGCTACATCAACAACCTAATAATCAACATAGTACAATACATAGATTAGATTCGGGTGTTGCTAATATTCCTCAAAACAATTGTTCTAATATCTCCACTATTTACACTCTAGAGTGTAATCCCAAAAAGAGTGCCTTCACCGGCACGCCACACCGCTCCTCTCTATGAAGCCCCTTTAGCCCGATCATCTACTAAACAACATTTAAGATCAAGTGTTAGGCTTATACCTAGTGAGAACAAACAATTAAATGGATAAAGCCATAAAATATATAATTAAAGGAATGAAAGACTTTATCCCATTTAACCCAACTTGAAAGCTTACTCTTGGTGAGCAAGGTTCTTTTAAAAGTAGTCGGGGGATACCCGATTATACCATCTTTGGTGACGGATACAAAAGTAGGTCACTACTCGATGTTGGCTTAACAAAGGAACCAATGGCAATTGGAAACCACCAATTAATGTAAATACATCTAAAGCCTCCGATGATCCCAATAAAAGCCCGTGCTAGGAGTCAATGTCAATTGATGACAACCGATTAATGTAACAATATCTAAAGCCTACGATGACCCAAATTCGGCACGTTCCCAAGAGTCAATGGCAATTGGTAGCGACCAATTAATATAATAATATCTAAAGCCTTCGATGACTCGAATGAATAAAAAGGGAACAACATTCCCGAAATAAAACTGACTAAATGCCTATGGATCCATGACATACTAGTCTATAAATCAACTACATCAAACGAGACGTATTGATAGTTTTCCATTTACCGAAAAACTTTACATAAGTGTTTCCCTTTGAAATATGAATTTTACCAAAAATTAGGTCAAATAATTTTAGTTTCATAATCAAAGATTTTCTCATCTAGAAACATTCTCATGTACGATAAAACCATTTATAATACTCATTTTATAACCAAGATCAAAATCCCCAAATTCCTCATTTTGACCTAAAATCTCCAAAATTAACCAAATGCATAAATACTTGAAATTATAACTTAAAAGGAGTAAATAATAGCATTCAGAACAAGTATTAAGTTTGTAAAGGGTTATATTTCAACTTAAAAGCTAGGGTTTGGCAAAACCCTAGGAAAGTCTCTAAGAGGATGAAGATGAAGAAGCTTCATGAGATAGTCAAGAACACCACCACTTGAAGCTTTTATACTAGATCTTGCCTTGAATCTTCACTTGATGAAGCAATAAAGGGTTTAAGATGAGGTAGGTGGAGCAATAAATGCCTTAGAAATCACACTTCAAAGGAGAGGTTTGGAACAAGGTTTAAAATCATATAAAATGAGGAGAAGGGGTTGAAATCGCATTTAAAAGTGCCTCTAAACCTCTCGGGCGACCATGCCCTTCGACCATGACAAGACATGATCGCCTGTCATGGTAGCAAGAGGTGTACCGCAAGTTTCTACTGATTTGGCTGATTTTTTTCCTCCTCTGCGACCATGCCTTGCGATCATGACAAGGCAAGGTAGCCAGTCATGATCGCCCAATGCGTACCAAAACCCAATTCGGTTTCCTTTTTCACTCCTTTTTCTACTTCATTGTAACCCAGTATTAAACCCTTAAAATACTCCGCTAAACCAAAAATATCATAATATTAGGGTGCGGAATTCATTATCTTGGATACCAAAATTCCGGGTGTTACAATCCTCCTACCCTTGAATTTAATTTCGTCCTCGAAATTTTACAACGAACCAAACAAGTTAAGATATCTTCTCTTCATGTCCTCTTCCACTTCCCACGTCATGTTTGACCCTCGATGATGCTTCCATTGGACTTTCACCATGACGATTTCTTTATGCCGAAACATTTTAGACATTCTTTCTAAAATTGCTTCTGGTTCTTCCAGACAACGACTATTATCGACATGGATCTCCGAGAGAGGTATTACTCTCTCTTCTTCCGCTAAACATTTTCTCAAGTAACATATGTGAAATGTAAGATGTATGCCGACCATTTCGGGTGGCAAATCCAATCTATACGCTTGTCGTCCCACTCTTTCTAAAATTTCAAATGGTCCTCAGAAACGAGGACTAAGCTTCCCACGCTTCCCAAACCTTATAATACCCTTCCAAGGAGATACCTTAAGCATCACCCGCTACCCTACTTGAAACTCCATAGGTCTTCTCTACTTATCTGCGTAACTCTTCTGACGGTCTTGAGCCACTTTTAGGCGTTCATGAATACATTTCACCTTGTCGGTTGTTTCTTGCACAATTTCGGGACCCGCAAAATGCTTTTCACCCGTTTCCAACCAACACACCGGTGTTCTACACTCTCACCCATACAAGGCTTCGAACGGTGCCATTCCAATGCTAGAATGGTAACTATTATTGTAAGCAAATTCCACAAGTGGTAGGTGCGAGTCCCAACTCCCACCAAAATCGATTACACACGATCTACGCATATCTTCGAGGATTTGAATGGTCCTCTCACTTTGACCATCGGTTTGGGGATGGTATGCGGTACTTAAGTGAATCTTGGTGCCTAATCCCTTTTGCAATCCTTCCCAAAAATTTGAAGTGAATCGACTATCTCGATTTGACACGATAGTCAAAGGAACACCATGTCTTGAAACGATCTCATTTACATACAACTTAGCAACTTTATCCACGGGTCCGGCTTCCTGCATTGCTAAGAAATGAGCACTCTTTGTCAACCGATCTACCACTACCAATATGGTATTGTGACGGTTCGGGGTCTTGGGTAATTTCGTTATAAAATCCATAGTGAGGTGCGCCCATTTCCATTCCGGTATCTCTAACGATTGGAGGCTCCCATACGGCCTTTGATGTTCCACTTTCACTTGCAAACACATCACACATCTTTCCACATAATTAGCCACATCCAACTTCATAACGGGCCACCAATATGTTAACTTCAAATCTCTATACATCTTGGTGCTACCCGGATGAATCGAATATTTTGATTTGTGCGCGTCTTCTAAAAGTAACTCACGGTTGCCTCCAATTTTGGGTACCCAAACACGAAACAACTTCAAACCACGACCGTCTTCCGTCAATAGTAGGTGTTGCTTCACCATCACCTCATTCTTAAGGTTTTCTTCCAAAACTGCCTCCGCTTGGGGCACCTTGATTCGGTCAATCAAACTAGACCCCACATCAATCCGCCTAAGCACGACACACGTCCTACTACCGTACTCCTTCCGGCTCAAAGCATCCGCGACCACGTTGAGTTTACCCGGATGGTAAAGTAACTCGTAATCATAATCCTTGAGTAGTTCGAGCCAACGTCGTTGCCTCATATTTAGCTCTTTTTGATCAAATACGTACTTTAAACTTTTGTGGTCGGTATAGAGAGTGCTTTTAGTGCCATAAAGGTAATGCCGCCACATCTTCAAGGCAAAAACTACTGCTGCTAGCTCTAAGTCATGGGTAGGATAATTCTTCTCGTGATCTTTGAGTTGTCTTGACGCATATGCAATCACCTTGCCTTTTTGCATCAACACACAACCTAATCCCATTTTGGATGCATCACTATATACCACAAAGTCTTTGGATCCTTCCGGTAGAGAAAGAATCGGAGCTTCATATAACTTTCTTTGGAGAGTTCGAAAAGCAATCTCTTGCTTTTCGGTCCAAACAAACTTCACGTTCTTCTTTGTCAAAGCCGTCAAAGAAGAAGCAACCTTGGAGAAATCTTGAATAAACGATCTATAATAGCCTGCCAAGCCTAAAAAGCTTCGAATTTCGGACGGACTCTTTGGCGGTTCCCAGTTCATCTTCGCTTCAATTTTGGAGGGGTCCACTTTTACTCCGGCTTGAGTGACAACGTGACCCTTGAATTGGACTTCCTTCAACCAAAAGTCACACTTAGAGAATTTAGCATACAACTTTTCTTCTCTCAAAACTTCAAGAACTTCTCGGAGGTGTTGCTCGTGATCCAACTCATCTTTAGAATACACGAGTATGTCGTCAATGAATACAATCACTGATTTGTCAAGAAAAGGTCTACATACCCGACTCATTAAATCCATAAATACCGTCGGTGCATTCGTCAGGCCAAAGGGCATGACGAGAAATTCATAGTGACCATAAAGCGTCCTAAACGCCGTCTTTGCACGTCATCATCTCTCACCCTCACTTGGTGATAACCTGAACAAAGATCGATCTTTGAGAAACAACCCGCTCCTTGAAGTTGATCAAAGAGATAATCAATACTCGGGAGTGGCTATTTGTTATTTACGGTTGCCTTATTTAGTTCTCTATAATCAATACACATCCTCATCGTGCCATCATCTTCATGGTGATGAGCTTGGTCTCACAAAACCTTTCTCAAAGAAGTCTTGTAGTTATGACATCATCTGTTGCATCCCTGATGGTGCCAAGCGGTAAGGTGCTCTATCTATTGGAGCGGCCCCCAGTACAAGATCTATGCGGAACTCTACTTGCCTATCGGGTGGCAAACCGGGCAAGTCTTCGAGAAAAACATCCGGAAACTCACTAACAATACGAAGGTCTTCAAGCTTTTTCTTTTCCAACTTGGCATCTAGAACTGTTGGTCCCAATAAGGGTCTACAAGAGTTCAATAAATAGTAAATAGTTTGTAGAGGGGGGGGGTTGAATACAAACACATAGATTTTGGTTTTTAAAGGAGTTTATATATCATAAAAAAATTTACAATTACAAGCGGAATAAGAACAAGTTTAAAACCTATTCTATTGTAACTAAGAAACACTAAGTTTGATGCACAAGAAGAAGGAAGAAAGAAATAAAGAGGGTTTAGGCTAGAAGGAAGCATGCATTAAGATGAAGAAGATGTCTTCATCTTATTTATACTCGTTTGCGGTTAATGCAAGACAAAAGGTACATGCCACGTGTCAAGCTTGGATAGGAAGCTTGTCCTTGCAAATAAGACATCCATGCTTTTGGCCGAATATGAACAGTACCGTATCAGATATGATGGGGACATAAGAGACAATTCGTACGTCCTTTTCTGACAAGGTATTAGGTTTGACTTTTGTGCATTGAGGATAAGATCAATCTTTAATCTTGTAAGGGAAGCTTCATTTGATCGCCGATTCTGAATCTTCAAGGAGGAATCTTCAGTATCGCTGAGGCTTCACAAGACTTCACACTTTGATTAGATAATCGCTGCTATCACTGAACCGCTTCAGTTCACATAGCTGATTATCTCTTTCTTCAGCTAGGGTCTTCGACTTTCGCTGAATGGTCTTCTGTTGTGATAGCTGATCTTCAGATCTTCAGAGATAAGCTTTGTTCCTTGATCTTCAGCGATCGCTGATAGTAATCAGCGTATGCTATCGTTGAATATTGACAGAAGCTTATACGGTGGAATTTCACTAAGTATACAAAAGCAATCATATTCAAATCATCGAGAGGAGTTATGATCAACAATCTCCCCCTATTTGATTATGATTAACCAACATTGGAAAATTGCTTTAAGAGACTAGTAAGGACTTAGGAAATATTTAAAGCAAAATTTCTAAGTACTAATCTGTACAATCTTTTTCAGCTAGTCTACTATCTGAATTGAGTTTCATTTATAAGGATATGAAAGCACAATTTTTTACAAGTAAATAAGCATAAAGTACATTCACTAATTAAATTTTCAGAGTGAAAAATCAGTGAGTAAAAGATAGTTTAAAGAAAATAGAACTCTTATGTTCATTGTCCCTTTTACTGTTTTCAGGGATCTTTTCAGTACTAGGATGGAGTAAAGTACTTTGATTGAATTTCATTAATTATAATCTAAAGGAATTACAGGAAAATGAAATTACAATGATAATAGTAAAGTACTTGTACACTGAAGGAATATTACAAAGGAAATAGAAATCTATAACTAATCAGAGATATTCTCGTTTCGTCTTTGTAACTGATTCTCATAAAGCGTCTTCTGTCGATTCATCAGAGGGGTATCTGACCAGCAGCGCCAAAGCATGATCTTTATGAGAGAGGATGGGGCCTTGCGAATCTCTTGGTTTCTGAAGAGTCCTAAGAACCCTTCATTATTCAAGAATACCATACCAGGTTCAGGCAGTGAGATGATTTCATCTTCTTCATATCTTCGGTCTTGAGGGAGAGAGGTACAAAGCATTGAAATATCAGGGAGCTCAAGATGACCAAAAATGCTTTGATAATCAAATTTGGTTTCATGCTCATTTTTGGAGCTTGAACCACCTTCAGTAGTTGATCTTTTCTTCTTAGATGACTCAGGGAGAGGGGGAACTTGCACGTGTTGTGACATCCTTTGCAGCAACTGATCCAGTACTCTTTCCACCACATCCTTGAATTCGGATTTGGAACCCTGAATGGCGTCTCTGATTTCTAACCATTCAGTGTATCCATAAATCCTTAAGAACTTGGCTTCTTCTCTCTCTGTTCTGTTCGTCCTTGTCATTCTTACATATACCTTTGGACCACCTCTGTTGGAGTGTCGCCCTTGGATAGTTGCATGAATGATTTTGGCTTCAGATCTTCGAAATTTCAGTTGTCAGTGCACCAGTCAAGCTCTTTGTCTTTCTGCATTGTGGCTTCAGCGGACAATGCACTTAGAATCTTTTGTTGAGCAAGGATTGGATCTACATTCAAATTTTCTTGTGCAAGTTCTCTCTGTACAAGAGCTTCAGCGACCCTTTCACTCTTTTTCAGTAGTTCCTTGGCCGCCTTGTCCTTCGCAGAGTCTTCCCTGAGTAATTTCTTTGCTAAAGCAAGATCATTCTCAGTTTGCTTTATTTCCTCTTCCCTGATTCATTGTGCTTCCAATGCTTGTTCTCTCTCTTCGTTCGACAGAAAGTAGAATTCATCTACCATCCTTATTGGTACAGCGTCAATAGGTTCAGCTTGAGGCACCGTTATTCTTCTTGCTTCGAATTCCCTAAGGAATTTTATTCGCCTTTCTTCTTCTTCAGGCTCGCTTATGATTGGCTTTTGAACGCGATGCCTGGGAATAAGGCCCTCTTCTTCTTCAGAGTCAGTCTCTATCATGTACATAAACTGCTCTTTAGAGGAAGGTTCCTTCCATGAAGTAGAGTCCTTTGGGGGACGGGGATCATTGAGGGAAGGAGAGGAGGAAAAAGAATTGTCAGAGAGAGTTTTTGTAGGTGAAGGAGGTGTGGGGGTTTCAGAGAGAGGTGTTATATAAGGGATAAGAGGAAGAGATACCTCATGATTGGTCTCCTCCTCAGATATTGGGATAGTGGCATCCAGATCTACCACTTCTTTTCCTTTGCCTGAGGAACCGGACTGTCCCTGAGAGGGATGTCGTCCGTCCCCAAAAGGCTCTTCATGAGCGACTCCAAGCCTAGACATTTTGAAGTGTACTAAGGCACTTCCAATGTCATCATCGTCTTCATCATCGTTCATTCCCCCATAATGAGGGATAGGATCTTCATCTTCTTCTTCTTCTTCTTCTTATTCAACATCATCATCCTCAGCAGTCAACCCTTCAGGGAGGGAAGATCCCGTCTGCTGGATGTAAGGAGAAATCTTTTCTCCAGGGAACCTCTGGTTGTGCTCCGAGATGAGTTCATCTGCAAACTCTTTGGCACATCTCACCCCCTCGATGTTATCAGGAGGTAGACAATGCACCTTCAGAGTGCGAACATTGTTCTGAACGTCCTTGCGCACCGTTTCATTTTCCTGAAGCGTAGTCCGATCAGCAGCAGTGAAGGAGGAACTAGCCTCAGAGAGCTTGGTGAGCATCTGCATCATGTCGGATTGAGTCTTTTGAATAGACTCAAGGACGTTCGCTTGTGCAGTACCCTTCTGCTCCAAGCTGGACAGGGTCTGATGAAGGGCCCTATTGTCTTCCTTCAGAGAGAAAACGTCAGTGATGAGGTTGTTGACGTTGGTCTTGATCGCTAGAGTCCCAACGATGCGTTTGAAGATGAGTTTAGCGGAAGTCTGAAGGTTGTCCACCCTAGCCCTAGTGAGAGCACATTCCCTGACCAAATAGTCAACTGCAGGGAATGTAGGGTTGGGAAGGACAATTGGAGGAAGGTCAGTGATGGGAGTTGGAAGCTTGGGAGCCGCTATCTCTGTCTTGACCTCTTTGAGCTTTGCAGCACTCGGATGGCCCTGAGGAGACTTTCCCATGTCCTTGCTGATGGGAGGAGCACTAGTGGTGGTGGTTGGTGCTGTCGCTGAGGAGAAGAGAGGAGCGACACCTGATGATGACATAGACAAAGTAGCCAAAAACACATCTGGATTAGATGATGGATGAAAAAATTTATTTTTCTCCTTGAGAGTATCATGAGGATTACTCTCAGGGACTACGTTTGCAGATGTAGTGTCTTGAGGATCACTGACCAGTGTCTTAGAGTATCTGAGAGAGACACTCTGAGGTCCTTTTAAATTGGCCTTCGAAAACTCAGATTGCCTAAACAATATTGAGGTTTGGACTGCGTGCATTTCAACATTATCAGGGATAGGGACAACTATCGCTGAGTCATGTGCTGAGGTGAGGACCAAAGAAGAGGAGATAGAAGAAGATAAGAAGGCTGTGAAAGTAGTACCTGATGCAGCTTCAGCAAAGCTGGCTATAACATCCTCAGTACCGGAGTCCCTGAAGATGGAGGTAGTGCTGATGAAGCAACAACGGATGTAAAGACCGTTGAAGTTGTTGCGGCTGCAGTTGGTGTTGGTAGTACACGGAAATCAGAGAGGGTGGTCTTTTGAGAGACCAACTTCTTTGGCTTCTTGGATGCGATGGTTTTTTTATGACCATCAGAAGGTTGTTTCCTCTTGGAAGTAGCAGCAGCGGTAGCAGTGTCTAGGATGCTCGCTGTTGGGTTGGGCAGCGAGGTAGACACTAAGAGAGGGGCTCCAATCACGTTCAGCATATAGGGCGTGAAAGGAGCATCACCTGGACGTTCTTCTATGTCCAGGGACTTCTTACCCACTACGGAGACGGAGTGATCACCGACCTTCAGGTATCTTCCCCGAAGGCAACTTCCAGAATAGTTGCGAAGAAACGGGGGTAGGGATGACAGGGTGTCTGGTGGCAGCGTTGATGCGACTAACCATATCGCTGAAGATATAGTCAGCGTAGTTGAGTTTGTGGCCAATGCATAGAGAGTAGGCAAGATCCTGAAAGTGCTTGCTTGCCTGATCATGTGAGCCAATCTTTGACCCAAGGCATTGGATTACCTGGGTAAAGATATATTGCCAGCGAGCAAGCAATCTCTTCTTTTCAACCTTGGAACCCACCGTCTTCGGTGATCGATTCTCCCAGTCATAACTAATTAAGTCCAAGAAGGCATCTATCTGCATCTTGGTTGGTTCAGCGCCCCATTATTCATTCTTGGCGCGGACAAGGAGACGCAGGGCCTTCCTCACGTACCCAGCAGTGAAGGAGAAATAGCCAAGATCTAGATTCTTGAAGCTTATAGCAGAGAGCACGTTGCTCTTATCTGTTGTGAGCGTGGTACAGTGAGCCGTGTACCAGAGAGCTTGGAGATGAGAGGAGATGCCCACTGGGTTGTGGATGAAAGCGTACATCAACGGGCATGCTTTGATGAAGGTAGCTCCTTCAGCGAATTGAGGACGATCAGCTGGAATGTCTACCAATGCAATGTAATTGCAAGACTTAAAAACAGCTTTCTCCATGGGGAAGTGGCATGTTGGTGCAGCAACCAGAGTGTTGTCTTCAGCAGCAGAGGTTGCAGCGGTCTTACTTGCAGAGGCCATTTCTGTAGAAAAAATGGGAACACCAAAGAGATAAATCATGGTTTTATACATGAATGTATAAACCAGAGTTTGGTATAAAGAGTACCAAATGTAAGATTCAAAGGAACAAGTATTTTGATGAACAAGACCAAAATGCTTGTTATAAAAACAATAAAATAGAAGATTATTTAAAAAAAGAGAAGATAAATAAAAAATTGATAAAACTTTAAGAACAGAGTCTTCTGTTCTAAGGAAAGAACATAGAACAGGGTTTTGATAATAGAAAACTTTTTAAGTTTAATCCAGAATAGTTTTATTTTCTTTCTAAAACATGTTTTTTATATCATTTTAGAAGATTTAAGGAGAAGAAGATGTGAAACAAGATGTTTCCAGTCTTAAGTAAAAGTTTAGATCAAACCTTAGTTCATTTCGAGAAGGAAAAACACACAAATGCGTGTTCTTGGTGTTCTTGAGAATACTTGAAGGTTCGAAGGTACTTTGTCCTTTTTGGAGAGTTATGAAAGCGGAAGGAATCAAGTAAGGGAAAAGAATTGCTTAAATAGCAAGAGGAGAGAGAAAGAAGGAGTGCTAAACGACGGTTTTAGCTCTTTGAAAAGGAAATGATGACCTGGCGCACGTCCAAGAAAGGAGTTGGAATGGAAACGTCGCGGTCCGTCATGTGTCAGAAAAAGGTCTGACGTGTCCATTTCTTATTTTTAAAAGATTATAATGATAATTATCCATAAGGAAGGTTTATCATTACTAATTTAAAAAAAATCTTCATCACTGATAATAAAGGATTGTCAGTGAAGGGTATTAGTTTTCAGAGATTCATTCTTTGATGAGAAAAGATATCAAAGAGTGATAAAGATTTGAAGATAATACCTGAGGAGATGACACAGATATCGCTGAATCAGAGTTCAGTGAATGGAGAGTTTGAAGGCTTTATTTGTATCCCTTGTTGTTAGTCACTGAATAAGAAATTATTCAGCGTTCAACATACCAAGTTCGCTGATAAGTAGATTGAATCTAGTTTCATAAAGAGGCTTGGTGAAAAGATCAGCGAGCTGATATTCAGTGGGTACAAAATGAAGCTCAACTTCACCATTCATCACACGATCTCTGATAAAGTGATATCGGATCTCAATGTGCTTGGTTTTGGAGTGAAGTACAGGGTTGTTAGCAATGGCAATAGCACTAGTACTATCACAATAGATAGGAATTTTAGAGAGCTTGAGATCATAGTCTCTGAGTTGATTTCTCATCCAAAGGATTTGAACACAACAACTACCAGCGGCTACATATTCAGCTTCAGCGGTGGAGGTGGACACTGAGTTTTGCTTTTTTACTTGTCCAACTAACTAATTTTCCACCTAGCAGCTGACACCCACCAGTGGTGCTCTTTCTATCTATCTTACAACCTGCAAAATCACTGTCAGAATAACCAATTAGATCAAATCCAGAGCCTTTGGGATACAAAAGACCTAGATTTGGAGTTCCTTTCAGATATCTGAAGATTCGCTTTACAGCGATTAGATGGGATTCCTTCGGTTCAGCTTGATACCGAGCACATAAACATGTAGAATACATGATGTCTGGCCTACTCGCTGTAACATACAGCAGAGATCCAATCATCCCTCGATAGGCAGTGACATTGACTGGTTTCCCATTGGGATCCTTGTTCAAAGTTAGAGGAGGCGCCATAGGAGTCTTCATCGCTGAGCATTGATTCATGTCGAATTTATTCAACATGTCTTTAACATATTTGCTTTGACAAATAAAGATTCCTTTGTCAGATTGCTTAATCTGCAAAGCTAGAAAATACGTTAGTTCACCCATCATACTCATTTTATATTGTTTTTGCATTCTTGCAGCAAAACGAGTACATAGTTTGGGTCTTGTGGAACCAAAGATAATGTCATCAACATATATCTGAGCGAGTATAGTATGCACCTTTATATTTTCTTAAAAACAGGGTTTGGTCAATTTTTCCACGAACAAATTTTTCTTTAAGAAGAAATTTAGAAAGGGTATCATACCAAGCTCTAGGAGCTTGTTTTAACCCGTAAAGAGCTTTTTCAAGTTTAAAAACATTACCAGGATGTTTAGGGTCTGAGAAACCAGGGGGTTGTTCAACATAAACTTCCTCGCTGAGTTTTCCATTTAGAAAAGCACTTTTAACGTCCATTTGAAAAACTTTGAAGTCTTTATGGGCAACATAAGCTAAAAAGAGTCTTATGGCGTCTAAAAGAGCGACAGGTGCAAAGGTCTCATCATAGTCAATCCCTTCTTTCTGTCTATAACCTTGAGCAACAAGTCTATCCTTATTGCGAATTATAGTCCCGTTTTCATCTAGCTTATTTCTGAAAACCCATTTGGTTCCTATGACAGTTTTATCAGAGGGTCTAGGAACAAGATTCCAAACTTTATTTATACGAAATTCAGTTAGTTCTTCTTGCATAGCTGAAACCCAACTAGGATCAGAGATAGCTTGATCTATCTTCTTAGGTTCAGAGAGAGAAATGAAGTTAACATAAAGATAGATATTACCTGTTCCTCTACGTGTTTTGATACCTGCATTGGCATCACCAATAATTTGATTTATTGGGTGATTTGTAGTCCATCGCTGAGCTGGAGGTTGAGGAGATAGATCAAGCTCAACAGCAGATTCAGCGACTTGTTCTTCAGTTTTTGGAATAGAACTTGTTGTTTCAGCAACAGGTACTTCATTTAGAATCAATTCAAGGGATTGATTTTCAGACGTTGTTTGGTTGTTCACTGAGGAATTTCCAAGAGAGGAGTCAGCAACAGGAATTTGATTTAGAGTAGTAACATTCATCCCTGAAGATGGATGATTGTCACTTGAAGGATTTACGGGGATTTCGTCATCATATGCTTCGGCAGGAGGTTGATTGCTGAAATATGTTTCAGGTTCCCCATAATGAGATCTCATCCAGGCATTCAATTCTTCATCATCATCATCATGAGTATGAGAAGTATGAATGGGACGAGATTCATCAAAGTTAACGTGCATGGATTCTTCAACATGTTGTTTTCTTTTGT
This sequence comes from Silybum marianum, assembly GCA_036898165.1. Taxonomy (NCBI): domain Eukaryota; kingdom Viridiplantae; phylum Streptophyta; class Magnoliopsida; order Asterales; family Asteraceae; genus Silybum; species Silybum marianum. The sequence goes on from CM072533.1 coordinate 16,336,292, forward strand.
TGAAGACTTTGAAGGATTTATATACAGAGGAGTATATACAGAGGATTTATATACAGAGGAGTATCCAAGAAATATACCATCGTCAGCTTTTGGATAAAATTTACCCAAATGATATCTGTTATTCAGAATGTAACATCTACATCCAAAAATATGGAAATAATTCAGAGTAGGTCTTCTTCCATGAAACAATTCATAGGGGGTCTTCTTAAATCGCTTAACTATCAGGGATCGATTTTGAGTGAAGCATGCTGTGTTGACTGCTTCAGCCCAGAACTGAGTCGGTAGATGCGATTCACTGAGCATTGAGCGAGCCGCTTCAATGATAGTTCGATTTCTTCTTTCAGCAACACCGTTTTGCTGAGGAGTTCTTACTGAGAAAAGTTGTGAGATATGCCTTTTCCTTCAAAGAAGTTTACCAGAGTACTGTTTTTTAATTCAGTACCATGATCACTTCTTATGGAACAAACAATTATATTGTTCAATACTTCCATTCTTTTGATAAAATAAATTGTCATTTCAGGGGTATCACTTTTGGATCGAAGGAAGAACACCCATGCGTGTCTGGAATATTCATCAACAATCACTAAAGTATATTTCTTTCCAGAAATAGATTGGACATTGACAGGTCCAAATAGATCCATATGGAGTAGCTGAAGAGGAGCGGTCACTGAAGAAATTTGTTTTGACCTGAAGGAGGCTTTTGTCAGCTTTCCCTTTTCACACGCTGAACAAAGAGATTCCTTTGTAAAGGTATGATTTGGGAGGTCTCTGACTAGATCTTTTTGAGACAATTCATTTATTGGCTTAAAGTTGAGATGAGAGAGTCTTTTATGCCATAACCAGTTTATGTCAGTGGATGCTTTAGAGATAAAGCTCATGTTCTCAGAGTGAGAACTATTCATATTTATGACATATACATTTTCCACTATTTTTCCTGTTAAGGCAAGCTTATCATTTCCGTCAGTGACAACACATCTATTTTTTAAGAATAGAACTTTGAAGTCTTTGTCACATAACTGACTAACACTCAAAAGATTGTGCTTTAGTCCTTCAACGTAGGCAACATGAGAAAATGATGTGATTCCGTTGGATAGAATTCCATAACCTTTAGTGTATCCTTTGCCATTTCCACCAAAGATCACTGATGGACCAGCTTCTTCTTTGTAATCAGAGAGCAGAGATTTTCTGCCAGTCATATGCCTTGAGCATCCTCTATCAAGATACCAGATACCTTTGGCACTCTGCATATAACAAAAGTTTAATTGTTTAATGGTACCCATACTACTATGGGTCCTGCTTGGTTAGATAGAGGATTGGCGGAGGAGCTACTAGCTGAAGAACTCTCTTCAGTGGATATCTTCACCTTTGGTGGTTTTGCAACCTTGGTGGATTTCACTCTCACTGATTTATCAACTTGAGCTACTTTCTTTCCATGAGCTAGTTTATCAGCTAGTGGCATTAGGAAATTTACTTGCAATGTGGGTAGTTTCACCACAGTGATAGCACTTCCTATATTTAAAGGGTTTCGAATTCAGAGAGAAAATAGGAACTTTTTCAGGGACAGGACAAGAATTCCTTTATCCATAGTCCTTGGAGGTATGACAACCTTTTCAGGGGTAGGAGTGAGGTCGACCTTAATTCTGTGGGTTGGTCTCTGAGAAAAGTCAGAGACCTTCTTCCCAGATTTAGAATTTTTCTCTGAGGATTTCTTGTTCCTGTTCTGAATGATCTTATTCTTAGGAACTTGGTCAAGAAACTCGTTCTTGATCACCTTCTTAGAATTTATCACAGGCAACTTTTCTTTAGAAGAAGAGGAAGAAGTTGAAGAAGAAGGATCAGGGATAGAAGAGACAGACATTCCAAATTTGAGCATGGAACAATCATTCTCTGATTCTTCCTTTTCAGGGTTATAGCCTAACCCACTTCTTGTTTTCATAGGTATTTGGGCATTGATGATCTCATTGAATTAATTAGAAGCCTTACACCATCCTTCGATGGTTGCCTTTTCGAACTTGAGATCAGCGATAGCCTTTTTCCTATCAGCGATAGCTTGCTGCTTCTCAATACTTATGGTTTTATTTGCAAAGACTTGGTTCTTAAGAGTTTCCTCTATTTTAGAAAGTTCTTTGATTCTTATATGGCAATTTTTTAATTTCTCAGATAGATCAGTGTTAATTTTCTCAACCTTAATCTTTCCATTTAAAGAATTATAAAAATCAACAGTCATAGGATCGAGCGCTGAAAAGTTACCATTTTCAAAAGGTAAAGAGATAGAAGAAGTTGTTACCTGAGTAGAAGGAGACTTAGAAGAAGAAGTTTCAGTTGCCTCTTAAGTGTCCTCTATTCTTGCCATTAGACAAAAGAAAGCAAGATCTTCTTCATCTGAACCAGGCTCTTCAAAGGTCTTGGCCCAGTCATCTTCAGCGTCCCAATCAACTTTTTCAGCGATAAGGCCTTTGCCTTTTTGCTGGTGTTTCTTCATATCCTTGTATTTGTTTTTTAATTTCAAATACTTCTCCTTTTTATCAGAGGTCTGGGAGGTGGTGGGAGCTGCAACTTTTCTTTGATCTGCATTCACTAGCAAAATGACCCTTTCGCTGACAGTTGAAGCATATCGCCGAGGCTTTCTCAGCGGGCAATGTTTTTTGCTTTTCAGAGTCAAAGAGGTTAGAAGGTTTTCGAAAGTTGCTCTTTCTAGCGAATCTTTTAAAATTATTGGTTAAGAGAGCTAGAGACTTATCAAACTCATGGATATCAGCATCAGTGAGTTAATCTTCTGAATCAGTTTGACCTAATTCAGTGATGGAAGTGATAGTGGAAGAAGAAACATTTTTAGGAGGAGTTGCCTCTGAAGTCACAAGTGCCAAAGAAGTACTTTTGGCACCTTTGAGTTCATTTATGAGGTTTTTCCTAAGAAGTTGAGATTGTTCCTCATTTAAGAGCATTCCATATAAAGCACTTAAGGACAAGGTTTCAAGATTCTTTGACAGCTTTAGACATGTAGTGTACACTGCCCATTGATCGGGTAGTGCCTCCATGAATTTGGTCAGAATTTCAGCGTTTGAGTACACTCTGTTCACTGATTTGAGATCAATCAATAGACAGTTGAAACGCTGATGAATTTGAGAAAGAGATTCACCTTTATGATACATAAAACTCTCATATTGTCTTACAAGATTTATGCATCTAGTGACTTGTACTTCAGAGGTTCCTTCATATTGAATACATAGAGTATCCCACATGGCTTTAGAAGTCCTCATTTTCATAACAAAATGATAGACTTCATCAGGTAAAGACATTGCTATTATAGATCTAGCTTTAGAGTCAATAGCAATTTCTTTCTTGTCTTCCTTAGTCCATCGGTTAGGATTTTTAACAATACTCCTTTCAGGAATGGCTGGAGTAGTAGTGGTGGCAGGAACACCAGCTACAATAGTTGTAGGAACAAATGGTCCATTTTCTAGATAGTAGGGGATCTTTGGGTCAGATCTTTCTAGAAATAGAGACATTCTTTCCTTCCATAATGGAAAATTATCATGGCTAAATCTTGGAGGTTTAGCTAAAGATCCATTATCATTGTCGTTCGTATTAGGGTTTGACATTTTAAAATAGTTTATGAGAAAAATATTTTAGAGATTAAAGAAGCAAACACTGCTCTGATACCACTTGTTGGTCCCAATAAGGGTCTACAAGAGTTCAATAAATAGTAAACAGTTTGTAGAAGGGGGGGGGGGGTTGAATACAATCACACAGATTTTGGTTTTTAAATGAGTTTATATATCATAAACAAATTTACAGTTACAAGCGGAATAAGAACAAGTTTAAAACATATTCTATTGTAACTAAGAAACACTAAGTTTGATGCACAAGAAGAAGGAAGAAAGAAATAAAGAGGGTTTAGGCTAGAAGGAAGCATGCATTAAGATGAAGAAGATATCTTCATCTTATTTATACCCGTTTGCATTTAATGCAAGACAAAAGGTACATGCCACGTGTCAAGCTTGGATAGGAAGCTTGTCCTTGCAAATAAGAAAGCCATGCTTTTGGCCGAATATGAACAGTACCGTATCAGATATGATGGGGGACATAAGAGACAATTCGTACGTCCTTTTCTAACAAGGTATTAGGTTTGACTTTTGTGCATCGAGGATAAGATCAATCTTTAATCTTGTAAAGGAAGCTTCATTTGATTGCTGATTCTGAATCTTCAAGGAGGAATCTTCAGTATCGCTGAGGCTTCACAAGACTTCACACTTTGATTAGTTAATCGCTGCTATCACTGAACCGCTTCAGTTCACTTAGCTGATTATCTCTTTCTTCAGCTAGGGTCTTCGACTTTCACTGAATGGTCTTCTGGTGTGATAGCTGATCTTCAGATATTCAGAGATAAGCTTTGTTCCTTAATCTTCAGCGATCGCTGATAGTAATCAGCGTATGCTATCGTTGAATATTGACAGAAACTTATACGGTGGAATTTCACTAAGTATACAAAAGGAATCATATTCAAATCATCGAGAGGAGTTATGATCAACAAGAACCTATGCTAAAAATGAAGGACATCCTTTGGTTAAGTACTTGCGTGCTTTTGCCAATGACAATAATGCTATTTCGCCTTTCCTTCTTTCCCAGTACACTACCACAATACCTTCATCCGATAACGGAATCCGAATCATCTTCTTGGAGCATATAATTTCGGCATGGTTCTCGGCCAACCAATGCATTCCTATTATCACATCAAACCCTCCTATTGCCACAGGCATGAGGTTTACTTCAAATTTATTCCCTTCAATCTCTAACGTACAATCTTTGAGGACCTCCCGAACTAACACTTGTTTACCATCGGCTATTTCAACAACGTAAGCATCTTCTAATATACTAAGAGGTGTATGAAGTTTTGGGTAGAAAGTAGAAGACAAAAAAGAAAAGGTAACACCGGAATCAAAAGGGACATGAGCGGGAACGGAGTTACCAAAGAACGTACCCGACACAACGTCTGTCGCCGCCTTAGCCTCATCTGCGGTCATCTTGAAAGCTCTCCCCTTAGCTTTAGGGGTATCCTCCTTCCTTCGAGAGTTCGCTCCCTCTTTCCACTTCGGGCAATCTCTTTTTAAGTGCCCCGGCTCCTTACACTCAAAGAAAACGAGTCCTTTGACGGGACAATTTTCTTGAGTATGGCCGGATTTCCCGCACTTGCGACAATGAATAAAATTGCAATTGCCGGAATGCTTCTTTTGGTGGTTTCCCCCACGGTTGTTGTTGAATGGACCCGATCTTTTAGGTGGCATTGAGTTGCCTTCCCATTTTCTCTTTTCTCCAACCATCTTCCTTTCTTCCATGCCCAACTTGTGGGCATCCTCCTTATATTGAGCTTCTTCAATTTCCTCCCGAAGAGTAGAGGGCCTTGCAGCTCGTACCATCTCTATCATCTAGGATTGTTGATCATAACTCCTACCAATGATTTGTATATGATTCCTCTGTATACTTAGTGAAATTCCATTTGTAAACCTATGCTTAAAATCAGCGATAGCATACGCTGAGTGTTATCAGCGATCGCTGAAATTCAGAAGCCTCAAGTCTACCCCTGAAGACCTGAAGATCAATTATCACACCAAAAGAACATTCAGCGAAAGTCGAAGACCAAGTTGAAGAAAGAGATAATCATCTAGTGATAGAAGCAGTTCAGTGATAGCAAAGATTGTCTACACAAGTGTGAAGTCTTGTAAAGCCTCAGCGATACTCTGAAAGTTCATCCTTGAAGTTTCAAATTCAGCGATCAAGTGAAGCTTCTCAAACAAGATCAAGATTGATCTTATCCTCGATGCACAAAAGTCAAACCTTATACTATGTCAGAGAAGGACGTACGGATTGCCTCTTATGTCCCCATCATATCTGATATGGTACTATTCACACGCGGCCAAAAGCATGGTTGCATTTGAACAAAGGACAAGCTTTCTATGAAAGCTTGACACGTGCATATACCTTTTGTCTTGCATTAAATGCAAACCGGTATAAATAAGATGAAGATATCTTCTTCGTCTTCATGCATGCTACTTTCTAATTCCTAAAACCTCTGTCTCTTTTCTCTCTCATTTCCTTGTGCATCAATCTGTGTGATTTCTTAAGTTACAATAGAATAGGTTTACTTGTTCTAATTCCGCTTGTAACTGTAAATTTGTTTATTCAATATAAACTAATTTAAAAACAAAAATCTGACTGTTTGTATTCATCCCCCACCCCCCTCTACAAACTCTTTCTATATCCTTGAACTCTTGTAGACTCCTTTGAGACCAACAAGTGGTATCAGAGCAGTGTTTCTCACTTATCTTTAAAATATCTTTGAACAAAACTATTTTAAAATGACTAATACAAATACAAACTACATTGATAATGGATCTTTAGCTAAACCTCCAAGATTTAGTCGTGATAACTTTCCATTATGGAAGGAAAGAATGACTCTATTCTTAGAAGGGTCGGATCCTAAGATCCCCTACTATCTAGAAAATGGAGCATTTGTTCCTACAACCCTAGTAGCTAGTGTACCTGCCACTACTACCACTCCAGCCATCGCTGAAAGGAGAATAATCAAAACTCCAAATCGATGGACTGAAGAAGAGAAAAAGGAAGTAGCCATATATGCTAAATCTAGATCCATAATTGCTATGTCTTTACCAGATGAAGTCTATCACTCTGTTATGAAGATGAGAACATCTAAGGCCATGTGGGATACCTTGTGTATTCAATATGAAGGGATTGATGAAGTCCAAATCACTAGGTGTATTAATCTGGTAAGACAGTATGAAAGCTTTATGCACACGAAAGGTGAAACTCTCTCTCAAATTCACCAAAGATTTAACTATCTCTTGATTGACATGAAAACTGTCAACAGAGAATACTCTAACGCTGAAACACTGACAAAATTCATGGAGGCACAACCTGAACAATGGGGAGTGTGCACTACATGTTTAAAACTTTCAAAGAATCTTGAAACTCTCTCTCTGAGTGCCTTATATGGAATGCTCTCAAATGAAGAGCAATCTCAGGTTTTAAGAAAAAACCTCATAAATGAAATCAAGGGTGCCAAAAGTACTTCTTTGGCACTAGTGACTTTAGAGGTAGAACCATCAAAACTTGTTTCTTCCTCCATTATCTCTATCACTGAATTAAATCAAAATAATTCAGAAGAACTCACTGATGCTGACATCTCTGAGTTTGATAACTCTCTGGCTATCACTGACTCTGATATGACAAAATCTTTACCCGTTGAAAAAGCATTTGCCATATGCTATAACTGTCAGCGAAAGGGTCACTTTGCTAGCGAATGTAGATCCAAGAAAGTAGCTGCTCCCACCACTTCTCAGAACTCTGACAAAAAGGAAAATTATTTTAAATTAAAAAATAAATATAAAGATCTGAAAAAAATCTAGCAAAAGGGCAAAGGTCTAATTGCTGAAGAAGTTGACTGGAATCAAGAAGAAGATTGGGCCAAAACATCTGATGAATCAGGCTCCGATGAAGAAGATCTTGTCTTTCTCTGTCTAATGGCAAGAATTGACGAGGCTGAAGAAGTCTCTGAAACTTCCAGCTCAGAGTCTCCTTCAACTCAGGTAAACATTCCTATAAACTCCTCTCTACCTGAAAGTAATAACTTGTCCGCTCTCGATGCTATGACCGTTGATTTTTACAATGCTCTAAATGGAAAGATTAAAGCTGAACAAATCAATATTGATCTTTCTGAACAATTGAAAAATTGTCATTTAAAAATCAAAGAACTGACAAAGATTGAAGATTCCCTAAAAGATCAACTATTTGTAAATCAAACAATTAGTATTGAGAGACAACAAGCTATCACTGAAAAGGAAAAGGCCATCGCTGATCTTAAGGCTGAGAAAGCTACCATTGAAGGATGGTGCAAAGCCTCTGATAAAGTAAGCGAGATCATCAATGCTCAAATTCCTCTAAAAGTCAAAAGTGGGTTAGGTTATAACTCTGATAAAGAAGAATCAGAGAATGATCGTACCATGTTGAAATTCAGAATGTTCGTCTCTTTTATCCCTGATTCCTCTTCATCTGAAAATTTGACTACTCTTAAATCTGATGATTCTAAGAATATGATCAAGAACAACGTTCCTGGCCACGTTCCTAAAATCAAAAACTTTCATAAACAGAAAAAGAACTCCTCTGTTCCTTTTGTAAGTCATCCCAAAGCTGGGAAGAAGATCCCTGGATATATTCAGCGATCAACTCCCAAAATTAAGATCGGCCTTACACGTAACCCTAAAAAGATTATTATACCCCCAAGGACATCAGACAAATGAATTCTAGGCTCTGCTCCTGAAAAAGTTTCTTCTCGCACTCTGAATTCTTTCAATTCCAAACCTAATCACAAATATAGGAAATGCTATCACTATGGTGAAAATACCCACATTGCAGCAAATGTCCTAATGCTACTAAAGCTGAAAAATTAGCTCATGGAAAGAAAGTAGCTCAAACTGATAAATCAGCGAGAGTAAAATCCACCAAGGTTGGGAAACCTTCCAAGGCGAAGATATCCACTTAAGAAATTTCTTCAGCTAGTAGCTCTTCCGCCACTCCTTCCACTAACTCAGCAGGACCCATAGTAATATTGGTACCTATGAAAAAATAATCCTTTTATTATATGCAGAGTGCCAAAGGTAACTGGTATCTTGATAGTGGATGCTTAAGGCACATGACTGGTGGAAAATCTCTGCTCTCTAAATACAAAGAAGAAGCTGGTCCCTCAGTGACCTTTGGTGGAAATGGCAAAGGATACACTAAAGGTTATGGAATTTAATCCAATGAAGCCACCTCGAGAGAGAAGGGATAGCTAAACGACGGTTTTAGCTTTTTGAAAAAGTAATGATAACCTAGCGAACGTTCCTAGAAAGGAGTAGGAAAGGAAACGTCATGGTCCTTCATGTGTCAGATAAAGGTCTGACGTGTCCTTTTCTTATTTGAAATTTTTTGAAAATGATTATCATTTAAAAATGTTAATCATTATCCTTAAATTCTTCATCAATAGACAATAAAGGATTCTCAGTGATGGGTTTTTGGCTTGAAGACATTCCCTGAAAGAAAATATTCAGAGAGTGTAAAGATTTAGAAGTTCATACCTGAGTGAGAATGATCAAGTATCACTGAATCAGAGTTCAATGAATGGAGAATTATTCAACGTTTAACATACCAAGTTCACTGATGAATAGATTGAATCTAGCTTCATCCAGAGGTTTGGTGAAAAGATCAGCGAGCTGATATTCAGTTGGAACAAAATGAAGTTCTACTTCTCCATTCATCACATGATCTCTGATAAAGTGATATCGAATCTCAATATGCTTGATTTTTTAGTGAAAAACAGGATTATTTTGCAATTACAATAGCACTAGTGCTATCACAATAAATAGGGATCTTAGAAAGTTTGAGATCATAATCTCTCAACTGATTTCTCATTCAAAGGATTTGAGCACAACAGCTACCAGCGGCTACGTATTCAGCTTCAACGGTAGAGGTGCACACAGAGTTCTGCTTTTTACTTGTCCAACTTATCAACTTACCACCTAATAGTTGACATCCGCCAGTGGTGCTCTTTCTAGCAATCTTGCATCCTGCAAAATCACTATCAGAGTAACCGATTAGATCGAACCCTGAGCCTTTGGGATACCAAAGACCCAGATTATGAGTTCTTTTCAGATATCTGAAGATTCTCTTTATAGCGATGAGGTGAGATTTATTTGGTTCATCTTGATACCGAGCACATAGACATATAGAATACATGATATCACTTCTACTCGCTGTAAGATATAGCAGAGACGCAATCATCCCACGATAGGCAGTGATATTGACAGGTTTCCCATTTGGGTCCTTATTCAATGTCAGAGGAGGTGCCATTGGGGTCTTTATTGCTGAGCATTGACTCATATCAAACTTATTCCTTCGTCAAATTGCTTAATCTGCAAACCTAGAAAATATGTTAGTACACCCATCATACTCATTTTGTATTCTTTTTTCATTCTGTTTGCAAAACGAGTGCATAATTTGAGTCTTGTGGAGCCAAAAATAATGTCATCAACATATATTTGAGCAAGAATAGTATGACCTTTATATTTTCTTAAAAATAGAGTTTGGTCAATCTTTCCACGAACAAATTTTTCTTTAAGAAGGAATTTAGAGAGAGTATCATTCCAAGCTCTAGGAGCTTGTTTTAACCCGTAAAGAGGTTTTTGGAGTTTGAAAACATACCCAGGATGATTTGGGTCAGCGAAACCAGGAGGTTGTTCAACATAAACTTCCTCGTTGAGTTTACCATTAAGAAAAGGACTTTTGACATCCATTTGAAAAACTTTAAAGTCTTTATGGCAGCATAAGCTAAAAAAAGTCTTATGGCTTCTAGTCTAGCAACAGGAGCAAAGGTCTCATCATAGTCAATACTTCTTCCTATTTGTATCCCTGAGCAACAAGTCTAGCCTTATTGCGAATAACAGTGCCATTTTCGTCCAGCTTATTTCGAAAAAACCATTTGGTTCCTATTACAGTTTAATCAGAGGGACGAGGAACACGATTCCAAACTTTGTTTCTACAAAACTCAGTTAGTTCTTCTTGCATGGCAGAGACCCAGCTAGGATCAGAGAGAGCTTGATCTATTTTCTTAGGTTCAGCGAGAGAAATAAAATTAACATAAAGACAGATATTACCTGTACCTCTACGAGTCTTGATACTTGCATTTGGATCACCAATGATTTGATTTATTGAATGATTTGCAGTCCATCGCTGAGCTGGAAGTTGAGGGAGACTGATCAATAATAGATTCAGCGATTTGCTCTCTTTCAGGGATGTCGTTGATCGTTTCAGCGACAGGAACTTCATTTAAGATCAATTCTGGAGGAGATTCAGAGGATTGATCAGTAGAAGAGGAAGCTTGGTTATTCCCTGAAGAATGTCCTATAGAAGTATCAGATGGAGGAATCTGATTGAGAGAAGTGACGTTTATCCCTGATGTTGACGGATCGCTGCTTGTCGCAAGAAGATCAGGGATCCCATCATCATTTGTTTCAGCATTCGGTAGGTTGCTGAAATAAGTTTCAGGTTTCCCATAATGAGATTTCATCCATTCATTCAACTCCTCATCTTCTTTAGAGATAGGAGTAGAATTAGTTGGACGAGATTCATCAAAGTTGATGTGCATAGATTCTTCAACGTGCTGTCTTCTCTTGTTGAAGATTCTGAAAGACTTGGATACAGAAGAGTATCCAAGGAATATCCCATCATCATCTTTTGGATCAAACTTTCCCAAATGATCTCTGTCATTAAGAATACAAACATCTACATCCAAAGATGTGTAGATATTTCAGAGAGGGTCTTCTTCCATTAAATAGTTCATAGGAGGTCTTCTGGAATTGCTTCAGTATAATAGATCAATTCTGAGTGAAGCATGCTGCTCTATCTATGTTGTCATCAGGTGTTGCACCTCCTCTCTCTACATCAGCAACCATCGTCACTACCTCCAAGGCTGCTACAACTGCTGCTCCCTCTAATTTGAGCAAGGGAAAATCTCCTCAGCAACCAAAGACAGATGTTGAACTGCGCAAGGTAAAGCAGGAGAAGTTTTCCTCAAAGCTTCCTCCTTTTGCTATGGAGATTCCCAAAATTGTTCTTCCTAGCCCCACATTCCCTGCAATTGACTTTTTGGTCAATGAATGTGCCCTCACAAGGGCTAGGGTAGACAACCTTCAGACATCCGCTGAGTACATCTTCCAGACTGTCGCTGGTACTCTAGGGATGAAGTCCACAATCAACAATGTCTACACTGACATTCAGGCAATCAAAGGTGATAACCTGGCTCAGGAGCAAGCTATTGCCAGGCTGGAGAAGAAGATAGAAGCACAAGACCAAGTGCTAGAGTCTATCCAAAAGACTCAGTCCGACATGATGCAGGTGCTGACCAAAATGCAAGAAGCTAGCTCTTCTTTCACTACTGCTGATCAGACTTCGCTGTACCAAGTTGTTCAAAACCAGACAGCGCACACAAATTCTCTAAGGGACATTGGGTCCAATGTGTGTACTCTGGTGGTGCATATTCTCCCCGCTGACAAGATCGAGGGGGAGAGATGTGCCAAAGAAATTGCTGACGAGATTATCGGAGAGGCTAATGAAAGATTCCCTGAAACTCCGATATCTCCTTACATTCGGCGAGACCCTCCTTCCACTGTTGCTGAAAAGGAAGTCGCAGAGGAAGATGATGAGAAGGAAGAAGACGATGAGGAAGACAACGATGACATCCCTCACTATGGGGGAAATGAAGATGATGATGACATCCCTCCCGGTGCTCTTGAGCACTTCAAAAATAGTAGACCAGGAAACTTCATGCCTGAAGTAGTCTACGGGGAGCCCTTGGGGGACGGACGACCTCCTACTCAGGATCCGTCCAACCAATCAGGCAAAGGATATGAAGTGGTACATCTTGATGCTCGTATAAGGACTTCATCTTGATGCCACCATTCCACTGTAGAGGTAACGCTTCCCCTTATCCCTTTTACTCCCATCTCTGAACCTCCAACCTATCCATCTTTTTCTCTTCCAAATTTTGGTGCTGACCAACCTCTCTCTCCATTTCCCATTCTCAGTGAGTCTAGTCCCCCAAAGGACTCCACTTTTTGGAAGGAACCTTCATCAGAGGAGCAGTTTATGTACATATCTGACTCTGACTTTGAAGATGAAGAAGGCCTCATTCCCAGACGCCGCACACAAAGACCCCTAATAAGCGAGCACTGAAGAGGAAGAAAGGAGAATAAACTATTTAAAAGAACTTGAAGCCAAAAGAATAAAGATCCCCTCTGCTGAACCAAAAAATCCCATTCCTATTAGCGTGGTGGATGACTTCTACTTTCTATCAACGGAGGAGAGAGCACAAGCAGTTGAAGCGCGGAAAATAAGGGATGAAAAGATGAAACAAACAGAGAGTGACCTAGAGCTTTAAAGTAGAATACTCAGGGAGGATTCTGCTAAATAAAGATGAGGCGACTAAAGAGCTGATCGAGAAAAGGCAAAGAGTCGCTGAAACTCTGGCACAAAGAGAACTGAATGAAGAAAATATAAAGGTGAATCCCATCCTCGCTCAAGAGAAGATTCTAAATGCCCTAACTAATGAAGAACCAAGCCACAGAGAAAAAGAACTACGCTGGTGCACTGAAAGATTCAACTTTTGGAGGTCTGATTCAAAAATCATCCGAGCAACGATCGAAGGACGTCCTTCCGAAAGGTATGGACTGAAGGTATTTGTTCGAATGTACAGGCACACAAATGTTGAAAAATAAGAAGCCAAGTTCTTGATGTTCTATGGATACTCTGAATGGCTAGAAATCATAGATGCCATTCAGGGTTCCAAATCAAAGTTTAAAAATGTGGTGGAAAGAGCATTGGATCAGCTTCTTCAGAGGATGTCACAACAAGTGCAAGTTCCGCCTCTCCCTGAGCCTACAAGAAACAGAAGATCGAATGTTGAAGGAGGTTCATCTTCTAAAAATGAACATGAAACCAAATTTAACTACGAAAGCATTCTCGGTCATCTAAAAATCCGTAACATCTCCATGCTGAACTCCTCTCTCCCTCAAGATAGAAGATATGAAGAAAAGGAAATCATCACCTTCCCTGAACCTGGTATGGTTTTCTTGGACAACGATGGATTCTTAGGGCTCTTCAGAAACAAAGAATTAAGTCAGCAAGGATCCATCAGCTTTCATAAATATCATGCATCACTACTGCTGGTCAGATGATCCGCTGATGAATCAACAGAAGAGGCTCTATGAAAATGAAATACGAAGAAGACACGAAAAACTCTCTGATTAAAATATTGTTTTTTTTCTTTGTATTACTCTTCAGTGTATTGTACTTTTCTCTACTTACAAATTTGTACTCTACTCCAACTGTGTACTGAAAAGATCCCTGAAAACAGTAAATGGGACACTGAACATAAGAGTTCTAAATTCTTTACATACCTCCTTACTCACGGATATTTTCCTCTGAAATTTAAATCAGTGAATGTACTTAAGGCCCCCACTTGTAAATTGTGCTATCATATCCTTATAAATGAAACTCAATAGCTATAATAGATTAGCTTAAAAAGATCTCACAGATTAGTACTTAGAAATTTTTATTTAAATATTTCTTAAGTCCCTACTAATTCCTTCAAGTAATTTTCCCATGTTACTTAATCATAACCAAATAGGGGGAGATTGTTGATCATAACTTCTCTCAGTGATTTGAATATGATTCCTATGTATACTTAGTGAAATTCCATTTGTAAACTTATGCTTAAAATCAGCAATAGCATACGCCGAGTGTTATCAGCGATCGCTGAAATTCAGAAGCCTCAAGTCTACCCCTGAAGACCTGAAGATCAATTATCACACCAAAAGAACAATCAGCGAAAGTCGAAGACCAAGCTGAAGAAAGAGATAATCAGCTAGTGGTCTGAAGCGGTTTAGTGATAGCAAAGATTGTCTACAAAAGTGTGAAGTCTTGTAAAGTCTCAGCGATACTCTAAAAGTTCACCCTTGAAGTTTCAAGTTCAGCGATCAAGTGAAGCTTCTCAAACAAGATCAAGATTGATCTTATCCTCTATGCACAAAAGTCAAACCTTATACTATGTCAGAGAAGGATGTACGTATTGCCTCTTATGTCCCCATCATATCTGATATGGTACTGTTCACACGCGGCCAAAAGTTCTACAAACTATTTCTATATCCTTGAACTGTTGTAGACTCCTTTGGGACCAACACGGATGGTAATCCCTTGATGAAGTCCTTTATCTTCTCCTTCTCGGTTGGGGCCACATGCGCCACTAAACCAACCTTTTCTACAAACAGTCGGGTGTATTCCCTCACCGTCTTGTCCACCTTCTTAAGGGCCCGGAACTCATCAATAATCCGGTCAATCGCCCTCTCGCTACAATACTCTTCCATTACCTTTGCTTTGAACATCTCCCACGTGAGCAGGTCCAAGAGAAATGGTAGTGACGTTCCACCAGTCTAGCACATTACCCCTAAGCATTTGCGAGGCAAACTTGAGTTTCTACCTCTCTTCGTAGCCACTTCATGCACATCACTGGGTCATCCGACCCTGAGAATTCGGGTGGCTTGGTACACATGAAGTCCTTATACGAGCAGCTTCTTCCCGCTCCTCACCTCAGTCACGGGTGTCTCTTCAGTAACAAGTACAGCCCCATTCCCTCCGGAACCTCCTACAATATTCTCAACAGTCGCTTCGTGCCTTCGCTGACTGGCATCAATCCCTCGCTTCAAAACATTTTCAGCATCGTTTCATGTTGTTGAGCAAAAGCAGAATTCATTGCTTGGATCATACTGAGACTAAGCTCAGCTTGTGAACCCTCTTGTACCATAAAAGGTCCGATTCCGGGATTAAGGTTTACGACCAGTAATTGGGCTATTCAGAGTGGTGACCTCCTAACAGCAGTAGGAATTAACGGTGATTGAGTGGCTCCCCTTGCCACTTCCTGATTTGTAATACTAGCCGCCGTTGTGTCAAGTTCATTTCGCGATCTCGTACGAGTGTTCGCCGTCTTCGTCTGTCAAGATGGTAGAACAAGGGTAAGACAAAGCTAACATAAATACGTATAACACATTAACCATTCATCGTAACAATAGTAAAATATGCACACTCACATAACAATATACCCAAAAAAGCGTTAGCTACGTGATATTTTGAATATATCATACTAGTAAGAATTCCCATTACCAAAGTCACATTTCATAATTAGTGCATTTTTGTCGACTCTAAAGCTCTCCTATCTCAAGTGTCTACCCATATCTCACAATCGATACTTAAAGTCTCAGCTTAAGTCTAGACATCTTATATTTATACCTAGTTCGCTTAAACTAGAGCTCTGATACCAACTTGTAACACCCTAAAATTTAGAGCAAATTTGAACCGAATAATAGATGCGGAAATATATAAAATCACCCAAAAGACAGGGACAAAGTATAGGAGTTTACATCTATTAATGGAATACTACATCAACAACCTAATAATCTACAAAGTACAATACATAGATTAGATTCAGGTGTTGCTAATATTCTTTAAAATAATTGTTCTAATATCTCCACTATTTACACTCTTAATATTCCTTAAAATAATTGTTCTAATATCTCCACTATTTACACTCTAGATTGTAATCCCAAAAAGAATGCCTTCACCAGCACGCCACACCGCTCCTCTCTATGAAGCCCCTTTTGCCCGATCATCCGCTAAACAACATTTAAGATCAAGTGTTAGGCTTATGCCTAGTGAGAACAAACAATTAAATGGATAAAGCTATAAAATATTTAATTAAAAGAATGAAAGACTTTATCCCATTTAACCCAACTTGAAAGCTTACTCTTGGTGAGTAAAGTTCTTTTAAAACTAGTCGGGGGATACCCGATCATACCATCTTTGGTGACCGACACAAAAGTAGGTCACTACTTGATGTTGGCTTAACAAAGGAACCAATGGCAATTGGAAACCACCAATTAATGTAAATACATCTAAAGCCTCCGATGATCCCAATAAAAGCCCGTGCTAGGAGTCAATGGCAATTGGTGACAACCAATTAATGTAACAACATCTAAAGCCTACGATGACCCTAATTCGGCACGTTCGCAAGAGTCAATGGTAATTGGTAGCGACCAATTAATATAATAATATCTAAAGCCTCCGATGACTCGAACGAATAAAAAGGGAACAACAATCCCAAAATAAAACCGACGAAATGCCTATGGATCCATTACATACTAGTCTATAAATCAACTGCATCAAACGAGACGCATTGATAGTTTTCCATTTACCGAAAAACTTTACATAAGTGTTTCCCTTTGAAATATGAATTTTACCAAAAAATAGGTCAAATAATTTTAGTTTCATAATCAAAGATTTTCTCATCGAGATACATTTCCAAGTAAGATAAAACCATTTATAATACTCATTTTACAACCAAGACCAAAATCCCCAAATTCCTCATTTTGACCTAAAATCTCCAAACTTAACCAAATGCATAAATACTTGAAATTATAACTTAAAGGGAGTAAATAATAGCATTTAGGACAAGTATTAAGTTCGTAAAGGGTTAGATTTGAACTCACAAGCTAGGGTTTGGCAAAACCCTAGATAAGTTTCTAAGAGGATGAAGATGAAGAAGCTTCGTGAGATAATCAAGAACACCACCACTTGAAGCTTTTATACTAGATCTTGCCTTGAATCTTCACTTGATGAAGCAATAAAGGGGTTAGGATGAGGTTGCTGGAGCAATAAATGCCCTAGAAATCGCACTTCAAAGGAGAGGTTTGGAACAAGGTTTAAAATCAGATAAAATGAGGAGAAGGGGCTGAAAAATCACATTAAAAGTGCCTTTGGACCTCTCGGGCGACCATGCCCTGCGACCATGACAAGGCATGATCGCCTGTCATGGTATCAAGAGGTGTACCGCAAGTTTCTACTGATTTGGCTGATTTTTTTTCCTCCTCCGCGACCATGTCTTGCGATCATGACAAGGCAAAGTAGCCTGTCATGATCGCCCAATGTGTACCGAAACCCAATTCGGTTTTGTTTTTCGCTCCTTTCTTTCAGTTCATTGTAACCCAGTATTAAACCCTTAAAACACTCCACTAAACCAAAAATATCATAATATTAGGGTGCGGAATTCATTATCTTGGATACCAAAGTTTCGGGTGTTACAATCCATACCTTGATGGAAGGTAGTAACCCGGTGAAAGTAAGACCTTAACGTTACCCTCATAGTCATAAAACTCAGATTCAAGCGATGGTGATCAAAATGCTAGTTGAAGGCATCATACAACTGAGTTCCAGCCCCTTCTCGTCACCCGTTCTTCGAATACGCAAAAAAGACAAGTCATGGAGATTTTGTACAGATTACAGGACATTAAATGCCATCACCATTAAAGATAGTTTTCCCATTCCAACCGTGGATGAATTATTAGACGAACTATTCAGGGCCGTCTATTTTTCAAAGTTGGATCTGCGTTCCGATTACCACCAGATTTTGATGAAACCTGAGGATCGCCACAAAACTGCATTCCGTAATCATCAAGGGTTGTATGAATGGCTCGTCATGCCATTTGGCCTAACAAACGCACCCACAACTTTTCATAGTTTAATGAATCAGGTTTTCAAACATCAATTGCGTAAATCAGTCCTGGTATTTTTTGATGACATCCTGATTTATAGCCCATCTTGGTCCACCCACATGATGCATCTAAAAACAGGTTTGAATTTGTTAAGAGTACACTATTTATTTGCAAAACGTTCAAAGTGCAAGTTCGGCCTTACTAAAACCGATTACTTGGTTCACATGGTGTCAAATAGCGGTGTGGAAATGGATCAGTCGAAAGTCCGAGCTATCTTGGATTGGCCGCTTCCAATCAACATTCGACAATTGAGGGGTTTTCTTGGTTTAACAGGTTATTATCGTCACTTCATTGAAGTAGGGTATGGTTCAATTGCACTTTAACATCCTTATTAAAGAAAGACATTTTTTTGTGGATGGATCAAGCAATAGTTGCATTCAAACTGTTGAAGGAGGCCATTACTCCACCGGTATTGCAATTACCGGATTTCTCCTTGCCATTTATCCTCGAAACAGATGCTTCCGGGACCGGAATCGGTGTCGTCTTGAGCCAAGGCAAACATCCGATAGCCTTCTTTTCTAAAAAGTTGAGTGCTCCTATGCAGAAACATTCAGCTTATGTACGTGAATTGTATGCCATCTCAGAAGCAATTTCAAAGTTTTTCAGTATCTTTTGGGCCATTAGTTCGTTATCCGTACTGATCAGAAGAGTTTGCGCTCTCTCACTGATCAAACAATTCATACGCCCGAGCAACAAATTTGGCTTCACAAATTCTTGGGTTACAACTTTATTATCGAATATAAACTCGGTAAGGAAAACATCGCTGCCGATGCTTTATCTAGGTCATTTTTTACGACTATTTCTACACCCTCTTCAGATTTGATTCAGCACATTAACCTAGCAGTGACCCAAGACCCATTCCTTAATCAGCTAAAAGACGATTGTTTGTTAGGAGTACAGTCGAACAAAGCTTATCAATCCATGCAAAACATGTTTATATGGAACGATCAACTGGTCGTTCCTAAAATTCTAGAATTAATTCAGCAATTATTAAGTGAGTTCCATTCTTCCCCAATGGCTGGCCACTTTGGAATTAAGCGTACAAAGGCCCGAATTGCAAGTCAGTTCTTTTGGCCGACGATCTCTAAAGACGTCACCAAGTTCATTAAAGACTACTTGATTTGTCAACAAACCAAGCATGATCATGCCCGTCCAGCTGGGTTACTTCCACCGCTACCTATTCCGAATCAAATTTTGGGAAGATGTGGCGATGGATTTCATAACAGGCCTTACACCGTCTCATGGATATTCGGTGATTTGGGAAGATGGTAGTCGATAGATTGTCTAAATACGGCCATTTGGCCCCATTACGTGATGATTTTACCAGTCTTAAGGTTGTCGAATCCTTTTTAAGCAACATCATCAAAGTTCATGGTTTTCCCAAAACCATCGTTTCAGACCGCGATAGGGTATTCACAAGTCGGTTTTGGCAACACCTTTTTAAACTTAGTGGCACCAGCTTAGCTATGAGCTCGGCCTATCACCCGTAATCTGACGGGCAATCGGAGGCCCTGAATAAGTGCTTGGAACAGTATTTGTGTTGCTTCACCGGCAACCAACCTTCATCGTGGTCAAAGTTGTTACCGTGGGCGAAGTTCTGGTATAATTCTGCATTTCACAGCAATTTGGGTACCACACCCTTCAAGGTAGTTTACGGTCGGAAACCACCTTCCTTGTTGAAATATGATCTCTCAATGAAATATTCGCCAGCACATCATGATTTATTGAAAGAACGTGACCTAGTTCTCACCCAATTAAAGGTTAATTTGCTCAAGTCCTAAGCAAAATATGAAAAAGTACGCCTATAAAAAGAGACGTCATGTAGAATTCAAGGTGGGTGATCAGGTTTTTGTGAAGTTACAATCGTACCGCCAACATTCGATGGAGTTGAGACACAATCAAAAGTTGGGAAAACGCTATTTTGGTCCCTTCCCCATCTTGGAACGTATTTGTAATGTTGCTTACAAACTTCTGCTGCCTGCCACATCCAAGATACACCCTATGTTTCATGTATCTCTGTTAAGACATTGTCATGGATCTCATATGGATACTTACTTTCCATTGCCTTTTACGACTTCGGCTCACGGTCCTGTATCGCTGCCTCAAGCCATCCTCTAATCCCGTTTCTTGTTATGCAAAGGCCAGCAGGTTAAACAGGTTCTGGTACAACGGGAGGGAATGCCACTAAAAGAGGCCACATGGGAAGATTGGGAACCAGTGCATGAGAGTTTTCGTCCATCAACCTTGAGGACAAGGTTCTTCTCAATGAGGGGTGTAATGTTATGCCAAATGGAATTTCGGGTGAGACAACAGGAATATCAGATGAGGCACGTGTGTTGATCATAACTCCTCTCAGTGATTTGAATATGATTCCTCTTTACACTTAGTGAAATTCCTTGTTTAAGTTTAAGTTCAAATTCAGCGATAAGCATACGCTGACTGCCATCAGCGATCACTGAAGATCAAGGAACCTTAAGCTTATCTCTGAAGATCTAAAGATCAGCGATCACACCAAATGACCATTCAGCGAAAGTCAAAGACCAAGCTAAAGAAAGAGATAATCAGCTACGTGATCTGAAGCGGTTCAGCGATAGCAAAGATCATCTATCCAAAGTGTGAAGTCTTGTGAAGCCTCAGCGATACTGAAAGTTCATTCTTGAAGATTCAGTATCAGCGATCAAGTGAAGCTTCTCATACAAGATTAACGTTGACCTTATCCTCGATGCATATAAGACAAACCCTATAATGTGTTAGAGAAGGACGTACGAATTGTCTCTTATGTCCCCATCATATCTGATATGGTACTGGTCATTTGCGGCCAAAAACATGGTTGTATTCTGAGCAAAGGACAAGTCTCTTATGGATGCTTACCTTTTGTCTTGCATTAAATGCAAACGGGTATAAATAAGATGAAGATATCTTCTTCATCTGTCTTAAACCTTCTGTCTTAAACCTTTTGTAATCCTTCTTACTTCTTTCTTGTGCATCAATCTTAGTGATTTCTTAGTTACAATAGAAAAGGTTTATACTTGTTCTAATTTCCGCTTATAACTGTAAATTTGTTTATGCAATATAAACTAATTTAAAAACCAAAAATCTGTGTGTTTGTATTCAACTCCCCCCCCCCCTTCTACAAACTGTTTCTATATCCAAGAACTCTTGTAGACTCCTTAGGGACCAACAAGTGGTATCAGAGCAGTGTGTTCTTTATCTTTAAAATATTTTCTTTCTAAAACTATTTTAAAAATATGTCAAATCCTAATACAAACTATAATGACAATGGATGTTTAGCTAAACCTCCAAGATTTAGCCATGATAATTTCCCATTGTGGAAGGAAAGAGTGTCTCTGTTTCTAGAAGGATCAGACCCAAAGATCCATTACTATATAGAAAACGGACCATTTGTTCCTACAACTATTGTAGCTGGTGTTCCTGCCACCACTACCACTCCAGCCATCCCTGAAAGGAGTATCATCAAAACTCCAAATCGATGAACTGAAGAAGATAAGAAAGAAATTGCTATTGACTCAAAAGCTAGATCCATAATAGCAATGTCACTCACTGATGAAGTCTATCATTCAGTAATGAAAATGAGAACTTCTAAATCCATATGGGATACTCTATGTATTCAATATGAAGGAACATCTGAGGTACAAATAACTAGAAGTATTAATCTAGTAAGACAGTATGAAAGCTTAATGCATCATAAAGGTCAAACTCTCTCTCTCAACTTCACTAACGCTTTAACTGTTTGTTGATTGATTTAAAAACAGTCAACAGACAGTATTCCAACGCTGAAATTCTGACAAAATACATGGAGGCACTACCCGAACAATGGGCAGTGTACACTACATGTCTGAAATTGTCAAAGAATCTTGAAACTCTTTCTTTAAGTGCTTTGTATAGAATGCTCTTAAATGAATAGCAATCTCAAGTTTTGAGGAAAAACCTCATCAATGAACTCAAGGGTGTCAAAAGTACTTCTTTGGCACTCGTCGTCTTCAGAGGTAAATCCATTAAAAGATCAACTCACTGATGCTGAAATCTCTGAGTTTGATAACTCTCTGACTTTGTTAACTAATAACTTTAAAAGATTAACCAGAAAAAGCAACTTTAGAAGAACACTGACTCTAGCTGACTCTGATAAATTGAAGACTATGACCGTTGAGAAAGCCTCAGCCATATGCTACAATTGTCATCGAAAGGGTCACTTCGCTAGTGAATGTAGATCCAAGAAAGTTGCAGCCCTCACTACCTCGCTGACCTCTGATAAGAAAGAGAAGTATTTGAAATTAAAAAACAAATACAAAGATCTGAAGAAAAACCAGCCAAAAGGCAAAGGTCTTGTAGCTGAAGAAGTTGATTGGAATGATGAAGGCGACTTGGCTAAAGCCTCTGATGAGTCAGGCACAGATGAAGAAGATCTTGCCTTCTTATGTCTGATGGCAAGAATAGACGCTGAAGAAGTATCTGAAACTTCTTCCTCTTAGTCCGCTTCTACTCAGGTATCCATTCCTTCTATCTCCTTAATATCTGAAAATGATAAGTTATCTGCGCTTGATGCTATGACTTTTGATTTTTACAATGCTTTAAATGGAAAAGTCAAAGCTGAGAAAATTAACACTGATTTATCTGAACAATTAAAAAATTGTCATCTAAAAATCAAAGAACTTTCAAAGATTGAGGAAACCTTAAAGGACCAAGTCTTTGTAAATCAAACAATTAGCA
Organism: Silybum marianum; assembly: GCA_036898165.1. Lineage (NCBI taxonomy): Eukaryota > Viridiplantae > Streptophyta > Magnoliopsida > Asterales > Asteraceae > Silybum > Silybum marianum. The sequence continues at coordinate 16,359,229 of CM072533.1, forward strand.
TCGAGAAGCAGCAGGCTATCGTTAAAAGAGAAAAGGCCATCGTTGATCTCAAATCTGAAAAGGCTACCTTCGAAGGATGGTGCAAAGCCTCTGACAAGGTAAATGAGATCATCAATGCCCAGATCCCTATGAAAGTAAGAAGTGGGTTAGGCTTTAACCTCGAAAAGGAAGAATCAGAGAAAGACCGTTCCATGCTTAAATTTGGAATGTTTGTCTCCTCTATCCCTGATCCCTCCTCTTTGTCCCAGAGACCTCAATCTAATGAGAAGACTCCTGTGTTAAAATCTTTCAACTCTAAGAAAGTGGTCAAACAAGTTTCTTGACCAGGTTCCTAGAAATAGAAATGTTCAGAGGAACAAGAAATCCTCTACCCCCTCAGAGAGCAATCCTAAACCTGGGAGAAAGATCTCTGAATTCTCTCAGAGATCAACCCCCAGAATTAAGATTGATCTCACTCTTGTTCCTGAAAAGGTTGTTATACCTCCAAGAACAATGGATAAAGGAATTCTTGGCCCCTTTCCTGACAAAATCCCTTCTATCTCTCTGAAATCTTTAAATTCCAAACCTTACAAATATAGGAAGTGCTATCACTGTGGTGAAACTACCCACATTGCAAGTAAGTGTCCTAATGCTACTAAAGCTGATAAACTAGCTCATGGAAAGAAAGTAGCTCAAGATGATAAATCAGCAAGAGTGAAATCCACCAAGGTTGCAAAACCAATAATGGTGAAGATATCCACTGAAGAAAGTTCTTCAGCAAGTAGCTCCTCCGCCACTTCTTCCGCTAACAAAGCAGGACCCATAGTAATATGGGTACCTTCAAACATTTAATCTCTTTGTTGAACGCAGAGTGCTAAAGGTATCTGGTATCTCGATAGCGGAAGCTCAAGGCACATGACTGGCAGAAAATCTCTGCTCTCTGACTACAAAGAAGAAGCTGGTCCATAAGTGACCTTTGGTGGAAATGGCAAATGATACACTAAAGGCTATGGAATCTTGTCCAACGGAGCCACCTCGTTTAGTCGAGTTGCCTACGTTGAAGGACTAAAACAAAATCTCTTAAGCGTTAGTCAGCTATGTGACAAAGATTTCAAAGTTCTATTCCTAAGAAATAGATGTGCTGTCACTGACTGCAATGAAAAGCTTTCCTTAACAGGCAAAAGAGTTGAAAATGTATACGTAATCAATATGAATAGTTCTCACTCTGAGAACGTATGCTTTATCTCTAAAGCATCCTCTGATGTAAATTGTTTATGGCATAAAAGACTCTCTCCTCTCAACTTTAAGACAATTAATGAACTGTCTCAAAAGGAACTCATCAGAGATCTCCCAAATTATAGCTTTGCAAACGAATCTCTTTGCTCAGCATGTGAAAAGGGAAAGCTGACAAAAGCATCTTTCAGATCTAAACAACTTTCATCAGTTACCTCTGCTCTTTAACTACTCCATATGGATCTCTTGGGACCTGTCAATGTCCAATCTATATCTGGAAAGAAATACACTCTTGTGATTGTTGATGAATATTCTAGATACACATGGATATTCTTTATTCGATCCAAAAGTGACACCCCTGATATGATAATCTTATTTATCAAAAGGATGGAAGTTCTGAACAATCTGACTGTTCGTTCCATGAGAAGTGATCATGGTACTGAATTCAAGAACAGTACCTTGATAAATTTCTTTGATGAAAAAGGTATCTCTCACAACTTCTCTTCAGTGAGAACTCCTCAGCAAAACGATGTCGCTGAAATAAGAAACCAAACTATCATTGAAGCAGCTCGCTCAATGCTAAGCGAATCTCGCCTTCCAACTCAATTTTGGGCCGAAGCGGTCTATACAACATGCTTTACTCAGGATCGATCCCTGATTGTGAAGCGATTCAAGAAAACCCCTTATGATTTATTTCATGGAAGAAGACCTACTCTGAAGTATCTTCACATCTTTGGATGCAAATGCTACATTCTGAATGACAGAGATCATTTGGGAAAGTTCGATCCAAAAGCTGATGAAGGAATCTTTCTTGGGTACCCCTCTATATCTAAGTCCTTCAGAATCTTCAACAAACGAAGACAACATGTTGAAGAATCCATGCATGTCAATTTTGATGAATCTCGTACTGTACCCTCTTCTCCTATCCCTGATAAAGACGAAGAATTGAATGCTTGGATGAAGTCTCACTATGGGGAACCTGAAACTTATTTCAACAATCAACTTCAAGCTGAATTAAGTGATGATGAAATCCCTGTAATACCTACTAACAGTGATCCATCTTCTGGGATCAATGTTACTTCTCTAAATCAGATTCCTCCTTCTGATGCATCTTCTAGAAATTCCTCAGTAAATATTCAAGCTTCATCCTCTGCAAATCAAACCTCTGAGTCTCCTCAATTGATTTTGAATGATGATGTACCTATTGCTGAAACAACAAATAACATCCCTGAAAAAGAAGAACTAATCGCTGAATCTGAGGTTGATCTCTCTCCTCAACCACCAGTTCAGCGACGGACTGCAAATCATCCAATAAATCATATTATTGGTGATCCCAATGCAGGTATCAAAATGCGTAGAGGTACAGGTAATATATGTCTCTATGTTAATTTCATCTCTCTCACTGAACCTAAAAAGATAGATCAAGCTATCTCTGATCCTAGCTGGATTTCAGCTATGCAAGAAGAACTAACTGAGTTTCGTAGAAACAAAGTTTGGAATCTTGTTCCTAGACCCTCTGGTAAAACAGTGATTGGAACCAAATGGGTATTTAGAAGTAAGCAAGATGAAAACGGGACTGTTATTCGCAATAAGGCTAGACTTGTCGCTCAAGGATACAGGCAGGAAGAAGGTATTGATTATGATGAAACCTTTGCACCTGTAGCTCGTTTAGAAGCTATAAGACTTTTCTTAGCTTATGCTGCCCATAAGGACTTTTAAAGTTTTTCAAATGGATGTTAAAAGTGCTTTTCTAAATGGGAAACTCAGCGAGGAAGTTTATGTTGAACAACCCCCTAGGTTCTCAGACCCCAACCATCCTGGTTATGTTTTCAAAGTTGAAAAAACTCTTTACGGGTTAAAACAAGCTCCTATAGCTTGGTATGATACTCTTTCTAAATTTCTTCTTAAAGAAAAATTTATTCGTGGAAAAATTGACCAAACTCTCTTTTTAAGAAAATATAAAGGTCATACCATACTCGCTCAAATATATGTCGATGACATTATCTTTGGTTCCACAAGACCCAAATTATGTACTCATTTCGCTGCAAGAATGCAAAAGCAATATAAAATGAGTATGATGGGTGAACTAACGTATTTTCTAGGTTTGCAGATAAAACAATCTAACAAAGGAATCTTTATTTGTCGAAGTAAATACGTTAAAGACATGCTGAACAAGTTCGATATGAATCAATGCTCAGCGATGAAGACTCCTATGGCCCCTCCTCTGACTTTGAATAAGGACCCAAATGGGAAACTTGTAAATGTCACTGCCTATCGAGGGATGATTGGGTCTCTGCTATATCTTACAGCGAGTAGACCTGACATCATGTATTCTACATGTCTCTGTGCTCGGTATCAAGCTGAACCGAAGGAATCTCATCTTATCGCTGTAAAGCGTATCTTCATATACCTGAAAGGAACTCCTAATCTGGGTCTTTGGTATCCCAAAGGCTCAGGGTTCGATATAATTGGTTACTCTGATAGTGATTTTGAAGGTTGCAAGATAGATCGAAAGAGCACCACTGGTGGGTGTCCGCTACTAGGTGGTAAATTAATTAGTTGGACAAGTAAAAAGCAAAATTTTGTGTCCACCTCTACCGCTGAAGCTGAATATGTAGCCGCTGGAAGTTGTTGTGCTCAAATCCTTTGGATGAGAAATCAACTCAGAGACTATGATCTCATGCTCTCCAAGATCCCTATTTATTGTGATAGTACCAGTGCTATTGCAATTGCAAACAACCCTGTTCTTCACTCGAAAACCAAGCATATTGAGATTCGATATCACTTTACCAGAGATCATGTTATGAATGGTGAAATTGAACTTCATTTTGTACCTACTGAATATCTGCTCGCTGATCTTTTCACCAAGCCTCTTGATGAAACTAGATTCAATCTACTCATCAGTGAACTTGGTATGTTGAACGCTGAATAATTCTTACTCAGCGAACAACAAACAGTGACAAATTAAAGTCCTCTATTACCATTCACTGAACTCTGATTCAGCAATATCTGTCCTATCTCACTCCGGTATTAACTTCTACCTTTCCACTCCCTGATGTTTCTTTAATCAGGGAATGAATCTAAAAACATAAACCTCATCACTGACAATCTTTTATTGTTTTTGATGAATATTTTCAAAGATAATGATTAATCTTTCCATTTGGATAATTATCGTTATTTATTTTTTAAATAAGAAAAGGACACGTCAGACCTTTTTCTAACACAAGACGGACCACGACGTTTCCCTTCCAATTCCTTTCTAGGGACGTGCACCATGTCATCATTTCTTTTTCAAAAAGCTAAAACCGTCGTTTAGCTATCCGTTTCTCTCTCCTCATGCTATTTAAGCAAATCCTTGCCTCATTTCTCTCTTTACGCTCTCAACGTTTCAAAAAGGCAAGAATTCACTAAGCTTCTTACAGTTTTCTCAAGAACACCAAGAACATGCACTTGTGCGTTTTTCTTCTCGAACTCCACTAAGGTTTGATCTAAACCTTACACTTTAACCAGGAAACATCTTGTTTCTTTTCTCTTTTCTTTTCTTTAAATCATAATAAAAATCTAGGGTAAATAAAATAAAAATCTTGATTAAACTTTAAAACCTTTCAAAACCTTGTTCTAAGTCTTTTCCTTAAGAATAGAAGATTTTGTTTAATCCATCTTTTATTCTATACCTATTTTTTAAATATACCAAACTTTTTAAAACACATTTGGTATTTTTTATTTTGTTTTATTTTGCTTTGCTATCACAAGTTTTTTGATCTTGTTCATCAAAACACTTGTGTCTTTTCCTTATATTTGGTATTCTTTATACCAAAATCTGGTTTATACATTTTGTATTAGACCATGCTTTTTTTATTTGGTGTTCCTATCTATGATACAGCAATGGCCTCTTCAAGCAAGGTTGCTGAAACCTCTCTCGTCTCTGACACACTTGTTGTTGTTGCGGTATGTCACTTCACTCTGGAACAAGCAACGTTCAAGCCTTGCAACTACCTTGCACTCGTGGACATCCCTGCTGAACGTCCACAATTCACTGAAGGTGCTACTTTCATCAAGGCTTGGGCCCTGATGTTTGCCTTCGTTCACAACCCCATTAGCATCTCCTCCCATCTTTAGGCCCTATGGTACACGGCTCACTGTACCACCTGCACAACTGATAAGGGCAAAGAACTCCCTGCTATTGGCTTCACCATTCCCACTCTCGGCCACTTCCCCTTCACCTCTGGTTTCTTGAGGCAGGTCTTCGCCTCCCTGCTCGTGGCAAGAATGAGAGGTGGGCGGCTGAACCAACAAAACAGCAAATCGACTCCTTCCTCGACTCTATTGGCTACGCTTGGGAAAACGCCTCTCTGAAGACCATGGAATCCAAGCTGGAAAAGAAGAAGGTTACCTGCTCGCTGGCAGTATATCTTCACCCAGGTCATTCAGTGTCTGGGCTCCAAGACTGGCTCACATGATCAAGCCAGTAAACATTTTCAAGACATGCCCTTCGCTCTCTACACGGCTACAAAGTGAACTTCGCTGATTACATATTCAGTGATATGTACAACCGGGTGAAAGTTGCAAAAAGGCACTCTGTCATCCCCTACCCCAGATTCTTCGCAACAATCATGGAACATGCTTTCGGGGATTAGTACCCCAAGACAGCCAATCACTCCTTCTCTATGATGGGAAAGAAGTCCCTGGACATTGAGGAACGTCCAGGTGATGCTCCCTTTACACCATACATGCTGATAATCATTGGAGCTCCTGCCTCTGTGTCCAGCTCACTGAAAAGCCCATCAGTGAGTATCCCTGAGACTTCAGCCCCCAAAAGGAAACTTCCAACTGATGGTCACAAAAAGACCATCGCAACCAAGCTAAAGAAGCCAAGGGTGGTGATCTCTCAACAAACCACTCACTCTCATTCTGGTGTACTACCAACACCATCAACAGCCCCAGCTACTTCAACAGTTTTCTCTTCCGTTGTTGCTTCTTCAGCACTACCACCGCATTCAGCGACCACGATCACTGAAGGCGTATTAGTCAGCTCCGCTGAAGCTGTCTCAGGTAACACTTTCACAGCCTTCTACTCTTCTTCTATCTCCTCTTCTTTGGTCCTCACATCAACATATGATTCAGAGATAGTTGTCCCTATCTCTGATGATGTTGAAACGCACGCAGTCCATGCCTCAGTGTTGTTTAGGCACTCTGAGTTTTGGAAAGCCAGTAACACAGGACCTCAGAATGTCTCTCACAGGCATTCTAAGACACTGGCTAGTGATCCGCATGACACTACCTCTGCACCAGTGGTCCCTGAGAGTAATCCTCATGATGCTCTTAAGGGTTATAACATGTCTTCTCATCCGTCATCTAACCCAGAGCTCTTCTTGGCTGCTCTGTCTATGTTGCCAACAGGTGCCACTCTTCTCTTCACCACAGCGACAACCACCACCACCACCACCAAGGCTGCTGCTACTCCTCTCAGCAAGGACAAAGGGAAATCCCCTCAGCAACCATGGTCTTCTGCCAAGCTCATGGAGGTCAAGACTGAAAAGGCTGCTCCTAAGCTTCCTCCCTTCCCAGCGGAACTTCCCCCCATTGTTCTTCCTATCTCAACACTCCCTGCAATTGACTTTTTAGTCAAGGAATGTTCTCACACTAGGGCAAAGGTTGAGCATTTACAGAAGTCTGCTGAGTTCATCTTCCGGACAGTGGTTGGAACTCCAGGGATCAAGACCGCTGTCAAAAATATTTTCAGCGACATCCAGTCCCTGAAGGAAGACAATCGGGCACATGGTTAGTCCATCGCCCGTCTGGAGAAGAAGATGGGTGACCAAGATCTGGTGCTTGAGTCTATTCAGAAGACTCAATCAGATATGATGCAGTTGCTTACAAAGCTCTCTGAGAGCAACTCCTCTTTCTCCACTACTGATCGGACATCCCTGAATTCAGTCCTTGCGCACCAAGAGCGCCATGAAGAGAAGCTGAAGGACGTTCAGGGGAATGTACGTCTGCTGATGGTGCACTGTCTCCCTGCTGACAACATCGAGGGGGAGAGATGTGCCAAAAAATCCTCTGACGACATCATCGCGGATCACAATGAGACCTTCCATGATGAGGTCATCTCTCCCTACATCAAGCAGGCAGAACCTTCCCTTACTGAAGGTGTAGTAGAAGAAGAACAAGAAGATGATGATGATGATGATGATGAAGAGTATGAAGAAGCCATCCCTCACTATGGGGGAGGCAATGATGATGATTAATACGATGATATAGGAAGTGCTTTGGAGCACTTCAATATGTCAAGGCCAGAAGTCTCTCATCAGGAGCCTTTGGGGGACGGACAACATCCCTCTCAGGGACAGTCTGGTCCCTCAGGCAAAGGAAATAATGTTGTAGAAGCTGATGCCACCATCTCTTTACCCGAGGGGGAGACCACAGTCGAGGTATCTCTTCCCCTCATTCTATTCTCTGCTCCAATCTCTAAACCTCCCACATATCCCTCTTTCTCTCCACCAAATTTTGGCTCTGATAAAACTCCTTCTACCTCTCCTTCTCTCAGTGAGCCCAGTCCCCTAAAGGACTCCACTTTTTGGAAGGAACCTTCATCTGAAGAGCAGTTTATGTACATATCTGACTCTGACTCTGAAGATGAAGAAGGCCTCATTCCTAGACGCCGCGCTCAGAGACCACTAATAAGCGAGCCTGAAGAGGAAGAAAGGCGAATAAGCTTCTTAAATAAACTCAAAGCCAAGAAAATAAAACTGCCCTCTGCTGAAATAGAGTGTCCAACTTCAATCAGTATGGTAGATGACTTCTATTTCCTATCGAAGGATTCTCAGAGAGGATGTTGCTAAAGACAAAGCGAAGAAAGCAATGATCGATAAAAGCCAAAGAGTCGCTGAAGCTTTGGCACAAAAGGAACTAGCTGAAGAAAATATCCAAGTGAATCCCATCCTCGCTCAAGAGAAGATCCTGAATGCTCTGACCAAAACAAATGAAGAACCAAGCCTCAGAGAAAAAGAAGTACGATGGTGCACTAAAAGATTCAACTTTCGAAGGTCTGATTCAAAAATCATTCGAGCAGTGATCGAACGACGTCCTTCCAAAAGGTATGGACTGAAGGTGTTTGTTTGTATGTACAGACATACAAGAGTTGGAAAAGAAGAAGCCAAGTTCTTAAAGTTCTATGGATACTCTGAATGGCTAGAAATCAGAGATGCCATTCAGGGTTCCAAATCTAAGTTTAAAGATGTAGTGGAAAGAGCACTGGATTAGCTTCTTCAGAGGATGTCACAACATGTACAAGTTCCACCTCTCCTTGAGCCTACGCGAAAGAAAAGATCAAATGCTGAAGGAGGTTCATCATCCAAAAGTGATCATGAAACCAAATTCAACTATGAAAGCATTCTTGATCATCTGGAAATCCCTAACATCTCAATGCTCAGAGTCTCTCTCCCTCAAGACAGAAAATATGAAGAAAATGAAATCATCACCTTCCCTGAACCAGACATGGTCTTCTTGGATAATGATGGTTTCCTAGGGCTCTTCAGAAAAAGCAAGATCAGCAAAGCTCCATCCGCCTTCATCAAAATCATGCATCACTACTGCTGGTCAGAGTAACCGCTGATGAACAGACAGAAGAGACTCTATGAAAATGAAATGTGAAGAAGACACGAAAAGCTCTCTAACTAATTTTTCTTCCTTTGTATTTCTCTTCAGTGTACTGTACTTCCCTTTACTTGCAAATTTGTAATTTCATTTTTCATGTAATATCTTCATATTATTAATGAAATTTCAAATGAAGTACTCTACTCCAACTGCGTACTGAAAATATCCCTGAAAATAGTAAATGGGACAATGAACATAAGAGTTCTAACTTCTTTACTTATCTCCTTGCTCACTGATATTTCTCTCTGAAATTTAAATCAGTGAATGTACTTAAGGCGTCTACTTGTAAAAATTGTGTTTTCATATCCTTATAAATGAAACTCAATAAATGAAATAGATTAGCTGAAAAAGATCTCACAGATTAGTACTTAGAAATTTTTCTTAATTATTTCTTAATTCCTTACTAATCCCTTCAAGTAACTTTCTCATATTACTTAATCATAATCAAATAGCGGGAGATTGTTGATCATAACTCCTCTCAGTGATTTGAATATGATTCCTCTTTACACTTAGTGAAATTCTTTATTTAAGTTTAAGTTCAAATTCAGCGATAAGCATACGCTGACTGCCATCAGCGATCACTGAAGATCAAGGAACCTTAAGCTCATCTCTGAAGATCTGAAGATGAGCGATCACACCAAATGACCATTCAGCGAAAGTCAAAGATCAAGCTGAAGAAAGAGATAATCAGCTATGTGACCTGAAGCGGTTCAGCGATAGCAAAGATCATCTATCCAAAGTGTGAAGTCTTGTGAAGCCTCAGCGATACTGAAAGTTCATCCTTGAAGATTCAGTCTCAGCGATCAAGTGAAGCTTCTCATAAAAGATTAACGTTCATATGTCCCCATCATATACTGTGTTAGAGAAGGACGTACGAATTGTCTCTTATATCCCCATCATATCTGATATGGTACTGTTCATATGCGGCCAAAAACATGGCTGTATTCTGAGCAAGGGACAAGTCTCCTATGGATGTTTGCCACGTTGCACATACCTTTTGTCTTGCATTAAATGCAAACGGGTATAAATAAGATGAAAATATCTTCTTCATCTGTGTGCATGCAACCTTCTGTCTTAAACCTTCTGTATTCCTTCTTACTTCTTTCTTGTGCATCAATCTTAGTGATTTATTAGTTAAAATAGAATAGGTTTAAACTTGTTCTAATTTTCGCTTGTAACTGTAAATTTGTTTATGCAATATAAACTAATTTAAAAACCAAAAATCTGTGTGTTTGTATTCAACCCCCCCCCCCCCCCCCCCCCGCCTTCTACAAATTGTTTTTATATTCAACCCCTTAGGGACCAACAACGTGGCATAACTATCCCTAATATTTCATTGGACCATGTGGCAACAGATCCTGGCACAAGGAAAAGCAGCAGGCAGAGGATCCTTAACAAAAAATATACGGAGGGATGGGATATATAGAGGAGAATCTTCTTAGAGATGATTATGCAATTATTGAGTCTCTCTCTCCTCTCATCTTTGGAATTCTCTTCTCTCTTATAGCTTCTCTAATTTATCTTTCTGCAACTCTTTTTCAGTCATCTGAATAGTTGTCTTTTATTTTCCCTAAAAGTGTACTGACTACTCTGTGTAATTCAGCAAGCTTCATTAATAAGAAATCATTTTCTGGAGTTTTATTTGAGTGTTCTATTGTCTATAAGCATTACACATTTTTATCGTAAAACAGAGAAAAGATAAAAACCAACCTAATAACATTTTTATTATAATAGCAAGAAAGAAAGAACAAAAAATAAAACCTCAAACCTGAGTACTTCATAATTACATTGAAACCCCCAACTTCCATCACATGTTTAAGAAATCTAAATTGATTCTCTAAAAACAAAAATAAAATAATGGAAAACTGAATTGATGTTAACCAAAAAGAAATCGAAAAATGGAACTGATTGCCTCTCGAAGCTCCGGTATCCATAGCGATGTCCATCTTGTTCAAATACCATTTTCTGCAAAATAAGGAACCAAAGTCGATCGTATGGTAAAAAAAAAGGCAGTTAGTAAGTCGCACAAAAAATTGGTCAAATGGAACCAAAGAGAGGATTATCGAAGGGGGAGAAGACAGAAAATATTCAAATGTAAAAATATGGTCTCACGGATCTCACGAAAACAAGTTGGTCTCACGTGAATCCAACTGTGTGTGTATATATATATATATATATATAATTTTTTTTTTAATATTAATCAGAATATCCAACTCATAACTTGAAGTTACTGTATTTGAATGAAGTTACTATCATAGGAGATTTTTGTTTCTCCTGGATTTAAACCTATACTTCAAGGCACTTTTGATCTGTAGACCCAATCTTACACCAACTAACTGACCAACCTGACACCATCCTTAAAATAAGCATAAACACGACTTTTTTAACAGTACACGAAGCTCCGTATTCCTTTACACGTAACAAGCTTTGCATATTTGGCACCCATCCAGAACCTAACTCTTTTTATCTCCTCCATAAATACCCAATTCCCATCTCCAACATCTCATCATTCATTCCTACCGTAATCCCAAATCTCTCCATTTCAACAAATTAAACCCAAACCCTACATACATACATAACATACATCCACAAAGCACCATCATAGTATCATACATATATAGATATCACAACCCTGCAAAAAAAAAACAAAAAAAACAAACAATATATACATATAACCATCTATACGTATAGCCCTTCTCTTTTCGACCTTCTTCAGGTTTCCACGTCCTAAAATAAGGTACGGTGGTCCAACAGACGACCTAGTTAGCTCGTTGTTTCCAAAGTGTTCTATGATATGGATTTTATTTTTATTTTTTTAACCATATGTACGAGTCAGCTTACATGCATCTCGACTTATTCCATCAACTTAAAAGATCTTCGATTGTGACAAGACTCAAATTAAAAGTTTATATTGATTATTTTACAGGTTTATTATGAAACGTCTGCTTTCGGCTTGCAAACACGTAACCATTCCATCGATGAGTTTCACGGGTCGGATCAATATGGAGTCATTTTTGCCACGAAACCGTAAAGGTAAGGTGGTGATTGTTATGGGAGCAACCGGAACCGGAAAGTCAAGGCTATCAATCGATCTCGCCACCAAATTCCCTGCGGAAATCGTTAACTCTGACAAGATGCAGGTTTATAAAGGACTTGATATCGCCACCAACAAAGTCACTGACGACGAGTGTCATGGGATCATGCACCACCTTCTGGGCTTCGTTGATCCTAACGTCGATTTCACTTCAGATGATTTCAGACATGATGCATCGATGGTCGTAGAATCCATTGTTGCCAATGACCGGCTTCCGATTATAGCCGGTGGGTCGAACTCGTATATAAAGGCTTTAGTTCACAATAACATTGAGTTCCAATCAAGGTATAGTTGTTGCTTTTTGTGGGTTCATGTCGCCTTGCCCGTTCTACAGTCATTTGTGTCAAAACGTGTGGACCGGATGGTGCAGGCCGGTCTAGTTGATGAGATTCGAAGATTTTACAACCCGAAATTAACCAACAGCAAGACCGGGCTTAGGCGTGCAATCGGTGTTCCAGAATTGGATCGTTTTTTCAAGGATGAAAACTCCGAAAACCTCAAAGAAGCAATCGATAAGATAAAAGCTAATACTTGCCAATTGGCGTCACGCCAGTTGCAAAATATTTTAAGTCTTCAGAACCAAATGGGGTGGGATTTGCATCACCTTGATGCCACCGACGTTTTCGTTAAACATGGGTTCGAAGCAGATGAAGCTTGGGACCGACTTGTGGCTCGACCAAGTGGTCTGATTGTTCGAGACTTTCTTTACGAAGAAAAAGAACAACGAGACTTCCCCAAGATCATGAACACAAACTCCATCATCACACCTCCTTCAATGACCACCGCGGTGAACGCCATCGCCGCCGTGGCACGCTAAGTGTGTTGTGGTGATCCAAAGTACTTTTTTTTTTAACGGAAATTAGCCAAAATAGTTATTTCTCTCACATAAATTGACTCTTAGTCATTCCCCTCCAGATTTACCCAAATATCATTACCTTCGTGAATGACACCTCCCCACTAATAGACCTAGCTAAAAGACAAAAAAAGACAATTTTTTTTTGCCAGATTCAACCCAGACCCGCAATGCGACGGTCAGGTCTGCAATTAGGACGATACCACTTGTGGGCGAGGTTCGCAATTGCAAGGACCTGGGTTGAATTTGAAAATTGTTTTTTTGTGTGTTTTAGCTAGGTACTAAGTGAGAAAGGTGTCACTTTTTGGAGGTAATGATATTTGGATAAATCAAAAACAAAAATAACTATGAGGTCAATTTAGGAGGAAGAAAGGGCTATTTTAGCCAATTTCTCTTTTTAAAGTATAAGATGAGTGGTGGGACACACCCCAAAGAAGGAGAATATATTCACTTCAAGAAAGACAAGAAGTTATATTTGTAATTAAAAAGACAAAACAAAAAATATATCATCGAGCTTGGATCAAAGGTATGATTCAGGCGGGTGGCCATGAACATTATTAGTGTTTGATCACAGTTTACATTGGATTTTGGAGAATCCACTCTTTTGGAACATTATATCGTGTAGATGCGAGTTAGTTAACGAGAATAGTTTAATGAGGTGAAACTGTATTGTTTTTAAAAGTATCACGGTTTTAAATTAAAAGGTGTAATCCTATGAAAAATATTCATGGGTCTTCCTCTAAAAGTGCAGCTTAGTGGCAGCGGAGGTGGAAACATTTTAGAGATCCGTGGTGGAGCCACAGCCCACAGGCCTGCAAAGAGGTGGATCGAAACGTGCATGGCTTTCGGATCATGGTCAACACACTTGGACTACTGTGGTATGAAATGAATGGCAAACCACAATATTTGACACCAAGTATTTGGGGAGTTATCCTTTACATCATCATTGTTTCTAAATACATTTTCACGTACCGAGTTAATTAAATATAATATAACTCACCGTTTCAAGAATCAGTCTTGTTTCTTGAATTTAATAAGATTTGTTAGAGTCTCACGTCGGATCATTTTCTTATTTATATATGTTGAAACCTCCTCTTTCTCATTAAGGGTTTTTCCGGAGATTCATCTAGAGTTTCACATATCCTAATATGATATCAGAGTCAAAGTCTACCACTCAAGAGACTTGAGAATAACCCTCTTTGACAATTCAGTGTCCATGTAGCCTTGTTGGAGGGGGCGTGTTAGAGTCAAAGACGGATCTATCCTTTACTAATAGGGGTCCCATGCCCCCAACTAACATATGTGGCTAAGAGTAAAAAATATTCTTTTAAAATAGATTTTATTAATAACCTCAACTTGGTTATCCAAAGGGACCCCAACTACTAAAATACATAGCTAACGGTAAAAATATAATAATTTTTGGATGAATGTGGTAAATTATATTAGTTGTTAAATGGTAATATTATGTTGATTTTGCAAATTGTAATTTTGTTTATAGAATCTGGAAACTGTAATGTACAGTTTTGTATAAAATTTAAAGACTCCAATGTGCAATTTTGTTTAAATATGTTTAATTTTTTACTAGGTTTGTGATTAAGTGGTTAACGTCAAGTGCACAATTTTATTTAATGGTTTGTTTCTTTAGCCATCTGTTTCATTCTTATGAAGTAGTCGAATTTTGTAATAGTTTGTAACGTGTTTATTTGCTTTAAGTTTAAACGAAATAGAAAAAGTATATGAATAGTACTAAAATGTGTAGGTTTAACCAAATAGTAAACTGAATCGTTTAAGCCAAAAAACGAATAACCCGAAACCGTTTTTGTTTGGATGAATCATTCGGTTTTAGAAGTTTTTTGACACCCTAAAGTGTGCCCCTAACTCAAAACGTTTCTGGATCCGCCACTGGTTAGAGTCCCACATCGACTAGACTTGGACCATTTATCCTCTATATATGTTGGAACCTCTCATTTCTCTTTAAGAGCTCTTTTGAAGATTTATGTAAGGGTTCAACATATTCTAATAGGATTTAAAGGGATTTGAAATTTATTCAAATCAAGCACTGGATTTGAAATATCATGATTTTAACGAAATCTCATATTTTACCTTGTTTGTTTCGTTAAAATATTTGTCCTAATCTCTCCTTCCTTTTTAAACAAACAAGTATTTACAGATAATAATTTTTGATTCAAAATTTTACAAATCAAACAAAATTTATAACAGAATAGAGTTTAATTGTACTCCAAATTTGACAAACCGTACACATTAAATATTGAAAATAATTTCAATTCCAAATCATTCTACTAAGAACGCATCTTTAGGGGCAGATATATTGCCATGTCAGTTTAAAAAAACTTGTGTTTTTGTCAAGGATTATTCCTTTTACACCCTATTCTAGAGAGACACCCTAGTCTATTACTAGATGATAACACACATAAAAAGTCAAAATAGGTACACATACTTTAATTTAATTGGATGAGATGATATAGAGTAGGAAACACCCTTTTGCCAAATATTACACTTAATATAATTTAAATTTTGGATCATGAGGCTAATCAACTACAAATAGAACTTAGAAAACAAAAAAGACAAACAATGAAACTAACAAACAAGACGAGATTTTTATGACCCGTAAAACCCCTTAAGAGGGTAAAAACAGCAGAAGACCAAAGGTATCGACGATATATTATGGACGTCAATCAGGGATAATCATGATGTATCATATAAAAGTAAACAATCACTACTAATATACTACTAATATGGAAGGTTTTCACCTACGGACATTTCCCTGGGAAATCCGTCACTAAAAGGTGATTCGTCACAAAACCGTCAGAAAAGTTCGTTGCTAAATTGTTGGTGGGTAAATTAAATCAGTGACAGATTACCATGAAATTCATGGGTAATGCGTTGGTATTTTCTTGAAAACATCGGATTTCGTCGGAACCATTAGTATTTCATGGGTGATCCGTGGTAATCACCCAAGAAAATTTCTCCGAGTTTTTTTGTATGGATTAAAGTTATTTGTTTTGTAGTGAATGACTTCAGCAATATTGAAATATCTTTTTAAGTGGTCTTGCAGTTTGTTCTTCGTAAGATGATTCTCAGTATTGTAGCATGTAGATGTAGATGTAGTTGTAATTGTTCTTCTTCAAATGCTTTCGAACCTTATTATAAATAGGTGGCTTGGGTAACCGTGGTAACAATGATCTTTTATTGATCTTTACGAAGATAACAATTATGTCTTGATGATTTCTTTGAATCTCGATCATTAGCTTCTCCTCCAGGTGTATTAACGAAGTAAATATGTCATGAATCTTTCATGACCTACAACAGGCCGTTCTTTAGCATGTTGAATGTTCTTTAGGGTGTTTCATCAACCAGTGAAACACTATAATCGAAATTATTTAGGTTTAAATTATTAATTATTTGGGTTCAGGTTCAAACCCAAATAGTTTATTAGTTAAAGTTAAGGTTCAAATTGTTAATCGTTTAAATTTAGTCCGCTTAATATATATTTCTGTTATCTCATTTATGTAATGTAATCAAAGATTTGAATGTAGCAGGGCCTCCAAAAGATAAAGGTCGTCGTAAATAAGCAAACATCAACGTTAGGTGAAGATAATATATCTAAGATCTCGATTACTGATAGTTGTATGTCGGAGATATCGTCATCGTCGAAGATATCGACGATCGTTCAGTGTCGAGGATATTATAATGAAAAAAGAATTTCATAAAAATATATTTAACAAAAATAATGATATCTTCCATGAGTGGGTTGATGTGATAACAAAAAGGATGTAGAGTATTTAAGTTTATAAACAAGAGTATAATACGTATAACTTGATGTTAAATTAAGGATAAATTTTTAAAACTATTATTTATTAAGAAAATGTATGAAAATGGAATCACAAGTAAGGTTTGATTCGCTACTTAAGCATTATAAATAATGTATGATTTTCAAAGAAGGTTCCTATACACAACGACTTATAAATCAACTTTATATAAATATGCAAAAGGTGAAGATTTTAAAGTATCTTACAATGATCGAACAATCCTAGAAAAAGATATATAGTGGATAGTTTTATAATGCTTACAAGAGGTGCATAAAAGAAGTTTTATGCACGGGAATACATCTTTCTTAATTAACCAATGTTTATGACATATGACATACAAAAACACATGCATGTATGGGTTTTTTTTAAGAACTTTCTAGTTTATGACATTAGTAAAATCCATACGACATATCATATTTAATCTCATTTTTCATGTCATTAAAAAACGTACACTAAACATTTACTTGTGTACACAATTAAAGTGAACACTACTATGAACACCGATAAGCATATAGTGAACAAGGTTAACACATGTAAAGAAGACATACATTTAACATCAATATTGTATACACACAACACCAAGAACATAAACAAACCATTTGAGAACATAAAATAAACCATTTGAGTAAATTCATTAAAATAAATGTGATGCAAAATCCATATGAATAGAAATCCTCTAAATAGATCACTATTCAAACCAAAAACTTGAACACAATTAAACACCTAGGTCTAAATCCCAAACCTAAATCTAGATAAATAAAATCTTTTGTTAGATGCAAATACAA
Organism: Silybum marianum; assembly: GCA_036898165.1. Classification (NCBI taxonomy): domain Eukaryota; kingdom Viridiplantae; phylum Streptophyta; class Magnoliopsida; order Asterales; family Asteraceae; genus Silybum; species Silybum marianum. Next base: position 16,376,659 of record CM072533.1, read on the forward strand.
AATCTATCGATCTTCTGTACCTAAACCTCGGACATCAATTTGGATCATTTGTTTCTTTTGTTTCTACATGGTTGCCTTTGGGTGGCTAGAACGAGAGGTGGCTTGAGATCATTGATCAGAAATGCTAGCTGGATACCGGTGGTAATATGTGGTAGGGATGGATGCAAATGACGAGTGGCAGATGAGCATAGTGATGACAAGCAGCTGATCGAGGTGGCATATGCAAATGCTAATGATTGCAGTAACGTCGGTGGTGATTCTTTTCTATCGGAGGAGATGGGTGGTGGTGTGAGAGGTGGTTCTCGATCGTTCACAAAAGGAAGAAGGAGAATCGGGAAGAAGACGGATTTGGAGAGTGGTCAAGTGGTGGTGTTTGATGTTCTTCAAGGCCAAGAGATCAAGGGTAATATGGAGTTGCCTTTTTTTTGGCTTGGATCGATAAAGCATAATGGTCGGCCGAGTGGAGGATTAATTTGCCGTGAACCACCATAAGGAGAGTGAAAAGGAGAGGAACGAAAGGTGGCAAACAACGGCCATTCTTGGTGGTTATTTGAGCCGAAAAGAGGCATTGCAAAAATGAAGAAGAAAAGCAGTGGGATGGGAGGAAAACTAGGGTTTGAAATTCAAAATACTAAGATTAACATGGCATGTTAGACTACATTTCCTCATTATCTTCACTGGCATCTACCTATATAACCTTCAACTCCATCGTAACCTAACCTTTTCTCATTAGTGATCGAACCCCAACCTAAAATATTATTTTATAAAAACTATATATTTAATGTTTTATCATATATAATTATTATTTTTAAATTTAAGTATAAAAAATAGATACGAATTTATTTCATAGTTTAAAACGTAATTATAATTATAAAAAAGTTTCCATGAGCTACAAGTGCTCAACCCGCAATTCTTCGTGAATATTTCGGAACATTCTAGGAGAATCACTCGATGATTTCATCCGAGGATTGAATGGAAATCCTACTAGTGCTAACGTCGCGCAAACAATAAGCATACAGTTTATTCAACTGTTATGTCAACTGGAACCCTATTTGAGCCAGGTGTTACTTTACCCGAATTTGTTTGAAGGGAATATTTGGACGACGCCCTAAAGGATGTTCAAGAATCATTTATGGAAGAACTGGCATATGTGAAAAGATTAATCAAACGGAAGGGCACAACACCTGATAAACCTATTCCGACTCCATCATCGGTTTCTCAACCCCAACAATTGGTTGATCTTTCTATGAAGAGCTACAAGATCTATTGTATGCTAAGTTGCTATCCAGATCCTATGTAGATTCCTCCAAGCCGATTTGGTTGGAATGCCACATCGTGTATCAGAGGAAGCACGCCCTACATCACTTGAGCCAAAATTTGTTTCTAAGAAGAATTTTGATTTGCTGAAGTCAGAGTTTATCTCATTCAAATATGATGTTGTCTCAAGTTTGACACAAGTTTCTTCTACAACAGATAACCTACAAAGGCACTTTAGGGATCTTTGAATATTGTAATTGAACGTATCATACTTTGGAATCTACTTGCCGAGATTAGACCACTACTTCTAAAAGGAAGTATGATGACCATGACGATTCTAATCACCGTGATGGGGAGTAGAAGAGACAAAGAGTGGCTGAGCAATCTGAGTTAGAAACGTTTGTACATGGTGAAAATGTAGTTGAAGAAGAAAAGGTAGAAAATGTAGATGTACAAGACAATGGCAAGCAGATGATGTGCGTGAATTTCATTGTTGAACCAATGATTGAAAAGTCGGAGGTAATTGAAGCTCAACAACAAAAAGTAGCAAGGATTTTTTATTGCATGTTTGCTAATTTCATGGGTTATGATGATGAAGAAAGTTCAGAGGATTATTTGCAGGATCCTGTTGATGATAATCAAATTCCTGACTTTAATTCTCTTGACCCTGTTCAAGTTCATGAAGCTGAACCAACCATTTATAGTTCCCAACCCGAAGTACAAGTTCAGTCTAAAGTTCCTAATGTTCGTGTTTCTCAAGCCCAACCAGTTCACTCTAAATTTGTATCTCAACAACCCGAATCATCTGAAACCATAAACCTATGCCTACTTTTCAAAAAATATTAGAAGCAACCAATTAGGAAATATTATGGATGAGACAACCGTTCTTGGAAGATGAGCATAGAAGAATGTTTGTCCATGGGATAAAAGTTAGATCAAGAGAAAAAGTAGGGTATTTGGAAAGAGATCAAAACGTACAAAGCTATGTACAAATGTTTGATGGAAGGGAAAGCTCAACCGACTCGCTATGTTTATTCAAAGTTTTATCTATTTTGGGGGTTACTACGTGATAGCGTTGAATCGTTCGTGTTCACACAGTGGGCATAAAGTCCTCACAGTGACGGTGAAATTGCACGCCGACACTATGATTGCATGCAAGTAATAAAGTGGTAAAGTACCAAGATCGTTTCCACAGGGATTGGACCTACTGAGAATCAAAGAATTTCATGAACTTCTTGATTAAGTTTCGGTTTTGTGATTAAAAATGATTTTTAGTTGGTGAAAAGCTTAAATGACAATTAATCTTATATAATAAAAGATGGGTATGGTTGTAAGTTTAGGTAAATATTTAATGCGTTCCCCGACCGGAGAAGTCATTTTTGTAGGAGAAACTATGCGTTTTTGGGATCCGCGTGCTTCTTGTTTAGAACCTCTAAGGGTTCCTTAAGACAAATGCAACGATAATATGGTCAGAAACTCATAAGATAACTATAGAAATTCTGATTTCTCGAAAGTGAAGTTTTATAGACGGCTCGTAAATTTCCATAAAGTTCCCTTTTTCACTACTTCAAAGCTTGACGATTTAGATTCAAATTACATTATGCGAAAGATTTGTACTCACGACGGATGTAAATAAAACGAAGAAAAGTAAACGTAGACAAGAGATTTGTTGACGCGGAAAAACCCTTGGACGAGGGAAAAAACCGCGGACGATAGGTTAGTATCGTCGATGCACTATGGAAAAGTGACGCCAAGCAAGGGCATCGTCCTTTAGAGCTATAGTCGTACGATTATAAGTGAAAAACGTATGTAAAAACTAAACTAACGTATGAAATCTAGAAAGCTGTTGTGTGTTCTATTATTCGAGAGTGTGGATGTGATTGGTTTCGTCCCTACTTGATAGTTTGAGCGTGGCTTTTATATTCGCAGTCACTTGTAACGGTTGATCGACATTGATTTCCTTAGTAAATGCTCTTGATGATGCCGGTTGTAACCGTCTAACGGCTCTGTAAACGGGTAACGGCTGATTAATGATTATCTTGGCGTTTTATTGGTTTGATTTAAGTGATTGTGGATCTATTGTACGTCAGAGGCTTTACCCGGGAGTTTCTGTCGATTGTTGCCTTATGGCGCTTCGGCCATTATTCATGGGTCGTGAAATATATTTGGTCGCACGTTTTGTCTTGGTGTGGAGAGTTGCGTTCGACCGTCACTTTCTTAAGTCTTGGACGACATTCGAGGGTCATGGAAAGTCAATGGTTGAATGTTTTAGTCTACGGTCAAGTGATTGATATTTTTTTCCCAAACATATATCACCCGTTAACCATCGTTCGATCTCATCGATTTAGTCCCCGACTAACTAAGTTTAATTTTGGTCCAATGATTCAAAGACAACACGTATCTACGACAGTTAAATTTTTTCTTTGAAGCGAGATTTGAAATTAAAATGGCTTTGAAATCCAAATCTCGGGGGGCTAACTGTTTGGGTAAAAAATCACACCCTCGAACGACGAGGATAATACCCACGACGGTTGTTCGGGTAGAAAATTATCGAAGTCATGACTGAAAGGTCACACCCACGGTCCTACGACCAGGTCTTACGACCAAGATCTTATGACCGATGTAAGAACTTATGACCTGACATATATTATAGATAAGAACTAACGATGGATGACCTTGGAACTTATGGTCGTCACTATTGATACCAACCGTAGGTCCGGTCGACAGTTACGGTATTGGTCATCACTAACTAGCGACGTTCGCAAGTTTCACACGACCTACACTTAATTTTACTAACTCTCGACAAGCGACCGTTTTATAATGGTTAATACAGGTTTTATCTCATTTATGCAAATGGATATAACCGAAGATTCACATTTAAGAGACAAAGACGTAACCGACGCAGGCATTTATGAACATTGAAGACAAAGGCCGTTACACATTAAATGCACAATTATGGCAATGACTCCTATATAAACAAAGCTTGGGAAATGGAAATGTGGACGAGAGACACAACCGATTCACCCGGATCATATTCTCTTAGTGTTCACCGGCCACCGGAACTCACTTCATGTTCGCTGTATTGTCCCGCGATCCAAACCAGCGACAACAGTCCAAAACTAGCGATGGCAGCTATGACGAACATCCAAACCCAACAACAGCAACTTAGAACTATTTACAACAGCGATTATCCACATCATATCCCTATGACGATGATCAATTATCCACAATCAACAGTTTGGCGCCATCCGTGGGACTGAACTAAGGATTTCCTTCGAAATAAACGAGAAATTTTTATTAACGTATCTTTATTGAGGATCTCAGTTTCTAATATGCCAACCGCAAATCTTCATCATAAAGGCAAGGATGCAAGTGGTTCAAAAACGCTTATCGAAAGAATTGCTCAATCAAATGTGCAAGACTCTAAAACACAACAAGATATTGTATATCTTTGACAAAATCCCCCGACAAGACGATTACAAGTTTACTCTCACCACCACGTGTATCCCATCAACGAATTTATTTTATTTCCTCATTCGCCAAAAGTCGCGAGACAGGTAACTAATTCCAAAATTCCTTGGAAAATACGTTTATCAACACCAAGACACAGACAACCGCGACATCCCATGTAGTGGAATATGGTATACTTGAAGAATTAATTTTTCTAAACTTTATCCATCCTTCAATTATTACTGTCATTCAAAATACAAGAAACGAGTACTAACTTTGAACATTGGAGGGTCATTGGTCAAACCAAAGACCACTCCATAACTTATATCTTATAGAATCACATGATCACCAGTTAAGGCAAAACACAAGTTAGAATGAACAATCGCCAATAACTATGACGAGAGTTCCGTCGTTACAAGTTCTGTTGTTGCAAGTTTCATCGTTGCCAGTTTCGTCGTCAGAAGTTTTTCCGTCACTAGTTTCGGTGGTGCTAGTAAAAACGTCGCAAGTTTCATCGACACTAGTTTCGTCGTCGTAAGTTTCATCGTCGCTAGTTTAATCGTCACCAGTTTTAGTGTCGCCAGTAAAAGCGTCGCAAGTTCCATGGTCGCTAGTTTCAACGTCGCAAGTTCCATTGTCGCCAATTTCAACGTTGCCAGATCCAGCGACGCCAGTTCCAGCGACACCAATTTCATCGTCGCTAGTAAACGTGACGCAAGTTCCATCATCGCCAGCATAGGCAATTCACAAGTTAAATCTCACGATCGCTAATAAAGGCGACTAGTACACCAGATCTGATGATCACCAGTAATGGTAAGACACAGGTTAAATCTCACGATCGCCAATAAAGGCGACTCGTAATGCTCGATCTCATGATCGACAATCATGTCGAGACACAGGTTAAAACTCATGATCGCCAACAAATGCGACTTGTATGGTAATACTAAGGCTGAAACACACAGTCGCCAATAAAGACGACTCCCCGAACATCAACCGGTCAAAACCCTTTTTCTTTGGTATATGGTTGTGAATCTGTTTTAACAATCTCTCCTAGTCTATTATCAATCTTTGACGAAAAATTACCAACTTAAGCATCGGAGGGTCGTTGGTCAAACCAACGACCACCCTAACATTTATATTCTGCAAGACCGCAAGAAAATACATAGATCGAATGATCTATCAACGATATCAAAAGTAACTTAAACAGATTGCAAATCCAATCGTAAGTTACTTCATCGTTTAAAAAACAAATCATTTTCAAAACGAACGCCATTCAATAACCCTTGTTGGTCGAATATGACCACAGCAACTCATAAGAAATATTCCTATGATCGAAATACAATCAGCTGTGCAAACATTATTAATCGACAGTCTCATTGATTTTGCCTCTGTCGCATGTTACTTATCAATTAAATTTTACCACTATCGCAAGTTACTTATCAATTAAAGTTTACCTCTGTCACCAGTTACTTATCAATCAAAATTTGCCTCTGTTGCAAGTTACTTACCAGTTAAAGTTTGCCTCTGTCGCAAGTTACTTATCAGTTAAAGTTTGCCTCTGTCGCAAGTTACTTGGGTGAAATTAGCGACCGCACGATAAGTTGGTACTAACAAACGAAGATCGCACGATCGCACGAAGATCGCACGAACATCGCATGATCGCACGAACATCACGTAATCACACGAACATCGGAAGATCGCATGATCGCACGAACATTGCATTATCGCACGACCATTGCATGATCGCACGAACATCACAAAGATCGCATGAACATCGCAAGATCGCACGACTGTCACAAGATCGCACGAACATAAAACAAATGTAAACTCGCATATGATCGCACGATACACGCTAAATCGCACTTCATGAGTGACCAATCGGCTGTAAACGCTAGAAACTATCATCTTTGATCATCATATTAATTGTGATTGTTATAACACTAGTCCTCAACGAGTGTATCACCCCTTAACCATCATTCGATCTCATTGATCTAGTCCTCTACTAACTAAATGTATTTTTGGTCCAACAATTCAAACACAACACATATCTCCAACAGTTAAATTTTTTCTTTGGAGTGAGATTTGTAATTAAAATGGATTTGAAATCCAAATCTCGGGGGCTAACTGTTTGGGTAAAAAATTAAACCTTCGACCGATGAGGATAATACCGACGACAATCATACCATTGACCAACAAGGATAAATACCCACGACGGTTGTTCAGGTAGGAAATAATCAAGGTCATGACTGAAAGGTCACACCCACGGTCCTGCTACCACGATCCTGCGACCAGGTCTTATGACCAAGATCTTACGACCGACGTAAGAACTTACAACCTGACATATATTATAGATAAGAACTAATGACGGATGACCTTAGAATTTATGGTCGTCACTATTGATACCAACCGCAGGTCCGGTCGATAGTTACGATATTGGTCATCACAAACTAGTGATGGTCGCGAGTTTCACACGACCTACACTTATCTTTACTAACTTTCGACAAGCGACCGTTTTATAATGATTAATACAAGTTTTGTCTCATTTATACAAACGAATGTAACCGAAGATCCACATTCAAGAGTCAAAGACGTAACCGACGCAGGCATTTAGGAACATTGAAGACAAAGGCCGTTACACATTAAATGCTCAATTATGGCAATGACTCCTATATAAACAAAGCTCGGGAAAGGGAAATTGGGATGAGAGACACAACCTATTCACCCGGATCATATTCTCTCAGTATTCACCGGCCACTGGAACTCACTTCATGTTCGCACGTATTATCCCGCGATCCAAACCAGCGACAGCAGTCCAAAACTAGCGACGACAGCTATGATGCACATTCAGAACCAGCAACAGTAACTCAGAACTAATGACAACAGCGATTATCCACGTCATATCCCTATGAAGATGATCAATTATCCACAATCAACGTGTTTATCCATGATATGTAAATGTAATCTCTATTCTTAAGGATGACGTCCCTGTTTGACGTCATTATTGAACTGACGACCTCCGTTGTCGTCCACGGTTTTTACCCTCGACGGGGGTTTCCGCATCACCAAAATCTTCTGTCTTATTTACTTTTTCTCCGTTATTTTTCTTATTTTTTCGAAGGTTCAACCTATAGTTGATAAACAAATATCGACTCTGCTGATGAAGAAACTGTTAATGTTTATATACAGAGAGTCAAAGAAGAGGTTCGAGATAGATTCCCTTACACTGACATTTAGGTACAGAAAGATGGAGACTATGATCATACCTACATGTTGAACAAGGCTATACCTACACGTCGCCCCAAAGAGAACCGTTGATTCCAACTGCTACACCTTCTCTAGCCGAACCTTCAAGTACACCTGATATTGCACCAAAACCGCTTCCTCATCAGCTAAGGTGGCAATAGATACAAGCTGAATGCAACATAAGACAGGAAAAGACCAGAATTCGAGTGCCATTTGTGGAAAAGTGTGAAACAAAATCTTCATACGAGCAAAGGAAGAGCTGAACATGGCCAAAGCCCACCGAATCAGAAAACTCACGTTAATACAGGTTCTCGAATACGAGCATATTCTTAATTCCATAGAGAAAAGGCCATGAGAAGTGAGATCAAGTCACGGAATCTGCTTCGTCCAAAATGTCTACTATGGCAAACTCAACCAAGTGAAATATCCAATCTTTCTCGTAACTCGAGAAGATGCCAAAGAATGGGTATTCTCTAATCATACTTTCATAACTTGACGATTGACAACCTTGAATTTCTATATGTTGAGCTACATGACCGGAAGAAAAAATATAGAGACGAGAGGCGTGGTTTAAGTGTTATCGTCAGGTTTGAAAAAAAATAGATCAGACTCAGCTTTGTCGAAGATTTTCAGTGTGGAATAAATAGCATTTAGGCAAAGATAAATTTGCTTAGATGTAATCAACTAGAACTCGAGAATCTTATTGTGCTTATGATTCTAGAAGTACCAGAGTTCGGAATTGTTTACATGAACGATACTGGTATTAAAAGAATTCTAAGATACAGGGAGATTGCAGCCTACTTAGATGAAACCCTAAAGCTGACACCATAATGCGTCTAAGTGCCAAACTCTATGCAGACAAGAAAGAAAAGGTCAAGATGAATGCCAATGATAGACAACTGGTCCTCAGAGCTATAGACGTAATTGACGATCATTTACAGTACCGTCAGACGATAAGAAGATTTGACACAATGTTTGATCTCCGTCCTTGATGTTGACTTGAGCAATGATTTAACTTTAATACAAAGGGGGAGATTGTAAGGGTTGGTCTGATATTGTATTAATGTTTGAGCTTACAATATAAATGCTTTCAAAGTATAAATACTTTTACTTTCTACGCTTGACCTAGATGAGTCGTATTAATTTATGATTAGAGCTTAACTGTATAACCATATTCTCTTCTTAATCAAGCTGACTAAAGATCATCATTCAATTCATTATGTCCGTGTTTGATTATCGTGTTACTTGCACTTGTGCTAGATTCACATTATGTTATCAAAATCACTAGACAATTACGTATCTAGGTTTTTGTCTAAAAAATATTCACAAAAACATCTAATAACTGCCTAAATTAATCATCACTCAAGTAAAATTAATTTATTAAACATGGAAAGCCAACAAATAAACTTGTCCCAATAGGTTACAATGGAATCGTAAAGTAAATGCATCAAAACCAATGGATTAACTATAGTTGTAAGGAAGAGATTAGCCACACATGGTTAAACTAGGGTTTATTAGTCAAAATCAAAGAGAAATTACCAAAGATGAGTAGAAATCGACACTTGATGCTTTCAATCACTCCCTTCGTGTCTCTCTAATGAGTTCTGGTCGAACCCCTTCAAATGATGGTTCCCAGCTCATTTTATACCAATAAAATGGAAGAACTGCTCAAGATTTTGAGATCTGGCCAAGCCAGTCCTATAGTGAATTATACGATCCTTCCATGTGACCTTGGAGCGCAACCCTTGCATGTCAGGGTAGAAATTTTTATACCATATGTCTAGACACTACATGCGACCGTAGTGAGCAATTGTTGTTCGCGACCTTTTTATTTGAGCCTGGCATGACAGGGTAGCATTTAGTATACCGTAAGTCCATATCAATTACCAAAGGACCTTTGGCCTAGCTGTATGTGAGCTCTTGGCTTTGTAGGAGGTCGGGGGTTCAAACCTCACCAAAGGTGAGAAGGGTGTGTGGGTTTTCTTATTTCATTTGCGTATATAAATATTATATACTTAAAAAAAAGGTCCACATTAGTTATTCGACCCTTGCATGTTAGGGTAGCACTTTCCTCTATCTATCTTTCTATGCACACTTGTTTCGTACAACCTTCTTAAGCACAAAACCATTTTTCCTTGCGGTTTCTCGCTTGTTTCTTACCCTGATCAACACACAACTTGGATTGTGATTTGTAAAAACACAGTTCAGTCTTACTAAAACATAAAAGTTGGGATTTTGAACATATAAATACATATTAAAACATGAAAATTTAACGATGTCAAAATGGCACATCTGTACGGTATAAAAGATAGTCGATGTTAAAAATGTTATGGCATACAAAATCGTGTTGCACGAAGATAGCAAACCGGATCATTTATGTGAACCAAAAAAAAATTGTTTATAAATTGATATATATTAATAGAATTAGGCAAACTCTATTCATACTCCTCCTTAAAACCTACATGTTTTCTCATCCCCCTCCACACTAAAATACAAATAATCTCTAAAAACAACGCAATATTATTTTCATTTTAAACTCTGTTCATAATTTTCATTTAACCGTTATATGTTTTTCATTTATTATTTTTAACCCTTTCATATTTCTCTACTTAATTTTCTATTTTCTATTTTTTTATTTTATATCCTAATCTTATTAATTAACTAATAATATATTAACTAAATTATGTATTTTTTTAGTAATATAAATTTAATATTTTTATAGATTAAAAATATTTAAAAATAACCTTTATGATTATTATTTTAATAATTATTTTATTCATATTTGTTTGCAATATAAAATTTTAAGAATGTCTGTTTAGTTTGAGCCCAATTTTTGATTTGGTCAGTTTTTATTTGGAGTACCGTGTTCTCCAAAACTTTGTTTAATTCTTGTTCGCCATTTGTATATTGTAATACAATTAAATAATTTAACCAAGTGTTTTATAAAACATTTGAGTATGAAATATAGCATTTTTCCAAGTTCAAAGTACCATAATCAGAGTTTTAGAATTCATACTATGAAAGTATGGACCATAATAGTGTAAGTCCTGAACAACAGAAGATAGAATCCAGAAGTTCATCTTCGGATCAAAGATGTCCAGAAGCGCCCAGAGGTTTGATGACCCTCTGGATTTCAACTGTCATACCACACGCGCTTCTAATGACCTGGCAAGTCACACCTTTCGTGCGTAACAAATTCTGTTAGAAGTACATGTGACGTGTCACTCAGTGATAGGCTATCTCGTTGACTTTCTATTTGTAATAGTATAAATAGAGTTAGTTATCACTGTATTCGAAGTTGATCAATTGAGAGAATTACGCTTATCATTCAACGTATTGTAATTGTTCATCAGGTTATTCAATACATATCTCTTCAGATCTTCAAATTGTTCTTATGATGAATTGCTTACTGTTCTAGTATTTAATCATAGATTAATTTGCTTCCGCTCATATATCATACACATAATCTGTTGATTAATCGAGTATAAACGGGACCTGAGTTCCAACAATTGGTATCAGAGCGAAATAATCAATCTATTGATTATTCGATCTCGTCCAGTTTGGAGAATCCCTACTCTACTAGAATTTAATTTCAGTTAATTAAACTACTGTTTTTCATTCTACCCTGTTTTCTGAGAATTTGTTCTTATTTCTCAAAATCAGTGGTGATTCAAGTTTAATTCTGAAATTCGTAAGCTAATTTCTTCACTTCGTTTATGTGAAATTTAATTGTTCTGAATTTCAAGTGTTTTTTCCTACAAAATTCATACTCTGTTTCTTTGAAAAATGGCAAATCAAAATCTGATTTGAGACGAATTTCCTCAATGGAAAATTTGAATGATCAATTTCTATGAAGGATTAGATGTAGATCTATACTCTATTGTTTTAAATGGTCCTTTCGTACCAATGACCACTATTCCAAGGGTACCTCCCATAACTACTACTGAAGAGATTCCTGCTCACAAAGTTCCCAAAGAAAGGGGAAATTGGACTGATGATGACAAGGCCAAAGTTGAAATTAGCAAAAAGGTAAAAAGTCTACTGATCATGGGAATTCCGAATGAGATTTTTCAATCTCTTGACTCCTGTGAAACTGCCAAGGAATTATGGGATCAACTTGCCAATCAATTAGAAGGAGGTGCCAAAATGAAGAAAAACAGAAGAGCTCAAGCCTTGAATGAGTATAACAGTTTTCAAGCACTTCTAGAAGACTCTCAGGAACAGACTTACCACAGATTCAACACTCTGATAAATCTGTGCAAGAAATGTGATATTATTCGATCCAAGGAGGATAACAATTTCTTGTTTCTCAAACGTCTGAATCCAAAGTGGTCAAATCTTTCCATGTCTCTGCAAGCAAATCAGGATTTGGAAACATGGTCTCTGCATGATGTGTTTGGCACTCTTCAAGCACATGAAAAGGAAGTGATACAGAAGAAGACAAGTGCTGGTGGACCTCTGGACCTAATTTCTTAATCCATAGGATCAGGCAGAAGAAAAAAAGAAATAGAGAAGAAAGGGAAGAACAAAGCACTAATCATAGAGGCTGATCAAGGTCTCTCTGAATCAGAAGATGATGAGATCAACTCATTTTCTGAATCCTTGGCCCTTATTACCAAACAGGTTACAAGGAAGTTTGGTAATCGTACATTTCAAAACAACAGAAGATTTGAAAATTGAAGTGAACGCCCTACTCAAAATTTTGCACCAAGGCAAGAAGTACAGAGGATGGAGAAATCTAAGGATGAGAAAAAGGAAGATGAGTTAAAGAAGAAGAAGGATGTGTGCTACATATACGGGAAGCCAGGTCATTACTCCAAATATTGTAAAGGTGTTCTTGTCAAAGATAAACCTTATTACAAGAACAAGTACAAGTATGACATAGTGGAAAGCGCTTATTATGCTGAGAAAGAAAACTGGCTTGATGATCAATCAAGTGGAAATGAAGCCATGTTCTGTGGAATGGCTATGGAAAATGAGTTAGAAGATCAACCTTCTGAAACCCCGGTATGCACTACATCTAATTCTTCTGAACTTAAAGAAACCATTTTAAACCTTACTATTGATTTTGAAAAACTGAAAAAGAAGCTTTTTGTTGAAAAGAAATTGAGGAAAAATATTGAACAATTTGTTTTCATCATTTAAAAGGAAAGAGAATTTTTTAAAAGAGAAATGGAAATTCTGACAGAAGAGAAACATGAACTCTCTATCGAAAAGGAAAAGACTTTAAAACTTCATAAATCAACAGAAGCTAAACTCAAAGAAGAGATTAACAATTTTGTTAAACTTCTAGAAGCTAAAGAAAAAGAAATAAAAGCCAAAGAAAGTGACTAATTAAACTCTGTTGCACTTAAAAATTATTTTCAGAAGGAAAGAAAATATCTACACGTTGAACTTCAAAATAAAGAGCTTTTGATTAAAAAATTTCTAGATGCTTAGAAGGTGCATGATAAGATAAATACACAAGTACGAAAACAGACCTTGGTTTGGAGGATCTGGATCCTTATACGTGTAAAAAGAGTTCTACTCTAGACTCTGTCTTCTGTATAGGTAAAGAACAGAAACCTGTCTTTCCAATTTTAAATGAACAACCAGTTTTTAAGAAATCAAAATATGAGAATGGACATCAAGTTAAAAAATTAAAATACAAAAACACAAAATACTCTTCTGGAAAAGTAACTCGGATTGATCTTAAACTTGTCCAGAAGAAAGAAGTTGTTTTTCATTTTGGTTCATTCACTCATATAACTTTAAATCCAAAAGCCGATGAGTTCATACCTATACAGGCAGAAGAAGAGCTTAGACTCAGTTTTCAAAATGATATTCTTAAAACTTTGGATGAGTGTTTTAAATCTGATCAAGCAAAATGTGAACACCAATTTTCTGAAAATCATCCAGAGATTCTCCCTTGATCCTTCGTCGATTTAAATCGTTGTGACAACAAAGAAAATGATGAGTGTGTTACTTATCCTTGGGAAAATAATGATCAAAATGATGATGATTTCTTTGAAATATCAGAAAAATCAATGTCATATCTTAACTTCTGTTTGCCTACTAATTATGTAAAGGTTCCACAATGCATAAAGGACAACAATGCTCCCTTTATATATACTAATGAATCTCCAGAGATTAGAGCAGCTGGAAAGGAAGTTGAAAAACTTTCTAATGGGATACCAAATTTCTCTATATCTCAAACAATACAGAAAAGAGAGGTACCCATACATCCAGATTTCCTTGAGATGTGCATCAAAGCTAAATCTTGTCTTGATCTAGAAAAGCAAAATAAAATCAAAAAAATGAAAATACTCAGAAACAGTCTCTGAACCCCCAGCCACAGAAGTTTACTCGAGCACAAAAAGAAAAATGGAAAACTAACTCTTATGCTCATGTTTCAGTAAAACCAAGTGTTCAAGAGAAGTCTCCACAAAAGAAGCCAACTCAGAAAAGTTCAAATGTTCTGAAGCATAAGTCTAGGCTAGATAAGGAGTTCAATATAACAACTGATGCTAGAATAGACAGAAATAAGATATATTGTAATTATCATTCGAGTAATGAAAATTCAATGAATTCTTTTATGTTTCAGAACTCTAAATGTTTTTCTTTATTTCTAAAACTCAAACAATTCTTCTCACGACCTTCTGGTTATTTCTTTGATAATCGTAAGCACTCAAACTTCAGAAATCAAAACATAACAAACGATTCGAACAAAACAGGCTAACCAGAAGTCTCCGAAAAACCTGTAAAACCCGTAAATTTCTTCTCTCAAAAGGAAAAATCAAATCAGAAGTATAAACCTAACATCAAAAAACCCATTATGAAATGGGTACCTAAATCTCTCTGATTTTGATTGCAGAAACAACGTGTGCACATCTGGTATCTTGACTCTGGATACTCTCCAAATTCAAAGATAAAACTGTAGGAGCAGTAACGGCTGGTGACGATGGTAAGGGTCAAATAAAAGGCTATGATACTCTTCAAGAAGGTAATGTTACCTAATCCAAAGTAGCTCATGTTTCTAGATTAAAGCATAATCTTTTGAGTGTAAGTCAACTCTGTGATTCTAAAATGTTAGTGGTATTCGATGAAAAACATTGTTACTTATTCTCTAAAGCAGCTGAAGAATTATAGAGAGCTGACAGAAAAGGTAACTTATACATGATGAATTTCACTTCTAAGGATGGTACATAAACCCTCTATCTTGTATCAAAGAAGAGTGAAGTAGCTTGGCTCTAGCATCATTAATTTTCACACTTAAATTTCTCAAAATCTTGAATTGCTTGTAAAACATTACTTGGTAAGGGGCCTTCCAAAGGTACACTTCCAGAAGGATCATCTTTGCTCTGCTTGTGAGATGGGAAAAATTAAAAGAGCTTCCCATAAAACAAAGAGTGATCATTCGTATACAAGGCCTCTGCAAATGCTTCACGTTGACCTCTATGGTCTCATAGCAATTCAGAGCCTTTCTGGTAAAAAGTACATACTTGTGCTAATAGATAAATTTTCCAGGTACACATGGCTTGCTTTTGTGCGCTAGAAGTCAGAAGTTCCACTAGTATTAAGGAACATGATGACAAGGATACAAGTACTTCTGCAAAAGAAGATACAACAACTCAGAAGTGAGAATGATACTGAACTCAAGAATGTCGATCACTCAAAACTTCTTTGTTGTACGTACTCCTTAACAAAATGGTGTGGTAGAAAGAAGAAATCGCACTTTAGTCGAAGCAGCAAGAACAATGCTTGCAGCTTCTGGACTACCCACCAACTTCTGGGCTGAAGCTGTAGCAACAACGTGTTTTACTCAATACCGATCTATAATCAATAAGAGGCACTTCAAAACTTCTTATGAACTGATAAATAACAAAGTACCCTCAGTTAAATTTTTTCACATTTTTGGCTGCAGGTGCTTTATTTTGAAGGATCGAGAGAAGCTTGGGAAGTTTGATAAGAAGTCTGATGAAGCCAAATTCTTGGGTTACTCTTTAAACTCAAAAGCCTTCAGGGTTTTTAATTTGAGAACCAAGACTGTCATGCAAAGCATTAACATAGACTTCGATGATCAAACGGAATTGACTTCTGACTATTCCAATTCATAACTCAAACTTAACAATTTTACATTTGACTATCTTTACGGCTCCAGAGAATCCGAGATCGAAGAAATACTTGATGAGTTTCTGGGAGAAGAAACACCCTCAGAGAGGATATCAAATAATCCAATCTTGAATATTCAAGAGGTACTTCAAGCTTCTGGGATAACTATTTCTGGCCCATCTGCGTCTTCTGGTTCAACAAATGAAAGTCCAGCCAACTCCTCATCCTCTGTGCCTTCATCTGAGGGGGAGATACTTGGCTTCACTCCAGAACCAGAAGTTGCCCCAGAACCAATCCAAATCCCAGAGCCTCTGGACACAGAAATTCAAGCACAACCGATATCTCAAACAAGAATGAAAATATGGACCAAATCTCACTCTCCAGATTTAATCATTGGTAATCCATCTGAAGGAGTCAAAACTAGATCTGCAACTACCAACGAACTTTCTTTGTAAATTTCTTAAGCATGGTAGAACCAAAGAAAGTTCACGAAGCCCTGCAAGACTCAAGTTGGGTGGATGCAATGCAAAAAGAACTTCTACAATTCGACAAAAATAAGGTATAGAAATTAGTCCTTCTGCCTAAAAATAAAGTTGCAATTGGTACAAAATGGGTCTTTAGAAACAAGAAAGATGAAGATGGGATTGTCATCAGAAATAAAGCAAGACTGGTGGCAGAGGGTATTGACTATGATGAAACCTTTGCTGCAGTAGCAAGACTAGAAGCAATTAGACTTTTTTTTGGCCTTCTCTACATACAAAGACTTCAAAGTATACCAAATAGATGTCAAATGTGCATTTCTGAATGGGAACTCAAAGAAGAAGTGTATGTTCCACAACCTACTGGTTTTGAAGATGCAAGACATCCAGATCATGTCTATACTCTGGACAAAGCTGTATACGGCTTAAAGCAAGTTCCCAGAGCATGGTATGAACGACTATCAAGGTTTCTGATTGATCATTTGCACGAAAAAGGTAAAATAGATACTACTATGTTCATCAAAAGAGGCAAAGGTACGTTAACTGTTGTTCAAATCTATGTAGATGACATTATATTTGGTTCTACCGATAAAGCAGAAGTTGAAATATTTTCAAAACTAATGGAAAGTGAGTTTGAAATGAGCATGATGGGAGAATTAAACTTCTTCCTAGGGCTTCAAGTCAAACAAACTACTTCTGGCATTTTCATAAACCAAGCCAAGTTATGTTTCTGACATGTTAAAGAAATTCAAACTTCAAAATTCCACTACTATGAGAACTCCAATCTCTCCTAGTACAAGACTTGATTCTGATCCCTCAGGGAAATCAGTTGATGTCACGAACTACACAGGTATGATTGGATCACTTCTGTATTTAACAGCCAGCAGACCAGATATAATGTTTGCCACATGTCTCTGTGTAAGATATCAAGCCAATCCAAAAGAGTCTCATCTGGCTGTCGTTAAAAGAATTCTTAACTACTTATAGGGGACACGCTCATTAGGCCTCTGGTATCCCAAAAATTCTTCCTTCGATTTGATTGCATCACTGACTCTGATCATGCAGGATGTAAGTTGGACAGAAAGAGCACCTCTGGTAGCTGTCAACTTCTGGGAAATAGACTAATAAGTTGGACATCCAAGAAGCAAAACTATGTGTCAACTTCCACAGTAGAAGCAGAATATGTTGCTGCTGCTAGTTGCTGTTCACAAGTAATCTGGATGAAGACCCAACTCAGAGATTATAGTTTAGTGTATGACAAAATTCCCATCTTATGTGATTCAGAGAGTGCAATTGCATTCACTGGAAATCCGGTTCAGCATTCTAAGACCAACCACATTAATGTCAGGTATCATTTTATAAAGGATCATGTGGAGAAAGGGACAATTGAGATGTATTTTGTCTCCACTGATTACCAACTTGCTGATTTGTTCACCAAAGCTCTGCATGAGAAAAGATTCAACATTCTAATCAACAAGTTAGGCATGCTAATTAATTTATACAGAGCCTATAAGTATCTTATAGTTTTTGTATAGCTACTTATTTATCTTGTCTTTTATTTTACTTTTACTTAGCCAGTTTCATAATTTTTAATAAACCAGAGCAGTGCAGAGGTCTCTGGGTGCCTCTTTTAGTCATAAGGATACTTGTTGCTCTTCTATCTTATGATCCAAGCACAGGTTAAGGGGGAGCATTAAATGCAATCAAGGGGGAGCATTAAATGCAGAAATCAAGGGGGAGCACAGAACCACACATTATTCAAGGGGGAGAACTCATTTTTCTTTCGAAGTCAAGTCTAACTATACTCTGAGATATGTTAGTTGTTTTCTGGATAATTTTTTCCTTGAAATTTTTGCGAATTAGTTACTTTTGGAATAACTCTTGCCGTCAAGGTTATTCAGAAATCTCTATTTCAACAAAAGTTCTTCTAAAACATTATTCACATGACATAACACTTTCTTTTGGTCTCAAAACGTTTTATTTGACCAACTGATTGATTTTAAATATTTTAATATTACCCAAATAATTTATAAAATCTTTCCTTTAATCCACAATTTTTGTTGATTAATTGATTGTCTTTTATTTAATTTTTTGATAAGAATATTCAAAATAACAAAATCGAAATTGAATCTCGTCCAAAACCAACGAGAAAACCTTTGATTAACCCATTCCGTTAGCCACGCATCGATAACCCTGCAACTCCCTCCACGTGTCATCAACCGACGAATTGCATGTCTGCACCCTTAAAATCTGACGGATTGCATGTCTGTACCCCGTTTCCCGTCCAAAGTTAGATAAACCCTTGATATTCAAAACCCCTCGAGTTCAATCTTTCAATTTCCACTATATAAACTCGAGAAAATTCTCATTTCCACTTTTCACCATCTTCAATCTCTCGATTGTCCCTGTGCACTCCATTTTTACAAATATTTGCAAATCCAAAAACCCCCAAATTTGCAAATGGCCAATCCAAATGAAAATCTGAATGTACAGGATGAAGAAGATCGAGTGATCGATTCCACAGCTGAAAGTGCCCCAATCGTTAAGTTACCCCTGAAACCAAACAATGTGCAGGTTTTACTTGATCCAAATACATACATCAAAGATTATCGAGTGATGATCGAATTTCTGCAAAACCACTCCTTAAACCGAGCCCTAACCTTCACAATCCCAAATGTACCTGAAATATACATTCAAGAACTATGGCAAACGATGCATATTCAAGATGAGGAGACTCTTACTGGAAATTTCAGCTACCCAAATGACGATGAACGAGCTGTCGAAGTAGCGATCACCAAGAAGAAAATAGCACGGTTTTTTCATCTACAACCCTCCTTCATCGAAGTTGAAGGTCAAAATTTTCCTAATCCTGCTCTTTCACCAAATCCCTCATCTGACAATCTGCTGGAGTTTCTGCGCTTTCTAGGTTACAATGAAAACATCAATAGAATATTAGATTTCAAAAGGAAGAAGTTGCCACCTATGTGGAATGTTCTGGTCTCCATACTAAACAAAAGCATAACTTGTAAGATTGGTTCTCTGGATCAAGCAAGCACTAACATCCTGACCATGATGTATGGGATGTTTTTCAACAGACCTCTAGATTACGCAAGTTTAATAATCCAAGAGATGTATTCAGCGGTCAATCTGAAGGTCATTCCCCAGTCAAACGGCAAAGCTCTTCCAGCCCTAATGTTCCCTCGATTTCTGGCTTTGTTCATCTATCAAACGATCTCTCATTTGAGAGTTCCATCGGTTCAGCCATTTTGCAAAATCTACAAGATGAACTCTCACAAACTCACCATCGACAATGACGGCTATCCCACTTAGCGGGAACTATCGAGGTACATGCTTGATCTAATACCTTCAACCTCTCCTATTCTAATCTCTTATAGAAGCTCTCTAGTATTCTCAGAACAGAGGATACCTATCTCAGAGCATTTAGAAGCCAGACTAGTTGGTGAGGGGTCAAATGAGCCTGAGAATGAAAATAATTCAAGTGAACAACCGAGCGTTTCTAACCATGCCGAGAGACTGTTAAGAGAGAGTGAAGTAGATGTCCATAGAGACACATATAAGCGAATCTCGCTGAGTCCAACCAGAGCAACCACACCTGCTGGGGTAGATGCCAACACATCTACACCCATTGAACAAGAATAACTCAGTCCAAACCACCCTGAACCTAACAGATCAGAGGTTATTTAAAATACCTCTGCATCAAGCATAACAGGGGAAATCACATCATCTTCATCATCCTCTCAAGAGGATGATGATGAAAAATATAAGAGTTCAGTTGCCCTAGAACTCGCCACCGTGACCAACGAATTAGTAGGAAATACAGAAGGTACGTCCATATCTTCTCCTAGGGAAGTTGCCAATGAATTCCATCAGAGGGGTTATGGCGTCAGGCTGGACATCGTACTTCTGTCTTTGACATGTTCCAAGGTACGCACATGATTATTGGCTCTCCACCCTCTAATGCTGCAGATAAAGTCAATAACGTCAGAACATCCGAAGAGGTGCCTCTTAGGAGCCCTCGAAGACAGGATGGAAGTCCCTCTACACTCAACATACAAACAGGTGTGCAAGAGGGCTTCTCTGAATGCGAGAAACAAGGGGCTCCATGTGTTGGAGATGCACCGGTTACCACTCCAGAATTTGTCACAAATGCAGCGTTCAAGGCATTTATCGATCAAATTCAGGGAGCTATGGAGGATCTAAAACCAACCGTTCAAACAGCCGAGACAAATCTTCGATCAGAGATCACTGCCTAGAACTTCTTGATATGCAAGGTTCAAACTACCCAAACTGAACACTCTAAAGCTCTGGTAGAACTTAAACAACTTATCTCTTCTACAACAGAAAACCAAAAGAATCTTGCCACGGACCACTTCAACAGATTGGATACTGGAAACCAAGCTAATGCATAAGCCATCTTTCATATTCCAGATGATATCCCTCAACCAGAAGTTACCATCTCTGCCTCAGAGTATGGGTCAATTGTTGCTGAAATCCAGAAGTTAATTGTAGCAGTCGTTCCATCAGAAGCCTCAACTTCTAGTGCCTCTGCTCTTATCAAACAATCGGACTTAGCTGCTTTCCAAAAGGCAATGTTGGACAAATATAATGCAATAAGTGCTAAGTTCGTGTCCAAAATCAACACCACCTCCTCCTCTAAATTTGCCCAGAAGGTATCAACTCTGGATACCTCTGTATCCAAATTAACTTCCATTGCAAGTTCAATCTCTACAGATTTTGAATCGAAAAAAAAGGCTAAGGAAGCCAGGGCCTGCAAGAAGGCTGAACTGAAGAGGAAAAGGTTTGAGGATCAGAATCTGATTCTCAGAAGGGGTAGAATGTTGCCAAAAAGATAAAGATTGAGAAATTTGAAGCTTCTCAAAGTGCCCAAGCCACAACAACCAAAGAGCAAGCCTCTGCTCCGCCAACAACTTCAACCAAACAAGCTGCTAATCCTACACCCATGGCCGTTAGTTTTGGTACGCTTCCCAGAAATCCAAATATGGCCAAGTTTATACTCGAACTTCAACAGAACAATATAAAGCCATAAGCTAATGCATAGAAACCCAACCAACAACCTAAAGCTCAAACGACAAAGCCCACATCTACCAGCGCAAGACCCAAAGATTCTCCTTCACCCTCTGTCAATCTCTCTAAAGCACAACCTTCAACAAATCCCAAAGGTTAGAGCTCAAGCTCAAAAATCCCTGTCCATATCTATGAAACCCCTCATTCCAAATCTGACAAACCAAATCCAGAGGTCTAAGCCAATGAACATGACAAAGTTCTTACAAAATCAGAGAAAACATTGAAAAATATAGCAGGCAAGAGACAGATGGATTCAGAGCAACTAAGTAGGATTGCTCCACTTCAAATTTCAAATTCAAGAGAGATTGTGCAAAGATGCCTATATGTCGTCACAGAAAAGAAAGTTGATTTGATTCTTGCCAACTTTGCTAACCACTATACAGTAAGTGACGAAGTCAAATCAAGGTTCATGTGCCATAGACAACATAGAAAAGAAGCTTTCACAACCTCTCTTATCAGAAGAATAACTGGAGTCAAGCACTTAAAGTTTGTAAATACTTAAATAGTATATACCATCTATCAGGTAGAGAGAGCAGATAACCAAACCTCCTATTTCTGCGACAATGATTTGCTCTCCATAAATCCTTATGATCTAATTCCTTTGGGAAGATTCTTGAAGAAGAAGATGAGCTCTCTCGAAGAAACTCAAGACAAAGTAGCTTACTTCAGAATCGTATCATGTATGGAAGCGTTCGTGAAATATAGAATGCAGGTGGATTTTCAAACCGGCTTTGAACATCAAGTGACTATTCTAAACATTACTGCCCCAAATGAAGACTTTGAAGGCATTGAGAACCTTCAACCCAGTCACATCATTCTTGAACCAGAAGAAGGGGTTGTCTTTAGACGACTAAACAGAAGAAGGTTGTTCAGAGTCAAAGAAGCATTCAAATACTCTGAGGGAATTGTTGAGCTCATTAAAGGACAGGTATCTACTTAGAAGGAAGACATAACCAAAGAATTAAAGATCAGAATTGCAACTGAAAGGATTGAGAATCATCTCAATGAAGACATAAAGCTGAGAGAATTAACAAATCAATTTTACAAAGTATTTATCCTTTATAAATAGTTTTGCATTTGTATTTTACATGAAATGATCTTCGGTCTTATACTGTAATTTATTATTCTAGTTTAATACTTAGGGGGAGATTGTTAGAAATCATACTATGAAAGTATGTACTAGAATCGTGTAAGTCCTAAACAACAGAAGATAGAATCCAAAAGTTCATCTTCTGATCAAAGATGTCCAGAAGCGCCCAGAGGTTTGATGACCCTCTGGATTTCAACTGTCATACCACACATGCTTCTAATGACGTAGCAAGTCACACCTTCCGTGCGTAACAAATTCTGTTAGAAGTACAGTTGACGTGTCACTCAGTGATAGGCTAGCTCGTTGACTTTTTATTGCTAATAGTATAAATAGAGTTAGTTATCACTGTATTCGAAGTTGATCAATTGAGAGAATTACGCTTATCATTCAACGTATTGTAATCGTTCATCAGGGTATTCAATACATATCTCTTTGGATCTTCATATTGTTCTTATGATGAATTGCTTACTGTTCTAGTATTTAATCATAGATTAATTTGCTTCCGCTCATATATCATGCACATAATCTATTGATTAATCAAGTATAAAAGGGATCTGGGTTCCAACACAGAGTAATTTGAAATCTAATGACAAGTATAAAGTTTATAAAGTCAAAGGAACTCATCTGCAATACGACACAATGCTTTCTACGCTAAAGCGACTACCTAATCCTAACCGAACACCTGAAGTGCGCGTCATAAAAATGGTGTTAAAACCAACTTAAATACCCCTTATAATCCCTAAGAGAAAGACCCAAACCATGCCTTAGATCTAGCCCCTAACGAAAACCAACAATTGCTGAAAGCCACATGGAACCCTCATGGAACCTGCTTTCTTCTCTGATCAGACTTATGCGATTTCTGCTAAAAAAATCCCCATGGCCAAAATCACCCAAAACTTCCCAAAATCGATTTTAAGGTCGAAAAACATAATATTTGATGGTATAAACCAATAAATAACTTCAAACCCATAATTAAACTTTATTGATCCAAGTCTTTTGAACTAAGAAAAACCAAGGTAATGAACCAATACATGAAACCCTTGATTAACACTTGAAAACACTAACAAGAATGACATTCTAGATAAGAATCATTGATTAAAACCATCTAGAACATTTTACAACCAAACTTAGAGTCAAGACTAAATTCTTCGAACTTCACATATGATCATCTTTAGCTTCAACAAACTCGACCTAGGCGAAGAGGTTTGTTAACCACATGCAAATCGAGAGCAACCAGAAGTTTGACTGATAAACCGTCGCAAACTGGTCTACATGATGACTACCTATGCCATTTCATAAATCATAACCCTTCTTCCATATTTGAACCGCTCTTTTTCACACGTACTGACACTAATTTGCCAGATTCAAACTTTTGAAGACACCAAATCACAATCACCCATTGTCAATCCAATTCAAAGTCAATGAATGCATTCATATCGACATTATGCAACAAAACCATATTTTTCTGCTCTACCCTCATAATCCCTCTTCAACTAATTCCTCTCCCTAGACTGTACCACCTACACCTCTATCCCCTTTCCACAAGATTTAATATGATATTTAACAAGATCCTACGCACCTGATAATGTGAGCGATCAGATTACCTATGATGTCGATTCTCATTAGGCTCACACAAGTATTAAATTGCGCATATTCGGCTCTAAACATTTAACATTCATCCATTGACGAAACCTTACCATGGCTGCATCATTTCCATCAAACTCACATGCTTAAATACAAGTCTCATGGACCCACATCCTTTCCCATGGATGGTACACTCAATAGTCGCTTCTTCATACTCATATGATCGTCTCGACAAAATTACTAGCTAACCGCACTGATATAACTACAAGAGACGAGTTCAAGTAACCCAAGAAAATCCATTCTCTCTCTATAAACCACAACCCCTCGTACACCCATTGCCATCGAGTTAGATACACAAATCAGTATAAATGTAATTCCGATATATAATCAATCTATAAGAAATTATCAAGAGAAAAGTCAAAGTGTAGAGAGCAAAAGTCTACTGTCTTTAAATCTCACTTCCAATGTTATGAACAAAATACAGACCTTTCAGTGCGGAATACTGAAAGTATAGTTGTTTAAGGAATGAACAAAACCATGGAATCCTCTTACTCTTGGAAGAGTCTAGTCCGAAACCAACTAATCCGTAAAGAACTTTGATCTTAGAAATACTTAATCTAGAATAAGCTAATCCGGAAGAAATTTTGATCTCGGAAACCCTTAACCCATAAGAACTAATCTAGAAAGAACTTGAACTTGGATGGATTGATCTCGTTTCCCGGATAGAACTTGTTCACGGAAAGCATCTATCACAGTTTACAAGTTCAAAGAAAAACAAGATCAAAATTACAAGTATATCCATGACAAGATTAACCTTCAAGTTGTTCACGGAAAAAACAATCTTCAACTTCCGTTTTTGAGCTTTCAATTAACCTTCAACTTCTGTGATTCAAGATGAACTTGGAATAGACTATCTTTAGGTTCAGGAGCTCAGGATGAACACGGAAAGGGCTAAATGCAAGTTCCAGAGACCCTGATGAAAACGGAAGTTACCATTTTCGAACAAATACCAACTGAGATTATCAAGTTGGTCTAAATTTGCCAATTTACACTTCTAATTAGTACAGATTAGTTCGAAATCATTATATAAACGCTTATTTAACACAAAACTAATCCAAAATTATCCTAAAAATGGATCAAATGATTCATTTTTGTTCAAAAACTTCCAAAACATCGAAAATCTAAAATCCTCAAATTGGATGACCAAATCAGTGTTTCTGATTACAAATTTGTAATCCACTTGCTCTATTTTCAATCAAGAACACTAATTTACCATCAATTTAACCAAAATCAGCCTATAAAAAGATTTTTATTTTAAAAAATGCACAACCCGCGTGAAAACACAAAAATGTCCAAAAAGCTCCAATTAATCCTATCAAACAACCTTCAATATCTTCAAATTAGTCCAAAACATGTCGAATTTCAGTAAAAGATTGCTGAAATCTGATCTGATACCAATTGTAATTCCCAAATATAATTAATCTATAAGAAGTTTTCAAGAACACATATGAGAGAAAAAATCAAAGTGTAGAGAGCAAAATTCGACTGTCTATAAATCTCACTTCCAATGTTAGGAACAAAATACAAGGGAATGGGTATTTATACCCTTACATGAAAGTCAATGATACTAGCTATACACACCTTGAATGAAATACAGTTTGTAACCCAACAACAAATCACTCATACTCTATACAATTATACAACTTTGTCGCACAATTCCACATGTGACATAAAGCTTTTTATCTCGCACAATTCCACATGCGGATATACAATATTAATTCGTGCATATTGGACCATCCTCCAAAAGAAGTCACTTTCCCCAAATTTACTTATTGTATAACTTCTATTCACACACACCAAACGGTCTATTCAAACGTTGTCTATATCTTTCTCGAACACTCATTTATCCTTGAATAGCCTCAACAAAATACCTGCATCGGAGTTATTTCTTAATTTTAGGCTTCATACAAACTATTAAAGGAACCAACAACAATCATAATAAACAATCTCTAGCTACAAAACCAACAAACGGGCACATATTGATATTTTACTAACCGTACAGTTCCATAAGGACACTTACCAAAGAGGGTTCACATTTACGAATTCTGTCTCATCGTAGATTGTCAATAACGTTTTTAAAAGTTCCCTCTTGCCAACATAGTAGAATCACAATGTCTTATAAGAAAAACGATACTGCCCTTGGCAACCCAACACAAGCTGGATAAATGAGTTAGTCTATTACTTCCCACAATGATTTTTATCAACACGATAGTACACTACTTATTTAAGTTCTAACGATTGAAGTACTATTTAAGAGCAGATAACAATGTCAAAATACTCATCAATTAACCCCATCTTGAAAACCCGGAGCAAATATTTAAGAGCAGATAACAATGTCAAATCTGAATTTAGTACCTCTGATTTCGTTATATACTGATCTTTCCTAGAATGAAGAACAACAATCATTACTCGACCTCAAAATTCTCCAATGACGGCTCAAATCTTTCGAGGTTCTTTATTGCCAACAAGTGGATTATGCTCCAAAAGGCTAACCTTAAAATACCAACGAGTTCATGTCGTTAATGTATGATGACATAGTACGTGCATACTAGTAAAAATCGTTTTGTAGTTCAAAAATTCAATGAATGCAATGACCATGCAACAACTCGAACATACAAGTCGCTCTACCCCCACACTGGGTAGTCTTATTCAAAGGTCTCAAAAGCCATTCACAAATGACCAAAAGACAAAACATTGATCTAAAGATCCAAACAATTTTTGGTATAAAGTGACTCTATTTTTAATGAAAATTCTTACATGTGGTTATTACAGCTAATGCTTATTTACTCAAATTAAATAACTTAACAAAACATCATGCTCTTTCAAATTTCAATAACAAAAGTTATGTAAATGTGTTTTCGAATTTATGTAATCGAGGTAAAGTCAACATGAGATCACACACATATATAAATATTTTACATGGTACAATGTGCAATGAAAATAAGTTTGTGTATTTCAAATATAGACTCGATATCTACAAATAACAATTCGTTCTTCAAAAGCATGAAACTCAACATGCATGAAAATAATCCTTGTATGGAGAGACTTATGAAGTTCATAACGAAACATAATGCATGAAACTCGTCTTACAGTTGAGGGCCCTTTACTCGAAATTTGCCTACAAGTTTTACCGTGGTAAGAACTTCTTCTTAACTTACTGCTATAAGTGAAACAATTATGTTTCCTCGATTATCGCAACTTTCAGAACATGCTCCTTATGGCATGCTCGAGTACCCTTCGCATACTGTTTTCAACCTGATCATTAGCGCATTGATCGCCCAATTCAACAACCTTGACCCTTTGAAACAATCAATCGTACTTTTTCATTTCCCTTAATCTTTCCTTCAATTTTCGAATTGATGATTAACTCACTCCCAACAAATCTTCTTTGTAACTACTGCGAACTTACGAAAATCAACGACCTGCTGATTCCACTCACGTTCTAGTGGAACGTACAAATCCCAGATATATTTTTCATCCTGAATCATCCTACTCATCGGATCAATTCCGCAAGTGTGGGACACTGCAAAAGTTAGAAGCATACCTTTAAACCATCCCACCTCCCTCCTGAAGCGCAAATCCTATCATCGGTTGATTCGCTGATAAATATAAACAACTTCTCAAATATCAACATCTTTACCCAAAATAGTCTCAAAAGAGTTGCTGAGTTAAAATACATATACCACTCCTAATCCAACAGTTCTGAAATAATAAGATAAAACAAATACATACATATACCTGTAAATTTGAAATTACATTGGCCTTATGCAATCCCAAATTTACCTTACATGTTAGTCCTCATTTCCCTATCATACTCTTCCCTGTTGTGGACTTTTCTGATGGTCCCCTAATTCTCAATTGTGACCTCTAGCCTACTGTCTAAGACTAGACACCAATTCGTCACCTATTTCACTTAAACTATGGCTTTGATACTACTTGTAAAGACCCACAGTCACCAAGAACAAATATACTTAAATAGCAACCAAGTACCAAAGTATAAAGTTAATAATCTATTACATCTCAAAGATTTGCAGCGGATAATCACAACTACAGCTGAGAATTTTCTATCTAAAAGCAATAAGACTCACCTATTATCCACACTTTTATAGAATCCAGCTCAATCCTTGCCCCTTCACTCGGAAGAGCTCTGTACATAAACCTTACCTGAAAATGGTTTTAGTTTTTGAAAAACGAGGGTTAGAACATACAGTCTAGTGAATTCCCAACAAAGTCACAGTTATAAAATAACAGTTCACTAAAACAGTAGTCAAGTAAACCATCAAAGGACTATGCACAATATTTGTAGAAAATCGTCCCCTTGTCGCACAATTCCACATGCAACATAAGATAAGCATATCACACAATTCCACATTCGACTTCCATCGAATATATGCACTCGAAACATATTTGAGGTACACGGTATATAACTCCCTAGAGATTGGCAAGATCTTTAGGTACAATATAAACTATGAAATATTTGTGTATAAAATACAATCCAATATTATGAAATATTTGTGTATAAAATATAGCATGCTTCCAAACCAAACATCTGAATTGAACAGTCATAAAAATAGTGTTAAACCACCTTAAACATCCCTAAAGCCATCCCTTATAATCCCTAAGACAAACCCCCAAACCATGCCTCGCATCTTGCCCCTAACAATGGACGAAACGAAAACCAACAATTGCTTAAACCCGCATGGAACACGTTTTCTTATCCGATCAGACCTGTGCGATTTTTACCCAAAAATCCCTATGGCCAAAATCACCCAAAACTTCCCAAAATCGATTTTAAGGTCTAAAAACATAATATTTGATGGTCTAAACCAATAAATAACTTCAAACGCTTAATTAAACTTTATTAATCCAACACATTTGAACTAAGAAATACTAAGTAATGAACCAATACATGAAACCCTTGATTAACACTTGGAAACACTAACAATGGTGAGATTCTATATAAGAATCATTGATTTAAACCATCTAGAACATTTTATTACGAAAACCCAACCATGGATTCCATTCTAGCATTCTAATGAAGAATCTCAAATTCCAAATTGAAACTAAAACTCCATTGATGGAGGGTACAAGTTAGAAGAAGGAGGTTCATTCCTTGAGGATACTGATTCTTCAATTTCTTCTTCTATCTCAACAATAGTTTGTCGACTCGTCTTCTTCTCCAAGTTACATCTCCTCTTAATACTTATCTCAAGAAAAGCCATCCATTTTTACAAATGAGGAGAAAATAAGGGTGGTACTACTTTTATTCCCATAATTACAAGGTAGTCTAAAAAGTTAGGAATTTTCATCCAAATCCCCACACTTAAAACCTTATTAATTAAAATGGATGGGGTCATTGCACACCTTGTTAACCCTCCATCTGGACGGTATGCACAAATGCATATTGGTAATTTGTAACATACACATGTACCTATACACTTGTGCGTAACATGCACTCGTGCATAAAAAACATCTTCAATCGCTTGTATGCATTTATGCATACCGTCCAAATGAAGGGCTCCCAGAGTGTGCTTTAGTTTTTTTTTGAGGTTTTCCCCTAAACCTCCCTATATATATATATAGGAAAGTTCAAATGCGAACTCAAATTTGGTTGTGAATGTGATGATAAATGAGAGCACGACATGTGTCTGAATGTAGATTATTCAGTCTGAATATGACACGTGTCGCGCTCTCATTTGTCTTCACGTTCACAACCAAATTTGAGTTTTCATATATATATATATATATATATTAAAATGTATTAACTTTACAAACCTCAATGAACCAATAAGAAACAAGATAAAAGTTTAGTTGGTGCACATGATGAATTTATTTAATGAGGGTAAACGTGGAATTTTTTATTTGATCTCTCTTTTAAATCAAATTAATTGTCGGTTACATCTTTTAATTATTCAAATTAGTTATCGGTTACATTTCTTAATTATTAAATTAATTGTCGGTTACATATATGAGTAAACACTTGTCATAGATGAACCATCTCGTTTCAACATTTAGAAAGAGTATTGGGTTCGTATGTGCACCAGATTACCACATACACGTAATTTAAACTAGGTATGTACAAATTACCAATTATTTTGAAAAAAGTGAATAATGTTCCAAAGTAAACACATGAACATTGTTCATGCGCACAAGTTGATGTTTGTTCATAGGTGAACCATGTATTATTCCACATTTATTTCATATGTGAACTAAATATATAGTGCATGTGTTTACTAACATAAAACATCCACATTACAAAAATCCCTCTGATTTATTCTAAATGCATCTTATTCTAATTTATTTATGTCTATAATGCATCTTATTCTAATTTATTACAAGAATGTCATAATAAATGTAAACCATAGATTTTCCATATGAAGGACTAAGATTGGTTCACAAATTTAACACCATTTATTGGGTTAACAAAAGAACAAGTCTCTCCCTCTCTCTCTTAATATATATATATATATATATTCCTTGAATAAAAGCAACAAATATGAGCTTTGATATGTATAAATATTTTCATCTTTTGCAAACATAAAATGTTCATTTATCGTCTATACTTGTGTATATATAATTCAATATTACCTATTTGTTACATTTAGAGTGAATTACATTTTGATCCCTCGTTTATGACTTTTTTTTGGTTTTCGTCCCTCTAATTCGTGAAATACATTTTTGGTCCATTTTTTGTGTTTTGAATCCCAAATTAGTTCTTTCTCCTAACATAGTTAGAGTTGGATCTGTTAATTCAGTCATATGCCCCTCACGTGAATGGCATTTTCGTCTTTTTATCCTTTTTGTTTTTCCACCTCCTTCTTCCTCATCAAGAACACCATTCATCGTGATCTACAACTATTTCCCTCCACCACTACTACCACACCCAAACACAATATCAATATCAAAATCAAGTCCTTAAAATCAAAATATAAATTCTTAAAATCAAAATCCACTTTCATCTAAAAACATTCATACAGATCTTAAGAACATTCTTACAAATTTAAATCGAAACAAGAAAGCTTAAATCATTAAATAAAAAGAAAAATAAACATCTACATCGAAAGTGTACTTTACGAATTGGAGGGATGAAAACCAAAAAGCATCCATAAACAAAGAACCAAAATATAATTCACTCTTATACGTGTAAGATTAAATCGAGCAATGGACAATATCTATAAGTCACCAAAAATCAAAGACACATACTTATTTAAAATAATGTTGGAAACTAGTCAACCCAACATAATTGACATAAGTGTATAACGTATTGGATTTGTGCTGAGATTTTTCCAATCCGTCATAATTGAGTTGAGTTTTTTAAACGTTTCAAATTATAAGTAAATTTTGATTATCAATTTTGATTTAATTAGTTTACTTACTTTTCAATTTTCATTCCCCTCACTCTTTCCCCATACCATAAGCCCTTGCTTTTCACCCTCATACTAAGACCTTGTTTTTCACCCTTAATCATACTTGTATACCATAATTAAATAAACGTATCGACGAGAAAATTATAATGGTGTAACTTGTAAAACAAAAAACGTACTTTCGTTAAAATATGATGATTGTTGATGCCAAAAATTGACTAAAAAAAAGTCAACTTGAGGTGCTTGTGGACCTGATCGATCAAAAAAAGGATTCTCCCAACAAATGTAAATAAAACAAAGAAAAATAAACGAAGACGAGATTTGGTGACGCAGAAAAACCCTTGGACGAGGGAAAAAACCGCTGACGATAGATTAGTATCGTCGATGCACTCTGGAAAAGTGACACCAAATAGAGGCGTCGTCCTTTAGAACTGTGGTCGTACGATTACAAGCGGAAAATGTATGTAAAAACTAAACTAGAGTATGAAGTTCAAAGAGCTATTATGTGTTCTTTGGCTTCGAGAGTACGTATGAGATTCTTTTCTATCTGGGTGCCATTCATCGTGTCCTTTTGATAGCTCGAATCTTTGCTTTTATATCCGTGGTTGCTCGTAATAGTTAATCGGCATTGATTCCCTTCATAAATGCTCTTGATGACGTTTGATTGTAACCGTCCAACGGTCCGACGGGAAGAATAACGACCGATTCATAATGAGAATAACAGTTCTGGTGGTAATGGTTCTAAGTTGAGCGCGTACAGTTCTGTTGTGCGTTGGAGATTTCGTTCGAGACTTTCGGTTGACCAGTGGTTCGCGATGTTTTAGTCGTCATAGATTATTCTTGATCAAACCTTTACACCCGTCATGGAACGTTTTACTCGACCATTGCTCTGTGGGTCTTTGGCTAGTATTCAGTGGTCGTGGAAAGTCTTTGGTCAGGCGTTTTAGTCAACGGTCGAGGGTTTGAGATTTTTGCCCAAATAGTTTGCCCCCAAATTCAAATTTCAAGCGACAACTTTATTTTTGAATTTTGTCGTGGGTCGCTGGTTTGACGAGGGGAACGGAGTCGTTTTGTTTCAGGCGGGAATAGTTAGGATCTAACTCATCCAATTGGCCTAGCCTGACGAGGCGAGGATATCTATTTGTGTGATGATGGCATTCAATGATGTCATGCGTACGCATGCATGTGCAGTTGTCACGGACAGATGTGGTCTATCTGACGGCCGCATGCGGAGGTGCGCGGGAGACGTGTCGTTCCAGTGAGACGAAATGATGATTTGAGCGGGGAGTATAAAAGGAACTGATCTCCTTTCCATTTCCTCTTCCAGGATTCTTTTCGAAAAACATTTTCTTCGGAAACCTACAACTTCTTTTCTTTCTTGCGAGAAAATGTCGAACCCTCTGAGTGCAATCTAGTCGGCAGGCGACCTTTGGGATTTCCTTGGCTTGGCCCTGCCGAATGTCCGGTGGAGGCTTTCGTCTTCTATGAGTACCCTTTCATGATCGGCCTGAAATGGTCGTTTCCTCGGTTGGCTCGGGATTTTTTGAGTCGCTTCGGCATTCCCTCGGGGCAGATGATGCCTCAGTTCTGGAGGGTTGTTATGATGATCGACCGATTGTCATGTGACTGGGACCCTATTTTCACTGTTCGCGAGCTTTTGATGGCTTACGCGGTGAAAACGGGTGCCAAGTTTCGGTACAGTCCTTACGTCCGGGACGGCAGGGATGAGGAGCTGATTTCTGGGACTGGGGTGAACGACCGAGGTTGGCGAGATAGGTATGTGTTTTGCTACCCGCGGTTTCTTTCCAAGTGTAAGCAATGGATAGTTCGTGGCTGGCCCAAACAAGGTAAGGACCCAAAATTTATGCTTTCGACTTTGAGTGGATCCCTGATGTTTGGTCGTTCACTGTGCAGTAGTGACGTGTGAACTCCCCCTTTCTCCTGATTCTGTGGCGATAATCGAGCGTTTACGGAGGATCCCAGATCGTGGGTTTTTCGTTCGAGTGCCAGGGGACGAGGAAGACGATGATACCAGGGGCGAGGAGGACGGAGACGTTGCCTTCGTCGGAACCTCTGGGTCCTCCCCTCATCCGGAAGAGAAGAGGGCAGGTAACCATTTATATTTGCTTTTAATTCCCGTTTTTCTTTCTTCTGACTTGCTCGTTCTTGGTTTCAGAGGAAGCTCGAGGTCCTTCGGTTTGTTGTAGGATCCTTCCTGTGCGGAGGGGTCTGAGCAGAAGTGGTGTGACGGGGTCTCTCCTGAGGGAACCGTCGGCTGGAGCCGAGGGCTCTAAGAGGGCGGAGAGGTCGAAAGCAGATATGCCTTCGCACGTGTTTGCTTTTCCTCCGTTGCAAGGCGAGGGGAAAATATCGGTGGCTGGAACTTCCGTTGGCAACCCATTCCAGGTATTATTATCCAACCTTTTGTCCGATGTGGTCATGACTCCCATTTATTTCGTGTGTCGTGCGACATGCGTTCGAGCGATCGTGCATACTTGCGATACTGACGCTAAGTGGTCTTTTGTTTTCAGGCCATACAGGCGTTACTCGGCCAGGCGGTTGCCATGGCCTCTAATGTAGAGGAAGTCGTGCGAGAGCACGAGTCTGCCTTGCAAGCGAAGGGGGACGAAGCATCGGTCAGAGCCGACGAGGTTCGTCATCTTCTTGAGGAGGCTCGAGATGAGGTCGCACAGGAACGTGATTCCATTTCTTTCCTAAAGGACCGTCAGGCAAGGGACCTAGAGAGAAAAAAGGCGTTGGAGGCTGAGTTGAAGGCGACTAAGGAGGCCCTGGCTGAGAAGACGAACGAGGCCAATGATCTGAAGATTCGGCTGAATCGAGCCCAAGGGCCGCTGGACTATCCTTTCGTCCGGTGCCTCCCGGTTTCCAACCGCTTTAGTTTTAGGGTCTTGTTGTCCCTGTCATCCGGTTAGTGTGTATATAGAAGTCATTGTTACGAGGATGATAAACCATGATCCGATCCCATCATACAAAACATGGTAATGTGGTGGCCATTTTTCTTTAGGGCGACCTGTTTCGATCGTTCGTGTTTTTGTATTTTCTTTTGCTTGGTGAAACTGCTTCTCAGGGCGGCCTATTCCGGTCGTGCCTTTTTTGTATGTTCTTGAGGATCAACGCCATTTTTTGTCGTTTCTCTTTGTAGAGGAGGTTTAATCAGGCGTTCGGGGGGGGGGGGGTTTCGATTGTAGGGATTTTCTGTTCCTGACAGAACACTTTCTGGCGACTGAGCCCGTAACTTAGTAAAAAGGACGAAGATATTTTTAAAGGGAACCTTAATACTCAGACGAGTGATTTCCGACGATAGAGCCAACAACGACATGTAAAATTATAATCGAAAGGAATTGCAATAGTTAGATGGGAGATTTCTGGTGATTGAGCCCACAGTAGTGCAACTAGTAAAAACATAATCGAAAGGAATTTTAACATTTAGATGAAACATTTCTGGCGATTGAGCCCACAATAATTCAACTAGTAAAAACATAATTAAAAAGAAAATTTAACGTTCAGACAAATGATTTCTGGCGATTGAACCCGTTAGAGGAGATGCCGCGATTGGCATTCGAGGGGTTGGGCCCTCTGGGTCTTTTAGACGACTAAGTCTACAACCCTCGCGTGTTTCAGAAATGTCGCGTGCTTTCAGGTTGTGTGCATCTGTCTCGCATACAGCTTGTCGTGTCCCGGCTGGCCATGATATTCCGACGGCTCGTAACCGGCGCATACTTTTACTAACGACTCGATCGAGCTTTCGCTCCCCGTTATGTCGTTTCGTCCGTCTTTTGGTGCGTTGTCGGACGTCATGCGATTTTATGCTCGGAGGACCTTGTTTCCGCCTGAACTCGTGTCGGGGAGCTCGATTTGGTCGGCACGGTCGGCTCCTTCTTCCGTGCGTTGACTCCAAGACGACCTTCGACCATTGATCGAGGGCCAACCTTTGCGGTTGGTCGCCTTGTTTCGATCAGGTCGCAACATCGTAGCATCTTCTATCGAGACCTGATCGGGGGTCGAGTTACAGGAGATCTTCAATGGAAAGAACTCCCGCAGTAGCGACGACCCTGATGAGGCTGTTGCATACGTTGCGGCGGTTATGGAGGCACGTCCTCAATAACGCCCATAACCGCCCTATTCCGAGGCTACTCATTTTCGACAGGTGCAAATGCCCTTCGTGCCGGACCCGCATGCGAGGCGGTTGGGGTTCTAGTCGAGGGCGTCCGACCGACCGTTGTTCGTCGGTCGGTTTGAGCGGTGCCCCCACTGTAGTGGTCATGCATGGCTTTCGGCAACTGTGAGGTACTTGCTGAGTGTTTGGGTCCTTTTGGGGCTAGTCCCATGATCCGTTGGTCAGGTAAAAATAAAGACGCTGGCAACACGAAGTTTGTCGGAGAATTCCCTTAACCGGGTCCCACGAATGGCTCCAAACTGTTGATGCCAAAAATTAGCTTAACAAAAGTCAAAGTCAACTTGAGGTGCTTGTGGACCTGATCGATCAAAGGAAGGATTCTCCCAACAAATGTAAATAAAAAAAACAGAAAAATAAACGAAGAAGAGATCTGGTGACACGGAAAAAACCTTGGACGATGAAAAAACCGCGGACGATAGGTTTGTATCGTCGATGCACTATGGAAAGTGACACCAAACAAGGGCGTCGTCCTTTAGAACTGTGGTTGTACGATTACAAGAGGAAAATGCATGTAAAAACTAAACTAGAGTATGAAGTTCAGAGAGCTATTATGTGTTCTTTGGCTTCGAGAGTGCGTATGAGATTCTTTTCTGTCCGGGTGCCATTCATCGTGTCCTTTTGATAGCTCGAACCTTTGCTTTTATATCTGTGGTTGCTCGTAACGGTTAATCGGCATTGATTTCCTTCATAAATGCTCTTGATGACATTTGAGTGTAACCGCCTAACGGTCCGACGGGAAGAATAACGGCCGATTCATAATGAGAATAACGGATCTTGGTGGCAAGGGTTCTAAGTTGAGCGTGTGCAGGTCTGTCGTGCGTTGGAAATTTCGTTCGGGACTTTCAGTTGACCAGTGGTTCGCAATGTTTTAGTCGTCGTAGAATATTCTTGGTCGAACGTTTACACCTGTCGTCGAACGTTTTACTCGACCATTGCTCTGTGGTTCCTTGGCTAGTATTCGGTGGTCGTGAAAAGTCTTTGTCGGGTGTTTTAGTCAATGGTCGAGGTTTTGAGATTTTTGCCCAAACAATGATTATGTATGCTAATTAAATAATGGTGAAAATAATGAAAAGTTGAGGAACATAACACAAACTAAATAACTAACTATAAGGACATAAAGTGTAATTTAAAATTAATTGTGTTAACAAATTATGTATTTATAATATTTAATAACATGATTCAAAAATATTAAATATTTGACGCATTTTAAAGTTGTTAACGAAATGATAATAATAGTGTAAAATAAATAAAAAAGAAACACATTCAAGGGCGGAGCCAAGATTTTCGTTTAGGGTGTTCCTTTTGAATATAATTATTTAAATACATAAATAAAATAAATAAATGTAAATATGTATATATATAGAGGTATCTCAATGATGAATTTATCCATCAAAAGATAAATGTAGGTAAATACTATATAAAGTGGAAAACTACTTGTTTGGGTAAAAATCTCCTAAACTCACGACGTTGACCAAAATGTACGACCAAAGATATTTTATGACTTATGAATATTTATTATGACTCTAGAGTCATCGGTCGAACGAAACTCGCGAAAAGTTTTCACGACGTACGACGAACAAACAATGATCGCCCATCTGGCTCACGACTTCGACATCAGGTATATTATTTTAAACTAATGAGCTAACTGTTGGTCGACCATTATGGTTTATACAGGACCGTTGGACGGTTACAACGAGCGACATTAAAGACATTCATGAAGCCCATCAATGTCGGACATCAGTTACAAATGACTTCAGCTATAAAAACAACGCTCGAATCAACAAAGAGGACCCGATTAATAATCATTACACTCTTAAATCAAGAAACATACAATAGCTCCATAGATTTCATACGATATTATTGATTTTATTTGACATTTTCTTCTGTAATCGTACGATCATCTTTCTAAGGATGACGTCCCTATTTGACGTCACTCTTTCATAGTGCAACGACGATACATCCTATCGTCCGCGGTTTTTTCCCTCGTCAAAGGTTTTTTCGCGTCATCAAATCTTTTATACCCTAATTTTTATTTTCCTAAACTCTATTTGTCGTGAGAATACTGCCTTTGAACGATCAGCTCCACAAACTCCTTAAGTTGACTTTTGATAAGTTAATTTTTGGCATTA
Source organism: Silybum marianum (assembly GCA_036898165.1). NCBI lineage: Eukaryota > Viridiplantae > Streptophyta > Magnoliopsida > Asterales > Asteraceae > Silybum > Silybum marianum. The sequence goes on from CM072533.1 coordinate 16,414,710, forward strand.
ACAGTTTGGGGCCCACCGTGGGGCCCGATCGAAGGGATTCTCCGACAAACGCAGTAGTTACTAACGATTTTATCTTTGTTTATCTTAAATGGCATACCATGGAACTAATCCCGCAGAAGCAGTTTTAAGAGCCGAGTTATGTGCCGCACATCTACGAATTAAACAGTTGGAAGCAAAAAGAATTCCTTATGGGAATTCCAATCCGTTAACGCGACCACCGCCCGGTCCAATACCGTCAGGAGCTCAATTTCAGTATCATCATCCTGGATCATGGGCTCAGCATAACGATCAATACCAGAATCCTAATAATTTGAACTCTGACATACCTTATACTGTGGGGGTTCCCACGATGCCACTCTCGACTGGGAAGAACTTCTCTCAAACTTATAGTGTGAGACCTCAACCATCCGTCTACGTGCAAAATCCATCCACCAATAATATGAAAGATCCAGGGAACGAGCGAAAAAGTACATTTAGCATTCCCATTGTGGAACCTGTCATGCGACGCATAAAGCTCTTGGAGGAACAAAACGAATAAGTATTAGCTTTACTGTCTAAGTTAACCAGAGCAGCTATACCTGTTGATGTTGAACACCCTACCGGATTCCAAACGTCATCGTTCTCCGACGCAATCATCTTGATCGCCGTCCCCAAGAAGTATAACATCCTTGCGTTCACCCCAAAGTATTCAGGACTAATGGATCCGAATGAACATGTCGCCCAATACAAACAACTAATGTGGAATGTGTCGATACCTCTGCCATATCAAGAAGTTTGCATGTGTAAAAAGCTTTGGAGCGACACTCACTGGAGCCGCCCTACAATGGCTAATACATTTAAAGCCAAAGTCGATAAATTCCTTTGCGGATCTTGCTAACCAATTATTCCAACAATTCGCACAACATTCGCAAAATGGAAAAACAAACGGGAGATCTATATTACATTATTCAAAAATCCGATGAATCTATTCGTAACTATTTTAACCGTTTTAATTCTGAAATGATAGGTATATGTGACATAAGGACAACGATCGAAGCATACAAAAGAGGTCTAGACAGTATGTTGGTCCCAAAGGAGTCTACAAGAGCTCAAAGGATATAGAAACAGTTTGTAGAAAGAGGCGGGGAGGGAGGGGGGTTGAATACCAACAGATAGATTTTTATGTTTTTAAATAAGTTTATATTAAATAAACAAATTTACAGTTACAAGCGGAGTTAGGACAAGTTAAATAACCTATTCTATTGTAACTTAAGAAACACACAGATTTGATGCACAAGAAATTAAAAAGAAATGAAGCAGAGGTTCAAGGAGAGTAAGTAGCATGCATGAGGATAAAGAAGATATCTTCATCCTATTTATACCCGTTTGCATATCATGCAAGACAAAAGGTACTTTGCCACGTGTCAAGCTTTTATAGGAAGCTTGTCCTTTGTCCAAAAAGGCAGCCATGCTTTGGCCGAATATGAACGGTACCATATCAGATTTGATGGGGACATAAGAGACAAGTCGTACGTTCTTTTCTAACATAGTATAAGGTTTAGACTTTTGTGCATCGAGGATAAGATCAACTTTATTCTTGTTTGAAGTTTTCACTTGATCGCTGAACTTGAAACTTCAAGGATGAACTTTCAAAGTATCGCTGAGACTTCACAAGACTTTACCCTGATTTAGATAATCCTTGCTTTCACTGGACCGCTTCAGATCACTAGCTGATTATCTCTTTCTTCAGCTTGGTCTTCGACTTTCGCTGAATGTTCTTCTGGTGTGATAGCTTGTTTTCAGGTCTTCAGGGATAGACTTAAGGTTCCTGAGATTTCAACGATTGCTGATGGCAATCAGTGTATGCTATCGCTGAAATGGACTTGAGTCTATAAATGGGATTTTCACCGAGTATATAAAAGAATCATATTCAAATCATTGAAAGGAGTTATGATCAACACAGTATGTCTGACTTATATTTGGATCTTACCAAATATCCAACAGAAACATTTGAAGGCGTACGAGTACGAACGCTAGCTTACATGAGGGTCGAAGACGATGCTTCTTTTTGACGAAAGCGCACCGACGGGAAACGTCCTCTTAGTGTTAAAAAACCAGACTTCAAGAATCGATCTACGCCCAGATCAGACCTACCGAAACAGATATCTAACATTCAGTTCGACAAAAAGAAAGAGATATCATCCTCACAATATCCCCAACATCTTAAGATTTCGTCTTACGAATTCAAGGGGACAACTGGCGATCTAATTAAAGCTTTGAAAGAAGTCCCAACTACCGTGCGATGGCCAAAAAAAAATGCTCAGCCGGATGAGAAAAAAGACACGACGAAATGGTGCGATTTCCACGATGACCATGGTCATATAACAGACGATTGCGTTGCCTTAAGAAAAGAAGTCGCATGGGTTATGTCAAAAGGACACCTTCGAGATCTCTTGTTTAACGACAGCACAGGTAGTATCCCTAAACCCCCATCTCCGAATACTACTAAATTGTTAATTGTGTTACAGGTGGATCGGACGTCTATGGACTTACCTATTCGGCAGCAAAGAGACACGCTACACAACGACCTGGTAATTCTGCGATTCCCCGGGCACCCAGCCTAAAATCAGACGTTGATTTGGAAAATATACCGATCACATTCCACGGTCACGATCTGGAAGATCTATATCCTAAGCATCCTGACGGTCTTATAGTCCAGTTGACAATCGGAAACTATTCCACAGAGCAGGTACTCATCGATAGAGGCAGTTTGGCCAACATAATTTTCCTCAACACACTCAAAGCAATGGGGATAAACGAGACTAAAATCGTGTTAGGTCTGAAAATGTTGTATCGGAGATGACAACTATTGAAGACGTGAAGGGCTAAAGTGAAAAGTTAGCAAAGTCTTTAATTATGAAAGATTTAATATTTAAAATAAGGAAAGTATTGTTTTGTAAGAAAAGGCAAGTGTATAATTCCTTATTCTACTATTTCCTTATACCGTATTTCCTATACATATAAATAGAGGGTTAAGGTATGCAATAGAAGTTAACACGTTAATTCATATCATTAAGAGAGAGCTTATTAGATAATATCATTGTAACCGATATTCAATACAAGTGAGATATCGAACATCGGATCTTCATCAATATTAGAAGTGTTCTTTGTGTTCTTGCATACATACATACGTTACCTGATCAAATCTAGGATAAAATATCAGAGCCTGCGATCTGTGTTTTGGCTGTTTTTTGAAGTGATCAACGCAAAAAGAAGGTAAAATCTCGACTTTTGCACTTGAATTTTTGTCCACTCAAACTTCCATAATTTGACCCAACAAAACTTTCTAATCTCTAAACCCAGATCTGCTTATTTTTTTTTCTCGATTCAGTGTACTCGATTAATCATCATAACTCTGAATCGACAAATTGTCTTTTTTCTTAAAAAACTAAGATCTGAATGTTTGTCTAGTCTCTTTACCCGATAAAACTTAAAACGTGCTTTTGCTTGAAGTTTTGTCGGTCCATATTAAAATTAACTTGATTTTAATTCGGATAATTTAAATTGTTTTTATTAAAATTATTCTAGTTTATTTTGGTTACTTTTGAAATTCTTTACATAAGAAAACTCAGGAACTAGTGACTTTTGCAGCTTTTCTTACTAAAGAATTCTTAAGTAAAAATCATAAACTTTAGTAATTTTGGTTTTTATTCTTGACTAGACAAATAAGAAACTCGAGAACTTAGCTATTCTTGTCCATAAAAAGACTTGTTTTCTGGTTTATCAGTTAAGAAAATTCAGATTAGATATCCTTGAGTTTTTATCGAGTCCTTTTCAATCGACAAATTTTATTATCGAGTCAACAGTGATCGATATAAAACTTTTTATCGATCCGGTTTTCATCCAAGGAAAAAAATTTCTCGAGTCTTTATCAATTGATAAACGTCTGTTATCGAGTCTTTTCTGATCGAAGAAATTTTTATCGAGCCCTTATCTTCTTATCGAGCCCATACCACTCGACAATTTTTTTTGTCGATGCTTCGTCACCCGAAAAAAGTTCTTCTCGGCCCTTCATCACCCGAGAAAACCTTCATCTATCAAGAACACCTTCTATTTTCCAAAGAAAACTCAGAAAATCTCCAAAACTCACCGATCGAGATCAATTCGTCAGGTAACCCGTGCTTTCACGATGAGTTCTCCAAATCAACTTTCTAAGCTAATTGCACAAATTTCTCAACTTGAAACCAGACACACAAACAACATGGAAGTGTTGAATGAATTTTTAAGAGAAGATGTCACTCTCAAATCTAAATTTAATAACTCAGAAGAATCAAGAACAGTTTTGCAAAATCAAAATGAACTTTTGGAGAAACAACTCACCGAGTATTCTAGGAATGGATATCATACATATGAAGAGTTTTGCTAAAAGACAAATCTGATAAAAATAAATTTTGATCTAAAAACCAAATTTTCTGAGTTAAAAAAGTTTATAGATCATAAGACTTATAGTGTGGTTCTTAAAAGAAAATTAACTGAATTTTTGGAATGTGAGGAAGAAAGGATATTAACTTCTGATGAGAAACACAAGTTTGAGATTGAGCGAAAAGATTTTGAAAGCAAAATTAAAACTTATGATCTAACCATTCAAAAACTTTCTAAACAAGTGTCAGATTTTGAACAAATTGTGATTTTAGAAAGAAAATCATCTGAAACAAAAAGTCAGGAGTTTTCAAAACAAATTTCTGATCTTGAAAAACTTTTGGAAGATGAAAGAAACGCGTTTAAAACTGAGAAAACGAATTTAATCAAGAAATGTAGTTTGATCATCGCTAAAAGAAAAAATCTGGAAAACGATTTTGACAAAGAGAAACAAGTCTTTGAAAATAAAATTGACAAACTTTCAAATAAATTATCTGTTTTAGAAAAAACTCTTGTAACTGAAAAGAATTTGAGATCTGAATTTAAAAATAAATATGATTTGGTCACAAAAGAAAGAGATGATTTATCCTACAAAATCAAAGAACTTGAAAACGAGCTTTCAAAACAAAAACAAAAGAACTCAGAATCAGTCAAACATCTTACTCCCGAACATTTAAATGCGGAGTTAGATAATCTTGAAAATTTGAGTTTTCCTCATGTTTCTGATTCTACCTTAAGTTCAAAGTAAACTCCTCTTTCTCCTATTTGTAAGAATAAATGTTCTTCAAGAGTTAAATCAACTAGTTATTCTAACAGCTCCAAATCATATAGTTTTTCAAATTCTCGAACTCATAACTCTAATCAGTTTCAAAATGATTTTGTTGCTAAATCTGGTAATTTCAAGAAGTTTAAAATGGTTTGGAAAAAGAAATCAACTACAGATGATAGTGTTAGAAACATGCCACATACGTCTCCTGTAGTTGATGCAAAATCATTTGTGTCCAAGACTGATTTACCTCATTTTATCAAAACCATCAATCAGTTAATCAGTCTAAGCGCCACAAATCGTTGTTGTTCTATTTGTGGAACGAATAATTTTGTCAGTCAAAAGTACACACATAAATGGTATGGTACTTACAGTATCCCCACTTCCCGATTTGTTGCATCTAAAGCTAACCTCCGAGGACCCAACAAAGTTTGGGGTACCAAAATCTTGTTAATCTGTTTTGTAGGTACGTCATGTATGGTAAATATTCTGAATATTCACATCACATGACGATGTTTCAAAAGGTTTTGCAACATTTGAGGGGGAGTACCACATTTTTACCATTTATTTAGCTTCATAGTATCTCAGCTATGGACCTGCTCTTAACCCGTTTTACATTGCATTATGACTTCTGAATACTTCAGTTCAGAACTCGGACTTTAATGTTTTAACTCTTTGTGTTAGAGGATTTAGACGTTTCAATGGTCAATCCAAAGCCGGAAGGACCTACCAATGAAACACATCTCTATGTTAGATTTATTTTGAAAGGGTATGTTTTTTTTTAACGGCATCTATAACATACACACACGCTCCAGCGGTATCGGGTCTCCATTACGGGCCAACCCACTAATCCGCTGCGACCTGGCCCAACCTATGGCTGAACCCGACCGGCATGGAAGTGGATCCCATAGACTGGATCCTCCCGTACCGGCCCCGAACCTGGCCCTTAAGGCCCAGGCCCAAAGTCTGGATATCTCAGAAATGTCAACCGCAGGAATCGAACCCTGGTAGTGTGGCTTTCACCCCACACCCCCCAGGGATGTTACCTATCCAACTGAGCTAACACCCTTTGATGAAAGGGTATGTTTAAAATTGAGTTCTTGTGAGATAAAAGAAAAGTGTGGGAGTATGACAAGACTTAAAAGAAAATATTTAGTCTTTACCAAACCTAAACAGTTATCCGGGTAACCACACAATCTATTCATTCTCGATTATTTGGAGATGAATATTGAAATAGACATGGATCCAATGTCGATAACTTGTGTCACCCCACCCAAATACTCAAGTATCTCACAAAAGATATTTGTTTCATATATCACGGAGAATGAGCATATCTGCTATCTTTTCTTCATTCAGAAGATTAAGATATTGAAAAAGGAAGACACACCTCCGGTCTCCGAACTTCACATTCAATGCACATTGAGTCTGTGAAATGTATTTTCACATTTTGAGCCTTAAAATTAGCATTTAATGCATAAATTCTTTCTACACATTGCACGAGTCTTTGTGATTCACATTGCATATCTTCGTGTTTATGCCGGAACAGTTTGAGAAGTTAGCTTTATAACTTACTTCTATGATAACTGAAAGTCCTATCAGTGCCAACCCGCTGCCAACACTGAATATAGGCCACTTAATTAAAATTCATTTTGATTAAGTGATAACAGTTGCTACATGTGCTTCTGTCTGTTAGCCCATTACCCATATTCCACATTTACATTTGATCACATTTCCACTTAATGTCTTTGATTATTCATAATGATTCGGTTTCTCCTTATCATTCTGAGGGGGGGGAAAAGGTATATCAAAGACGAATGCTTATTGTGAAGGGAAGAAAATGTTTTTCAAAGTCAAATGAAGAAAAAGTTAAAGATTTATCGACAAATGAAGACAATTTTGAGTGTCCATTTCGCCCGACATACTTTTTGTCCCGACAAGTTTTATACCCTAAGACATCGCGGCTCCTTCGATTTTTTTTTCATGCTAATGTTAAAGGGGAGCTACGGAGCTTACAAGAGATCATTTTCGTAGGGGGAGAAAAAAAAATCAAGAAGAAAGATTTGTTGACAAAAGTTTCACCGTGTTCAAAAGATTGCTGATTTGCTGAATTGTAATCTCGAATACAAAAGGGGAGATTGTTAGGTCTGAAAATGTTGTATCCAAGATGACAACTATTGAAGACGTGAAGGGCTAAAGTGAAAAGTTAGCAAAGTCTTTAATTCGGAAAGATTTAATATTTAAAAAAAGGAAAGTATTGTTTTGTAAGAAAAGGCAAGTGTATAATGCTTTATTCTACTATTTCCTTATACCGTATTTCCTATACATATAAATAGAGGGTTAAGGTATGCAATAGAAGTTAACACGTTAATTCATATCATTAAGAGGGAGCTTATTAGATAATATCATTGTAAATGATATTCAATACAAGTGAGATATCCAACATCGGATCTTCATCAATATTAGAAGTGTTCTTCGTGTTCTTGCATACATACATACGTTACCTGATCAAATCTGGGATAAAAAAATCGTACGACGTTCGACGATCTTGGTAGGCTTTTTACGGAGATGCTGCTCATACAGTTGGAGAAATCTTCCTTTCTATTTATGCAAAGGGAATCAACAAGTCAACCAGATTTAAAGTTATCAACTGTTCGTCCGCATATAACGTGATCCTCGGAAGACTATGGATTCATGACATGAAAGTTATCCCCTCGAGGTATTATCGAGTGCTTAAATTTCCAACTCCTGGGGAATTCAAGAGATAAAAAGTGAACAAAAAGTAGCGCGCACAACAATGAAACCTCGGAAAGAGCACATCTAGCAATTATAGAACCAGGAGAGTTCGGTCGACGACCTACAACTACAATAGGTGGTGCTCGACTCAAATCATCCTGATCGAAAAGTTTATGTGGGGGCGTCACTCGATTCATCCATTAAGCAAGAATTGGTCGAATTCCTTCGACAAAACGCCGGTTGTTTCGCCTGGTCGCATGAGGATTGGTTGGAATTGATCTAGAAATCATATCACACCAACTAACCATCGATCCAACATTCAAACCCGTGAAACAAAAACGTCGCAAGTTCGCGCCGGAACGGAATAAAGTAATCAACAACGAAGTCGATAATTTGCTAAAAACCGGAAAAATTTGGGAAGTAAAATACCCGGATTGGTTGGCGAATGTCGTGGTCGATAAAAAGAAAAATGGAAAATGGCGAGTTTGCATAGACTTCACCGATCTCAACAAAGCTTGCTCAAAAGATCCATTCCCACTTCCTCATATCGACGCCATGGTCGACGCAACAGCAGCACATGAATTGCTAACTTTCATGGACGCATACTTCGGATACAATCAGATTCTCATGCATCCGAATGATCAAGAGAAAACGTCCTTTATGACCGACAAAGGTATTTATTGTTATAAAGTAATGCCTTTTGGTCATAAAAATGAAGATTCAACATATCCGCGACTCGTCAACCGGATGTTCAAACAATATCTGGGAGATACGACAATCATTCGATGTGCTAAGAAAATACCAAATGAAGCTCAACCCAACTAAATGTTCTTTCGGAGTGCATGCGGGAAGATTCCTAGGGAATATGGTAACCCAACCAAAAATCGAAGCTAGCCTTGATCAAATCAAAGCGATCGGCGAAATAAAATCACCTAGAAATTTCAAAGAGGTCCAAAGACTTACCGGGCGAATAGCCGCGCTCAACAGGTTAATTTCTAAATCCTCCGATAAATGTCATTTAGTTTACAATGTCCTCAAGAAAAACAAAGGTTTTGATTGGTCGGACGACCATGGAAAAGCCTTACAAGCATTAAAAGAATACATGGCATCACCGCCTCTATTATCCAAATTCAAAGACGAAGAAGAACTTCAATTATATCTTGCGGTAAGTTCAAACTCAGTAAGTATTCTTCTCGTTCGGGAAGAGGATAAACAACAACTCCTGATTTATTACGTAAGTTGCAAAAAAGGTATACGTTTATGGAAAAATTGCTTTTATCGCTAGTTACAACAGCTAAAAAGCTTCGACATTATTTTGAGTCACATGTTATCAATGTTATTACTAACTTCCCATTGAAATCTGTGTTAAGAAAACCTGAACTAACAGGTCGATCGGCAAAAAGGAGTATTTACCTCAGTAGTTTTGATATAAACTTTAAACTGCGAACGCGATCAAGTAGCAAGTTCTGGCCGATTTTGTTGAAGATTTCAGTCCCGAACTGGAAAAACTAGCGATCGAAGGAACACTTACTATGGCGACTCAAGACGAGCAACCATGGATATTACATGTCGACGGGTCCTCTAACATACGAGGATTAGGACTAGGCATCGTCTTGAAATCACCACAGGGGGGCATGACGGTCTATGCTATTTTGTGATTTCAAAGCTACCAACAACGAGACAGAATACGAAGCCTTGATTATAGGCATGGATCTAGCATACAATCTGGGAGCAAGAAACCTGCACGTCAGAAGCGATTCTTTGCTTGTCGTTAATCAGATGAACAGGGAATTCGGGAAAAAAAATTCAAAAATGACGGCATATTGGCAAATATCTAAAGATCGTGTGAAAAAGTTCAAATCCTTCGACATCCAGCAAATCCCCAGAGATCAAAATGCTCAAGCAGACGCGCTTGCCAACTTGGGATCTTCTCTAGAAAAATCATCCTTCGATGTCATACCAATGATTCATCTAATAAATCCATCGACAGAAAATGATAAACACGATCCAATATTAGTTCTGGATGAATCGAACGACTGGACGAAAGAAATCCGAGAATATTTAACAGACGATCGACTCCCAGAAGATAAAATGAAAGCCCGATAGATTCGATTCAAATCTTCCAGATACGCTATGATCGCAGGAAAACTCTATTGACGCTCGTCCACCGGACTAAACCTATGATGCCTCGTTCCTAGCGAAACCCAAAAAGTCCTCTAGGAAATGCACGACGGAGAATGTGGAAATCATTCAGGAGTATGAAGTCTAGAAAACAGAGTCTCACGACAAGGATATTATTGTCCTACCCTACGACAAGACGCCATAGCATAAACAAAAGTGTGACACACGTCAGCGACATTCAGATATGATCCATCAACCTTCTGAGTTTCTACATTCGTCATTGGTTCCATGGGATTTCATGCGATAGGGGATGGATATTGTCGGAAAATTACCGCCTGCACCCGGACAAAAGGTATATCTCTTAATTCTTACAGATTATTTTTCAAAGTGGATAGAAGTCGCCGCCTTTTCTCAAATACGAGATAAGGAGGTGATGTCTTTTATCCAGACTAATGTTATCTGCAGATTTGGCATTCCCTCCGAGATTGTGTGCGATAACGGATCTCAATTCATAAGTGATAGAACAAGACGGTTATGTGAAGAACGAAAAATTAAACTTACGACGTCAACGCCTCTTTATCCTCAATCTAATGGTCTTACAGAATCAAGCAACAAAACAATTATTAATTTAATCAAGAAGAGACTCAAGGCCACGAAAGGGCGTTGGGTCGAGGAGTTACCCAACATCCTGTGTGCCAATCGTACAACTCCTCGCACCTCAACGGGACAAACACCGTTTTCATTGGTATATGAATGCGAAGCCGTCTTACCAGTCCAAAAAAATCTGCCAACTGCTCATCACACTTCCGTCGAACATAACTTGGGGGACCTCAGTTACAATATAGATGCACTTGAAGAATTAAGAAATTCTGCTTATATTCGAATGACGTCACAACATCAGTCTGTTGAACATCATTTCAACAAGAATGTCAAGATAAAAATCTTCCAAGTAGCAGATTATGTCTTACGATGTATCTTCCAAAACACCCAAGAACGGAACGCAAGTAAGATGTCAGTCAAATGGGAAGGACCCTATCTAATAATCACAGTCATCGGAAAAGGTGCTTATCGTTTACAAACCTTAGACGACCAAGATATCCCACGTAGCTGGAACGCGGTACATATGAAAAGATATTTCTTTTAACAATTTTTCGCAAAGTATTTTTACTTTTTTCTCCTGAAATGTTACTGACTTGAACGTCGGAGGGTCGTTGGTTTAACCAACGACTACCCCTAATGTTTTCCTTGTCGCAGGAACGCACGATCAAAAGATATGCTTTATCGCAAGAACGCACGATTTGCCTTATGTAAACTGAAGACTTAATTGTCTAAGACTACGAATTTGATTCTTCGAGCATCGATCAAAATACTTTACTTATACAAAGGATTTAAAATTTATGGATTTAAGGATCAATCGCCAGAAAGATTCATTCTTTTCCAAGTCTTAGTCGACGATGACTTATGATTAAATTCACTCTTGTCATGCACCCGATTTATTTTACTTGCCCTTAGATTATTTTTAATTCGAAAGTAAGGAGGTAAGTACGATTAGGGTAAAAACAATCAAAGAAAGCAGTTGAAAAAGAAAAAGTTCCATTAAAAGGGGAAATACAAAAAGAGGCACGACTGTGAAAAGTCGTCCTTAAAAGCCCTAACAACTAAAAAAGCAAAAAGACTAAGGCGCGGAAGGGACGACGGCAGGAGTGCCCTCCTTCTCGTCGTCAGAGTGCAAATCTGCGTCGCTACCACCGACGACAGAAAAGAACTGATCGACGACTTGTTAGGCATCCATCAAAGGATCCTGCCCTCTCAGACGGCGACGAGCAATCGCCGCCTTAACCTTTGCGCGACCAAAAGATTCAAGCGCCTCCAGCTGACCGTAGGATCAACGATCTTTCCTTGGGCCTCGCGCAACTGGGACCTCAAGTCCTCGGCCTCTTTGGCAGAAGCCTCCCTCGACGCCGCCGCCTCGGCTTCCAAAGCCGCCAACCGGTCCAGAGCCTCCTTTAGGCGACTTCTAAGCTTGATGCTCATGGTCTTCTCGTGCTCATGTTCATCACAAACATCTTCCAAGAGAACGCCAAGTTCATCGGCCTTCGCCGACGCCGCCTCTTCTTTGGCCAGAGCAACGGCCTCGCGCTCAACCGCCTTCATTTCGGCTGCCATACCCATTTTCACAACTTGGGACGCCTTGTCGATCTTAGCTTACATGCTAAGAGACCACTGGAAGGCCTGAAACAAAAACAAACATACGTCAGTATGACTAAATGCTAAAAATCGCACGATCGTACGCATACGCACGATGCACCGATGCCAGACATTAAAAACAAAAGTCGCACAATCGCACGTAAAACGCACGACGCGCAACCATAAGACTTAAACATTACCTGGAAGAGGTGCTCTGTGAGCGTGGTGTGGGCATCGGCCAAATGCACTCCCTCGTAGCGATCCATGAAAACGTTGAAGTTTTCAAAGATACCAAAAAGCCTTTGGCAGTCCATAGGCTCCTCCCTCATGAAAGTCGAGGGGACCTTAAACCGGAAGACATGGGCTTCCGTTGTCTTCTTCCCCTTCTCCTGCAACAAGAGGGCTACTCCGGATACGACCGGCGGCACGCTGGTTACAGGAGTCGCCTAGATTGGCTTCGTCGCCGCTGACATCTTCTCCTTCTTGGGCTCGTCAACCTAAAAGACTGTTCCCTCAAAATAAGTCCCCCGGACCTCTTGATCCACGATTGGGCTTTGGCTCTCTTTTTTCGTAACTCCAATCCCTGTTGAGCAAGGAGTGTATGTCGATCTACTCTAGAAGTGGGTAGATCAACCTTCTTCGACGACGGAGAAGACCCCGCCCCTCCAGCAAACATCACCCCACGAGAGGGGGTCGACGATGCTACACCCTCGATGGTGTAGCAACTAGTGGAATACCCCCTGATTGGGACTCTCCTGCTCCAGATTGACCAGTCGTCTCACCTATACTACAAAAATCAACTAGTTAGTAAAAAAAGAAGTCACTCAGTCAAATAAAAAACGTGCGACGGAGATATGTACCGGTCATCTCCTCTCTCTCCTCTTCTTCTTTCTCTCCCTGGCTGAGGGAAGCTTCCGAGGTACCTAGATAGGTAATATCCTCGTCCTCTTCGTCAGCAAACTGACGAACGTTGGCCCTGAACGATCAATCAGGGATGAGCAAGAATCGCTCGAACTGCGAAAGAAAAAAAATAGATGATCAGTAAAAGAAAATATGAAAACCAAAAACGTTCGATTTAGAGTAAAATAAATCTTACCCCGTATGGGCCAACCAAGAGTAAGCCATTGGCCACTCTCGTCAAAGACAACGAACGTCTGAAGACGTATCTTTCCTTCCAACAATGGTCGTTCACCGCCGTCCCTTAGACCAATATTCGTTCCTTTCGAAAACGGCTAAAGGGACTGTAGCGGTTGTTTGCCTCTGCGTTTACAATATAAGCCACCAACAGCTCATGGATGTTAAAAGGCGACTCCTAGTCGGCCGTCAGCCGCTCGATCGTAGCCACGATCCTCCAGAATTTGGACATCATCTGCCGCGGCGACAAATCGAACATTTCCAAAAACTCCCTAGGCGGGCGAGAGTAGGGCCACTGAAACCCTATTTTAAAAGGATATTCGTATAAGACGAAATATCCCTACGGGAATTATGCCGGCCTTAGCTCGCCGGGACTCTCCAAATGGATTTCGGCCGGTAAACCGGCCAATTCCTTAAACGCCCGCAGGTCGTCCACGTCTGTTATGGTGCTCTTACGGTCTGTCATCTCTCTACAATCGTCTATAGAGCTAAGGGCCTCAGAAAAAGAAAACTCTTCCCAACCCTTAACTGGTTTCCTAGCTATAGACTTTTGACGCATAAAGGGGAGAAATCGTACCTTAAATGGAGCTCTAAAACCTCGAAATCGGGAAGTATGGAGTTGCAGGTTTAAGAGAATTCTCTTGGCTAAAGAAGTTCAAAGGAGTCAAGAAAGATAAAGCGGAAATCCATCGTTTCCTTTTATACCCACGGATCTAGGCCAAATCGACGCCTCGTCTCTCTGTGGTGACACCTGTCCCACGCCTTTTGGCTCACCATCGTCAGATGAATGACACCTGTCCTTGATAGCTAGCCACGCGCGCCTGTGCATATATCTGACGTCACAACGGCTTATCGTTTTCCAATGGATCAACCACAACATGTCATTGTGACTCAGTAAAAACCTTATTGTTTTGCAACTGACTCCGTTTAAAACGAAACGATTCAGTTAACCAATGGTCTGTTTCATCGAATCGACGACACGGATCCTATGAAAATTCAAAAGTAAAAATGCTGCTTAAAATTTGAATTTGGGGGCAAACTGTTTGGGTAAAAATCTACTAAACTCATGACCGTTGACCAAAATGTACGACCAAAGATATTTTATGACTTATATATGTTTATTATGACTCTAGAGTCATCAGTCGAACAAAACTCACGACAATTATTCATGACGTACGACGAACAAATAATGACCGTCCATCTGGCTCACGACTTCGACATCAGGTATATTATTTTAAACTAATGAGCTAACCGTTGGTCGACCGTTATGGTTTATACATGACCGTTGGACGATTACTACTAGCGACATTAAAGACATTCATGGAGCCCATCAATGTCGGGCAACAATTACAAATGACTTCAGCTATAAAAACAACGCTCGAATCAACAAAGAGGACCCGATTAATAATCATTACGCTTTAGAATCAAGAAACATACAATAGCTCTATAGATTTCATATGATATTATTGATTTTATTTGACATTTCCTTTTGTAATGGTACGATCATCGTTCTAAGGACGACGTCCCTATTTAACGTCATTCTTTCATAGCGCAACAACGATACATCCTATCGTCCGCAATTTTTTCCCTCATCAAAGGGTTTTTCCACGTCATCAAATCTTTTGTCTTCAAATTTTTATTTGCATAAACTGTATTTGTCGTGAGAATACTGCCTTTGACCGATCAGCTCCACAAACTCCTTAATTTGACTTTTGATAAGTTAATTTTTGGCATTAACACTACTCTTCACTTATTTAACATTCAACTGGATGAGTTTTCATTTTTTGAACAAGTCAATAATATATTCATTATTAATCTCAATATAAATATTATTTTCAAGTTAAGTTGAGAATCGTGTGAGAACATAAGTTAAGTTGAGAATCGTAAGAAGGGATGTAACATCCCAAAATTTTTAAATACTTAGATATCTAACATTCCAAGATCAAACACTTACATTGCAGCGAAAATAAAATCTCTAATCTTACTAATTATATCACAATCTAACATTACAATCTTGACGAACATAACTTTCCTCCAAATAGTAATGCTTTGATCTGTACATACCCTTCTTTGGTGACAATCCTAATATCTCTCTTTGTCCCACTTTTTTTCCCAATTTAATAGCCACCTAGGTTGCAAACGTTTAAAAGAGTTTGGGTGAGCCTAGGGCTCAGAAAATTCACGGTTTAATGCATACGCATCGTCAATAAATAGTTTTCACAAAGCATCATATTTATCAAGCATAAAACACATAACTCACAAAGCAAATGGCATTATGGGAGATGTCTACCTCACACAACATTACCTGGCAAACTCACGTAGCATGTCTGCACTTACGGCTTAGACATGCTCACAAAGCATGCTTGTCTTTAAAGAATTATACCGTAGTACATCTTCATTGCCATACAAATACTCAAAACACATTATAAAAATATCGTACACTTTATGCATGCATGATATATTAAAATCTCGAGAGAATACCAAGCAAACTTGCATTTAATTATAAATAAAACATGCAACCATTTTTAGAAAAATGACGTAAAACTCACCGAACAAGTCATAGTCCAAACCAGTCTTTGAAGTGACTAGCGTCTCCCCTAAAAATCCAACGCCATAACATTAATTATAATATAAATTATGACACCCTAGAGATGATCGAGTGGTCCCCTAATTCTACTTATTTTAACGATCTAAGAGTCGACATCTTTATATATATATATATATATATCCAACAACTTATACATCATTTCGCATGCATCAAATGCATATATGTTATTTCTATATATGCATATCTATGCATGGGTTCACATGATTGAAATGCATGTATGTATATTTGTCCTCAAACCCATCCCAAACCATGGTAGCTTATACATGCATGTGATAAGTGAATAATTTATCACATTCTAACCACTTATTTGTGTCATATTTCCCTTATTTTACTTTCCAATTAGCTTAACTCGAGTCTTTTATTCTAATTTGATATTTATTTGTGTCTGGAGCTAGGTTTGAGGAATTGATCTGTTTTTGTGCTTTTAAGAGGTTTTGTGACACTGTGAGTTGCTGCAGCAGGATATCGTAGCAGGCAGGCAGTCGCTGCAACTAGGAATCGATTCCCCATGGCTGATTGTCAACCTTGGACCAGCTGGAAGAGCATTTAATGAAAAAAAACCAGGATGATGGGAGTCACATGTTTTTGTTGGAAAGCATCTTTTGACTTTTGTTTAAGGAACCTTATTCCTGTATTGTACCTTCCTTAAAGATGCTTTCCTAACTAGTATAAATACTAAGCTTATGTATTAGTTTAAAGACACACATTAATACTCTTTGCTACTTTGTTACTTGGAACTCTTGAAACCCACGGTGGAAACACCAAAGGTTTTATTTGTTTTCATTTTCTTTAGTTGTTGGGTTGTTTGACAAGGCAACCAACTAAGTAGTTCATCTAGCTACTTAGAGATAATTGTCATTTCCATTTCCTTGCATTCTAAAAGCTTTCAGTTACATTTCTCGCAATTTACAATTTCTCGTCATTTACAATTTCCATCAATTAAATTTCTCATCATTTACTATTTCTTTCATTTACAGTTTCGTCATTTAGAATTTCTGTCATTTACATATCCCGTCATTTAGAATTTCTGTTATTTACATCTCTTGCAATTTACATTTATGTCTTGTATTTATTTTAAAGCGATGATGGGCTAAAAGTCCTAGCTTGGGTGTGAGCAAAGGTTTGGGAGATAAAGGCCGATGTGATAGTGGATAATTGCGGCCGCTATTGGCCATCTACCTTACTATTCACCCCTTGTTTCTATGTTTCATCCAAGTCATTCTTGAGGAGGTGACGTACCTTGTTTAGCTTGGATGAGTTGGGCTTGAATGCAAGACAACGTAAACTATAGAACTCCGAAGTGTTATAGAAGATTATAAAGAACCATGTTAGCTTTCCCAAGTTACAACTATATGGAATGCACGTGTAAGATAAGTATGAACATCAGTTGGGTCACTCAATTGGGTGCTGCTGGTTACTAATCTATTCTAAACCTTGAAAGAGGATGTGCAAACCAGTAGTAAGGTAGAGAACCAATGCTGCGGCATCCGGCAGGGTCATGCTGTAGCAAGGTTCCCAATACATTGTTGCTAAACTCCAGCCTGAACTTACACCCTTGTTTTCTTTAATTACTGTTTTCAAACATTTTAATTTCAAGTTACTGTTAACCAAACCATCCAAAAGCATTCCTTCGAAATCTCTTTTAGAAATCACTTTTTAAGCCTGACTGTGAATTAACTGCTTGTTCAAACGATAGTGGTTTAACATGTATACTTGCATGGGATTTCATTTGTGATTTTCGGGTTACATAATATGCCGACCAAGTTTTTGGCGCCGCTGCCAGGGACAAGTCAAAAAAAAGTTTGTTTTCGTAGTCATTTTTAAACTCTGATTTTTCTACCACCCTCGTTACTGATTAAGTTGCATGTCATGTTTGTCACACGATGAATTCTTTGATTTAGATCCCGACATTGAAAGAACTTTTCGACAAAGGAGAAGAACTCAAAGAAATTTGTCACCTGTTTTCGAAAATGTTAGCATGGCTGCTTTTGGACCTGAGAATAGAGTGCGTTGTTGATCATAACTCCTCTCTGTGATTTGAATATGATTCCTTTTATATACTTAGTGAAATTCCTTAGTTAAGCTTTTGTTCAAATTCAATGATACCATACGCTGATCACCATCAGCGATCGCAGAAGATCAAGGAACAACAACCTTATCTCTAAAGACATGAAGATCATCTATCACACCAAAAGACCATTCAGCGAAAGTCGAAGACCAAAGCTGAAGAAAGAAATAATCAGCTAAGTGACCTGAAGCGGTTCAGCGATAGCAGTGATTATCTACTCAAAGTGTGAAGTCTTGTGAAGCCTCAGCAAGACTGAAGTTCATCCTTGAAAATTCAGTGCTAGCGATCAAATGAAGCTTCCTCTACAAGACTAAAGATTGATCTTATCCTCGATGCACAAAAGTCAAACCTAGAACCATGTCAGAAAAGGACATACGACTTGTCTCTTATGTCCCCATCATATCTGATATGGTACTGTTCATATTCGGCCAAAAGCATGGTTGTCTTATTAGCAAGGACAAGCTTCCTATCCAAGCTTGACACGTGGCATATACCTTTTGTCTTGCACTAAATGCAAACGGGTATAAATAAGATGGAGATATCTTCTTCATCTTAATGCATGCTTCTTTCTAGCCTATACCTTCTGTATTCTTTCTTCCTTCCTCTTGTGCATCAAACTGTGTGTTTCTTAAGTTACATTAGAACAGGTTTTGAACTTATTCTAATTCCGCTTGTAACTGTAAATTAGTTTATTATCTATAAAGTCATTTAAAAACTAAAATCTGTGTGTTTGTATTAAACCCTCCCCCCTTCTACAAACTGTTTACTTAATATTAACTCTTGTAGACCCTTATAGGGACCAACAAGTGGTATCAGAGCAGTATTGTTATCTTTCTCTTTAAAATATTTTTCTTAAAATCATATTTTAAAAGGACAAACCCTAATACGAACTACAACGATAATGGATCTTTAGCTAAACCTCCAAGGTTCAGCCATGATAATTTCCCTTTATGGAAAGAAAGAATGTCACTTTTTCTAGAGGGATCTGATCCTAAGATCCCATACTATGTAGAAAATGGACCTTTCGTTCCTACAACCATAGTAGCAAGTGTTCCTGCCAGTACCGCTACCCCAGCCATCGCTGAAAGGAGTATTGTAAAAACTCCAGATCGATGGACGGAGGAAGACAAGAAAGAAGTTGCTATTGATGCGAAAGCACGATCTATAATAGCAATGTCTTTGCCTGATGAAGTATATCATTCAGTAATGAAAATGAGAACTTCAAAAGCTATGTAGGATACCCTATGTATCCAATATGAAGGAACCTCTGAGGTTCAGGTAACAAGATGTATAAACCTCGTAAGACAATATGAGAGTTTTATGCATCACAAAGGTGAATCTC
Organism: Silybum marianum; assembly: GCA_036898165.1. Taxonomy (NCBI): domain Eukaryota; kingdom Viridiplantae; phylum Streptophyta; class Magnoliopsida; order Asterales; family Asteraceae; genus Silybum; species Silybum marianum. The sequence goes on from CM072533.1 coordinate 16,434,067, forward strand.
TCTCTCAAATTCACCAGCGTTTCAACTGTCTGTTGATTGATCTCGTAACAGTCAACAGAGTGTACTCAAACGCTGAAATTCTAACAAAATTCATGGAGGCACTACCCGACCAATGGGCAGTGTATACTACATGTTTAAAACTGTCAAAGAATCTTGAAACTTTATCCTTAAGCGCACTATATGGAATGCTCTTAAATGAGGAACAATCCCAACTTTTAAGGAAGAACCTTATTAATGAACTCAAAGGTGCCAAAAGTACTTCTTTGACACTTGTGACTACAGAGGCAAAATCTCCTAAAAATCACCCTTCTTCTTCTATCACCTCCATAACTGAATTAACTCAAACTGATTTAGAAGACACACTCACTGATGCTGACATCTCTGAGTTTGATAACTCTCTGGCTCTTCTAACCAACAACTTTAGAAGATTTGCTAGAAAGAGTATCTTTCGAAAACCCTCCACTCTTTCTGACTCTGAAAAGCCCAAAACTACTCTAGCTGAGAAAGCTTCAGCTATTTGCTTTAACTGTCAGTGAAAGGGTCACTTCGCCAACGAATGTCGATCAAAGAAAGTTGCTGCACCTACCACCTCCCAGACCTCTGATAAAAAGGAGAAGTATTTGAAACTCAAAAACAAATACCAAGATCTGAAGAAGAACCAGCATAAAGGCAAAGGTCTAATCGCTGAAGAAGTAGACTGGGATGCTGAAGAGGATTGGGCTAAGACCTCTGAAGAGTCTGGGTCTGATTAAGAAGATCTTGCCTTCCTATGTCTGATGGCAAGAATCGAGGACGTTGAAGAAGCTACTGACACTTCTTCCTCTGAGTCTCCTTCCACTCAGGTATTCATCCCCTCTACTACTGTTATCTCTGAAAGTGATAACTTGTCAGCCCTTGATGCTATGACTGTTGACTTGTACAATGCTTTAAATGGAAAGATTAAAGCTGAAAAAATAAATACTGATTTATCTGAACAATTAAAGAATTGTCATCTTAAAATCAAAGAACTTTCTAAGATTGAAGAATCCCTGAAAGACCAAGTCTTTGCAAACCAAACTATTAGCATCGAGAAGCAGCAAGCTATTGCTGATAGGGAAAAGGCCATTGCTGATCTTATATCTGAAAAGGCAACCATCGAAGGATGGTGTAAGGGTTATGAAAAAGTCAATAAGATCATCAATGGCCAAATCCCTATGAAAACAAGAAGTGGGTTAGGCTTTAACTCTGAAAAAGAGGAATCAGGGAGTAACCGCTCCATGCTCAAATTTGAAATGTTAGTATCTTCGATCCCTGATCCTTCTTCTTCAACTTCTTCCTTTCTTTTAAATGAGAAGGTTCCTTTGTCTAAATCTAAGAAAGTGATCGAGAACAAGTTTCTTGACCAAGTTTCTAAGAATAAGATCGCTCAGAATAAGAGCAAGAAAGTCTCATAGAGCAATTCTAAATCTAGGAAGAAGATCTCTGACTTCTCTCAGAGACCAACTCCCAGAATTAAGATTGATCTCACTCCTACCCCTGAAAAGGTTGTAATAGCTCCAAGAACTATGGAAAAAGGAATTCTTGGTCCTATCCCTAAAAAGGTTCCTATCTCTTTTCTTTCCTCTTTGAATTCTAAACCTTATAATAATAAGAAGTGCTTTCACTGTGGTGAAACAACCCACATTGCAAGTAAGTGTCCTAATGCTACTAAAGCTGATAAGCTAGCTCATGGAAAGAAAGTAGCTCAAGCTGATAAATCAGCGAGAGTGAAATCCACCAAGGTTGCAAAACCAAAGGTGAAGATATCCACTGAAGAAAGTTCTTCAGCTAGTAGCTTATCCGCCACTCCTTCCACTAACAAAGCAGAACCCATAGTAATATGGGTACCTTCAAACAATTAATCCTTTTGTTGTATGCAGAGTGCCAAAGGTATCTAGTATCTCGATAGCGGATGCTCAAGGCATATGACAGGCAGAAAATCTCTGCTCTCTGACTACAAGGAAGAAGCTGGTCCTTCAGTGACCTTTGGTGGAAATGGCAAAGGATACACTAAAGGTTATGGAATTTTGTCCAACGGAGCTACCTCGTTTAATCGTGTTGCCTATGTTGAAGGACTGAAATACAATCTCTTAAGTGTTAGTCAGTTATGTGACAAAGACTTTAAAGTTCTATTTTTAAAGAATAGATGTGCTGTCACTGACTTCAATGATAAGCTTGCCCTCTCTGGCAAAAGAGTTCAAAACATTTATGTTATTAATATGAATAGCTCTCACTCTAAGAACATGTGCTTTATCTCTCGAGCATCCTCAGATGTGAACTGGTTATGGCATAAAAGACACTCTCATCTCAACTTTAAATAAACGAATTGTCTCAAAAAGATCTAGTCCGAGACCTCCCAAATCATACCTTTACAAAGGAATCTCTTTGTTCAACGTGTGAAAAGGGAAAACTGACTAAAGCCTCCTTCTGATCTAAGCAAATTTCTTCAGTGACCGCTCCTCTTCAGCTACTCCACATAGATCTCTTTGGACCTGTAAATGTCCAATCTATATCCGGAAAGAAATACACTTTAGTTATTGTTGATGAATACTCCAGATATACCTGGGTATTTTTCTTACGATCCAAAAGTGATACCCCTGAAATGATAATCTCTTTTATCAAAAGGATGGAAGTTCTGAACAACTTACTTGTTCACTCCATAAGAAGTGATCATGGTACTGAATTCAAAAACAGTACCTTGGTTAATTTCTTTGAAGAAAAAGGCATTTCTCACAACTTCTCTTCAGTGAGAACTCCTCAACAAAACGGTGTTGCTGAAAGAAGAAATCGAACTATAATCGAAGCAGCTCGCTCAATGCTTAGCGAATCGCGTCTTCCAACTCAATTCTGGGCTGAAGCTGTCAATACAGCGTGCTTTACTCAGAATCGATCCCTGATTGTTAAGCGATTCAAGAAGACTTCCTACGAATTATTTCATGGGAGAAGACCCACTCTGAAATATTTTCACATTTTTGGATGTATTTGTTACATTCTGAATGACAGAGATCATTTGGGTAAATTCGATCCCAAGGCTAATGATGGTATATTTCTTGGATACTCCTCTGTATCTAAGTCTTTCAGAGTATTCAACAAAAGAAGACAACATGTTGAAGAGTCCATGCATGTCAACTTTGATGAATCTCGTCCCATTCATCCTTCTCATAATCTTGATGATGATGAAGAATTGAATGCTTGGATGAAATCTGATTATGGGGAACCTGAAACATATTTCAGCAGTCAACCTCCTGCTGAAGCTTGTGATGATGAGATCCCTGTAACCCAACAAGTAATGATCAACCATCTTCAGAGATGAATATTACTCCTCTCAATCAGTTTCCTGCCGCTGATATCTCTGTTGGAAATTCATCTGTGAACAACCAAACTATCTCTGAAAATCAATCTCCTGATTTGATTTTGAATGAAGAACCAGTCGCTGAAACAGGTCCGAATCCAGAAACTGAAGAACAAGTCGCTGAATCTGCCGTTGATCTCTCTCCTCAACCACCAGCTCAGCGATGGATTGTGAATCATCCAATAAATCAAACTATTGGTGATCCCACTGTAGGTATCAAAACGCGTAGAGGCACAGGTAATATCTGTCTTTATGTTAATTTCATCTCTCTCTCTGAACCTAAGAAGATAGATGAAGCTATCTCTGATCCTAGCTGGGTTTCAGCTATGCAAGAAGAACTAACTGAATTTCATAGAAACAAAGTTTGGAATCTTGTTCCAAGACCCTCTTTATAAAAACCAAATGGGTTTTCAGAAATAAGCTAGATGAAAACGATACTATAATTCGCAATAAGGCTAGACTTGTTGCTCAAGGTTATAGACAGGAAGAAGGAATTGACTATGATGAAACCTTTGCACCTGTTGCTCGTTTAGAAGCCATAAGACTCTTTTTAGCTTATGCTGCACATAAAGACTCAACGTTAAAAGTGTTTTTCTAAAAGTGCTTTTCTAAATGGAAAACTCAGCGAGGAAGTTTATGTTGAACAACCCCCTGGGTTAAAGACATGCTGAACAAGTTTGACATGAATCAATGCTCAGCAATGAAGACCCCCAGGGCACCTCCTCTAACTCTGAACAAGGACCCTAATGGGAAACCAGTCAATGTCACTGCCTATCGAGGGATGATTGGATCTCTGCTATATCTTACAGCTAGTAGACCCGACATCATGTACTCTACATGTCTCTACGCTCGGTATCAAGCTGAACCGAAGGAATCCCATCTCATCGCTGTAAAGCGAATCTTCAGATACCTGAAAGGAACTCCAAATCTAGGCCTTTGGTATCCCAAAGGTTCAGGATTTGATCTCATTGGTTACTCTCACAGTGATTTTGCGGGTTGTAAAATTGATAGGAAAAGCACCACTGGTGGGTGTCAGCTACTAGGTGGTAAGTTAATAAGTTGGACAAGTAAAAAGCAAAACTCAGTGTTCACTTCCACCGCTGAAGCTGAATACGTAGCCGCTGGTAGTTGTTGTGCTTAAATCCTTTAGATGAGAAATCAACTTAGAGACTACGATCTAAAACTCTCTAAGATTCCTAGATATTGTGATAGCACTAGTGCTATTGCAATTGCCAACAACCCTGTACTTCATTCAAAAACCAAGCACATTGAGATCCGATATCATTTTATAAGAGATAATGTGATGAATGGTGAAATTGAACTTCATTTTGTTCCTACTGAATATCAGCTCGCTGATCTTTTCACCAAGCCTCTTGATGAGACTAGATTCAATCTACTTATCAGCGAACTTGGTATGTTGAATGCTGAATAAAGTATTTATTCAGTGAACAACAAATTCAGTGATACAAAGAAAAGCCTTCAATCTCTCCATTCATTGAACTCTGATTCATTCCTTGAGGATAACTATCATTAAAATCTTTTAAAAATTAATAAAAGGAGACGTCAGACCTTTTTCTGACACATGACGGACCACGACGTTTCCATTCCAACTACTTTCTTGGAACGTGCGCCAGGTCATCATTTCTTTTTCAAAAAGCTAAAACCGGCGTTTAGCCTCCTTTCTCTCTCCTCTTGCTATTTAAGCACTTTTTTTTTTGCCTTACTTGCTTCCTTCCGCTTTCATAACTCTCCTAAAGGCAAAAGAATCCTTTGAATCTTCAAGTTTTCTCCAAGAACACGCACTTGTGCGTTTTTCTCCTTCACTCGACTAAGGTTTGATCTAAACCTAAACTTAAGAACTGGAAACATCTTGTTTCACCTTTCTTACCTAATTTCAATCTTGAAAATCAATAAAAAAAAATTGAGTGAAAAATAATTTCTATACTTTCAAAACCCTGTTCTTAGAACCGAAATTTTTTTTTAATCCTGATTTTTTTTTTTTTGCTTTTTCATTACCAACAAGCATTTTGATATTGTTCATCAAAATACTTGTTTCCTTGATCTTATCTTTGGTACTTTTTATACGAAATCTCTGGTTTATACATTCATGTATTAAAACCATGATTTATCTCTTTGGTGTTGCCATTTTTCCTACAGAAATGGCCTCTGCTTCCAACGTCGCTGAAACTACTGCTGCTGATAACCTATTGGCCGCGGCACCAAACTGCCAATTCGCGCTGGAAAAGTCAACCTTCAAGCCATGCAATTACATTGCATTAGTGGACATTCCCTCTGAACGCCCTTAGTTCAAAGACGCTGCAACCTTCCTCAAGGCATGCCCTCTAATGTATGCCTTCGTCCACAACCCAGTGGGCATTACCTCTCACCTTCAGGCGCTCTGGTACACAGAGCAATGTACCACTCTGACAACGGAAAAGGGCACTGTCCTCCCTGCTATTGCCTTCACAATCCCTGAACTTGGCTTCTTCTCGTTCACAGCAGGGTTCGTACGTAAGGCGCTAAGACTCCCTCAGCGTCAGAAGGGTGTACAATGGGGTGCTGAACCAACTAAGCAGCAGATAGATGGTTTCTTGGACTCCATTGGCTACTAATGGGAGAACCCTTCAGTGAAGACGGTGGGTTCAAAGCTGGAAAAGAAGCGACTCCCTGCTCAATGGAAGTACATTTTCACCCAGGTCATTCAGTGCCTGGGGTCCAAAGTTGGCTCCCATGATCAGGCGAGCAAGCATTTTCAGGACCTTGCCTATTCTCTCTGCACATGTCATCCTCTGAACTACGCTGACTACATCTTCAGCGATATGTGTAGCCGCCTAACGCCAATACCAGACATACCGTTGTCCCTTACCCTCGTTTCTTCTCCACCATCCTTGAAGAGGCTTTCGGGGAGAGCTGCCCGAAAGTCGGTGACTTTGCCTTCTCAATGGTAGGGAAGAAGTTCCTGGATCTTGAGGTACGTCCAGGTGATGCTCCTCTCACTCCCCACATGCTGCAATTAATAGGAGCACCTCTTTCAGTGAGCTCCTCGCTGCCCATCCCCTCAGTGAGTACCTAAGGCACTGCTGCTGCTAAGAGGAAAACCCCAACTGATGGTCATAAGAAGACCATCGCCTCAAAGAAGCCCAAGAAGGTGGTCTCTCAACAGACCACCCTCTCTAATTTTGGTGTACTACAAACACCACCCTCATCCACAGCCACTCCAACGGTTTCTGCTGCCGTTGAAGCTTCATCAGCACTACCACCACCATCAGTGACTAAGGTCTCTGAAGGTGTTTTAGCCAGCTCTGTTGAAGCTGGATCGGGTACTACTATCACTGCCTTCTCTACCTCTTCCATCTCTACTTCTTTGGTCCTCACAACAGCAAGTGACTCAGCGATAGTTGTCCCTATCTCTGATGATGCTGAAATGCACGCAGTCCAAACCTCAGTATTGTTTAGGCAATCTAAGTTTTGGAAAGCCAATATCAAAGAACCTCAGAGTGTCTCTTTCAGATACTCTAAGACACTGTTCAGTGATCCTCAGGACACTACCTCTGAAAAAGTGGTCCCTGAGAGTAATCCTCATGATACTCTCAAGGAAAATAATGCTACGTTTCATCCATCATCTGATCCGGATTGATTTCTTGCTTCTTTGTCAATGTCATCAGCTGCTGACAGTGCTCCTGTCTACTCAGCAACAACAACCACCACCACCACCACTTCGAAGACGGCGATGAAGTCTCCTCAACGCCCTCCCAGTGCTAAGAAGCTCAGGGATGTCAAGATGGAGAACCAAGCCCCCAAGCTTCCTCCCAGGATCACTGAGTTACCTCCTGTGTCCCTACCTGGTCCCACATTCCCTTCCATTGACTATTTGGTCAATGAATATGCTCTCACCAGGGCAAGGGTGGACTCGCTGCAAACTTCAGCTGAGCTAATCTTCTGGCAGGTCGCTGGTACTCCTGGCATGAAGACAAACGTCAGCAACCTGGTGTCTGACGTTCAGTATCTAAAGGACGAGCACAAGGACCTTCACCAATCCCTCATCAACATTGAGCAAAAGGTCGATGCTCAGGCCGCTGTCCTCGAGTCTATTCAAAAGGCTCAGACCGAAGTGATGCAGACTCTCTCAAGACTCAGTGGAGCTGGTCCCTCATTTGCTGATGCTGATCGAAATATTCTTCAGGATGTGCAAACAAATGTTCGCACTATGATGTTCCACGTTTTGCCATATGATAACATTGAGGGGGAGAAGGTGGCCAAAGAGTTCGCTGACGAAATAATCGGCGAGCACAACCGGAGGTTCCCTGATGAAAGGATCTCTCCTTACATCCAGAGACCAGAACCTTCCTCCGCTGCAAGGATTGATGATGATGATGATGAAGAAGAGGATGATGAAGAAGAAGAAGAAGAGGAACGCATCCCTCACTTTGGTGATGATTATGAAGATGATGACTTGGGATTTGCAATGGAACATTTCAGAATGTCCAGACCAGGTTCGTCTCAGCTACAGCCCTTGGGGGACGGATCTGGTCCCTCAGGCAAAGGATCACTTAAAGTGGTTGATCTTGATGCCCCAATCCCACAAACAGAGGGGGAGACCGCTGACAAGGTATCTCTTCAGCTTATCCCTTATATTACTCCTCTATCTGAAACCCCCTATATTACCTCTCCTCCTTCAAACCCTCTCTCTGATAAACTCTCTCCTTCCCTCAGTGATCCTCGTCCCCCAAAGGACTCATCCACAAGGAAGGAACCTTCTTCTAAAGAGCAGTTTATGTACATAGTGGAAACTGACTCTGAAGAAGAAGAAGGCCTTATTCCCAGGCGTCGCGTTCAAAAGCCGATCATAAGCGAGCCTGAAGAAGAAGAAAGGCGAATAAAATTCCTTAGGGAATTCGAGGCTAGAAGAATAAGGGTGCTTGAAGCTGAACCCATTGAAGTCGTACCAATAAGGATGCTAGATGAATTCTACTTTCTGTCCAGAGAAGAGAGAGAACAAGCATTGGAAGCACAAAGAATCAGAGATGAAGAAATAAAACAAACAGAGAATGATCTTGTTTTAGCAAGGAAGATTCTCAGGGAAGACTCAGCAAGAGACAAAGCGGCCAAAGAACAATTGGAAAGGAGTGAACGGCTCGCTGCAGCTCTTGCTCAGAAAGAACTTGCACAAGAAAACCTAAATGTAGATCCCATTCTCGCTCAATAGAAGATTCTCACTGCACTAACCACTGAAGCAACAACTCAGAAAGACAAAGAATTGAATTGGTGCACAGATATGCTGAACTTTCGAAGATCTGATGCCAAAATCATTCACGCAACTATCCAAGGGTGACACTCCAAAAGAGATGGTCCCAAGGTATATGTAAGAATGACAAGGTCATCCAGAAGAGAGAGAGAAGAATCAAAATTTTTAAGATTATATGGATACACTAAATGGCTCGAAACCAGAGATGCCATTCAGGGTTCCAAATCCAAGTTCAAGAATGTGGTAGAAGATGAGTTAAATCAGTTGCTGCAAAGAATGTCACAACATGTGCAAGTTCCCCCTCTACCAGAATCATCTAAGAAGAAAAGATCAAGTGCTGAAGGAAGTTCAAGTGCGAAGAATGAGCATGAAACTAAATTTGATTATCAAAGCATTCTTGGTCATCTTGAGCTCCCTGATATATCAATGCTTTATACCTCTCTCCCTCAAGACCGAAGATATGAAGAAGATGAAATCATCTCACTGCCTGAACCTGGTATGGTATTCTTGGATAATGAAGAATTCTTAGGACTCTTCAGAAACCAAGAAATTCACAAGGACCCATCCTCTCTCACAAAGATCATGTTTTGGCGTAGCTGGTCAGATACCCCTCTGATGAATCGACAGAAGATCCTTTATGAGAATGAGTTACAAAGACGAAACGAGAATATCTCTGACTAGTTATAGATTTCTATTTCCTTTGTAATATTTCTTCAGTGTACAAGTACTTTACTTTTATTTATAATTTCATTTCTCTGTAATTTCTTCAGATTATATTTAATGAAATTCAATCAGAGTACTCTACTCCATCCTAGTACTGAAAAGATCCCTGAAAACAGTAAAAGGGACTAATGAACATAAGAGTTCTACTTTCTTTAAACTATCTTTCACTCTAAAAATTCAATCAATGAATGTACTTTAAGATTATTTACTTGTAAAAATTGTGCTCTCATATCCTTATAAATGAAACTCAATTCAGATAGTAGACTAGCTGAAAAAGACCTTACAGATTAGTACTTAGAAAATTTTTCTTTAAATGTTTCCTAAGTCCTTACTAGTCTCTTAAAGCAATTTTCCTATGTTGCTTAATCATAATCAAATAGGGGGAAATTGTTGATCATAACTCCTCTCTATGATTTGAATATGATTCCTTTTATATACTTAGTGAAATTCCTTAATTAAGCTTCTGTTCAAATTCAACGATACCATACGCTAATCACCATCAGCGATCGCTGAAGATCAAGGAATAACAAGCTTATCTCTGAAGACCTGAAGATCAGTTATCACACCAAAAGACCATTCAGCGAAAGTCGAAGACCAAAGCTGAAGAAAGAAATAATCAGCTAAGCGACCTGAAGCAGTTCAGCGATAGCAGCGATTATCTACTCAAAGTGTGAAGTCTTGTGAAGCCTCAGCAACACTGAAGTTCATCCTTGAAAATTCAGTGTCAGCGATCAAATGAAGCTTCCTCTACAAGACTAAAGATTGATCTTATCCTCGATGCACAAAAGTCAAGCCTAGAACCATGTCAGAAAAGGATGTACGACTTGTCTCTTATGTCCCCATCATATCTGATATGGTACTGTTCATATTTGGCCAAAAGCATGGCTGTCTTATTAGCAAGGACAAGCTTCCTATCCAAGTTTGACACTTGGCATATACCATTTGTCTTGCATTAAATGTAAATGGGTATAAATAAGATGGAGATATCTTCTTCATCTTAATGCATGCTTCTTTCTAGCATATACCTTCTGTATTCTTTCTTCCTTCCTCTTCTGCATCAAACTGTGTGTTTCTTAAGTTACAATAGAATAGGTTTTGAACTTGTTCTAATTCCGTTTGTAACTGTAAATTAGTTTATTATCTTTAAACTCATTTAAAATTTAAAATCTGTGTGTTTGTATTGAACCCCCCCCCCTTCTACAAACTGTTTACTTAATATTTAACTCTTGTAGACCCTTATTGGGACCAACATGCGTCCGGATATAATCCAAATTGCAAACTCAAAAGATGGGAATATTATGGCCTATCCTATGCCTGCTTTGGATCAATTACAAACAAGCATAGTTAGGCAAGAAATGGCAGCTACCCATTTTGAACTGCAACCTGTAATGTTTAATATGTTACAATCCAGTAGACAGTTCAATGGTAAGCCAATTGAAGATCCCCATCTTCATCTTAAAACTTTCATGGAAATCACTGATTCTTTCCATCTTAATGGAGTAACTGATGAATCCTTAAAGCTGAAGTTATTTTCTTTTTCACTTAGAGATAGAGCACGAACTTGGTATAACTCTTTAGAACCAAATTCGATAGTCACTTGGAATCAAATGGCTGAGAAGTTTTTGAAAAAATATTTTCCACCAACACGGAATGCAAAGTCCAGAAATGAGATTTGCATGTTTAAACAATTGGACGATGAAGTAGGTCCGGATGCTTGAAAGGTTTAAGGATTTGTTAAGGAAATGCCCTCACCATGGTATACCCTACTGTATACAGCAAGAAACATTCTACAATGGACTTGATTCCATTGCTAGACAAATGTTGGAGGCTACTACAGGAGGTGCCTTCACATCCAATACCTATAATGATGGCTTTGAAATATTGGAGAAATTTTCCAATAACAATGGTCATTGGTCAGATCCACGTGTAGTAGTACCTAGAAAAACTACCAGAGATATTCATGAAGTAGATCCATATACTGCACTAACTGCACAACTCACCTCAATGGCCAACATGATTTAAAACATGTCTGTCACCCCTATTGTGAATATTGTTGCTGCAGCATCTACTCCTGAATCACTTCCTGTAGAATGTGTATGCTTTGGCAGACCTCATACCTAAGACCAATGTAGCCAAAATACTGAATCTGTGAACTATTTGAACAACAGGACTGGATTTTCAAACACTTACAACTCAAGTTGGAGGCAACATCCCAACTTTTCTTGGAATAGTCCCAGTTTGAACCCACCTATTGCAAAAGAGAAAACAACCTCTAATTTTCAAAACCAACCAAGCAGCTCTCAACACCAACAGTCTCATTTTCAACAAAATCAACCATCTTTTCGAAGTAAGTCAAGCCTGCATGCTGATTCATCGTTGGAAGCAATGATGAAGAGCTTCATAGCTCAAACTAATTCAGCAATCAATCATCAAAATACTACTTTAAGGAATTTGGAAACTCGGATTGGACAGATTGCCCTTGAATTGAGAAACAGACATGTTGGAACCTTACCTAGTGATACTGAGACTCCTATTAATCTAATCAAGGAGCAAGTGAAAGTTGTGACCATAAGGAGTAGAAAGAACTTAGTTGAGAAAACAATGAAACACCCCAAGTTATGCCAAATTTCCTTTGGTTAAAGCACTTGAAAACATGCCTAGTTATGCCAAATTTCTTAAAGATATGTTGAGTAAGAAAAAGAAATTGAATGAATATGAGACTGTAGCCTTGACAGAAGGTTGTACTATCCTTGTAACCAACAAAATTCCCCCATAACAGAAAGATCCAGGTAGTTTCACAATTCCCTGTTCTGTATGAGGAAAGAAGATTGGAAGAGCTTTGTGTGATTTAGGTGCTAGTATCAACCTTATGCCCTTGTCCATTTTCCAAACACTAGGGATAGGAGAGGCTAGGCCAACAACTGTCACCTTACAGTTGGTTGACAAATCCATAGCTTACCCCAAGGGAAAGATTGTAGATGTTCTAGTTCAAGTAGACAAGTTCATATTTCCTGCAGACTTCATAATTTTAGACTTTGGGGCTAATGAAAACATCCCTATTTTGTTAGGAAGGCCATTTTTAGCCACTGGTAGAACCCTCATTGATGTCTAGAAAGGAGAACTGACCCTTATTTACCCCATATCTAGAAGTTCCTGGGTAAGTCCTATGTAATGTGTTCCTAAGAAGGGAGGTGTGACAGTTGTTGAGAATGAGAAGAATGAGTTGATCCCAACTAGGGTAGTGTCAGGATAGAGATTCTGTATGGACTATAGAAGACTGAATAAGGCAACCCATAAAGACCATTTTCCTTTGCCTTTCATTGACCAAATGTTGGATAGACTAGCTGGGAAAGAATACTATAGTTTCCTAGATGGATATTCTGGCTACAACCAAATTGCCATTGCACCTGAGGACCAAGAGAAGACCACCTTCACTTGTCCTTTAGGTATTTTTGCTTTTAGGAGAATGTCCTTTGGACTATGCAATACCCCAGCCACATTTCAAAGATGCATGATGTCCATATTCTCTGATATGTTGGAAACTTCTATGGAGATTTTCATGGATGATTTTTCTATCTATGGATCTTCATATGATGATTGTTTGAAAAACTTAGAACAAGGTATAAAAAGATGTGAAGAGACTAACCTGGTTTGGAATTGGAAAAAATTAACTTCCTGGTCAAAGAAGGCATTGTTTTGGGTCATTTGATTTCAAATAGAGGAATAGAAGTTGACAAAGCAAAGTTGGAAATTATTGAGAAACTCCCTAAACCTACTAATGTTAAATGCATTAGAAGTTTCTTGGGTCATGCTGGATTTTACAGAACATTCATAAAATATTTTTCTAAAACTTCAAAACCCCTCTGTTTATTGTTACATCATGACTAGCCTTTTGATTTCAACAAAGAATGTAGGCGAGCTTTCAACATTTTGAAAAAAGGCTTTTATTTCAACACTAATTGTGATCACACCTGATTGGACAAAACCATATGAACTCATATGTGATGCAAGTGATTGGGCACTTGGTACAGTACTTGGACAAAAGAAAGAATAGATTTTTCATCCAATCTATTACTCTAGTAAAACTCTTAATGAAGTACAAGTTAACTACACAACTACTGAAAAAGAACTCTTGGCAGTTGTATTTGCTTTTGAAAAATTTAGATCCTACTTAATGGGGACCAAGGTTACAATTCACACTGACCATGCAGCCATCAAGTATTGATTTCCAAAAAAGATGCAAAGCCTAGATTGATTCGGTGGGTTTTGTTGTTACAAGAGTTTGATCTGAAAATACTAGACAGGAAGGGTACTGAGAACCAAGTTGCTGATCACTTGTCCAGATTAGAGAAAGGAAAAGGAATTTTTGGAGAAGTAAATGAAAAGTTTCCTACTGACCAGCTTCTGGTACTGCAGCATCATGCTGTAGCACCATGGTTTGCAGACATTGCAAACTACTTGGCTGTTGGCATCATTCCACCAGACTATAACAGGAACCAAAAGACTTGTTGATCATAACTCCTGTCAGTGATTTGAATATGATTCCTTTACTATACTTAGTGAAATTCCATAGTTAAGCTTCTGTTTAAATTCAACGATAGCACACGTTGATTGCTATCGGCGATCGCTGAAGGTCAAGGAAGTACGAGCTTATCACTGAAGACCTGGAGATCAGTTATCACACTAGAAGACCATTCAGCAACAGTCGAAGACTCTAGCTGAAGAAAGAGATAATCAGCTAAGTGAACTGAAGCGGTTCAGCGATAGCAGCGATTGTCTACTCAAAGTGTGAAGTCTTGTGAAGCCTCAGTGACACTGAAGATTCATCCTTGAAGATTCAGTATCAGCGATCAAATGAAGCTTCCTCTGCAAGATTAAAGATTGATCTTATCCTCGATGCACAAAAGTCAAACCTAGAACCATGTCAGAAAAGGACGTACGACTTGTCTCTTATGTCCCCATCATATCTGATATGGTACTGTTCATATTCGGCCAAAAGCATGGTTGTCTTATTAACAAGGACAAGCTTCCTATCCAAGCTTGACACGTGGCATATACCTTTTGTCTTGTTTCAAAGACAAACGGGTATAAATAAGATGAAGATATCTTCTTCATCTTAATGCATGCTTCTATCTAACTTATACCCTCTTTATTCTTTCTTTCATCTTCTTGTGCATCATACTTCGTGTTTCTTAGTTACAATAGAATAGGTTTTAAACTTGTTCTAAGTTCGCTTGTAACTGTAAATTTGTTTATTCAAATAAACTCATTTAAAAACCAAAAAATTGTGTGTTTGTATTCAACCCCCCCTTCTACAAACTATTCTCTGTTGATTGAACTCTTGTAGACTCTTATTGGGACCAACAAGTGGTATCAGAGCGGCGTTTGCTTCTTAACTCTTTAAAATTTTTTCTCTTAAAATTATTTTAAAATGTCAAACCCTAATACAAACTATAATGATAATGGATCTTTAGCTAAACCACCTAGATTTAGCCATGATAACTTTCCATTATGGAAGGAAAGAATGTCTCTATTTCTAGAGGGATCTGACCCCAAGATTCCCTACTATCTGGAAAATGGACCATTTGTTCCTACAATTATAGTAGCTAGTGTTCCTGCCACCACTACTACTCCAGCCATTCCTAAGAGGAGTATTGTTAAAACTCCTAACAGATGGACAGAAGAAGACAAGAAAGAAATTGCTATTGACTCTAAAGCTAGATCAATAATAGCAATGGCTTTACCTGATGAGGTCTATCATTCTGTCATGAAAATGAGGACTTCAAAAGCCATGTGGGATACATTATGTATCCAATATGAAGGAACTTCTGAAGTTAAAGTAACTAGATGCATAAACCTCGTAAGAAAAGGGTGAATCTCTTTCTCAAATTCACCAGCGATTTAACTGTCTGTTGATTGATCTTAAATCAGTCGATAGAATTTATTCAAACGCTGAAATTCTGACAAAGTTCATGGAGGCATTGCCCGATCAATGGGCAGTGTACACTACATGTATAAAACTGTCAAAGAATCTTGAAACCTTGTCCTTAAGTGCATTATATGGTATGCTCTTAAATGAGGAACAATCCCAGCTTCTAAGGAAGAACCTAATTAATGAACTCAAAGGTGCTAAAAGTACTTCTTTAGCACTTGTGACTTCTGAGGGAACTTCTTCCAAAAATGCTCCTTCTTCTACTATCACATCCATTACTGAATTAGGTCAAACTGATTCAGAAGATCAACTCACTGATGCAGACATCTCTGAGTATGATAACTCTCTAGCCCTTTTAACCAATAACTTTAAAAGATTTGCTAGAAAGAGCAATTTTCGAAAACCTTCCAACCTCTCTGACTCTGAAAAGCAGAAATCGTTGCCTGCTGAGAAAGCCTCAGCGATTTGCTTCAACTGTTAGCGAAAGGGTCATTTCGCAAGTGAATGCAGGTCGAAGAGAGTTGCTGCTCCCACTACCTCCCATACCTCTGATAAAAAGGAGAAGTATTTGAAAGTGAAAAACAAATACAAAGATATGAAGAAAAACCAGCAAAAAGGCAAAGGCCTTGTAGCTGAAGAAGTTGACTGGGATGCTGAAGATGACTGGGCCAAGACCTCTGAAGAGTCTGGTTCAGATGAAGAAGATCTTGCCTTCCTCTGTCTGATGGTAAGAATTGAAGACGCTGAAGAAGTCACTGAGACTTCTTCCTCTGAGTCTCCTTCTACTCAGGTAACTATTTCCTCTGTCCCTTTACCTTCTGAAAGTGATAACTTGTCAGCTCTCGATGCTATGACTGTTGATTTCTATGATGCTTTAAATGGAAAAATTAAGGCCGAGAGAATTAACACTGACTTATCTGAACAATTAAAAAATTGCCATATAAGAATCAAAGAACTTTCTAAAATTGAGGAATCTCTCAAAGACCAAGTTTTTGCAAATCAAACTGTAAGCATCGAGAAACAACAAGCTATCGCTGATAGGGAAAAGGCTATCGCTGATCTCAAGTCTGAAAAGGCAACCATCGAAGGATGGTGTAAGGCTTCTGATAAAGTCAATGAGATCATCGATGCTCAAAGACCTATGAAAGTAAGAAGTCGGTTAGGCTATAACCCTGAAAAGGAAGAATCAGAGAATGATCGTTCCATGCTAAAATTCGGAATGTTTGTCTCTTCTATCCCTGATCCTTCTTCTTCAACCTCTTCTTCCTCCTCTTCTAAAGAGAAGCTTTCTATTCTTAATTCTAGGAAAGTGATCAAGAACGAGTTTCTTAATCAAGTTCCTAAGAATAAGAAAACTCAAGATAGGAACAAGAAATCCTCAGAGAAAGTTTCTAAAACTGGGAAAAAGGTCCCTGGCTTTAGTCAGAGACCAACCCCCAGAATTAAAATCGATCTCACTCCCACTCCTGAAAAGGTTGTTATACCTCCAAGGACCATAGATAAAGGAATTCTTGGACCTATCCCTGAGAAATTTCCTGCTCCCTCTCTGATTTCCAAACCCTTTAAATATAAGAAATGCTATCACTGTGGTGAAACTACCCACATTGCAAGCAAATGTCCTAATGCTACTAGAGCTGATAAACTAGCTCATGGAAAGAAAGTAGCTCAAGCTGATAAATCAGCGATAGTGAAATCCACCAAGGTTGCAAAACCATCAAAGGTGAAGATATCCACTGCAGAGAATTCTTCAGATAGTAGCTCCTCCGCCAATCCTCTATCTAACCAAACAGGACCCATAGTAGTATGGGTACCTTTAAACAATTAATCTTTTGTTGTATGCAGAGTGCCAAATGTATCTGGTATCTTGATAGCGGATGCTCAAGGCACATGACAGGCAGAAAGTCTCTGCTCTCTCATTACAAAGAAGAAGCTGGTCCATCAGTGACCTTTGGTGGAAATGGCAAAGGATACACTAAAGGTTATGGAATTCTGTCCAACAGAGCCACTTCATTTTCTCGCGTTACTTACGTTGAGGGACTAAAGCACAATCTCTTAAGTGTTAGTCAGTTATGTGACAAAGACTTTAAAGTTCTATTCATAAAGAATAGATGTGCTGTCACTGACGGAAATGATAAGCTTGCCCTTACAGGCAAAAGAGTGGAAAATGTATATGTCATAAATATGAATAGTTCTCACTCTGAGAACATGTGCTTTATCTCTAAAGCATCCAATGACATAAACTGGTTATGGCATAAAAGACTCTCTCATCTCAGCTTTAAGACAATACATGAATTGTCTCAAAAAGATTTAGTCAGAGACCTTCCAAATCACACCTTTACAAAGGAATCTCTTTGTTCAGCATGTGAGAAGGGAAAGCTGACAAAAGCCTCCTTCAGGTCAAAGCAAGTTTCTTCAGTGACCACTCCTCTTCAACTACTTCACATGGATCTATTCGCACCTGTCAATGTCCAATCGATCTCTGGGAAGAAATACACTTTAGTGATTGTTGATGAATACTCCAGATACACATGGGTGTTCTTCCTTCGATCCAAAAGTGATACCCCTAAAATGATAATCTCTTTCATCAAAAAGACGGAAGTTTTGAACAATCTAATTGTTCGTTCCATAAGAAGATATCATGGCACTGAATTCAAAAACAGTACTTTGGATAATTTCCTTGAAGAAAGAGGCATCTTTCACAACTTCTCCTCAGTAAGAACTCCTCAGCAAAATGGTGTTGCTGAAAGAAGAAATCGTACTATCATTGAAGCGGCTCGCTCAATGCTCAGTGAATCGCATCTTCCAATTCAGTTCTGAGCTGAAGCAGTTAACACAGCATGCTTCACTCAAAATCGATCCCTGATAGTTAAACGATTTAAGAAGACCCCCTATGAATTATTTCATGGGAGAAGACCTACTCTGAAATATTTCCACATTTTTGGATGTAGATGTTACATTCTGAATGACAGAGATCATTTAGGTAAATTTGATCCAAAAGCTGACGATGGTATATTTCTTGGATACTCCTCTATATCTAAATCCTTTAGAGTCTTCAACAAAAGAAGACAACATGTTGAAGAATCCATACATGTTAACTTTGATGAATCTCTTCCCACTCATACTTCACACTCTCATGATGATGATGAAGAATTGAATGCCTGGATGAGATCTCATTATGGGGAACCTGAAACATACTTCAGCAATCAAACTCCAGCTGAAGCAAGTGATGATGAAATCCCTGTAAACCCAACAAGTAATAATCATCCATCTTCAGGGATGAATGTTACTCCTCTAAATCAGATTCCTGTTGCTGATTCCTCTCTTGGAAATTCCTCTGTGAACAACCAAACCACTTCTGAAAATCAATCCCCTGAATTGATTCTAAATGAAGTACCTGTTGCTGAAACAAGTCCTATTCCAGAATCTGAAGAACAGGTCGCTGAATCTATTGTTGATCTCTCTCCTCAACCTCCAGCTCAGCGATGGACTGCAAATCATCCAATAAATTAGATTATCGGTGATCCCACTGCAGGTATCAAAACACGTAGAGGTACAGGTAATATCTGTCTTTATGTTAACTTCATCTCTCTCTCTGAACCTAAGAAGATAGATCAAGCTATCTCTGATCCTAGCTGGGTTTCAGCTATGCAAGAAGAACTAACTGGATTTCGTAGATATAAAGTTTGGAATCTTGTTCCTAGACCCTCTGGTAAAAGTGTCATAGGAACCAAATGGGTTTTCAGAAATAAGCTAGATGAAAACGGGACTATAATTCGCAATAAGGCTAGACTTGTTGCTCAAGGTTATAGACAGGAAGAAGGGATTGACTATGATGAAACCTTTGCACCTGTTGCTCGTTTAGAAGCCATAAGACTCTTTTTAGCTTATGTTGCCCATAAAGACATCAAAGTTTTTCAAATAGATGTTAAAAGTGCTTTTCTAAATGGAAAACTCAGCGAGGAAGTTTATGTTGAACAACCCCCTGGTTTCTCAGACCCTAACCATCCTGGTTACGTTTTTAAACTTGAAAAAGCTCTTTACGGGTTAAAACAAGCTCCTAGAGCTTGGTATTATACCCTTTCTAAATTCCTTCTTAAAGAAAAATTTGTTCGTGGAAAAATTGACCAAACTCTGTTTTTAAGAAAATACAAAGGTCATACTATTCTCGCTCAGATATATGTTGATGACATTATTTTTGGTTCCACAAGACCCAAACTTTGCACTCGTTTCGCTGCAAGAATGCAAAAACAATATAAAATGAGTATGATGGGTGAACTAACATATTTTCTACGTTTGCAGATTAAGCAATCTGACAAAGGAATTTTTATTTGTCAAAGAAAATATGTTAAAGACATGTTGAATAAATTCGACATGAATCAATGCTCAGCTATGAAGACTCCTATGGCGCCTCCTCTGACATTAAACAAGGATCCCAATGGGAAACCAGTCAATGTCACTGCCTATCGAGGAATGATTGGGTCTCTACTGCATCTTACAGCGAGTAGACCAGACATCATGTACGCTACCTGTCTCTGTGCTCGGTATCAAGCTGAACCAAAGGAATCCCATCTAATCGTTGTAAAGCGAATCTTCAGATACCTGAAAGGAACTCCAAATCTTGGTCTCTGGTATCCAAAGGCTCAGGATTTGATCTTATTGGTTACTCTGACAGTGACTTTGCTGGTTGTAAGATAGACAGAAAGAGCACCACTGGTGGGTGTCAGCTACTAGGTGGAAAGTTAATAAGTTCAACAAGTAAAAAGCAAAACTCAGTGTCCACTTCCACCGCTGAAGCTGAGTATGTAGCCGCTGGTAGTTGTTGTGCTCAAATCCTTTGGATGAGAAATCAACTAAGGGACTACAATCTCAAGCTCTCTAAGATTCCTATCTATTGTGATAGCACAAGTGCTATTGCAATCGCCAACAACCCTATACTTCACTCCAAAACCAAGCACATTGAGATCCGATATCACTTTATCAGAGATCATGTGATGAATGGTGAAGGTGAGCTCCATTTTGTTTCTACTGAATATCAGCTCGCTGATCTTTTCACCAAACCTCTTGATGAAACTAGATTCAATCTACTCATCAACGAACTTGGTATGTTGAACGCTGAATAATTTATTAATCAGCGACCAACGAAGGATTACAAATAAAGCTTTCAAACTTTCCATTCTCTGAACTCTGATTCAGCGATATCTAAGCCATCTCCTCAGGTATTATCTTCTAATTTTTAACACTCTTTGATATTTTTTTCTCATCAAAGAATGTCTCTCTTAAAATTAAAACTCATCACTGAAAATCCTTTATTATTAGTGATGAAGATTCTTCTAAAATTATTAATGATAAACCTTCCTTCTGGATAATTATCATTATAATCGTTTAAAAATAAAGAAAATGGCACGTCAGACCTTTTTCTGACACACGACGGACCGCGACGTTTCCATTCCAACTCCTTTCTTGGAACGTGCGCCAGGTCATCATTTCTTTTTCAAAAAGCTAAAACTGTCGTTTAGCACTCCTTTCTTTCTCTCTCTCTCCTCTTGCTATTTAAGCATTCTTTTTGCCTTACTTTGCTCCTTCCGCTTTCATAACAATCCTCAAGGCAAAAAGAAATTCTTCGAATCTTCAAGGTTTTCTCAAGAACACCAAGAACACGCTTGTGTGTGTTTTTCTCCTAAGAACTCAACTAAGGTTTGATCTAAACCTTGTATTATGACTGGAAACATCTTGTTTCACCTTTCTTCTCCTTAACACTCTAAAAATAAAAATAAAGATAATCTGGATCAAAAATTAAAAAGGTTTTTCCTCTATGAAAACCCTGTTATAAGTTCTTTCCTTAGAACAGAAGATTTTTCTTAAAAACTTTAATCCATTTACCTTAGCTTTTTATTATTGTTTATAACAAACATTTTGATATTGTTCATCAGAATATTTGTTCTTTCTGATCTTACATTTGGTATTCTTTATACCAAACTCTGGTTTATACATTTATGTATAAAACCATGATTTACCTCTTTGGTGTTCCTATCTTTCCCACAGCAATGGCATCTGCAAGTAAAACTGCTGCAACCTCTCCTGCTGCTGAAGACACGACTCTGGTCGCTGCACCAACATGTCACTTCCCTCTAGAAAGAGCAGTTTTCAAGCCCTGCAACTACATGGCGTTGGTAGAAATCCCTGCAGACCGCCCCCAATTCACTGAAGGAGCTGCTTTCATCAAGGCATGCCCTCTGATGCATGCGTTTGTTCACAACCCGGTTGGCATCTCTTCCCATCTTCAAGCCTTGTGGTACACGGCTCACTGTACCATGCTGACAACTGACAAAGGAACCCAACTCCCTGCTATTGGGTTCAAAATTCCAGAACTAGGGTTCTTCTCCTTCACCGCTGGATTTCTCAGGAAGGCTCTGCGTCTCCCTGTACGCCCTAAGAACCAACAATGGGGCGCTGAACCTACCAAAATGCAAATTGATGCATTTGTGGACTCCCTTGGATACTCTTGGGAGAATCCCTCGCTGAAGACGGTGGGATCCAAGTTAGAGAAGAAAAGGCTCCCTGCTCGCTGGCAGTATATCTTCACTCAGGTGATCCAGTGCCTGGGGTCGAAGATTGGCTCTCATGATCAGGCAAGAAAGCACTTTCAAGACCTTGCTTACTCTCTCTGCACTGGCCACAACCTGAACTACGCGGATTACATCTTCAGCGACATGGTCAGTCACATCAATGCCGCCACCAGACATCCCATCATTCCTTATCCTCGCTTCTTCGCGACCATAATGGAAGTGGCCTTCGGAGAAGAATACCCGAAGGTCGGCGATCACTCCTTCTCTATCGTAGGGAAGAAGTCCCTGGACATTGAGGAACGTCCAGGTGATGCTTCTTTCACACCTTATATGCTGCAGGTGATTGGCGCACCTCTTCAAGTGTCTACCTCGCTGTCAAACCCAACAGCGAGCAACCCAGACACTGCTGGTATTAAGAGGAAACAACCAATTGATGGTCATAAAAAGACCATCGCAACCAACACAAAGAAGCCAAAGAAGTTGGTCTCTCAAAAGACCACCCTCTCTGATTTTGGTGTTCTACCAACACCAACTGCAGCCACAACCACTTCAACGGTCTTTACATTCGTTGTTGCTTCTTCAGCTCTACCTACATCAACAGCGACTCCGGTCACTGAAGGTGTCTTAGCCGACTCAAGGCCGGATCGGTACTACTTCCACAGCCTTCTCTTCTACTTCTATCTCCTCTTCTTTGGTCCTCACCTCAGCAAGTGACTCAACGATAGTTGTCCCTATCTCTGATAATGTTGAAATGCACGTAGTCCAAACCTCATTATTGTTTAGGCAATCTGAGTTTTGGAAGGCCAATTTAAAAGGACCTCAGAGTATCTCTCTCAGAGACTCTAAGACACTGGTCAGTGATCCTCTAGACACTACCTTTGCAAAAGTAGTCCCTAAGAGTAATCCTCTAGATACTCTCAGGGAGTCAAATAAAAATTTTCATCCTTCTTCTAATCCAGATATGTTTTTGGCATCTTTATCTATGTCATCATCAGGTGTCGCTTATGTTCCTACCTCAGCGACGACAACCACCACCACCAGCGCTCCTCCCATCAGCAAGGAGAAGGGAAAATCTCCTCAGGGCCATCCTTCTGCTGCAAAGCTCAGAGAGATTAAGCAAGAGATGGCTGCTCCCAAGCTTCCAACAGTCGTCGACCTGCCTCCCATTGTCCTTCCCAACCCCACATTCCCTGCAATTGACTATCTGGTCAAAGAATGTGCACTCACAAGGGCTAGGGTGGACAACCTTCAGACATCTGCGGAGCTGATCTTCAGACGGATCATTGGTACCCCAGCGATCAAGACGAATGTTAGCAACCTGATATCTGACGTTTACGGCCTGAAGGAAGATAATAGGGCCTTCCATCAGACCCTGACAAGCTTGGAAAAGAAGGTTAATGCTCAAGCAACCGTCCTTGAGTCTATTCAAAAGACTCAGTCCGACATAATGCAGATGCTTACAAAGCTTTCTGAGGCAAGTTCCTCTTCTTTCAACGCTGCTGATCGGACCATGCTTCAAGGTGCTGACGAGAAGCTGAAGGACGTTCAGACCAACGTTCGCACTCTGATGGTGCATTGTCTACCTCCTGATAACATTAAGGGGGAGAGATGTGCCAAAGAGTTCGCTGATGAACTCATCTCCGAGCATAACAAGAGGTTCCCTGAAGAGAGAATCTCTCCTTACATTCAGAGGCCTGAAGGTGAAGCTGCTGATGAAGATGATGAAGAAGAAGAAGATGAGGATGAAGAAGATGATGAAGAACCTATCTCTCACTATGGGGGGATGGATGATGATGAAGATGATGACGACATTGGAAGTGCATTAAAGCACTTCAGACTGTCAAGACCTGGTGTCGCTCATCAAGAGCCCTTGGGGGACGGACCGCAACCTTCTCAGGAACAATCCGGTCCCTCAGGCAAAGGAAAGGAAGTGGTAGATCTGGATGCCACTATCTCTATATCTGAGGGGGAGACCACAATTGAGGTATCTCTTCCTCTTATCCCTTTCTCTGCACCTCTCCCTGAAACTCCCATAATCTCCTCTTCACCCACAAAAACTCCCTCTGACAATACTATTTCCTCCTCTCCTTCCCTCAGTGATCCCCGTCCCCCAAAGGACTCAACTTCAAGGAGGGAACCTTCCTCTGAAGAGCAGTTTATGTACATAATTGAAACTGACTCTGAAGAAGAAGAAGGCCTCATTCCCAGGCGTCGCGTTCAAAAGCCGATTATAAGCGAGCCTGAAGAAGAAGAAAGGCGAATAAAGTTCCTTAGGGAATTCGAAGCAAGAATAATAAGGGTGCCTGAAGCTGAAACCATTGAAGCCGTACCAATAAGGATGGTGGATGAATTGTATTTCTTGTCCAGAGAAGAGAGAGAACAAGCATTGGAAGCACAAAGAATCAGGGATGACGAAATAAAGAAAATTGAGAATGATCTGGCTTTAGCAAGAAAATTGCTCAGAGAAGACTCTGCAAGAGATAAGGCGACTCAAGAAAAATTGAAAAAGAGTGAAAGGGTCGCTGAAGCTCTCTTACAAAAAGAACTTGCACAAGATCACATAAATGTAGATCCAATTCTAGCTCAACAGAAGATCCTAAGTGCACTGACCTCTGAAGCCGCTCAGCAGAAAGACAAAGAGCTTGATTGGTTCACTGACAGGCTGAAATTTCGAAGATCTGAAGCCAAAATTATTCATGCAACTATCCAAGGACGACACTCCAACAGAGGTGGTCCAAAGGTATATGCAAGAATGACAAGGACGAACAAGACAGAGAGAGAAGAAGCCAAATTCTTAGGAATTTATGGATACACTGAATGGCTAGAAATCAGAGACGCCACTCAGGGTTCTAAATCCAAATTCAAGGACGTGGTGGACAGTGTGCTGAATCAGTTGCTGCAAAGAATGTCACAACATGTGCAAGTTCCCCCTCTCCCTGAATCTTCCAAAAAGAAAAGATCAAACGCTGAAGGAAGTTCAAGTGCTAGAAATGAGCATGAAACTAAGTTTGAATATCAAAGCATTCTTGGTCATCTTGAGCTCCCTGATATATCAATGCTTCGTACCTCTCTCCCTCAAGACCGAAGATATGCAGAAGACGAAATCATCTCACTGCCTGAACCTGGTATGATATTCTTGGAAAATGAAGGATTCTTAGGACTCTTCAGAAACCAAGAAATTCACAAGGCCCCATCCTCTCTCATAAAGATTATTCTTTGGCACTGCTGGTCAGATACTCCTCTGATGAATCGACAGAAGACGCTTTATGAGAATGAGCTACAAAGAAGAAATGAGAATATCTCTGACTAGTCATAGTTTTCTACTTCCTTTGTAATATTTCTTCAGTGTACAAGTACTTTACCTTTATAATTGTAATTTCATTTCGCTGTAATTCTTCAGATTATAATTAATGAAATTCAAAGTACTTTACTCCATCCTGGTACTGAAAAGATCCTTGAAAAAAAAGGGACAATGAACATAAGAGTTCTATTTTCGTTACACTATCTTTCACTCACTGATATTTCACTCTGAAAATTCAATCAGTGAATGTACTTTAAGCTTATCTACTTATAAAAATTGTGCTTTCATATCCTTATAAATGAAACTCAATTCAGATAATAGACTAGCTGAAAAAGACTTTACAGATTAGCACTTAGAAAATTTTTCTTTAATATTTCCTAAGTCCTTTGTTAGTCTCTTAGAGAAATTTTCCTATGTTGCTTAATCATAATCAAATAGGGGGAGATTGTTGATCATAACTCCTCTCAGTGATTTGAATATGATTCCTTTACTATACTTAGTGAAATTCCATAGTTAAGCTTCTGTTTAAATTCAGCGATAGCACACGCTGATTGCTATCAGCGATCGCTGAAGGTCAAGGAACTACGAGCTTATCACTAAAGACCTGAAGATCAGTTATCACACCAGAAGACCATTCAGCGACAGTCGAAGACTCTAGCTGAAGAAAGAGATAATCAGCTAAGTGAACTGAAGCGGTTCAGCGATAGCAGCGATTGTCTACTCAAAGTGTGAAGTCTTGTGAAGCCTCAGCGACACTGAAGATTCATCCTTTAAGATTCAGTATCAGCGATCAAATGAAGCTTCCTTTGCAAGATTAAAGATTGATCTTATCCTCGATGCACAAAATTCAAACCTAGAACCATGTCAGAAAAGGACGTACGACTTGTCTCTTATGTCCCCATCATACCTGATATGGTACTGTTCATATTCGGCCAAAAGCATGGTTGTCTTATTAACAAGGACAAGCTTCCTATCCAAACTTGACACGTGGCATATACCTTTTGTCTTGTTTCAAAGACAAACGGGTATAAATAAGATGAAGATATCTTCTTCATCTTAATGCATGCTTCTATCTATCTTATACCCTCTTTATTCTTTCTTTCATCTTCTTCTGCATCATACTTCGTGTTTCTTAGTTACAATAGAATAGGTTTTAAACTTGTTCTAATTCCGCTTGTAACTGTAAATTTGTTTATTCAAATAAACTCATTTAAAAACCAAAAATCTGTGTGTTTGTATTCAACCCCCCTTCTACAAACTGTTCTCTGTTGATTGAACTCTTGTAGACCCTTATTGGGACCAACAAGGCTGATGCTAAAAATTACCTGTGGGATGATCTATTTATGTTTAAACAAAGAGCTGACCATATCTTGAGAAGGTGTATACCTAAAGAGGATGTACAAGCAATACTTCAACACTGCCATGCTGCTACATATGGTGGTGACTATGGTGGCCAACGGACGGTAGCAAAAGTACTCCAATCTGGATTCTTTTGGCCCACTTTTTTTCTTGATGCAGATAAGTTTGTTAAATGATGTAGTGAGTGTCAAAGGACTGGATCTATTTCCCAAAGAAATGAGATGCCTCCTAATGGCATTTTAGAAGTTGAACTATTTGTTTGGGGAATAGATTTTATGGGACCATTTCCTATTTCTAGAAACTGTCAATACATCTTGGTAGTTCTAGATTATGTCTCTAAATGGGTAGAGGCAGCAGCTTGCCATAGCAATGATGTGAAGACAGTGGTCAAGTTTCTTCACAAAAACATATTCACTAGATTTGGCACCCCTAGAGCCATGATTAGTGAGGAAGGAACTCATTTTGTGAACAACAGGATGAAAGAAATACTTGAAAAGTATAACATAACTCTCAGAGTTGCTACAGCCTACCATCCCCAAACCAATGGCTTAGCAGAACTTTCTAATAGGGAATTAAGAGTATTCTAGAGAAAGTGGTCAAACCTTCAAGAAAGGATTGGTCATTAAAACTAGATGATGCTCTTTGGGCTTACAGGACTGCCTATAAATCACCCATTGGAATGTCTCCCTACAAGCTAGTTTCTGGAAAAGCTTGCCATTTGCCATTAGAGCTTGAGCATAAAGCTTTTTGGGCTCTAAAAGAGTTGAATATGTGTATTAATGTTGCAGGTTGGAGAAGAAAGTTACAGATAGATGAACTGGAAGAGTTGAGAGACCAATCCTATGAGAATGTAAAGATTTACAAGGATAAAACAAAAAAAATGGCATGATAAGAGGATTTTGAGAAAGGATTTTGAAATTGGCCAGAAGGTATTACTGTTTAATTCCAGATTAAAACTTTTTCCTGGAAAGTTGAGATCTAAATGGACTAGACCTTTTGAAATCAAGCATGTTTATCCTTATGGGCTGTTGACTTAATTGATCCTGATGATGGATCCATTTTCAAGTTAAATGGACAAAGGGTAAAACTTTTTCTGGATGATATAGCATCTACAGGGACAACCTCTATCGTGCAGCTCCAACCCACTTAATCCCTTGAATTGTGATGCTCCAAAAAGTCCAAATTGTACATTTGTAAATATTTGTTTTGTTGTAAGAAGAGCGGGTATGTTTAATATTGGAACCCATATCTCATATTGAATCAATGATCTAAACAAAATATGTAAAGCGAAATCAATTATATATAGATCAAACAGTTTATAAATGGAAGAACGATTAATCAAAATAAAGAACAATATGAAGATAGAAGCGTAGCCATATGATTAATCGTGATCATATATCTTACATGATTTGGAATGATGAGGGTATTTGGAGATGGAGAGTTTCAAAGAAACAATCTCACATTCACAATTACAAATGGGGAAGGGGATTCCTATTTATAGCCTAAAATAAGAAAAGTCAAAACATCCTCCAATGTACAAGCTCGACGTGTAAAGGTGTCTAGCTGAGGTGTCAGACCATGATAGAAAGAATACCTAATTGAAGTTCTGACGAGAAATGAACCAGGAATTGAAGGACAATAGAAGCATATAGAAACTTCTGTATAAATGCTTCTCTTGAATCCAGAGGATAGTCGAACCTCTGGGTAGTTCTGGAAAGTACTTGTTCAGAAGATGAACTTCTGATCTTCTAACCTTTAGACTTCTAAAGTCCTCACTCCAGACTTTTGAAGTCTTCTTTTGGACTCTCTTCTTCTGAACGATCTCTTATCTTTCATACTTTAAGAACAGGTTTTCCTTTTTACACTTTCAACACTTGGTAGTTGTTTGATGTTCAGAAGCATTACTGGTTAAGAGCGGGTCCAGAACTGACATGAACTGAAGCCGTGGCAAATTTAAACTTCAGCGAATAGAATTCTGAAGTTTGACGTGATATAGAACAAGCCACAATACCACTCATCAACACATAAAATATAAAATCAGCAAAGAATGTTTCTATCCAGCAGCATTGCACTGAGTTCTACGCTGCTTCTGGTCATGAAATATTTGGAATTTGGGAAAACTCAAAACATGAACATTGTAGAGCAGTGTGTTAGCTTTTCATAAAACCTGGATTCATCTTCTTTGGAGTTCGGACTGATGAGATATGATCGTTTCCGTACAGTCGCACAGATTTGTCCAGCAGCTTCTAGTTCGACGTGTAAGCTTCTGATTGAGTGAGTCTTCTGGTATAAGGAAAGTAAAATTTCAGAAGCTCTGCTCCTTAATTCCAGAAGCTTTGGTTCTCTAGTCCAAAATCTCTGGTCCTCTAGTCCAGAAGCTCTGGTCCTTCTGTCAAGAAGTAGATCTAACTCGATGCGTAACAGCTTTGCTTCAGCACACTACCTTCAACTTCAACGATTTACTGGGCATTCTACAGATCGAATCACTAAAAACTCAAAGCATGAAACTTGTAGATCCTTCTGTTTTCTATCCAGGGCCTTTTGAATCGCTTGAATTGGTGATGGTATGAGAGAGATATGATCGATATGGCACAACATCACAAATCTGTCAACATCCTGATTTTTATTCAATTCCCAAAAAAAATTGAATATGGGTTTGCACAACCAAATCACAACCAAAGCGTTAATTTCTAAACATTGGTTCTTGACATCGAAAATAACTTTTCATGACTCTATTTTAAGAAACCAAGTCTCTCATAAACATTTTATCAAACACCTTGTGTGCATAATCAATTTTTAACATATTGACATTGAATTCTTCCCAAAAACCATCCACATTTCAGATCTAATGAGAATAATTTTGTGGAATCGAATATAAATGAAAGCAAAACTGAATTTGAATATAAATAAATTCAAACACAGATTTGAATGCTATTTTCGAGAACAATTCGAAAACAATGTATAAAAAGATGAATATTATAGATCTAGAAATGAAATGAAATAAACTTGATTCAAATACAAAAAATCAACATATTGGATCGTTTGATTTGAGCAAATCAATAGGCTCTGATGCCAATTGTTGGAACCCATATCTCATATTGAATTAATGATCTAAACAAAATAAGTAAAGCGGAAGCAATTATAGATCAAACAGTTTATAGATGGAAGAACGATTAATCAAAATGAAGAACAATATGAAGATAGAAGCGTAGTCATATGATAAATCGTGATCATATATTTTACATGATTTGGAATGATGAGGTATTTGGAGATGGAGAGTTTCGAAGAAACAATCTCACATTCACAATTACAATTGGGGAAGGGGATTCCTATTTATAGCCTAAAATAAGAAAAGTCAATACATCCTCCAATGTACAAGCTCCACGTGTAAAGGTGTCTAGCTGAGGTGTCAGACAATGATAGAAAGAATACCTAATTGAAGTTTTGACGAGAAATGAACCAGGAACTGAAGGACAATGATAATAGAAGCATACAGAAACTTCTGTATAAATGCTTCTCTTGAATCCAGAGGATAGTCGAACCTCTGGGTAGTTCGGAAAGTACTTGTTCAGAAGATGAACTTCTGATCTTCTGACCTTCAAACTTCTAAAGTCTTCACTCCAGACTTCTGAAGTCTTCTTTTGGACTCTCTGCTTCTGAACGATCTCTTATCTTTCATACTTTAAGAACAGGTTTTCCTTTTTACACTTTCAACACTAAAATTAGGGCTAACAATTAACTTTGTTAATCTTGTGCAGACAAGGAACGATTGAAGAAATGACTATTGCTGCAGCGCCGTACTTGCAGGATAGTGTGGGACCCTCTTGTTTGAAAATAATTTGTGTTTTATCTTCAAAAAGAGGAAATAACATTAAGTAAAGATAAAGAGGAATATTGAAAGTACCTGGTACTTGGTTGCAATTTTAAAAAGTAGATAATAAAAGTCTTTGTAAAGGACAAAGCATCTTTTGCTTTTGTAAGATGTCTCATGTCATCTTTTAGGCATCACTGCCTATTTTAGGCATCATGGCTACCTGAAAAAGAGATATCCGATCTCTTTATTATCTAAGGATTTCCTCCATTAATCCAAACAATCAGATTTTGAAAAAGGCTCTTCAAATTCCTTTTGTTTTTTAGACAACCAGATATATAAAAAGGTTTTGGGCGGTTGAGTCCAGTAACCACTCAACTGATCCCCCCCATTTTCTCTTTTCATCTTCATAGAACAATGAGCGAAGAACAGACTAAAGGAACCATGTCGTCGGAGAGAAGGACGAAGTCTGTCGCTCGGAAGACGGTAGCAATGTCGGCGGTGAGCATTCAACCTTCGTTTCTCCGGTGGTTGCTTCGATCAAACAATCCAGCGAAGGACTCCTATGTTCAGAGCAAGGAGAAGGGTATAAACATCCGATCGGTGGAATCTACACCGGAGGTCACTTCGAAGCAGCAGAAAATGTAAAATCATTGAGCTAACCTCTGAATCTTCCTCTCAAGATACCATTGCAGATTACTTTACTCACGATGAACCAAAGGTCCAAACTAAAGCTTCTGTTTTGGGAGATGTTTCCTCTATTGAGAAAAAAACCCAAACAACCCGTCATGATGGACCTAAACCTTTCAAACCCAAACACCCCTGGAACCTATGAATCTGAAAACCCACTTCTTCAAGATACTCAGGACCCAAATGATGAAACCATGGAAGTTGTTTATGCTTTAAATGCTTTAGCCACTACTGGGTTTGATATGAACCGTGCACCCCTAAACCTAGTTGATACACCACCTATAATAGGCACTGCCACCACCATAACACCACCCCCTGAATTACCAATAACCACTTCCCCTGTTTCTGTATTTGATACCACCCACATGCATGAAACCAATCCTCAACAAGTAAACATGGACATCTCCATGTCACAACAAGATGTTGTGATAGTCACTGTGCCACCTATGCCAAGAAACCAACACCCTGAATTTCACGATGACATCCTAGATGATTTGATGAATCTCTCTGATGACCAAAATGTTGGTACTAGAAGAAGAAGGAGACTTATAACTGAGGAAGATGATGTGGATATAATGGAGTTAGAAACAGTAGGGGAAAACATTCAGGGTTTTATTAGGGAAGATGCTGTGGAAAAATCTGTAGAAAAAATAGTTGGGGTCACTAGTTTGAAGGAGGGTAAGAAGAAGAAGATGAAGACTAGGGCTGCAAAGAAACCAGCTGCCAAAAGGGTCAGTAGAGCATCTGTTTCCAGGGTTGTTGAGCAAGAGAAGGAAGCAGAAAAAGAAGCTGAGAGAGAAGGTGAATAGAGATGCAGCAAGAAGATGAGCAAGTGAATGATGAGCATTTGGATCTGGGCACTTTCATTTTCCCAGATTCAAAAGAAAGATATGAGCACTTCAAAGGAAAGTATGCCCTTCCTGATAAAGGATTTAGTCCTAAAGTTTTGGATGAGTGTTCTTTCATCAGTGAAGTAGTCAAGGAGTTTGGTTGGGAACAAACTGTGTAAGGTTCAACCAAAGGACAATATAGATTGGGTAAGGGAGTTCTATGCAGAAGTTGTTGTGACACCAGGAGATAAAGTGATGGTTAGAGGCACTAAGGTATCTTATTCTGCTGAAACCATAAATGCTTTGTTTGGATTAACTCCCCCTGCTGATTCAGTTTATAGAAAGATGATGAGGAGAGCTTCATCTGGTGATGCTAAGAGGATATCGGAGGTCATAGGGAGCCAAGGTGCAGATTGGAAGGATGCCAATTCATCAAGCAGGACCCTATTGACCATGTGTTTGAAGCCTAAAGCTAATGTATGGTTTCATTTTGTTAGGCATACCATTATGCCTACCTCACATGACACTAGTCTAATCTTTGAAAGATGTGTGCTCGTCTATTCTATTATGGAGAAGAAACCATTTGATGCAGGGAAGGTGATGCGTAAAGCATCAAGAGTTGCACAAAGAAGCCTAAGGGTGAATTATTGCATCCTGCCTTGATTCATGCCTTGATGGAGAAGGCTAAGGTACAGAAATTGATGGAGATGAGTTGGTGAGAAAGAAGACAGTAATGGACAAGCTTGTCATTACCAGAATCATGAACAACTAGATCAAAAGACAGGGTGACAAAGCTCGGGCACCCACTGCAGAAAACACCAACATGGGGAATCCCTCTACAAGTACTGCAGCACCCCAGCCAAGTTCCTTATATAGTGTTGCTGTTGTGTTGCTGATCAAGATGATGGAGGAAAACCAGCAAAAGTTAATGGAGACGCTGGAAGATCAAGAAACTTCCTAGGAAGAGAAGCTGCAAACTCAAAAAGAGGAGTTGTTGCCGGCTTTTGATGAAAGAGAAGCTTCCTAGGAAGATCAAGAAGCTTCCTAGGAAGATCAAGAAGCTTCCTAGGTCTTGTTTCTCATACACACAGCCTAAACAATTTTCCTTTGCACCAATAGAACCTTAAAAGCCTGACATGTCTTCAAACAATGATGACATTGTCTAATGCATGTGTGGGGGAGGGATTGTTGTTAAAGCAGAAAAGATCAAATTTGATCTTTTATCTTGTCCAATTTCAAGCTAGGTTAGTGATATTGTCATCACATGGCTCAGTCAACATGTGATATTGGCATCACTTGGCTCAATCAGCAACACCTGTGATATTGGCATCACATGGCTCAATCAGTTGTGATATTGGCAACTCTGGCTCAATCATTGTTCTACCCTATGATATGGGTGGAACGGTTCAATCAAAACCTACTTAGGCCACTTATTCAAAACATGGCAGTAGGTAGCTTAATGCAACATCTTAAACAATACAAGTGTTGTATTTAAAAAAAAGAAAAAAAAATAAATAAATAAATAAAGAGTGTGTGAGAAAGAGTGAAAAGCCCAAAAAGTGTCAAACCCAAAAAGTCCTATTGATCCTAAGTTCTTAACTGATTTATGCCTAACAATAGGAACTTGTGTTTTGGCCTATAGACATGGTGTTTGAGTGGTGATTAAACAATGATTTATAAAAGGCTATGCTTATTGTTTCATAGTATGTACTGATCTCTAGTTCTAGGTCTTTTATTTTCACTTTTCAAAATTGAGTCTTTTTATTTGTCATTTGTGTTGCCTGGGGACAAGCAACTGTTCAAGTGTAGGGGTGTGATAAGTGAATAATTTATCACATTCTAACCACTTATTTGTGTCATATTTCCCTTATTTTACTTTCCCAATTAGCTTAACTTTAGTCTTTTATTCTAATTTGACGTTTATTTGTATCTGGAGCTAAGTTTGAGGAATTGATCTGTTTTTGTGCTTTTAAGAGGTTTTGTGACACTGTGAGTTGCTGCAGCAGGATATCATAGCAGGCAGGCAGCAGCTGCAACTAAGAAGGACATTACTTCATAATCGTTTTGAAAGGAATCGATTCCCCATGACTGATTGTCAACCTTGGACCAGCTGGAAGAGCATTTAATGAAGAAAAGCCATGACGGTGGGAGTCACATGTTTATGTTAGAAAGCATCTTTTGACTTTTGTTTAAGGAACCTTATTCCTTTATTATACCTTCCTTAAAGATGCTTTCCTAAGTAGTATAAATACTAAGCTTATGTATTAGTTTAAAGACACACCTTCATACTCTTTGCTACTTTGTTACTTGGAACTCTTGAAACCCACGGTGGAAACACCAAAGGTTTTATTTGTTTTCATTTTCTTTAGTTGTTGGGTTGTTTGACAAGGCAACCAACTAAGTAGTTCATCTAGCTACTTAGAGATAATTGTCATTTCCATTTCCTTGCAATCTAAAAGTTGTTAGTTACATTTCTCTCAATTTACAATTTATCGTCATTTACAATATCCGTCATTTACAATTTCTCTTCATTTCATTTATAATCTTTCTCGTCATTTACAATTTCTGTCATTTACAATTTCCGTCATTTACAATTTCCGTCATTTACAATTTCTGTCATTTACATTTCCCGTCATTTACAATTTCTGTCATTTACATTTCATGCAATTTACATTTATGTCTTGTATTTATTTTAAAGTGATGATGGGCTAAACGTCCTAGCTTGGGTGTGATCAAAGGTTTGGGAGATAAAGGCCGATGTGATAGTGGATAATTGCGTCCGCTATTGGCCATCTACCTTATTATTCACCCCTTGTTCTATGTTTCATCCAAGTCATTCTTGAGGAGGTGATGTACCTTGTTTAGCTTGGATGAGTTGGACTTGAATGCAAGCCAACATAAATTATAGAACTGTGAAGTGTTATAGAAGGTCATAAAGAACCATGTTAGCTATCCCAAGTTACAACTATATGGAATGCACGTGTAAGATAAGTAAGAACATCAGTTGGGTCACTCAAATGGGTGCTGCTGGTTACTAATCTATTCTAAACCTTGAAAGAGGTTATGT
This sequence comes from Silybum marianum, assembly GCA_036898165.1. Lineage (NCBI taxonomy): Eukaryota > Viridiplantae > Streptophyta > Magnoliopsida > Asterales > Asteraceae > Silybum > Silybum marianum. The sequence continues at coordinate 16,468,961 of CM072533.1, forward strand.
AAACCAGTAGTAAGGTAGAGAAACAATGCCGCAGCATCCCGCAGGGTCATGCTGTAGCAAGGTTCCCAACACATTGTTGCTAAACTCCAGCCTGAACTTACACCCTTGCTTTCTTTAATTACTGTTTTCAAGCATTTTAATTTCAAGTTACTATTAACCAAACCATCCAAAAGCATTCCTTCGAAATCTCTTTTAGAAATCACTTTTTAAGCCTGACTGTGAATTAACTGCTTGTTTTTATTATCCTTGTGGGAACATTTGATCAATCCCTTTTTCTGTCGTTAAGGTGGATCTTGAATCGGATCAATATCATGAATAACAATATCTGAGCTATTAAATTTGTCTTTACCAAAAAAAATAGGAGGAAGCTGTGACACGATAATCCGGTACTTTGTACCACTTTATTACTTGTTCAAATCATAGTGGTTTAACATTTATACTTGCATGGGATTCCATTTGTGATTTTCGGGTTACATAATCTGTCGACCAGCGTGCATATATATATATATACACACACTAACATGACATGCAAAATATATACACTATGGATGCAAACAATAATTGGATGCCACTTTGCATGAGTACTTACCTATGCACGAAATATATACTTATATATTTATCATCTCCTAGTTTGAAAACCTATTGTTTCAGTTTCTTCTTCTTTTTTTTCCTCTCCCTATATACCAGTAACCAACAAGTTATTTGATAACAATAAATACTTTGCCCAAGATGCCTTAAATACAACGAGTTCTCAGGTACCCTTCGATCTATCACAATGACTAAACGTCGGGCCATCCATTATATAAATATATTGACCGATACACACACGAACCACAAGTTCTATCTTATAGAACCGACACGAGAGTTAAAGTTTGACATCCTGGTGTCACCTAGATTACCATCATGAAGAACGGTGAAGGTGTTGGCGGTGACCGCTCACCATCGTTGCCTTACGGGAACCCACTCGAATGATCGAATGACTGGAGTGATGATCTAGTAACCAAAATTCAGAGACGAGGGGTCAAAAGACTTACCGATTGGCGTCGAATAGCTGCGATGTACAACACCATCAAATTTCGTTTTGTCACCCTCTGCTGCCTTTGGTCTTCATAATCCTCCCTCACCATCGATTTGTTTTATTTTACTCGATACTACTAACTTCTAACTCCTTATGGCCATCAATGGTAGAAGCGGAATGAATCGATGAGCCATAATAAATGGCAGGAGGTTTCACGAAGGTTGATCTTCAAGATGATTTAATTACATTACAATTTAGGGTCTAAACCCTTCACTTTCATTGTATTTACACAACCAACCACTGTAGATGTAACAACTGACATGTCCATTAGTTTTTTTTGGTTATTACAAACTTCCCCCCTTAACAAAATTTCGTCCTCGAAATTTTACATATGCACATAAATGAGGGTATTTCATTTTCATCTCACTATGACGTCTTCATTGAACTTTCGCAAGAGGATCCCTTTGTTTATTGCTTCCGGCTCACTATATATGACGTCTTCATTGAACTTTAGCAAGAGGATACCTTTGATTCCTGCCTTTCTAGAGAATAAAAATCACGAGCTTAAGAGTTACGAATTTCTTTTTATTTATTAAATACTTCCTCATATTACATACATTATGACATAAATCTAGTATACCAACTCTTTTGTTGTATGAAGCTCTAAACGTCCTTTCCATCTTTGGAATACTCATTTGCCAATCTTTACAATCCTCAAGCCATCGCCAACTGGAGCAATATTTTCTAACCAATGATGGACTACCTCTAATGCATCTATCTGCCACTTTTCTTTTCGATGTTAGATTGACAAACCGGCTAGCATCTATTGCATAACTCTACTAGTGGCTCTACTTGAATCCTCATTTGATAATCATTACCATAGGTGAACGCATTCACCTCTAAGTGGTTATCCCAAGTGTCACTAAAGGTTACCCCACATAGCTACATTCATGTTAATCTTATCTACAAAATACGGTAACATTCAAGCAAAGATTCACCATATTTGTTGCAAATTCTTTCACAGTTAATCTATGCATCTAACATCACACCTTTTGATATTCATGCACTTATACATACATGCACTTATCTCTTTCCATTGAGATGTCTTTAGCTATCGAGTATAGGCTATACAATCCATTATGTACATAATCCCCCATATTTCAAGCTCCAAGATCGCTGCTACCAATTTCAAATCATACATTTTTTCAATTATCATGACATGCATACTATAACATTTCCCTTTTTCCACCAATATACATCATACTGCCAATATTGGAGCATCATCATATACAAAAATCATTTGTCTAAACTAGTAGAGACACTTTAGGCATACTTCTTGGTCTTCCTTTCAATCTATGACATACTTCATTTTTTTCGGCCACATCAAATTTACGATATCATGTATCATCGCATACTTCACAATGATTGATGTACATCCAGTCTTCCTGACTACATAAACATCATTCATCTTGCTGCAATTTTAGCACTTTCAGACCATGCTCCCAGTAGCAATCATAGATACCGAGAGGATGGATGTTCATCAGGTAACTTCTTATCTTTCCATATTGCTTTCTCTAATACCTTTCCAATTCAACTATCTTTTCTTTTAGTTTTACCTCTAATGTTCATTCTTTCATCCTTTTGCGACATCTAAACATATCAAACGTTCTTTGAAAGGTTTTGACATATACATAGACTTCTCTTTCTGATTTTCAATGCCATACATTCTTTCATCACACTAGATATTTCTTATTGGTAGGGCTTATTTCTTAAGGCAAGATGTCACATTATCGATCCATGTCCTCTTTAAGTTGCTCATATTCCTTATCATTTCATATTTGAGTGATATGTGCTTAAACATCACATTGTTCATTATCCACTTTGACTAAGTCACTAGTCGACTACCGACCCTTGATTTTTATCATCATTTCACCAAAATCATATTCGAATTCATCCTTTTGTGACCATAGAGTTTAACTTAACTCATTTTTCCAAAAAGAAAATTTTATGTCATGCATTGCATTCATCCTAAAGTCTATTAAACTCTCCATGGACAACAAATATGTACCATACGTCGGCTTCTCTACCCATTCTACCAACTAACAAGTTAACTCCACATTTATAATATACATGCCACCATTTGGTTCTCATGACCCAGTTCATATACTTATCATCTCCTAGTCAATCTTAAACAAGGTTCTTGATAATGACTAATTACATTCTCATTGCTATTTAGCATATCACGCATCTTTCATAATGTTGACGGTTCTAAGTGCACATCTTCACGTATTTCATCCTCTTCAACTTGTATCACAACTCGTTTATATTGATCTCACAAAAAAAACATCCCATGCATAATTGCAGTATTCTACAATGCTGCCATTCTAGATATAACCATGGGAACAATTCCATTACCCTTTTTTATGGCTTAGAAGTCATATACTTGAATAAACCTTATTATTTACCACAAAATACTTCTTACTTACTACATCTGATACATGATTACAATCATCACACATTTCTTATCACCTTATGTCATTCATACCTTGATCAAAACAGCACATGCTTGCTAACGATAGTCACTTTCATCAAATCAAATAAGTTAATATCATCCCTCTGACCATTATCCATACGTACATGGAGGATAATATAACTGTTATACCCAAAATTTATATCGTTAACTTCGTTAAGGATTCTTCCGTTACTATCGTCATACTCGTCAGAAGTTAACATAACTTAACTAACGGAACATTAGTAAAACTCACCTAACGGCAACGTAGACGACCGTTATGTCCGTTATGTATATATTTATGTTATTTTCAGTTACTGGTCAATGACATTATGGCAGTCATGAATACTAATCATCAAGACACGACCGTTATAGCCGTTAGAGAGCAATTAAAGATGGAATCTCAAGATCAAGTATAAAAGGAAGATTAAACAAACAGGATAGGACGACTGATTAGCAAAAGAATACCGGAGAAAGCATTCTGAGAACATTCATACAAGCTCACGACAACGTCATCAACAGTCTCGACAACTATAGCACGAGTCACGACACCAGTCTTAAACTCACAACTGCATATTCACATATTTTTGCTTTGTAACTTTATTTACTTGTTCTAAAGGTCGGCGTCCCTGTTTGACGTCCATAGTACACCGGCGATCCTCTTTACGATCGTCCGCGGTTTTTTCCTTCCGAAGAGGGTTTTCCGCGTCAACAATTCTTTGTGTTGTCTATTTTCCGTTATTGATTTTCAGAAGTGATTTTCCTTTCCTTAGTTGATTGAGGTCCGAATCATCCGGCTACCGTTAAGTCATTTTTTGGCATTAACAGTTTGGTGCCATCCGTGAGACCCAACTAGAGAAAAAATATCTTCGAGAAGCCCTTCTTTTTTACTAATCTGTTTGAATTTTCTGTAAGCACAAAATGGTGAGAATAGAGGATGTTCGAGGCGGAAATATTCCTAACGACCTAGAAGCTATGCGCCAGCAGATAAATTCCTTGGAAGAATAAAATCGAAGAGCTAACCAAGAAATCCAGGCCCTAAGAAACACAAATGGCGCTTCGACGTCGACATCGGTACCTGGGACCAGATCGTAAACTCCTTTGCCACCGCCTCCGCCTCGAAGTACCATGCCCTCGTTGTTTCCGGTCGTAACACCACCACCACCACCGCCTCGATCCTCTCCGCAGGCATACCCGTTTATTCCAATTCCTTCATCTGCTCCGCTAACATACACACCAATTTCTCAAGCGACTTCGCAAGCATCTATGACCGTACCGATCCCACCGTTGCTTGAACATTTTTTCACGACCACATCAGCTCCTCAGAATACCTCACAAACGCATACACCCGCACCAAATAGCTCTGTTACAGAACAACCATATATGCCATATGTACCGCCCTCTCAACCAGATAATCCTTTCTTGGGACAAACATACGTATCCACTCCTATCCAAACACCGCCATATACACGTACATCGTTAATCTGAATATGACTATTAACGGTGAAAGTCATGATTCTACTCATCGGAGCATACCATTTTCGACCAACCACACGTCGATCCAAATGACGAACGTGAATAATCCATTCAATACCTTCGAAATTCCATTCGACGGCTCTGTCGCCAGAAAATTTACACAACTTGAAGAACAAAATGAAAGAATGTTGTCGATACTTGCAAAACTTCCTGGAGCAGCAGTTCCGGTCGACGTCGAGCCTCCAACAGGATTCCAAGCCTCACCATTCGCAGATTCGATCTCCCTAGTAGACGTTACCAAGAAATACAACATCCCTACATTCATGCCAAAATATTCGGGTATCACAGATCCCAATGAGCACGTCGCACAATATAAACAGCTTATGTGGACAGCGTCGATACCCCATAACTTCCAAGAGGTTTGCATGTGCAAAAGTTTTGGAGCGTCTCTCACTGGTGCTGCATTGCAATGGTTAATCAACCTCAAGCCCAAGTCGATACACTCTTTTTCCGATCTAGTTAATCAATTTTTTCTGCAATTCGCTAGTAGTCGCAAGATGGAGAAACAAACAGGCGATCTTTATTACGTGATTCAGAAGGAAGGCGAATCCGTCAGAAGTTACTTCAACAGGTTCAACATGAAAATGATCGGATTTCGCAATTGTGACACCAGGACAGCGATTGAAGTCTACAAGCGAGGGTTGAATAATAGCTCAGGATTATACCTGGATCTCACTAAATACCCCGCTGATACATTTGAGGACGTAAGAGCTAGGACTCTCGCTCACATGAGAGTCGAAGACGACGCTGCTTTCCGACAAAGAACTTCTACTGATAAAAAGATTCTTGGTGTCAAGAAGCCAGACTTCAAGAACTCGAAAGTCGTCTCTAACGTCCTAATCGACAAGAGAAGGGCTGAAAGCAAGGTAGAACTTAAATTCACCCAATATCCAAAAATCTCTACGTATGGTTTTGCAGGTACCCCCAAGGAATTGGTAGAAATGAAAAAGAATGCTCAAACCACGATTCGATGGCTCAAGAAAAGCGATCAATCGAATGATCAGAAAGACATGACGAAATGGTGCGACTTCCACAGTGACCATGGACATGACACAGACAACTGTCAGGTTCTGAATAAAGAAGTCGCATGGCTATCACAGAAGGGTTATCTTAGCGATTTGTTTTCGATGCAAAACCCAGGTAAGATCTCTAGACCCACATCTCCTGCACATACTATAGTCGTGAATTGTGTGACAAGAGGATTCGACGTCTGTGGATTGACATATTCAACCGCAAAGAGACACGCGGGCCAAAAGTACGATGAATCCAGCATTCCCGTCGACCACCAAAAAGAAGACGAAGGAAAGCTCCATTCCATGACGATAACGTTCGGTGATGAAGATCTCGACGACGTCAGACGACGAGACCATGATGGTCTTGTCATCCAACTAACTATCGAGAATTGTCTGACCAAAAGGATCCTTGTCGAGGGAGGCAGCTCAGCCAACATTATCTTTCTTAACACACTCAAAGCAATGGGGCTAAGCGAGAAAGTGATCGTACGACGCTCGACATTCCTAGTCGGCTTCAATGGTGACGCTTCCACAACAGTAGGAGAGATCATACTGCCAATATTTGCAAAAGGAGTTAATCGATCAACTCGTTTTATTATGGTCGAGTGTTCCTCAGCCTACAACGTTATCTTGGGAAGACCATGGATACACGACATGAAAGCAGTCCCCTCGGCCTTTCATCAAACGATAAAATTTCCCACTCTATGGGGAATTCAAGAGATAAAAAGCAAGCGAAAGGACACTAGAGGATGCTACAAAGTCACAATGAACCCCCGAAAGCAGAATATCTAGCAAATACAGAGCAAGGAGGACGATGCGTTCCCTGACGATTATGGACTTCAAGAAATTGCCATGGATCCCGCCAAGCCAGAACGAACAGTATTTCTGGGGGCATCCCTGGACGAATCAATAAAAAGTGACCTCATAAACTTCCTCAGAAACCACTCCGACTGTTTCGCTTAGACGCACGAAGATATGGTCGGCATAGACCCGAATATCATATCACACAAGTTGGACGTGGACTCAAACTTTCCTCCGATCAAGCAAGAGCCCAGGAAGTTCGCTCCGGAAAGGAACAAAATCATCAACGAAGAGGTCGACAATTTGGTAAAGTCGGGAAAGATTCGAGAAGTCAAATATCCAGAGTGGTTGTCCAACGTTGTCGTGGTCAAAAAGAAGAATGGGAAATGGCGAGTCTGTATCGATTTTACAGATTTGAATAAAGCATGTCCTAAGGATCCTTTTCCTCTTCCACATATCGACGCTATGGTCGACGCTACCGCAGGACATGAACTATTGACGTTCATGGATGGGTATTCCGGGTATAACCAGATACTTATGCATCCCGACGACCAAGAAAAGACAGCTTTTATGACGGACAAAGGCATCTAATGTCATAAAGTAATGCCATTTGGCCTAAAAAATGCAGGATCGACGTATCAACGACTTGTAAATTTGATGTTCAAGGATTATCTTGGAAAAACAATGGAAGTTTATATTGACGATATGCTCGTCAAAGCCAAAACATACGACCTATCATATTGGACACCTCGAAGAATCTTTCGAAGTGCTCATAAAATACGATATGAAACTGAACCCAACTAAATGTTCCTTTGAAGTTCGAGCCGGAAGATTTCTGAGTCATATGGTCACACGATAAGGCATCGAGGCAAACCCCGATCAGATCAAGGCTATCCTCAACCTGCGATATTTAACCGGACGGATTTATTTGTGCCGAATTTAAACGACTACCACGGGACTCCTTATGTTGGCGGATCTTCTAATATACGAAGAACCGACCTAGGTCTCGTCTTAAAATCACTACAAGGGGACATTATAGTGCCAAAAAAACACAAGTATGATGCAAGTCAAGTCGAAAAAACACAACCAAAACATAATAAAAACGTATAAACAACGGAAGTCTTTTACAAAAGATTGGCTCGACCGAAAGCGTCGACCATAAAAGAAAAGAGAGAGCCTAAGAGTGTGGCTGATTCATAGCAGAGTTGATTGCAGCAAAGACTACCGTGTCCTTTTCGTCAACTTCCTCCCGGTCCTCCATGTCCAAGTCGACATCAGTTCCGATTTCCTTAAGAAAGAAGTCCACATCACCCGCAGCCGTCGCAAACACATCCTTCGTAGCCAAATGACGACGGAAGAGAGCTTCCTTGGTATTCCAGCGGGTGAAGGTCTCAACGGCCGCCATCTTTTCCCTCAGACGTGAATTCTCCACTTGGAGCTCTCGGGTCTTTTCCTTGGCAGCCTCTGCCCTACTCGACGCCTCTTCAGCCTTGGACCGCCAGATTTGGGCCCCTTTCTCACTCTCGGTCAAAGTCGCCTTGGTCGAGGCCACCTCCGACTCCAGCGAAAAGACCTGGAACTGGGTCTCCCTCAGCCTGTTTTCGACCCCCTCCGCATGAAGACCTCATGTTCCCAATTGTCTCGAACATTTTTCAGATGAAGGGAACAGTCCTCAACCTTCTTTGAGGCCTCTTCTTCTCTGGCCAATGCCTTTGTGACCAAGGATTTCATCCTGTTGATGTGAGAATGCATAAAGAGGGACGACTGGAAAGTCTGAAAAATCAAAAGAGTTGGTATAAGAGCTGACAAACAAAAGACTATATGGAAATAGATGTGATAAAAAAAATCTCACCAGGAACGCCAGACCGGTGGTATGAGCATCCATATCCTCCATGGATTCATTGTTATAACGATTCCATAGGTTGGGAAGCATGAGCTGATTCAAATGAGGGTATATCACCTCCTTTGACAGGATGTCGTCTGATAAAAACTCCTTGGGGAGTTTAAGGGTTATCGTCCTAAAACCGGACGATGCATCCCCATCGTTTCCCTTAGAAGAAAGGGGCGTTTTCCCCAAATCCCTTCTTTGGGGAATCGACGACGAAGTCGTCCTCTGAGCTCCCGACACCGATGATTCAGCCTTCCCCCTGGTTCGGGAGGGGCAACACTGATAGGCTCGGCATTGATAACACCCATGGGTGCCCAAACAGAAGGAGCGACGCCAGAAGGGCCGCTTCCAACCCCTGGGGTGGCGACACCAGACTGTCCCACCCTGGTCCTCTTGGTCGACGGACTGGTGGACGAATCTCCCAAGGCCAGGGCCCTGCCTTGTCGGGCCAAACGCGCCTCTCTTTCCCTCTTGGACATCCTCTGAAGAGGAACTTCACCTGGCAAAAGAGAAAATTAAAGAAGGAAAGAATCACATGGCAAAAACAAATCAAACTTCATTACCTGCCATTTCTTCCTCCTTTTCTTCCCTCTCTTCTTCTTCCCGACGTGGATCCTCTCCGATTGATCCCGATGTTTGGGAAATACCTGCAGTGACGTCCTTAATGCTTGGACGGATATAGGAGGACCTTTCCTTGACTCAAAAGTCTTTCAAAAATTTCTCAATCACATTCGTAGTATTATCGACTACGAAGGGACTGAAATCTATCTTTGCGAACAAAACGATTAAATAAGAGTAAATAACGAGAAGTGGAAAGAAAGGTAATATCTTCTATAAACAAAGACAAAAATACTCACTAACAGAATTCCACTCTGGTACTATCCATCGACTACTTGTCTGTTGGGCATGTCACTAACGACCAAAAACGAAGCGGGTCTTCCATTTACGATCATTGACCGTTTTCTCCTGAACTAACGTCTTAGACCCCTTTAAACGACTACAAAGGGTGTACCTCAAATTCTCATCGTTTTTCACGGAGTATGCCGTGAGGAGGTCTAAGGCATTGAATTTCAACGGCCAATTTACTGTCAGGCGCTCAATTGTATATACTACTCGCCAAAATTGGGGCATTAATTACCCTGGGGACAAATCAAAAGTAGTCATAAACTCTTTCCCTAAACCCGTAAACTGCCAAGATATCCTTATTCTAAAAGGATATTCGTATAAAACGAAGGCGTCCGCCAGACATTCGTAAGACTTAAGATTCCCAGGAATGATGAGAGACACATCGTCTGGTAAACCCGTCGTATCCCTAAAAACCCTCAGATCATCATCGCTCACTATCTTACTCGAGGGATCCATCTCTCTATCCTTCATCTGTAAGTATAGGATGGATTTCTGGTAAATTCTAGGGTTTGATCGCTATAAACACACGGAAGATCTTCAGAAAGGAACGTACCTTTAAAAAATTCTATCGACTTTTGCAGGTGCGTAGAGAGGAAAAGCCCAAATTTTTCCTTTTATGTCGAGAAAGGAAACGATTTGGTGATCCCCTAAAGCGAAAACTGTCCGGGTTTATCATGCAACCAACGAACGATCGACACCTGTCCCACGCCTATGTCATCCGCATACCACGCGGATGACATCATCCGAATTCTTATCCTTTAACTAAAACTGGTTGCGACTCCTAACTAAAACAGTTAATACATTTGATTGATACGGTTACCAAAGAATCGATCGTGTGACAAAAATAAATTCTTGAAAAATCTTCCGCCAAAAAACTTTTTCAAAAATTTAGGGGCAAACTGTTATACCCAAAATTTATACCGTTAACTTCGTTAACTCCGTTAAGGATTCTTCCGTTACTATCCTTAGTCTCGTCAGAAGTTATCATAACTTAACTAACGGAACATTAGTAAAACTCACCTAACGGCAACGCGGACGACCGTTATGTTCGTTACGTATATATTTATGTTATTTTCAGTTACAGGTCAACGACATTATGGCAGCCATGAAGACTAATCATCAAGACACGACCGTTATAGCCGTTAGAGAGCAATAAAAGATGGAATCTCCAGATCAAGTATAAAAGGAAGATTAAACAAACAGGATAGGACGAATGATTAGCAAAAGAATACCAAAGAAAGCATTTTGAGAACATTCATACAAGCTCACGACAACGTCATCAACAGTCTCGACATCTATGGCACGAGTCACGACACCAGTCTTAGACTCAAGACTGCATATTCACACACTTTTGCTTTGTAACTTTATTTACTTGTTCTAAAGGTCGGCGTCCCTGTTTGAGGTCCATAGTACACCGACGATCCTCTTTACGGTCGTCCGCAGTTTTTTCCCTCCAAAGAGGGTTTTCCGCGTCACTAATTCTTTGTGTTGTCTATTTTCCGTTATTGATTTTTAGAAGTGATTTTCCTTTCTTTAGTTGGTTAAGGTCTGAATCATCCGGCTACCGTTAAGTCATTTTTTGGCAGTAACAATAACCTTAGTTTCCTACTGGATTAATCAACCATAGTCTTCTACATTCTAAGACCATCTCGCACAATGATCTGGTGCCTTTTCTTTTAAGAAACTAATTCTATGAGAACGCTTAGATCTTCCCATATGGTTTACATATGATTTCGACATTCCAACTCTTGATTATGAGATCCTTCAACTAGTCATGCACCTAATCAAGATGATCGGTTCTTACTATTAACCCGTTACCATCATTGATGATAACAAAGACCTTGTTTTTAATCTCATATCTGACTATTCGATCTTCCCGGCAATTGATATAAGAAATGTCCCCATCTAACTTAAATACGGGATGAATCAACTCATTATATCATCGATACTTTGAGTTCCTATTATTCTCAAAGCTAAACATATATTTTCGCACTCAAGCATATTAGTGGGAGTTTGTCACCAAAACTTTATCCACCAACACCACCTTACACCTATTTTTATCTCATTTTACTATGCGTTTTGAATCAGTTATAAACACATCTCCAACAATGTCGCTATGTCCAACGACACTAATACATCTAACGACTTCTCTACTGTGATTTGGCTTAAGACTAGGTTCCCAAACCCCAAATTAACTTAAACCACTACTCTGATCACTATAAATTAATATTTAGTCCTACGTCTTGACAAGAACAAAAATCTTACATCCTCGGTTTAAGTCTAGGCTTACATTAACCTGGTTCACTTAAACTAACGCTCTAATACCATTTGTAATATCCCAAAAGTTTTAAATACTTACATATCTCAAAAAATAACATTCCAAGATCAAACGCTTACATTGCAGTAGAAAATCTCTAATCTTACTAATTATATCACAATCTAACATTACAATCTTGACCAACATAACTTTGTTCCATATAATAATGCTTTGATTTTTACATACCCTTCTTTGGTGACAATCCTCATATCTCTATTTATCTCACTTTTCTTCCCAATCTAATAGCCGCTTGGGTTGCAAAAGTTTAAAAGAGTTTGGGTGAGCTTAGGGCTCAATGAATTCACGGTGTCGTCAATAAATGGATTTCACAAAGCATCATAATTTATCATGCATAAAACACATAATTCACAAAGCAAATGGCGTTATAGGTGATGTCTACCTCACACAGCATTACCTGGCGAACTCACACAGCATGTCCGCACTTACTGCTTAGATAAACTCATAAAGCATGCTCGTCTTTAAATAATCATACCATAGTACATCCCCATTGCCATACAGATACTCAAAACACATTATAAAAATATTGTGCACTTTATTCAAGCATGATATATTAAAATCTCGAGAAAATACCAAGCAAGCTTGCATTTAATTATAAATAAAACATGCAACCATTGTTAGAATAATCACGTAAAACTCATTGTACAAGTCATAGTCCAAACCGGTCTTTGAAGTGGCTAGCATCTCCCTACAAATCGAACGCCATAACTTTCATTATAATATAAAATACGACACCTTAAAGATGATCGAGTGGTCCCCTAATTCTACTTATTTTAACGATCCCATAGCCGACGTCTTTATATATATACATATATATATATATACCAACAACTTATACATCATTTCGCATGCATCAAATGCATATATGTTATTTCTATATATGTATATGTATATATACCAACTAACAGCTTATGCATATCTATGCATGGGTTCACATGCATGGAATGCGTGTATGTATATTTGTCCTCAAACCCATCCTAAACTTTGGTAGCTTATACATGCATGTGTGTATATATATATATATACTAACGTGACATGCAAAATATATACAATATGGATGTAAATACTAACTGGAGGCAACTTTGCATGAGTACTTACGCACGCATGATCTATATATATATATATCATTTCCTAGTATGAAAACCTATTGTTTCAGTTTCTTCTTGCTTTTGTCGTTTCTCTATATACCAGTAACCAACGTTATTTGATAACAAGAAATATTTTACCCAAGATGCCTTTAAATACAACGAGTTCTCAGGTACCCTTTGATCCATCACAATGACTAAACGTCGGGCCATCCATTATATAAATATATTAACCGATACACACATGAAACACAAGTTCTATCTTATAGAACCAACACGAGAGTTACAGTTTGACATCCCGGTGTCACCGAGATTACCATTGTGAAGAACGGTAGAGGTGCTGGCGGTGACCGCTCACCATCGTTGCCTTAATTACGGGAACCCACCCGAATGATCGAATGACTATATCTAGTAACCAAAATTCATAGACAAGGGTTCAAAAGACTTACGGATTGGCGTCGAACTAGCTGCGATGTACAACATTGTCAAATTTCGTTTCGTCTCCCTCCATTGCCTTTGCTCTTCGTAATCCTCCCTCACCATCGATTTGTTTTATTTTACTCGATACTACTAACTTCTAACTCCTTATGGCCATCAGCGGTTTAGAAAGGGAATGAATCAATGAGCCATAATAAATGGCAGGAGGTTTCACGAAGGTTGATCTTCAAGATGATTTAATTACATTACAATTTAGGGTCTAAACCCTTCACTTTCATTGCATTTACACAACCAGTCCCTCTAGATGAAACAACTGACAATCCATTAGTTTTTTTTTGGTTTATTACAAGGAATCTTGGTCCTTAATCACTTTTAATTAATCTTACCGCACCCCATGCATTATGTTTTTCACGGGATTTCATGTGCAACTTATTAATTAGTGTTGATCTTCAATTATGATTGATCTAAACATAGAGATCTCTTTTTTCCCATTTCTTTTTAACTTCCATTTTCACCTAAACCCAACCCTTTCAATATAAATAGCGAAATATTAATAGATGAATTATAATTGTTAACAAACTACAACTTAAATTTTATATTAATGATATAAAGAAGATGAGAAGATTTAGAAAAAAAAAGTATCAAGGAAGTACTTGAAGAAAGACATAGACACCAAAAATAGGTACATACCAACCAAATACAAACATGTAGTTTATTCACGGTGCATAATTTTTTTTAGTTGATTGAGGGTGTGCCCAGGCACCCTGGGGCAATGTTGGCTTCGCGAATGAACACATTTATTAAACGTATTTCAGTTACTACATGATTATTTATTTTGATAAGATAATGGGGTAAAATGAAAAATAAAAAAGAAATCATATAAAACAAGTTAAATAAATAACTATAAGAGTGTAAAATGTAAACATTAAAAATAATTTTATGATATTTATAATGTTTAATAATATGATTACGTACAAAAACATTTAAATTGAATTAAAAGAAATCGGTGAATGTGTCCTGACCAAGCAACGAAGAAGCTCCTCTGCTCTGACCTCCTTGCATTTAACTGCTTTGGTATAAGGGTCGGGGGGTTCTAGGGCCTTCCTACTTAAACACGGGTATGCTTCCCTCATTTTAACTATCGCTAATCTGTAAATATTTCTACACTACGATATATTGCTATGATGTTTTTACAGCCATCTTTTTTTATTGAACTTTCTTTTAGGCTAGCTCTGGGCAGGGCGCACACACGCGAACCTACTTTGAGTCGGATCTGAGCAAAATGAGCACCTAGGAATAAAAGAGCATATGCAAATAATGAAGAATCATAAGACTGAACCCGATATTGTAATCATCGTTGATCAGCACGAAGAATATACGACCCTTCAAGAATGTATCACGTTGGGAATTTCAACAATTTGTTGTTGGGCTCATTTTAAAGGTATTGAGGAGTCGATTATAATTATATAATTTATTAAAAAGATTATTTTTATTATATTTTAGTTAAATATACGATTATGTATGTTGATATAGTAGGATTGTAAAGTGAATATTAAAAAAGTAACATAATATAAAGGGGTTTAAATAAGTAATTGTAAACATATACAATATATTTTAAAAATAAAAATGATGAGATTTGACCATTAAATTTAATTTGCGAGATAAAGCAGGTAGTAGGAGGAGATTATAAAGTCTTATCTGGGAATTATTAATAACTTATTGATGAATAAATATAATTGATTTTTTTTAAAGTAGAATTTTTAATGTAGTCCAACAGAATTAGAAAAAACCCGATAAAAAAGCTCTATCCTAATTAATAAGTTGATGTATTCGAAAAAGTAGGTTCATCTTTATAACCGGGGTCCATGGCTTATGATTAGAAGAAGTTTTCGAGATTCCTTTAAGTGGAGAGTTGATGTATTTAGAGTATTTCTAATAGTTATGTTAATTTTTTTCTAAAATAGCTTATGAAAATTCAAAGTCCTTAAAAAATATTATTACATTCATCTTCAACAGTTTTTCTGTTTTATCTATTTTATCATAAAATATATTAATAAAATATTTAATATTTCAAGAAAAAAAAAGGTATGATTTGTAGAAAACCATTAAATAATTATTTCTCTCTCCATTTAGAAAATTCTCTAAGTTTAGAGATTTTTTCTATATTTCTATCCATTTCTCTATTATAGTATAAGGTATAGCATAGCTGCTGAAAAGTAAAATTGCTAAAATCCTTATTTTTTCTTGTTTAATATAGCTCTTGGAGATGCTTTAAAAGACAAACTTTTGAAAATACCCTTAGTAATTAATTATTATTTTTTTTTTAAAAATCGCTCATAATTACTAACATGATTAGATGAGCTAACAATCATTCCATCTGGTATGATTAAGCATAATAATTTCTTTTGGAAAAGTCTCAAGGTATGAAAAGGTGAAAACTCCAATAAGGTTTATAATTAAGACAGGCAAGTATTTTCAAGTGTTTTAATAAAATTATTTTATAAGATTTAATTTTATATGACTAAACAATGAATTGGGTTCATATGAGTTCAACTTATTTTTCTGTCGCCATATTTTTATTCTTGAAATTTTACAATAAAATGTTCTGAAGAAAAAAAAAATCAGGACTTTCACAGATAAAACACTGTGAAAGTTACTTTCACAGATAAAACACCTTTGATGTGAAATTTGAAGTATAAAAGAGTGGTATCACGGTTCTCATGAAAACAGATTGATCTCAAATCACCAAACAATTGTGCATTCTATTTTAAAATGTTACAATAAGTTTGTAAGACACATTCAAAATTAAGTGACGTAATAGCTTCAGAATTGAAATCCATTCCATCCCATGTTTGGTTTGAAATTTTTTATGGATTTGAGATCCCATAAACATAGGATTTTGAAATACCTCGGATTCTTTTTATTTCAAGAGATTTCGTAAAATTGTATATTTTAACGTTTTAAAAATGAGTAAACTCTAATTTTGGTCCCATGGTTTAATGAAATCTTTGAAAGCGGGATCAAAACTTTGTTAACTCCAGAAATTGTCCCCTTTGTTCTCATTTTACTTTGAAAGTGGTCCCCCATTGCTTCTTTTCTTTCTCAAACCTTTGCTTCTTTTCTTTCTCATTTCTTTGTGCATCAAACTGTGTGATTTCTTAGTTACAATAGAATAGGTTTAATATTTATTCTAATTCCGCTTGTAACTGTAAATTTGTTTATTTAATATAAACTCATTTAAAAACTAAAAATATGTGTGTTTCTATTCAACCCCCCCCCCCCCCCTCTACAAACTGTTTCTATATCTCTATTGAACTCTTGTAGACTCCTTTGAGACCAACATTTTTGTTCATTTACACTACTTTCCTAATTTTCTTAAAAAATTTAAGCATATAATATGTTGTATTTATATCTAATATATGTATATATGTATAAAACCAAAAATAAATGAACAAAAAGGCCTCTGACACAACAGAGAAAAAATGGAGTAAGTGAGAAGAGACCATGTTCAAAACAAAATGAAAACTACGAGGACGATTTTTATAGTTATTAAAGTTCATGTTTCACTTTCAAAGATTTCAGTAAACCACAAGGACCAAAATTAGAGTTTATTCTTTTAAAAAATGTTAAAAACATTCTCGGCCAGCAAAATAGATTGTTGTTAAGTGTCTCTTACCTGGGAAATGCTAACCGGTCTGTAAAAGTGTTCTCCCTTATTTACAGCATAAAATTCTTGACCATTGCTATGCCTTTTTATCGTATAAAACTTTTGGTTCTAGCCATTCTCATCCAATAAGGTAAGTGATATCTCGTAAATGTTAACCCAATGTACGTTAAATAAACAGTGTCCGACCTTTGGGTATAAGTATATATAAGACAAAACATTCTAAAAAAATCATATTTGTTGTTGTCTGTAGTCTAACTTTATTTTTTTTTTGTCATATGGGTATAAGTTTTAACTCTTTTTTCTATCAAGGTTTGTAGCAAATTGATGGTATTTTTTTTCTCAAAAGACAAATGAAAAGCTCAAAGATTTATTTTTGTTACTATGGGTTTGGACTGACTTATGCATATCTCGATTAAAACTCAGGGCCTGGAAAACAACCATAAAAATGCCAAGTAGCTTTACAGGACATTTACTGACGACATGTGAACAAAAATTTCAAAGGCTTAAGTGTTATTGTCGATCAAACTAACCCTATAAAGTTAGGTGATAAAATATTGGTATATGACACCATAAGTTGACAAATTTTCCTTCATTCTTTAATGCATTCATATCTAATGCTTTTTGGGTTATCATCACACACACACACACGCATGTAAAGCACAATGGAAAGATTAGAAAATCGAAGTTCAACATCATAACATTTTCAAAGATACGCATGGAGTAACGATAGTTATCTTCATTTTAATACATAAAATATGAGAAACAAAATATAACAGATTATAAGAAAGGAGTTTTAATCTTATATATATACATTATATATACTAGTGTCCGACACCATACGTTGTACGGTGACAAAAAAATTCTTGTTAGAAAATATATAACCAAGTTAGAGCATCTCCAACAGATTTTCCATAACTTTTATAAAACAGAGAACCACAAGTAAAAATCTCTAAAAAAGTTATATATATTCATCTCCAACAGATTTTTTATTTTAGAAATTTTAACACAAATTATATTAATATAATATTCTCTAATTTATCATTTCAATACACTTAAAAAAAAAACTAATACACAATGATTAAAAATTAATCCTAGTAAAATAATAATTTATCTCTCCTACCATCAAGTTTTAGATAATTCTCTAAACTTGGAAAAAAATTCAAGTTTTTTCTACTATAGAGAACAAGATTACGAATCTGTTGGAGAGTTTTAGAGAACAAAAACTCATTTTTTTTTCTATTTTAGCAAATTTGTTGGCCACTACTAGAGAAATGGCTATACTACCCGGTTGCAAAATGATATACTACCCGGTTATATAACCGGGTCCTATCAAGGGGCGGAAGTAATGTCACGGTCATACTACCACTACTAGAAAATTGAGTATTTTCAACGGAAATTAATTTTCAACGGAAAATGTCGTTGAAAATTTTCTACGAATTTTAGAGGATTATTAACAGAACATAAATTTTCTACGAATTTTCAACGAATTTCCGTTGAAAATCTCTCACAAACATATATGCATTTTCAACCAAAAAAATTTCAACGGAATGTCTCGTCAAAAAGTTTTTGGTTGAAAATGCATTTTGTGAGAGATTTTCAATGGAAATTCATTGAAAATTCGTAGAAAATTTATGCTTTGTCAATAATCCCTTTAAAATTCATAGAAAATTTTCAACGACATTTTCCGTTGAAAATTTTCGTTGAAAATACTCAATTTTTTAGTAGTGTACCCGGTTGAACAACCGGGTTGTATTCGCCTAATGGAGCCCGGTTTTTATTAGTCCACCGGGTAGTATTTAGTTTAAAGGGGAATGAATATTTCTTAATATAACCCGATCTTTTTAAGCAACCGGGTAGTATGTGACTAATATAACCAGGTTCTTTTTAAGCAACCGGGTAATATGTGACGAATATAACCCGATTCTTTTTAAATAACCGGGTAGTATAATGGAAGCATCTGATCAAATCGTTACCAAAAATCACAAATTACGAATAATATGAAAATAAAATGAAATGAAAATCCACAATTTGACTTTGTATTATACCACAATAACCAACGAAATTGATAAACAAAGCATATATGCAAATTTGTATCATCCGAGACAATCGTACAATTTCAATGATGAACTTGTTCCAATGTGAAAACGCACTCTCTATCTACTTATACTCCTTTAATTACAATCCGGATGCCTACCATATCCACAGACATAGCTCCACATAGTCTGCGAGAACCTCTTTCAGTCAGACTGTACTCTGCATATGAATATATAGTTGTTGTTAAATTGTATAATTTGACTGATGAATAAAACATATACAATGGTCTACTTTATGTAGCTTATCATTAGCATCTTACTATAACATTGTTTAGTTCCATTCTAAAAAAACTTAATGGGAAAATATTATAAAACCTTAACATAATATTGATAATACTTCGAAAGAATGGACGAATGCAAATGCAAAAGAAAATACGGGTAAGACCCTAAGACCATATGAAATCTCCTTGGATTCTTTTAACATAAACCAACTCATGTCAAACCAAACAAATATGTATACAGACACAAACAAGTTCTTGCACCATTTTGACATGAGGTAAAACATCAAGAGATAATATTAAAGAGGATATAAATATATATATATATATATATATATATATATATATAAACTACTCATGAAAGAACAACATTACCAATTAAACCAGATGTTTCAGATAAGCACTCAAAAAGCGAGTAGCCATGTCTTAGCTACATCATCCAACATTCTTATTGTAAGGGGTGTCATGTCGTGTCATGGTGTGTCATGGTACCTAGATGCAAAATAAAATAAATATTGTTATGACCACAAGGTTGAGTGTAACAGACATAATGAAAACATATTTAACACATACCTATCATATTCGGGAAAACTGATTGTTGATTGTTGATGTAAGACAAAAAGAAACATGAAGTACATTACATAGCAGCTACACTCCCAACCGGATTCTTGTTAATTGCACTAAATTGGAAAAGGGGAACTGTGTATTAGACATATTCAACTACGAAATAAGTTGTATGTGTGTAAAGTGAGATGAATTACGTGTGGGAACTCCCATCTAAATGGCCTTGATTTGTCGGTTTAACACGACCCTCCTTCACGATACCTCGTAACAGTCCTAAAAGAAACATAAGCAATAGTAGTATTAAACATTATCAAAGGAAAGGTCAATATTATACCAAAGTATGTTAAAACTACTACTAGTATATTTCTCTCAAGTCATACCCACTTTCAGTGCCTTCAATTCTCAACATAACCTAAAAGTTGTGTTCGTCTTAAAAAGCTACAAATTGACAAAATTATAACCTTTTGGAGCTACTTGTCAACTGTATAGCAACCGGCCCACATCAAATCTCTCTTGGCAATTTATCAAACAGCCCACATCAAATCTCTTTGGGGCAATTTATCAAACGACTGGCATGCTATACTGGAGAAACCAGTTTCTATAATGCTTTTTTTTCTAGGGTTGATTTAAGATCTGCAATCAAGTGAGGTTTGTTGATGTAAGGATCCTCCAACCAGACTTTGGATGGAGCAGCCTGTATGACAAGAAGGAAAATTATTGATCATGAAATCAGTTTCTTTTTACTTCAATGAATTGAGCATCCAAGTGCGCCATAAACAGACAATATTAGAACAAGTAGCACAGAATATTATATATATATATATGTAAGGAAATTTATGTCACGAAACGAATGCTAGCTAGTGATTTCTAAGGTCCCAAGACGAATAGAAATCCAAAGAGACAAATAACCCGACAACAAATGCGGATAACAATGATCTAGATGTTGCACGATGACTCTAACGAAATAAACAACCCTCGAATACAGATAATAACAATAAATGTTATTATCTACGTAAATGACAAGTTCACCAAATGAAATTAGCAACACGAGAATTTACGTGGTTCCACTATCGGTGTGATAGTGTACATCCACCAAAGAGAGAGAGAGCTCGATATATTACCAACCGGGAGAGATTACAACGTGTTTACGAGATCCTTGGATCAACGAATCAGCCACCCAAACTTTACTCTCAACAAAGTTTCCTAAGCTGGAAACTAAAACTAATAACAATATATCTATATTGTTTTCAAAGAGAAAAGCTAGACCAATATAAGAGAGGTCTTCAACAAAGGGTGTGTATTTTTCATGTGCATGCCTTCCAATTTATAGGAACAAATGAGCTTGCTCCCCAAGTTAGGCATCAAATGGATGATGGCACATGCATACATCCTTATGTATACATCATGCACATATATGCAAGTTGGCAAGAGAATCTCATTTGCTTTCCATGCAAGTAATAGATATTCTTCCAAAGTTAATTTGTGGTTTAAATTAACTTTCAATCTCATGCTTCATTGACTTGTACCCTTAGCTTGATGAGTTGTACAGCATCCATAAAAACTTACAAAAAAATTAAGTTTTTCAACACTCCACCATGATGTGCAAATCACCCGACGAAGCCAAGTCATGAACCAATCCAACATCCACGAACAAATAGCTGATAGAGATTGACACGAGGTAACAAAATGCATTTTGACCGTGACGAGCTTCGGCTCGGCCATCACCCGTCAAAGCCAAAAGCAAAAATCCTCAAGTGAGCAATCTCAATAAAACGAACGAGTTAAGCAACCCAAAACACGTGTCAAGTAATAACTCCCCAAAGATGTCGTTTTTGTCACCTGTGATAATATTCTCTCTCTCTCTCTCTGCCAAAGTGCCCAACGGCACTAACACAAACGAAGCTGGATCAAGTTTGAGCAATGCTCAAACTTAGCTGGCGGTAGCGACTTAGTGAACATATTAGCAGCATTGTCATCTGTCAGGACTTTCTTCAAATAGACGACCTTCGCTTCATTTAATCTAACAAGATATGCATCACGCACATTTATGTGCTTTGTCCGAGAACTGAAAGCCAAATTAATTGCCAAATGAATGGCACTCTGATTATCACAGAAAATGCGTACGGAAGGTTGCTCGAAGCCCAAGCCATTCATTAGTTCTTTCAAATAGACTGCTTCTTTTGCAGACTCGACCGCCACAACAAGTTCGGCTTCTGTGGTTGACAATGCCACAATAGACTGTAACCGTGATCTCCAACTGACGGCTGTTCCACCCAAGGTAAATACATAACCGGATGTGGACCTCCAACCGACTTGATCACCTGCATAGTCAGAATCACAAAATCCAACAATTTCACAATCATTGTGTAAACAAAATATAAGACCATGTGTCTTGGTTCCCTTCAAATATCGGAATGCCGTTTTAACGGCTACCCAATGTGATTGACCCGAATTCGCGAGAAACCGACTCACCACTCCGACACAATGTGCGAGATCAGGACGAGTGCACACCATGGCGTACATAAGACTCCCGACCGCACTAGCATATGGAACTTTTGACATTTCGGCCTTTCCCTTGTCATATTTCGGACAATCTTCGCTTGTAATCTTGATGTGCTTCGGTAGCAGAGTGCTAGACGTTTTGGCACCATCAAGATTGAACCGCTTCAGAATTTTCTGAATATATGCTCGTTGTGTTAACCTGAGTGTTCGGGACTTTCTGTCACGTACGATTTCCATGCCCAAAATCTTCTGCGCCGCGCCAAGATCTTTCATTTCAAATTCCGACTTTAATTTATCTTTGAGTCGTTCGATCTCTGACCGGTCCTTGCAGGCAATAAGCATGTCATCTACATAAAGAAGTAAGTAAGTGAAAACGCCACTGCTTTGTCTATGATAGACACAAGCATCTTTTTCACTGCGCTCAAAACCAAGGGTTAGCATAAACAAATCAAACTTCTTATACCATTGACGAGGCGATTGTTTCAGTCCATAAAGGGACTTCGTAAGCTTACAAACATACTCTGGTTTGCTTTCGGAAACAAAACCATCGGGTTGCTTCATATAGATGGTTTCCCCCAAGTCTCCGTGTAGGAAGGCGGTCTTCACATCTAACTGTTCTAGCTCCAAATCGTGCATAGCCACGATTGCCAAAAGAACACGAATAGATGTATGTCGAACAACGGGAGCAAAAATATCGTCATACTCGATACCTTTTCATTGTGAAAATCCTTTAGCAACGAGACGAGCCTTGTAACGATCATCATCCTTGACCTTGTACACCCACTTGCCCCCAATTGCCCGACTACCTTTCGGTAGTGGACAAAGTTCCCAAGTCTTGTTCTTTGAGAGAGCTTCCATCTCTTCTTGCATGGTGGTTAGCCATTTGGAACTGTGGGTTGAAGCCAATGCTTCCTTCAAATCAAGCGGCTCCTCTTCTCCTACATGTAATGCAAACTCCAACTGATTTGTAAAACTCATATTAGCAAAATCCCAATCACCATACCTGTTAGGGGGACGAATAGTTCTCTGACTACGTTTGGTAGGCGCCACTTGTGGGATTTCCTCGTCATCTTGATCTCCACCATCATTTGCAATGTCTTCATCAGTAGTAGACAAAGGATCACTAGAAGGAGTCACTGGTGGGATGACTTCTTCTACAACTTCATCATCAGGTGATCTAAGGATAATTTTACGAGCAGATGAGCTCATAACAATAGGACTTTTTACTGTCTCCACATCATCGGCACTAGGAGCAACAATAGAGATGACTTCCGGTTCTTGAGAGGATTGAGAGTCCAAAGAGGACTTCAACATAGGAGATTCATCAAATGTCACATGTCGAGAATGAATCACTTTACGAGTCAAGGGATTCCAGATTCGGTATCCCTTGATGCCATCTGTATAGCCGAGCAAAGATCCTTTGGTGGCTCTAGGATCTAACTTGTCCTAGCCTGAAATATGCACATAAACAGGACAACCAAATACACGTATGTATTTTATACATATATTCTTTTTACCTCTCCACAAATCTTCCGGTATCTTTCCTCCAATGGCCGAACAAGGTAACCTGTTCACTACATGCACCGCGGTGTGCAAAGCTTCGGCCCAAAAAGTCTTAGAAAGCCCCGATGTCAAAAGCATACATCGGACTTTCTCCAACAGTGTCCTATTCATCCGCTCCGCGAACCCATTAGATTCGGGATCTCCAGGGGTAGTGAAGTGACGGTGGATGCCTTTACTCGAGTAAAATGTCTTGAGGTTACCGCTAGTAAACTCTCCACCATTATCGGATCTAAGCACCTTTAATTTCTTTCCGGTCTCGACTTCTACGTGTGCTAACCAAGTCTTGAAATTTTCAAAGACATCCGATTTGTGCTTCAAAACAAACACCCAAACTTTACGTGAGAAATCATCAATAAAGGATACAAAATATCTCCCTCCACTTAGGGAATGTGTGCTCGATGGTCCCCAAACATCCGTATGAACATAATCCAAGATTCCTTTGGTGTTGTGTTTTCCAACACAAAAAGAAACACGTGTTTGTTTCCCCTTGACGCATCCGGCACAAAAATCAAGGCTTGTCGGCGTGTTGACGCTAATGAGCTTCCGCTTTCGTAAAACCTCCAAGTTCTTCTCCGAAGTGTGACCCAACCGTAGATGCCATAAACGAGTAGCATCCACAGTTTTTGTACTTTCCGCCACACATGATTTTAAAGAAATTGTTTCGCCAACAAATAAAATAAATTGTTTGCCGCCTGCTTGCCTTTCATAACAACAAAGTTCCCTTGAAATATACGCATGCTCTCATCTTCAATACGAATCTTGCAACCATTTTTGGACAAAAGTCCAAGCGAGATCAAGGAACGAGACATGCCCGGAACGTATTTGACATTGTACAATGTTCGGACAATGCCATCAAACATCTTGATACGAACCGTACCAATACCTTGAGTAGAACATGATGTATCATTTCCCATATATATGCTATTACCTTCAAATTTTTCGAAGGTAGAGAAATGATCACGAAACGGTGTCATGTGACAAGAGGCTCCGGTATCCAATACCCAACGTTTATCACCATTCGGTGACGTAGCCGTTGCCGAGAAGCCTACATCATGTTCGGTTGCAACTGCAGAAGATTCCCCCTTTGACTTGTCCTTATTTTTCAAGTTCAGACAGTCTTTCACCCAATGGCCCGGTTTGTGGCAATAATTGCAATCACCACGAATCTTTGATTTCCCTCTAGGGCCCGGTCTACGAGATTGAGAGCGCCCACGATTTCTTCCTCTCGAGGATTGCTGAT
Organism: Silybum marianum; assembly: GCA_036898165.1. NCBI lineage: Eukaryota > Viridiplantae > Streptophyta > Magnoliopsida > Asterales > Asteraceae > Silybum > Silybum marianum. The sequence continues at coordinate 16,494,337 of CM072533.1, forward strand.
CATCACGACCTCTATCAGCAAATAGGCCGTGGCTAAGATTGTTCTCTCTTGGGTTGTTACCGATCCTCATTTGGATCCTTTGATCTTCAGATATCATACCTGTCTTCACACCAGATAAAGAAAGAGATTCCTTTCCATATATAAAACTGTTAGTGAATTGTGAGTATTTTTCGGGAAGTGAATATAACAGAATCATAGCAAGAGCTTCTTCATCTTTGGCAAGAAGCGCATCTGTAGACTTCAACTTCATTATGATATCTTCAAACTCGGTCATGTGAGCTTTAATAGAAGTGCCTTCCTTCATTTTGAAGAAAAGACATGACCGCATCAATAACAACCTGTTCGTCAGAGTTTTCTTGAGATAAAGATTCTCAAGTTTACTCCAGATACCGGCGGCAATCTTTTCTGAAACGATCTCAGAAATGACGTTCTCTCCCATAGCCATCTGCAAAGTAGTAAATGCCTATGCTTCCATTTCTCTAGATTTAAGGTCAGACATATTAGGGTCTAACTCGTCTTTGGCAAATACTACCGGATGGACTCCATTTTTTCTAAGTGCAGCAGATGTTGTGAACTGCCATTTACCAAAATCACCATCACCGTTCCAAGTTTGTATACGAATTCCAGCCCCAGATAAATTAAAGGTACCCTCTTGGTACGATCTATGGGTTTGGTTTGAGGAACCGGCACCAAATGGGTTTTCGGCTTCAGACATAGAGACAAATATGTGTGCAAACTAGTTTATGTATATTTTCTACACAACTACAAATCTAGACCCGAAGCTCTGATACCAATTGTAAGGAAATTTATGTCACGAAACGAATGCTAGCTAGTGATTTCTAAGGTCCCAAGACGAATAGAAATCCAAAGACACAAATAACCCGACAACAAATGCGGATAACAATAATTTAGATGTTGCACGATGACTCTAACGAAATAAACAACCCTCGAATACAGATAATAACAATAAGTGTTATTATCTACGTAAATGACAAGTTCACCGAGAAATTAGCAACACGAGAATTTACGTGGTTCCACTATCGGTGTGATAGTGTACATCCACCAAAGAGAGAGAGAGCTCGATATATTACCAACCGGGAGAGATTACAACGTGTTTACGAGATCCTTGGATCAACGAATCAGCCACCCAAACTTTACTCTCAACAAAGTTTCCTAAGCTGGAAACTAAAACTAATAACGATATATCTATATTGTTTTCAAAGAGAAAAGCTAGACCAATATAAGAGAGGTCTTCAACAAAGGGTGTGTATTTTTCATGTGCATGCCTTCCAATTTATAGGAACAAATGAGCTTGCTCCCCATGTTAGGCATCAAATGGATGATGGCACATGCATACATCCTTATGTATACATCATGCACATATATGCAAGTTGGCAAGAGAATCTCATTTGCTTTCCATGCAAGTAATAGATATTCTTCCAAAGTTAATTTGTGGTTTAAATTAACTTTCAATCTCATGCTTCATTGACTTGTACCCTTAGCTTGATGAGTTGTACAGCATCCATAAAAACTTACAAAAAAATTAAGTTTTTCAACAATATATATATATTGGTTAATAATAAAGAACATAATATAATAGATGCTCTTATTGATAAACGAAGTAGGTCTGCACAAGCCATACAAATGTTTCATAAACAGAAAATATTATCTATTTATCTAGGGAAAATTGCATTAAAATGGAATAAACTTTGACCTGATTCCTATTTTGGGGAACCAACTTTTAAAATTATCATTTAAGGGTCTGTAGTAAAGTTTATGTTTATTTAAGGGACTCGTTGACCGGTTAACCTGTTCACGATGACTTGGCCCAAAAATGTTGCCAACTAAGAATCCATGTCATTATAAATTTACGAAAATAAAACTAAAAATGATGACATGTAACATTAAAAAAATGTATTTAAAAGTTCTTTGGTTTTTGGCCTACTCTTCTTCTTCCATCTTCAGCTTCTTCAAGAACACTCCAACTCTCCCCATACGATCATCTTTAAACTAAAACCCAAAAAATAAGTAAAAGTAAAAGATATGTGTACAAACATTTGAGATATCAAGAAAAAAAGGGTAGTTTGGCATCTAACCCAGAAATCAAGATTAATAAAACAACATATAAATCAAACGTAAATCGAAGAACATCATAAACCCTTTCATCAAGAAAATCAAATTTATTCATGCTTAATGACGAGGAAACCGAGGAAGAGCGATTGATAAAAAAGCCCCCTCGAATGCTGTTGCGTTGTGTAGGAGTAGGATTCATAAAACTTTCTTTTTTCCTAAGAATTACAGTAGCTCATATTATTGGAATTTTAAGGTTCTTCAAGTTAGCTTTTTTTATTTTCTCAAATTTCATCTTCTCCATGAGTTTCTTGCCTTCTCCATTCCTGACCTAATTTCATCCTACGGAAGAGGCACGTGAGTGGGTTCTTTTAGTAAAATAACAGGTGGTTCTCTTACGTCTAAGATCTATCACTGCTCTCGACACTCCAACTCTCCCCATACTACAGACCCTTAAATGATGATTTTGAAAGTTGGTTCCCTAAAATAGGAATCAGGTCAAAGTTTATTCCATTTTAATGCAATTTTCCCATTTATCTATAATGGTTAATAATAGAAAATATGAAAATGGTGGAAATATTAGAGTTTTGAGAGGGCCGTATCAAAGAGATTAATCATCATCTTGTTATCAAAAGGTTAAGATTGATAAACCCAAAAATAGTATATCACAAACTTCATGGAGATGATCTTAAAATGAAACGTAATTTTTTTATTGACAACTAATAAAATACAATTTAAAATAGTAAATGTATTAAGGTGTATTAATAAATTACTTGTAACATCAAAAAACTCAAACTCCAAATAGATATAAGATTCAAAGATCATCCAACACAAGATTAATCAATCACAGATTAACTCATTACAAACAATAATAAGCAGCAGAAACAGTGGCAGAACACGACTCTTCTAATCGAGGGGGCGAACTACACCCTACGAGTGATTCAAAAACTTGTTTTCTCAATTTTGTGTACATAAAAAATGTTGATTAAAAGATAATCACTAACTATATTTTGTTATAAACTCTCTCAAGCTATATTTTGCTAATTAGTAGGACAATCATAAACTTAATGATGCAAACAAATATCTTGCATGTCCTTATGTATTGAGAATGTATTGAGATCAATATCATTAATTCGCTTTTGAGTTCTTGGGTTCTCGGTTGCAAGCACTGTATGTAAATACATTATCTATTCTTATATTTCAGACTTTGAAAAGAAATAACATATTTATTGCTTAAGAACTCAAGAATAATAGATTGGTTTTTAATCTTAATCTACGTCAAAGCATATAACAATCAATATTAAGATTACAATATTATGATTTTGTTTTCAAATAACTTGGTAAATGGTTACCTAACCTAGAAAAATTACAGACTAATCAATATTCTAATTTCTATGTTACTAAACCACTAATTATTCCAATTTTCAACTTTCACGCTAATAAAACAATAGTTTAATACTACTTCAACATCCAAATTTCACCCTCCATATACGGCACCAGAGCCTTTACCCAATAAAAAGAGGGCGGAGGAGTCTTGACTCTTGAGTGGTAATGGTTAAACAAAATGGGCATAGTTAAAAACAATTATACATTCCATTTCTTTAGATTTAAAGACATGTTAAGCAAAGGAAAAAAAACAGGGGGGCCTTGGCCCCCCATTTGCCTCATGTAGGGACGGAACATAACCATCGCTGGGCCAAAATAAAATGTTACAAAGATTTAGAGATTTAGAGATCCAGATGATAAGTACGAAACTTTTTTAATTCTTTTTTCTATGTTATAACACTAAATTTTAGAGAAAAAATTGTTAAAGAAGACTAAGGGTCATTTACCAAACATTTACCCGATAAGCGTTTACCAAGTCATATTATCTTAACTTACATGGATGGACATGACAAAGATAGAGAATCTTATCAAATAAGAACGATGGTTAAGATCGAGTGTCTTACTTTCTAAGTAAAAGATGACGACTCTTACTCGGTTAGCGTTTACGGGTAAATTGATGCATACAATGTCATTTTGATGGAGCTCAAATCTTACCCGACAAGGTAAATAATAGTGTCAAATTTTACCGATAAATGTCTACCGGATAAGTACTATTTGGATAAACAGTCTCTAAAACTCAAAACTTTTAAACTATTAACCAAAAATTGTAATACAAATTTATCATATTTTTGTACTATTATTAATCAATAAAAACAAAACTTTTACATTATTAACATAAAATATATATAATAACTCAAACATTGATTTTTTTATACTTTTAAAAACTAAATTTTATATATATCTGATATTAATAATTTAATATGAAAGAAAAAATAGAAATTGAGTAAAAAAAACCATAGGAATTGGATAATTGGGGAAGGAAAAACAAAAATTGAGAAAAAAAAAAGCCTAAAAGATTCGTTCCAGGAGCTCCTAGATAGGAAGACAACATGTTAACCACTGCAGCAAGGGAGTTGTTTGTATTATTTATCGGACATATATGGTATATTAGCGAAAAAAGCGGGGAGGCCATGGCCCCCATAAGCCCCTATGGGGTTCCGCCACTGGCCTCATGGATATCTGTCCCTGAGCGGAAAAGTCTAATGTCAACAGCTTAATATTATATACAAAACATACTAATCTAAACTCTTCTCTATCGCCTCACATCCTCCCTTTGTCCTTATCGTCTTTCCCCGCAATGTATCTGCCTGAAAATGATTTATTTTGAAAAGTGAGGGTTAGACCAAAAACTCTAGTGAATTCCCTTAAAATATTTAACATCACAATAACTTGGAAACCAAAATATGCAATGGTTTATCAAATAGTTGACCCTTTTCCTTATTGGGAACAAATACATAACGGGTGTAATATGGCTAAGATAAATCACCATCGCACTCCCTTAGCAACAACCCAGTCTCATATAGACCAAACCTACATGCCCACACTCCCTTAGTGGTAATATGATTTAAATATAATAAAGACCTTTCCGTATAACACCAAAATTAACAATTATTGCACCTATAGACCCCAAAGCTTCTAAAAGTGATCATGGTAAGTTTTTGTATGCAAGTATCAATAAGTTAAAACCATAATCAGTGTAATATATCACATTGCATTTTTAAGGGATAGGGAACTCACCTGAAGTAGCCACACCTTGTCCCAAGCTTGAGCCGCGACCTCAACCCACGAGACACACTGGCCTGCTGGTTCGTCCCTGCAGCTAAGAATCAGCTCCCAAAACTCATTCAGACACTAAAATATTGATTCTAATATCTCAAATATCATATATAATGATGGAATATATCCCTAAATCAAACCCAAATAAAATGCAACCATATCTAGAAGATTAAACCAACAAATTTTCCAATAAAGCTTGAGATTAAAGCATCAATGGAGTTGTTATTATGAACTCTCCAAGGAGTGGTTCATTCCATTCAAAGAACAATGAGAAGAATCCTGAAATCAATAGATACTCAAGAATGAAGCTTAAAACTTCAACAATAGACCTATTCCATAAGAATCAAGGGTTTAGGACCCTTGGTTCATCCATGACCCCAAATACTCCATTAAAGAAGCTTAGATTGAAAAGAGGAATGTTATACCTGAAATTTGATGATCCTTGCTTTGGATCTTGTCCCAAACTTAGTTGAATACTTCCAAACTCCTTCCTCCACACGTTTCTTCCTTTGGTTGCACACACAGTACACCTTAAGAATGTTTTTACACAAATGAAAGAGGTATTAGTAGACCCTTCTTAAACCCTCAACTTCTTGGCCATTAGGCTTCAGCCTAAACAAAGAAAAGTCCATGGGTTTTCTAATACATTTATTTAGTAGCGCAATAATTTAGGTCACCAGATTACTTTCGTTAATTAAGTTCATAAATATGCATTATTTGATTTTAACTACGTCGGGGTAGATTGCGGAGAATTAAAAGTGAAATACAATGAAAAATATCTTCTACCACGATGTGGTTCAAATCGCTAAGAGACACTTAATCATCATGTGCTAGATGTTTAATACAATATGAAATCTATTGATTTAAATGTTATATGTGAATACATATTATTTTTCATTCATAAATAACAAGTTAGTTTCATATTTTTTTTAATCTTCGTTTTAAAAGTAACATATATATATATATATAGGGTTGATTTCCGTTACAAACCTCGTCAATTCATACAAACCGTACAAACCGCATGCAACCAATATTTTTTTTTTAATTTTTTCACTTTTTCTTAATTATTAGGATTGATTAGTCAATAATATATGAAAAAATTTCATCAAGAATACATGAAGGTTGGTGAATCAAGAATATGTGAAACAAGATTCATCAAATTGAGAGTTTCATGAATTAATTCATTTTCATGTAGAAAGAAAAATAATTTCATGAAAAAAAAAATTATATGAAACAAATGCATCATATTAAACACTTTCATGAAAAAAAATTATTCAAAAAAACAATGAAACACGCGGTTTGTACGAATTGACGTGGTTTGTACGAATTGACGTGGTTTGTATTTGAAATCTCCCCCATATATATATATATATATATTCCGATGTTGAAGTTGAATATTTACAATAATGGTTGGTTACAAGTGTATACACAATATTAAATATTATGGTAGGAGTAAGCAAAAACTAATATAATTCTTGTTTTGTAAGATGGTGTATTAATATGGTTCACGTATTCTCTTTCTCCAAAATCTCAGTCTAAAAAACAAAATAAACCAAACATGATATACTATAATGAAAATGAAAAACAAAAACTTAACAAACAAACTCAAATGACAAAGAGAGCAACCATTACCTCAACAAATGCACTTAATGCCCATTTATAATTATTCTTACTAAATTATCACCATAATTTTATATTTTTCAAGACGCGAATATAAAGTTTACATCTCTAAAAATCTAAGCTAATTGTTTTGATCTTCCTAGAAATGATACCATTCGCCATTTTTTTGCAATTAAGATATAGTTATCCAATAAAAATAACTTATTTTTTTAGAAAGATCCAATAGATAGATGTTCCTCATTCATGTAAAAATCAATATATAATACTTTGAAGCTTCATCGAGAAAGGTGTACAACTTTTTTTTGTCTTTTTTGTTCTGAGTTATTTCCTATTACAAAAGATATGTCAAATAATTGTTCATATTTTCAAAGGTGGATCCAATTAATAAAATTTCCAAACAAAACATAAATAAAATGAAATTATTTATAAAAAATATCGTTCTAAATAATTTATAAGTAATATTCTTTTACAATCCACGTTTAGCCTTGAATACTCATTGAAAGTTATTGATTGATATTTTATCTTAATCTCTATAAAAAATATTGTCAAAATAAAAAAAAGATTAGGAAAACAAAATATAAGTGTTTCAATATCACAACACAATACAATTTGTTGATCTTTTATTACATGAAAGAAATTCTATAATTCTTAATACATCAATTTTTCAACAACCATTACAAAACATATTCGAGATTTTTAATGCTTAATTTTCTAGCTTACATGAATTACCAAACATCGCATCTTAGAATTACAAATTGTAAACCAAAAGTTTCGCACGATTAACATCAACATTGAGTATTACACGACTTAAGAATAAAAATACTTCGGGGAAAAATATTGTCTCCTTCAAAAACTTCAACTTACATTAATGTAACAAAATCAGTTGAAAAAAATAGAATTTGTGGAAAAAGAAAATCAATAGTAAATCCTTGAGCAATCAAAGATAATCCATAAAATTACCTGCATCCAATCGATCCAATTTAGATGTTGAAATTTTTGATCTGATACGATCCAATTAAAAATGGATATTCAATCATTGTCGGTCAGTTTTAATTGAATTGATCAATTCTTATTGAATCGGTTGACTTTCTGCAATGACCGCTACTACCATTGATGTAATGACAAAGGATATATCAACTTTTGACTTTTAATTTGATGACTATTGTGAATATTATAATGATTATAATATGATTGTAATTATTATATTTTACTACAACATAATAAATATATATTAGAAAAAATACATAATAATTATAATATTTAAACAAACAAAAAAGTATTAAAACATTAAATAAATAGTTTTTTTATATTCAAATAGTTAGTTAAATTAATAAATTACATTTTAAGCAAATCACATTATTTTTTAAAACCACGCAACAAATATATTATATTTTAATTTTTTTATATTTACACATTTATTGCATTATATATTTTGTAAGTTGTTATATAATTTATGCTCTGCAAACGAAATATCAATAGTAATCGAAATGGTTAGCATAATTTTATGTTGTATTATAAAACATATATGTTATAAATCTTAATTTTCAAAAATACAATTATTAAAGCATTACATACAAATCATAATAAGCGACTCTGTAAGCACTTATCGAATAACCGTTTAATAAACGACGTCCTTATTTGAATTATAATCTTTTTGCAATTTAAAGTTGCATTATCTTTATTTTTAACCGAACGTAAATCTGCATTATAATTTTATTTTGAAGTTTGGATATATTTTAGAGAAATTAATTAAAATGGTCAGTTTGATCATTAGTTTCACCTCTTAGGCATTTAGTTACATGATACATCAAAATAGCCCTACGTCCGCACTTTTAATTTTTTGCGGACCTGAATGAAAATGTTTTTTTTGTGGACCTAGGTGAGAAATGTATTTTTTTTGGCATACATGGTGAGAAATATATTATTTTTGGGACACAGGTGAAAAGTGTAGAAAAAAAATTCCTTTAGCTAGGTTTGCTATTGTGGATCTAGGCTATTTTGGTGAACCCTAGACAGAAATGGCTAGAAGGTGAAACCACTTGACTGAAATGGCTATTTTAATTAATTTCTCTATATTTTATTGTCTGTATATTTTTATAATATGGTATTTTTTTTTCTCATTAAATTATTCGATACATTTTGTTTATAATGTATGTTTAAAAATAATAATGTTGCATTTTAAAATATTTATAAAAAAATGAAATATTAATACTAAAATAAAACATAACTATACTAAATATTATAGTGAATTCTAGATGTCGAAAGGGGTTCGTCAAGACCTTTTCTCTTCATATTAGCAACTGAAGGATAAACTTGGCAATCAACGAGGCGGTTTGTAAAAAGTTATTCAAGGGAGTTGATGTCGGTTGTAATAACGTTCACCTAATTCATCTTCAATATGCAGACGATACAATTTTCTTTGGCGACTGGTCAAGGCATACCATGAAGAATCTGGTGACTATCTTGAAGTTCTTTGAATTAGCCTCTGGGCTGAAATTCAATGTCATTAAAAGTAAGTTATATGGCATCGGTGTCCCCTTCAGCAATGTCGGTCAGATGGCGAGATGGATCAATTGCAAGGAAAAATCATTACCCTTCGTGTATCTGGGGCTGCCAATAGGTGCTGATATGAGGAGTATATCCAACTGGCAAACTGTTATTGATAAGATGGAAAACCGTCTATCCGAGTGGAAATTTGAAGCATTGTCCTTCGGAAGAAGATTGACTTTATTAAATTCGGTACTCGGTAGTCTGCCTCTATATTATCTCTCCTTATTCAAAGCTCCTGTAAGTATTCTACAATCTCTAGAGAAAATTAGGCGTGACTTCATTTGGGGAGGCACAGGCTCAGGCTCAAAAAAACTAGCTTGAATCAATTGAATAACGATTCTTTCGCCTAAAGACTCGGGAGGTCTCGGAGTTGGCCCTTTAAAAGATATGAACTTGGCCTTACTCGAGAAGTGGTGGTGGAGGTTCTTTCAAGAAAAGTCATCGCTTTGGGTGAAAATTATCACAAGCATTTATGGCATTGAAGGAGGTCTTAACTGTGAGGTGGGAATTCGCAATGGAGGCACTTAGAGTGGCATCAGTCAGGTGGGTAAAATTATTGACTCATATGGATTTAATTTTAGAAATTCTTTTCAAAAGAAATAGGCGATAGTGTTTCGATATTATTTTGGAAGGATCACTAGGTAGGACCCTCACAGCTCTAGATGATTGGGGAATCGATCAAGATTCGCTCCTCTGTCCGGTAGGCAATAAACCAATTGAGACGATTGATCAGTGTTTTCTATTCTGTGAGGCTTCGAGAAATATTTGGAGATTGTTTTTGGACTGTTGGGGTTTGAGCTTGGGTCTCAATGTGTCAAACGTCAACCATCTTCTTCGTTTATACCAACCCGCATCATTCTAGAACTAGACCGGCTGTCTCTGGAAGGCCTCGATTTGGATCACGTGCTACAAGGAAACCCTAGTAGATGATATTACCAACAAGAAAGAAAGAGATTACCAACTTCTAATCCAATCTTGTAATTGGATTGATCCACTTGTAGAACTCGAACACTTCGATCCAATGCTAAGGAAGGTAGTAACCAAAGAAGATTACCTCTAATGGTTTGTACCCAATTTGTCCAAGATTATTAATCTTCGAAATATCCACCCAAGTGTAGTAAGAGTACCCAAAAGGAATGGAGCAAAGAGAGAAGAGAAAAACTCAAGGATTTAAGAATGCTTGAATGGGACACTTGATTTTGGAACCATGTATCTCTGTTTATAATGGTAAGTAACTTAGGGCCAAAGTTAGGGTTTTAGAGAAAAGCCTAAAGGCTTTTGCCAAGCCCTTGGTTCATCTTTCAGAGAATAACCAATCGGCCCCTGCACTTTTAATTGACATAAATTAATTCTAAATTAACTCCAATTAATTCTATAAAATTTTCATAATAATTTCTAATTAATTACTATCAAATAACAATTAATAAACTATTTATCTCTTTGTCTTAAATATTCTAATAACCCTTGGACAATGGAGGGCAACCCAAAAAGGACCCTGCTATTAAGTGAAATCATGAGTAATTAGTTATGACTTTGGACACCCATTCCAACAGTCTTCCACTTAGACAAGTCATTAACTACTATTAGTCATAAACTAACCAAACAATCAACAGAGAGTGCTTTCTTAGCAACTGCCGAACTCTGATTCAGAGATAGCCCTAGATAAGTGATCAGCTTATTCCTTCGTTCTTCAAGATATCGTATCAACTGAGTCATGGACATGAATCAATCTCAAGTTCAAGATTGTTTCCCGGTCTCCGATTTATGAGGACTTTACTAGACTACAGAATTGAACACATCAATCTAGTCCAGGTTGGGCCCAACATTATAATATTGTCATTGGATCACCAAGGGCCCCACAAATATTGCTTTTATTAACATGCAAAAGGAACGAATAAATTTTGACTACATAATCTAAATCTAATCTTCAAATTATACATGGCAATATCTTTTATAACTTCCAGTTACAGTAGCGTTTAGATGTACCAATGCACAACCGAGTCATAAATTTAAACTCATGCATCTCCATTTGAAGAATAACAGATATTATCATCTTAGAATTACTTGTGATTTTAATCCATGAAGTAATTTCTAAGTGCGGGTTTCTCTAATACCTAAATCTCTATTTAAGTACTCATGAGCATTAGATGCATCTCTATGCTATGTATTTCTCTATAGACATCAACTAACACTCCATGATAGTCTTAAATCAATACTTACTTCCAAGAGTATGACCGACTGTAAAGGTTTGAATATTCAGCCGCATTCTCATGCTATGTTTATCTCTGTAAACATCGACTTAATACTCGGGAAGTTAAACATGCAAAAAGAAACACAATAACAAATAACCCAAAATGGCAGTTCACCAACACATAAATAATCTCTATTATTCATCACCAAATCAATTACAATTTATTACTGTTACAATGTTTCGAATATCACCTAACTACTAAAACTAATATATTTTCTCATGCCAATGCTCCTAGCATGCATGTCATGCTTAGTTTTGCTAAGCGCCTATGTGAAAGGATCAGCCGGGTTTTCTTCTGATGATACTCTACTCACTAAGATGTCTCCATTCTCCAATCTATGTCGTACATAGTGAAATTTCCTCTTGATGTGTTTGGTTTTTCCATGATCTTTGGGTTCCTTCGTAAGGGCGACAATACCTATGGGTTCACTGATAGTTGGAACGATTCTCAGATCACCAATAAAGTTTTGCAGCCATGTAGCTTCTTTAGCAGCTTCAGAAGTTGCTATATACTCGGACTCACAGGTTGATTCCGCCACAGTAGGTTGCTTGGAACTCTTCCATGTCACTACACCTCCATTCAATAGAAATACCCAACCGGACTGTGAACAACTGTCATCCACATCCATTTGGAAGCTGGCATCAGTATACCCGCTAATTCTAAGCTCTTCACTCCCACCGAATACCAAGAACATATCTCTCGTATTTCTCAAATACTTGAGAATATTCTTCACTGTTGTCCAATGACTTTCGCCCGAATTACCCTAATATAGACTCACCATACTCAAAACATATGAGATATCAGGGAATACATGTCATGGCATACATGATCGATCCTATAGTTGATGCATACAGAACTCGACACATTTTGTCCACCTGATCACGAGTGACGGGACATAGAGATTTACTAAACTTTATGCCTTGATGAATGGGTAAAGAACCTTTCTTTGAATATTTCATATTGAACCTTTTAAATACTTTATCCACATATGTACTTTGGCTTAGTCCTATTAGACGTTTTGTTCTATCCCAATAGATCCTTATACCTAGTATGTACGTCGCTTCTCCTAGATCTTTCATAGTGAAACAATTTCCAAGCCAGGCTTTTATACCATTCAAAGTTGGGATATTGTTTCCTATAAGGAGTATGTCATCCACATACAAGACTAGGAAAGTTATAGTACTCCCACCAGGAAGCAAAACTGTGAGAAGCTAGTTTAAGTCCATAAATAGACTTTTCAAGCTTGCACACTCTATTGGGATGCTTAGCGTCTACAAAACCTTCTGGTTGTGTCATGTACACATCCTACGAAAGTTTCCCGTTAAGGAAAGCGGTTTTGACATCCATTTGCCATACTTCATAATCATTGAAGGCAGCTATGGCAAGCATTATCGTAATAGACTTGATCTTGGCTACTGGTGAAAAGGTTTCATCATAGTCAACCCCTTGGGTTTGAGTATAACCCTTTGCCACCAGCCTAGCCTTGAACGTGTGTACATTTCCGTCCATGTCGGTCTTCTTCTTGAAGATCCATTTACAATCGAACGTCTTACGACCGGGTGTTTGATCAACCAAATTCCAAACTTAGCTATCATACATGGACTGAATCTCGTTGTCCATTGCCTCTTTCCATTCAGCAGCCTCGGGGCCTTCCATGGTTCATCCAAATTAACAAGTCTTCTATCACTTATTAACGTTTCCCCTTCCGTAGTAATATGAAGACCATAGAACTCGGGAGGGTGGCTAATTCTTGCGGATCTACGAAGAGGTAATGACTCTTCAACTGGCTCAACAGGTATTTCAATCTCGGGTTGAGTGCTAGTGCCAACGTCAAGTATTTCATCGTTTGATTCTTGAATTTCTTCAAAATCAATATTACTCCCACTGACTTTTTTAGCTATAAGTTCTCTTTCTCGAAAGACTCCTCTTCGAGCTACAAACACCACATTTTCAGTGGGTCGGTAAAAAAAATAACCATAAGAATTTTGTGGGTAGCGATGAATAGACACTTCTCAGATTTGTCGGAAAGTTTATCTTCGCTCTCGTGTCTCACAAAAACCTCACAACCCCAAACCTTGATATGTGCGAGTGAGGGTTTCGTCCCAGTCCGCATTTCATGAGGTGTCTTTTCAACCTTCTTTGTTGGTACAAGATTTAGGATGTGGGCGGCTATCTCTAAGGCATACCCCCAGAAATAGATTGAAAGATGAGCTCGAGTCATCATGGAACGAACCATGTCTAACAAGGTTCGATTGCGCCTCTCAGCAACACCATTAACTTGAGGTGTTCTAGGAGGTGACAGTTGTGAAACAATTCCACATTCCTTAAGATACTCATTGAACTCAAGACTAACATACTCACCACCCCTATTGAAATGTAGTACTTTAATATTTCTACCCAACTGATTCTCTACTTCGTGCTTAAACTCTTGTGAACTTTTCAAAGGTGTCTGACTTATGTTTAATCAAGTAAACATAACCATATCTACTATAGTCGTCGATAAAAGTCAGGTAGTAGCGATTTCCATCTTTTGAGGTGGATGTAAATGAACCACATACATCTGTATGTATTAGGTCTAACAATCCTTCACCTCTTTGTAAAGAACCGGTGAATGGTGACTTGGTCATTTTGCCAAGTAAACAGGACTCACATGCATCATTTGATTTTAAGTCAAATGATTCCAAGACTCCATCCTTTTGTAGTTAGGCGATGCATTTCTTTTTTATATGACCAAGACGACAGTGCCATAAAGATGCATGGTCTAACTCATTAGAAGAATCAATAGCTAGCACATTACTCAAGTTATTATCACACGCAACAGATTCATAAACACCATTACAAGGAGTAGCTTTAAAAAAACAAGTCATCTTTATAAACTAAAATATCTCCATTCAAATTATCAAAGTAATAACGGAAACCTTGTTTAAATAATGCCTGAAATGAAATAATATTCCGAGACATATCGGGTGAATAACAACAATCTACTAACTCTAATCTAAAGCCACTATCCAAGACAAGCTCAAAAATCCCCATCTTCGTAATTGGTGCATAACGCCTATTGCCCATGATGAGATTTAGCTTTCCTGGCCACAACTCCTTGCTATCCCTTAGTCCCTGTAAGACAGAACAAATGTGAATACCACATCCTGTATCAAGGACCCAGGAATTAGAACATTTCATATCAGTGGGTTTGATTAAGTACATACCAGATGCAATGGCAGACAACTTGCCCTTGCTCTCTTTCAACTCTAGAAGGTATTTTGGGCAGTTTCTCCTCCAATGCCCTGTTTGTCCATAGTGAAAACACGTTGCCTCCTTCGGATCTTTGGAAGGTAGGATGTCATGATTAACCATTCTTTTTGACCCGTTGTTGGACTCTCCAACATGGGCTTTCCCTTTCCTAATGGGTTGAGCAATGACTTTTCGTTTCTTCCCCTTTCCATGTTGAATGGCATTGACCTGTGCAGCAGCAGTTGAGCTTGATGAGACATGAGACTTTTTCATGCCTTGCTCAGCTCTTTGCAGCAGGTTATGCAGCTGCATCATGTTGGTTTCACCATCATTCATATAAAACTGCATAATGAACGGGTCACAAGAATCTGGAAGTGAATCAAGGACCATGTCAATGGGCAGGTTCAACTTCTCAAGTCTCTCAATGAGCCTTTGCATCTTTTGCACATGGGCACATACTGACTCACCGTCGTTGTGTTGACACTTTTTCAGGGCTTTAAGAACCTCCAAGTGCTCTTGCTTTTGTTCCTTAGCGAACATTTCACGAAGTTTCTCATTTATTTCAGATGTAACACCCAAAAATTTATAGCAAATTTAAACCAAATTATACTCGCGGAATTTAATTTAAATATAAAAGGATCACCCAATAGATGGGGGAAAGTAATGGAGTTTATATCAATATATGAATACTAAATGACAACCTATTAATCTATACAAATATTCAGATTATAGATTATGTTTGGGTGTCTAATATCCTCAAAATAAAAATTCTAATATCTCCAATAGTTACAATCTAAGGTGTAATCCCAAAAAGAGTGCCTTCACCGGCACGCCACTCCGCTTCTCTCAAAAAGAGTGCCTTCACCCGATCACCTGCTAAACAACATTAAGAAAAAGTGTTAGACATACACCTAGTGAGAACAAACAGTTAAATGGATAAAGCCGTAAAATAATTAATTGAAGGAGTGAAAGACTTTATCCCATTTAACTTCACTTGAAATCTTACTCTTGGTGAGTAAAGTGCTTTTAAAAGAAACTGGGGAGACCCGATGATACCATCCATAGTGATAAAGCATGGGGATGCTCCACAACGGGACTTTACTAGGGTCGAATTGGTCTAAACCCGTTCATAAGAAATTACACCTTATTGATCCATGGTCAGTGGCCGACCTCAATGCGCACACTTTGTTTACTCACGGTCCGATGTCTATTTCAAATTACAAATTATGGCAATTACATTTTGTGGCTCCTAGCCAGCCCCCGACCCCAAGGGCCTACACCTTTGTGCTTTACTTGCCCAATGCTTATTCCACTCGATGATTATACCAACATGTTCCACAAACAATCATCACGAATAAATTTCTATGCCTACGGATTAATTACATTCTACTCATAATAATATATCTAACTCAATATATTAAACTTTATCCAAGCAAAGGTATACTCGTATAATTGTTCCCATCAAGTGGAAAATCTCATTTTAATACCAAAATTCCAATATAGGTTCATTATAAATTTGAGTTCCAAAATTCAATAATATTTTGAAGTAATTATCTACCAAGTACATAAAATCATTATCCATGCTCTCTATGTCAAAATACATTAATCCCCTTGTAACACCCTAAAATTTAGAGCAAATTTAAACCGAAAAGTAATTGCGGAAATATAAGAAAATCACCCCATAAGTGGGGATAGAGTATAGGAGTTTATATCTGCAAATAGGATACTAAAATGACAACCTATTAATCTACACAATCCAGAAACATAGATTACATTCGGGTGTCACTAATATCCTCAAAATAGTATTTCTATCTTCTCCAATATTTACACACTAAGGTGTAATCTCAAAGATGGTGCCATGACCGGCACATCACTCTGCTTCTCCCTAAGAAGCCCCATTTACCCGATCACCTGCTAAACAACATTTAAAATCAAGTGTTAAGCTTACGCCTAGTGAGAACAAACAGTTAAATGGATGAGCAGTAAAATATTTTAAATAAAGATGCGGTACACTTTATCCCATTTAACTTTACTTGAAAGCTTACTCTTGATGAGCAAGGGTCTTTTTAAAACGATCGGGGGAAACCCGAAATACCATTTGTTGTGACGGGACACGAAGGTAGCCCATGGCAAATGTTACGGGGCGGTACAAAGGATAACGCAAATTCCACAACGCAATCCAATACATCTACCAAATTCCAGTACGATGATCAGTTGTACACATGCCCTCTCTCAAGAATCGCACGCAAAATCCACAATGCAAATTCCGAGTGAGTGAAAGGATAGTCGGGAAATAACATGCAAATTCCACAATGTCAACTTCCAATTTAAAGATAATTTGGACTATCATTCACGATAAATAAATACAGACTCTTATGCCTATGGATCCATAACTGGCTAGTCTATAAATCAAATACATCAAACAAGACGCATTGATAGTTTTCCAAACATTGAAAACCTTTGAATAAGCATTTCTCTTGAAATATGGAATTCACCGAAAATTAGGTCAAACCATTTTGGTGCCAAAAACCAAAGAGTATTTCATTTTAGAACATTTCCAAGCATTAAAACCTATCTATGATACTAATTTCATCATCTAGAACAAAATACCCAATCATTTTGACCTAAAAGTTCCAAACTCAACCCAAATACATAATACTTGAAATCATAAGCTTAAAAATCAGTAAATACAACATTTATAACAAGTGTTTGAGTTTATAAAGTTTGGATTTGAACTCACGTAGCTAGCGTTAGGAAAACCCTAGAAAATCTTCTAAAATGGTGGAAATGGTGGAGCTAGGTGAAGAAGATGAAGAACACAATTTCTTGGAGCTTGAATTCCAAATACCTAGCTTTGATGGTGAGTAAATGCCTTTGAGATGGTAGAAATGTGGAGTAAATGAGGTAGGTTTCGAGTTGGTGAGGAGAAGTGAGAAGAAAAATGAGTAGAGAAGTTAGTGTGGCAAAAATGGAGCAACAAATCGAGTTTTAAGCTTCACTCCAGTGCCCGGCGCCAGTTGTGGGCGCCAGTTATAACTGGCGCTGTCACCCACGCGGCTCCAAAAATTCCTGACGCTAGTTGTGAAGTTGGTTACGTTTTCGTAACTGGCGTTGGTAACCCACACGAAAACTAGCCTTAGACGTTGTTTTGCCCATAGTTGCTTCGTTTTAGCCCCAAATTGACTCCGAAAAATATCGTTGGACTCCTACTTTAATTCTCCAACCAAACATAAATCTTCATCATAAAACTTAGTAACACATAAATTTTACTTAAAATCCAACTTTGTTCTAGAATAACATTTTCATTCTTATAATTAAATCTCGATAAATTTCCGGATGTTACAATCCTCCCACCCTTGAAATTAATTTCGTCCTCGAAATTCTACAAACTAACCAAACATATTCGGATATCTTCTCTTCATGTCCTCTTCCGCTTCCCACGTCACGTTTGAACCTCGGTGGTGCTTCCATTGGACTTTTTCCATGACAATTTCTTTGTGACGAAGCATTTTTTACTTTCTTTCTAAGATCGTTTCCGGCTCTTCCAAGCAACGACTATTATCGACACGAATTTCCGAGAAGGGTATTACACTCTCTTCTTCCGCTAAACATTTCCTTAAGTAACATATGTGGAACGTAGGGTGTATGCCGGCCATTTCGGGTGGTAGTTCCAATTTATACGCTTGTCGTCCCACTCTTTCCAAAATTTTAAATGGTCCCAAAAAACGAGGACTAAGCTTCCCACTCTTTCCAAACCTTATGATACCCTTCCAAGGGGATACCTTAAGCATAACCCGCTCCCCCACTTGGAACTCCATGGGTCTTCTCTTCTTATCGGCATAACTCTTTTGACGGTCTTGAGCCGCTGACAGGTGTTTTATATATTCTTAGATATGTGACAAATAAGATCAAAAGCAAGTATACTTTCAACCCTACTATCGCCTTTCAATTAATAAAATGGTAAGACCCAAGTATCGTATTCCATAGGGATAGGTATCTTAAGCTGCAAGATCTTGAGATGACAAACTAACTTCAGATGGCGACTTTGAAGATTTTGATTGATTGTTGTTTGGTTAATAGATTATTTAACAGAATAATAAAGATAGTATGGGTGTAAGATTTGTGGTGAGACATAAACACAAATTCCAGTGGACTAATACCTCTCGGTATGTAGTTCACAATAACAAGTTCCACCATTAATCTTAAGGGTATTCCTTTCGGACTTAATCATTACACTGATATTATAGCTTTCAATCCATATTTCTATGTGATATCAGGACTAGTGAAAGTGACAGCGATATTCTCAAGATTTATGGATAAACAAATTTCTTTGTTAAAAATCACTCTTTCGAGCTGATTCCCATATCATTCAAGTTGGTGTGTGTTTTAAATAGTTAATTTTTGAATCTATTGCACTTTTAACACTTTAACAAGTGACCAACTCGTTGGGAGTTAACAAGTTAAACAATATAAATGACAACTTTCGTTGTCGGCAACTCTCTCAAGTCTACCTCTTATATCATTCATGTTGACGTGCATTTCAATGGCTTATATCTAAGTCCATGGCACTTTAACACTTTCAAAGTGATCAACCTGTTAAGAAATGTCTTTGGTTTGATAAAACTTAGAATGAAATAAGGGAACATCGTTATTGAAGAACAATGTCCACTTTCCTTTGGTTTACAATCTCACCCTTTGTCCCATACCCACACTAATGTATTTAGCTACTCATAACTGAAAGTAAATGCAGGAAATGTAAACGACAGAAGATAAAGACAAAAAATAAATTACGGAAAGTAAATTTCAAGTAAAATAAATAATGTAAAGACAGCAAGTGAATGATGCAGCAATTATCCGCAGTACTCTATAATAAAAACTCAAACTCACATTTTAAACGTAAACTTAAACTTCCATTAGAGAGTAAAATCATATTGAAATCTGAAGTGGGTTGTTTCAAAATGAAAATCAACTCCTCATATTTATACTACTATGAGGAGGAAACAAAAGCAAGAGTTTAGTGGATAAAGCTTTACACAATGGATAATAAAGTACACAAAGTCAAAAAGTAATATCTTCTAGTACTTGAGCTCATGCAAGCTTTTAATTAGCTGTCAAAAATCTTTTGTTATCTTGGATGAAACTTGCACAGAAAGTCTGATCTTGATAATCCACGGCTGAATCCATAAGCTCTTCAAAAAGCTACTTTCCATCCCTAATGCAAGAATGCTGCAGCATTAACAGCCTGCACCATTTTTTAATACTAATCTACATCCTTTTATAAATAAAACACGTAAATTATTACTTAGCTCCATGAATTAAAAGAAGGAAAAATGATAAAAGAAATGACTCAAATATCGGGGTAAAATGTAAAATGAACTACCTAAAAGTGTAAGATTAGGTGCTTTATGCAATGAATTATCAATGCATATCACACCCCCATACTTAAAGTGTTGCTTGTCCCCAAGCAACTAAAAGACAAAAAGAAAAATGACTCGATTTTAAAAGAAAAAATGACTCAAGAAAATACAAGATTAGGCATTAAGTGCACAAACGATGTCAAACATACTAATATAAATTTCATTGCCTTTCATAAATCGTTAGTGATCTAATCATAGCCATAAGTTATGTGTGAACCATATGCTAGTACGAACTTTTCTTTGTTAAACTCAACACCTTTTTCATTTGGAGTCCATAGGGCTTTTGTAGGGTTACTCTCATTTGGCTTTTTCTTACTCTCACACAGCCTTTTTCATCAAGATATTTCACTTTTTGAATTTTTCATTTTGTATGACTCTTTTGTGTTCCATTAGTTGTAAGTATGTCTTCTGCCCCTAAGGGGCCTTTGAATGTTTTTCAAAATAGTCCAACTAAAGTCACATTTGGGAGTTTTTTTTTCTTATTTTTCTTATTTTTGTATTGTTGATTTTTACCTTAGTGGACAACCCTCCCCCAAACTTGGAAATGACAATGCCCTCATTGGCTTTGTGGGGATTGTGGTTATTATTTGAGGCTACAAATGGCTAGTACTGAGAGTAATGGCCTATTTCATTCCCCAAATATGTGTTGTGTGAGTTAAAATGTGTGCCAAAACGTTTGTGCTAGTTCTAGCAAGAACATAATCTAATGGTGAAAAGGCATGAACCATGAAATTATTTGGGCTATGAACTCAAAAAGCATACTTGACACATTTAATCTTATAAAAAATAAAATAAACCTAATAATAGAGCAAAGTATCCCGGACTCTAATACTAAAAAGAAATAAAGAAAAAAAACATGAAGACTAAGGGAAATGATTTAGAACCTGTTCTACTCCAAAGGAGTAGATTCCTCTCGAGAAATAGGGGATTTTTAAATGACAGGGGGTTGTGTTTTGGTGGTTATCCTCTGGGTACTTCACTTTTTTTGACCACCGGCTCCTTGGGTTCAACCACCGAAGTAGTTTCTTTGGCCGGCGGATCGGTTTCTGTGGTTGCCGGAATTATTTCTTCAGTCATCGGGGTAGTTTTTTCAACCATGGGAGATGTTTGGGTGTTTGCTTTTTCAACTAATTCTACCCCTGCATCATCGCTTTCGAGGCTTTTCGAGCACCGGCTTCCGTCGGCCATTTCGCTGGACGTATTGATGATCGTCCGAGGGTTCTCGGAGTGCCGGTCTCTTGACTCTTGTCGTTCTTGACAGTAAAATCGAGAGAAAGGAGGTGAATCGGAGTAATGGGTGGTGTTTGGGGTGGTTCGTCGGAGCAATGTGAGAAAAAGGGGGGGAAAGTTTTCTCAGAGTTGGTTTTTGTTTCCAAGGTAAGTGATGAGGGTTTTTATTTGTTGGAACCCAGATCCCTTTCTATTAAGTAATCAACAAATCAAAAGTGAAAGTATGAGCGGAAGCAGTAAGATCTAAGATTAACAGTATGATTAGTAAGAACAAAATAGGAAGAACAATCGTAATTGATATTCAATGATTCATAACAGTGTGCACAAAACAATAGCTCTCTATTTCGTATTTTCAATCGATAACAATTACAATCTGTAAAAGAACTTTTTATACGAATACAATCAAGGAAAGTCAACTACATAGCCTATTACAATGAGACACGTAAGCAAGGAAGTAACAAACTGACAAGCACACGGAGGGTGTGCTTGCCACGTCATCTGATACATATTAGTTGCTCAATTCTGTTTCACACTTCACCAAAAAGAGGTCTAACAATCTTTTTGATTTTGTCTCTGATTTCTTCATCTTGATTGTCAACTGCTACAGAAGCAAAACATTATGTAGACAACTTCTGTAGAGTATCTGTGAGCATCTTTGATTCTGAAGAAGCTTTTTCTGTTAGCTCTTCTGAACACAACTCCAACTTCTGGTTTGGTTATTACTTTTCCAATCCTTTGAGCATTGATACCCTCCAAATCTTCGTTAGGTGCATCGATACACAAGTTATCAACCTTGTAGTTTAAACCCGCTTGGAAGTCTACTTGCCTTCTGTATCGAATGAAAGACTTCATACATTCAATGATACGGAAGTAAGCAACTATGTTTTGATCTTCACTATCTCTGTTCTTTTGAGTCTTCATAAATTTTTCCAGAGTAAGTAAATTAGAGGGATTTATTGACAATAGATCATTGTCATAAAAGAATGATTCCTTGTTATCCTCTCTGGCTACCTTATAGATTGTATTCCAGATTGGAGTTTGTTCAAATTGAGTATGCCTGATGGAAATAGTCTTGATTGGAAATGTGGAATAAGCCTCCTTTCTTGATTTCCTGTGAGTACTAAATTTAGCTTTGATTTCATCATTGACTTGATAATCGTTTGAGAAATTTGGCATTATCAGATATATCTTCTGATCCACAGGAGCATACATGTATCTATTTTTGATTTCTAAGTTGGGTAGCTCAAGTCTCCCCAACTTCTGCATTTTTTCTTTATTTGCAGCTCTGAATCTTGCTGATTCTTTCCTTTTTGCTTCTTCAAAGTTTTCACGTGCCCTTTCAGCAGCTTCTTTTGCCTTCTCAGCTTCTTCTCTTTCCTTTTCTGCCTGAGCCAGGGCATGCTCTGCTTCAGCTTTAGCTTTTAGGGCCTCTTCCTTAGCTTTTTCAGCTTCAGATTTAGCTTTTTTTTCAGCTTCGGCTTTTAATCGAATTTCTTCTTCTTTTCTGGCTGCCTCGGCTCTCGCTGTCTTAGCTCTGGCTTCTTCTGTTCTGATTGCTTGTTCTCTGGCTTCTGCTTTAGCTGCCTCTGCTCTAGCAGCATCTACTTTGGATGGATGATTATGTGTTCTTGTATTCCCCATTACCTCCAAAATAAATTTGGCAATTTTTGGATCCTTGGGTAGAGGACCCTTGTGAGTAGCTAGAGGAGTGGGAGTTAATGGAGTTTGCTTTGTGGGAGGAGGTGCAGAAGGTGAGGAGGATGAAGCTTTACCTTTTTCTTGGTCCATCTTTTGACCAATTTCAGCTTTCATTTTCTTGATTTTCTCCATGTTCTCCCCCTTCTGAGAATCAGGATCCTGATCCTCAGACCTTTTGCGCTATAGTTCTGCCTTCTTGCAAGCCCGTGCTTCTTTAGCTTTCTTTTTATCTTCAAAGGAGGAGGACAAAGCACTTACCAGAGAAGAAAGCTTTGACACTGTGGTTTCCAAAGTGGTAGCCTCCAATGATTGATTTTACGCTGCTTGCTGAGCTTGAATAACTGTGAGAAGTTGTTGCTGAGAAACCAGGGATAATTTTAGATCTGCCACATATCTCTGAATTTGATCACCAAATCCCTTGTCCCTCACGTTTAGAGAGGCCCTCTTTCACACCTGTGTTGACGTTGAGTGTGGAGGGACTTCCAACCTGTCTTCGAGGGCTGTTATTCACAGGCACCTCTTCGATTGTTCTGATTGGTTCAACTTGTTCCTCATCAACAGAGGATGAGGAGCTGAAAATAATGTGTTTACCTAAATGAAGTGTAAACACTCCGGTAAGTGGTGCATCCTGTGGCTGTAACCCCTCTGATGGGATTTCACCAGCATCTAAACTAACAGAGGGGATGGACGTACCCTTTGGTTGCCCTATGACATCGTTGGTCACGAAGACATCAATGTTCTGTATGGGTGGTGGCGAGTTCTGGGGCGAATGAACTCTTATATTTTCATCATCACCCTTTTGAGAGGATGATGAAGATGAGGTGGATTCCCCTGTGGTGCTTGAGTCAGAGGTGCAAAGAATTCCCTCTAATCGGTTTGGCTCTGGGTGGATTGGACTGGGTTGTCCTTTTTTTCAATGAGTGTAGATGTGTTGGCATCTACCTCAGGAGATGTGGGTACCCGTGGGGATCTTGGAAAGAATCGCTCAAATGTGTCTCTATGGACATCTTCTGTACCTTCTTGAATTAAGAGGTCTGGATGGGCAAAATCACTCTGGTGGTCACTCAAAGTCTTTTCAATCTCAGGCTCACGTGACGCTCACTATCTATTCTTGGCTCTAAGTGATCTGGGGTAGATATTCTCTGTGCTGAGAATATCATAGAGCTTTTATAGGAGATTAGAGTAGGAGAGGTTGAAGGAATAAGATCAAGCATGTACCTGGAGAGATCTCTAGGTGCAGAATAGCCATTTTCGTCGATTGTGGGCTTGTGGGAACTCATGGAGGCAATTCTGCAGAACGGCTGAACCAGAGGAGCTTTCAAAGCACCGATTGCTGGAAATGTACACAGAGATAAAAACCTTGGGAACATTAAAGCAGGCAATGGCTTTCCTTGGCTTTGAAAGGAAACTTTGGTTTGAACAGCAGCCTTCATTTCTTGAAAAATCAAGCTTGTGTAGTCTAAAGGTCTGTTAAAAAACATCTCATACATTATGGTGAGAATATTCTTGCTGGCTTGGTCCAGAGACCCAATCTTGCAGGTAAGGATTTTATTCAGAATAGAGACAAGAACATTCCACGTCGGAGGCAGCTTCTTGCGTTTGAACTCCGATAGCTTGTTGAGGTGTTCATTGTACCCTAAGAAGTGAATGAAGGCGAGTAGAGCTTCGGGTGTTGGATTAGCTTCAAGAGCAGTATTTGGAACAGGTTGGCCATTTGCTTCAATGTAAGGTTGAGGAAGATGAAAATACTTGGCTATTTTCTTTCGAGAGATGGGGATTTGTACGGCAGTTTCAGGTTCGGTGGGATGGCCAAAAGATCCAACTAGAGTATTGTCATCCTTGATATGCATAGTTTGCCAGACTTCTTGGACATAAATCTTAGGAACATTGGGTTTGTGAGGGTTAGGATTGGATGTAGGGAATGGTTTTGCAGGAATTCGATCATGATCATGAAATCAGATAAATAAGTGTTTGGATCGAGGAGAACCTGAACATTGTTAGGTTTCAATGGGAGCTTTACAATTGGAGCACTGTCAGCCGTTGAAGTTACCAAGTTACCATCATCGTTTTGGGGATTGGGAGATACAACAGGAGACGCCATTGATGGAGAAAGCTTTGGAAGAAGTCAAGTAGGAGATTTGCAGGTTCTTGTGGGAGAAGATGAAACACAATACTGTTGAAATTCCCAAATTGAGGTTTATATATGAGAGAGAGAATAATCGAGTGTTTTGAATGGGAAGGGTTTTAATTTGGGGGTTTTCAAAAACGATTCGTGTATTGCTGTGGTAAGCGCGCAGGCGTGTCATCATGCACTGGCACGATGAATGACACGTAGAAAGTGGAACTGAAAAATCAAACGTGTAGCCACAACAGAAACGGTTGAGAATTCCTTCCTTGAAAAGTAATTAAAAGGAAATTAATTAAAAAAAATATACAATTTAACCAAGCAGATAAACTGTTGGGTTAAAATATAATTTTAAAGAAAGTTTAATATTCTGAGCCAAGTATTTATGTAAGAAATTAAGATACAATAAGGAAATTTTAAATAACCTTGAAGGCAAGAGTTAAATAAAATAGACTTATTAAAGAAAATTTCAGAAAAAATACAAAGGTGGAGAATATTTGGTCGTAGAAAATGATTTTTGACCACAAATGTCAAGGAACATCTTTTCAAAAGAATTAAGTTGAATCTGAAGCGTCTTGGTAACCTTGAGGGCAAGAGTTATTCAGAAGAAACAAATTCAAAGAAAATTGTTAAGGAAAGAGGTTCAGAAGACATGCTAACAGAAGTTAGACTTGAGAAGCTCCCCCTCAAACAGAAGATGCTCCCCCTGGAACATAGAATATACTCCCCCTCAAAAAGTGCATTTTGCTCTCCAACAAAATATATTTTGCTCAAAGGAAAATCAAACTACTCCCCCTTCAATATTGCATTCAGCCCCTCCTTGCAAGTGTAAATTGTGCACCTTGTCTGTTAACACTTGAACAAAAATTAGAAGTGATCTGGGAAGAGCAGAGGTATCCGATCAGAGGCTTCTGAGTACTTCTGAACGTCTGATATTCAAACAGAAAATTACATATTTAGCATGCCTAACTTGCTGACAAGAAAATTGAAGCTTGACTCATCCAGAGCTTTGGTGAAAATGTCAGCGAGTTGAAAATCAGTAGAGACAAAATACATTTCGATTGTGCCTTTCTCTACGTGATCCTTAATAAAATGATACCTTACATCGCTATGCTTGGTTTTGGAGTGCTGAACCGGATTTTCAGTAATGGCAATTGCACTCTCTGAATCACACAGGATAGGGATCTTGTCGTATATTAAACCGTAGTCTCTGAGCTGAGTTTTCATCCAGATTACCTGAGAACAACAACTGGCAGCAGCAACATACTCAGCTTCTGCTGTGGATGTTGACTTACAGTTCTGCTTCTTGGATGTCCAACTTACAAGTCTGTTACCCAGAAGTTGACAGCTTCTAGAGGTACTTTTTCGATCCAACTTGCAACCAGCATGATCAGAGTCAGTATATGCCAACTAATCAAATCCAGAATTCTTTGGATACCAGAGACCAAGATATGGAGACCCCTTGAGATATCTAAAAATTCGTTTAACAGCAGCCAAATGTGATTCTTTTGGATTCGCTTGATAGCGAGCACAAAGGCAAGTGGCGAACATAATATCTCGTCTACAAGTAGTTAAATACAAAAGTGATCCAATCATACCTCTATAACCCTTAATATCCACAGAAGTTCCAGAAGGATCAGGGCCTAGTTTTGTATTAGGTGATATGGGAGTTTTCATAGGTGAGGAATTTTGAAGATGAAACTTTTTAAGCATGTCAGAAACATACTTAACTTGATTTATAAAGATGCCAAAGGCAGTTTGTTTCACTTGGAGTCCTAGAAAGAATGTTAGTTCTCCCATCATACTCATTTCAAATTCTTATTCCATCAGTTTAGAAAACAGCTCAACTTCTGATTGATGAGTAGAACCAAATATTATGTCATCCACATAGATTTGAACAACAGTTAGCATACTTTTGGCTCTTTTGATGAACAGAGTTGTATCAATTTTACCTTTGTCATAACCCTTACTGATCAGAAACTTAGATAGGCGTTCATACCATGCTCTTGGTGCTTGCTTTAAACCATATAAGGCTTTATCGAGAAGATAGACATACTCTGGATTCTTAGCATCTGTAAAGCCAGCAGGTTGTTCGACATACACTTCTTCTTTGAGATACCCGTTCAGAAATGCACATTGAACATCCATTTGATAGACTTTAAAGTTTTTGTAAGCAGAGAAAGCCAGAAATAGTCGTATCCCCTCAAGTCTTGCTACAGGGGCAAAGGTTTCATCGTAATCGATTCCTTCTTCTTGACAATACCCCTTAGCAACCAGTCGAGCTTTATTTCTGATCACGATGCCTTCTTCATCTTTCTTGTTTCTAAAAACCCATTTAGTTCCAATAGCTACTTTATTCTTTGGCAGAGGAACGAGTTTCCACACTTTGTTTCTTTCAAATTGTAGCAATTCTTCTTGCATAGCTGATACCCAACTAGGTTCTTGTAAAGCTTCATGAACATGTTTTGGTTCGATCATACTCAGAAAATTTACAAAGAAAGCTTCATTTGCAGTAGCAGATCTTGTCTTAACACCTGCAGAGGGATCGCCAATGATAAGGTCTGGAGTATGAGACTTGGTCCATTTTGTCATCCGAGATTGTGTTACTGGTTGAGCATGTACTTCTGTTTCAGATGATGGAATTTCATCTGCTGGAAGAGAGTTAGAAACAGAAGGCATATGAGTAGCTTTTGGACATTCACTTGTGAAATTAG
This sequence comes from Silybum marianum, assembly GCA_036898165.1. Lineage (NCBI taxonomy): Eukaryota > Viridiplantae > Streptophyta > Magnoliopsida > Asterales > Asteraceae > Silybum > Silybum marianum. The sequence goes on from CM072533.1 coordinate 16,522,406, forward strand.
GGAGGACAGAAGGTTCTGTAGTGCTCTCAGCAGGCGATTCAGGGCCAGACAGTGAAATGCCAGAAGATTGAAGAACTGCTGCAATACTCGGAGATTGAGGGATTGAACTCGGTTCTGGGAATATCTCTTCGCCCATAAAATCTTGAAAAATAGCATCTATTTCAGATTCTCTGCTTCCTGAAAGATAGTCAGAAGTTACTGTGTTAAGTTTAAGTTCAGAAGTAGAATACTCAGAAGTTAATTGGGTTTGATCATCGAAATCGATGTTAATGCTCTCCATAACAGTCTTAGTACGTAAGTTAAAAACTCGAGAAGCTCTTCAATTTAACGAATATCCTAAGATTTTAGCTTCATCTGATTTCTTGTCAAACTTGCCAAGTTTTTCTCTGTCATTTAAAATGAAACACCTGCATCCAAAGATGTGAAAGAATTTAACACAGGGTTTTCTATTGTTAATTAGCTCATAAGAGGTTTTGAGATGCCTCTTGACAATTATCGAACGATTCTGGGTGAAACATGCGGTGGCAACAGCTTCAGCCCAGAAATGAATGGGTAGACCAGAAGCAGCAAGCATTGTTCTGGCAGCTTCAACCAAGGTTCTGTTTCGCCGCTCTACAACCCCATTTTGCTGAGGAGTTTGTACAGCAGAGAAGTTCTGTGTAATTCCATTATCAACAAGGTATGCTTCAAGTTTGGCATTCTTGAATTCAGTACCATTGTCACTCCGTAGCTGCTGAATCTTTTGATTTAAGAGAACTTGAATTATGGTCATCATATTTTGCAATACAATGGGTACCTCAGATTTTTTTCTTACAAATGCAAGCCATGTATACTTGGAAAATTCATCAATGAGTACTAGTATATACTTTTTGCCAGATAGGCTTTGTGTTGCAATAGTACCATAGAGATCAACATGTAATAATTGAGGTCTTGTACAAGAATGATCACTTTTTGTTTTATGAGATGCTCGTTTTATTTTTCCCATTTCACATGCAGAGCAGGGGTGATCTTTTTTAAATTGGACTTCTGGAAGACCAGTCACCAAGTTATGTTTAACAAGCATCTCAAGATTATTAAAATTTAAGTGAGACATTTTGTGATGCCATACCCATGCAATTTCACTCTTTTTGGAAATAAGACAGAGGGTTTCTTCACCGTCCTTTGATGTGAAATTCATCATATACAAATTACGTGTTATGTCTGCTCTCCAGAGTTCTTCTCCTACCTTAGAGAACAAGTAACAACGTTTTTCATCAAATACAACAAGTATTTTAGAATCACAAAGTTGACTTACACTTAACAAATTATGTTTCAGTCCAGAAACATGAGCTACTTTTGATAAGGTAATGTTACCTTCTTGTAATGTACCGTAGCCTTTTATTGGACCCTTACCATTATCTCCAAAAGTTACAGCTCCACCGCATTTGTCTTTGAATTGGGAGAGTAAGTTTTTCGATCCAGTCATGTGCCTCGAGCATCCAGAGTCAAGATACCAGATATGCACACGCTGCTTCTGCAATCACAGTCAGAGTTTTTTAGGTACCCATCTCATTATGGGTCCTTTAACGTTAGTTTTAATCTTTTCACCCTTGTTAATTGACATATGACTTAATATTGCAGGATTTAAAGATCTGACGTTATTCTTTGCCGTATTATTGATTTTCTTTGGTTTATATTTGAATGAGAGATTATTTTGAGAACGAGCAGAGGGCCTCGAGAAAAATTTCTTTAGTTTTAAAAACAAGGAAAAACATTCAGAATTCTGAAACATAAAAGAGTTCATTGAATTTTCATTAGAATAATGATAATTACAATTCTTCTTATTCCTGTCTATACTAGTATTAGTAGTTCTATTGAACTTCTTAGCTAGGCTAGACTTATGCTTAGAATCATAAGTGTTCTTCTGTGGAGGCTTCCTGTAATAAACCTTCTCTAAAGTTTTCTGAATTACTGAAACAGAAGTAGAAAGATTAGATTTCCATTTTCCTTTCTGAGCAGAAGTAAACTTTGGATAACAAGGTTGAGATAATTTTGTTTGAACAAAACATTTCTTTCTAAGATTTTCTTCCTTCTCAAGTTCAAGACAAGATTTGGCCTTAAGACACATCCCAATGAAATCTGGATGAATGGGCACATATTTTCTCTGTCCTGTTGGAGAAACAGAGAAAGTTGGTATTCCACTAGGATGTTTTTCAATATTCAGACCAGAGGCTCTGATTTCCAGAGGTTCATTAGTAAATAAGAAAGGAGCTTCCTTATCCTTAGATACTTCTGGTGCCTTTTTGTATTCTGAAGGAAAATGATTTTCTAGATTTGAGAGGTATTTTTCTGAATTAAAGAAATCATCATCTTGATCATCGTTTTCCCAAGGATATGTAATAGTTTCAAAACTGACTTGAGATTCAGAAGGATTTAAGTCTACAAAAGAACATGGAACTATCTCTGGATTGTTTGCTGAAGAGATTTTTTGAATATTTTCAAATTCGAAGCATTCATCTAGAGTGGATAAAATATCTTTTTCAAAACTTAGACGCAGCTCCTCTTCTGCCTGTAAAGGGATAAAGACATCCGCCTTTGGATTCAAAGTTATATGAACATTTGAACCAAATCTGAAAATGTCGTCCTTCTTCTGAATTTTGTTTAGAACAACGTTTGTTTTTCCAGAAAAGTATTCGATGTTTTTGAATTTGAGTTTTCGTTGACGACAACTATATTCAAGCTTTGGTCTTTTAAAAATTGATGGTTCATATAAAATTGGAAACAAAGGCTTTTGTGTTAATTCTGGACAGAAAACATAATTCAGAGTTGATCGTTTTTCACACGTGTAGGGATCCAGATGCTCGAATCCAAGTCCAGATCTTCCTACTTGTGTATTAATTTTGTCATGAACTTTTTGAGTATCCAGATATGTTTTAATCTATAGCTTTGTCTTTTGAAGTTCAATATGTAAAAACTCTCTTTCCTTCTGGAAATAGTTTTTAAGTGCAACAGAATTTAATCTGTCACTTTCCTTGGCACTAATCTCCTTTTCTTTGTTTTCCAGAAGTTTGTTTAATCTCAACTTCTCTTCTTTAAACTTAACTTCTGTGTTTTTTAGTTTTTCTGAGATCTTCTCATTTTCAACATTGAGTTCCAGTTTTTCTTCAGTTAGAAGATTCATTTCTCTTTTATAAATCTCTCTCTCTCTTTGAGTTTTGGAGAGAGTTTTTTCAGTCTGTTTCCTTAATTTCTTTTCAATTGTATGTTTCTGCTTGAGTTCTTCAAAATTCTTTGATATTTCAAAAATGGTTTTTTCAAGTTCAGTTGTGTCGGAGAGAGTACATACAGGTGTTTCAGATGGCTGATCTTCTGATTCATTTGATCTAGCCATTCCGCAGAACATAGCTTCATCACCGCTTGACTCACCTCCTAGCCAATTTTCTTTTTCTGCAAAGTGAGCTCTTTCATCAACATTGTACTTGTATTTATTCTTGTAGTACAAGTTGTCTTTGTTCAGAGGTCCTCTGCAATTCTTTGCATAATGCCCTGGCTTGCCACATCGATAACACACATCCTTCTTTCTTTTCAACTCTTCATCCTTCTTCTCTATCTCTGTTTTCTCAGATCTTTGGATCTCTTGACGAGGTGTATAACTGGGAACAGGGCGATCAATCCTTTTGCTTCCTTGCAACAATCTATTACCAAACCTTTTCGTGATTTGTTTAGTAATAAGTGCCAATGAATCAGCAAAAGCTTTGATATCGTCGTCAGAGTTAGAATCATCTTCTAGAATTTCTTCTGACATGAGAGCCTTGCTTTTTCCTTTCTTCTCAACCTCCTTACTTTCTTCTGACTGATCCTCTGGACTCAGAAATTAAAGCCAGAGGTCCACCAATAGTATTCTTCTTCTGAACCACCTCTTTTTCACGGGCTTGCAGAGTGCCAAAAACATCATGTAAAGACCATTGTTCTAGATCTTGATTGGCTTGTAAAGACATAGAGAGATTTGACCATTCAGGGTTTAATCTTTTGAGAAATAAGACATTATTGTCTTCTTTGGATCTGATGATATCACATCTTTTACATAGATTCTTCAGGAATGGCCTGGAAACTGTTGTATTCATTTAGAGCTTGGGCTCTTCTGTTTTTTTTCATTTTCGCACCACCTTCCAGTATGTTTTCCAATTGATCCCATAGTTCCTTGGCATTATCACAGGAGTCCAGAGATTGAAATATATCATTCAGAATAGCCATGATTAATAGACTTTTAGCTTTTCTGGACAATTCAACCTTAGCTTTCTCTGGATCTGTCCAATTATCCCTTGATTTTGGAATACTCCTAGTAGGGACTTCATCAGAAACTGCTGTAGCAGGTACCCTTGGGATAGTTATCATTGGAACGAATGGACCATTTTGAACAATAGGATATAGATCAGCATCTAATCCTTCAAAGAAGTTGATCATTCGGATTTTCCATTGTGGATATTCATCACGTATTAGAGTGGGAGGTTTATAATTTTTTCTTATTTTTAAATAAGGGACTATATGAATAAGGGAGAAACTCCATGAAAGAAAGATTAATGATTTTACTAGTGGACTAGGATTGACCTGTAATACCGAACCTATAGGTATAACCTTTCGCTCAATACTAGAATCGAGAATTGAAACATAGCATCTGAGGCTTCAGAGAACCAGAGGTGTATACGGCAGATTTGAATTAGCCATATTACCAGAAACAGAGATTTTGAGGATTAATGAAGATTTGTTTGAAATTTGAATAAAATTAACTCCAAAATGATCGAAATGAGACTGTATATTTACCAATCACAGGTTTAAGCAAAAATTACCACAGATCTAGAGAAGATTGTAATGAATTTTAACAAAATCTCGTAAAACAGGGTTGAATAAAGAATATGAGCTTAAAACTGAAAAATACTATAAAATATAAACGGGATTTCTCCAAATGGAAGAGATCTAATAATCAATAAATTGATTATCAGGCTCTAATACCAATTGTTGGAACCCAGATCCCTTTCTATTAAGTAATCAACAAATCAAAAGTGAAAGTATGAGCGGAAGCAGTAAGATCTAAGATTAACAGTATGATTAGTAAGAACAAAATAGGACGAACAATCGTAATTGATATTCAATGATTCACAACAGTGTGCACAAAACAATAGCTCTCTATTTCGTACTTCCAGTCGATAACAATTACAATCTGTAAAAGAACTATTTATACGAATACAATCAAGGAAAGTCAACTACATAGCCTATTACAATGAGACACGTAAGCAAGGCAGTAACAAACTGACAAGCACACGGAGGGTGTGCTTGCCACGTCATCTGATACATATTAGTTGCTCAATTTTGTTTCATACTTCACCAAAAAGAGGTCTAACATTATTTAACTAAGGCTTGTTTAGGAAGCTAAGGAGTTTCTTAAGATCAGATAAGGATCTCAAAGGACATCTTTTTCAAAAGTAAGTACAATAAAGGTGGGTTGTTTAATGTGTAATAACCATTGGATAACGGAAGGGAAAAGGTGATTGGAAGTGTTGGTGTTTTCTAAAAAGGTGGTAGGCTTATATATAATAATAATTGTCAGCTCATGTACCTTCCTTATACTTCCATGGACTAAGCCTTATCCCCACAAAATTTATTTCCCATCTAAACTTCCTTCTTTTCGAAATTGGGTATTTTTGAATGCTGCAGCATCCAGGTGCTGGAACTCTTCCTTTTGAATATCTACAGAAAACACTTAAAAACCATAAACTTATGTAAGAAAGCATTTAAAAACTTGAAATAATATTTACAAACAGATTTGGACTTCACAAAGCCCATGGATTCTTGAAGCTGGCAACTTCTTAAGGAATGGTGGAATTTACTAGAGCACATCAGTATGCTCCTCAGGCCAAACCGTCCTCACCAACTCATCTTGGTGTTTTTCTTTCCATTTATTCTTTACTCCTTGATCATGACACCAAATTTCAATGGCACAAACAGGGGAATATTTCATCCAACAAAGAGCATTCCACATCACCTCACCAACATCGGAACATGATTTTATGAAGCCTCCTGAGTCCTTGGATTGATCGTCATGTCCCCTCTTAAAAATAACTTGAAGATTTTCTGCACAGCTTTGTTGCACGAATTTTGCAGTATCTGCAACAATGTGTTCTTCCTATACAAATTCAAAGCATGGGGTGATGACAATCTTGACATTTTGTTGCACCTCTTCACTATTTTGAAGTAGAGAGGGGTTGGTCAAATGCTCAGGTGCTTCCTCAAAAATTTCTATCTCTTGACTATTTTCCAAAGTATTGACCTCACCCTCATCCTTACCAACACATTTAGAATTTTCACTATCATTTGGTAGAGGAATTTGGTTTAGCTTACGATTGATCTCTTCACAACAAACTGTTATGTTGTTAAGAGATGTCGTTATATCATTATGTTTGATTTGCATACTTTGAAAGTGGTCATTCATACTTTGAATATGGTCATTCATCATAGTTCCAAGAGTTTCGATTAGTTCTATGAGTGTAGGGGATACAAATGAGTTGTTAACGTCATCCCTTTAAAAACTCCTAGAAAAATCAAATTGTTCCTCCCAAGATTGGTCAAAAGTGTTTGAATAAGTGTTGCTCCAATCTTGGTACGGAGGTGGTGCTGATGTGAATGTGCCATGATCTTGACTATTTAGAAACAAATTTGGATGATCCTCCCATGATTGAGTGAAAACATTGAAGTGTTCGGTATCCAAATTAGTACCATCCCCCATGAAATAATGAGATTCAGGGTTCGAAGGATAAATATATGGGAAATGATTTTCGCCACAACGGTCACGTAAAACCAATTCATACGGCCCAAACGATGGCCCCATTGAATCCATATTCATAGAAAGATAAACTCAAAAACTTGTTACTTGTACACACATGGAGACGTATGACAAGCAACAAATATGGTAGAAAAATTAGTTTTACAAGACTCAATCTCTAAACAACTATAGATTTTCACCTATCCCCGACAGCGTCGCCAAAAACTTGATAGGTGTTTTATATATTCTTAGATATGTGACAAATAAGATCAAAAGCAAGTATACTTTCAACCCTACTATTGCCTTTCAAGTAATAAAATGGTAAGAACAAAGTATCGTATTCCACAGGGATAGGTATCTTATGCTGCAAGATCTTGAGATGACAAACTAACTTCAGATGGCGACTTTGAAGATTTTGATTGATTGTTGTTTGGTTAACGGATTATATAACAGAATAATAAAGATAGTATGGGTGTAAGATTTGTGGTGAGACATAAACACAAATTCCAGTGGACTAATACCTCTCAGTATGTAGTTCACAATAACAAGTTCCACCATTAAATCTTAAGGGTATTCCTTTCGGACTTAATCATTGCACTGATATTATAGCTTTCAATCCATATTTCTATGTGATATCAGGACCAGTGAAAGTGACAACGATATTCTCAAGATTTACGGATAAACAAATTTCTTTGTTAAAAATCACTCTTTCGAGCTGATTCTCATATCATTCAAGTTGGTGTGTGTTCTAAATAGTTCATTTCTGAATCTATTGCACTTTTGACACTTTAACAAGTGACCAACTCATCGGGAGTTAACAAGTTAAACAATATAAATGATAATTTTCGTTGTCGGCAACTCTCTCAAGTCTACCTCTTATATCATTCAAGTTGATGTGCATTTCAATGGCTTATATCTAAGTCCATGGCACTTTAACACTTTCAAATTGATCAACCTGACAAGAAATGTCTTTGGTTTGATAAAACTTGGAATGAAATAAGGGAACATCGTTATTGAAGAACAATGTCCACTTTCCTTTGGTTTACAATCTCACCCTTTATCCCATACCCACATTAATGTATTTAGCTACTCATAACTAAAAGTAAAGTGCAAGAAATGTAAATGACAGAAGATAAGGACATAAAATAAATTGCGGAAAGTAAATTGCAAGTAAAATAAATAATGTAAAGACAGCAAGTGAATGCTGCAGCAATTAGCTGCAGTATTCTATAATAAAAACTCAAACTCACATTTTAAACGTAGACCTAAACTTCCATTAGAGAGAGTAAATCAGATTGAAATATGAAGTGGGGTGTTTCAAAATGAAAATAAACTCCTCATATTTATACTACTATGAGGAGGAAACAAAAGCAAGAGTTTAATGGATAAAGCTTTTACACAATGTATAATAAAGTACACGAAGTCAAAAAGTAATATTTTCTAGTACTTGAGCTCATGCAAGCTTTTAATTAGCTGTAAAAAATATTTTGTTTGTTTGGATGAAGCTTACACAGAAAGTCTGATCTTGATAATCCACGGCTGAATCCATAAGCTTGTCAAAAAGCCACTTTCCATCCCTAATGCAAGAATGCTGCAGCATTAACAACCTGCACCAATTTTTAATACTAATCTACATCCTTTTATAAATAAAACAGGTAAATCATTACTTAGCTCCATGAATTAAGAAAAGGAAAAATAATAAAAGAAAGGACTCAATATCGGGGTAAAATGTAAAATGAACTACCTAAAAGTGTAAGATTAGGTGCTTTATGCAATGAATTCTCAATGCATATCAGCCGCCTTTAGCCACTCACGGATACATTTCACTTTATCGACCCTCTCTTGTACACTTTCGGGACCGGCGAATTGTTTTTCACCCGCTTCCAACCAACACACCGGTGTTCTACACTTTCGCCCATACAAGGCTTCGAACGGTGCCATTCCAATACTAGAATGGTAACTATTATTGTAAGCAAATTCTACAAGCGGTAGATGCGAGTCCTAACATCCACCAAAATCAATAACACATGATCTAAGCATGTCTTCGAGAGTTTGAATAGTCCTTTCGCTTTGACCATCAGTTTGAGGATGGTACGCGGTACTTAAATGAATTCTGGTCCCTAACCCTTTTTGCAAACCATCCCAAAAATTGGAAGTGAAACGACTATCTCGATCCGATACAATAGTCAAAGGCACACCATGCCTTGAGACAATCTCATCTACATACAACTTAGCAAGTTTGTCAACCGGTCCGGCTTCTCGCCTGGCTAAGAAATGAGCACTTTTAGTCAAACGATCTACCACTACCCATATGGCATCATGACTCTTCATGATCTTTGGTAGCTTAGTCACGAAATCCATGGTAAGGTGCTCCCATTTCCATTCCGGTATCTTTAAAGATTATAGACTCCCATATGGCCTTTGATGTTCCGCTTTCACTTACAAACACGTCACACATCTTTCTACATAATTGGCCACGTCTAACTTCATAACGGGCCACCAATAAGTCAACTTCAAGTCTCTATACATTTTGGTGCTACCCGGATGAATGGAATATTTTGACTTGTGCGAGTCTTCCAAAAGTAACTCATGGTTGCCCCCAATTTTGGGCACCCAAATACGACCTTGAAATAACTTCAAACCACGGCCATCTTCCGTCAAGAGTAAGTGTTGCTTCACCATCACCTCATTCTTGAGGTTTTCTTCCAAAAATGCCTCCGCTTGAGATACTTTGATCCGGTCAATCAAACTAGACACCACATCTATTCGCGTAAGCATGGCACGCGTTCCACTACAATACTCTTTTCAACTCAATGCATCCGCTACTACATTGGCCTTACCCGGATGGTAGAGTAACTCACAATCATAATCCTTGAGTAATTCGAGCCAACGCCGTTGCCGCATATTTAGCTCTTTTTGATCAAAAACATACTTTAAAAATTTTGTGGTCGGTATAGAGAGTGCATTTTGTACCATAAAGATAATGCCGCCACAATTTCAAAGCAAAAACCACCGCCACTAACTCCAAATCATGGGTAGGATAATTCTTTTCATGATCTTTAAGTTGTCTTGACGCATATGCAATCACTTTGCCTCTTTGCATCAACACACAACCTAAACCCATTTTTGATGCATCACTATATACCACAAAATCTTCGGATCCTTCCGGTAAAGAAAGAATCAGAGATTCACATCACTTTTTTGGAGAACTCGAAAAGCTTTCTCTTGTTTTTCGGTCCAAACAAATTTCACATTCTTCTTGGTCAACGTCGTCAAGGAAGAAGCAACCTTGGAGAAATCTTGAATAAATCTTCTATAGTAACCCGCTAATCCCAAGAAGCTTCGAATTTCCAACAGGCTCTTTGGCGGTTCCCAATTCATCATTGCTTCAATTTTGGAGGGGTCCACTTTTACTCCGGCTTGAGTGACAACGTGACCCAAAAATTGGACTTCTTTCAACCAAAAGTCACACTTAGAGAATTTGGCATACAACTTCTCTTTTCTCAACACTTCAAGAACTTCTCAGAGGTGTTGCTCGTGATCCGACTCATCTTTAGAATACACGAGTATGTCGTCAATAAATACAATTACCGACTTATTGAGGAAAGGCCTACATACTCGGTTCATCAAGTCCATGAACACCGTCGGTGCATTTGTCAAGCCAAAGGGTATAACTAAAAACTCGTAGTGCCCATAACACGTTCTAAACACCATCTTTGCTACATCATAATCTCTCACTCTTACTTGGTGATAACCCGAACGCAGATCGATCTTTGAGAAGCAACCCGCTCCTTGAAATTGATCGAAAAGATCATCAATTCTCGGAAGTGGATATTTGTTCTTCACGGTTAGCTTATTTAATTGACGATAATCTATGCACATTCTCATAGTGCCATCCTTCTTTTTCACAAATAAGACCGGAGCTCCCCAAAGTGACGAACTCGATCTCACAAATCCCTTCTCCGAAAGATCTTGAAATTGAGACATCATTTATTGCATTTCGAATGGTGCCAAACGATAAGGTGCCCTAGCTATTGGAGCGGCCCCTGGTATAAGATCAATCCGAAATTCTACTTGTCTATCGGGTGGCAAACCGGGCAAGTCGTCAGGAAAAACATCGGGGAATTCACTAACAACTCGAACATCTTCTAACTTTTTCATCTCTACATTTGCATTCATAACATAAGCCAAAAATGAGGGGCACCCTTTGGCTAGACACTTGCGTGCCTTTGCCAAAGTCAATAATGCAACCTCACCACTTCTTCTCTCCTCGTAGACTACCACTATGCCACCATCCGGTAACGAAATCCGGATTAATTTCTTGGAGCAAATAACTTCGGCTTGATTTTCGGCCAACCAATCCATCCCAATCACTACATCAAATCCTCCTATTTCCATAGGTAAAAGGTTTACCGAAAATTGCTTTCCTTCAATTTCTAAGGTGCAATTCCTAAGAATATCCTGAACTAAAACATTCTTACCATCGGCTATTTCAACAATATAAGCATCTTCTAGAGTGCTAATGGGAACAAGAAGTTTTGGGTAGAAACTAGTGGACACTTAAGAGAAATTAGCACCAGAATCAAAAAGAATATGAGCGGGTACGGAGTTAATAAGGAACGTACCCGTCACCACATCCGTTGCCGCTTTCGCCTCCTCCGCGGTCATCTTGAATGCTCTTCCCCTAGCTTTAGGGACATTATCTTTCTTCCCTTGACTTCCTCCCATCCTCAATTTCGGGCATTCGTTTCGGAAGTGACCCGACTCCTTGCACTCGTAGCAAACGGGTCCCTTAACGGGGCAATCATTTCGGCCGTGACCCTCCTTGCCCCATTTGTGACAAAACTCGGAAGAAGATCGGCATGGGTCGTGATGCTTGCTCTTGCACCTTTGACACCATCTAGGCTCTTGCCTAGAGTTGAATCCACGGTTCTTATTGTTGAAGTTCGGCTTCTTGGAAGGCATAGAGTTGTCCTCCCATTTTCTCTTCTCTCCTCCCATCCTTCTTTCTTCCACGCCCAAGTTGTGGGCATCCTCCTTGTACTGAGCTTCTTCAATTGCCTCTCGAAGAGTAGAGGGCTTCGTAGCTCGCACCATCTCCATCATCTCTGATGGCAATCCCTTAATGAAGGCCTTTATCTTCTCTTTCTCGGTTGGAGCCACATGCGTCACCAAACCCAACTTCTCCACAAATAGTCGGGAATATTCCATCACCGTCTTGTCCCCCTTCTTGAGAGCCCGGAACTCATCAGCAATCCGGTCAATCGCCCTCTCGCTACAATACTCTTCCATTACTTTTCCTTTGAACATCCCCCACGTGAGCATGGACACAATAGCGGTTCCAAGAGAGATCGTAGTGACGTTCCACCACTCTAATGCATTACCCCTAAGCATTTGCGAGGAAAATTTGACTTTCTGCCTTTTTTCGCAGTCGCTCGAGCCAAAAGCTTGCTCGATCTCTCTTAGCCACTTCACGCACATTACTAGGTCGTCCGACCCTGAGAACTCGGGTGGCTTGGTACTCATGAAATCCTTGTACGACCAACTTCTTCCTGCCCTTCTTATCTAAGTCACGGGGGTCTCATCAGTGACAAGTATGGCTCCATTCCCTCCGGAACCCCCTACCGCGTTCTCGGCAGTCGCTTCATGCCTTTGCTGACTTATTGTATTATTTACTTTGTGTAGATTTTCTCTGACTTGATTGTATTATTTATTATCTCCATTGAATGGTTATTTAATTTAAATTAAATTGCGGTTTTAGTTCTTGTGGTTTATTGAAATTTTCTATTTTCATTCGCGTGGCTTCAAAATTTTAGTTTTCATCCCTATAGTTTATAATTTATTATCTTTTTCTTTCTTATTCTTTAAAACGTATTGTTTTATTCATCCCTATGATTTACAATTCATTTATATTTTAGTTCTTCATACATAAAAGTAGTGTTTTAGACAAAAGGACGAAAATAGAAATGAATGACAAATCATAAGGATGAAACCGAAATTTTAAAACCAAAGGGACTAAATCTACAACTTTTAACAAAAAACTAAGGACGGAAAACGTAATTTACTCTTTAATGTATTACATGACTTTATGCATCTACCACACATTTCAAAACTATAAACCAATGAGGTTTACTGACGGATTTTTCCGCCTATAATTTCCGGTGGATTAGTGATGGATCAAAGGCAGATCATCACCGAATTACTAACAGACTTTTCCGTCGGTGATTGAAAATACGTCGGTGAGTATAATCATCCGCCATATTTTCTCCGGCCACTGGATGATAGCAAACCAGAGAAATTAAGTCAGGAAAAAGAGCGTTACCTATTCACTTTTTTATATGAATTACTGACGAAATTCACTATGTGTTGTGCAAATCCTCAAAAAATTGTGAAGTCTAATCACATAAATAAAATATCATCAAATATAACATGTACCATAAATTATGCTAATTTTTTTAATTTTGTTAAAAAACTCATTTGGTTAGTTAAAACTACGTTTTTGAAAAACTTATTTAGACGGTGTTTTAATGAGTTTTTAGGGGTTTTCTATCTTTTTCCGTTCAATTATGCCTTTGTATTTTGCGAACTAATTATTAAAAATGTCATTTCAGATCATTAAAGTTATTATTTACTTTTTACCAAATATGATTAGTTTATAGGTAACTTATCAATTAATAACTAACTTATTAGTCAATAACAAAATTTTCAGCTAACAACTAGCTAGCTTATCACTAACAATTTCGCTTGTACCTATTTTGCCAAACATACACTACAATTCTGAAGGTCACAACTGATGGATGAATATGTTGGTTGATCCATTTCTAATAGTCAATTTCATTGGTGATTAGTAGGTGAAAGTCTGTCGGTCAAACTTTCATAGGTGATTCATCGACGGTTGACCGATGGCTATCAACGATGGATCACCAAGGGTTACTATCACCAACGGATTTTAAGGGAAAATATGACGAACAACTTATCAGTGGTTCCCTTTACCGACAGACTATCAAGGGACTCCGTCATTGATGGATTACCAAGAGATATATCCCGATGCATTATAGACATCTGTAGCTTTCACTACCGACAGTTTACCTATATAGCCTTTTCATGTCTTAATTAATTTTCTAGGTTCACGAGTTACCAAATCACCTCAACCTCCAATCGTCTGGTTCAAGTTTCTATAAAAACTATGAGATAAAGAACAATATACCCTTAAGTTTCTATAGTAAAAACTAAGAAATGAAGAACAATATACCTTTCTATACCATTAAGCATATTAAAATTCTTGTTCGTGTTCCTTTCCTGATAAGATGAGAGCTAGTTATTCTACCATTAAAAATATCGAACTTTTTAGGAAGTTCGTTGAAGCACTAGAGTTTACTATATACATTGATACCTAGTTACCATTAATGACAAGTAAGTTTGGTTTACGATACAAAAAAACAACAATGGAATGGACAACTCAGTATTCCCCTTTCTAATTATTCGTGATATTTTATTGATAGTAATTGTTAGATCCCAGATCTCATATTGAATCAATAATCTAAATAAAAATATGTAAAACGAAACAAATTTAGATTAAGACACTTTATAAATAAAAGAACAATTAATCAATATGAAGATAGAATCGAAGTCATCAGAGATTGGAAATGATGAGGGTATTTGGACATTGAGTGTTTGTAAAAATAACCCACATTCACAATTTACAAATGAGGCAGGGGGCTCTTATTTATCGGGAAAAACAAAATATAGTGATTTTCCTACTTTATGTTCAAGAGTTTTCCTTTTTACACTTTTAATACTAAAATTGGGATCAACATGTTATATAATCAACTATTAATTAATTATTGATAATGGGATTGGTGGCGATGGTTGGTAGATAAATTCTTACCCTAATTAAAGATAAAAAGAAAAGAGTGATCATTAGTCAAATAAAACAAGTTTTGTGGCTCCTAAATGAGAATCCTTTTGGAACTTGATATGTTTGTTTAGCAACAACTTTTAATTTTCTTTTGATTAGTTATGTATGTATTGTCGTTTTCATTGTCTTTGTCTCACCACTAAACCTACTTACACCCCTAATATTATATATTTCCTCGGTCTGTGGGAATGTTTATCAAGGGAAAGTCGAGGCATAGTATTTTCCATTAGTGTTGCCTATAAATTAAGTAATCGGGTGTTTGAATTTAATAATCTATATGCATATACAATGAAAACATAGGGAAAGGTTTCTTTCAGAAGTTGTAACAGCATCTTTAACAGTTTTTCTAAAATAGAGAAAATAAAGAAAATAGGAATTTTAAGCTAATGTTTTGCTCTAATAGCTTCTCTAAAACTATCTTCAAAATAAAAAGAGTAGGAGAGGGAAGAGGTCTTTCTCTAAATATGGACATCACCCAAAAAATTATTACCAAGTAAAAATACCAATAGAAAATTTTAAAAGTAAATCTTTAGAGAGAGAAATAATATTTTTATAGATGATCCTTTGGAGATTTTAACTTTTGGTTCTCCATTTTGAATTTTTTTTGGGAATTAGTTGGAGAAGCTCTAAGTATTTGACAAATAAAAAAGTGATTTTAGTCTTTTATCTGATCAATATTTGCAGTTTTGACTGTGAAACACCGGATAATTTCTCACATGAGTGCGGAAGTTTAATTCACATATGAACTATATGTTCATATGTAAACCTGTTAATTAATTCAAATGTGCATTATTTAACTGATTCACATATCAACCCATGGGGACATATGTGAATCAGTTAATTATTCATATGTGAATCACAAGGGTTCATTTGTTAATCATTTAATTAATTCATATTTGAATCGTACGGGTTCATATGTGAATCAGTTAAAAAAAATTCATATGTGAATTACACGGATTGACATATTAACATATAGTTCATATGTTAATCACACGAGTTTACATTTGAAACCGTTTGCCGCATATTTGTAAAAGTTACAAACAAACCTTTCTATTTTTTGTATAGTCGCAAAGTTTGAACGGTCAAAACCGCATTTCTTGACAGGTCAAAGTCGCAATTCTTGACCAGTCAAATCCGATCTTAACCGTATGAAAGGCTAGTATCACTTTTTCACTTCTCAAATATTTACCATTTCTCAAACTAACCTATGACTATGAACATATATATATATATATATAGAGAGAGAGAGAGGAATGTTCAAATGCAAACTCGAATTTTGTTGCGAACGTGAGGACAAAGGAGAGTGTGACACGTGTTCCATTTAGTCTGAATAATAACGGGAATTCAGAGTGAATAATGAAGGTGAAGTTCATACATTATTCAGACTGAATAACACTAATATAAGACTGAATAACACTACATTCAGTCTGAATATTTCCCTTCATTATTCAGTTTGAATATGACATGTGTCGCGCTCTCATTTATCCTCACGTTCACAACCAAATTTGAATTTTCAGGCACAATTTACATAATAAGTGTATGGAGTCATTTACCAAACACTTATTCAATAAAATTCAACACTATCACTTACTTATCGGTAAGATTTTAGTCTATCAAAACGACATTGTATACAATAGTTTACCCGATAAACGCTAACCATGGTAAGAATCGTCGCCGTCACTCACTGGGTAAGCCTCTTGGTCATTGCCTCACTCTTACTGGGTAATATTCTAGGTCCTTACCATATTCATCCGACAAGGTAATATGACTCGATAAGCGCTTACTCGCGTTTGGTAAACGATCCCTAAATATCATGAGAAGTTAAAAGGAAGGAAAAAAAGTATCCACATGTAAACCGTCGATGTTACATATAATTCATATGAGTTCATAAATGCATTGTGAAATAAAATTTTCAATTATTCATATATGAATCTTCGATTAACATTTCCCTTTTACTTTATCACGATTAATCTTATTATTTAGACCTCCAATATATATATATATATATATGTATATATATATAGGGGGCTCTTCAAGAGATATCTAATCTTGAAGCCTTTAACTATTTGATCAATGGTGATCCACATTAAAGTTGCCTATAATTAATTATGTTACCTAAATTAAAGCAATATAACTTATTTAAATTAAAACAAAAGGGTATCAAGGTAATTTTACTTGATAATTCATGTCTATCTAGATTAAGCAGGTACCAATATTGAAGGAAGGTACTCGTAACAATATCAGAGCTAAATCAATAAAATTATCATACGCATAATAAAATCAAATCACCATAAAACTCTCTGCAAAAACACCTCCGGCTACCATTCTCGTACGATTTTCTTCATTTCGTCCGATAAACCCTAAAAAGTTGCCCTCTGAATTGAAAGTGGTACCGATTGCAAAAGGTGAATCAACAAAATGGATCGAGAAGATGGAGGTATGTGATACTCATAAGGATGTACCATAGATATTCATAAAAGGAAGATGGAGGCATGTGATACTCATAAGGAAGATGGAGGCATGTGATACTCATAAGGATGTCCCATAGATACTCATAAGGTGAATTAATAAGCATGTGCCATAGATACTCATAAAAGGAAGATAGGGGTATGTGATACTCATAAGGATGTACCATAGATACTCATAAGGTTAATTAATAAGGATGTACCATAGATACTAATAAAAATGTACCACGTGTATTCATATATTTTTTAACTCCGGGAAACAACTTCGCAGAACGGAACTTAAATATAAAGCATATTGGGTATAATAAAAACTATTATCTTCTGTTGTTCTACTATGAAGATGGAATGTTGATGTAAATCAATAGAAAGAATATAAGATCTGTTTTGATATTGTAATGCTAGAGAAAAATTAGGAAATAAATCTTTACAATATTATCTGATTTGAAACTGAAAATTTAATATTAAAATAACTAATTGTTAAATTTGTAAATTTAGAAAGTTACCCTTATTAATTTATTATAAATATTAATTAATTAAATTAATTTGATTGGTTAGGAGTGGATCTCATAGTTATCAAGATTTAGTGGGTTCTCATTTGATTATGCCCCTATATATATGTATATATAGACTGATAGGTAGAGATAGAGAGAGAGTGAGTGACAGTGGGGATCAATACGATCACAACCCCTTTTTGTGAGAAATTGAGTACACTTTTAAGTCTTTCGAAGAGTTATTTTTTATCAAACGGCTAAAAAACGAAGCCCTTCAACTACTTTTAATTTATTGTTAACAAAAAAGCATAGACCTTCCTCTACCCTCATGAGCCTTCATCTTTAGATTTAGTCACCACTACAAATATTTAGGTAGGAGGTGAAATATTTGTACCATGATAAACCATCTAATTGCATTACCAACCATGCATACTAAATCAATTGGTACCAACTAAATTGATACAAAACTTTTGGTACTACCGTACCAACTTCAAAAACTTGGTTGGTATGTGGTATTGAAAATCGTCTACCACGGTAATATTGTACCGTACCAAATTATATATATGTATATTAAATAAAGATCATATAAGTGAATTATATTTAATTATTAATGCATCTTGTTTTGTTTTTAGAAGAATTTAACCATTTATATATTTAAGATTTTATTGTTTATTGTTTATTGTCCACTGTTTAGTGTTTACTTTAACTTTAGTACATTACTTAATTACTAGGTTATTGACTTACAAGTTAGAGGTTAACATCTACTCATTTCCTCATAGAAACCCGAAGTCTCTACGTCATTAATTAGTAACCCTCATCTCCTTCTCTTCTCAACGCACACCTCCAATCCAAGTCCAACCACCATAGTCCACAATTTTGGCCAATCTTCCATCGTTTGAAGGACACACAACCAAATAAGACTACACGACCACGCGAATTTGCAACTTTTGAGATGTTGGCAGAAAACCGTATCAACTTCATGTATCAACCGAAAAAAGATAACATCAATTAAATTGATACCAAGTAGAGTTGGTGGGTACACGATATAAAGGTATTATGAGACAAAAAAAATATGGTACCATACCATGTACACCCATATATCTGGGGTTTCACGACTGAAGAATCCGCCGGTAAATCCTGTAAGCGGCAGATTACCGCGACCCACTACTGTCGCAGAATCCTTGGCAGGTGACTTTTTACCGGCGGCCGGAGTATCATAGGCGGAATTTTCTGTCTTTTGTCCAAATTAGATTTTTTTTAATTAAGCCCTTAATCGTTTTGGGAAGCAAGTCACCAATGTATTAAGCCATCGGTAATCCAGCTATGAATATTGAATTAAAATTTTAATCATATAAATAATAAAATATTCAGATAAATTCAGTAGCAGAATGCTCGCTAGTAATCCGCCACTGATCATCGGAAGATCCATTTTATTTTTCCTTTTTCTTAATTCTGGAATTATTACCGGCATAAATTTCACCCATTAACCCGTCGGTAATTGTCCAGTTCATAACTTTTTTTAAGTATATAATATTTATATGCGGCAATTGGAACAAATAAACTCACACACCCACCTCACCTTTGGTGAGGTTTGAACACCCGACCTTCTAGGAGGCCAAAGACACATACACCTAGGCCAAAGGCCCTTAAATTTTTATATTCTTCTTGTAAGTTAAAAAAATTTAAAATCTGTAGAAGAATGTTTAAATTTAAAACTAAGCGCATAACAAATATTATGCATTCAAATTAAAAAGTATGAATTGTTCCTTGACAAATTCAAACTTTAATACAAATCAAAAGTGATTACTTGTTTGTTACACACCATGCAAAACAACCTAATCAAACCGCGAGATCACTTATCGGAGATGGAAACTGAGACTGTATGAACTTGGCGACCACCTCCCAAATCACTTCCATCTCATTTCTATTTGCCTCCACCCTTTGTTTTTATCGATGCTCAACTTTCACCCAAGCCCTATAAATATTCCGCCAACAAATATAAGACAACATAAGCGTAAATAATATCAACAAATATTAGAGTTAGACAACAGGTAAGAGGCAAAACCTTCGCAACGACACACGAGCTACTACCAAAAGGTCGGTGCTAGTACACGACACACCCTGATCCAACACATAACGAGGATCCAGATTGTACCCAAAGGCAAAAATGCAGCCTTTTTTGCTCTCGTCTGCTGCCTGTGTCCATAACAAAAGGATAAGAACTCGCCCTTTACCTATATAAAAATGACATCCTTTTGCAAGACTTCATCCAACTGGCATCTTCCCATACCTCTGGCTAAAGTTAGCCTGGTAATGATCCTATATAGTTATAAAAAAAATTATAAGTGAGACAATATAACGGTTGTACATAGGACGTTTCCATGTCAAAGTTAAAAAATAATAACATGTCTCCAACAATTGGCAATCCAAACTACACATTTAAGATAATCACGTGTTAAAGATAAGAAATCCGACTTTTGCCCAACAATTGGAAATCCAAACTAGATATATAATGCGGGATGTATTAAAGTTAAACAATCCTAACATTTTCCCCAATAAATGACAACCCGAACATGATATATAAATAGATACGGATTAACTTTAACTAAATCCTAATGTTTTCACAATAAATAGCAACCCGAACTAGATATATATACGACGAGCTAAACTTTAACAAATATTTATCTAAAAAAACCTAACCATAACTCCACTACATTGGGAAGTTATATAGTCCCATTGGATCTTGCTCCTCGAAGAGGTCAATTGCTGAAACGAGTGCTTGTTGCTCTTTTTGCCACAATCATCAAGCAATTCAGTTTGTAGTTATTTATAATACAAGAACAAAAAAATGTACTTTACACTTGATTTTATGGCCTTAACAACCGTCTCCTATGTTCTGCAAACGTAATGTACCCGGCGGTGTGTTTGGTGTAGTTACCGTCGACCAAGGTGTAGCAGTTCTGCCACGCTACAATAGACTTGGTTTTCCATTTATTTGTGTTCTAGCGGTATATCATGTCGCTTCATAAGTGCTGATGGAGCCATTGGGATTTGGGAGAATGGATTCAAGACCGACATATGATTATTCACGTGATCATGTCATTGGCGTGATATGCAGACCCGTATGCCAAGTCCTGGGCATCAGTTGTTTTTCTGGCCGTACTCAACCCATCATTTTAGGTCTTCTTCGACCTAGCTTCCCAAGTTTCATATATTGTAGCCTCCTAGTTGGGGTGGCACTGGTAGTACCCTTACACATACATAATTACATAGTTAGTTCTATGTCAAAAAGAAATACGATCCCATATTACAAGACAAATACAAACCTGAAACCACTCCCACATACGATTCAAACCTCTTGGGGGATTTCTCCCCAAAGTGAACCAAGTAGTGTCAGTTACGGATCTGTTCGTCGACCCGATCCATTAAGCAACATAAGGATCAGTAAGTTATAGAACTAATATTAATTAGCATTATAATCAAATATCATATTCATGCAAGAAAAGTTAATAATAAATAGAATACTTACTCGTTACCATCCACTAACAACCACGACCTTTTTGTAGGGTGGTAGGGTGGTTCGGGAGCTTCTCTAGAGCATTGGCCCCACGAGCCTCCTCAGAATGAAGGTCCTCGAGTGCGAATAAGACGTTGTTGCTACTACATCCCGGGTTTCCACCATGACGACCACTACCTTGGTCGTAACTATTTAGTTTTGTGGGTGTATGCGACATGATATGAACTCCACTAAACAATGTCAGACAACATGCAAACTAATTCAACTAAATACATATGTCGAAAAGACAAACACTTATAGACAAACTCCCAGGGTCTTTAACTACATGCTTCCCACCTATTGCACAGAGGATTGTGAAAACCCTTGGTGATTTGATGATGAACTATTTTAATACTTAGCTAATCCTTGTATTAAGTTTTAGTTGATTGTAATACCCTCAAATCTGGAAAGAACGACTAAAGGGTAAATCTCTTTCCAGTTAATCAATATGTGAACTACCTCCATTATTCAATCTATAATCAACATCAACAAAAGATAGACAAAGACTTATATAAAGACGAAGTCAAGGTCGGGTGTTATTACTACCCATTAATTGTCGCTATCTCCAAGTGTGGAAGACGTCAATGAAAAACTAAAAGCTTCACATGCAACAATCTAGCACTCATCTCATCACGGTGTCGCTAGTACCATTTCACACGTACATGATGCACGTGTCGACAAAGAAAAAATGTTATACTTAACTTCTAGTGAGTTCAAGAGCTTTCACCACTTATATAAAGCGGTAAGGTGGAAAAAGGTTATTTAAATCACAAATTCCACAACCAAATGTATTAAATGTAAAAGAAATATCTTTCCCAAAACTCACCATTTTAGTAATGAAATACCTTTAACCAAAACACCCATTTATCGTGAGGCCAAAACCCAATACTCACACAATCGAAAACAAAGTATAAACCATTAAAACGAAAAACATAGCTTTAATCATGTTATTGATATGAATAACTCACACTTACCCTTGGAAGAGCATAAACATCCGAAAATGATGGGGGAGAGCCGATTTACTATTTGTTGTGATGGAACACATAAGTAAGGCACAAACTAATGTTATAGGAGTATTACTCATTGATAAGCATACCCTAACGTCAACTGTATCCAATATATAGTCAAATAAGATAATATGTTTATCGATAGGTACACCTTGACGTAAACCACATCCAGTATATATATAGTCAGATAAGTGCACAATGATATCAACCATATCCAGTATATAGTCCAGTGAGATCATAAACTCGTAGAAGTGTGTATTGACATCAACTGTATCCAATATATAGTCCAATCAAATAATTTGCATGTAGATATGTACACCTTAACATCAACCATATCCAGTATATAGTCAGATATATACCGATGACATAAACCGTATCCAGTATATAGTCAAATGAAATACTATGCATGTAGATATGTACACCAACCATATGCATTATATAGTCAAATAAGATGGGTACACTAATTCCACAATAAGAAAACCGACTGTTACTCATATGGATCGATTGCACTCTAGCCATAAAATCATACAACTCAAAATGAATGACTAACACACTCAAAAAACATGTAATATAATATATAATAATGTTGTAAATGCATATAACTCCAAAAGCTCGATATAGAGCAAATTAAATCGGACAAATGTCCCTAAGACTTATATAAGTCAAAACGGAGCCAAAACCTCAACAACCTAATTGACTATTTTATAAAATTCATCGAAAGCGATAAAACATATTTGACCGACATTTATGCAAATATATACTTCATAGACTTGATTAACTCAAAACTTATCATTGGTTGAGACAAACCAATTTTCAGTTAAAACATAACCCATTATTTCCAAAATGTCTCATAACACGATAACATGCATTTTCTAGACGGTTTATAAAACCAATACACCAAAATGCAATATAACCATTTACAAGATTCGTAAATGTTAGATAATCCCCAATTTTATAAGATAAAACATCGAATGACTCTACCACAGAACCACTGTTGATACATTTATCAAAACATTCAAAAACCCAAATATAACCATTTACAAGATTCGTAAACCCAAATTTACAAAATATGCAAACTTTGTCAAATACTCAACACATTTGATAAACATCAAGTAAAATACATTGATACTTCAAAATACACATTAATACATAGTTTTCATAAAGCAACCTGAACTCATTTTGTTATATTTGCTAGATCTAAGTTTTGTGAGCTTCTTTTTTGTGGAGACTAGATCCACAAACATCCATCACTAGAAAATTTACCTAGTTCACAAACAATATACACGTTAAGTGTGAACATCTTGTGTTTTTTTGGGTCAGTTAATGTGGTAAAACAATTGAAGACTTGTCATTCCATCACATTGATCCGACTTTTGATGTGCAGACATAATCCAATCATATGAAGAAAAATGAAGGAAGAATGACTTGTAATGGTATACATACTTTGAAGAACATATTCTTCAATGAAACAAGTATATATGTATTTAAAATATGAAACTAAAAGGCACAAGATACTACTTGTTATGTCAACTTTTTATAATTTTTTTCTCGACATAGTTAATCAAAGAATCCTTTATGTGGAGATATGCAATTAAAAGAAGTCGAATAGTAGTTAATACCCGCATTAGGAGTAAAGTATTACTCGCATCTTTTCTTCCAAATTTGATAAAAACAAGACAAATTGGTCAAATCACTTTATTTTTTGTCTGAAAGTGGGATTAGGAAAAAAAATGATCGACCTAATAATGACATGTATCGTATAATGGCAAAACAAGTTATTATTCTCAATATAATTGACCACACTAACATATTTTAAACATGAAATATCGTGTCCTTATGTCTTTAACATACATATTATTAGATAGATATCCTCATAGAATTGTGATGTGACATTAAACTAAGGAGTGTTTTACAATTATAATCAATGTAGTTAACAGTTTATGAGTTTAGATTAATATAACCGGTCATAATTTAAAAAAAACCTAAAAGTTTAATATTATCGAAGCGGTTGTTCAGCTCCCCCAAAACCAGGGCCGTCACAATCTTTTTGGAGGCCCTATTACACTCGTACTAAAACTATATATAGATCGTCTTAAATTAGTAATAAACAAAACATAAGATATAAAAGTTCATATCATATAAAAAAATATTACAAATTAAAACAACAAATATGTTTAACAAAGTGAGAAAAATATCAAAGAGTCATTTTTATTTTTCATCGGCAAGTTCTAAAAATAAATTATCTTTTTTTATTTTGATAAGAATTATACGGTCGTTGGGCTATATAAATCCGAGCCTCAGTCACGTAAAATTGGGCCCCAAAATTTTGGGGGGCCTGTTCAAGAATCAAGATTTAACATGCTAATCGACGGTTCTGCCCAAAACTTCGACTATTTCTCGTTTCAACCCTGCAACATTTGCTCGTGGTTTCGTGTTTTTCCTTGGGTAAGTTTTTTTTAAATATTTAAACCATCTGATAATTATTGTAAAAGGAAATAATAATTGAATAGAAATAAACTATTTTAGTCTTCAACTAAAAAATATTCATGAACCTTAAACATTAGTCCGTACACGTTATTCTTTTCATTCTTTATGTATTTATATTCAAGTCGGCAAATTATGGAAAGACAAATATTCTTCAATTTGTGCTTCACATTACCTACATTAGATTTTTTGTGGTGGATACTACTTTCTTTTCAAAGAAAATTGCTTTGAAACAATTAAATATCTCACTAATTTTTAATCCAAAATGATGCCCATCCAATAAAATACGACCATGTTTTTATCCCCTAGCAAAACCAAAAGGAAACACAAAAATAAAAGTTACATTTTCATTTTAAGGGTTGGAAAAAAAATATTGACTTCTATTTAATATTTAACATATAATTTAAACTCATGATCTTTGATTATCGTTATCGACATGAAGATGTTTGTTACTAATCTTGATATTTCTTGAAGCTTCGTTTAGGTTGGCTAAAAAAGTTAGTTATACATTGTAAACATATGGACCAACAACATATAAAACTGTGTAGGAGAAAATATAACTGATAGTAGGTTATATACATGATCAGCATGCCGATGGGAACGAAAAGTTTGGATCAATTTGCAATATTAGAAAACTGAATCAATTCTAGGGCTTGGTAGGTTCAAACAACATTCAAATGAATGATCTCCTTGATCCATTGTTATTACAATTTACAAGTTATATCTTTGTTGGCGTATAGGTCGTTGTTAAGTTTTTCATGAAGATAGATATTGGAGATCATGCATAAGAGGTAAATATGAGAGAATTACCTATACGAGACCGACTTGTAGGGTTGGTATTCAATCTCATTGTAAGAACATTTTTTTAATTTTGATAAATCTGATGAAATTGAAATGACAAAAGTCTAAAAATTATTGTGTTATAAAAGGTGTGCCGTTGGCAATAAACTTCGTCTCCAACGACCTCTAAAGTGTTAACGCGAGGCTAGCTCGCCATGGCAACAAATTAAGCCTTTTTCTTTTTGTTTTTTCAATTACAAGTTTTATACTCTTTGTAAACCTATACATCGAAAACCAAATCTATTTGAATTTAAATTCTTGAATATCATTAGCAATAGTAGAAATATATGGTCTAATATCTACATTTATGTATATATATACACACACCTACATGCACGTAAACACACAGACATGCATACGTGGTGTCTTAAGTCGCGGTGTCACACCATAAAAATAATCATGGCTTTGTCGTATGTAACTCCTAAGAGCATCTCCGACAGCTATTCTATAATTTTGCAATAATAAAGTATAAAAAGTCAAAATACTTATTAAAAAAAATTAGATCCAACTCTAACATCTATTCTGTTTTAGCAATTCTAGTATTAAATATATATATTAATAAAATATTCAATACATTTAATAAAATATTATTTTCCCCTAGGCATTTTACTTCAATACTATAATTGGTTGAATATAATTAAAATATAATTTTCATTTTCTTCTATAGAGTTTTAGATATTTCTCTAGATTTAGAGATTTTTACAATATCTCATATTTTCTCTATTTTAGCATAGACGATAGTATAACTGTTGAAGCAACAAAAATGCTAAAATCCATTTTTCCTCTATTTTAGCATAACTGTTGAAGATGCTCTTTAAGAGGCTGTTTGTTTACCTTTTAACTGTTCCATTAAGAGGCAATCTCTGAATCGCTTAGAGGTGAATCGTTTTAACAATTCCATTATGAGGCAACCTCTTAATGGTTCACAAACTCTCAAAATCATTTTGTATTATGGACCTCCCTTAACCATTCAGCGCCTCTAATTTCATTTTGAACATTTACCAAACAATTATATTTCATTTTGTACTATTTCATAAAACTCTCCTAATCATTATGACCACTTAATCATTCTACACAAACCCATTTAACAACCGTCAAACAACTCCTAAGACTTGATGCTTGACTTTGTTGTTATAGACAAATATATAAAATTTTCAGGTTGTTTCCTAATATAATTAATGTAATATATAAAAAAAAATTAAAAAATTATAGTTAAAAACTAAAACTCAAAACAATAGGAAACTGGTTTCAATTTCTATTACTTACACGTAGAATTTTGTGATCTATAACTATTAACAGTTAAAACTCAAATTTAAGTTTTGTTATGCTGTAATACCAATTAATTTTCTGGCGACGATACCTAGTAATATCATAAAACAAATCATAATAGTATGCAATATTCAAGTGTCGTGAAAAAATTTACACTACCTACGTTGGTATAAATTAGTGGTAGCCTATGCCACCACTACCTAACTAGTAGATATTTCTCAGTTGTTATTACATCATGTATCACGTCATTTAAAATCTTAATAAATTGTAATATTGATGATAATATTGTTTATGATAAATTTTGACAACTTTGGTGGAAATAGAATAACATAACTTATCCCACAAACATGATAAAAAACCAAAACAATATTAGTATGTTGTTATCATGAACACAATATAAAACTTGTATGCTTTAACATTAAAGACACATGTATATGTGTGTGAGGGGGTGGGGTGGGGTTTGTGCTATGAATATATAAAGCGCAAAGATTCCAAAATCCACGACCGTCTATGCAAATATGGAATACTGATGAAATGTCAAACAAAAGCAAATATGAATTGAATATCAAAACCAAAAGTGGATCTCAAGTAGAAGTCAATAAGAAGTTAGAACTCTCGTGCCAAAAAGTCACAATATATGTTTAGAAAGCTTGCTACTTTTTTCAACCATAATTGTCCTCAATTAGTTTGCTTTTTGATAAATGTATACGTCTAAATGGATCTAGAGTAATACAAAGAAATTTTTAGCGGAAATACATTTAAAACCAACCTGCAAGGCATAATGTAAAATCGACTTAAAGAGATGCATTTTAAAAAATAATCAATAAAGTAGATGTTATGCATCTATGTTTAGTCAAGGAAAAGAATTTTGATAACCCTTATTTCATTTCCCTTATGTCCAATTTTGAATGAAATCCAATTGTACTTGACTAGAGCATGTGAATAGCCAACTTGATCGTTTTAAGCAAATGGATGGTCAATACGGAGGTCTAACGGAGACTCTTCACTACTATAGAAGGGGAATTATAACCCCCTTATATACAACAATGAAAATAAGGAAACATGGTGCAAAAGTGTGCGTTGGAGGTGCACAATGAATGTTCCCCTCTTTCTTACAGAAATTGGCTTTCATTTGGGTGGTAACAACTATTGGGGTTTTGGGATCAAATAAAGTACCCGATTTATAATATATAGGCAACTCGCTACTATGTCATTTATTAAGATGATAATACATTTATTTATATAGGAATGATCAAACCATGATGTAGTCAAATAAAAGAAGACGAGAATGAGCAAAACATATCATTTTGCATTGAAATCACATGCAATTATCGACAAGGATCCATGCAACGTGTGTGGGTGACTTGGCCCACGACATAGGTCCTGCATAGTCACATGTGATTTGTCACGTGAGTTTACTCTAATCATATGTGATTTGGACATTATTTTATCATTGGTCTTCCTCTAATTTCATCACATTCATCCAGATGCATCTACTTGCATTCAAAAACTTTTGATAATCCCTCCAATAATTGATCAAATATTTCATATGGCCATGGAACTTGATTACTATGTTACATTAATTGCTTGGTTACAACGAGAAATAATAATCACGAGGAAAATTGTATTCACAAAAGTCAAAGATGGGGTGACATATCTGAAGGAAATGATAAGGGAACTAACACGTGGGGCTGTCACCTATACTTCTTATGTTAATATTTGGTTGGCTATAAGGCCAAATCTTATAGATCATCTAGTGATGTATTCAGGAGTCATGGCTTAGGGCAGATGGTTGCGTCATAGGTATAATGTTCATCAGCACAAGATGAAGTGTGTTGGAAGTAAGAGAGCCTGTTTTTGGTTAGTATATGGTTGGCATGGGGTTAAAATGAAGGTTTTTGCGGCAATTAGATGGATGGATGTAATTAGGTAACTATGGATGGAATATTGACAAATACATGAATGGTTTTTGATAACTATGGAATATGATATGTATGAATGTAAATAGTATGAATGTAAATAGTATCGGTAGTTGGAAGGTAGGAACGTATGTAAATCTCTTTTGTGCAACCGTATTTAGCAAATGTGGATGGTTTGTATGATGTGTATTCAAAAGTTGTTTAAAGTATATACAAGTTATTGTGTGTATATTTTAATAATCAAGGATTTAGTAGTAGTACTATGTATGTATTATAATGAGATATTATAATGAGATATTATCAAAGAATATATCAATAAAAATGGTTGAAATCAAATGAAAAAATCACATTGAAAGATCAATTACTTATCTTTCTAATGATAATGTCAAAGGTATGTATATGACTAAAATAAGGATTATTACACGGAAATATACACAAGAGTTTGTATATGATTAATAAAATACTTTTCCTAACTATATTAAATTTCTGAAAATGGGATCTCATTTATATTAACTATAATGTGCCAAGAAATATCAAACCAAAGGAAATGTAGATGGTTCAAGTCAAACTGAATCGAGTAATGAAAGCTCAATTAAGAATAACGTCGCTAAGAATGTAGATATTGAAATTTTACTAAGAAGTGTATTACCCGAAATTTTGAAAGAGAATTGTGATGAAATAGCTGGAATAATTAATGAACAAAAGACTCCAATGAAAGATGAGGTACCAACAGAAGAAGGAAGAATTGCAACTACAAAAAAAACGAGTTGCAAAACCTTTAAGAGTACTAAGCCTTCAATTTTTAAAGGTGAAGCTAATCCAATTAAGGCAATGGATTGGATAAATGGTATGGAAAACCACTTTGAGAAATGCCAATGTAATGAACCTCAAAAGGTAAAGTTTGTCACTACATTACTACAAGAAGACGCTTTCACTGGTGGAATTATATTCGAGCAACAAAGGAATATATGAAGCCGCATCAATGCCTTGGAGTCAATTCAAAGAAATATTTATGACTGAACATTGCTCAATGATTGACTGTAAATAGCTCGAGCAAGAATTCCTTCAATTTAAGCAAGGTCATATATCAGTGCAAGAATATGTCACTCGGTTTGTTAAGAAGTCTCGTTTTACTGACTATATAGTAGTTACTAAAGCTCGAAAAAACATATTATTTTCTAACTAGACTAAGAGATGATATTCGAAGGTTAGTGGTAGCGGATCTCCCTTAAACGTTTCAACAGGTAGTTAATTTGCAAAATCGTAGAAAGAGATATAAGAACTCAAAGTTTCGGTTTGCATGAGATGAAGAGAATGGGTAGAGAACACTTTAAGCCATGAAATAAGAAACAAACACAAGTGAGTCAAAATTTGACAGGCGTGAGTTTAAAATGAATAGGTGTGAATATTCTGGAAGAAGTCATCAAGGAGAGTGTTGGTCAAGACATGCGCATTTGTCTTCATTGTGTGGAGAAAGATCACATAAGAACAGATTTTCCTAGAAAGGATAATTCAAGAATCAACAATCAACCACCACCACATAATAGAGAAAATGTAAGAAATGTTAATAAAGGGATGGAAAAGGCTCACACTTATCAGATGACTGAAAAAGAGGTTGAAGAGGCACCAGATGTCATGGCAGGTACCTTTCTTGTTAATCATATACATGTTTCTATATTGCTTGATTATTGTGTAAGTCGATCTTGTATCTCGTCTCATTTTCTCATATTTTGAATGTGAATCCTATGGAGTTAAAAGTATAATTTGAGGTAGAACTTGCTGACGATAGTTGACTACGGATCCAACAAGTGTTTGAAAAGTGTATCGTAGAAATTAACCAACATAAGATACCAATTGACTTAGTCCATGTGACTCTTGGAGATTTTGATGTGATCGTAGGCATGGATTAGTTGGGAAGACATGAAGCAAAAAAAATATGCAATAAGAAATTGTTGGAGGTTAAAACAATAGATGGTTAAGTGATCACTAAAAATGGGGATAAAAAGAAATAAATGATAGGATTTGTGAGCATGATGAAAGTTAAGAAGTATGTAAGGAAAGGAAGTCAAGCTTATATGGTGTATGAAATAAATGATGTTAAGATAGAAAAAAATGGATTGATGATGTGCTAGTAGTCAAAGAATACCCATATGTGTTTCCAGAGGATCTGTTGGAGTACCTCCTGATAGGCAAGTACATGGTTCTAAAAAACGCGTTATGGCGGCGTTATGGCGCGCCATAACGTCGAGGCGTGGCCTCGACGCCACGTTAAAGCCCATGGCGCGACTCTGAGGCGTGGCTTGCAGTAAGCCGCGTTATGGCGGGTTATGGCGCGTTATGGCGGGTTATAAGGCGTGTTATGGCGCGTTATGGCGGGTTATAAGGCGTGAGTTGGATTTTTTTATTTTTATTTTGCAAACATTGTGTATTTGATATAAAATTATGAATGCATGTTTCATCCTTTGTTTATAGTTTAATATGAATTTAATTTGTTTAATCATTATTGTTCATTACACTGGCACAGATAGACATATGTATATATAATATATATAAAAATTTGTCGCCTTAAGTCGCGCCTTAAAAAACGCCATGGTCTCGCCGTAACTCGTAAGGCTTGAGGCTTGACCTCGCCGCCACGCCACGCCTCACGCCATTTAGAACCTTGGGCAAGTAGAATTTGGTTGTGACAAAAATGCCTTATCGTTTAGCACCATCTAAAATGCAATGCAGGAGTTAAAGAAATAATGCAAGAACTACTAGATAAAGGTTTTATCTGTGCTAGTACATCTCCACGGGGTGCTTCTATTCTTTTTGACAAGAAGAAAGATGGGACGATGAGAATGTACACTGATTATCGGGAGCGAAATAAAAGAATAATCAAGAATAGGTATCCTCTTCTGAGAATTGATGATTTGTTTGATCAACTACAAGAGGAAAAGTACTTTTCAAAAATAGATCTTAGATCAGATATCATTAATTAAAAGTCTAGGAAGAAGATGCACCCAAGACAACATTCCAAGCAAGATATGGCCATTTTGAATTTCTAGTGATACCATTTGGTTTAACAAATGCTCCAGCAACATTCATGGATCTCGGGAACAATGTATGCACGCTATATTTGGATAAGTTTGTGATCTTCTTCATCGATGACATTCTTACTTACTCAAAGAATGCAGTAGAACACGAACATCTTCATGAATTGCTAAGTTTGTTAAGAAAGGAAAAGTTGTACATGAAGTTTTTAAAGTGAGATTTTTGGCATAGAGAAGTACAATTCCTTGGGTATGTTGTGAATGAACATGGTAAAAAGTTTGACTGGGTGAAGAACAAGAACAAGCCTTTAAAACCTTAAAGAAAAATTAGGTAGTGCTCTAATTTTGTCTGTACCTCAAGGAATAGAAAGTTTTATAGTATATGTAATAACCCTATCCTTTCATTTGTTAAAAATGCTAGCTTTGGGGGACATGGACATAAGTTTTAGGACTTTTAAGGACTAATCTGCAAAATCTGGATCAAGGGATTTAAAACCATTATTTCTTTCATTTTCTTGAGCATACTTATTGGGAGAGAAAAAGGGTTTTGAAGAGAACAAGGGGTTTTGGAGAAGAAGAAGGAGGAATCCTAGCAACTTGTTAAGGAATTGGAGCTTTCATTGTGGAATCATCATCTCCAAGGTATATCCTCTTCCCTCCTTGCTTGAAGCATCCATTAATGGAGTTCTTAGTTGATTTTTTCTAGGGGGCTCTTCTCTATTAATGTTCTAATGTAAGTTTTTGGTGGGATTTTGGTTACAATGAATACTAGATGATATCAATCAATAATTTTCCATCTATAAGACTTACAATTGTTAGTATTTCATGCTCCAATATTTGGTTTCATCACTTGTACATTTTTTGGGGGTTTTCTTGGATTTGAAATGATAGATTAATCCAATTTAGAGCATGTTTTGGTTTTTAGATCATTATTGGATAAACCCTCAAGTACTGAGAACGAATTTGGTCACGTTTAGGCTTTTAAAATCAAATTTTGGACCTTGGAAAGAGTTTTGGAAAAAAATTCGGAGTTGTGCAACTTTGGGGACAAACCAGTAGCAAATAGAAAATCCCGCGACTTTCCGTTGGAATAAGTAGCGGGATTTACTGTTTGAGCCAGTTCAGTTTGGTCCATTTCTCGTTTTATACTAGATGCAAGGTATGGTTTAAGGGTTTATCTTAGGGACCTTGAGGATGATTTTAGGATGTTTTAAGGTGGTTTAACATCATTTTCTTGACATCCAATTCATGTGTTCGGTTTGGAGCGATTTGTCGTTTTAGCATTTAGAGTGGTTTGTTGCATCACAGGTGAGTTCCCTTGACTTTAAACTACATTTTTGTCAATGGCTTTACCTACTATGTTGATTATGGTATTTCTAACTTGAAAGCATGATACATATTTTATATTCCTCTTTGATTTATATAAATGTTGGATATTCGTATTTGCTTATATATCGTGATATGCATGTTTAATTAGACATGTACATCGGTGAATAGTATACCTTGAGATAGTGCAAATATATTTGGAGTTATATCCCGTATATTGAATATGTTTCTGTTGTACGTTGGACAGGGACCATTTAGTTCTATCTGCATGTGGAATTGTGTGAAACACAAACTTCATGTCACATGTGAATTGTGTGGCGAGCTTTGGCTTTCTCGATCCTTGTACACGGTTGGTTTACTTGCCTTCCATTGTATGAACTTCTCAATTCTTGATTCAAGCACTACATTTGTGTTATTACTTGGGAATTCACTAGACTTTTTGGTCTAACCCTCTCTTTTCAAAACAAAACCCATTTTTAGGGAAGAATTATGTTGAGAGTTCTTCCAAAGGCAAGAAGAAGATTTGTGGCTTTAGTGAGAGGTTGGAACGAAGACTTAGTTAATTGTTTAGCAAGTGAAAGAAATTCTCAACTGTAGTTATGTTTTTCCACTGCGAACTTTGGGATATAATTGTTAACTTGTTTTGGTATAAAATTTGGGATCATTGAGCAATATTTTATGTTGTTGCTATTAAGGTTTTAGGGATGTTATAGTTTATAGGGATGCATCTAAACAAGGATTGGGATGTGTACTAATGCAGAATGACAAAGTGATAGCATATGCATCGAGACAATTGAAACATCATGAAAAGAAATACCGGACACAGGATTTGGAATTAGCCGGAATTCTCTCTGCTTAACAATATGTCGCCATTACCTTTATGGTACTCATTGTATTATTTGCACAAATTATAAAAGCTTAAAGTACTTATTCAGTTAGAAGGACTTGAATATAAGACAAAGATGGATGAAGTTGCTTAAAGATTATGATTGTGAAATATGTTATCGTCCAAGAGAGATAAATATTGTAGTAGATGCTGTAAGTCGAAAAGAACGAGAGAAATCCATATTAAGAGTTCTGAGGATTGAAGTAGTACCAGAGTTCATGACTACACTGAAAGAAGCTCAACATCAAGCCCATGCTTCGGACCTTGTCAAAAGAGAATAGATGATTGGGCAGGAAAAATCTTATAAACTGATCATCAAGAAATCTACAGATTTCAAGATATGGGTTCTAATGCTTGGCAGACATAGGGAAGAATATTAAGTGATGCCCATAAATCTAAATACTCGATACATCCAGGTGTTGATAAAATGTATAAGGATTTGAGATTTGTATATTGGTGGCCTAGAATGAAGAAAGATGTAAGAAGGTTTGTAGAAAAGTGCATGACGTGTTTGCAAGTATAAGCAGACCATCAAAAACATTTTGGACATTACAACCATTAGAAATTCCATTGCACATTACAATGAACTTTGTTATAAAGTTACTAGGAACTAAGAAAAGGAATGATGATATATGGGTTATTGTAGACCATTTGACAAAGTTTCCTCATTTCTTGGCAATTCAAGAAAAATACCCCGTAGAACGGTTGGCAAAATTCTACGTGGATGAAATAGTGTCTCGTCATGGCTTACCTTCGTTTATAGTGTCAGATTGAGAGAGTAAATTTACATCTCGATTTTGGATAAGCTTTCTGAAAGAGGTGGGATCTCAACTTAAGTTAAGCACAACATATCATCCTCAAACTGATGGACGGAGTGCACGAACAATAAAGACTTTTGTTAGATATAAATATATTGTATCCGAGATTAGACGAGAAAGTCAAAGCTTGAAGTCAACATAGTGAGTCAACAAAGTCAAGATTATGCTTAATTGTAGTTTACTCTTTGCACAGAGTAGGGTTATAAATACCCTTGTGTAATGTACTTTGACATAGAACCTTCATTGTCATATTCATCTTATGGATATTGTAGAGAGAGATTGTAAAGAGAGAAATATTAAATACATTAGATATTTGAAGACCCATTGATGTGTTCTTGTATTTTGTATTGGGATTCATCGTTATTAGATATATCTGGAGTTAACAATTGGTATCAGAGCGGGAATCAAGAGATTTGATGAAGAAATTTGGTATTTTTGAAGTTTTCAAGAAAAATTCTTGACCCGGTTAATTTTTGGAAGATTTTGTGGTTGGAATTGATCGAATTTAGGTGTTTTAGATTTGTTTTTGATAGGAGATTGATTTGTGATAATCAATTTTTGGATTGAAACAAATTCTATAAGGTTTTAGATCAAATTCGTGAGTTTTTGGGTTTTGTGAAAAAGTTACTGTTTGGATTGAGAGATGAATTTTTGGGTTCATCGGATAAGTTTTGGGTTCAAATTTGAAGTATTTGGGGTTTTCTGCGAGAAAAGTTTGAAGTTATTGTTTGTCATTCATAGCCTTCGGATAGACAATCTTCTTAGCCTTCGGACGAACCTAATTCAAGCCTTGCATAGTAGCCCTCGCACAAGCTTTATCCGAGCCTAGCTTATCTTCGCACAAGGCTTATCCGAAGCTTCGCATATCAAATTTTCATCCGAGCTTTAGACATATCCTCGGATACTTAGTTTACAAATACATATATATATATATATATATATGTATATATTTCAGTCTGGAAATTTTTAAATTTGCCCTTTGAAATTTTGACTTTTTGGGTTATATTTCAGACTTTATCTTGAAAATAATCTTTCAAATTTCTCGGGGTTTGACTTTTTGGTTGAGTTTTTTCTCGGGAGTTGACTTTCACTTTTCAACTTGTTTTTTCCGCACTTGTTTAATTGTCAAAAAAAATTCAAATCTTCTGCAAATCATTTGATTAATAATAATTAAATCTGATAGTGATGGCTACTATTAATTTGAATTCTCAGGTGTCTTCTCTACATGTAGAGGTTGATAGTCAGAGGAAAGAGATTTGTAATCTTAAAATCGATCGTATTACGAATGACAAACTGATTCATTCTTTAAAATCAGGTTGTACTGAACAAAAGGCATTGCAAGCACAATTAGATGAGCTTAAGAAAGAACGTTTGAGTCGAGGTTATATGGAGGAATGGAAATAAAGGAACATTGACCTGATAAAGAGAAATTGTGATCTTAATAATGCGATTAGAGCTTATAAACTTCAGGATAAGTTGATTAATTGGAACATTGAGGATGATCTAAAGTGCCTGCGGATGAGAATTTCAAGTTGGAGACTGAAAAGAATAATTTTGAAAGCAAGCTCAGGTCTTGTGAGTTGACTATTACTAAACTTTCAAAGCAAATATCTGATTTTGAACAAGCTGTTGTAATGGAAAGAAGAAAGTTTGAAGAGAAGTTTGAGAGAGAGAAAGGGATTCTTACATATGAAAATATGAAATTGGTGACTGAAAATAGAAGTCTTGAAAGCAAAATCAAATCTTGTGAGATGAATATCGGAAAGTTATCTAAACAAGTGTATGATTTTGAACAACTCATTCAATCTGAAAAAGAAAAGTTTGATATAGAAAGGAAAGAGTCGGTTACACAAGCTACAGAGCTAAATAAAATGATTTTTGAACTTCAGAAATTATCAGCAGCTGAACAAAAGACTGTTGTTTCTAGTCAAAAGACTGCCACTAAGCTTCTCAAAAACGTTTCTAATCTACAGAAAGATACAATAGATGAGAAAAAGGTTGATTCTAGTCAAAAGAATATTACTGAGCTAAAGAAGAAAATAACCGAACTTCAAAAATTGGTAGAAGAAGAGAGAAAGACTTCTGCTTCTGACAAAAAGACTCTTATGAAGAAGAGTGCTCTTATTGTCAAAGATTAATCAAATAAAAAGAAGTGGCTAGAAGTATCTATAGAAAATGAGAAGAGTAACTTCGATGCTGAAAAACAAATTCTTGAATCAAAGGTTACTGCTTATTCAAAAACGATTTCTGAGCTTCAAAATAAATTGACAAAGACAAGACAAGTTTGAAAGTTGATAAGAGACCTGAATCTAATATAGAAAAGGAGACTGAGATAGAAAAGGATTTCAGGAAAGAAAAGGAAGTGTTTGAGATGAAGATAGCAGCTCTTTATAGTCAATTAACTGAAATACAGACTGATATGGTGAAGGATCAGTTTCTGAAATTTGAAATACAAATGCGATTTGATTTTATGGATGAAGAAAGAGATGCTTTGAAAACAAAACTAAAAGAACGTGAATTATCTAACAAAGCTGGTGAAAATTCAAAGACTGGTTCAAGTTCAACTCATATAAAGATTTATTCAAAACCATCTGTCAAATCACCAGAACAGATTCGTCCTTCTAATCTCTTCTAAAAAATTTATGTTGATGGTTCATATAATAACACTTCTATGCAGGAAAAGATAATTTGGAAAAGAGATCAGTTGCACCTGAAAAAAGCACTGATTCAAAGCTTTATGCTTACTCTTTCAATCAGTTGATAAGTTTCAATCAAAAGAACGTGAGTTGGTAAACTTATGAACCGAATAACTTTTTGAACCAAAGGCATGACAACAGATGGTACGATACGTATTCTATCCCCAATTCCCCAATAATAAGATCTACTGTTAGAACATCTAATCGTAATAGATGGTTTGGAACTTACAGTACTCCTCAAACCAATACTAATGTGCAAGGATGAAGGTATGGGTACCAAAATCTGCTTAGTCTGTTTTGTAGGTTATCATGTGTCGTGCTGAATGCTGACTATTCAAACACATGATCAAACTTGTTAATGGTTTGAGGGGGATTAAGTATTTCTATCTTTGAGGGGAGTATATTATATACCATATTATTGTGTTTGAAAATCTTGTATTCTACAAATCCGTGGTAGTTCAATGCGAGAAACTTACATGTGTTCGTTTCTTTCTGATCATTAATATGTTCTTGGATTACCATGAGTAATATTTTCTTTAAAAAGTTATTTTCAGGTCTCATATATCCGGTAGAAATACAGTCGTTTGAAATTCATCACAAATTTTTAAATGTCAAATAAATGATTTGATTCTTATTCGAAATAATAATTGTGAATTGTTTATCACAATTAAATTCTAATATTTTTTTTTTGAAACACTGAGCATACTGAGTCAATCTACTTAGCATTCGGTTTTTTTTCATTGAAATTCCTAAACAGAAAAATACATGTTTAGCTTCTGAATACCTCAATTTAGAACCTGTACTTCATATGTTTGACTTCTAAACATTTCAGTTAAATGTTATGCTTCTTACAACATCAATATTTTAGCATAGGATATATTTTCATGTGTGATAGGATTTTTTGAGTTTCTATGGTCAATCCAGAACCAGAAGGACCTACCCAAGAAACATACCCAAGGCTGGTCATTAGTAAGGGGTCTAGATGCTTGTTGAGTTTCTTGATCATTGGGATGATCTTAAAAAGGGGTGTGCTGAGATAAAATGGAAATGAAAGGGATCTGAAGGGGGTAGAGTCTCAAGCTGAAAAGATTATTTCTGAATTTACAATCATTATCAAATGTGATTGAATATGAAACTACAATGAGGGAGATTTAGTTGGAAAAATAAATTTTGCGAGATGAGTGCTAGTGAGCTTAAAGAATATGGTGAGTGTGAGACAGGATCAAAAGAATAAAAAGATCCTCACCAAACTGCGTCAGGAAACTGGGTTACCACATATTCTATTCATTCTCATTCTTTAGAGATGAATATTCAAAAAGATATGGACCAGTGTCGACTACTCGTGTCACCTCACCTAGCCACTCAAGTATCTCATAAAAGATACTTGTTCCATATATCACGGAGAATGAGCATATCTTCTATCTTCTCTTCACTCAGAAGATTAAGATATTGAAAAAGGAAGACACACCTTCGATCTTTGAACTTCATATTCAATGCACATTGAGTATGTGAAATGTATTTTCACACCTTGAGCCTTAAATAGCATGAAATGCTAAATTCTTTCAACACATTTCACGAGTCTTCGTGATTCCAATGCATATCTTTGTGGTATTGCTAGAACAGTTTGAGAAGTTAGTTTTATAACTTTACTTTAGTGATAACTAGAAGTCCTATCAGAGATTTATAATTTCCAACTCTGAAAATAGGCCACTCGATTTAATTTAATTTCAATTGTAGTGATAATAGTTGCTAAATGTGCTTCTATGTTAGTCAGTTACCCATTTGTTTTACCGACGCAGTTTGTTCAGAAGAGATCAATTTTTAAGGGAGAGCAAATTATTCTGACGGAGATATTTTTCTGAGGGGGAGCTAACAGTTGTGTTTTATACCACTAATATGATTTAGTCTTTGATCGTTCATGATTCTCAGGATTCTCCTAATAATCTTGAGGGGGAGAAATTATATACCAAAGACATATACAAACACATGAAGTCACATATCACATGCAAAGAAAAGAACACGAAGTCACATACGAAAATATATTCAAAGATTTAATACTGATGTTGAGGGGGAGCAATCAGAGCTAACAAAGTTTACAAATATTCATATGTGTAGGGGGAGTAAAAGAATTCAAATTCATTCGTTAATGAAGAGTTATTGGAGAGAAATTTTGAATCTAAATCTTTTAAATCGAAGGTTGAAAAGCCATTGGATTTAAACATTGTAGATGTGATGAATACTTTGGAGCTTAACTGTTGAAATTTCTTGATAGCATTTCTGATGAAGATATTTGAAGAAGTTTGTTCATAGAGATGGATTCTTTCATGATATATAGGTGACAAGCTTTAGTACACGAAAGCTTCAAAGACTTATTGTTTAAAGATTGATTGTTGACTGTTAAAAATTTCTGATGAAAAGTTTTCCGAAAGATTCTAATGATTAGTTCAAGCTAAAAGTTAGTGATCTGAAGATTTTGATTTGTATAAAGGGGAGCGTGTTTTTTTTTCAGATGCAGTATTCTTGAATACAAAGGGAAAGATTGTTTCTCAGAAGATTGTTTGTTGACAAAGATTGGTCGTCTTCAAAGAAAGATATTATTAGAGCTGCTTTTGCCGAATTGTTATCTCGAATGTAAAAGGGGAGATTGTAAGAAGTCAACATAGTGAAGACGATAAAGTCAACATAGTGAGTCAACGAAGTCAAGATTATGCTTAATTGTAGTTTACTCTTTGTATAGAGTAGGGATATAAATACCCTTGTGTAATGTACTTTGACATAGAACCTTTATTGTCATATTCATCTTATAGATATTGTAGAGAGAGAAATATTAAACATAGAACCTTAATGTACTTTGACATAGAACATTTATTTGATATTTGAAGATCCATTGATATGTTCTTGATCTTTTGTATTGTGATTCATCGTTATTAGATATATCTGGAGTTAACAATTTTGGAGGATATGTTAAGCGATTTGGGTGATAAATACGATAATCACCTACCATTAATAGAGTTCTCATATAACAACAGTTACCACTTCAGTTTAAAGGTCGCACCATATGAAGTATTATACGACAGATTGTGTACAACTCCTGTATGTTGGGGAAATATAGGGAACAAATAGGTTACTGGACATGAGATTATTAATCAAACAAATTCGTGAACGTTTGCAGGCTGCCTAAGATCGTGAAAAGAGTTATGAAGACAAAAGCCAAAAGCACCTTGAATTCGAGGCTGGAGATAAATCTTACTTAAGGTAGCTCCTTGGAAAGGTGATAAGATTTAGGAAGCGAGGAAAGTTATGTCTCATGTATATAGGACCTTTTTCTTCGGACGGGTAGGAGTAGTAGCTTATCAATTAGAGTTACCACCACAGCTACAAAAGATACATAATACCTTTCATGTATTGAATCTAAGAAAATGTCTTGCTGATGAAGAAGCGAAGGTACCTCTCAAAAATATAAGAGTGAATGAAAAGTTGAAATATGAAGAAGAACCTGAAAAGATTGTTGATTGGCCTACTCGAAAATTACGCAACAAAAAAGTTGCGTTCATCAAGATTCAATGGAAATATCATAAGGGAAGAGATGCTACATGGGGAAACTCCTCATTCATTTCAAGGATATTAGATTCCGATAGCACAATCTTTTGTAAGGAGGAGAGAGCTGTAATAGCCCATTTTTGGGCCTAGATGTTAGTACAATAAAAAGCCGCATGTGCATCAGTGAATAAAAAGTTTAGTTGATAGAGTTCGAGATAGATCCACTAAGTCTTTGGTAAAGATTATTAAGGATATATCTCATAATAAAAGGTAGATATATTATCTAGGCCATAAATTAGGATAGTTATTAATTGTAAATATCTTTTCCTAATTTTGTGTATCTTTGTATTATAAATACTCAATAATATAGCCTCCACAAGGTGTGGTGAATTTTATCAAACCTTACATTGTATCAGCCAAATTTGATCCTAAAACCCTAATCTCGTCGTCTTCCACCTCTCCCTATGGCTGCTGGCAATGATCTCTCCCTCCCTCCCTCTACTCTTTTACACATGTTAACTATTAAACTTTCATCTTCCAAGTACCTCCTATGGCGAAATCAGATCCTGTATCTTCTTTTCTATCAAAAGCTTACCGGACACATTGACAACACCTCCTTATTTCCGCCCTCTACCATTGAAGTCAACGTCAAGGCTGTGCCGACTCCCGTTTACCTCTCTTGGCATGAAAACGATCAGCGAGCACTTATCATTCTTCAATCCTTTCTTTCAGAAGAAACCATGGCCGAAACTCTTGGTCTGAAGACCGCTCGTGATGTTTGGCTTCCGTGACTTAATCTCTCAAGCAGAAGCACGCGATCTTTTTCTCCAATCCATGCACGGTCCCGCTATACCTCAGGCTGCCTTTACTGCCGATCAAAGTCGTACACCTACCTATCGCGGTTCTTATACAAATGGTCGTGGCTGCTCCTCAAACAGTCGTGACGGTTATTCTGGTGCCTCAAACAGCCGTGGCGGATATTCTGGTGGACGTGGTCATGGTCGTCGGCCACCCCATTGTCAATTATGTCGCAAGGATGGTCACTATGCAACTCAGTGTCCCGATCTTTCCTCCTTTGTTGCACGATCTCCTTCCATCGACGCCAACCTTGCAACCGCTTTCCATTCCCATTGTCATGTCACTGACAACTCTCTGGATTGGTATATTGATACAGGAGCAACAGCCCACATGATGCCATCTCCATCCACTCTTGACACTTCCAAACCCTATTCCGGCAAGGATCATGTCACCTTTGGCAATGGTAATACTCTTCCTATCTCTCACATCGGTAATTCGTGCCTTTGTAAAAATATCAATCTTTTGATGTGCTTGTCGTTCCTCATCTTACAAAAAATTTACTCTCTATTAGTAAATTAACACAAGATCAACCTGTTGATGTTTTATTTTCCGACACTTTCTTTCTTATTCAGCGTCGTCTCTTCAAGGCAATTCTAGCTCGAGGACGAGTTGATCGTGGTCTCTACATTCTTGAGCACGGCCAATAAGCGTTTTTAGCGACTCTTTCTTCAAATCAGTTGAAGGCCCCTTTTGAAGTTTGGCACAATCATTTGGGACATGTTTCTTTTGATGTTATTCTTTTTTAGTAAAAACCGGTCGTTTGTCTGTTACTTCCTTATTACCTAAGCCACAACTTTGTTCTTCTTGTCAACTCTCTAAGAGTAAACGTCTACCATTTGATATTAATTTAAAACGCTCTTTACGTGTTTTAGACTTAATTCATTGCCACTTATGGGGTCCTTCTCCCGTTACCTCTACAAACGACTATCTTTACTATATTATATTTATTGATGATTTTCGCGATTCACGTGGTTTTATCCCTTACGTTTAAAATCCGATGTGTTTGGAGTTATCTCGGCTTTCTTAAGTTTTGTTCAAACTCAATTTGGTTGTAAACTCAAAAAATTTCAGAGTGATGATGGTACAAAATTCCTTAATCACCGGGTTCGAAACCTTTTTCTTTCGAATGGCACACATCATCAAATATCATGCCCTTACACATCCCAACAAAATGGGTGTGCCGAGTGAAAGCATCGTCATATTACGGGAACCGGGCTTGCCATGTTCTTTAATGCTCATGTTCCTGCATCTCTCTGGGTGGATGCTTTTGCAATAGCCACATACATCATTGACAGGTTACCATCCAAAGTCCTCCAATAGAAAAGTCCATTCGAGTTACTATTTGGTACAGCACCAAAATATGACACTCTTTGTGTGTTTGGTTGTCAGGTAATTCCGTACCTGCGTGATTACTCTCCACGCAAGTTAGCTTCGCGAAGCTTATCATGTGTCTTCATTGGCTACAATACCCAATACAAGGGATATCGGTGTTTAGACTGGATCACCTCCCGGATTTACACATCTCGGCATGCTCAATTCGATGAGATTAATTTTCCATTTGCTGGAAAATTACCAACAATTGATCTTGCCTCTTTGGAATTTTCTAGCTTCACTGAGCTGTCACTTCTTGGCCCGAATCTGGCCCAACAAAGTCACCCGTCTCCTAGTAATGGTCTGTATCCTCACGCATCGCAACCCACATCTGCTGCCACCCGGACCATTGTCCGCTTTGCTCTAAACCCAAAGAGAAACAAATGGCTATCCAGCCTACTCCACGGCAGTCTGAAGCCACGGCTGCCTCTGTGTCGCCACCCTCAACCACAGCCAACACCAACCAGCTGCCTACTTTCGCCGATGCAACAACCACGATTCTAAAACAAAGGTATATCATACTATTGCTTTAAAACATCATCAAATCCAAATATAAGTGGTCCCAAATAAAACTTAATCTCATAGTTGTAGCGGAATAAAACTAGCTACTGAGATTTATTACAATGGCGACTATCAACTAGGCTACTATCTACGAATAGCACCTCACTTCTATCACCCGGAGTCACAGCTTCCCCTTGCCCTTACTCGAACTTTCTATCATGTGCTTCCCTGAAAATTGTTTTCAGTTTATAAAAGAGAGGGTTAGACCAAAAGACCTAGTGAATTCCCCAAAAACAATAGTTAATATATCCATGACAGTTATAAGAAGGAAAACGGTTAGTCATGAATATTAACTCACACTTTTTTCACGTACCTTTTGCAACAGTACACACACCGTGACTAGTGCGGGTCACACACATCGTGACCTTAAATGGGCACACACCGCCCAAAAGCCGGGCACACGCTGCCCATTTTGAATGATTTCAAAACAATTCAATTTAAAAATTCATTTATAAAATTTTAGCACACGAAGGGAACTCACCTGAATTTCCAAAAATCGTTTAATCCACTTCCCAACTACGATCTCACCAACCGAACACCTGATTTAGATCAATTAACTACAAGTTAATGATCCAGTTATACTTCCACAGATCCTACCTATAAACCCCCTAGGCTAGGACCCCACTTAACCCACTTAATTAGCCTTTAAGCAAAATCTCCAAAAATCTGAAAC
Source organism: Silybum marianum (assembly GCA_036898165.1). Lineage (NCBI taxonomy): Eukaryota > Viridiplantae > Streptophyta > Magnoliopsida > Asterales > Asteraceae > Silybum > Silybum marianum. Next base: position 16,566,912 of record CM072533.1, read on the forward strand.
AGGGAGTTACGCAACTTGCCCACATTGAGGCCGCGGGCCAGGTTGCGGGACTCACTGTTTGACCTGCACAATTCTGCTCGAACCAAGAAACCCCAAAACATCATCTCATCCCATTTCCAGCCCCGAAACTGATTTAAAACTTTACCAAACTTATACCAAAACCAAACTCAACAACAAATAAATTATTTAACCCATTCAATCTATTGATTCTATGGATTTATATTCCCAACAATGACCAAGTTCTTTCCATGGAGGTTTCTTGATTGATTTTAGCCTAAAGAATGAGATGTGATGCATAATACATCAAATAGACTTCATTACCAATACTATAAACCTCTACAAATAATGATTTGAGGGTTTAATCAATCATACAACCAACTAAACCATAAAACCCCAACCCTTAATCATCTATTAGACTCAACAAGAAATAGAGTTGAAGAAGATGAGTATCTATACCTCATATTGTTAATTGATTCTTTCTCCTTCTTGGGATCCTTCTCTTCTCCTTCTTTCTCCTCCCAATCTCACTAAAGCAAACACTTGAAACACACACAATTTTCTCAGTCGTATTCCTCAAGAAATGAGGGTTTCCACCCTTAAATACCTACTCTAAGACTTTTACACAACCAGTCCCTAAAGTTTAGGAAATTAGACTCCTGCCACCCAAATCTACAAACATTAAATACTAACAAGAATCCGGGTTATTCCAGCCGACACCGTACCCGTGTCCGTGGCTCCGCGCCAACCACCTCCACGCATATTATGACCACTCAGTCTCGTGCAAGTATTTTCAAAAAAAACCATATAGCCGATCTTGCTCAACTCAAACATAGTGCACTTCACTTCTCATTGTTCGCTGCCAAAGAACCACGTCACTTTTAAATAGCCGCTAAAGACCCAAAATGGTTTGCTGCTATGAAAGAAGAAATGATAGCTCTTCAGCACAACAACACTTTGACTCTTGTTCCCGACCGCAGTCATCCAATGTTGTTGGCTCTAAATGGGTCTTTTGCACAATGTACCACTCTGATTGCTCTATCGAACGATCAAGAGTTCACTCAAATCCCGGGTTAGGATTACTTCCCCACCTTCAGTCCCGTTGTAAAGGCTTCCATTGGTCGAATTGTTCTTTCAGTAGTTGTCCTTCATAAATAGTCTCTCCATCAGCTAAATGTCAAGAACGCTTTCCTTAATGGTCATCTTACTGAGACCGTGTTTATGGATCTACCACCTGGTTTATTGACCCACTCTTTCCCAGCCACGTTTGTCAACTAAAGAAGGCATTATATGGTCTCAAGCAAGCCCCGCGAGCATAGTTTCAATGCCTCGGCTCTTTTCACTATATTGGGTTTCGTTTGTAGTTGTGCCGATCCCTCTCTTTTTGTGTATCATTTGGGCTCGTGTTCCCCGCCACTCTTTCACACAACAATGAGGGATTTTTCATAAGAAGCAGGACTCTATTGTCCACTATATTTGTCCTAGCTTATTGACTAGAAGGATAGGAATACGGTGAAAGAATTTTATAACATAAGGGAGCAACTAGAAGAAGAGGGGAAAGAAAAAGGAAATAGTTCTTCTAGTTGCTCCCTTATGTTATAAAAATTTTTCAATGCATTCCAACTAAATTCCTGCACACAGGTGGAAGCCCAAGCATCCGGTGTCAACGGTTCTGCCACTCCTGAATCAGACGATGTCTCCTAAGATTTTCAGTCCATTACCGTTGAACAAGAGTGAGCAGAGATGTAATTTGTATCTCTTAGTCTACATCGGTGATATCATTCTTACCGGCAATCATCCTGCTATGGTAAAACGCTTCATCACCCGTCTCAATCAAGAGTTTGCAATTAAAGATTTGGGTCCTCTCAGTTTCTTTCTTGGTCTTGAGGTTACTTATGATAGTGGTGGTTTATTTTTTAGTCAATCCAAATATGCCCATGACGTTCTTGTTCGGGCTGGTTTGCTGGATTCCAAACCCGTGGCTACTCCCCTCTCCACCACCGATTATCTTACAAGCTCCAGTACGCCCTTCACGGATCCTACCAACTACCGATCTCTTGTTGGTGCACTCTAATATCTTACCATTACGTGTCCCAATTTATCCTATGCTGTCAACCAAGTGAGTCAATTTCTACATGCTCCCGCACTTGATCACTTCTACGCTGTCAAATGAATACTCTGTTATGTCAAAAGACGATTTCTTTCAGACTCTCATTTTCCCATTCACCAACACCCTCTATCCTTGGTTACTCGGACTTGGATTGGGCTCGTTGTCTTGAGACTCGACGGTCCACTTATGGATGCTCCATCTTTCTTGGTGGAAATCTTGTTTCTTGGAGTGCCAAGAAACAACCAACCGTCTCTCACTCTAGCTGTGAATCTAAATATCGTGTCATGGCCAACACTACTGCAGAAATTGTCTGGGTCACTCATCTGCTTCGTGAGCTTCATGTTTTGCCTCCAGACCTACCTTTGTGATAACCAGAGTGCTATCTTTCTCAGTCAGAATCCTATATCTCATAAACGGGCAAAGCATATTGATATTGATTATCACTTCTTTCGCAAGCTTGTCTCATCTGGGAAACTATATACTCGTTTTGTTCCAACTAAGCTTCACCTAGTGGATATCTTCACTAAAAGTCTTTCTCAACCACTTTTCGAGCATTTTCGTACGAAGTTACGATTTGGACCTCCGCCAATTCGCTTGGGGGGGGGGGGGGGGGGTAATTAAGGGTATACCTCATAATAAAAGGTAGATATATTATCTAGGCCATAAATTAGGATAGTCATTAATTGTAAATATCTTTTCCTAATTTTGTGTATCTTTGTTTAAATACTCAATAATATAGCCTCCACAAGATATGGTGAATTTTATCAAATCTTACAAAGATCGAATGTTGGAAAGTAACCCATAATGTTAATCTATACTAAACGTTATTAATCGATGCGATCGATTTATTAATCGGTCAATATTAATGTACCAACGGTTAAATCGAATATGTTGTTTGGTAAATATATTGGAATTAATATAATTATTGAGGTAGAAATAAATGTTGATGTAATTTAGAATCAACTATCTATTATTAAAAGAAATGTTTGGTTCAAAAAAAAATATATCGTATTACGTATAAATTTTATTTTATATATATGTAGGCAGTGGCAGAGCAAGTAGGGGGACTGGCTGGTGTTGAGCCCCCGTAACTGCTTCGGTTATATATTATTTAATAGAAAACTAAGCATAAGTCTTGAGTTGTCTTAGTGGTTTCAAAACTCCCTTTGTTGCCAGGTCACCCTGGTTCAAATCCCTTAACCGTCAATTTTTATTTCATTTTCTCTAAATGTTTTTTATTTGTTTTCATTACTTCAATTTTTTTTGGTTTTCTAAAGAAAATTTATATTTTGTTTAAAACTTTTATATTATATTTTTTTGTTTACAAATATTTTAACAAAAGGTATTACATAAAAATCATAATAAACTAAATCAATTTTAATTCACTATACACATTTCAAGAAAAATATAAAATTAAGATTTTTATATGATTATTTTTTAATCAAAAATTTCATAATGTTATTTTATGTTTTCCGATTTATGAAGCTTGTTTTTTTCTTTAAAATTGCAAAAGATTAGTCTAGGCAAATGCCTAGGATACTCTTTCCAAAAAAAAACTTGTTTTTTTCTCTCTCTCTTTCACACACACACACACACATATAATATAGATATTTATATTAACTTTCTTTACTATATATACTAATAAATTAGTAAAAGTAATGACTCACTTAATGATAAAAATATGTTTTTGACTTTAGGTAACATTACAATATAAATATATAGTATTCAACTCTCTTCTAACATTTTAGAAATAAAACTCATAGTATTCATCACTTTTTTTGTTTTTTTATCTACACACTCGTCACAACTTAAATTTCCTCTTAAAATCTTATGAAACCTAAGGAAAACTATCATTAATCATATATCTCGGGTTAATCTCTTCTTTGAATAACTTTAATCGGCAAACTAAAATTGAGATTTTCAAGCCCCCTCTATGTTAAAATTCTGGCTACACCTCTGTATGTAGGGAAGTTAGATGAATATAGTCATGAATTTATAGGGAAAATATAAATTTAGATAAATAAATATGTACTCTTGTATTAGAGAACAATTAGGTGGCCAACTTTCATGCTTAGGTGGCTGAAAATTAGAATTAGTACCCACTTTTATGTTTAGGTGGCTGGAAATTAGCACAAAACTCCTTGAGATGAAGCCACATCTCTCACTAGGCATGTAATATTATAATAGGACAACAATATAAGAAGTTTATCTTTTTTTATTTCATTTCTCACTCCAATTTCCAGCTGAAAACTTCTCATACATAAACACATACTTAACCATAAGAGAAAGATAGCAACAACAAAAGAAAGCAAGGAAGGAAAAATTGGCTGATGTAAGTTTAAAATTCATAGCAGCAAACAAGAGCATGGTAGTAGGATTCAACATAATCAATGTTTCATACATGTAAAGTAACAAGGTGATTGCATGTGTTGGTTTACAAATGTGATACACAATATGTAGTTATTTACCAAGTATAATTATGAAACATGCTTAGAATTTAAAACATAAGTCTCATATCATTACATGATTTTATGCAAGAAGACTTATGCATCTGATCTTATTGAAATATGTTTGCATAATCATAACATAAATTTCAATGATTTTCCAAAACTGAAAGTTTAAAGCAAACATGTCATTATTTTGAGCATGAAAACATAGTTATGTTGTGAAAAACTTTATATATACATCACAAGCATATCCATAAAAGTTATGTCATTCTTGAAAAAGATGTTGATAAAAGAGTATGTGGAGAAATCATTGATTAGGGATTGTATTAAATCCCCATACCTTCAAAGAAAAGCTTCAAAGTTATGTATCGACAATCTATATGTGATAGTTGTTGGTTTGGTTATGCATAGTATTCATGTGTTGCATAAATTGTATTACTAAGCATGATCATAACATCAAAAAATATGTATATCTATTGAAAACTTGTAATCATCCGACAATATATTTGCTTAAAAATGTAGTGTATCATAGATAAGGATTAAGAGAGGATTAAGGATTAGAGCTCCCAAGAGTGGTCACAAGAGTTGTGTAGTTCTGACAATGATAAGAATAGTTGTATTCTGGGTATTAGTTCTTTATGTCTTTGTTGCTTTCCTTGATGTTGCAACTGTTGGTTCCATCTTTTGTAAAAGTTTTAATATGATTAATGTATGTTTTAAATCGCTTCCAGAAGTTTTTACTTTATCAAAATTTGTTTATATAGTATTTAAGAATCATCGTTAAAGAGACAATCAAAATACACCATTTGGCTCTAGATTTCAAGTCTCAAAATGGGGGTGTTACATCTCATGTACAGTAATATTCTTGGAATAATTCGAAGAGGTAACTACAAGGGTTTACTTAATTTACTACCAAAGAAATTGGCTTGTTTCCTATGCTAATTCCTTATCCAGTTTGGGAACAACCTTTGTATGGGTCAGACAGATACGTCAGCAAATACATACAAAGGCATTGTTTGATGTTTTTTTCTTATAAGGGCTAATACTCTTCCCTTTCACTATCTAAGTAGGTATTGAAGTTCCATTATCAATATCATTTTTCTCTCAGTAGGGAAAGTATAGGCTCATGTCTGTAACACCCGGATATTTTGGTGTTCCTAAATTCAAGTGTTATTATGGAATTCATCAATGGAATGGTCTGGCTAAGTAATAGGGGTTTTGGTACCCAATCAGATGAGAAAAATAAGCAAGAAAAGCCCAAAATGCGCGAAAAAGGGTAAACTGCGACCCTAGGGTCGCAATTCTTGCACTTGGGGTCACGGTCGCACTTTATGTACCGTAAAGGGTGTTTTCGGGAAGGTGCGACCTAAAATTGCGACCTTGGAGTGGTAGGGTCGCAGTCCACGGTCGCAGTTCGCGTGCAGAAGTTAAAAAGTCGGATTTCGGGGTTAAACTTCATTTGGTCATAACTCCCTTATTTCTTAGTCGATTTGGGCGATTCAAGTGCCTCGGTTTCGTCTTTGGAAGCTCTTAAACATGGAAACATTGATAGATAGAGGTTAGTTGATGATTTTGGGAGCTTATATGAGTGGAAGGAAAGCTCACCTCTCCGGAATCTCAAATCTAGGGTTTGGGTTTTTCACCAACAACTCTCATTCTCCTTGGGTTCTCTTTTGTGTACACTTTGGAGGATATGTAGGTGTTCTTGAAGGGATTACATCATGGATCTAGAGGTTTAGCTTGAGGATCTAAAGTCTTCACCGAATGGAGCTCGGTATTGGGGTAAAACCTAGATTTAGCCTAAATCTAGCAAGGTGAGTTCAAGATACTTTGTGAAAACTTTGTACATGCCAAAAATGTTCATTTTTGAAGTATTAACATGTTTTACTTGTTATTTATCAAATGTGTGAGTATTTGGGTAAGTTTGCATATTTGGTATAAATGGATTTATAAATCATGTAAGAGGCTTATACTTAAGTTTTAGACATTTTGACAAATGAAGTATAAGTGTGGGTTTTTTGGGTGCAATACCTTTTAAATGAAAACCATTTGGTTGTATTTGCATCTTTAGAGTATTGGAGTTTATAAAATCATTGGAAAATTCATGTTATTGCATTATGAGTCATTTTGGAAATACATGAATATGATTTCATTTGGAAAATGGTTCGTTTCAACTAATATTTCGAGTAATTACATAAGTGTTGAGTTATAGAGCATTTGCTCAATTTTGACTAAAATGAGTCTCATGGACATTTGTCCGATTTAAATAATATTTTACATGCTTTGAGTGCGTTGGTCATTCATGTCGGAGCCATGTAAATTAGAATAAGTTGCATTTGGATCCATAAGCACATGAGTCAGTCATTGGTTATTGTAAGCCTTTCGAGTCCCTTATTTGAGGCCATAAGCCGTTGTGCTTTAAGTAGTCGATATTACAGAGATGGACCCATGTGGGAATGCCTCTGCGACCGCGGGTATTACGAAGATGGACCCAAGTGGGAATGTCTCTGCGACCCTGGGTATTACGATGATGTAACTCGTTGGAGTATGTTGTCGGGACCCATGTCTTGTTAGCCGGTCTGGGTATTACGATGATGAAACTCGTTGGAGTATGCTGTCGAGACCCATGTGTTTTTAGTAGGTCTGGGATCGAGGTGTTTCGGAGATGAATCCGTATGGGTCAGGCTCCGGACCTTAGGTATTGTGGTGGGTACTCGTTGATGGGTCATACATCGAGACCGTAATCTTAGGGCGCTACTAGCAATTTTGAAAATATGGTTTACTTCGTGTATGCCATTGTCGACGGATACGGATCTCCCCCGTCACCGAAAGGTGTTGTTTTGGATATTGAGTCTTATCCATTGTTTTCGGTGACGTATTTTGGAGTATAGAATATTATCCACATTTTGTTTTAGTGGATCTTCAAGACTTAACCATATTTTGGTATTAAAGAAATGGAGCTTTATTCACAATTTGGTATTTGAAACATTTAAATGCATTCATGTTTCGGGTGAGTGAAAGATGTAGAGTTCACGTTTGAACTAATATTGTATTTAAAGCTTTCGTTACTAATGATATTTTGGTCTAAAGCTTTTATTGTGAAAATGATGAATTTTGGGAAGATGTTGCTTTTATTATGGAGTCTTTTATTTGAGAACTTATTACCTTATCAAGCAAATATTTCACTTTCAATCGATTATAAATTGTTATAAAACTTTTGAGCTCACCAGGCGTTAAGCCTAACCCTTTTTCTTTGTCGGCATTTGCATCAGGTTATCGTTGGGGTTGGTACTAGCAAGACGTGTGTATTTCAGTGCTAGGAAGTGACACGATAAAGATTAGACTCTTGGTGACGTTTTCCGCATTCGGAGATAGCGACTCTTTTGGGTTTAGTAACACCCGATTGTAATTATGTCTTAGTATAAGACTTGACCAGTCTTTTGTAGATGTTTTATAAAACTATTATTTGAGGAACTTTAAATATTGAATTATAGGAAGTGATATATCCTGCAATTAATGTAATATTGAAAATTTTAAATTAGTCGTTCTTTCCAAATTTATGGGTGTTACAATGTCAATGATTCCAAAATATTAGTTTGATATGATTCCATTGATGTTGTGTTGGTGCGGAGGTAAATCTAGCTAACAAGTTCATTGAGAAATATAATGTATGGTCAAATGTACTGCGTTGAGTACAATAATGTACCTATTGTACTTAGATAGAGAATTCCAGCTCTCAATACCTCTTCATCATCATTCTTTAGACGAAATGGATATTTCCTTTTATCCAATATTTCGACCGATCATGGGAGTAGCCAGATGCGGGTTGTCCATATTAAATCGTCTGATTATTTTCTCGACATATGCGATCGGTGAATTAATATTCCACAAACTATGTGACCTGGCCCAAATAGCTACACAAAACCAAGTTTTCTCAATATTTTATCTCAAATCCAGATTTCAAATAGATTATGGTTTGTCTTATTTCATTAAGAGTGCCTATTATGTTCTTAACATCGACATATAGAGCTACCTGAAAATTTGGAACTCGTTTTCTTTATAAATACGCATGGGCACAGTTCATTGTTCTTATATTCCTTCCCAATCAGTTATTCACTTAGGCAGGCATACCATATCCACCTACATTGCTATAATATATAACTTATATTGAATCGTCATGCGAACTCATTTTGGTGCATTGTGGGGGCGCAATTTGCACATATAATACACAACCAAACATGTGTAAAATATCAGCCTTATATCCAATTACCAACTGGTACACATGAGACTGATTGGCTAGAAGTGGGTCTAAAAACGAATAAGTAAGGTTGCAAGTAATATTTGTATAACCCCAGGCATATGTCGGTAAATTGGTGCGCATAACCAATGCCCTATATACCAATTTATATTCTTTTGATGACAACTTCTACGAGACCATTTTATATACACACATGGGGTATAGGAAACTCTACATTCATCCCAATACATATGCAATAATTATCAAATCCCTATGATACAAATTCTCTAGCATTCCAAGTCATGTAGACTTGATGACATAATCAGGGTGGTGAGCCCTTGAATGTATAGCTAATATTAGGAGTGCAACATTTCATGTGGACAATAATATGAAATGTGTTCATCGTGTTAAAACCAGAACCATAAAGTACTTTAATGGCCCAGAATATGGATGTTTATGTCCATGAAAAATTAACAATAACATTGTATTCGTTTGTAAGAATGAAATGTTTTTGCATCATCTCCTTAGCTTTAGGATCGTGTCATTACTATCTTAGCTAAGGATCGGATATTACAAAAGTTCTAGACATCCATTAGGGCGGATGATGATGATGATGATGATGCAGCTTTTTTTACTTAGAAATCAAGTTGCAATTTAGTTAATTATATTATACATCAAAATTAATGATATTGAATTAAAATAAAACTGACATGATAAATATATATCAAACAAAGAAAATAAAAAAACTATATCTCTATATTTAATTTAGAAAAAAAAACATCTAGATTCGGATACCTTTTAACAGTTACAGAAAATAAAAACAAAATCTTGTAATTACTTAACAGTTACAAAAAAAATAAAACAAAATCGAAACGAAATCTTATATCAATTTGAATAATAATTTTCTTGTGCTATTCTTTTAACGTCAATATCCATTAATTTTTATCAATTTTACTAATCCAATAAAAAATTTAAATATATACGAATTCCATTTGGTTTAAAAAAAAATCTTAATTTGATATCAAGTATCAACAATGAGATCACTCACATATAAAGAAGACATTCAGAAGCCTACTTCGATTGAAGTAGTAGGAAGCAAGTCATTCAATGGTGTCGAACAAAACAGCCGTTTAGTGGCGGTAAACAAGTAGATAACTATTTTACCGTTGTTCTGTTTTGCCTTTCCTTCAATATACTAAACATATCAAAAACTCAAAATACTTGCACAAAATCTAAATACTTGAGAAACATTCGCACAAAATCTAAATACTTGCATAAAGAAATAATTTTGTCATTCATAAACATAAAATAATTTTCATTCATCTTTCAAATACATACAAAAACATGAAATTGAAGTTTTAACATTTAAAATTACATTGTGTACAACAACATCCAATTCAACTCTCAAACCAAACAACCCTTAATTGAATCATATTTTCAAGTCATGCTATCTCAACAAAAAGGAAAAAACAAGACTTGAGTAATAAATATATATATATATATATATATATATATCCTCTTTCCTTCCACATCAGAAGTCCAAGTCAGATAACTCTTGGGTGATGTGGAATGCCACATCAGCCAATCGGCTAAATAAATGGATGAATTTATAAGATAAAATCCACCAAGAAGGTTATGGAATGCTAAAATTGGGTTTTGAAGGAATTCAATTCCATGTATTACACAAACCAAACAAAAGAATAAATCATTCCAATTCCACCAAATTTTGAATTCAACAACCAAATGGCTACCACTTGATATTGCCAAATCCTTCCTCCATCATGATGATCATTATCCAGCATTACAAGCGGTGAATATGAATATGAGCTACCCTGTGCACATCAACCAAAACGATTGCAGATTCAGAGGCTGTTTGACAGTTGCTGAATGGTTTGGTACAAAATGATTAAGAGGCTCTTATAATATAGTGCAAAATGAAGTATAATTATTTGGTAATTGTTCAGGATGTAATTAGGGCTCTTAACAATTAAGGGAGATCCAATATACAAAATGATTCAGAGGGTTTTGAAACCATTAAGAGGCAGACTTATTTTTTGCCAAACAGGATTCACCTCTTTGCGATTAAAAGGTAAACAGACAACCCGTCGGTGGTGAGAAGTTAAGAGATCACGTGACATGAAGAAGACATTGATAGCAATCCCATTAAAGGATCTTGCTCTAAAAACAAACCGAATAGGTAAGGTCTAGAGAGGATAGACCCCACGGGGTAGAGAGACTCTTTCCGTGAATGATATTGCTCACAGGGAGAGGCACTATGCCAGAGTCGGAATAGATAAATGGGGGAGAGGACTACTATCTAAACTTATCGTTTTGGAAAACTTTAAAAGGTGCACCTAAACTCTTGAAATCAACCAAAAAACAGTCTCGAAATCAACCAAAATAACAGGAAAAAAAAAACTGTTGAAATTAACCAAAAAACCCGAAAAAGAACTTTTGAAATCAATCAAAAAACCGGAAAAAAAATCTTAAAATCAATTGAAAAAACTGAAAAAAGAAACTCTTAAAAATCAACCAAAAAAACTCCTGAAATCAACTGGAAAACCGAAAAAAGTCCCTCGAAACCGATAAAAAAAACCCGAAAACTTCTCTTCAAACCAAGCAAAAAAAACTTTAAAAATCCCTCGAAACAGTGGAATTAGGCAAAAAAACACATCGAGCGATATTGAAAGTTAGTAAAAACATGAAGACACGTCGATATAAACCGTGTTTTTTGAAAAAATAATTGTCTATATTATATTATATGGTGCCACTGTATAAAAATAAAAATTAAACCGGGGTCATTTGAAAATGTAACACACTTCTGTAACGCAACTATAAAATCTAGAGATCTTAAAGATACGGAGCTAAAATAAGGGAAAGAAGATGGCACCGTTTTGACTTAGCTCCAAGGGTCATCCCAGCCGTTAGGACCCCCACTCGTCACAAATCCCATTATTGCTTGGACAGCTTCATCAACTCTATTCGATAGAGAATGGTTTCCGTATTCTATCTCAACTTTCTCTGCACCCCCCAACGCTTTACACAATCTGTATTTACATGAATATAGACAGAGATCAGTCATCAATCCTAGACCTTTTTTTAGAGTAAATTACATTTTTTGTCCCTATGGTTCTGTGGTTTAAAATTTGCTATTTTCATCCCTATGGTTTGTAATTTATTGCTATTTCCGTCCCTGAACTAATTCCTACCTTTTTAAGTATAAGTAAAGAATTATAAACTACAGGGACGAAAATAGAAATAAGTTATAAATCATAAGAATGAAAATAACAATAAGTTATAAACTATAGGGACGATAACTGCAATATCTAAATCATAAGGACGAAAATCGTAATCTTAAACAAACCATAAAGACAAAAAACGTAATTTACTCTTTTTTTTACATTAAAAAAAGGGGTAGACACCACCCTCTAGAGTACCCTCACTGTAGTAGTCCCACACCCAGTATGGGGAAGGTAAATCACTACCATACAAACCTAGCATACCCAAGGCATTTGTTTTATATAAACCAAACAAACCCAGAATATTTTTTTTGTGAAGGGTATCCCAGCTATGTTTGGACTAATCCGGGCAAATTATGACTGCAATACATCATCCCTGATAAACTCAGTGGCCATAATTGTAGTGTACGCCTGGATTTGAACCCTGGGCAGATGGGATGTTCCACCACATCCCCCAGGACCTCAACCAGTACGCCACAACCCTTGTGGTTAACCCATAATATTTTTGTTTAAAAGAAGGGTCTGGGATACGCCCTCTATCTCTAAAGGGAAGAACGACCCCCATTTGTTATATATGGGTAAGATAAATGGTTGCACTTGCCTTTGTACCAAAGCTTTCTTGTCAACATAATCTGGTACATATTCATCTGCCATAGAAAATATGACCTGCAAGATGCAAATTCCATTCAATTCTCTTCAGATATAAATATAATGGCATAATTGGGATTCCTGAAATGCTTCGTACTCATACCTGGGAAGGTGTATTACTCATGTGACCAAGTCTCTGTTTCAGTTGGTCATCACTGAGATCAGAACTGAACATGTCATCATCACCCATATATGCACAAAGGGAGTGAAATCTGCAGGGCACCAGGTTCATCAACTACAGAAAAACTCCATTAAAATAATAAATTCTTCAATCACTGATTGGAAGTTCAATAGGAGACGGAGGCAAAACATCCTCGGTACCAAGGGAACAAAAGATTTCTTTATCGTTGATTGTGTCAAAGTTTATATATACATACATTTTTTTGTTATTGATAAATTAAAAGGTTGCATTTGAAACATGCCGCTTAAGACAATACCAAAGTACAACAATATTCATATCAATCCTTAAAAAAGAAACAAGAATGTTACATGTTATGGCAAGGTTGAATGGTTTTTTGACTTTGGTTGTTAACAAGTCAATTTAAAATTTACCTTCATGTATTTTTTCCTAGTTTCAGCATCCCACCTCATCGATTGGAATACCTTTTAATGCACAACATCCTTGGACTTACTGAAAGATGAACAATAGTTCTTTCGCTCGTTGACCTTAAGTAATTCGGTTTTATTTTTGTTTGAAATTGAAGTTTACAATTTAGGACTATTATGATTCAGGCTTCATATTACTTTAATAGAGTAATTTGTTTAGTATTGTTTAAAGAACTGTAGCCACATATCTAATTTCATAGTTCCATAAAGTACGCGAGTTTGCTGTCTCTACAGAATTCAATATCTTCTAAAAATTTCTAACAGTTTTCGTTTTCCATAAAGGTCATGGCCTTATCTGTTATGAATTTGCAAAAATTGGTGATCGATTGAATGAATATTGTTCAAGAGACTAGAACTCTCCTATTCGATTACATGAATTGAATAAAAAAGAATCAGAATGCTTTTACAACCCCAATATTCCACTATCTATATCTCCTCTCCTAACAGCTTATCTTGTCCCGAACTAACTGACTTCCCCTCCTGTAATGACCATCCTGCCCTCCTTCAAGTAACTAGTATTACTCAATTGCCCTCTTCTCCTCGTATATGTAATTAGTTCCCGACTTGTATCAAACATGAAAACTGTTTTCTGATCACCTCACATACTTCCCAAGAGGCTTCAAAAAGTGGCAAATACTTGCACTTAACCAAACCTCCAATACTCCTGCCATCAGCTTGCCACATTCTATTCCTACTTCTGAGTTATTGGCCTTCTACGTACGTTTGAATTTTACATTAAAATGTATGGTATCGTATCCCCAAAGTTGTTGCGAGAATTTAAGCTTCAAATCAAAGAGGCATTGAAGAGGAGTGTTTCTTAAAACAAATTATCATATACTCTCTTCCTCTAATTCCGTCCAAGGATCTTATGATATCGACTTCTAGTACCCTTACTCTACATTTTGTGTTTAGGTAATCTTCTTAACTAAAAGAAAGTATTTTATTGCTAAAACTGAAGGCTTGCGGTCATTAACAGTGTCACTGTAATCATAAAATCCTAGTAGTATATTTCACAGCTTAAAAAATGACAGACATGATCACCGACACAAACAGTTGGTTCTAGTTTCACCACCAAAACGAAAGACAGATTGATTCAGCAAACACGATAGTATAGTCAAAGTCGAGCCAAGTAAAAGAAGCGGTAAATAGTTTAGTAAAATTCTTGCAATAAATTTAGCATTTTAACAAACCGTGCATAAAATCCAGCAAAGGAAAGTAAGGCCATATATGTATTCTCAGATAAAAACAGGTTTTAGAATTCTCACCTATATGCAGTTATTGGGGAATCTGGATTTGCTTCCCTGGGCATCAACTCCGATCCTTTACCTTCACTTATTAGTTTTGAAGCAAAATCTATCATTCCAGCAGTTTCAGGGAGAGTTGCTCTGAATTCCCGATCACTAACCGGAGCCTAAACAATTCAACCATTAGTATGATCAGAGTTGCACATATTCAAAACCGCTCTTTCTATACAGAAGTTGTTTGAACAATAACTGAGAATATACATGTAAAGTCGTGAAGCAACAATGAACAGAAAGTAGATGACAGTTATATGTGAAATTCTAGTTGTTTCTATCATTGTGATACACTCGTATGATTTATACATCAACATTCCTTGTATTAAGACAAAACAATTTATAACAAACTACGTTGTTAGATTCACCATTGTCTCTTATACATATTGGCTTGCTCTGCCTCCTCATACATGGTGATTCAAAGCGTAATTTCAATTGATAAAGTATGATTATAGAAGGTTTCCTCAGCTTTTGAGAGGCTGAGGTCTCTCCCAAAACAATATAGACTTCATTAAACTGATCAATCCTTTCCTTCCTAATTCACACCACCTTATTTATATAATACCACCCAAATTACTACCCCAGCATCACCTACTTGTACTGATGCATTAATGGTTTGTACTTTCCTACCAATATGACCATTTGACTACCCACCGACAAACTCTAACCTTGTTGTTAAGGTGGGAAGAAATAAAAAAATTATTCCAACTCTTTGCATCAAAGACGATGGTGGCGGTGCTAGCCAATGGTATCAATTCATATGATCATTCTTTAAAGACCAATAGACGCAAAATAATTGAAAGGAGGCTTCAAGTTCCACCATTGCTTTCTTAATCACAGGCTTAAACTTGCCATGTGTCCTCTCTGCATCCATTAAAGATGCCAGTGTCGTCCAATCTTCAACCGATTGCCAACTGAGAAAATCAATCCTATCTTCCAAGAATGAAGCAGAGCTGTAGCACCATAACCCAAAGCATGGTAGTAGTAGTTTGAGTTGAAGTTGGCTGACGAGCCACATCCATTCTCATAATCAATATGGTTGCCCTCTGAGTTAGTTCTTATAGTTCAGCTTCCATCATTTGAATCAACATCTTTTCAGTTTCGATTTTGGCAACCTACACATTTCCATGAGAATCTCTTTCTAACAATAGTTGTTCCTGAATTGCTTTCGGTAACATCCCGAACAGCTCAGCTCATGAGATTGGCTCCAAAGTTTCTTCCTCCATGCTCCTTTATTTCAATTTGCAGGAAAGTTTATTATGTCCCTCATCAGTTAGGATTCCGAGTTAAACCTTTCAAGCGTGTTTACTGGACAATGGAAAATAACAATTGAAAGAAGTTTGACATATGTTTTAGAGAACAGCATACAACATGAGAAAAAGATGGTCTCAAGACCCAAACACAAGTGCCTGATAGGAATGAGACAATAGTACAAAGAAAATCAGATGCATGCTCAGAATGGCAAAGCTACCAAAAAAAAAGGTCTTCCAGTGGTGGTGTCCTGATTACAAAATCATTGAAGTAAATAATGGAAGAAAGTGTGCTAAAACCTCATAGGCTCATCCTCTATCAGGAACTCTACAACCATTTCCACAATATACATGGATATAAATAGATCCAGGAAAACAATTTCAATATGGGGGAAAAGAGAAATGCATCTAGATTGAACATAATAATAGTGCTCCATAGGATCTCTTGCTCAGCACTCCAAAGACGGTTGCACATATTTGGAGTAATAGTTGAGTATTTAATAATTTCAAATTTTATATACTAAGAATATTCTGTAAATCAATCTTAAAAAGGCTTGGCCCTATTTAGAACCAGGCATGCAGTTTATATTTACAAAACTAATGTGGTTCCGAGCTTAACATCTGAAATATCTCTCAGCTCAACAAACTCCAAATAGATTAAAAGGAAAAATTTCACCATGATTTATTTCTTTCTGAGCAATTGTTCTAAAAAAGGCCTTCCATATAACAGATTATCCGGCATCTAAAGGTTACTCATGTTAGAGGAGTAGAGAATGAGTAGGCAACACAGTTGAGACGAGACAGCTTCTTTTTAAAACGACGGCTTCTCCTTATTCTTTTTAAATTGACAGTGTCCCCTATACTCAACTTCTCTTCTCCCTCTCACACCTGTCCAACTTCTCTTCTCCCTCTCTCACACCTGTCATACTTGACATGGACTGAAAGTTTTTACCCATTGCATTATGTATATATTATACATAATATTTTGTGTGTGTATATATATATATATTTATATAGTATATAGTTCTGTTGTATATATACGTTTATATACAGTGCATATTGTTTATTTGTATATTATATTGGTAAATACAAAATTCCAGAGTATATATATATAAATTGTTTTTGTCTATTATGCTATCACATGTGTAACTATATACATATATATATATATGTGAGTGTGTCTATGTGTATGTGAGATTATGTTATATTCTGTTTTTGTTGTACTACTGCATTTATCAAATTATGTTTGTTTTGTTAAGTGTTATGCATTTATGCATTTTGTTGTTTTACTTTTTGGGGCTTACGCCTCACGTACCTAATAGGAAAACACCTCGAGGCTCGTTTCGGTTCTTTAAAACCTTGGTTATAGATAAATTCCAGAAATTCGAGAAGTTGTTGTCTCCCAGACTAACATTTTAAGACAGGTACACAAATCAGATGCTTGGCTATGCGTTCACCTATTTTTATTTATACCTAGCATTGCAAAGAGCTAATAGCTACCAACAGAAACTTTGGTCCAAACTCTATGTGTAGACCCTTCTAGAATATATAAATCTAATTGGTGGCCTATAATCAAAGCGCAATAAAAGGAATTTATAATTATGTTCAAGAAAGATAGGAAGTATATTTAGGGAGAAGTAAAGTAGATTCGTGTACAAGAAAATTGTAGATGACATACTGAAGGAAATAACTCAAACAAACTACAAGCACACTCACTTCCACATGAAGAACCATTCAAGTATACAATGTCCAGACTATTCACATGAAAAAAAACCCAGTTGCATGGTGGAAGTGATACCTGTAAAATAGCAGCACGAACAGCTCTGGAACATGCAGCATTGGTACGCATGTAATGAACAATATCCTATTAAGGAAATGATGCAAGTAATTTATATAAGCTCTTCTACCTGATTTTGGACAATATGCAAGTTTAAGAGAGAGAATGCAAAAGCACTTACTTGACAGCCTGTACTATGCCCAAGCAACACAACACCCTCTGAATCTTCTTTGTTTATCAAGTGATTGATCAACTGATCAAGCTCAAGGGCATCCTGCAATAGAAGTATAAGACAGAAGGAAAAACAGGATTTAATGGAGTTGATAACGGAAGAAACAAATAATTGACCTATAGCATCCTTAAACATAGTATCGAAGGAAATAGAGGGACTTCACAGACTTAAGAGATATTGAAACAAATAGTTGATATAACACACATAAAGACACAAAGAGTGATACTTTCTCAATCTAAAAGATTATATAAATCACTCAAAAAAAAGATGAAAATAAGATTTACTTGTGATGAGGCATAAATCATCACTGGTCATGAATAGAAATACTAATTTTATTACCACAGAAAGAATATGAACAACTTCTATGAAACATCAGTTAAGAATATGAACAACTTCTATGGTGCATCACAGAGCATGTTGTGTTTGGTTGGATTGAATGAAACAAGATGGTAATAGGCGTGTAAGGTAATGGAATGGAATGCTAAAAGGAATGATCCATTAACATTCCATTATATTGCTTTTATTATGTTTGGAATTAAGTACACTAAATCAAGAAACTGACTATATTGATATTTGGATTTGTCAATTTCTCAAAGTTATAAATTACTGATTGGTTCCCAAAATTATCAACATTTTTTATGTTTGTCCTCAAAATAATATTTTTTAACCTCAAAACTCAAAAAATATTGTTTTGAAGGTAGAATAACAAATATTTTATTCCTACAAAGCCAAAAATAAATATCAAAATGATGAATTTGAAAAACATACTCATGAACTTCATAAAACATAGAGTGAACTTCTTAAGACATATGAGGTATTTAAGAGGTTGAGTATCAGATGATACATAACAAATTCAAAATCATTTTTCACATAAATTATTAACAAATATAATACAAATTTTTTTTGGCAAACCACAGTCAGAAAAATCAGGAACATGAAGATCCAAAAGGAAGGCACCATGGATTAAATTCTCAAAAGCTTAAGTAAGCGAAATGGGTTGTCTTGAACATAGTGTATTTGTAATTATCATTCCATTTCTTGACGGAATGAAAAGAAAGAACACATCATCTCTAAAGAACTAATAAAAGAGGTGATTTGAGGGAATAAGGTTCTTTTAGGAATGAACAATTTCATTGTGATTGTAGATAGTCACCCATTTACGAATGACTCATTCCATTGTATGAAATGCAGTATGAGGATGGCCCATGTAAGATTTTATACAAATAATATGCAGACACAAACTTCACTCAATGACGAGTGGAAGGAGAAACCAGACTCTCCCATTTGTGCAGAGCATATCATGAGTGTATTCCGCCTACATTTGTTAGGTTCTTTGATTCTTTAAGTTTAGGAAAACTAAATGAAAATGTGTTAAATGATCAAAAAGTCCCTACAATTTAGAGGATCGGTCTAGAATTTGTGCCAAAAGAAAATATATTGTTCAATAAGTATTTTCTATCAAATCGTCCAAATGACAGACCAGTACCATTTTCACGCTCATGAAACATTTTTAACACGCCCCCAACCTCAGCATACTTGCATCAACACAGTTTCTTCTTTTTCTGATATATATATATATATATATGCATATGAGGAACCATCTACTAGGCAACATATACTTGTCAGCACCTCTGATTCTTAGAACTGATTTAGCTTGTAATTCAAGCTCCTTCCTTGTTTTTGGCAGTCTTGCAACCAATGGAGGTAGTTAAATGTCTTGATAGGTGGTACATGTAACAACAGTCGAGACTACTTGATTGTTGATGATTAGATTTTTACATCAAGAATCTAATAGTATCAAAAGCTCTCCCTCCCACTCTATATATCCAAGGGATGGAAGAACAGGTATCAATTGAAGCAATAATTAAAGTGATCTGAACGCCAAAAAAATTCCTAAGTTAAAAATAATTGGAAAACCAAAGACGGACCTAAGTCAAAAAATGGAAAATTTCAAGAAACATCTACTAGTTAGATATGTGCACTTGAAGAAATTGAAGGAGAAGATGAATGAAGATCAAGTGGTTGCCTATAGTAGATGAATGGTTGGAAGTTTTGGACAATTCGTGCCGAGCAAACGCTCTTAATGAATAAGGGAAGGTATCTCTCTTAATCAATCAGCCTTGCAAGAGGTTATTTTTTTAGCAAACAGTTTTACATCTGACCGATTCAGATGTCTATTAACTTTAAACCCATATAGATGCAAATATGAAGATTTATATGGGCACAGATCCGAGTCCGTGAAAGGAAAGAGCAAGATGTTTCCTGCAGGCTTCTCCTATGCTCAGTTCACCTAGCATGGAAAGAAGCTGAGCCGACTAGAATTAAAATGGACTAACCTTTAACTAGAAATAGAAAACAATAATTGACTACTCCTTTAACTTGAGGAAAGGATGGCTCATAAACTATAAACTACAGAACACATAAAATGCAATGATGATGTCTTGGCAAACACCAATCACTAATGAAATTTTTTAAAATCACGAAGTTCAGAAGGTGTATGATCACATTAATTCATTGTTATGTGCCACACCAGATATGGTATTGGATCTGACCACCAACAGATCGGAATGATGGCTCCATGGTGAGCGTACTCTTCGGCATGGTGCTCACTAAACCTCCGTAATATCTAACAAGTCGAGTCTTATGTCGGTCATATAGAACAGCAACACATAGAAAAAGGGGGTTCTGCAGTCCCATAACTTTACAGGTTCTTGTGCCAATTGCTCTTGTATTTCAACTTGATTTCAAGCTTTTAACCACCATTATGTATATAAAAATGGACACAGAAAGATGACTTTATCAAGTACCAAATAAGCTATTAGCTATATCCAAATTCAACACTCCTATGGAGAGTCATGTACTTGCTTCTAAACCAATCTATGATTCGACATGCAAGCCTATTTTCTCACCTATGGAGAGTCATGTTCTGCAGTCCTTTTATGATTCGACATGCAAGCCTATTTCTCACCTACCACATATGCTTATGCACCAAGCCATATAAACCATCCTTGTCTTTTTCTGAAGAAAAATAATGATCCCAGCCATCCTCACATGACACTGTGACAGCACACCAACTTAACGTTGCAGATAAGTTACATTGTTATTTGTACAGAACAAACTTCATGAAAAAACTCGGATCATAAAATACTAACATTATATTAGTCCTCAAACAAGTTTAAAAGAGCCTGGAACAGAAAACATGTAAGATAAGTAGAAAATGAGAAGTTACCTCTTTCAAGCTCGAGATGCCATACCCACTGTAAGAAGATGAAAGCAAAAACTGAACCAGTGACCATTTTTCTTTGTCCAAAGCAATTGCAAGAGGTTCCAAATATCTGCACAAACATTACTTCAAGACTTGCAAACTTGTCGAAGATCCATGTGAAATCGACTTAATGAAATGCATTCAGTAAATATTCATCTGAATTTGAAAGTAGAAGATGCCCACCTTTCCATTTTTTATTATTGTCAAAAAGAACTAAAAAAAACAAGAATGTAACGACCATATGAGCTAGCAGTCCATAAATTCAATTATGTTTGATTTTATGCCATTTCCTTGTATTCTCCCATGATGTACTCTATATAATCAGGTTTTCCAGCATGACAAAATACGGCATTGCAACCCTAATCTCTATGTGCTATTGAGAACCTAGGCTTTTGTATACAAAGACCCTCCCATTCTAAAATAAGCTTCAACGGCAGAAGAGCTGATATTGGCAGGCACCACCTTTGGCACAGTACTAGTCTGCAATCTTCCCATGTCTTCTTGACTTATATCTCCTATCCTTTTAAATGGTGTATTTTAGTTTATATAATTTACTCTTATTCAGTAATATTGCATTCTTCAAACAATGCAAGCAACCTCCATGGCCTTGTTCAACCCAATGAGGGCTAATAGTCACACCTCAGCTATAATTTCTAGTGAAAGTCCGATGACGAACGAACATAGACCTTTTGTGAAATTCCTTTAGTGGCAGTGTCATAGACACTGTTTTCTTTTGTACTCCAACACCATCGCATCCTGCTTGACTTCTAGAAACTGTTTGCACAAATTTCCCTCCCCTAAGGTGTGAATGTGTAACAATTGAAGATTCTTCGATTCTTCCCAAGAGAAATCACAGCTACCTCTATCTTTACTTCATTGGATAACCAATTCAATGAGAAATCGGCCTACAAAATACAAGTGCCGAGGGTCCGATCCGTCGAAAACTGGCATTTATAATAGGCACCCTGATCAACCACCGATTCGCTTCACGTATGCCAGGAGAAGGAGGCGCTAAAATCACCTCAAATAAGCCATACTATATTAAACAGAATAAAGATATTAGAGGAGGGGTAGTTTGGTATTTTATAAAGAGATTAGTGGAGGGGTAGTATGGTATTTTGCATGTGAGGAATTTGTTAAATAGGGTTAGGGTATTGTTAAGGGGTATCGTTTTTGTTGAAATGGCTTTGGCCTAGTGGGAGACATCCGGCAGTCTCGAAATTTCCGTGAATTCTTTTTCTATTTACTCATTGTAATCCCCTAAATTTTCGATACTTTGAATAATAATCTCAGAGATTTCGGTTTAGATCACACCCTTTATAGCCACAGACGATCCATTTTCAAATAATCGCTCTTCATTTCGAGGACAGCAACCAAATATATAACCAACCACGAAACCAGATCTCCTGCCATAGTACCCTACAGTCGGGAAGCAACCCAATATACAACCAAGAAACCAGATCTCCTGCCATCTCCCTCTTCATTGGATGAACCCACTCAGTTGTAGCCCCGACCTTAATACAGTATCCCTAGGTCTCATGTGGCCTTAAGATACCTCAAAATACAAAGTGTTGCATTCCAATGACCTATGAAAGAACTAAGAAGCGGATATGAGCTAGTCTCTGATTCGTTATTGTAATATTACAAAAAAATCTTGTTTGAAACTGGTATGCAAATCTCTTTTCCACAACAATTCAACAATTTTTTATTTAACTAGTATATATACTTACTTTGTAGCCAAAAACCCATCGGTCAACCCGCCAATAAAAACGACTTGTTGTTTATAATCCCCGGTTTTAAATGCAACCTGCATTGAAGGTAAAGCATATTGATTTCCATGTTTGGGAAGTAAATAGTTAAATCAAAGGGTCAACATGAAAAATTACAGAAAGTGGATGGTTTTTGTAAAGTAATATTTCACTAGTGAGTAGAAGGTTCACATGATACTTCATTTAAAATTTAATTAGTCACGTTCAATCTCTCAACCTTACAGGTGGTCCGAAAGATACAAATTGAGATATCGTTAACAGCCTAGGAAACCTAAGGAAAATTCAATACTACTAATAATTATTTGTGGCCCTTATTATCTACTAAATTCTTTGTGCGCTTGTGCCTTGTAGCATACTCAAAAAAATTGAGCCTCTTGTACTATATACTAATTACAAACTATGGGCCCTGGGTAGATGCCCGCTTCCCGAGGGGACGACCCTGAATACTAGAGGACAATGACACACGACTAATGCAATTGCAACCACATCAAAAATCTTCCATTAACAAAAAGCTAGTGGAAAATTAAAATGCTTGGAAACATTCATTTAAGTATTATCTACCTCATCTGATACCCAATCTAATCGAAAAACCCAATGCCTCATTTGTCAAATCATATTCCAGCTTTCACTTATTCAATGTCTTTCATTGCTTGCTCTAAGTGAAAACTTTTATCTTAACGTTTCTGAAAAAATGCACGGTTAACCAAGTGACTTTTCAGTCACTCATTCTAATGGTATATAAGGACAACAGTCACTTGATGTTGGAACACGATATTAGCAAATTAAGATTCTTATTAAAGTAGTCGTCCATTTCCATCTTGAAGTAGATTGATAGAAAAATTAATAGATTGAATTACATGTGCACCCGAAAATTAAGTAGAAGACAACAATCTAATCATCTAATTCACTATTTGTATATGATGACATCATAAGCATCAACTCATTGGCAGGGCCATAATCTTTCCCAAGCAGGGAAAAGACAATAAATATTGATATAACTTGCTATATCTTTGAATTGGAGGCAATTGGTACAATTTTTAGGATGTATTGATAAAGATTGGGTTTTAGAATATGTAATTGAAGAACTTTCAACGTAAATATTCCATTCATAAAAGAGCGCTTACTTATAAATATGTATATGTTTCAGTATCATTACATCATTCTAAACATTTAGGTTTACCAACCAAATAGTAACAACAGAAAGTACTTCCTATCACATAAGGATGCTATAACAATAACAGCACGCAATATTATGAAACCAACATTATCCAAGTTCAATAAACAACTAAAAGAGGGTTTAAGCACCTACCTTAATGGACAGGAAATCAAGTAGTCAATTTTATTAGCAGTGACTCTGCATAATAATCTACCTCTAACAGCAGGAGAAACTCTAAAATGCTACTCGGATTTCACCATACCAATCAGTTTCCCTATCAAATAGATTATTTGGGTAAAAAATATATCAAATTGCAATAAGGTTTTATAATCATCAAAAGTCTTTTTAAATGCATCAAATTAAACTCCTCTCACCACAATTATAATCCTAAACTATTAATAGATTATGAACATATCATGTAAAAATTATCAAAAAGGGTTAAAGATATATTGATGACTATAATTATTTTCAAATCATCAAAATCCCTATAAAGGCAATTGAAATCTGAAGATCAAAAAAGAATTGAGATTGGAAACGAGCAAGAACGAATATCCATTATTCTCAACAACACATATTTCCAAATCTCAAAAACCCCAAAGAAACGAAATTTAATTCAAGCAAACCAACCACAGTTCCGATCCTAACAACTCAAATTGATTAATAGAGTGGTGAATTTTAATTTAATTCGGCCAGACCTGAGCAGCTTTAGAGCCGTACTTGAACATGACTCCACGGAACTGATTCTTCCGATTGATAGGGCCAACAGTGTCACCACCGCCGTTCCCAACGCCGGCAACGGCGGATTTGTTGGCCATTGTATGACTGTTTGGCTTGCGACCACGTACAATACCAAACCAAGAAGATGATCCTGATGTAGAAGAAGAAGATGCAAGAGGAGACGAAGATGGGGTGATGGGATTCATATTAACATCGATGCTCCATCCATAATTCACCTGGTTTAATAAATAAATTCTAGGGTTCTAAAAATTTGACTCGATGTCAGTTATACAGAAGACAGAACTTGTGCCAGTTCAAAAATGTTTGAAGGTCGAAACCGGGATCTCAAGCGTAATTTTAAAATGGTGAAGTGAAATATGTAATTTGAAATCAAATGATAAATCATACCAAACTAAAATAAACCAAAGATTTTTTTAATTTCTTTTTTTAAACCGTAGTCATTTGTATATCTGACAATTTTAAGACTGCTAAAGCATACAATCCTGAGATAGGTATCGATTCAAACATAGGGTAGATGGGTTATCTAGCCTCATCCCCACAAGCCTTAACCAGTACCCCACAAACCTTGTGGTTTAAACCAAATATATTGTTGGGTGTTAATAAAACTAGTGTTATCCTCGTCTATTGGTCGGGTAAACGACATGACTTTAAATTGATAATATGATAAGGGGAGGCTAATGGCACTCGTATATGTTGCTAATGGCATCTCTACAAAATGAATTATTTTCACACACATTCCCAAAGCTATAAAAGTACAAAAATTCTGTGTATAAAGGTGTCAATAGCATTGTTATGTGATAAATATGCTTAACATGAGAAAATTTATAATATAATAAATGTGAGCATAATACTCTAACTATCTCACAATGTACCCCTATCGAATCTCTAGACGGAAACAAAAAGACTGTTCAAAATCAATTTCTCGAAGCAATTTTAGACGAAAATGCTCTGAAAAGACCTAAACAGATTTTAAACGTTCTCGAACCAAACCTCAAACAGCTCTGAAAATGCTCTGAAACAGACCCCAATCAACCCTTATGGACCCGCGCTCGATAACAACACTATATAGTTGTTATTTTGGGACAAATACTTAACAAACAGCCCTCCTAGATGTTTTTGAGACCGGTAACACTATTAAAAAAGATATTCACACATATCTCATTGAATTTCAATTAAAACAGGGACCATGAATTCAGTTATCAAAACTAAAAGATTAATGCAACTCTCAATTCGAAAAATCAATATAAATTTATTTTGAAGAAAACAAAATTATAAATCTCTATCGGTAATGAGCTATCCATTTAAGAATAATTCAGTTATTTATTTCATGCAATTCAAAATGCAAAAATAGAATCAATTATTATGGGTTGGGTTTTGGTGAGAAAGAGAGTTAAGAAGAGAAGATTAAGAATGGACTTTCACCTTCTTCTTTTTTTGATTAACCTAGATATCCAACCCACTATGCAAGCCGACTAATCCCAGAGCGACTACTCGTTTTGCGAGTTGCCTAAAGTCACCGTATTTGAACCTCCGTGGCCACAAAGAAATTTTTACTCCTCCCTGGATTCGAACTTGTGACCTCCAGATACTTTCGTTCTTTGGAGCACAAGCTCAAACCATTGAGGCACCACCCTTGTGGTTGATTTTCACCTTTGGACGCATATTGGAATGAGATGCACCGAATTAATCCGCGTATAAAACACAATTCATCGATGGATTTAAGATTAAAGGTTATCAAAGATCCAAATTCTCTCTTACGCTTCTCACTTTAACTCTTCTTCTTAAACTATGTACCCATTTATTATTTGGTAAAACATAATGATTACAAATTATTTAATTCATATTTCTAGATACATTGTCATTTTCTACGATTCAAATGTATTTCCAAGTCCACAGAAATCGTTGGGTCGAAAGACCCAAAAAAGATACTTACTCTTAGCCCAATACATCTACCCATTTTTTATGTTACAATAAATGAAAGAGAAGTATTGTTTGCCTAAATACTATTATACCTAAGCTGGATGAAGTAACAATTAATAATAATAATAATAATAATTATTATTATTATTATTTATAAACTAGTGTATGCATCGTTCGTTGTGCGGTAACGATTTCTTTTTTCAAGAAATATATTAAAATACAGTATAAGAAACATAATTTGTTAATTAACTGATATAAAACAATGAACGTACTAAAGGTATTTTAAAAATAAATTATTTTTATTGTTAGATTTTTTTATATATTAGGTTTTTTTATCATGGATAGACACTCGACCATCGACTTAACCTTCACCATAATATGTACTTTGTTGGTTGAAAGGTTATAAATAAACACAAAATAATTTTCATAGATTAACTTGTCTTAGTATCTAACTTGAATTTTATACATTATTTTATTTATTTTATTAAACAAAATAATGTTTCGAAATGAATTTTCTTATGGATAAAAGGATATAGTCCCCCAAGAATCCTTTTTTACAAACAAAAAACGGCAATTACAAAAGAAAAATAGGTCTCCTCAAGCAAAATAGATGTCTTCCAAAAACATAGTTTAACAATGAGAAATTCTCTCAAAATATATTGGTTTACATTTTTTAAATCCAACCTTCCATATGTGACATAGTAAATTTTTATTAGCCGACCTCTATATCACCAATTGAGCCAATAATTTAAAATTAAAAAAATATGTTAACAACCAACCATTTTGTTTATCAATCCCTCATAGTAATATTTTATGCCCATTATGACCTTTTTCGTTAAACATTTCCGAGAACAAACACACTACTTGCATTAAATATTCTTGGTCCACCCACTCGTAAACATATCTCATTCATAGCAAAAAAAAACATTTGAACTGAAGTAAAAACATCTTTTTGTATGCATATCGTTATTCCAATTTTTTTAACTTATCACATAGGTGGGATAGCTAAAACTCAACTACAATCATTTAGCTCATAAACCTTTTTTGTAACGTAACTTTATTAAAACGGTTAAAATTAAATGGACGTCAAATGGTTATACTATACATATTTTATCTTTATAAAAAAGAATGTCAAATATTTGTACTACACATTTTGATCTTTATAAATAATGAAGGGTCGTTGAAAAACAACCAACTACATAAGTCTAGATGATTGGGCAAAATTAGCCAACATTATGATTATAGAAGGTTATCCATCATAACCCATGAGTTTCAACAAAGGTGAAGAAAATAAATACACACTATCATTCTTCTAATCACCATCTTCTCACCAACGAACAAAACACATCACATTTCAAGATCCGGTGAATACTCAAATGTCATTATGCCACCTCCTCCCCTTGCTTATTCCTTTAATATATATATATATATATATATAGATTGTCAAAAATATAGTGTTGGTTCCAACGAAAAAAAAACTTAGGAAAAATATAGAAGACATTAATTAAAAAACTCCAAAATTCCTACAAAATTCAAAAGAAATGCATACTCGAATTAGTCGTTTCAAAGTAAACTTGAAAAAAAAGAATATAACTATTAAAAAAACGAGATTTTGAAGTTTGATGAAGCTACATAAAACATTGTAACATTTTCAAGATTTCATCGTTAAAACGTCGTTCTTAGCAAAACTCTTAAAAAAAACTATAAAAAACAGTCCTCCCGTTTTATCATTGAAAAAAAAACTTATGAAAAAAAATTGAAGGTAAAAGTAAACAAAACAAAAACTTTAAAATCTCAACAAAAGTCAAAATGAATGCATATATGATAATCATTAAAAAAGATATGTTGAAGTTTGTTGATGCTACATCATAGCTTGTAGTGCTTTCAAGATTTTATCATCGAATCATTGTTGCCATCAAAACTCTAAAAGTGTTGTCAAGAACAAACTTTCGGTTTAATTGGGAGAAACTTAAGGAAAATATAGAAGAGAAAGGTAAAAAATTCTAAAATCCCACCAATATATATAGACTTGGGATCACGTGAGACCACCCTGTTTCCGTGAGACCTGTGAGACCACCCTTTTACACTTGAAACTTCACAGCAAAAAACTATGAATGTAAAAAAAATATGAATATTTAAAGTATTTTTGCTATGAAAGTAACCTACATAATTTTTTTGCTATGAAGGTAACCTTCACAGTATTTTTGCTGTGAAGGTTCAGATTTTTTTTACCTTCACAGTGTTTTTGCTATGAAGTTTTCAAGAGTAAAAAAGTGGTTTCACGGAACCGGAACCGGAACCCCTAACCCGGCTTCAACTTTTTTTAATTTTTTTTTACTTTGGCATAAGATAAAAATGTAATTATAAACTACAAAATATCGACTTAAAGTAATAAATACAACAAATGGTCAAAACTAATCCAATAAAAACTAAATGTTACATAAACAAATTAGAAAGTTTGAGTTTTTATTTATTATTTATAAATATATAAAATATTTTTTATTTAAAAGAGGCGGGTAGCGGGTACCCAGCAAGTAACGGTTCCAAAAAAATGAGACCGGAACCAGAACCGGTCCTGATTGGTTCCGTATTTTAGGAACCGGAACCAATCACATCGGTTCCGGAACCGGCAGTTCCGAAGCGGTTCCGGTTCCAAAGATGGGTACCAGGTTCCGATGCTCACCCCTAGCTGGTGTAGTGGTTTTTTTCAATTGAAATTAAAGCTCCTTGTAGAGACGGTCACAAGTTCAATCCCAACTTAACGCAAATAATTTTTTTTAGTAGCAACTCTATATAACATTTAATAACATAGTAAATACTCTATTAATTTAATATTTAATCATTAACTTTTTCAAAAGTATTTTAACTTGAAGTTGGTTATTAAAAACCATCAATATCAAATACTAAAACCGCAAACAAAAACTCTTGAAATCAACAAAAAAACCGAAAAAATTCTCTCAAAATAGATAAAAAGTTTAAAAATCCAAAAAAAAAAACTCTTGGAATCAACCAAGAAAAAAGAAAAAATTCCTCGAAATCAATAAGAAACTTAAAAATCCCTCCAAATCAAGCAAAAAACTTTAAAAATCTCTCGAAACGATAGAATTAGGTTAAAAACACATTGAAAAATATTGACCGTTAGTAAAAACGTAAAGACACGTGGATGAAAACCATATTTTTTATAATTTAGTTTTTGTTTACGTTGTATGGTGTCATTGTATCAAAAATTTTTTGGGTCCGTCCCTATTATCAACACACTCCATTTTTTGTTGTTATGGCCTCCCAGGCTACTGAATCCTGTTTAGCCAATCTCGTGTAACTTGCTTATAGTTTGTCACTAGACACATAGTTAATGTTAGTTGTATATAATTTTTGACGATAAAACTTAGGGATGCTTGTTTGGTGAATAGTCTTTCGGTAACTCTACTAATGCATTATGTACAGGTGTTTCAGAAGATGCAAAAGCCTCGTTAACAACTTTTGCCTTTTTGCACCCGCTGTAACGCAACGAGATGTAAAATTATTGAAAGATTTACAAATAAAATACAATGTACAAACTAAAAGTACTATTGGAATAAACATATAATGTACCCTTACAATGCAACACGAAATCAAATTGTATTGTATATCGACAATGGAAAATCTGCATCTTTTAACAAAATTGAATGTTATTTTCCTAAATAGCAAAAAAATATATTTGTAAATGTGTTTATTGATGGATCTATCCATTGTTTATTTTACTTTTGTAACCTCATAATTTAACTTAGAACAGTTAATGCCAAAAAAAAAAGTATGTAACAAAGCGAAAAAAGACAAAGTACATTTACATATGCCCTCGTGCTATTAATTTCCTTTTTGGATATAGCATTTCCTTTAATTTATTATGTTGTTAATCCCTGTTTAGAGATGACTATGTAAGTGAAGGTTTGTAGAGGGAGGGGGGGGGGGGGGTTGAATACAAACACACAAAATTTTACTCTTTTAATTTTTTTAATATAAATATTAAAAATTTACACATAGAAGTTTGTTGCGGAAAGGAATATACACACTATTCTAACAAACTAGACACATGAAACACATGATAACAATAATTAATTTATACACTAAGAAAGCTAAAATAAAACTGTTAAAACACTCAGGATTGCCGGAATCAAACAAAAGATCACTCAGAGGATTTGTTGAAAGCGTGAAGATTATGGGAAGGATTTCATCTCCTTTTATAGTGCCCATGCATGGGATGCATGTGGACAGCTGTCAAGGATTCATTAGCTTGAAGTTTATCTGATGGACAAAGGAAGATGCCACTTCCTTCGTACTGGATTAATGGGTGAACCATTCTTTGTAGCACGTAATGTCAGATAACTTTTTCTCTTTTTCTTCATACTCTGTGAAGTCCTATCAAACCTTTTAGCTTAAGGACAAACATCATTTTTAGGTGAGTAAAAAGAGAATGTCCGAATTTAAGGTTTGCTACCCAAGTTCTTGCTGCACACGTATCTTGCATTTATTGTGTCATAAGAACTTATCTTCAAAAATGCTAAGTGATACATATAAGGATGTATCACATTGGTTAGTGCTTCCTAAGCTTTGGATCGACAACTTGTACGAATGCTTGAATTTGCAACTGTATTAATACTTGAATCGGCAAGTGTACAAGATCATCAAATTGGCAACAACATGTTAGCTTCTAGGATCAGCAACTGCATAATCGGTGACCACACTTGTATTGTCGGTGACCACACTTGCAAGGTCGGTGACCACACTTGCAAGGTCGGTGACCACTTGCAAGGTCGGTGTCCACACACAAATTTGGTGACCACACTTGATTTTAGCAAGTAGTCTGAATTTTAGTGTTAGTTGATACATCAAAAATTCCATATTTTGATGTACAACCCTTGATTGGATAGTCTTTGATTTTCCAATACTTGAAGTATATTTCAGACCTTCAAAATAACCTATAAAAGATCAACCATATAAAAGAGAAGGTTCATCAATAAATCATCGGTGACTCAACAATCTCCCCCTATTTGATGATGATACCTGTATGTTAGAAAGAAATACTTTTTGACCCTTTCTATTTTTCTTTTGGGTTCTTTTCACTCAGATGTTGTGTTTTTTTTAACTGAGGATGTATAGTATAAGTATAAGTATAAGTATGTGCAAAAAAAAATTAAGGTATGAACAAGTATAAAATGAAGAATAATATGAACTTTTATGAATCAACACACAAGATAGTATATCACATAGAGTACATGATTAAGAAAGTTCATATTAAGTGAATTACTAAGAGTCGGTAGGTTCTCTCCTTTTCAATTCATCCAAGATGAGTCTTGTCATTCCATGGTCTTCAACAGGAGGCACTCCCAGGATAGCAGTGAGAAAAGAATTTTGAGCCCTTGGAATGTCGGAAGCTCTGAAGAAACCTATGTTTCCAATGATGTCTTCAAAGAACACTCCAAGTTCGGGTTCGGTAAGCATTGTTTGCTCCGGGTACGCAACTGGAGTCGGAATGGTGAGATTAATACCCGTAGCATCTATCTTGATACTCCTTTCGTGAAGCATGGCAAAATGTCCCTTCTTTTTATTCCTTGGAGCTGTGATGACCTCTCCCGAAAGGCCTTGTTGAATAAGGTACATTTGTTGCCCTTCTATACTTGAAACCGCTATATCATGCTCCGTCTGAATTTTGACCATTTTAAGGAAAAACTTTCGGAGTGTGTTAAGTACAAACTCTTTGTACTTACTCCTACTCTTTGAAACAAGGTTACCAACCTCCAACCATTCTGAGATACCAAGAACTTCCAACCACTCAATTTCATAAGTTTTGAAGAGAGTGTCGGCTGTCTTGATGGTAATAAGTAACTTAGGGGAATTTTTGGTTGGAGGATGAATAGTGGCACCGATGATCTTTGATTCATCTTTCGATTTTTCAGTCTTCTTTTGAACCATTCAACTTCTTTGGTCTTTTTGGCATCGGCAACCGCTTTCATTGCTTCTAAATTTTTCTTTAAGTTTTCAAGCTCATATTTTTGAGTTTGAAGAGCATCGGTGACCTTGGATTTGTTGGCTTCATCTTGAGCCAACCTGAGTACATTCGTTTGATCAAACTCAAGTTGAGCCCTTATTGCTTCCTCTCTTTCAGCTTCAGTGAGAATGACCCCAAGGGGATCGATGAGCCTGGAGTCAGATTGTAGTCGGAGAGAATCAGCTTCTGGAACTCTGGTTCTTTTCTTCTTCTTTTGTTCTTCACTCTGCTCTTCATAAGAAAGATGCTTCTTTCCATTAAGTTTTTCTTGTCTTTTCTTTTCCTTATCCTCTTCAGTTTCTTCAAGGGATCGGGCACTGACACCCTCCCCCTTAATTGTTGCTCCAGTTACCTCGGTGACCTGGGGGTCGGTGACAACCTGTTCATTGGTGACCAAGGGAGGAGTCACCTCGGTGACCTTGGTCTCGGTGACCACGTCGGTGACTGGTGGTGGTGTTGATGCTGCCACCTTCTTGTTTTTCTCCCCCTCAGTGGTTGATCCCGTGAAACCAACTAAAGTGAGAAACCTCTTTATCTGATCTACATTGGAGCCCAATCCACCCAACTTCTTTTCTATCCGTTAAATCACAAATCTGTCTTCATTTATGAAAATTGCATCACCGATATCGAGTTCAATGGTTGGAGGAGAGGTTGGTACCTTGTCAACTTTAGTTTGAAGGGAGGCAAGTGATTCCAAGATGGCTTTCTGATTTGTAAGAATAGAAGCGATGTCGGAAGCTTGCTTCTCAGAATCATTCTGAAGTCCCTTGATAGTAGAAGCCACCGATTCTTGACTTGCAATTAACCCTTGCCGAAGACCAAGGATATCCAGATGAAGGAGATCCAAGCATGTCATAAGAGTTGGGGTGAGTCACCGACAACTCTTCAATGCTGGACCTTAGAGTAGTAGAGAGATTGCTTGTTGTATTTACAAGGGAAGCCATCCTTTCCATCTCTTTATTTGCATGATCTTCCAAAATTTCCACCTGACGAATAGTGTTACTAGAGAAATTATTGAAAGCCGTGAGAAGACCATCCCCCTATTGAGAAGTCATAGGGGCGGTTGGTTGAGGCTTTGGTGGCTGATCATCATCATCACTTGAAGAGGAGTAATCCACCAAACCTGTAGGTTTATTTGGGGGGGGGGGGGTCTCGGAGAGTGAGGAGATGTGGGGGAGACACGTTTAGGAGAGTGTCGATGAGGGGAGTCCTCAATAATGGGTTCCTCAACAACCTTGTCATCTACGGGAGACGTACGTGGCCAAGGTGTAGTGTCGGAGAATAGAAAGTCGGTAAAGTGGGATGCTCCATCAAGTACCTGGTTGTGATGCACTCTCATTTGGATTGTGGAAAAGGAGCTGTGAGAGCTCAGGGGGCGGTGAAGATGCGCCTTGGATGGGAGTGTCTAAGTTATCTTCATCAACTAAGGAAAAAGTTGATGAAGGTTTTAATGGGGTAACCCTTTTTACAACCATGTTCTTTTGGGAGGGGATGGAGGAGCTAGGAAGGGTCGAGTGTTCCATGGGTCTAATGAGGATTTTTTCAACACTCACCGACTTTTGGGAGTCGGTGGGTGGTTTTTGTGTTAGGACCCTTTTGGTTCCCTTAGACTTCTTTGAGGAAGTCCTCGGGGGGCTTTTCTAGTGTCTCCGCTTTTTGGATTTCGGTGCCTGGGTAGAAGCCAAAGGCTCTTTTGGCTTCGTGGCATCGGTGGGTGCGGAGGTGGATGTGCCCGACGCGTTGGATCTCTTTCGAGATTTGGACACATCGGTGACTCGTGGTTCAGAGGGGGTGGAATCGGTGACTGAAGGTCCCCGAAGTCTGGGTTCATTTTCACCCCAGGCTAGAGTTGCATTTCTTGCAAACTCAATCATATTGGGTCTAAGAGGGTTATCGGGGGCCAAGACTCCCTTTTTCATGAGTTGCTTGCCAACTTGATGAAGGGGGAGATCATATTTGATATCGTTCCTCTTTTCAAGCTTTTTAGCAAGCTTGGCATTAATAATAAGGGAGAAAAGGCGTTGGAAAGGTATCTGAGGTCGCCGATAGGTAGAGAAGGATCAGATCATTTCATTAAAGAAATAGTCTGCAAAGTCTATTCTTCTTTGAAACATAAATGCATGAGCCAGCTCGGTGACCTGAGATGGTGCTTGATCCGAACCTCCAGTTTTCTTGCTTAGACACAAGATAAGATGAGCAAAGAAGAAATTCCAGACATTACCCATATTTTTCCTTACCAAGGTACCTGGACCCTTGGATTTTGGACCTCTTTTCTCTTCAATGTAGTTCAGAGTTGACACCACCTGTTGGTGCTCATTTCCAAGAGGAAAGGTTTCATATATATCATATAAAGGAAGGTGGAGAATGGTGCGTACATCTTCAACATCGAAGATTACATCAGGTTCATCTTCAGTGAGGACAGAAGCTAGTATTTGATCCGAAGAAGCATCAAAAGTGCAGGTAAGCCAGAAGTTACCCAGAAGAAACTTACTCATTTTGGGTTTAGCAGTAAGAGCATATTGTAGATGGCACCTTTGAAGAAACCAACACACATCATTGTATTCCGGATGAGCTTCATCGATGCCAATGTGACCAAAATAGTTGCATGCAGGGAAGGTAAGTGATTCAAGGGTTAGGGTTTGTTTCTCAGAAGCCTTGGGTGATTTTGAAGGAGTATTAGTGGAGGACGCCATTGATGAACTTGAGAGTTGCAGGTGTGTTCTTCGAATCGATATGAGAGAAAGAAGATGGAGATGATGGATGCGATAAAGAAGGAGAAGGAAGTGGGGAACGGTTATTTATATGAGAGGAGGGAAAGTTTCAATTTTCAAAAACATTGATGACTTGAGGTGATTGAAGGTCATAATTCTAAGGGTTTTAGGCTCAAATCGGCGCATGCTTTTGACATTAATGACGTTGATGATGTCATTATGGATATTTTCGATGAATCTTAGTCATCAAGATTGGTAACCTAAGGGTTATCTTTTAAGGGATAAGGAATACGAAAGGTTTTAGAGACGATGTCGGTGAATAACG
This sequence comes from Silybum marianum, assembly GCA_036898165.1. Taxonomy (NCBI): domain Eukaryota; kingdom Viridiplantae; phylum Streptophyta; class Magnoliopsida; order Asterales; family Asteraceae; genus Silybum; species Silybum marianum. The sequence continues at coordinate 16,602,659 of CM072533.1, forward strand.
TCGGTGAGTGGAGACGTCAGTGAGAGAGAAGTGAGACGTCGGTGAGTAACATCGGTGAGCGGGAGATAGGTGAGACGAACGTCGGTGAGAGAGGAAAGAGGTGAGACGAACGTCGGTGAGAGAGGAGAGAGGTGAGACGAACGTTGGTGAGCGAGGGTTTGAGGCAATCGTCGGTTAGTGCGTATGAAGAGAGAGAGAGAGACGTCGGTGGGAGAGATTTTTTTTAAGGTGATCGTCGATGAGTGTGCTGAGGAGCGATTGTTGGCGAGTGGCTTATATAGAGAGGAGTCGGTGTATGATTTTAGGGTTTAGAGAGAGAGGAGACGTCGGTGAGTAAGGGTTTGTACTCACCGATTTTATATATATAAAATATTATATATTTATTTATTTATTTGTTTATATATATATATATATTAGTCTATATTAATAATACCTAATTCACCGATGAGGAACTTGAACCTTGCTTCATCAAGGGGTTTTGTGAACATATCAGCTAATTGATAATCAGTGGGAATAAAGTGTAGTTTCACATCACCTTTAGAGACATGATCTCTTATAAAGTGATACCTGATATCAATGTGCTTAGATCTTGAATGAAGCACTGGATTGTTGGCAATGGCTATTGCACTTGAGTTGTCACACAGTATTGGGATCTTTGAGAAAATCTGATTGTAATCACACAGCTGATTTTTCATCCACAATATTTGTGCACAACAACTTTCAGCAGCCACATATTCTGCTTCAGCTGTAGAAGTAGACACCGAATGTTGTTTTTTACTTGACCAACTCACAAGTTTTCCACCAACCAATTGACAACTTCCAGTTCTACTTTTTCTGTCTAATTTTGAACCTGCAAAATCAGAATCAGAATACCCGATGAGATCAAAACCAGAGTCTTTGGGATACCAAAGACCCAAATTTATTGTACCTTTCAGATATCGAAAAATCCTTTTCACAGCAGCTAGATGTGATTCCTTAGGATTTGTTTGATTCGAGCACAGAAACAAGCAGCAAACATTATATCAGGTCTACTTGCAGTAAGATAAAGAAGAGATCCTATCATGCCTCTATATTTGTGATATTAACAGACACACTATGAGGATCAAAATAAAGTCTAAGAGGAGGAGCCATAGGAGTTTTCATGGTAGATCAAGTATCAAGTTGAAACTTTTTCAGAAGGTCTTTAATGTATTTACTTTGATTAATAAAAATACCTTCTGGAGATTGTTTTACTTGCAAACCAAGAAAGAAGGTTAACTCCCCCATCATGCTCATTTCATACTCTTTTTGCATGAGGGAGCTAAACTAATCACACAGGGATTCATCGGTGCTCCAAAAATAATATCATCAACATAGATTTGTACAAGAATGATATTACCTTTTGATTTCTTGAAGAAAAGAGTTTTGTCAACTTTTCCTCGTATATACTCATTTTTAAGAAGATAGTCTGAGAGAGTATCATACCAGGCACGAGGAGCTTGCTTCAGTCCATACAGAGCTCTATCTAGCCAATACAAATGATATGGATGGACTGGATCTTCAAACCCAGGTGGTTGCTTCACATAAACTTCTTCAGCTAGCTCACCATTTAGGAAGACACTTTTGACATCCATTTGGAATACCCGAAAATTCTTGTAAGCTGCATGGGCAAGAAATATTCGGATAGCTTCCAATCTGGCAACAGGAGCAAAAGTTTCATTGTTAGGTCTGAAATTATTGTATTCGAGATGACAACTATTGAAGACATGAAGGACCAAAAGTACAAAGTCAACAAAGTGAAAATTAGGAAGGTTTATTATAAGGAAAGGATAATTATCTTGTAAATGGCAATTGTATAATGCCTAAAACACTTACCTTCCTTATATAGATTAATGGTTTAATATAAATAGGAGTATTAGGCTATTCATTAAGGTGTGAATGTAAGTCAATTAGTAGAGAGCCTAAATACTGTCAAATCATATTGTAACCGTACAAGTGAGATATCCGACTACGAAGCTTCTTTAATCTTTGTGTTCTTATTGCATTATTCTTCATAATCATTGTGCTTGCATAATCTAGGATCTATAAGTGGTATCAGAGCAGACGATCTGAGTTTTTGCGCTTTTCTGAAGTTATCCACGAAACAGAAGGTAATTTTTCGATTTCTGCGTTTATGAGTTTTTGTCGATTCATACTATCATAGCTTAACCCGATAAAAACTCATAATCTTAAAAAAAAAAATCTTTTTTCATCGATACATAGCTCTGTCTTTTAACTTTTCTCGATTCTTGTATCTGTTATGCTGTGTTTTTCTCGACTCTTACTTCTGTGTTTGCTCGATTCATACGTCTGTTGCTTAATTTTTATCGATTCATTCATCTGTTCCTTGAATTTTTATCGACTATTACTCAAAGTAATTAATCTGTGTTAATTAAAATTATCCTAGTTTATTTTATTTACTTTTGAAACTCTTTACATAAGAAAACTCAGGAACTAGTGACTCCTGCAGCTTTTCTTACTAAAGAATTCTCTAGTAAAAATCATAAACTCTCGTAATTTTGATTTTTCATTAATTGAACAAGCAAGAAACTCGAGAACTTAGACATTCTTGTCCATAAAAAGACTTGTTCTTTTTAATCAAGAACCTTTTGTTCTTGTTTTCTGGTTTATCAATTAAGGAAAACTCAGATTAAATAATTTTGATCTTTTATCAAGTCCACTTGAGTCGACAAAATTTTTAATCGAGCCAACAGGAATCGATAAATTTTTTTTATCGATTCATTGCCTTATCGAGTCAAATTATTTTTTGTCGAATATTGATAAATTGAGAAAATCAAGGATATCGGGTACTCAGTGATCGATAAAACTTTTTTTTATCGACTCAAAATTTTTTCTTAGAAGTTTTATCGAGTCTCTTTTACCCGACAATAAATTTTATCGAGCCTCAAACACCCGACAAAAACTCTTGTCAACTAATAAGCTTCACCCGATAAAAGTTTTTTGTCGATCTCTATTGTATCGAGAAAACTTTCTGTTTTCACGAGACAAACTCAGAAAATTTCAAAAAGTCACTGATCGAGATCATCAAGCCAAGTACAATGACCACTCGAGAAGCTATGGCCATTGGTTCAGACACAAAACCCCCCGAGGTAAGTCTTTCGGACTATTATCAAATGAATGACATGATGATACAGTTGCAAGAACTTCAATCTAAATTGAAAACCGAGAAACTCTTGGTTTCAAAATTAGAAGCACGACTAGAAAATAATTATCATCAACTGCTAATTGCCCAATCTGAAATTGCAACATCTCGAAGTATTGCACACAATCATCAAACGGAGAAAATGGTTTTTCAAGAAGAAAATATTCTCTTAAAACAACAAATCTCGGATCTCATACTTCAACTTAACAAATCTAAACGTGAGACCGAAGATTTTTCGTCCAAATATGAATTTATGAGTTTTCAAAGACAAGACCTTTTGGAAAAACTAAAAGATTTGGAACTAAAGCTGTACAAAATTGGTCAAACTGAGCACACAATTCATTTGAACGTTCCAAAATATTTAAGTTCTAAAGCTGGATTAGGATTTGATAATCCGAAACATTTAGAAAAGGCCATCTACAATACTCCGACTCTCTATAAATTTGAATATCTAAACCTTGGTCCGGATTACAAATTCAATTTATGAAGTCAGATTCCAACGTCGAAGATAGGGAATATTTGAATAGGAGAGACAAATATTTTCATCAAATTCCTTTATGATATCCTCGAGTAGTAGAAAAGGAATCTTCAAAAGAAACTCTTCCAAATAACTATTTTCCATCTTATACTGACGAAGAACTTCACACTCAAATTCCTGAATTTAAACCATATATTCCCACCTTGTTCTTAGAAAAGAAAATTATTCAACTTGAAAAGGTGTTGGAAACTGAACATTCTTCGTCGGAAAAGGAAAAAGAGGCATTCATGTTAAAAATTAAAAAATTGGAAAATGAGGCTTTACAATTAAACAAAAACCACGAAAAATGATTTTATTTCCAATATTTCTTCGTGTAAAGCTTTCGTTAGCAATTACTTAGATGATTGTGAAGAGTTGTTTACATTAGATCCAAACTATATTTCTCCTAAACAAAAAAGTTCCCCGTCTTCCGATCAAATTGATGATGACCTAGACTCTCTTGAGGAAATGCCTCGTTTTGACGAGTACACTGATTCCTCATCGAACCTTAAATCCACGGAACAGTTAAATGATTTAAATGCCGATTTTGACTTCAATCCTACACTTCCAAATCATACGGAGTTTTTGGACAAAGGCAAAAAGCCAATCGAATCAGTTTTACCTCCAACGGATATGAATGAGTGTTCCACAAGTCAAATGCATTACACTCATTCTAACCAAAAGGATCAAACTCATTTTTCCAAACCCATCAATTCTCATTATGTGAAAAATGCTAAACATGGTTTTATTCATGTTTCAGCTTTTCAAACTCATAATTCTAAACAGTTTCATAATAATTTTGTTGCTAAATCCGAAAATTTCAAAAGGTTTAAGATGGTTTGGAGAAAGAAATCAACTACAGATGATAATGTTATAAACATGCCACATACATCTCCTGTAGTTGATGAAAAATCATTTGTGTCCAAGACTGATTTACCTCATATTGTCAAGTCAATCAAACATCTAATCAGTCTAAGCACCACAAATCTTTGTTGTTCTACTTGTGGAACAAATGATTTTGTCGATCAAAGATTTGCTCATAAATGGTATGGTACTTACAGTATCCCCACTTCCCCAGTTATTGCATCTAAAGCTAACCTCCGAGGACCCAACAAAGCTTGGGTACCAAAATCTTTTTAATCTGTTTTGTAGGTATGTCATGTGTGTTCCAAATTAAGAATATTCACATCACATGACAATCTTTCAAAAGGTTATGCTACATTTGAGGGGGAGTATCACATTTTACCATTCTTTAATAATTAGCTTCATAGTATCTCAGCTATGAACCTGTTCTTTAATGTTTAGCTTCATAGTATCTCGGCTATGAACCTGCTCTTAACATTATGACTTCTGAATACATCAGTTCAGAACTTGGACTTCAATATTTCAAACTCTTTGTGCGTTAGAATTAGAAGTTTCAATGGTCAATCCAGAGCCGAAAGGACCTACCCATGAAACAAATCCCTAGGTTAGAAATTTTGAAAAGATATATTGAGTGCTTGTGAGATAAAAGAAAACTGAGGGTGTGATGGGACTTAAAAGAAAATATTTGGTCCTTACCAAACCTAAACAGTTATCCGGGTAGCCACATAATCTATTCATTCTCGATTCTTTGGAAATGAATATTGAACTAGACATGTACCCAATGTCGATGACTTGTGTCACCCCACCCAACTACTCAAGTATGTCACAAAAGATATTTGTTTCATATATCACGGAGAATGCACATATCTACTATCTTATCTTCACTCGGAAGATTAAGATATTGAAAACGGAAGACACACCTCCGGTCTCCGAACTTCACATTCAATGCACATTGAGTCTGTGAAATATATTTTCACATTTTGAGCCTTAAAATTAGCTTTAATGCATAAATATTTTTCTACACATTGCACGAGTCTTTTTGATTCCAAAAGCATATCTTTGTGTGTATGCCGAATCAGTTTGAGAAGTTAGTTTTATAACTTACTTCTGTGATAACTGGAAGTCCTATCAGTGCCAACCCGCTGCCAACACTGAATATAGGCCACTTAATTAAATTTACTTTGATTAAGTGATAACAGTTGCTTCACGTGCTTTTGTATGTTAGTTTTACACGCTTCATTAATTAAATATTTTTTTTTGTCTTTGGTTATTCATAATGATTCGGATTCTCTTTATCATTCTAAGGGGGAGAGATTGTATATCAAAGACACGACATGCTTACATGCTTATTTGGGAGAAAAGGAAGATGACAAATGCTGATTTGTTGATGACTGATTTTGTCAATTTTCCTTACTTGATTTTTCGAGAGAAAAATGATTTTGTCGACTGCTGAAGATAAAGTTGAAGACTTATCGAGTGCTTAATGCCCGACATAAATTTTCATCGACATCACCTGACCCGACAAGTTTTATACCCTACGACATCGCGGCTCCTTCGAATTTCTTTTCATGCTAATATTAAGGGGGAGCTTCGGAACTTACAAGAGATCATTTTCGTAGGGGGAGCAAAAGAATCAAGAAGAAAGATTTGTTGACAAAATTTTCATGATCTTCAAAAGAAGAGTGCTGATTTGTTGAATTGTAATCTCGAATACAAAGGGGGAGATTGTTATGTCTGAAATTATTGTATCCGAGATGACAACTATTGAAGACATGAAGGACCAAAAGTACAAAGTCAATAAAGTCAAAATTAGGAAGGTTTAATATAAGGAAAGGATAATTATCTTGTAAATGGCAATTGTATAATGCCTAAAACACTTACCTTCCTTATATAGATTAATGGTTTAATATATATAGGAGTATTAGGCTATTCATTAAGGTGTGAATGTAAGTCAGTTACTAGAGAGCCTAAATATTGTCAAATCATATTGTAACCGTACAAGTGAGATATCCGACTACGAAGCTTCTTTAATATTTGTGTTCTTATTGCATTATTCTTCATAAACATTGTGCTTGCGTAATCTGGGATTTACATTCATCATAGTCAATTCCTTCCTCTTGCAGATATCTTTGAGCAACCAACCTTGCTTTATTTCTTATGACAGTTCCTTTTTCATCCATCTTGTTTCGGAACACCCACTTTGTTCCAATAATAGTTTTCTTAGATGGACGAGGAACTAACTTCTAGACTTTGTTTCTCTCAAATTGTGAGAGTTCTTCTTGCATGGCAATTACCCAGCTAGGATCAGCTAGGGCTTCATTAATCAGCTTAGGCTCAACAATAGAAACAAAGTTGACATATAAGCACAACTTGCTGATGCCTATTCTTGTTTTTACACCAACTTGAGGATCACCGATGATTTGATCTATTGGGTGATCCATGATCCATTTTAATGCATGAGGCAAGGGAGGAAGTACAGAAGAAGATGAAGTAGGAATTTGAGATGGTGAGGGTAGGTTAGTGGAAGATATGGTGTTTAGATGGGTATGTTCTCCTGAAGAGTCAGTTTCAGAAGGTGAAGAAGAAAGAGTGGGTTCTGGAGATAAGGTAGTATTATTTGGAGGCTGAGAAAGATTGTTATCTTCTTGACTTGGTTGAGAAGGTTGATGAGTAGAATGAGATGGAATTTCCCCAACACATTATTTTATCCATTGATTTAGTTCTTCTTCATTATAAGATAATGAGGATGTTTCAAAATCATCAAACTTCACATGCATAGATTCGTCTATGCATTGTCTTCTGAGGTTGTAGATTCTGAAAGCTCTTGAGGAGAGAGAATAGCCCGTGAAAATTCCATCATCAGACTTTGGATCAAATTTTCCAAGTTGTTCCCTGTCATTTAGCATGTGACATGCACAGCCAAATACATGGAAGAAGTCGACTGCAGGTTTCCTACCATGGAAAACTTCATAAGCAGTCTTGTCGTGCCTTTTGACTATGATAGACCTATTTTGAGTAAAGCATGCAGTGTTAACTTCTTCAGCCCAAAAATAGGTTGGCAACTTGGATTCACTCAGCATTGATCTTGTAGCTTCACACAGCGTCCGATTCTTTCTTTCAACAACACCATTTTGCTGAGGAGTGCGTATGGCATAAAAGTTCTGAGAGATTCCTTTTAAGTCAAAGAAATCTTCCAGAGCAGCATTTTTGAATTCTGTGTCATTATCACTTCTGATAGACTTCACCATTTGACCATTCATAATTTCAATCTTTCTAATAAACTTGATGATTTCTTCAACAACATCACTTTTGTGTTTTAGAAAGAACACCCAGGCTAGAGAATTCATCAACAATACTAGCATATACTTTTTACCACATAGACAAGGTGTGCTTACTGGTTCACACAGATCCATGTGAAGTATTTGAAGAGGTTGAGAGATAGATGAGCATTGTTTTGTTTTAAAGGAAGTTTTGGTAAGCTTTCCTTTTTCACATGCTCCACACAGCTTTCCTTTTTCAAAAACTTTGATCAAAAGTTGGTGACTGAGAAGAGGAGGGGTGACCAACACCTGGTCCAAGAATACCTTTACCAGAATTTTTTGATTTCTTCAAGTTCACTGATCGAGGAATGAAATCAATAACTATTTGAGATTTCCTTTTGGATGAAAAATTTGATTTAGAAATATTTTTCTTTTGAAAAGGAGAATATCTTTTTGTAGCAGGGTACTCAGGAACATTCGATGCCTCATGAGAGTACCTTGACTCATGAAGACTTAGAGAATTTATAAGTCTTTGAATGGGTTTGGGAGAGGGAGAGGAAGAGCTTGGAAGAGTTGAAACTTTTGAAGGCTCAGGAGAGGATTCTTTAACTTTTACAAAAACTCCAAACTTCTTGGCATTAGATTCTACTTTTAGCATATCTAACAAGTCTATTGAATGGACAGAAGTGGAATCCTCAAATGAGTAATCTAAAAGATCATCATCGTCATCGGAGAAGAAACCAGAAGGAAAGCCTTGACATTCAGATGATGGAAGCGAAGCGTCAGAAGGTTGAGAATCATCTTTTCCATATCCAAGTCCAGACTTATCATTGCAAGAGATTTGATCTAGAAGAATCTTTTCAAGATTTTTAGAAGATTTAGTCCATTTACAGAGAACCTCTTGTTCTTTTTCAAGGGTATTTGAGATCTTTGTTTTCTCTTTAGAAAGACTGTCTTTAAATACCTTAGGTTTTCTAGATCAACTTTCATTTTATCAAAGTTTTGAGTTTAGAAAAGCAAGATAGAAGTTGATAATTTAAACATTTTATATGCATGTCAGCCTTTTTCTTTTGATCCTTTAAGTTACAGAAGTCAATAGTTAAAGAATCAAAGGCATCAACTTTTTGATCATCAGAGAGAAAGGTAAAGGGATGTACTTGGGGCTTGGTTCCTGAAGTTGATCCCTCAGTAGAGACGAGAGTAGTGTAGAGTGACTTTTCCATATCTTCCAACTCGTCAATTTTGGCCATAAGGCACTTTGTGACATATTCACTCTAACTTTCGGAAGTTTGCTCATCTTCCCAGCAGTGGGTCTCAACAACCAAAGTTTTTCCTTTACTTTGGTTCTTTTCCTTATCTCTCTTATACTTAGCTTTATATTTCTTGTATCCAGAGATTTCTTTAGAGGATTCAGGACTTTCCTTAGAAAAACGGCTATTTCTCTCTTCAGACTTCCTAGAAGCTGATTTGGAGAAGTCATGGCCAGAAGAAGAAGATTTAAGTTTAGAGAAAACTTTGGATCTGCACTTAGAGGCAAAATGACTCTTCTTTCCACAACTGAAGCATTCTTCATTTGCTTTGTCAGAAGAAGGTTTTTGAGAAAAAGATTTTCTTTGAAATTTAGAACGGTTAGAAGAAAATATTTTATTTTTAAGGTTTCTTGCAATCATTGCCATGCTATCAGACAATATGTCAATGGCAAATTCTTTCCCCTCATCATCAGCAGCACTGTAGTAAGCATTCGATAGATGAGGTGAATCTTCCTTAATTTCATTTTCAGATTCAGAGGATGCATAGGTGATTCTAGGAACACATGAAGAAGATTTAGAATCACCTATTAAAGCAACAGAAGAAGACTTAATTTCTTTTGTGAGAGATTTTCTTTGGTTCTTGGTTTGTTCATAATGAAGAAGAGTCCCATAAAGAGTAGTTAAAGGAATGATTTCAAGATCCTTGGTTTGCTTAATGCAAGTACATATGGTTTCCCAGAAGTCTGGGAGGCAGTCGATAAACTTGCACAGAACCTCTTCATTATCATAAAATTTTCCTAGAACCTGGAGGTCATTTAAAAGACAATTAAAGCGATTAAAATAGACAGAAAGGGATTCTCCTCTTTCATGAGAGAAAAGTTCATACTTTATAACAAGACATATCTTGTTAGATTTCTTAACTTCATTTAGTGCCTTCATATAAGACACTTAGAGTGTCCCACATCTCTTTTGCAGTAGAAAGATTCAGAAGAGAATGATATATTTCATCAGGAAGAGATATGGCTAGAGCTGATTTTACTTTGGTGTCTAATGCAACCAGACGTTTATCATCTTCATTATATTTGTTTGGTTGTTTGATGATATATCTGCCGGTTGCATCACTCCTGTCGTCATCAGACTCTATATGTTTTCTTTCCGTATCCTTTTGTGGGCCTAAGCGAGCCCATACCTTTGGAATGATAGGTCCCTCACACAGAATTTTAGGATACCTACAATCAATCCCTTCTAAGAACAGTAACATACGATTTTTCCATAACCCAAAGTTATTTGGATTAAACCTTGGGGGTTTGGCTAAAGAGCCTAAGTCGTATGTACCAGCGAAAGGATTTTGTAGAGTACCTTCAATAGTTGGAGGTGTAGTAGCCATCACAACTGATCTAGTTTATTGATTTAAACTAACTGCTCTGATACCACTTGTTAGTCCTTGTTTAGAGATGGCTATGTAAGTGAAGGTTTGTAGAAGGGGGGGGGGGGGGTTGAATACCAACACACAAAATTATACTCTTTTAAATTTTTTAATATAAATATTAAAAATTTACACACAGAAGTTTGTTGCGGAAAAGAATAGACACACTATTCTAACAAACTAAACACATGAACCTCATGAAACACATGATAACAGTAATTAACTTACACTAAGAAGGCTAAAATAAAACTGTTAAAACATTCAGGATTGCCGGAATCAAACAAAAGATCGCTCAGAGGATTTGTTGAAAGCGTGAAGATTATGGGAAGGACTTCATCTCCTTTTATAGTGCCCATGCATGGGATGCATGTGGACAGTTATCAAGGATTCATTAGCTTGAAGTTTATCTAATGGACAAAGGAAGATGCCACTTCCTTCGTACTGGATTAATGGGTGAACCATTCTTTATAGCACGTATTGTCAGATAACTTTTTCTCTTTTTCTTCATACTCTGTGAAGTCCTATCAAACCTTTTAGCTTAAGGACAAACATACTTTTTAGGTGAGTAAAAAGAGAATGTCCGAATTTAAGGTTTGCTACCCAAGTTCTTGCTGCACACGTATCTTGCATTTATTGTGTCATAAGAACTTATCTTCAAAAAAGCTAAGTGATACATACAAGGATGTATCACATTGGTTAGTGCTTCCTAAGCTTTGGATCGACAACTTTTACGAATGCTTGAATTTGCAACTGTATTAATACTTGAATCAGCAAGTGTACAAGATCATCAAATTGGCAACAACATGTTAGCTTTTAGGATCGGCAACTGCATAATCGGTGACCACACTTGTAATGTCGGTGACTACACTTGCAAGGTCGGTGACCACACTTGCAAGGTCGGTGACCACTTGCAAGGTCGGTGACTACACACAAATTTGGTGACCACACTTGATTTCGGCAAGTAGTCCGAATTTTAGTGTTAGTTGATACATCAAAAATTCCACATTTTGATGTACAACCCTTGATTGGATAGTCTTTGATTTTTCAATACTTGAAGTATATTTCAGACCTTCAAAAGAACTTATAAAAGATCAACCATATAAAAGAGAAGGTTCATCACCAAATCATCGGTGACCCAACATATTATATAAATGTTGTTGAAAATTTAGTACAACAACTGCATTTGCAAATCAATATGAAGAAATAAAGAAGATATTTTAACCTTTTTGCGTCGAGTTAGTTTTATTAATAACAGTCAAAATGATGACTTGCTTCTATAAGCCTTACCATTTAAGAACCCATACAGTGATGTGCTTTCACGGGCAGGTCTTCGCACCTTTAATCACCTATTCAAAGAAATTGAAAACTTTGAAGTTGTTGCGTTGTATAGCAGATTGTGACAAATCGTTGGAGATGATTTGTTTTTGATAACTATTTTTGTTGAAGTTCATCTGGAAAGGCTCATATCAACGATATTGGTCTCTCAGCTCTATCTAAATGTTCTAACATGGATATTTTGCACACCGTTACGACTTCGGAATGCAGGGTTGATTGCGGTTGCTGAAAACTGTAAGTATTTAAGAAAGCTTCATACCGATGGTTGGAGAACAATATGATAGGAAATGATGGTTTGATTGCCATTGCAAAACAAAATGTGAAAGGCAAATGTTTATTTAGTGAAGAACACGCCATAACGCATTTTATATTCGCTGTGTGTCTTCAACAAAATATTAGTGCTAATTATACAAATTTAAAAGATAAACATACTTAGAAGACAATAAAAGATAAACTCTTCCCACTTTACACCAATTTCTTATTTTTATACCTACATAGGAATCTAAAAGTTGGGAATGAATCCAATTGGTTGCTTGAGATGTGTTAAAGCTCCAATAATCGATATCACAGGTTTGTGAATGATGAACTCAATACCGAAAACCCCTTTCACTTTAGGCCATATTTTGGACAAATCAATTTGATGAACCAATTCCAAAAAACTCCATTATTAAAGCCACTTTTTGGACAAATCAATTTGATGAACCAATTCCAAAACAAAAAAACTCCATTTTTAGTCACATTTTTGACAAATCAACTTGCGTCAACAATAGTGGATCGACATGTTTGTTTGCTTCCAAATCTACTATGTCTAACCTCCACTTGCCATGACCTTTGGTTCATGATCTATCCAAGTTTTCAAAATTTCATTACCATTTATCACCAAAGTGACAAATGAGCATAAACTATTTGCCTTAGGATAGGTAGATAGGTAATTAGTAGTAATTCGTATCAATCTAAAATTGGCGTCAAACTCCCAAAAAGATAGGTAGGAGGAAAAAGATCACAATACCTTCTTGCTTGAAGAACACCACCTTTAGGTGCATACCTATTTAACTTAGCAGACCGCAGAGCATTGACAACTGCATCTCTTTTGCTTCTTGAGTGGTTCGAAAGCATGATAAGGATTAAGGATCTCCATGGCTAAGAGGAACAATTGGCCTTCCACTTCATTTGAGGTTTATGTTTACATCATCATTCCACTCCGTTGTTCCCATGAACTATTTAGAAATAACTTCGATCAGGTATTAGTTAGATGTGTTGCCTTATAATTTGCTTTCATACTTTTTTACATTAAATCGTAGAAATATCAAAGTATATAAACCTTAAAGGTTTTTTCCCGATTTTCTTCTTCAAATCTTATAGTTATGAACTAGTGTCTGACTAACATGCATGCATAGAAGTCATAAACTAGAAAATAAAGTACAATTATGATGTATTATATTAACGAAGGGGTTAAGAAAAACTTACTTCACGAGCCATTTACAAGTCTTAATTTATGTCTGACGTGGAATGTCGGTTTGTTGAGAAAAATAACACGTGCATTTTGATTGTGAAGGTAAGTATTTGGTCCCCAGAAGTGTTTAATTTATAAGAAGATGTTGGTCCCTAAGGAGTCTACAAGATTGTGTAAGTATCAATACAATTTGTATGGGATGAATACAAACACAAGTTTTTAAGGTTTTAAATGAGTTTATTTTACTAATTGTAAGCGGAATAAGAACGGGTATAAATACCTATTCTATTACAATATAAGAATCACTAATATATTGATACACAAGATACAGAATAGAAAATATCAGAGGTTTAAGGAAAGACAAGTATGCATGAAGATGAAGAAGAGGTTCTTCATCTATTTATACCCAATGCATTTAATGCAAGTCAGAAGGTACATGCCGCGTGTGAAGCATCCGTTGGAGGCTTGTCCTTTGTTCATAAAGCAACCATGCTTTTAGCCGAATATGAACAATGACCCTATTAGAGTTGGCAAGCACGTGGGAGGCAATAAAGTAACTTCGTTTCGTACTATCTGACAAGGGTATGTGGAGGTTGACATTTGTGCATTGAGGATAAGAGTAACTACAATCTTGTAGAGTAAGCTTCATTTGATTGCTGATACTTAAGGGCTCAAGGAGGACCCCTTCAAGTATAACTGAGGCATACGCAAGATCTCACACATTATGTAGACAATCATTACTATCACTGAACCGCTTCAAATCACGAGCTGACTGTCTCATTCTTTAGCTAGGTCTTCGACTATCGCTAAAGGTTTTTTTTGGTGTGAATGTTGTCTAGGTTTAGATAGCATCCCTGATGGTTTCAGGATCACTGACTGCAATCAGTGTTTGCATTCATTGAACCTGAGTAGTAACTAAAACTAAGATTTTCACTAAGTATGGAAGGAATCATAATTAAATCACTGAAGGAGCTTGTATCAACAATCTCCCCCTATTTGATTATGATTAAGCAATATAGGAAGTTTGCATTTGAAATGATCAGTGAGGCGTAAGATTTACAAAGTATAAATACTAAGGACTAATATGTGAGATCTTTTTCAGCTTATACATTATCTGAATTGAGTTTCATTTATAAGAATATGATATCACAATTTATTATAAGTGTAGTAAACAAAGAAAGCGTACTCATTGATAAAAGTAAGAAGGAATGTTATTAGTGACTGTAAAGTTTTTATAAGATAAAGACACATAAGTTTCTTGTCCCTTATTACTGTTTTAGGGATCTTTTCAGCACTAGATGGAGTAAAGTACTTCTTTGAATTTCTAAATGATAAATCTGAGGAATTATATCGGAGAATGAAATTGCAACATAAGTAAAGTACATTACACTGAATATTACAAAGGGAAAAAAAATTAGGATCTTGAAGCCTGAGAGCAATTATCAGACCCTTTTTTTTTAATCTTTTTCTCGATTCTTCTCCTCTGAAATCTAAGACTATCATTTTAATCATTCCAGTAGTAGTAGTGAATCTTGAGAAGTTTGGCTGGAGCAATATTGATCTCCTTATTCGTGAAGTGTCTTATCTCTCCATTGTTGTCAAGAAAGGTCATTCCTGGTTTTGGTTTGCCAACGATCTCATCGTCTTCGTATTTTCTATCTGTTGGCAGGAATGCATTAATTATGGAGATGTTAGGTACCTCAAGATGAGCGAAGAGGCTAGCGAAGTCAAATTTGGTCTCATGTTCATTCCTAAACGAAGGACCTTTTTCAGTGTCGGACTTGCCTTTCTTCATTTTGGATTTTAAGGGAAGAGGAGGTACGGTTATGTATTGGGAGATCCTTTCCATGAGTCGATTAAGGTGTTCTTCAACTACGCCTTTGAACTTGAAAGTTTGTAATGTAGCAATTCAATTCAAACAATGTTGACCAACAAGTACAATCAAATAAGAAATGCTCCAAATGTCATATGTATATTGATTTCACAACGGAGTACTGAGAGAATCTAAAATGTCAAAATGTTTACAAATGAGAATCCCCACCAAAATGAAAGTCAACAAAGCTATTTATACTAGAAAACAAAAGTTACATTTAATCCCTTATAATTTCATCAATTTCAATATCTAATAATCTCCCCCTTTGGTGAAAGTAGACCATATCTTGAAAAAATAAGAACACTTTAGTTCTGAACTTTGACACTACATGTACTAAGTTCATCCCCTTAGTGCCCTTGTATACTTTGGCCGAAGACGAAGAAAGACTTCCAACTTTCAAATTGATTCCCGATACTCAAATCTTTCATTGATCAGATTCAGTGCTTGAACCATCAAGTCTCTGTCTCTCTTTGACATCATGTTTTCAGCTTGTCCTCTAATTGAAGCTTTACGATCTTCAAAGTACCATCGCAGTAGCAAGCAATCTCACTAAACTTGTTGATCCAAACTCCTTTCAGTGATTTGAATAAGATTCCTTAAATACTAAGTGAAAACTCCACTTATCGGATACTGTTCATATTCAGCGATAGCACACACTGATTGCGCTCAGTAATCGCTGAATATCAGGAACAATCATCCTATCTCTGAAGATCTGAAGAACAACACTCACACCACAAGACCATTCAGCAATAGTCGAAGGCTTTAAGCTGAAGAAAGAGTTGATCAACTAAGTGAAATGAAAGCGGTTCAGCGATAGCAACAATCAACTACCTAAAAGTGTGAGATCTTGCAAAGCCTCAGTGATACTCGAAGACTTCATCCTTGAAGGTCCTGGTTCAGTGATCAAGTGGGGCTTACTCAGCAACATCAGTGTTGATCTTATCCTTGATGCACAAAAGTCAAAACCCCATACCTTGTCAGAAAAGGACGTACGGATTGTCTCTTATGTCCCCAGCAAATCTGATTTGGTTACTGTTCATATTCGGCCAAAAGCATGGTTGTCTTTTCGGCAAAGGATAAGTCTCAAATAGAAACTTGACACGTGGCATATACTTTTTGCTTTGCATTAAATGCAATGGGTATAAATAGATGAAGAAACCTTCTTCATCTTTATGCATACATATATTCTCTTCTAAAACATCTGTTGCTTTCTCTTCTTGTTCTTGTGCATCAAACATAGTGACTTCTTTAGTTGTAATATAATAGGTTTAAATACTTGTTCTTATTCCGCTTACAACTGTAAATTTGTTTATTCAATATATACTCATTTAAAAACCTAAGAAGCTTGTGTTAGTATTCAACGCCCCCTCTACAAACTTTTTCTATATCCATTGAACTCTTGTAGACTCCTTTCAACAAGTGGTATCAGAGCAGTGTTTATTGCTTTCTAAACTTTAAAACAACTATTTCCTGTTATTTTAAAATGGCTAACACAAACTACATTGACAATGGATCTTTAGCTAAACCTCCAAGATTTAGCCGTGATAATTTCCTAGTCTGGAAGGAAAGAATGACTTTATTCCTATAAAGGTCAGATTCTAAGATTCCCTACGATGTAGAGAATGGACCATTCATTCCAACACTTCCAGTCCCTGCAGTTCCTGCTACTGCTACCTCTCCTGTTATATTCCTGAGAGACAAATTCCTAAAACTCCAAATCAATGGAGTGGGGAAGACAAGAAACAGCTAGCTGTTAACTCAAAATCTAGATCTATTATTACCATGTCTCTTCCAGATGATGTATATCATTCTGTGATGAAAATGAGGACGTCTAAGTCCATGTGGGATACTCTCTATGTCCAATATGAAGGAACCGATGAGGTTCAGATTACTCGTCGTATCAACCCGGTAAGACCATATGCAAGCTTCTTGTTTCTGGCTCTCCTTACTAACAATTTCAGGAGATTTGCCAGAAAGAGCAATTTCAGAAAAACCTCTGCCATCATTGACTCTGATAAGTTAAAGACTCTTCCCGCTGACAAGGCTTCAGCGATCTGCTATAACTGTCAGCGCAGAGGCCACTTTGCAAGCGAATGCAGATCTAAGAAGGTTGCAGCTCCAACCACTTCTCAGACCCTGATAAAATTAAGAAAGAAAAATATTCTGAGCTAAAAGAAAAATATCAGAGTCCGAAGAACAACCAGCGAAAAGGCAAGCGCCTTGTCGCTGAAGAAGTTGACTGGGATCAAGAAGACGACTAGGCTCAAACCACTAATGAATCTGTATCAGATGAAGAAGACATAGCCTTTATATGTCTTATGGCTAGAATAGAAGAAGCTGAAGAGGCCTCTCGATTCTATGATTGTTATTTTTACGATGCTCTTAATGGTAAAGTAAAAGTTGAACAAATAAATATAGATCTAACTGAACAGCTTAAAAACTGCCATCTAAAAATCAAATAACTTACTAAAATCGAAGAAGTTTTTAAAGATCAAATCTTTGTATATCAGGCCATAAGCATTGAAAGAGGAGAAGCTATCTCTAAGCGCGAAAAAGCGATCGCTGATCTTAAAGCTGAAAATGCCACCATTGAAGGACGGTGTAAGGCCTCTGACAAAGTCAGTGAGATCATAAATGCTCAGATCCCTAAAAAGGTCAAGAGCAATCTTGGATATTCCTCTAACTAAGAAGAAATAGACACTGTCTGTTCCATGGTAAAATTTGGAATGTTTGTTTTCTTCTATCCCTGATCCCTATTCTCAGAATGTTTCTACCTCTGAGAAAAGACCTTCTAAATCTTTTACCAAGGATTCAGGGAAGGTGATCAAGGACAAGTTCCTTGACCATGTTCCCACGATCAAGAACTTCCAAAAACTGAATAAGAATTATTCACTTCCTTCAGTAAGTCATCCTAAAACTGGAAAGAAGATCCCTGGATCTATTCAGAGATCTACTCTCAGAATTAAGATTGATCTCGCTCCATCTAAATCAGAGGAACTAGTGGTTCCTCCAAGAACAATGGAGAAAGGAATTCTTGGTCCTGGTCCTGGTCCGGAAAATGTTTTGACCTCTCTGCATGTTTCTTGCTCAAAACCTGTTTTCAAGTACCGAAAATTCTATCATTGTGGTGAGACTACCCACATTGCTAGCAAATGTCCAAATGTTACTAAAGCTAAAAGATTGGTTCAAGGTAAGAAAGTAGCTCAAGCTGAGAAATCATAAAAAGTGAAATCCACTAAGGTTGGTAAAACATCCAAGGTGAAGATAATCATTGAAGAAAATTCTTCAGCAAGTAACATATCCGCCATACCTGTTGTTTCCACATACAATGTAGGACCTATAGTTATATGGGTACCTATGAAAAAATAATCCCCTTGTCTTATGCAGAGTGCTAAAGGTATCTAGTATCTAGATAGTGGATGCTCAAGGCACATGACTGACAGAAAATCTCTGCTCTCTGAATACAAGGAAGAATTAGGTCCCTCTGTGACCTTTGGAACTAAGGGTTATGGCGTTCTATCCAATGGAGCAACCTCTTTCAGCCGTGTTGCTTATGTTGAAGGACTAAAGCATAATCTTTTAAGCATTAGTCAACTGTGTGACAAAGACTTCAAAGTTTTATTTACAAAGACAAGATGTGATGTCACTGATAAAAACGACAAACTTGCTTTAAAAGGCAAAAGATCAGAGAACGTATATACCATAAATATGGACAATACTCACTCTAAAAATGTTTGTTTTCTATCAAGGGCCTCCTCTGATGTAAATTGGCTCTGACATAAGAGACTCTCTCATCTAAACTTTAAGATGATAAATGATCTGTCTCAGAAAGAACTTGTCAAAGGTCTCCCTAAACACTCTTTTACAAAGGAATCTCTTTGTTTAGCGTGTGAGAAAGGAAAGTTGACAAAAGCAACATTTAGATCAAAACAAGTCTCTTCAGTGACCTCACCTCTTCACTTACTTCATATGGATCTATTTGGATCCGTCAATGTCCAATCCATATCTAGAAATAAATACACTCTAGTGATCATTGATGAATATTCCAGATACACTTGGATATTCTTTCTTCGTTCTAAGAGTGATACACCTGATGAAATTATTTCCTTTATAAAAAGAATGGAAATTCTGAACAATCTCACTGTTCGGTCCATGATCATGACACTGAATTAAAAAACAGTACCTTGGTTACTTTATTTGAAGAAAAATGAATCTCTCATTATTTCTCATCAGTTAGAACCTTCAGCAAAATGGCGTTGCTGAAAGAAGAAACCGAACGATCATTAAAGCTGCTCGTTCGATGCTCAACGAATCACGTCTACCAACTCAAGGTGTCACATTTAAGACCCGAAGTGTAAAATCATACAAATAAGAATAGGTACAACATAATAAAGGATCATATATCGAGCAACTAAAATAACGCGACATATTTTAATTACATCGACCAAAATATGAACAACCGATGGTTATAGCTTTAAATTTACAATAACAAAAGGATTTACAAAAATAGGGATCGATGCCTTCGGTTGTATCAATGGTTCATCACTCGATATCACTTCCATGACCCCCCCCCCCCCCCGAGTCTTGTCATATGTACCTGCCGTGTCATAAAAGAAAACACGACTGAGCTATGGCTCAGTGGACGAATCATATAATATAAATTGGAACGTAAGAGAAACGACGTAATGAAATGATAAATCAAATTATAATAACAATGTAACAATTAAACGTCAAGCTTTGTACGTCACAATCTCCCGAAAATCGAATTGTTACCAATTATAAATCAAGACTCGATAAATACTACCAAAATACTCCGGTTCATATCACCCAAAGGGGTTATTACATGAACCACCTTTGTGTGTCGCAATATCCCAAGAGATGATCAGTCTACTTGGGTTTTGGGAAAGGTATGCAGGCAAATCATAACTCAATCCCCTTCGCGAAGCATCGCGGACATGGCGCTATCCTAGGATCGATCCATTCACCCTCTACCCATGCCTAGGCTAAGCTCATATCTCGAGCTTTAAATCAAGAGGACGCTATGGTACTTCCAGCTACCATAGAAACTTCATAGAAGTTGATGCCCCAACTAGTATGTCTTATAAGACTCAAATTCAAATCATCAAACCATACTTCATTGTTCTCAACATAAATTTATAATATCAAATATGAATCATAAAATCAAGATCATAACAAAGTTTCAACGATAAGAAAAGGATTAGCCCACCTTTTTGGATGAGTCCTAAAAATCATATCATGGATGGGATGTCCATATGCAAATGATCATCCCTTGAATTCAAAGGATAAGAAATCCATACCTTTTTTGAGCCAAAAACACAATATAAACGACCCTTGATTGAGTTCAAACTACCCACACGAATATCCTATATAATAAGCACATTACAAGATTAAACTTCTATCACCTAAGTCTATATATATACAAGTATTAAAGACTCTTTTATGCCTATTTATAGTCCTTAGAATAACTCTTAAAAGGTCATATAAGCTTTAGTATCGAAATGAACAAGATACATAAGCGTACAAGAGTTAAAGCATAAAGTAAAACCAAACAGTAGCTTCCAGCACAGTAACCCTTCAAAGATCCACCCGCTTCTCAATCCTAGAGGTTTATTTCGATGTTCAATACCAAAAGAAAGTTGTAGGTCAGTCTTTTAGGGTTCTATAAAAACTGGATTCACGTAGATTGGAGTTATGGTCTAGTCAATACAGAACTTACACAAACAGAATGTAATTCCCGAGTAGCTGCAGACCAGTTCTGGAAAACGCATATTTTGAGCCACTTGGAATTAGAATTAGAACTTATGCTAAACTATAAAGTTAAATTAGACTCGTAGACCTTTCCAACAATATAAGGCGCATCTGATTTTGACTTATGGTTTATCTTATACACATTTTTAAACATTCTGGAATGTTTAAGTTACTACACAACTTCAAATTTCGGAAATTTTGGGGCATTTGAGTTCATTAACTCCATGAAAACAATACCAAAAGACATCAATCTATTCAAAACCATCTTATGAACAACTTGAAGCATAAACATCAATTTTTCCAAAATCTAAACAAACAATTTCTACAACCCCATTCAAGATTTGATAAACTCATAAGGAAACTTTAAAATAACCAAAAACTTAACCAAAATCTTAAAACTCTTCAAAGTTAAAGTCACCATACCTTATGATATCACATTATCTTGATGAATTTGTGTTCAATTCCTCCAAAATTGCAATTGCAAGAAGAAAAATTAGTGTTCGGTTCTAGGGTTTTTAGAGAGAGGTTAGAGAGCCGTGTAGGAAGAGTGAGAGTAAAAAGGAAATTATGGCAAAATAAAATCAAAATGGGTTTATAAAATTACTAAAAACAAATTCTGTTCTAGACCTCAAACTTGGATCTAATTACAAATGACCCTTGGATGGCAATTACACTACATTTCAAGTCCTAACTAGAGATTTGAATAACCAACTTTGACCCTTATCTTACTATGGTCATTACAATATAAGGACAAAGTACTATTCTACAAGCTTAAAGTACCACTCTCCTATCCACAAATATAATAACAAAACTTATACAACCTAAATACAATATACTTATAACATAAAATATAATACGTCAAAACACTACATAAAGAAATAACTAAAATTAGCATAACGATGTAGGACAAAATCCGGGTTATTATAATTCTCCCCTCCTAAAAAGAAGATTTCTTCCTCCAAATCGAGTTAAGGTTAGCGGACTTAGAATATTGATAGAAGTTCGGATAATCGCTTCGAAAACGTTCCTCCGGTTCCCATGTTGCTTCTCGGGATCTTGATGCTTCCATAATATTTTGACATACGGAATGGAACGATTCTGTAGTCTTTTCACAGTTCGATCGAGTATCATTTCCGGCTCCTCTTTATAAGATAAATCTTCTTGTATTTGATCCAACGAGTAATCAATGACGTGTAACTGATGATAATTGTACCCACGGAAAGAGGAAATATGGAAAACATCATGAATATGGGACATCTGCTGAGGTAAAGCCAACTTATAAGTGACCTCGCCCACACGTTCAAGAATTTCAAAAACGGTCTGATATAACGCAAGTATAATTGTTTTAGAACAGACTTGTTAGTACCCGAATTGTACCGCAAGTATAATGTCGTTAAGTAAATTGTGGAGGGGTTAAAACAGTTAACCTCCTAGAGTCTTAATAATTATATTATATATATATATAAGAAAAACAAATCATAAGAGTAAACTACATCACGTCTACCTCTCTTTCTTTCTCATTCACCGCCATCATTGTCACCATCTTTCTCTATATCTAGTTTATTTCCTTCTCTTTAAGATTACTCTAAATTCGTTGAAGGAACTAAAGTAAGGATTGTAGATTCGGAATCCACTCTACAAAACCTTCGTAAAGGTATAAATTTCTTTCATTTTTGTTAAGTTTGTTTCGTTAGGATTATAGGGACCGGTTTATAATCGGGTGTTTATGTTAAGTTTACGGTTTGATATTGTTAAGATTGAGTTATCTACTTATCTTACATGTTTAGAATGTTAGGACTGGTTTATAATGTGGTAAAAATTAAAAGGATAGATTATGGTTTAAATATGGTTTGATCATGTGTATTTAGTTAACCGCACACCAAATGTTTGACGAAATGTCGGAAAGAATAGAATTACATGATTACGCCTAGTTTAATGACCATTAAGCCTTGTTGTAATGTCTAGTATGTTAAGGATGTTTTAGAGTCGTTAAATGTAGCAATTCATGAAGTTGTAGTTATAAAAGTGAGTTGGGCAAAACGGTGAAAATCGAACTTACCGACTAGTGTAGGTCCGTACTTTGACCGTACATAACTCATAAACGATATGTTGGATTAAGCTCATATTTTGTAGATTGAAAGAGCTTAATGTATAATACAACTCTCATGAAGGGTCTAAGACCCAGTTCTGGACCAAAGTGGCTCAAAACAGTGCCGTTTTAGGGCTGTTTGCAGCATATACAGAATTTTATGGCAGTTTTGTAACATTTGTATAGAATTGATGAATGATCCAAATGAGATGATTCTAAAACTAGTAAACTTATAAGAAACAATACTATAACTTTCATTTATATTGTGGAATCTATATTGGCCTCTAAGTAGGAGTAAAATGCTAAAAAATAAGAGGGTCGGAAGCTGTTAAATGCCGATACGAAACTGCACTAAACCAAGTATTGAGTTTGGTTTCTTAATTCATGTCTGGTTGTCCTCTTGAAGTCTAATTTGTTTAAAAACATTTAGGACTTAAGTACCGTATTAGAATAATTAGGATATGGTTTTTATGACTTGCAAGTAATATCGATTTATGCATTCATTAGGCACGTGATCGGTCAAAGTTTATCGTGAATTCCATTGATCGTGCGTTACTTCTCAAATTCAGTTAAGCTACGGATATCCTATTTCTTTGACTCGAGGGTAACCGGTTATATTTCGGAAATCCCATCCATATTGGTAGATGTGACTCCGAGCCTAACGGTTTCGAGTACTTTATAAGAAACTTTGTTTTCGTTTTAAGATTTTGGTGTATGCTATATCATTGAGTTTTCTTCACGGTTTAAACATGTGATTGAAAGAGTTTGATTTTAATGCTTTATGTTTTCATGTTAAATGCAATTTTTATGATCTATAAATGAATTGGTTTTTTTCTGAAGTTACGATCCGTTTCGGTTGATTTGAAAAATACTCTTGAAACTGTTTGCGTTATTTTGAATATTATGTATGATCCGTTATCGGTTGAATTAATTATCATGAGGTTTGAAATTGGTTTTAAGGTTGATGAAACCATTTATTTAACTACACAAGTTTTATTGTTTTCTTTGATTTTAGACTTAACACTTGGGCCACGGGTGTTGAGATGCCTCCATGGTGGCTATTAGTGACCATGGCGTTCTCGTAAAGGCTAAGGCCAAGCCAAATAGGGAACGTAGGATGCATCCAAGAGCTGAATACCAGAAAATGTCTGGTCACTGGATAGAACCGATTATCTAATAGAGCCGAATACCAGAGTTAAACTAGTTACCGGGGGATGAGTGGTGTTGTGCCCAACATTGACATTCCAAGTCTTATTGGACAGATCATCCGATTAGGCAACGTATTATTTCAATTCAGATGATCTGTTGATTTAAAAAAATAGTTTACATTTCTTAATTATGTTCACAAATGTTTCCATTACAATGGTTTTACATTATCTTTTATTGAATTTATATTATTTTCACACGGTTATGCATAATATCTGTTCACTGAGCGACTTTGCTCAACCGAGGTGTTTTCTGTTTCCTCGGCAGGTTCAGGATCTAATCCAGGATCTTGATAGACGTGACTCCGAACCTTACGGTGTTCGTTAATTGAATGATTTGAAAGTATCCCTTTATGAATTATGGTTTAATGAGATATTGATTTTTAAAGAACATGAGCTTTCTTGATTTTGAACTAGACTCAATATTTAGACCACAAATGTTGAGATGCCTTCTATGGTGGCTATTAATGACCATGGTATTCTCGTAAAGGCTGAGGCCAAGCCAAATAGAGAACGTAGGATGCATCCAAGAGCCGAATACCAGAAAATGTCTGGTTGCCGGATAGAACAGATTACCGGATAGAGCCGAATACAAAACTAAACTGGTTACCGGGGAATGGTGTTGTTGTGCCCGATACTGACATTCCAAGTCTGATTGGACTGATCATCCGATTAGGCAACGTATTCAATTCAGATGATCTGTTGATTTAAAAAAAATATACTTTACATATCTTAATTATGTTCACGAACACCGTAAGGTTTTACATTATCTTTTATTGAATTTATATTATTTTCACACGGTTATGCATAATATCCGTTCACTGAGCGACTTTGCTCAACCGAGGTGTTTTCTGTTTCCTTGGCAGGTTCAGGATCTAATCCAGGGACGTGTTGAGAGGTCGAGATTTCGCTGAAGTAAATGACGTATGTTTAACTTTTGTATATCATGTTTGGTTAATCTGTTAGAATCGGATAGATGATAAATCTGGGTTGTAATTATGCTTAAAATGTTATTTTGGGTAATTTAGTACAACTCTAAATAATGGATTTAAAGTTTTGATCCGATTACCGGAATGTACATCTCCTGAATCATGCTGCACGGGTCGGGGGTGTTACAATTTGTGGTATGGCTGAAGTTGTCAGCACTACATGTTTCACTCATAATCGATCCCTGATAGTCAAAATATTCAAGAAGACCTCCTATGAACTCTTTCATGGAAGAAACACCTCTCTGAGCTATCTACATATCTTCGGATGTAGATGCTACATCCTGAATGACAGAGATCATTTAGGTAAGTTCGATCCAAAGGCGGATAATGGTACCTATCTTGGATACTCCTCAGTTTCAAGGCATTCAGAGTCTTCAACAAATGAAGAAAACACTTAGAAGAAACCATGCATGTAAACTTTGATGAATCTCGCTCAACCAATTCCGTTCCTGTCTCTGAAGACGACGAAGAGTTGAATAATTAGATGAAATCTCATTATGGGGAACGTGAATCTAATTTTAGTGCACCTCCTGTCACGAAAATAATAATGATGAAGGTCCTAACTTCATTCCTACAACAAGTAACACTCCATCCTCTTCAGGGTTAGACGTTACTCCTCTAAATCTGATTCCTCCCTCTGATTCCTCCAAAGGTAATTCATAAGTGAATAATCAAGTTCCTCTCTCAACCCAAGGAAATACAAATCCCTCTGGATCTCCACCAGGGATGATAAGAAATGCTGAAGAATCTATTGCTGAAGCATCTTCTGTTCTCCCTGAATCAAGTGTTGATCAAACTCCTCAATTACCAGCTCAGCGATGGACTCAAAATCAGATCAAATCATTGGTGATCCAAACGCAGGTTTTAAGACCCGTAAGGGTACAGGTAATATCTGTCTCTATGTAAACTTTATTTATCTTTCCGAACCTAAGAAGATCGATGAAGCTATCACTGGCCCAAGTTGGGACTCTGTTATGCAAGAAGAGCTCTCTGAGTTTCGAAGAAACAAAGTTTGGACTCTTGTACCTCGTCCATCTAGTAAAACTGTTATAGGTACTAAGTTGGTATTTTGTAACAAGCTAGATGAAAATGGCATTGTTATCCTTAACAAGGCTTGACTTGTTGCTTAGGGATACAGATAGGAAGAAGGAATCGATTATGGTAAAACTTTTGCTCATGTTTCCAGATTAGAAGCCATAAGAATTTTCTTAGCTTATGTTGCACATAAAGACTTTAAACTTTTTCAAATGGATGTTAAAAGTGCTTTTTCTAAATGGTAACCTTAAAGAGGAAGTTTTTGTCGAGCTACCTCCTGGTTTCTCTGATCCTAAACATCCTGTATTTGTTTTCAAACTACAAAAGGCTCTTTACGGGTTAAAACAAGCTCATAGAGCTTGGTATGATACTCTTTCTAAATATCTTCTTAAAGAGAAATTTGTTCGTGGAAAAATTGACCAACTCTTTTTCTTAGGAAATACAAAGGTCATACTATACTTGCTCAAATATACGTTGATGATATTATATTTGGTTCCACAAGACTCTAAACTGTGTACTCGTTTTGCTCGTATGAAGAAAGAATATAAGATGAGTATGATGGGTGAACTAACATATTTTCTTGGTTTGTAGATTAAACATTCTGTGAAAGTCATGTTTATATATCAAAGTAAATATGTTAAAGACATGCTGAAAAAATTTGAAATGACTCAAAGTTTAGCGATGAAGACTCCTATGGCACCTCCTCTAACCTTGAATAAGGATCCTAATGGGAAACCTGTCAATGTCACTGGCTATAGAGGAATGATTGGCTCTCTGCTGTATCTAATAACTAGGCGACCTGATATATCATGTATTCTACTTGTCTTTGTGCAAGATATCAAGCTGAACGCAAAGAATCCCATCTGATCGCTGTAAAGAGAATCTTCAGATATCTGAAAAGAACTCCTAATCTTGGCCTTTGGTACCCCAAAGGCTCAGGGTTCGATCTAACCGGCTTCTCTGATAGTGATTTTGCAGGATGTAAGATCGATAGGAAGAGAACCACTAGTGGTTGTCAACTACTAGGTGGTAAGTTGGTAAGTTGGACAAGCAAAATGCAAAACTCAGTGTCCACATCAACTACTGAAGCTAAATACGTAGCCGCTGGAAGCTGTTGTGCCCAAATCCTTTGGATGATAAACCAACTCAGAAACTACGATATTAAGTTGTCCAAAATCCCTATCTACTGTGATAGGACAAGTGCTATTGCTATTGCAAATAATCCTGTACTTCACTCAAAAACCAAGCATATCGAGATCAGATATCACTTTATTAGAGATCATGTAATGAATGGTGAGATTGAACTTCATTTTGTACCCACTGAATATCAGCTCGCTGATATTTTCACTAAACCTCTTGATGAAACTAGATTCAATCTATTAATCAGCGAACTCGGTATGTTAAATGCCGAAGAACAAAAAATCTCAGTGATTAACTTTATTCAGTGACAAAAAAAGTATCCTTCAAACCAACTAGTCATAACCTACACTCTGATTAATTAATACATATATCTTGCCAAGGTATGTACTTTTTTCCCTTACACTCTCTGAATACTTCTTAATTCAAAGAATGGTTCTCTAAAGAGAAAATCCATCACTGAAACATGTATGTCAAATGCTGAGGATTTTAAATGGATAATGATTAAACATTTATTATTTAAATGATAATGTTATCACTTTTCCAAAAGAAAAAAGTACGTCAGACCTTTTTCTGACACATGATAGACCTCAGCATTTCCTATTCCATCAAACCTTAGGAGCGTGCAATAAGTCATCATTACTTTTTCAAAAAGCTAAAACCGTCGTTTAGTTTTTCTCTCTCTCCTCTTTGTCTCTCATCCAACTATATAAGGAAATATAAATTCCTTTTCATTCTTTACGCGCTCAAATCTTCCAAGCAAGAAAGAATTTGAATTTTCTCTGCAATCCCCAAGAACACCAAGAACACCAAGAACACCAAGAACACCAAGAACACTCAATTGTGCGTTTTTCTTTCTCCTCACTTTATCAAGGTTTGATTTTTTTATTTACTGTGTATGAACAACAACTTAAATGTTGTTTATAACTTCTGCTTATCTTCTATAACACTTCGTTATAAAGATTTACTTTTTAAACTGGATTAAAACCCAAATCATCATAAAAATCTGTTCTAAGTTTCTTCCTTAGAACAGAAGACATTTTGGTCTGTTTGATCTAAAACCTTACCTAAATCTCTTCTAAAATCTGTTTATGGTACATTTTGGTACCTAAAATAAACACTTTGGTATCTGTTAACTAAAACTTTGTTCAAACGTTTTTCTAAAATCTGCCAAATAACAAGTATTTTGACTTTGTTCATCAAAACACTTACTTTTCATCTTGTTGTTATTCTTTATACCAAACTCTCTGGTTTATACAATTTTTTTGTATTAAGCCATGATTTTTCTATTTGGTGTTCCAATCTTTGAAACAACAATGGCATCATCCAGCAAGAACGTCACCAAATACGCTGAAGGTGAAGTCCTCCCTATCACCAAGTTCACTGCCGCTCCTGGAGCTACCTTCACTCCAGAACAAGCCCTGGTTAAGCCTAGCAACTATGTTGCATTGCTGGATATCCCTGCTGGTAGACCACACTTCAGAGACGGTGCTCGCTTCCTTAGCAAATGTCCACTAATGTACGCTCTTACTCATATCCGTGTTGGAATTACTTCCCATCTCCAACAATTCTGGTTAACTGCACATTGTACCAAGGTTACCACTGAAAAAGGCAACGAGTTACCTGCCATCAAATTCACTATCAGCTTAGGAACCTTTGCATTTACTACTGGTGTAGTCAGAGCTGCTCTTCACCTCCCTACAAGGGAAAATAATCAGCAATGGGTCTCTGCACCCTCCAGGGAAGAGATTATCTATTTCCTCGATACTGTAGGTTACAACTGGCCGATTGATGCGGAAACTAAGAACTCAACAAGGTGATAACCAAAGTTGAGAAGAAGAGATTGCCAGCGAGATGGCAATACATTTTCACTCATGTGATTCAATGCTTAGGCACTAAGACTAGCTTCCAAGATCAAGCCAGTAAGCAACTTTTGGATATGGCTTTCGCTCTCTGCCATGGCCGCAAGATCAACTTCACTGAGTACATTTTCAGTGAATTATATGGCAGAGTGCTAGCACAGAAAAGGGAAAAGACCATCCCTTACCCAAGATTTGTCTCCACAATCTTGGAGTTTGTTTATGAGGGATACCCCTCTGAGGGAAATCAAAATTTCTCTCAAGTTGGGAAGAAGTCCTTAGAAGTTGATGAAAAGCCAGGAGACGCCCCATACCTCCCTTACATGCTGAACCTCATTAGGGAAGTTGACCCTGCAGATATTACAACTTCTCTTCCTACCATTCATGTAGAGACTGTGCCTAGATCACTAACCAACCCATCAGTGATCAGCCTGGACCCTTCCTCCCCTCTGAAGAGAAAACAACCAGCCAACGAGGGTCACAAGGAGACCATCGCTCATAAGCCTACAACAAAGAAACAAAAGAAGAGCGTCTCTCTACAGACGACTCTCTATGATTTCAGCGTACTACCAACACATCCTCTCTCCTCCGCCACGACAACGACTTCTATGTTCGTTGCCGCTTCATCAGCACTACCCCCTCCTTCAGAGATCTCGGTCCCTGAACCTGTATTAGTCAGCTCTGCTGAAGCTGGATCAGGTATTAATATCACAACCTTCTCTTCTCCTTCTACCTATTCTTCTTTGGTTCATACATTAACCCATGATTCATAGATAGTTGTCCCTATCTCTGAAGAGGTTGAAAAACGTGCTATCCAATTCATAATTTTGTTTCGTCAATATGAAGATTGAAAAGCGACGTGCACAGGATCTGAAGATTCCTCCAGGGTTGAGACCGATTTGCATAGAGAGGTAAGCCCAGTTGAGACCAAGGTTGTAAGATTAGAGAAATTCTTTGCCATGTCTGAGAAATCCTTTTGCATATGCTGGTTTAGAAGATGAATTTCTAAATTAGTGGTAGTAGGAGCAGCTTGGGGAATCGGGGCACTTTGAAGTTGGAGAAGATGAATTTCATGTTCATTGGCTTGGACCTCTGAATTTGGTTTGTCAGGTTTGGTATGATCTTTGATTGGATCACACACAGGGGTTTAAGATATATGAACAGGGATTTTGGAGCTTAAGCTCTTGCCTTTAGGATTTGTTGGTTGTTCTTTAGAGAGATTGACAGAGGGTGAAGGAGAAGCTTTGGGTCTTGCCCTGGTAGATGTGGGCTTTATCGTTTGAGCTTTAGGTTGTTGGCTGGATTTTTGTGCATGAGCTTCTGGCTTTCTATTGTTTTGTTGAAGTTCGAGTATAAACTTGGCCATACTCAGATCTCTGGGAAGCGTACCAGAACTAACGGCCAGGGGTGTAGGATTAGCAACTTGTTTGGTTGAAGTTGTAGGTGGAGCAGAGGCTTACTCTTTGGTTGTTGTGGCTTGGGCACTTTGAGAAGCTTCAAATTTCTCAATCTTAATCATTTTGGCAATATTCTCTCCCTTCTGAGAATCCGAATCCTGATCCTCAGAGCTTTTCCTCTTCAGTTCAGCCTTCTTGCAGGCCTTTGTGATATCCTTCAAATATTATAGTTATTTGTCCCCTTTTTAAACCCATTTTCACCCCTTTTTACCAACCTAAACACCCATTTGAGCCTCCTCTACTTTCTTTGGTCCAAATTAATCCCAAGATAGTGAAATAACTAAAACGTCAAATGCTAACGTTGCAAACCAAAGTGGCAAGTCACCACTGTGGCAAAGCAGTAGCTGCCAAAGAGTTCTGCAAAATTTATTTCCAAAACTGTGTAAGGACTTGCAGATTTCAGAAAGGAAAAAGAGGTTGTGCTTTCATGAAAGATAGAGAGTGAAGACAAGAGAAGAAGTTAAAGGAAGAAGACAAACAAGCAGAAGAAAACAAGGGTGAAGACAAGTGATGAGAGGTCCCTTTCCTCTCTAACATCACTATCATCAATGGCCTTGTCCCTTTCAACTCCTCTCTCCTCTTCTACTATAAAAAGAGGCTTGAGGAAAACATTTGGGATCATCAAGTTTGAGAGCAATTTAGTTGAGAATTCAAGACTATCATTTTACTTCCTTGTAATTTCATTTCCTGTAATTTTATTTCCTGCAATTTACTTTCCCGTCCAGCATAGTGGGCACTGACCACTGTGACCATTTACGTTTAATGCAATTTATTTTTCAGTATTTTTACTTCTGGAATCCTTTAATTATGTTTTGTAGCTAAACCCCCTGGGTGTGGGTGTAAGCAGAACCCGAGAGTCCAAAACGTAACACTTGGATGTTACCCCTTTTTGCTAACTCTTCGGTTTGGTCATTCGAGTTGATGCTTCATCTCAACGCGGACAAGCTGATCATTTTAAGTGTTAATATTAGATCTTAGACCTCGAGAAGGGCAGATCCAAAATACGGCTTGAATGATGCAAGAAGTTTTGAGAAAATCTTTAATAATCGCATAGAGATATGGATTTTTGCATAACCGTACTAAGGTTCACATGTCGGTCGAGTGGGTGTGTCATAGAGATATGCGCATCCCTCCACATCCGATGCAACTAAGATCTTCGAGTACTAAGTTACGATTGGCAAACCGAAGGTTAGCATTAGTTGTAACTTTATAATAAAATCATTTTTACAACCCTTATAATGGAACTTCGAGAAGAGAAAATTGTATGGGACTATATTGTAACCAGTTTTATTAACCATGTAAATCATTTAACATTTCTCGGGGAAAAACTACACCCGCACCCGCATCTGCTTGTCATTACTTATTATTTTCACAAAATGTCTCAAATATTCCAAGAAACAAATGAACAGTTTTTAAACCCAAACTTTGCAACGATGGCTCGGATAAATCTCTGATTCTTAGTAGCTCAGTCCTTGGACGATCCTGGTATTTACCGGTATATTACTTGTAAAGCGAACACATTAATGGTGTACACTTGCACCATTTTTGTGACACATATTACGTGTGTTTATTTGCTATCACCTGGCTTCCTTAGCCTTTTCCTGCGATTCAATTTTTGCAGAGATCAAACTTACAACGGAAGTTAATTTGGATACAATGATATCCATAGTTGATACCTTCTGGGCTAATTCAGAGGAGGAGGTGTTGATTTTGCACACGAACTTAGGATTTATTGCATTAAATTTGTTCAGTATTGCCTTCTGGAAAGCAACTAAGTCCGATTGTTTGATAAGAGCAGAGGCACTAGAAGTTGAGGCTTCTGATGGAACGACTGCTGCAATTAATTTCTGGATGTCAGCAACAAATGACCCATACTCTGAGGCAGAGATGGTAACTTCTTGTGGAGGGATACCGTTTGGAATATGAAAGATGGCTTCTGAATTAGCTTGGAGTCCAGTATCCAATCTGTTGAAGTGGTCCGTGGCAAGATTCTTTTGGTTTTCTGCTGTAGAAGAGATAAGTTGTTTGAGTTCGGCCAGAGCTTTAGAGTATTCAGTTTGGGTAGTTTGAACTTTGCATATCAAGAAGTTCTGTGCAGTGATCTCTAACTGAAGATTTTCCTCGACTGTTTGAAAGGTTTGTTTTAGATCCACCATAGATCCCTGAGTTTTATCGACAAATGCCTTGAACGCTGCATTCGTGACAAGTTCTGGAAATGTAACCGGTGCATCTCCAACACATGGAGCCCTCGTTCACACCTGTTTGGACGTTATGCATGGAGGGACTTCCGTTCTGTCCTTGAGGGCTCTTATTAAGAGACACCTCTTCGAATGTTATGGTTGTTTCAACTTGTTCCTCATCATCAGAGGATGAGGAGTCGAACACAATGTTCTTACCTTGAAAAAGTCCAAAAAGTCCAGTAAGTGGTGCATCCTCTTGTCGTAACCCCTCTGATGGGATTTCATTGGCCTCTATTCTAGAAGAAGGTATGGACGTACCTTCTTCTGGTCTAGCTATAATGTTGGTCACAGAGACGTCAACATGTGTGGGAGGTGGTTTCCCTAGTTGTGCTTGATGTGGAAAGACGAAGAATTCATTCCACATGGTTGGTTTGAGGATTAGGGTTTGGACTGAGTTGTCCTTGTTCAATGGGTGTAGATAGGGGTGAACATCGGAACCGGGTACCCATCTTTGGAATCGAAACTTCCTCGGAACTTCCGGTTCCGGAACCGGAACCGATGTGATTGGTTCCGGTTCTAGTTCTCATTTTTTTGGAACCATTACCCGCTGGCTACCCGCTACCCGCCACTTTTAAATAAAAAATGTTTTATATATTTATAAATAATATATAAAAACTCAAACTTTCTAGTTTGTTTATATAATAATTAGTTTTTATCGGCTTAGTTTTGACCATTTGTTGTATTTATTACTTTAAATCCGTATTTTGTAGTTTATAATTACATTTTTACCATTTGCACTGTAAAAAAATTTAAAAAAAGTTGAAGCCGGGTACCCGGTACCGGAACCGGTTCCCATCAGTTCCGGTTCTGGTTCCGGATTTTCAGGAACCGCCGGGTCCGGTTTTGGTTCCGGTTCCATGAAAAATGGCCGGGTACCCGATTATGCTCACCCCTAGGTGTAGATATGTTGGCATCTACCCCAGCAGGTGTGGTTGCTCTGGTTGGCCTCAACGAGATTCGCTCATATATACCTCAAAAAGTTGAAGCCGGTACCCGGTACCGGAACCGGTTCCCATCAGTTCCGGTTCTGGTTCCGGATTTTCAGGAACCGCCATTCCGGTTTTGGTTCCGGTTCCATGAAAAATGGCCGGGTACCCGGTTATGCTCACCCCTAGGTGTAGATATGTTGGCATCTACCCCAGCAGGTGTGGTTGCTCTGGTTGGCCTCAACGAGATTCGCTCATATATATCTCTATGGAAATCTTCTTCATTCTCTCCTAACAGTCTATCGGCATGGTTAGAAACGCTCGGTTGTTCACTAAAATTAATTTCATTCTCAGGCTCATTCGACCCCTCACCAACTAGTTTGGCTTTTAAGTGCTCTGGGTAGGTATTCTCTGTTCTGAGAATACTAGAGAACTTTTATAAGAGATTAGAATTGGAGGGTTGGAGGTATTAGATCAAGCATGTACCTGGATAGTTCCCTCTGAGAGGGATAGCCGTTATTGTCGGTGGTGGGTTTGTGGGAGTTCATCGTGGAGATTTTGCAAAATGGCAAAATCGATGGAACTTTCAAACGAGAGATCGCTGGATAGATGAACAGAGCCAGAAATCGAGGGAACATTAGGGCTGGAAGAGCTTTTCCGTTTGACTGGTGAATGACCTTCAGATTGACCGCTACATACATCTCTTGGAATATTAAACTTACGTAGTCCAGAGATCTGTTGAAGAACATCCCATACATCATGGTCAGGATGTTAGTCCTCGCTTGATCCAGAAAACCAATCTTACAAGTTAAGCTTTTGTTGAATATGGAGACCAGAACATTCCACATAAGTGGAAACTTCTTCCTTTTGAAATATGATATTCTATTGATGTTTTCGTTGTAACCTAGAAAGTGCAGAAACTCCAGCAGATTGTCAAAAGAGGGATTTGGTGACAGAGCAGGATTAGGAACATTTTGACCTTCAACTTCGATGACGGAGGGTTGTAGATGAAAAAATCATGCTATCTTCTTCTTGCTGATCGGTACTTCGACAGCTCGTTCATCGTCATTTGGGTAGCTGAAATTTCCAGTAAGAGTCTCCTCATTCTTAATATACATCGTTTGCCATAGTTCTTGAATGTATATTTCAGGTATATTTGGGTTTGTGAAGGTTTGGGCTCGGTTTAAGGAGTGGTTTTGCAGAAATTCGATCATTACTCGATAATTTTTGATGAATGTATTTGTATCAAGTAAAACCTGCACATTGTTTGGTTTCAGGGGTAACTTAACGAATGGGGCTCTTTCAGTTGTGGAATCGATCACTCGATCTTCTTCATCTTGTACATTCAGTTTTTCATTTGGATTGGCCATTTGCGTATTTGCGGGTTTTTGGATTTGAAGTTGCAGGTTTGCAAATCTTTTGTATAAATGGAGTGCACAGGGGAAAGCGAGAGATTGAAGATGGTGAAAAGTGGAAATGAGAATTTTCTCGAGTTTTTATAGTGGGAATTGAAAGATTGAACTCGAGTGGTTTTGAATTTGAAGGGTTTATCTGACTTGTGATGGGAAACGGTTTATTAATGCTGACGTCAGATTTTAGGCGTGCAATCATGCAATCCGTCGATTGATGACACGTGGAGGAGGTTTCAGAGTAAGTGACGCGTGGCTGATGGAATAGGTTAATCAAGGGTTTTCTCGTTGGTTTTGGACGAGATTCAGTTCCACTATTGTTATTTTGAATATTCCCTCCAAATATTAAATAAAAGACAATCAATTAATCAACAAGCATTGTGGATTAAAGGGAAGATTTTATAAATTATTTGGGTAATATTAAAATACTTAAAATCAGTCAATTGGTCAAATAAAACGTTGTGAGACCAAAAGAAAGTTTTATGTCATATGAATAATGTTTTAGAAGAATTTTTGTTGATGAATAACCTTGCCGACAAGAGTTAGTCTAGAAGTAACTAATTCGCAAAAAATTCAGGGAAAAAATTATCCAGAAGACAGCTAACATATCTCAGAATATAGTTAGACTTGACTTTGAAAGAAAAAAGAATTCTCCCCCTTGAATAATGCGTGATTTTGTGCTCCCCCTCGATTCCTTCATTTAATGCTCCCCCTTGACCAGTGCTTGGATCATAAGATGTAAGAGCAACGAGTATCCTTATGACTGACAGAGATATCCAGATACCTCTGGCCGCCTCTGCAATTCTTGCGCTTGACAAAGATATCCGAGACCTCTGTACTGCTCTGGTTTATTGAAATATCTGAAATTGACTAAGTAAAATAAAGTAAGATAAAAGACATGTTAAATAAATAATTATACAAAAACTATAAGATACCTATAGGTTCTGTATAAATTACATGTTTAGCATGCCCAACTTGCTGATTAGAAAATTCAATCTTTTCTCATCCAGAGCTTTGGTGAACAAATCAGCAAGTTGGTAATCAGTGGAGACGAAATACATATCAATTGTCCCTTTCTCCACATGATCCTTTATAAAATGATACCTGACATCAATGTGTTTGGTCTTAGAATGCTGAACCGGATTTCCAGTGATTGCAATTGCACTTTCTGAATCACATAGGATGGGAATTTTGTCATATACTAGACCATAATCTCTGAGTTGGGTCTTCATCCAGATTACTTGTGAATAGCAACTAGCAGCAGCAACATATTTTGCTTCTGTTATGGAAGTTGACACACAGTTTTGCTTCTTGGATGTCCAACTAATTAGTCAATTTCCTAGAAGTTGACAGCTACCAGAGGTGCTCTTTCTGTCCAACTTACATCTTGCAAGATCAGAGTCAGTGTATGCAATCAAATCACGGCCAGAATTTTTGGGATACCACAAGGCCTGCTTTTGCTTTTTTTCGGTTTGTCTTTTGAGGTGTATTTCGCTTTGTCTATTTTGGCTCCTTGTGGCTTGGTTTGTAAGCCATAGTTGCCGTTGTTGTACTTGCTGATTTGTGGCTCGTTTGGTTGGTTTTTCGCCTTTATAAAATTGCCTGGAGAAATCTCTCCTTTCAGTAATGAGGATGTCCCCTTTAAGTATCTAAAAATTGTCTTCACAGCACCCATATGAGACTCTTTTGGATTGGCTTGATATCTTGCATAGAGACATGTGGCAAACATTATATCTGGTCTGCTGGCTGTTAAATACAGAAGCGATCCAATCTTTCCTCTGTAGCTCGTAACATCAACTGATTTCTCAGAGGGATCAGAATCAAGTTTTGTACTTGGAGAGATTGGAATTTTCATAGTAGTGGAATTTTGAAGTTTGAATTTCTTTAACATGTCAGAAACATACTTGGCTTGGTTTATAAAAATGCCAGCAGTAGTTTGTTTGACTTGGACCCCTAGGAAGAAGTTTTAATTCTCCCATTATACTAATTTCAAACTCACTTTCCATTAGTTTTGTAAATAGTTCAACTTCTGCTTTATCAGTTGAACCAAATATAATGTCATCCACATAGATTTGAACAACAATTAACGTACCTTTGTCTCTTTTGATGACCATAGTTGTATCTATTTACCTTTTTCGTACAAATGTTCAATCAAAAACTTTGACAGTCGTTCATACTAGGCTCTGGAAGCTTGCTTTAATCCATACAGCGCTTTATCTAGAAGATAGACATGATCTGGATTTCGTGCATCTTCAAATCCAGGAGGTTGTAGAACATACACGTCTTCTTTGAGTTTCCCATTCATAAATGCACATTTTACATCCATTTGATATACTTTGAAATTTTTG
Organism: Silybum marianum; assembly: GCA_036898165.1. Taxonomy (NCBI): domain Eukaryota; kingdom Viridiplantae; phylum Streptophyta; class Magnoliopsida; order Asterales; family Asteraceae; genus Silybum; species Silybum marianum. The sequence continues at coordinate 16,640,281 of CM072533.1, forward strand.
TATGTAGAGAAGGCCATAAAATGTAACACCCTCAAATCTGGAAAAAGCGACTAATTTAAAATTCCTAATATTACATCAATAAATAACTTTCCTCAAACCACAATTAGTGATAAACCTCTACAACAAACAAAGCAAGTCCTATACAAGACCTACTTACGGTTGGGTGTTACTAAACCAATAAGAGTCGCTATCTCCGAATGCGGAAAACACCTAGCACCAACCCCCACGATAACCTGATGCACATGCCGACAAAGAAAAAGGGTTAGGCTTAACGCCTAGTGAGCTCAAGAGTTTTTAACATATTTATGATTGCATTGAAACCAAAAGATTTGCTTGATAAAATATAATTCTCAAAGGAAATAACCTTATTATAAAAGCAACGTCTTTCCCCAAATTCAATAGTCCCATAATAAAAGCTTTAGAACAAAATGATATTAGAAGAGAAAACTTTAAATAGAAATATTCTTTTAACTTAATACCAATTCCAATACTCACACGACCATGATTTAGTTTATAAACGTGGAGATAGAAAACATACCTTTAACCATGTTTTATAAAATGTTAACCCACACGGACCTTTAAAAGGGATAGAAATATCCGAAGTTCACGGGGTATTCCCGATCATACCATTTTTGGTGACGGATACAAAAGTAGGTCACTACTCGATGTTGAGCAACTATAAGAGCCAATGGCAACCGAAAATAACCGATTATGCACCTTAGTACACGGCCCCCGATGACTCGTACGAAAGCCTACGCTATGGTCAATGGCAACCGGCAATAACCGATTATGCACCTTTGTACACGGCCCCCGATGACCCCTAATAGCGCATACATAGAGTCAATGGCATCCGATAATGATCCGACATAACACCCAACGGTACCAGGCCCCCGATGACAACTATGCAACCAAAAAGGGACAACAATCCCGCCTTTAAACCGACAATACTCCTATGGAACCATTACATACTAGTCCTACTACCGAATACACCAACGAGACGTATTACTAGTTTTACAACCATGAAAACCCCTTTCAATAAACCATTTCCTTCCAAATCCGACTTTTACCAAAAACTAGGTCCAATCATTCTGAGTTTCAAAACAAAAGATTATTTCATCTTATAATCTTTCCAAGTACTTTAAACCATTAATGATGCTCAACTTATCATCTACAACAAAATACTCAAAATCCTCATTTTGACCTAAAACCTCCAAACTTACCAAAACACACAACTACTTGCAATTAAGTTTAGGAATCAGTAAAATACTACATAAATTTAAGATGCCACAAGTAGAATGTATGCAAGCTCTATGCAACAAATGGTTCCCATAAAATTAAACAGATGGGAACTTTATATTTTTGACGACTTCAAAATCTTTATACCCAAAATAGATGACGCGAAATTAAAATTTTCAATAAACTCTCATACTACAAAACTGACACTAAAATGAATCCAAAAATCCCAAAATTTCAAAATTGACTCCTGACTGGTACGCATCTAATTTCAACTGAAACTCATAAACAACCATAGGAGGTGCGATAGTTCATGCATTTCAATCTTGACCCAAAACTCACGTACACTAAATTAACTTCTCAAAACTCGTAAAAACGATATGTGTACGTTTCTCGGAAACAATGAAACAATTTAAGTTAGTTTCAAATTTAAACTCTCTCGAGATATAAATTTCAAGATTTGCTATTTTAACAAAATAGTACGAATTAAATTCTTAGTGCAATTTTCATGCAACTAAAACGGTTTAACAAATCCCAAGACATGGCTACACTCTTGGGTGTGCCCAAAACATTTTTCAGAATGATTGCCCCTTTGACAAATCCGAAATAATTTCGCAATTTATTTCTAAAACAAATGTCGTGCATGCATCCGGTTAGGACCCAAAGTCTTAAACCACGTTCGCCAAGTCCACCATAAGACCAACTTTGGAAAGCTTCATATCTTAAGACCATCATCCACCACTAAAATCCATCGATTTACAATTTTCCTTAGAATAAGGTTGATTGATTCAATAAGCTTATGAATCATAACTAACCATTATCGTTGACCCAAAATGGTCAGCTTAAGGTAATCACCATACTTATATGTTGCTCGAAGTGACATTGCTACAAGCATCAGTTCTTTCAACGATTGTTGCCATATGAACTCATTCACTACCCCATCGATCACCACGACAATGCGTCTCAAGCACACACACGTAACTGTACATTCATATTATCACCGGCCGGATAATAATACAAATTTACCTCACATGTGGATCCTTGTTACCATCATAATGTTTCTCGATTCTAGTGCATCTATTAATCTCCAAACATCCTATCTTACAGTGTCTAATTGTGAAATCTCACATCTGCTCACTTAATCAATACACTAGTTTGAGTCTAGGCATCTAAATCAATACCTAAATCTCTCAAACTTATGCTATGATACCAACTTGTAACACCCTCAAATCTGGAAAGAGCGACTAATTTAAAATTCCTAATATTAGATAAACAAATAAATTTCCTCAAACCACAATTAGTGATAAACCTCTACAACAAACAAATCAAGTCCTATACAAGACCTACTTACGGTTGGGTGTTACTAAACCAATAAGAGTCGCTATCTCCGAATGCGGAAAACGTCACCAAGAGTCTTTATCGTGTCCTAGCACTCAAGTCCACACGTGTCGCTAGTACCAACCCCCACGATAACCTAATGCAAATGCCGACAAAGAAAAAGGGTTAGGTTTAATGCCTAGTGAGCTCAAGAGTTTTTAACATATTTATGATTGATTTGAAACCAAAAGATTTTCTTGATAAAATATAATTCTCAAAGGAAATAACGTTATTATAAAAGCAATAGTCCCATAATAAAAGCTTTAAAACAAAATGACATAAGAAGAGAAAACTTTAAATAGAAATATTCTTTTAACTTAATACCAATTCCAATACTCACACGACCATGATGGAGTTTATAAACGTGGAGATAGAAAACATACCTTTAACCATGTTTTATAGGACGTTAACCCACACGGACCTTTAAAAGGGATAGAAATATCCGAAGTTCACGGGAAATTCCCGATCATACCATCTTTTGTGACGGATACAAAAGTAGGTCACTACTCGATGTTGAGCAACTATAAGAGCCAATAGCAACCGGCAATAACCGATTATGCACCTTAGTACACGGCCCCCGATGACTCCTACAAAAGCCCGCACTATGGTTAATCGTAACCGGAAATAACTGATTATGCACCTTTGTACACGGCCCCCAATGACCCCTACTAGCGCATACATAGAGTCAATGGCATCCGGTAATGATCCGGCATAATACCCAACGGTACCAAGCCCCCGATGACAACTATGCAACAAAAAAGGGACAACAATCCCGCCTTTAAACTGACTATATGCCTACGGAACCATCACATACTAGTCCTACTACCGAATACATCAACGAGACGTATTACTAGTTTTACAACCTTGACAACCCCTTTCAATAAACCATTTCCTTCCAAATCCGAGTTTTACCAAAAACTAGGTCAAATCGATATGAGTTTCAAAACCAAAGATTATTTCATCTTATAATCTTTCCAAGTACTTTAAACCATTAATGATGCTCAACTCATCATCTATAACAAAATACTCAAAATCCTCATCTTGACCAAAACCTCCAAACTTACCAAAATACACGACTAATTGAAATTAAGTTTAGGAATCAGTAAAATACTACATTTACAACAGGTATTTGAGTTTACAAGTTTAGATTTGAACTCACACTCATGCATTTACAAAATGACCCATAATGCAATAACCTGTATTTTTCAACGATTTATAAATTCCAATACTCTATAGATGCAAATACAACCAAATGGTTTTCATTTAAAGACATTGAACCCAAACAATCCACACTTATACATTATTTGCCAAAATGTCTAAAACACAAGCATAAGCCTCTTTCATGATTTATAAATCCTTTTTATACCAAATATGCAACCTTACCCAAATACTCACACGTTTGATAAATAACAAGTAAAACATGTTAATACTTTAAAATGGACGTTTTTGGTATGTACAAAGTTTTCACAAAGTATCTTGAACTCACCTTGCTAGATTTAGGCTAAATCTAGGTTTTACCCCAATACCGAGCTCCATTCGGTAAAGGCTTTAGATCCCCAAGCTAGAACTTTAGATCCATGATGTAATCCCTTCAAGAACATCTACATATCCTCAAAAACATACACAAATAGAACCCAAGGAGAATGAGAGTCGTTGGTGAAAAACCCAAACCCTAGATTTGAGATTTCGGAGAGGTGATCTTACCTTCCACCCTATGAGCTCCAAAATCATCAAGTAACCTCTAGATATCATTATTCTCATGTTGAAGAGCTTCCAAAGACGAAAGGATAGCACTTTGAATCGCCCAAATCGGAGCTGTGATGAAAAAGTTATGGCCAAATGAAGAAATCCCGATTTTTATCCACTAGAGACCGCCCGCGATCATGACATGTCATGATAGCATGGCATGATCGCCCGTGTGCTGAATTCCATTTCTAGGCCACGGCCCACTTTGTGCGATCATGACAGGCTATCATGACACTGTCATGATTGCCGGGCGTCATAGCCTGGACCAATTCGAGTTGTTTTTCCCACTTTTCACCCGTTTTGATCCCGTTTCTCGTCTAGTAAATGATACCCGATATAATTAACTTCAAAATACTTGTTTCGTTGATTCTAAGACTGGAACACAAGGAGGACCCGATATTCCACTTTACCAAAGACCCGGTTGATACATTGTGTCATTGTCAGTAAAGCATGGCATAATTGTTGGGACCACCAACTACTTGGTACCATCGTTGCTATTGTGACGGGTGTCATAACCGCATGGCACAATAGTTGAGACGACCATACACTAGGTACCATCAGTGCTATTGTGACAGATGTCACTCTCATAAGGCACTACTGCTCAAACTCTGAAATTATCATTCGGTTATTGAATCGCTCGATTCAACAATTTCTTCGATATGGACGAAAATCAGGGTGCTACAATCGACCCAACCTTAGAATGATTTCGTCCTTGAAATCTAGCACTGTCGAATACTCATCCCAGAAGAAATGCATTTGACGTTTCAAGTATACTACACCATCCAGGGCACAGCCCGGTAGATGACCCGTCATTCATCCTTCTTTAATAGGATGATGACCGAGATTTCAAACCTCAAAGTTACTCCTAATTTACCATTTTATTGACTCCTCCACCTTTAGGGTCTTAGTTGCCTCCCAACCTTAAGTGACTCTCACTACCTGGAGTGTGACTTATGACCTCAATGGCTCGCTTCCACAATTGATGCCCAAAATGAATTTACTCTTAAATTTCATACCCACCTTTATCAAACTGGGATAAATGAATTTACTCTTAAATTTCATACCCACCTTTATCAAACTGGGACATTCTTCTCTCTTACATTCTACCTTTCGATATTTTTTTTCACAAGACTCAACCGATTATAACCGAACCCACTCCCTTCGAACCAGATTACCCACTATCATGTCGACCTTACCCGAATGGTAAAGGAATCCCGCACCAACAACTCTTCATAGAATAGTACCGCGTAGATTATTTTAACTTCAATCAAACCAAAGTTCTCCAAAAACTTTACATTTTCCTCTTACGGTCTACTTTAACATTCACACCAATTTCTCCAATAATCATTACCACGAAAATTTATCTTCCCTTCCCTGACGAACTCCTATTTATTACTTCGGTCCAATTCAATGCAACCGTGAAGACAAATCCAAACTATCTCGTAAGCATGCCCAAACTCTGAAGGGCTATCAAGCATTCCTAGTAATCCATTTGGTCAGGACCGTTCGCCACTTGTTACCAACATCTAATTTTCTCCAATTCGACACCCATAACTTGCAATTATTCCTTAGAATCCAACTAAAGTACTCCAATTACGTTAATGACTCTTGACCTCAAGAAAAGTAGAAGTTCATACCTAAGTTTGTAAAGGTCGGCACCACAAATATGCATCGGTCGACGATGTCATCCTATAGTTGACACTTAATATGAGATGTTGAATCCCATAATTACCACACTCTATTACTTGATCCCGTGATTCTTTCCAAATGCGCTGAAACATCAAAGTTTTACTTTCCAATGGACAACTCAACAAATCGTCCTCAATCACTAAAGCTCACCAAGATGAAACATCCTTAACACCCAAAAACCAACCAAACAACTCTTTGAAGCAATCAATCCCATAAACTTCGACCCGAAGGTTGATGAAACAAGAAGACCATCACATAAAAATAACCCGGAATGCTTAAAAGTCTAATACCTCCAAAAGTTTCTATATTCACCGATAGTTCAAACCAAATTCCCAAAATTCAAAGCCATCCACAAGCCATGAAATCATTACTAAAGTCACGGAGACCTCATCGTCCCACATATGCAATACCCACCACAACATGACGTTTACAACCAAGGTTTCCTAATGAGTTCAAGGTTCTACAAGTATATGACTATGCAAATATGCCAAGTTTATTTATCAAAGATTAATCAAACATAAAATCTTCATAAACAATTTTACACACGCCTCACGATTTTACCAAGATCAGGTAGCAGCAAAAAGTGACCAAACCTCATTACGTAAAAACCATTTTAAGAGTTATGTAATCATCATTTAAACTAATGACAACAATAATGAGGATACAACAAATAGAATTTTGACACGCATTTATTGAAATCATGTATGTAAGAGAAATTCATGCACTAAAATAGACTGCTACAAAATGTTTGTGTCAAGTTCTCCAAATGTTTCCGTATTTTAGCCATAAGAAGGAACGAAATAAATGTTCTCAACAATAATTCATGCATCAGTTTACTTCCTCAAAACTATCCAAACGATATAAGCATGCATCTTGGTCACATCATGAAATCAATTTAATTTGAATTTCAAATTTGAAGCCAATTAACAAAGGCTTATACTTTTCTAATATGTTGGCTACATAAATTTAAGATGCCACAAGTAGAATGTATGCAAGCTCTATGCAACAAATGGTTCCCATAAAATTAAACAGATGGGAACTTTATATTTTTGACGACTTCAAAATCTTTATACCCAAAATAGATGACGCGAAATTAAAATTTTCAATAAACTCTCATACTACAAAACTGACACTAAAATGAATCCAAAAATCCCAAAATTTCAAAATTGACTCCTGACTAGTACGCATCTAATTTCAACTGAAACTCATAAACAACCATAGGAGGTGCGATAGTTCATGCATTTCAATCTTGACCCAAAACTCACGTACACTAAATAACTTCTCAAAACTCGTAAAAACGATATGTGTACGTTTCTCGGAAACAATGAAACAATTTAGGTTAGTTTCAAATTTAAACTCTCTCGAGATATAAATTTCAAGATTTGCTATTTTAACAAAATAGTACGAATTAAATTCTTAGTGCAATTTTCATGCAACTAAAACGGTTTAACAAATCCCAAGACATGGCTACACTCTTGGGTGTGCCCAAAACATTTTTCAGAATGATTGCCCCTTTGACAAATCCGAAATAATTTCGCAATTTATTTCTAAAACAAATGTCGTGCATGCATCCGGTTAGGACCCAAAGTCTTAAACCACGTTCGCCAAGTCCACCATAAGACCAACTTTGGAAAGCTTCATATCTTAAGACCATCATCCACCACTAAAATCCATCGATTTACAATTTTCCTTAGAATAAGGTTGATTGATTCAATAAGCTTATGATTCATAACTAACCATTATCGTTGACCCAAAATGGTCAGCTTAAGGTAATCACCATACTTATATGTCGCTCGAAGTGACATTGCTACAAGCATCAGTTCTTTCAACGATTGTTGCCATATGAACTCATTCACTTCCCCATCGATCACCACGACAATGCGTCTCAAGCACACACACGTAACTGTACATTCATATTATCACCGGCCGGATAATAATACAAATTTACCTCACATGTGGATCCTTGTTACCATCATCATGTTTCTCGATTCTAGTGCATCTATTAATCTCCAAACATCCTATCTTACAGTGACTAATTGTGAAATCTCACATCTGCTCACTTAATCAATACGCTAGTTTGAGTCTAGGCATCTAAATCAATACCTAAATCTCTCAAACTTATGCTATGATACCAACTTGTAACACCCTCAAATCTGGAAAGAGCGACTAATTTAAAATTCCTAATATTAGATAAACAAATAAATTTCCTCAAACCACAATTAGTGATAAACCTCTACAACAAACAAATCAAGTCCTATACAAGACCTACTTACGGTTGGGTGTTACTAAACCAATAAGAGTCGCTATCTCCGAATGCGGAAAACGTCACCAAGAGTCTTTATCGTGCCACTTCCTAGCACTCAAGTCCACACGTGTCGCTAGTACCAACCCCCACGATAACCTAATGCAAATGCCGACAAAGAAAAAGGGTTAGGTTTAACGCCTAGTGAGCTCAAGAGTTTTTAACATATTTATGATTGATTTGAAACCAAAAGATTTTCTTGATAAAATATAATTCTCAAAGGAAATAACCTTATTATAAAAGCAATAGTCCCATAATAAAATCTTTAAAACAAAATGACATAAGAAGAGAAACTTTAAATAGAAATATTCTTTTAACTTAATACCAATTCCAATACTCACACGACCATGATGGAGTTTATAAACGTGGAGATAGAAAACATACCTTTAACCATGTTTTATAGGACGTTAACCCACACGGACCTTTAAAAGGGATAGAAATATCCGAAGTTCACGGGAAATTCCCGATCATACCATCTTTGGTGACGGATACAAAAGTAGGTCACTACTCGATGTTGAGCAACTATAAGAGCCAATAGCAACCGGCAATAACCGATTATGCACCTTAGTACACGGCCCCCGATGACTCCTACAAAAGCCCGCGCTATGGTTAATCGCAACCGGAAATAACTGATTATGCACCTTTGTACACGGCCCCCAATGACCCCTACTAGCGCATACATAGAGTCAATGGCATCTGGTAATGATCCGGCATAATACCCAACGGTACCAAGCCCCCGGTGACAACTATGCAACAAAAAAGGGACAACAATCCCGCCTTTAAACCGACTATATGCCTACGGAACCATCACATACTAGTCCTACTACCGAATGCATCAACGAGATGTATTACTAGTTTTACAACCTTGAAAACCCCTTTCAATAAACCATTTCCTTCCAAATCTGAGTTTTACCAAAAACTGGTTCAAATCGATATGAGTTTCAAAACCAAAGATTATTTCATCTTATAATCTTTCCAAGTACTTTAAACCATTAACGATGCTCAACTCATCATCTATAACAAAATACTTAAAATCCTCATCTTGACCAAAACCTCCAAACTTACCAAAATACACAACTAATTGAAATTAAGTTTAGGAATCAGTAAAATACTACATTTACAACAGGTATTTGAGTTTACAAGTTTAGATTTGAACTCACACTCATGCATTTACAAAATGACCCATAATGCAATAACCTGTATTTTTCAACGATTTATAAATTCCAATACTCTATAGATGCAAATACAACCAAATGGTTTTCATTTAAAGACATTGAACCCAAACAACCCACACTTATACTTTATTTTCCAAAATGTCTAATACCCAAGCATAAGCCTCTTTCATGATTTATAAATCCTTTTTATACAAAATATGCAACCTTACCCAAATACTCATACGTTTGATAAATAACAAGTAAAACATATTAATACTTTAAAATAGACGTTTTTGGCATGTACCAAGTTTTGACAAAGTATCTTGAACTCACCTTGCTAGATTTAGGCTAAATCTAGGTTTTACCCCAATACCGAGCTCCATTCGGTGAAGGCTTTAGATTCCCAAGATAGACCTTTAGATCCATGATGTAATCCCTTCAAGAACACCTAAATATCCTCCAAAACATACACAAAGAGAACCCAAGGAGAATGAGAGACGTTGGTGAAAAACCCAAACCCTAGATTTGAGATTTCGGAGAGGTGATCTTACCTTCCAGCCTATGAGCTCCAAAATAATCAAGTAACCTCTAGATAGCATTATTTTCATGTTGAAGAGCTTCCAAAGTCGAAACCGTAGCACTTTGAATCGCCCAAATCGGAGTTGTGATGAAGAAATTATGGCCAAATGAAGAAATCCCGATTTTTATCCACTAGAGACCGCCCGCGATCATGCCCCGCGGTCATGACATGTCATGATAGCATGGCATGATCGCCTGTGTGCTGAATTCCATTTCTAGGCCACGGTACACTTTGTGCGATCATGACAGGCTATCATGACACTGTCATGATCGCCGGGCATCATAGCCTGGACCAATTCGAGGTGTTTTTCCCACTTTTCACCCGTTTTGATCCCGTCTCTCGTGTAGCTAATGATACCCAATATAATTAACTTCAAAATACTTGTTTCATTAATTTTAAGAGTGGAACACAAGGAGGACCCGATATTCCACTTTACCAAAGACCTGGTTGATACATTGTGTCATTGTGACTAAAGCATGGCATAATTGTTGGGACCACCAACTAATTGGTACCATCGGTGCTATTGTTACGGGTGTCATAACTGCATGGCACAATAGTCGAGACGACCATACTCTAGGTACCATCGGTGCTATTGTGACAGTTGTCACTCTGATAAGGGACTACTGCTCAAACTCTGAAATTATCATTCGGTTATTGAATCGCTCGATTCAACACTTTCTTCAATATAGACGAAAATCAGGGTGTTACATAAAGAGTCTAATAGCTTCTAGTCTGGCTACTAGGGCGAATGTTTCATCATAGTCAATGCCCTCTTCTTGACAGTATCCCTTAGCCACCAGTCTTGCTTTGTTTTGATTACAATTCCATCTTCATCCTTCTTATTTCTAAACACCCATTTTGTACCAATTGCAACTTTGTCTTTAGGCAGGGGGACTAACTTCCATACCTTGTTTCTTTCAAACTGAAGAAGTTCTTCTTGCATTGCATCCACCCAACTTGGTTCTTGCAGAGCTTCATGAACCCTTTTTGGTTCAATCATGCTTAAGAAATTTACAAAGAAAACTTCATTTGTTGTTGCAGATCTAGTTTTAACACCTTCTGATGGATCATCAATAATTAAATCTGGAGTGTGAGATTTGGTCCACTTTTTCATCCTCGTCTGGGATATCTGCTGGGCTTGGATTTCTGTATCCAACATGTCTTTTGGAATTGAGGCAGCTTCTGGTTCTGGAGTTGAGCCTAGTGTCTCCCCCTCAAATGAAGGTGCAGAGGTTTCGTCTGGACTTGCATTTGTTGAGCTAGAAGACCCAGAGGGACCTGAAATAGTTATCCCAGAAGCTTGAAGTACTTCTAGAATATTCAAGGTTGAATTATGTGGTATCCGTTCTGATGGTGTTTCCTCTCCCAGAAAATCTTCAAATAGAGCATCAATCTTGGATTCTCAAGAGCTTGAAAGATATCCAAAGTAACAGTATTAAGCTTGAGTTGTGAGTTAGAATAATCAGAAGTCAATTGAGTTTGATCATCGAAGTCTATCTTAATGCTTTCCATTCCAGTCTTGGTTCTCAGGTTAAAAACCCTAAAGGCTTTTGAATTTAAAGAATAACCTAAGAATTTTGCTTCATCCGACTTTTTATCAAACTTTCCAAGATTCTCTCGATCGTTCAGAATAAAACACCTGCAGCCAAAAATGTGGAAAAATTTAACTGAGGGGATTCTGTTATTTATCAGTTCATAAGAGGTTTTAAAATGCCTCTTGACTATAATAGATCGATTTTGAGTAAAGCACGCCGTTGCTAGAGCTTCAGCCCAGAAGTTGGTGGGTAGTCCAGATGCTGTAAGCATTGTTCTTGATGCTTCGACTAAAGTGCGATTTCTTCTCTTCCACACCATTTTGTTGAGGAGTTCGTACAACAGAGAAATTTTGAGTGATTCCTTCATTTTCAAGATATTCATCAAGCTTGGCATTCTTGAATTCAGTGTCATTGTCACTTCTGAGTTGTAGTATCTTCTGTTGCAGAAGTACCTGTATCATTGTCATCATGTTCCTCAATACTATTGGAACTTCTGACTTCTGGCGCACAAAAGCAAGCCATGTGTACCTGGAAAATTCATCTATTAGCACTAGTATGTACTTGTTGCCATAAAGGCTCTGAATTGCAATGCGACCACAAAGGTCAACATGAACCATTTGCAGAGGCCTTGTACACGAATGATCACTTTTTGTTTTGTGAGAGGCTCTTTTTATTTTTCCCATCTCACATGCAGGACATAGGTGATCCTTCTGGAAGTGGACCTCTGGAAGGCCCTTAACCAGGTTATGTTTGACAAGCAGTTTAAGGTTTTGAAAATTTGGATGTGAAAGTTTACGATGCCAGAGCCAAACTACTTCACTCTTTTTTGAGACAAGACAAAGGGTTTCTATACCATCCTTATAAGTGAAATTCATCATGTATAAGTTAGCTTTTCTGTCAGCTATCCATAATTATTCACCTACTTTAGAGAATAAGTGACAATGTTTTTCATCGAATACAACTAACATTTTAGAATCATAGAGTTGACTTACACTCAAAAGATTATGCTTCAATCCAGAAACATGTGCTACTTTGGATAAGGTAACATTACCATCGTCACCAAACGTTACTGCTCCTCCAGTTTTTCGTTCCAGTCATGTGCCTCGAGCATCCAATGTCAAGATACCAGATGCCACACGCTGTTTCTGTAATCAAAATCAGAGAGATTTAGGTACCCATTTCATAATGGGTCCTTTGATGTTAGGTTTGTACTTCTGATTAGATTGTTCTTTATGAATAGAAGAATTTACAGGTTTTCCAGAGGCTCCTGGTTTTCCTGTTTTGTTTGAACCTTGTCTTTTGTTTTGATTTTTGAACCTTGAGTACTTACGATTATCAAAGAAATAACCAGAAGGTCGTGAGAAAAATTGTTTGAGTTTTAGAAATAAAGAAAAGCATTCAAAGTTCTGAAACATAAAAGAATTCATTGAATTTTCATTACTCGAATGATAATTACAATGTTTCTTATTTCTGTCTATTCTAGCATCAATTGTTCTATTGAACTCCTTATCTAGCCTAGACTTACGCTTCAGAACATTTGAACTTCTCTGAGTTGGCTTCTTCTGTGGAGATTTCTCTTGAACACTTGGTTTTACTGAAATCTGAGCATAAGAGTTAGTTTTCCATTTTTCTTTTTGTGCTCGAGTAAACTTCTGTTGCTGAGTATTTTCATTCTTTTTTATTTTATTTTCTTTTTCTAGATCAAGACAAGATTTAGCTTTGATGCACATCTCAAGGAAATCTGGATGTATGGGTACCTCTCTTTTCTGTATTGTTTGAGATACAGAGAAATTTGGTATCCCATTAGAAAGTTTTTCAACTTCCTTTCCAGCAGCTCTAACCTCTAGAGATTCATTAGTATACATAAAGGGAGCACTGCTTTCCTTTATGCATTGTGGAACCTTTACATAATTGGGAGGCAAACAGAAGTCAAGGTATGACATTGATTTTTCGGATATTTCAAAGAAATCATAATCATCTTGATCATCATTTTCCCAAGGATAAGTAACACACTCATCATTTACTTTGTTTTCACATAGATTTAAATCGATGAAGGAACAAGGGAGAATCTCTGGATGACAAAATTGGTGATCATATTTTGCTTGATTAGATTTAAAACACTCATCAAGAGTTTTAGGAATATCATTTTGAAAATTGAGTCTAAGATCTTCTTCTGCCTGTATAGGTATGAACTCATCAGCTTCTGGATTTAAAGTTATATGAGTGAATGAACCAAAATGGAAAACATCTTCTTTCTTCTGGACAAGTTTAAGATCATGCTGAGTTACTTTCCAGAAGAGTATTCTGTGTTTTTGTATTTTAATTTTTTGATTTGATGTCCATTCTCATATTTTGAAAATTGGAACAACAGGTTTCTGTTCTTTACCTATACAAAATACATAGTCTAGAGTAGATTTCTTTTTACACGTGTAAGGATCCAAATCCTCGAAACCAAGGCCTGTTTTGCTTGTGTATTTATCTTCTCATGCACCTTCTGAGCATCCAGATATTATCAGTAGCTCTTTGTTTTGATGTTCAATGTGCAGAAATTCCCTTTCATTCTTAAAGTAATCTGAAAGCATTGTGAGTAAACCATAGATGAATAGTTAGAAGGACTCACAGGTTTAGGAAAAAATGCTAAGTATGGATGTCGGATGCAATAGACGCGATATAAATGTATGTCGAGAGATAAATGATCGACATAAATACTTAGGATGATTTTCGAAATACTAAGTGAGTATGTCGGGCCTTGGGGAGCCGACATAAAAATATGTCGCGTGTAAAGGGGTGACATAGACACTTAGAGTTTTTCAGAGAATGTTAAGCAAGGATATCGAGTTTGTAAAGGTCGACAACAATTTATGTCGGGTCTAATTTGAAAAACATAAACATTTAGATAAAATTGTGAGATCAAACCTATGAGAGCCGATATAAAACATGTCGAGATCAGTTGTGCGACATAAAGACTTATAAGAAAACATAACACTTGTAGCATGAAGATACCAGAGAATGTCGAGGCATAAGATGCGACAAGAAAAGTTCTCGGGTGAAACGGGTACCATATAAACACTTAGAACATCATGAAGATGAACTTGTCAAGCCTTTATCACCCGACAAGAAAAGATGTCGGGTCATAGGGACGGGACAAGTTTGCAAGAAAAAATTAAGAATTTTCTCAGATCCGATAAGCCCAAAAATCTACCCAGATCAAATATGGATCTCTAAAGTGTTTTAAGCCTAGATCTAGGTTCGATGGGGCTTGCCTAACATTATTAAAACTACTCCTAAGTTCCAATAATCCCAAAACATGTACAAATCAAGCAAAATCGAGATTCCAAGAGTTTTTGGAATCCGAATAGTCAAGCATAAAATTGACTGACATGCAATGGAATAAAGTAAAAAATGCAAGAATTAAAGATTTTAAGGATCAGAAGGCAAACCTGGTGATGTGCTTGGATTGCAAAAACTCAAAGATTTGGAAAACAATTGTGTGCTACAATATATATAGAGTGGTTTAGAGAGAGAAAAGAGGGAAAAAAACATTTGAAAGTATTAATAGTGCATGTGAGGGCCCGACTTTAAATAGTAGGGTGATGACACGTGTTAAAAATTTATCGGGCAGATCACATCATCAAATAGACATCGAGAGAGAGAATGTCGGGTCCTTTGTATGCGACAAGAATTCTTGTCGGGTCATACAGGGCTGACAAGTTTAAAAAAGATTTTATCAATTCAAGGTTTTCAAAAAAAATTCTAAGTGCTCCCCCTTGAATTGTGCCTAAAAGTAAGAAAACTTAGCTCCCCCTACAAATTTGAGTTAAGAAAAACTCACCTGATGGCTTCCCCTTGAATACTGAACGGTTTAGATAATAACAAACATCGAGATAAAATGAAAATAGAGAAAGACATAAACATGACGAAAATTATACAAGACAAAAAAATAAATTGAAAATACAAAAGACTTAAAAAAATATTCCAAAATCCACAAAACGAGAATTCAAGAATAATGAATATTCACTTTAAATAAGGGAATATGCATTGACTCATGAATTAGCTTTTTGTGTATTTAGAAACCACTGATTGGAAATCAGGTTTTGAGATTAAGCATGCCCAACTTGGGTACTAGGAACTGGAAGCGTTTTTCATCCAATGCCTTTGTGAACAAGTCAACAAGTTGACGTTCTGTATTAACAAAATATAGTTCGATCGTACCTATTTCGACATGGTCTTTAATAAAATGATACCGGAGATCGATGTGTTTTGTCCTTGTGTGTTGGACTGGATTGCTAGAGATGGCGATTGCGCTTTTGGAATCACAATAGATGGGAATTTTATCAAACCAGAATCCGTAGTCCTTAACTTGCGTGCGCATCCAGATGACTTGTGAGCAGCAGCTTGCGGCAACAATGTATTCGGCTTCCGCGGTGGATGTTGAGACGCACGTTTATTTCATTGAAGACCTGCTGACTAATTTATCTCCCAGAATTGAATGTGGTCCGTCGTGCTTTTTTGATCAAGCATGCATCCGGCGTGATCCGAATCTGAAAAAACAGTTAACTCGAAACCCATATCCTTAGGATACCATTGGCCAAGATTAGTAGTACCTTTTAAATAACGAAAAATACGTTTGATGGCACTAAGATGAGATTCTTTGGGAGAGGCTTGATATTTAGCGCAAAGGCATGTGGCAAACATTATGTTCGGGCGACTAGCGGTTAAATACATTAAGGAACCGACCATTCCCCGATAGGTTTTAGAATCTACCGCTTTACCGAAGGGATCAGCGTGTAGCTTAGAACCGGGAGACATGGGAGTGCCACTCGGCGTACAAATCATCATGTTATATTTATGTAACATATCCGAGATGTACTTCGATTAGTTAATGAATAATCCCGTTGAAAATTATTTTACTTGAAGACCTAGGAAAAAATTCATTACTCCCATCATGCTCATATTGAACTTGGCAACCATGAGCTCAGAGAAGTTTTTGAATTGTTTTGGGTTAGTCTAGCCGAAGATAATATCGTCCTCATATATTTGAATAAGCATGATATCACCATCTTCCTTTTTAATAAAAAGAGTAGGGTCGATCTTACCTTTGGAGTACCCGTTTTTGACTAAGTAGTTGGAGAGACTGTCATACCATGCGCGTGGAGCTTGTTTGAGACCGTAAAGAGCTCGTCGAAGATGTAGACATGATTTGGCTTGGAAGGGTCGACAAAGCCGTCGGGCTGAGAGACATAGACTTTTTCGCGAAGAACACCATTCAGGAAAGCAGCCTTGACGTCCATTTGAAAAACAACAAAATTCTTCTGAGCCAAGTATGCCAAGAACATGCGAATAGCTTCAATTCAGGAAACCGGTGCGAATGTCTCGTCATAGTCGATGCCTTCTTGCTGTCGATAACCCTTTGCGACGAGCTGTGCTTTGTTGCCTACGACAATTCCATCTTCGTGTTGTTTGTTCTTGAATATCCATTTGGTGCCGATGATGGTCTTGTTTTTTGGTCGAGGAACAAGGTGCCAAACTTTCATACCTTCAAATTGATTAAGTTCCTCTTGCATAGCCACAATCCAATCTAGATCAGATAGAGCTTCGTGAATGTTTTTGGGTTCGATTTTGCTTAGGAACGTTGAGAACAAACAATCGTTGGCCGATGCAGATCTCGTAGTGACTGATCTGGACATATCGCCAATGATTTGATCGGGTGGGTGAGATTGGACCCACTTATGAGAATGAGGAAGCGGTTGGATTGCCGTGAGGTCGGGATTGTCATCCATATAGGTTCCAAGTGGAAGATCTTGAACGGATTCCAAAGATGGTGTCACATCGGAAGATTGTGTGGAACATGAAACATCCGGTTGTATGGGATTCGATGGTGGGGAAGAGGATGACGATTCTGGATTAGTAGGTGTCGGAATGGTGACTTGGTGTGGAATATTAGAGGTTTGAGCTGTTTCAGTTGATGCAGAAGGACTTGGAGTTGCAGCAATTGAGACGGTTTCATTAGATAATGACGATCCAGAAAGAGTCGTGGTCTCGGTAACTTCCAAGGTAGGTGGGGTGGTTGTCTTCCGAATTTTCGTGTAGGGCCCGAAATAATCTGAATAGAAGTGCTCAAAGAGATCTTCCAGATCGGAGATTGCTGTTTTGGACGATGATGCGTGATGAGGCGGGTTTTGAACAGGTTCCGATGGTAGGTGATTAGAAGATAAGACGCCGGCAAGTGCGGGCCCATAACTGGTTTGTTCAGGAGCCATTTCTGCCTTGGTATCGAATTGGAGATTGACTCTTTTGGTAACACACATTGCATGCTTCACATAGACTCGGTAGGCAGATGCGTATGGTGAGTAGCCGAGAAAGTATGCTTCGGCTCCTTTGGTTTGAATTTTGCCACCATCCATTTTATCATTTAGTATAAAACATCGACCGTCGAATGTATGAAGATGATGGAGTGAAGGAACACGTTTGTTGAGGAGTTCATATGGAGTTTTGGTGAACCGCTTGTTGATGAGGGAACGGTTTTGAGTATGACAAGCAGTGTTGACGGTTTCGGCCCACAAAAAGTGAGGCAAATTGGAATGAGCGAGCTTGGTGCGAGCAACTTCGACGTACGTACGGTTACGTCGTTCGACCACACCATTTTGTTGTGGAGTGCGAACCACTGAGAAAGTGTGAGAAATTCCAACTGAAGTGAGATAAGCGTCGAGGGTGTGGTTCTTGAACTCAGTGCCATTATCCGTCCGTAGAGTTTGGACAGTAAGCTCCAATTTGGCTTGAATGTTCTTTAAAAAAGCAATGATGGTTTTGGGAGCTTCTTCCTTTGAATGAAGAACTCAGATCCATGTATAACGAGAGTAACATCCACCATAACAAGAACATACTTCTTGCCATGAATGCTTTGAGTTCGCATGGGACCGCACAAATACATATGAATAAGCTGAAGCGTACAGTGCCGCCATGTTGTTAAAAAGATCTCCTTGTCCTTTTATTGGTGAAAAATGGTTGTTCCCGAAGCGTACAATGTCGCCATGTTGTTCAACGTAATTGGCGAAAAGCTCCTTTTTATCCTTCATGTGTTTGGAGCATCCAGAGTCTAAGTACCACACATGACGTTCCTGCAAAAGATCAGGCATATTTACGTACCCATTTTAAATGGGTCCTTCGGGGTTAGATGACTTAGCAGCCTTTGGTACCCATTTGAAGTTGGACTTAGGTGCCGTAGGCAAGGGGCTCTTGGGAACCCATCTATAAACAGGATAAGTTGAAAAGGTATTGACTTGATGATTATTGTATGAATTATGCATATAGAATAATAATCATAACCATAAGAATTCAAGCGCACAAAGGCATTCACACCACAATTTGAGCAACAAACTTTATTACTTGAAAACTGAATTAAATGTTGTACAAAATGAATAGTAACAGCAAAATTGAAAACTATTGTTTGAGTTTCAAGAATTTGAAAAATTAAAATTGTTTCTCTTATTGCGGAATGATGACTTTGCTTGATTTGTGCCTTTTGCCACCCGAACTTGAGTATTCTTTAGAGGGCGTAGAGCTGAAACATGAAACGAACGGGTATTAGTTTTCAGATGAAATTTAGTCTTGTCGGTAAAAGTGGTTTGTTCTTTTTGTTGAGATGAGGAAGGTATCGAAGCACTTGTAGAACATTCATTTTCAACATCAGGGAAGTGAACCGTTTCGATGGGACTTTTGCCTTTATCTAAACATGTCTCATGACTTGGAAGAACAGGATTAAAGTCAAAATTTGCAATTGAATTAGTAGGAGTATCTGCAGAGTTATGTTGAGAAAGGTTTATGTTTTCAAGATTATCCATCTCTTCATCTATCTCATTTACTTCCTCGGGACAGGGGATATATTTGTTTTAGGAGGACAATAGTTAGGATCTATTTCAAAGTATTCCTCACAATCATCTAAATATGTACTAACAAAAGCTTTACAAGAAGAAATATTTGAACTTGTTTCTGTATCGGGTTTTTGGGATTGTAAATATTTTTTTTCTAAGGTTTGGATTTTTGCGATTAATGCCTCTTTTTCCTTTTCCGATGAAGAATGTTCGAATTCTAAAACCTTTTCCAGTTGAATAATTTTCTTTTCTAAAAACAAAGTTGGAATATAAGGTTTAAAACTTGGAGGTTCAGTGTGAAGTTCCTCATCGGTATAGGAAGGAAAATAATTGTTTGGAAGGGATCCTTTTGAAGAATCATTTTCTACTGCTTTTGGATAGCAGAAAGGGATTTGACGAAATTTCTTGTTTTTCCTATTCCAATCTTCCCGTCTCTCGATTTTAGTAGGAGATTTCATAAATTGAATTTTATAATTTGGACCAAGGTCTAGATATTCGAATTTGTAGAGAGTTGGCATATTATATAAGGCCTTTACCAAACATTTGGGATTTTCAAAACCAAGGTCTGCTTTTGAACATAACTCTTTTGGAGCATTCAAATGAATCGGTTGTTCAATTTGACCGAGTTTGTAAAGTTTAAGTTCTAAGTCCTTGAGTTTTTCTAAAATATCGTGTCTTTCTATAGAGGCAAAATTATATTTTGAAGAAAATTCTTCAGTCTCACGTTCGGATTTTTCAAGACGTTTCGTGAGATCTGAAATTTTTTGTTTAAGATCTAAATTTTCATCTTTTAAAGTCGTCTTTTCAGTTTGCAGATTTTCCACGTCACTCTTGTAATTTGCATGTTTGGATGTTGCTAGTAAAATTTGGTTTTGATTATTTTCTAGACGAGTTTATAAGTTGGAAACTGAGAGTTTCTCGGTTTTCAATTTAGATTTTAATTCATGCAATTGTACCATTAAATCATTAATTTGCGCAACAAATTTTTTGTAGTCAGAATGACTTGCCTCGGGTGTGTAGTCGGAAGCGTGAGAGGAATCGTCACCGGAGGGGTCAGAATACGCCATAAGACTGAAATGGGCTTGTATTTCTTCATCGGGTTCGTGGTCATCATGATGTAGCCAATGTTCATCTTCCACCATGAGAACTTTGCTGGCCTCTTCTTGTTTGGCAAGCATCAATTTGTAGGTGAAGTAATTGGCATCTTTGACAAATGGCTTCTTGCATTCGCGAGCATAGTGACCAGTCTTGCCACAGTTGTAGCACAAGCTCTTTTCGCCTTTGAATTTATCTTCTGGTTTGCCCGTTGGACGGGTTTCATCGTTTCTTGGCTCTTGCTCAATCGTTGCTTTACGTCGAAATTCTTTGGTCCCGAAGCATAACATTGTTGGTTGGGGTTGGAGGGACGAGAGAATTTACGTTGGAAGGATTGAGTGAGAAAGGCCAATTGTTGTTGAAATTGGGCGATCTCGGGATCATCGAATTCCTCGTCATCTATTTCCGGGAAGGTGTCTTTTGGCAGTTGTGGAATGTTTCAGACAGTGTTGACCTCTTCTTTGGCATTGAGATCGATTGGGTCGGAAGATTTCTTCAGTTTGTTGTTGGCTTCCATTACTTCGAGGACCTCTTCTTCGTCTTGTTTCAAAGTTTCGAACACTTTGTGAAGATCGAGCTCAGCGAGGTATTTGCTATGTTTAATTTGATTAGCAAAGCTTCGCCATTCGGGTCGGAGATTACTAACAAACTTCACGTTATTCTCGATTTTAGACTTACGGATGTCGTTTTTGCTTAGTTCGGTTACTAGGTAAACAAAGCGGGTGTAGGTATCCATAAGACTTTCATCGTCTTTAGTTTTGAATTCTCGTATTGAGTGATGGAATTTGTGATCTTCATTTACGTACCGATCTTTGTTCCAAGCATGAACTTTTCGATTTGTTCCCACATCCCTTTGGCTGATCTTTTGTGACTATCGATGCTCATGTATATTTCATTCAGAATGTTGAGGAGCAGGTAGGAACGAGCAAGTCAATCACCTTTGGTTGTTCGGGCTTCAGCATCCATGTAATCTGCTTTAGGTTTGATCTCTCGTCTAGCCGGAAGGGGTGGGTCAATATTTAGCATAGCAGGAAGTTCACGGTATATGACAGGTGGTGGTCCTTCAGTGATGGACAACATGATTTCGTCTGCATAGTCGCGTCTCTCGAAAAAGTCGAGAAAACGATCTTTCCATTGCGGGTATTCTCCCCAGAAGAGAATAGGTGGCTTAGTGTCGGAACCGATAGCCATGGCTTCGCGTGTGGTCATCGTACTTGACAGAGTGATCTCGATCGACGAGTTTTGAAAAAATTCTAAGAGTTCTTTAAAAATAAAATAAAATCTCGATTTGACAGAAAAAGTTGTCGATACCATAGGATGCAATAAGAATTTATGTCGGGTTAAGATAACTCAACAAGAAAACTTATCGGGTGAAAGATGATCGACAAGATTTTATATCGGGTCAAAAGGAGTCGACAAGATTTTATATCGGGTCTAAAGAAGTCGACAAGAATTCTTATCGGGTCTAAAGGACGTGATAAGAATTCAAAACAAGATATCGAAATTATGTTTTATCTTTACTTTTTCATCGACAAAAAAGAACATCTTTTTATGGAAGAGAAGATGTAAGTTCCTGAGTCTCCAAAAAGATCAAAATAAAGTAAAAGGAACTACTAAAGTTTAAGGTGTGTAGTTGAGAACCCTTATACCAGAAAAGCTGCAGAAGTCAGTGTTCCTGAGTTTTCTAATAAAAGAGAAGCAAAAGTACCGCAGATTAAACTAAAGTAATTCAGAAGAATTTAAACACAAAATTTAAAAAAAATTGTCGATGTGAATGGTGCGATAAAAAATAACTTGTCGATATATAAAGGTGCGATAAAAATATTGTCGACATAAAAAGATGCAATAAACAATTTCTTGTCGATATATGAAGTGTGATACAAAGTATCTTGTCGATCCAGGCTATAAAAGCTTGGATCGATAAGTTTTTGGACAGAAAAAGAATCGAGATTTGTACCTTTGATTTTTCGAACTCAATCAGAATCAGATCAAAACTCAGATCGTGAGGCTCTGATACCAATTGTTGATCCCAGATTAAGCATCAAGTACATGTAATAAACTAAGAACACATGAAGAACATGATGAATATGATAAAGAACGTACGTCGGATATCTTACTTGTGGATTTCAATACAATGTAAGCATAAGAATATCGATTCTCTCTCTCTAACAATATAGTCTAATCTTGTACGTCCCTTAGACAATGAACCTAAGACTCATATTTATATGATAGGGTTTCACGATATAAGAATATAAAGAGAATGGCGTTATACACTTGCCATATTTACAAAAGAGCATAACTTCCTTATTTGACATAATTAATTTAAACCCTAACAAGCAGAGATTTCTTCCTCTGTTCTTGCATTTGAGTTTGTGGGTGCAGAAATTGTGGCTTTTGGAGTTTCATCATCTATATCTGCAGGTTCATTTGAAATAGTAGAGGAGCCAGAAGGACCGAAAATTTGTATACCTGAAGTTTGTAGGTCTTCTGTTGTTCTTACTAGAACATCTCTGTTTGAACCTTTAGAGATTGGTTCATCTCCAAAGTAGTCCTCAAATAATGAATCTAGTTCTGTCTCTCTGGACTTTGAGATGTGGTCAAAAGTAACATTGTTCAGCTTAAGTTCCGAGTTTGAGTACTCATAAGTTAATTGAGCTTGGTCATCAAAGTTGACATTGATGCTCTCCATGACCGTCTTGGTTCGAAGATTGAACACTCTGTAGGCCTTTGAAGTGATTGAATATCCAAGAAATTTGGCTTCATCAGACTTCTTATCGAACTTGCCAAGTTTGTCGCGATCATTTAGGATAAAGCATCTGTAACCAAAGACATGTAAGAACTTTATATTAGGTTTTCTTTGATTGATTAGTTCATAGGCAGTTTTGAGATGTCTCTTGACCACTATGGATCTGTTCTGTCTAAAGCACACGGTTGCAACAGCCTCAGCCCAGAAGTGAGTGGTAGTCCAGAAGCAGCAAACATTGTTCTTGCAGCTTCAACTAGAGTTTTGTTTCTTCTTTTCAATACACCAATTTATTGAGGGCTTCTCACAGCAGAGAAGTTTTGTGGAATTCCTTCTTTGTTTAGATACTCTTCAAGTTTGACATTTTTGATTTCTGTACCGTTGTCACTTCTCAGCTTCTAGATTTTTCTTTGTAGAAGCACTTGAATCCTCCTCATCATGGTGATAAGCACTTCTGGAACTTTTGACTTCTGTCTTATAAAAGCAAGCCATGTATATCTAGAATATTCATCTTTACACAATTATGGGACCACAAAGGTCGACATGTAGCATGTGCAAAGGTCTTGGACATGCAAGACCACTCTTTGTTTTGTGGGAGGCTCTTTTTAGCTTTCCCATTTCACATGTGGGACAAAGATGGTCTTTCTGGAAGTGAACATCTGGGAGGCCCTCAACTAGATTATGTTTCACAAGCAACTCTAAATTTGAGATGTTTAGATGAGATAGATTGTAATGCCAGAGCCAAACTACTTCACTTTAACTAGAAATGAGACATAGAGTCTGTTTTCCATCTATAGAAGTAAAGTTCATCATATAAAGGTTACCTTTCCTGTTGGCTCTGAGCAGTTCTTTACCTGACTTTGTAAGTAAGTGTCAATATTTCTTGTTGAAGAAGACACCCATGTCAGTATCGCAAAGTTGGCTTACACTAAGTAAATTATGCTTAAGTCCAGAAACATAAGCCACTTTTGATAAAGTTATGTTTCCTTCTTGTAAAGTTCTATAACCTTTTATCTGTCCTTGCCATCATTACCAAAAGTTACTACTCCTCCTTGTTTATCTTTGAATGTAGAGAGTATGTTTTTGGTGCCAGTCATGTGCCTAGAGCATCTAGAGTTGAGATACCATATGTGCACGCGCTGTTTCTACAATACAGATTAGAGATTTTTAGGTACCCATTTCATAATGGGTCCTCTTATGTTAGGCTTAGGATGGTTGGTTGATTGATCTTTGATCTTACTCTTTATCTCATGTTTTCCAAAAGCTTCTGGTTTACCTGAGTTGGTTTTAGGTTTTTGCTTCTTCTGACTCTTAGGATTCTTGCGTTTCTTTGAGTTAGAGGGAAAACAATGTGGACTAGAGAAGAGTTGTTTTAATTTCAACACAAGAGAAAGACATTTAGAATTCTGAGAAAGTAAACACTTCATTGAAATTTTATTTATGGAATGAGAATTACATGATTTCTTATTCATATCTATTATAGCATCAGTTGTTCTATAGAACTTCTTATCTAGTCTAGATTTATTTTCTTTGAAATTTAATGTCTTCTCTTCAGTCCTCTTTTGTGTAGTTCACGCCCTTTGGACCTTAGGAGATTTCACTAAAACATAAGAAGTTAAATTTTCTTTCAAGGTCCATTTTCATTTCTGTTCCTTTGTGAATTTAACAGGTTTTTGAAATTTAGACATTGAGATAGAAGAATTAAGAGTTCGAGTTTGATTTCTTTTCTTGATTTTACTTCTTTTTCAAGTTCTAGAGCGGGTTTGGCTTTGAGACACATGTCCAGAAGTCAGGACATATAGGAATTCTAGGTTTCTATTCTTTTATGGGAAAAGAGATCATAGGAATTCCATTTGTAAATCTTTTGATTTCTGGGTCAGATTTTTTCTTTTCTATAAAGTCCACAACTGTAAACTCTCTTTGTTGGAACCCAGATCCCTTTCTAGCAAGTATTTAATAGATCAAATATGTAAATATAAGCGGAAGCAAGTAGATATATGATTAATAGTAAGATTAGTAAGAACAGGTATGAAGAACAATCGTAATTGGTATTGAATTGCGTTTGTATGATAAAACAACACTGTGCACAATTCAACATCTCTCTATTTCGTATTTTCAATCATACTATTACAAACTAAGATTGAGCTATTTATACTATTACAATATTGAAATTCAACTACCTGGCGTATTACAACAAGACACATAAGCAGGGAAATAACAAACTGAGTTTCACACGGAAGGTGTGCCTGCCATGTCATCAGATGTGCCTGTAGTTACTTGATTCTGATTCATACTTCTTCAGAAATGAGGTCTAACAATCTCCCCCTAAGTATGAAAATCAGAATGTTGCACGTCTAGCTTCGCTGTTCTTTTATAGGCATAATAGTTGAAGTATTGTAACTTCTCTGAGCTGTTTGAGAAATGACTTTGGAGATGGCATCTGTAACTTCTCTGAGCTTCATTAGAGTATTTGTGAGCATCTTTGATTCTGGAGAAGCTTTTTCTGCTCGGCCTTCTGAACACAATTGCAATTTCTAGTTGAGTTATTACTTTCCCAATCCTTAGAGTATTAATACCCTCCAAATCTTCATTTGGTGCAGCGATACACAAGTTATCAACTTTGTAGTTCAAGCCCGTTTGGAAGTCTACTTGCCTTCTGTATCGAATGAAAGACTTCATACAGTCAATGATATGGAAGTAAGCAACTTTGTTTTGATCTTCACTCCCTCTGTTCATTTGAGTCTTCATAAATTTCTCCAGAGTTAGCAGATTAGAGGGATTGATCGACAATAAGTCATTGTCACAGAAATATGATGACTTGTTATCTTCTTTGACAACCTTATAAATTGTGTACCAGATGGGAGTTTGTTCGAATTGTGCATGCCTGAATGAAATGGTCTTGTTTGGAATTATGGAATGAGCCTCCTTTCTTGGTTGCCTGTGAGTAATGAATTTGTCTTTGATCTCATCACTGACTTGATAACCATTTGAGAAGTTCGGCATCACTAGGTATATCTTCTGATCCACAGGAGCATACAGATGCTTATTTTTTATTTCTAAGTCTTCCCAACTTCTGCATCCTTTCTTCATTTGCAGCTCTGAATTTTGCAGACTCTTTCCTTTTAGCTTCTTCAAAATTTTCGCGAGCCCTTTCAGCAGCTTGTTTGGCCTTTTCAGCTTCTTCTCTCTCCTTTTCTGCCTGAGCCACGGCTTTCTCAGCTTCAGCTTTGGCTTTTAGAGCTTCTTCCTTAGCTTTGACAGCTTTAGACTTAGCCTTTTGTTCAGCCTCAGACCTTAGTCTATTCTCTTCTTCTGTTCTTGCTGCCTCGGCTCTGGCTGCTCTAGCTTTGGCTTCTTCTGTTTTCACAGCTTCTGCTCTGGCGGCTTCTACTTCAGCTGCTTTTGCTCTGGCAGCTTCTGCTTTAGCTGCTTCTGCTCTGGCTGGTTGAGATTGTGTTTTAGTATTCCCTATTACCTCCAGTATAAATTTTGCAATTTCTGGATCCTTGGGCAGGGGACCTCGATGAGTGGCTAGAGGAATAGGCGTTAACGGAGTTTGCTTAGAGGGAGGAGGTGCAGAAGGTGAGGAGGATGAGCCTTTACCTTTTTCTTGGTTCATCTTCTGACCCGTTTCGGTTTTCATCTTCTTGATATTATCCATGTTCTCCCCCTTCTGAGAATCAGTATCCTGATCCTCAGATCTTTTGCGCTTTACCTCAGCCTTTTTGCATGCCCGAGCTTCTTTAGCTTTCTTTCTGTCTTCAAAGGAGGCAAATAACTCACTTACCAGAGAGGAGAGTTTTGATACTGTGGTTTCCAAGGTTGTGAGCTTTTGATCCATGTGCAAGTTGCTGGACTTGGTTTTGGATGCATATTTGGAGGTCAGAGAGTTGATGCGATCAATCATTGCCTTCTGAAATTGTGCCATATCCGACTTTTTTACCAAAGACGAGGCAGAAGCAGATGCAACTTCTGAAGGAAAAGCAGTCGTGATAAGCTTGTGGATGTCAGCAACAAATGACCCATATTCATCAACAGAGATGGTGACTTCTAGAGTGGGTATTTCTGAAGGAAGGTTAAAGATGGCCTCTGCATTTTATTTAATTCCGGCGTCCAGAGCCTGGAAGTGAGCATTTGCAGAGTTCTGCTGAGCTTCTGCATTATTAGAAAGAATCTTTCTGATGTCTTCCAAAGTTTGAGTTTGAGTTGCTTGATGAGCTTGTATGGCTGACAGAGTTTGTTGTTGGGAAACAAGGGATGATTTTAGATCTTCCATAAATCTCTGAATTTGATCACCAAAAGCCTTGAACGCTGCATTGGTGACAAATTCAGAAGGGGTAACCGGTGCATCTCCAACAAATGGATCCCCTTGTCTCTCACGTTCAGAGAGGCCCTCTTCACACCTGTTTCGACGTTGAGTGTGGGGGACACCTCTTCGGTTGTTCTGAAAGGTTCAACTTGATCCCGATCATCAGAGGATGGGGAGCTGAACACAATGTGCTTACCTTTAGGAAGGGTAAAGACCCCAGTAAGTGGTGCCTCCTGTGGCTGGAACCCCTCTGATGGGATTTCATCAGCATCTATACTAACAGAGGGTATGGACGTACCCTCTGGTTGCCTTAGGACATCGTTGGTCACGAAGACATCATTGTTTTGTGTGGATGGTGGCGAGTTCTGGGGCAACTGAACTCTTATTGTTTCATCATCATCATGTTGAGAGGATGATGAGGATGAGGTGGATTCCCCTAATGTGCATGATTCAGAGGAACAAAGAATTCCCTCTGATCGGTTTGGCTGTTGGTGGTTTGGACTGGGTTGTCCTTTTTCAATGAGAGTAGATGTGTTGACAACTACCTCAGGAGATTTAGGTACCCTTGGAGATCTTGGTGAGGTTAGCTCAAATGTGTCTCTATGGACATCTTCTGTACCCTCTTGCAATAAGAGGTCGGGATGGGTAGAAACTCTCTAGTGGTCACTCGAATTCTTTTCAATCTCTGTCTCACCTGACCCCTCACTGTCTAATATGGGCTCTAAGTGCTCTGGGGTAGATACTCTCTGTTCTGAGAGTACCATAGAGCGTTTATAGGAAATGAGAGTAAGAGATGTTGTAGGAATGAGATCAAGCATATACCTGGAGATATCTCTGGGTACAGAATAACCATTGTTGTCGATTGTTGGCTTGTGGGAGCTCATGGAGGCTATTTTTTGCAGAACGGCTGAATCAAAGGAGCTTTTAAAGCCCCAATAGCTGGAAAAGTAAATAGTGAGAGAAACCGTGGGAACATCAAAGCTGGAAGTGGTTTCCCTTGGCTTTGGAGGGAAACTTTGGTTTGAACAGCCGCCTTGATTTCCTGAAATATAAGACTCGCGTAGTCCAATGGTCTGTTGAAAAACATCCCATACATAATTGTGAGAACATTTTTGCTTGCTTGGTCTAGAGACCCAATCTTGTAGGTGAGGCTTTTGTTCAGAATAGAGACAAGGACATTCCACATTGGTGGCAGCTTTAAAAGCCTGTTGAGATGTTCATTATAGCCTAGGAAGCAAATAAAAGCCAAAAGTGCTTCTAGTGTGGGATTAGATTCTAGAGTAGGGTTGGGAACCGTTTGATCGTCAATGTGGGGTAGAGGAAGTTAAAAATACTTTGCGATTTTCTTGCGAGTGATTGGGATTTGGACTGCTGTTTCAGGTTCAGTAGGGTGTCCAAAACTGCCAATTAGGGTATTGTCGTCCTTAATGAACATGGTTTGCCAGACCTCTTGTACATAGATTTCAGGAACATTCGGGTTTGTCAGGGTTAGGGTTCGGTTTAGGGAATGGTTTTGCAGGAACTCAATCATGATCCTGAAATCAGAAAGATAAGTATTGGGATCAAGAAGAACCTGACATTGTTGGGTTTCAGTGGTAGCTTGACAATGGGAGCACTATCAGCAGTGAAGGTGACCAAGTTACCGTCGTCAACTTGGATATTAGGATTTGCCACAGGAGACGCCATTGAAGAAGAAAACTTGGTGAGAGTAAAACGCCAATGTTGATCCCAGATAAACAAGCACAATGACAAGTAAACGTTAATAATAATGTAATACGACGATAATGATGTTAAGGAACTTACGTAGTCGTACATCTCTTGAATATAATGATCGATTACAATGTAATACAGTTTCGGATCTCTTTCTAATGAATCGACTTGTATTCACTCTAATCTCTTCTTAATAAATAATATCGCACACACCTAAAGAATGACCCTAACCCTCTATTTATGTGTAGAACATTTATCGTAATAAAGAAAACTATGAGAATTAGGCATTATTCACTTGCCTAAATTACATTAAAATCGTTTCCTAATTATCTTTTATGACTTTTGCACTTTGACCCTTCATGTCTTCAATAATTGTATTCTCGGATACAATATTTTCAAACCTAACAATCTCCCCCTTTGTATTCGAGATTACAATTCAGCAAATCAGCACTTTTGAAGACGGTGAAACTTTTGTCAATAAGTCTTTCTTCTTGTTTCTTTTGCTCCCCCTACGAAAAAGATCTCTTGTAACCTCTGAAGCTCCCCCTTAACATTAGCATGATTGGGAAAATCGAAGGGGCCGAGACGTCGTAGGGTATTTTCCTTTATTCAAAACTTTATCGGGTCAACCATTTCGATAAGCTCAGATGTGGCATAAAAATATCTCGGGCCAAGATGAGTCGATGAAAATTTATGTCGGGTCTTAAGCACTCGATAGGTCTTCAACTTTATCTTCAGGAGTCAACAAAATCATTTTTCTTTAAAAATCAAGTAACGAAACTCGACAAAATCAGTTTTCAACAAATCAACTTTTCTCCCAAATAAGCATGTAAGCATGTCGTATCTTTGATATCAATCTCTCCCCCTCAGAATGCTAAGGAGAATTCAATTGAAGTGGCCTATTTTCAGAGTTGGCAATGATGAATCTCTGATAGGACTTCCAGTTATCATTGAAGTAAGTTAGAAAACTAACTTCTCAAACCGTTCGCCATTAACACGAAGTTATGCTTGTTGAATCACAAAGATTCGTGCAATGTGTCAAAGAAATATTTGTATATATTTTGGCTCAAAAATAGACTCGATCGTGCATAGAATATGAAGTTCGGAGACCTGAGGTATGTCTTCCTTTTTCAATATCTTAATCTTCCGAGTAAAGAAAAGATAGCAGATATGCTCAATCTCCGTGATATATGAAACAAGAATCCTTTGTGACATACTTGAGTAGTTGGGTGGGGTGACACGAGTTATCGACATTGGGTCCATGTCTAGTTCAATATTAATCTCCAAAGAATCTAGAATGAATAGATTGTGTGGCTACCCGGATAACTTTTTAGGTTTGGTGAAGACCAATTTTCTTTGAAGTTTTGTCACACCCTCACATTTTTCTTTTATCTCACAAGCACTCAATTTTATTTTAATCATTCCCTTTCAAGATATCTTACCTAGGGATGTGTTTCATGGGTAGGTCCTTCCGACTTTGGATTGACCATAGAAACTTGTAATTCCTAACACACAAAGAGTTAAAACATTAAAGTCCGAGTTCTGAACTAATGTATTCAGAAGTCATAATGCAATGTAAAACGGGTTAAGAGCAGGTCCATAGCTGAGATACTATGAAGGTAAATAATAATTTTTTTTTGTAAAAATGTGGTACTTCCTCTCAAATTGTAGCCTAACCTTTGGAAAGATTGTCATGTGATGTGAATATTCTGAATTTGGAACACACATGACATACCTACAAAACAGATTAAAAATATTTTGGTACCCAAGCTTTGTTGGATCCTCGGAGGTTAGCTTTAGATGCAATAAATTTGAAGTGGGGATACTGTAAGTACCATACCATTTATGAGCAAATCTTTGATCGACATAATGAGAGTTGTAAGAAAATGCATGTTAGGAAAACAACCATAATCATAAGAGAAAGAATTTAATTGCATAAAGTCATTGACATCGCAATTCGAGCAACAAATTTTATTCCGGGAAAAATGGACGTACAAGGAAATTGAAAATTTCGATTGGTTTTTTTAACATTAGGAAATTTTGAATAATAGAGTTGTCGTTTTTGCGAGATGATGACTTCGGAGAACTTTTTCCTTTTTCGACCCAAACTTGCTTTAAAGTTCGAAAAGCTGAACCACGTTTAGCATTTTTCACATAATGAGAATTGATGGGTTTGGAAAAGTGAGTTTGATCCTTTTGGTTAGAATGAGTGTAATGCATTTGACTTGTGGAACACTCATTCGGATCCGTTGGAAGTAAAATTGATTCGATTGGCTTTTTGCCTTTGTCCAAAAACTCCGTATGATTTGGAAGTGCAGGATTGAAGTCAAAATCGGCATTTATGTCATCTAACTGTACCTTGGATTTAAGGACTGATGAGGAATCAGCGTACTCGTCAAAACGAGACATTTCCTCAAGAAGGTCTAAGTCATCATCAATTTGGTCAGAAGAATGGGAACATTTTTGGAATATAGTTTGGATCTAATTTAAACAATTCTTCGCAATCATCTAAGTAATTACTAATGAAAGCTTTACACGAAGATATATTGGAAATAGAATCATTTTCGTGATTGTTGTTTAAATGTAAAGCCTCGTTTTCCAATTTCTGAATTTTGAAAATAAACGCCTCTTTTTCCTTTTCTGACGAAGAACGTTCATGTTCCAACACTTTTTCAAGTTGAATAATTTTATTTTCTAAGAATAAAGTGGGAGTGTAGGGTTTATTTTCAGGAATTTTAGTTTGAAGTTCTTCGTCAGTATAAGAAGGAAAATAATCATTTGGAAGAGTTGCTTCTGAAGATTCCTTTTCTACTATATGAGGGTAGCAGAAAGGAATTTGATGAAAATCTTTGTTTTTCCTATTCAAATCTTCCCTTTCTTCGACGTTGGAATCCGACTTCATAAACTGAATTTTGTAATCCGGACCGAGGTTCAGATATTTAAATTTATAGATAGTCGGAGTATTGTAGATGGCTTTTTCTAAATGTTTTAGATTATCAAATCCTAATCCAGCTTTAGAACATAAATCTTTTGGAGCGTTTAAATGAATTGTGTGCTTAGTTTGACCAAGTTTGTACAGCTTTAGTAAATTTTTTTGAGTTTATCTAATAGATCTTGTCTTTGAAAACTGACAAAGTCAAAATTTGATGAAAATTCGGCAATCTCACTCCTAGATGTGTGAAGTTGAAGTGTGAGATCAGATATTTGTTGTCTAAAAAGATCATTTTCCTCTTTTAAAACCATTTTCTCCATTTCGAGAATGTGCGCTATACTTTGAGAATTGACAAGTTCGGTTTGCATAAGAAGCAATTGATTATGATTATTTTCCAAGCGTGCTTCTAACTTGGAAACCAAGAGTTTCTCGGTTTTCAATTTAGATTGAAGTTCTTGCAATTTTATCATTATGTCATTCATTTGGTTCATAAATTGATCATAGTCTAAAAGACTTAGCTCGTGGGGTTTTGTGTCTGAACCAATTTCCATAGCTTCACAGGTAGTTATTGTACTTACTAGTTGACCTCGATCGGTGAGTTTTTAAAGATTTCAGAGTAGCCTCGTGAAACAGTAGGTTTTTATCGATAGACAAAGGATCAACAATAAAATTATCGATATGGGTCTGAAAGATAAGGACTTTTGTCGGGTGTGAGAGACTCGATATAAATTGTTATCGAGTGAAAGAGGCTCGAAAAAAAATGTTGTCGAATGAATTAGGCTCGATATAAATTGTTATCGAGTGAAAGAGGCTCGAAAAAAAATGTAGTCGAATGAATTAGGCTCGATACAAATTGTTATCGAGTGAACGAGGCTCGATAATAAATGTTTTGTCGAATGAACTTGGCTCGATATAAAGTATTATCGAGTGAGAGAGGTTCGATAAAAATTATTGTCGAATGAAATTGGCTCAATAATAACTTTATATAACTCGATCAGATAAAGATTTCGATTAAAATTTTTATCGAATACTGACCACTCGATCAAACTTCTTCTCGATTCAATAGGACTCGACTAAAAATCAAATACTTTAATTCTGAGTTTTTTGTTATTGAAAAACCAGAAAACAAAAACACAGGGTTCTTGACTAAAAAGAATTAGTCTTTTTATGGACAAGACTGTCTGGGTTTTCGAGTTTCTTATTCGTTCAATTACAAAAATATCAAGATTACGAGAGTTTATGATTTTACTAAGGAAATCTTTAGTAAGAAAAGCTGCAGGAGTCACAAGTTACTGAGTTTTCTTACGTAAAGAGATTCAAAAGTAAAGAAAATAAACTAAAGTAATTTTAACTAAACAGATTTAAATATTTTATATAGGAGTCGATAAAAAATTAAGATCTAAACAGTTGAATCGATAAAAATTTAATCAACAGAAGGTAGACCCGAGAAAAATTCAGTAAGCAGAATAAACTTTAAATCAAGAAAAGCACAGATATAATCAGTCGATAAACACACATAGGAACTTATAACGGGATCGAGAAAAATTTATTGAACAGATATGAGGTAGTCGACAAAAAAATAGTATGGTGTTTTATCGGGTAAAGCATGAAACAGTGGGATTCGATAAAAAATCAATGAACAGCAGAATTTTGCAGAAATCGAAAAAAATACCTTCTGTTTCGTGGGTAGCTCAGAAAATCGTAAAAACTCTTGATCTTAGGCTCTGATACCACTTTTTGATCCCAGATAAACATGCACAATGACAAGTAAACGTTAATAATAATGTAATACGACAATAATGATGTTATGGAACTTACGTAGTCGTATATCTCTTGAATATAATGATCGATTACAATGTAATACAGTTTTGGATCTCTTTCTAATAAATCGACTTGTATTCACTCTAATCTCTTCTTAATAAATAATCTCGCGCACACCTAAAGAATGACCCTAACCCTCTATTTATATGTAGAACATCTATCGTAATAAGGTAACTATGAGAATTAGGCATTATTCACTTGCCTAAATTACATTAAAATTGTTTCCTAATTATCTTTTATGACTTTTGCACTTTGACCCTTCATGTCTTCAATAATTGTATTCTCGGATACAATAAATTCAAACCTAACACCCAATTAGGAAATATGCAGATGCTTGAGGAAGATGATGAAGCACAGTACTGGTAAAGATCCAAATTGAGGTATATATATATGAGAGAGAGAGAGAGAGTATTTGAGTGATTTTTGAATGGGAAGAGTTTTAATTTGGGGACTAACAAAAACGGTTCGGGTTAGCTGAGGTATGCGTGTCAACATGCAAGGGCACGATGAATGACACGTGTAAAGGAGGACTGACAAGTGAAAGGGTTTTAGCGCCTAAAAACGATTGAGTATTCCCTCCTAAAAAAAAATTAAATCGAAATTAATTAAAAGAAAATCATTATTTAAAAAAGATAAACTGTTGATTAAAAAAATAATTTTTGAGTAATTAATTCCTTTTAAAATATTAAAATCAGACATTTGGGTAGAAATCATTTTGTACCAAATGAAAGTTTAATATTCGAAACCAAGTATTTATTTAAGAAATTAAAAATAATAAGAAATTTTTTAGATAACCTTGAAGGCAAGAGTTAAATAAGATAAACTTATTAAAGAAAATTTCAGAAAAAATACAAAGGTTGAGAATATTTGGTCATAGAAAATAGTTTTAGACCACACATGTCAACATCTTTTCAAAATAATTTAAAATGAATTTGAAGCATCTTTGTAACCTTGACGACAAGAGTTAGGCAGATGAAACAAATTCAAAGAAAATTGTGAAGTAAAGAGAGGTTAAGAAGACAGCTAACAGAAGTTAGACTTGTTAAGCTCCCGCTCGAGCATGTAAGATTTGCTCCCCCTCAAAGATTGCATTCTGAAAAAAAATCCATTTTGCTTCAAAAAAAAATTACTCTGCTCCCCCTCGAAGATTGCATTCTGCTTCCCCTTGCAAGTGTAAGATGTGCACCTTTTCTGTTAACACTTGGATCAAACAATGAAAAAAAATGGTACAGAGGTGTCCAGAGGCTTCTAAGTACCTCTTAAAAAGACCGTCAGAAGCGACCAGAGGCTTCTGGTTGTTTCTGATGTGTTCGAACAACAAAGATAAGGCAAAACAAATTTAAGATAGAAATAAGTAATTTGACAGAATTCTAAGAGGATCAAAGAATTAAGTAAAATTACATATTTAACATGCCCAACTTTCTGACTAAGAAATTAAAACGTGTTTCATCCAGAGCTTTCGTGAAACTATCAGCAAGTTGAAAATCAGTAGAGACAAAATACATTTCGATTGTGCCTTTTTCTACATGATCTTTGATAAAATGATACCTGACATCAATGTGCTTTGTTTTTTATTGCTGAACTGGATTTTCGGTAATGGCAATAGCACTCTCTGAGTCACACAGGATTGGGATTTTGTCGTATATTAAGTCGTAGTCTCTTAGTTGAGTTTTCATCCAGATAACTTGTGAACAACTGGCAGCAGCAACATACTCAGCTGTTGCTGCTGTGGAAGTTGATACATAGTTCTGCTTCTTAGAAGTCCAACTTACAAGTCTGTTACCCAGAAGTTGACAGCTCCCAGAGGTACTCTTTTATCCAACTTGCAACCTGCATGATCAGAATCTGTATACGCCATTAAATCAAATTCAGAATTTTTTGGATACCAGAGACCAAGTGATGGAGATCCCTTGAGATATCGAAATATTCGTTTAACAACTGCCAAATGTGATTCTTTAGGATTCGCTTGATAGAGAGCACAAAGGCAAGTGGCAAACATAATATTTGGTCTACTTGCAGTCAGATACAGAAGTGATCCTATCATACCTCTATAACCCGTAACATCTACTGAATTCCTAGAAGGATCAAGGCCTAGTTTCGTGCTAGTGGAGATAGGAGTTTTCATTGGTGAGGAATTTTGAAGATGAAATTTCTTAAGCATGTCAGAAACATACTTAGCTTGATTTATGAAGATGCCAGAGGTATTTTGTTTAACCTGGAGTCCGAGGAAGAACGTTATATTCCCATCATACTCATTTCAAATTCATGTTCCATCAATTTAGAAAATAGATCAACTTTTGTTTGATGAGTAGAACCAAAGATTATGTCATCCACATAAATTTGAACAACAGTTAGCATACCTTTGCCTCTTTTGATGAACAGAGTGGTATCGATTTTACCTTTCTCATAACCTTTACTAATCAGAAACGTAGATAGACGTTCGTACCATGCTCTAGGTGCTTGTTTTAGACCATATAAAGCTTTGTCAAGAAGATAGACATATTCTGGATGTTTAGCATCTTTAAAGCCAGCAGGTTGTTCAACATACACTTCTTCTTTGAGATATCCATTCAGAAATGCACATTTAACATCCATTTGATAGACTTTAAAGTTCTTGTAAGCAGAGAAAGCCAGAAATAGTCGTATCGCCTCAAGTCTTGCTACAGGGGCAAAGGTTTCATCATAATCGATTCCTTCTTCTTGGCAATACCCCTTAGCAACCTGTCGAGCTTTGTTTCTGATTACTATGCCGTCTTCATCTTTCTTGTTTCTGAAGACCCACTTGGTTCCAATAGCTACTATGTTCTTTGGTAAAGGAACGAGGTACCAGACTTTGTTTCGTAAATAATTGTAGCAGTTCTTCTTGCATAGCGGATACCCAGCTAGGTTCTTGTAACGCTTCATGAACATGTTTTGGTTCGATCATGCTAAGAAAATTTACAAAGAAAGCTTCATTTCCAGTAGCAGATCTTGTCTTAACACCTTCAGAGGGATTGCCAATTATGAGATCTGGAGTGTGAGACTTAGTCCATCTTGTCATCCGAGATTGAGATACTGGTTGAGCGTGTCTTCTGTTTCAGAGGATGGAATCACTTCTGCTGGAAGAGATTCAAAAACAGGCGGATCTTCATAGTTCATCTCTGATAAAGACATAGGATTGACTTCTGGACATTCACTTGAGGAATCAGGGATGACAGAAGGTTCTGAAGTGCTCTCAGCAGGGGATTCAGGACCAGAAAGTGTAATTCCAGAAGCTTGAAGAACTTCAGGAATACTCAAAGATTGAGTGATTGGTCTTGATTCGGGAAGTATCTCTTCCCCCATAAAATCTTGAAAAATGGCATCTATTTCAGATTCTCTGGTGCCTGAAAGATATTCAGAAGTTACTGTGTTAAGTTTAAGTTCAGAGGTAGAATATTCAGAAGTTAATTGAGTTTGATCATCAAAATCGATGTTAATGCCCTCCATAACAGTCTTAGTACGTAAGTTAAAAACTCGAAAAGCTCTTGAATTTAACGAGTATCCCAAGAATTTAGCTTCATCTGATTTCTTGTGAAACTTGCCAAGTTTTTCTCTGTCATTTAAAATGGAACACCTGCATCCAAAAATGTGAAAGAATTTAACACAGGGTTTTCGATTATTGAGTAGCTCATAAGAGGTTTTGAGATGCCTCTTGACAATTATTGAACGATTCTAGGTAAAACATACAATGGCTAAGGCTTCAGCCCAAAAGTGGATGGGTAGTCCAGAAGCTATAAGCATCGTTCTGGCAGCTTCAACCAAGGTTCTGTTGCACCGCTCGACTACACCATTTTGTTGAGGAGTTGGTACAGCGGAGAAGTTCTGTGTAATTCCATTTTCAATAAGGTATGCTTCAAGCTTGGCATTCTTGAATTCAGTATAGTTGTCACTCCTTAGCTGTTAAATCTTTTGGTGTAAGAGAACTTGGATTCTGTTCATCATATTTTGCAATACGATAGGTACCTCTGATTTCTGTCTTACAAATGCAAGCCATGTATACCTGGAAAATTCATCAATAAGTACCAGTATATACTTTTTACCAGATAGACTTTGTGTTGCAATAGGACCACAGAGATCAACATGTAACAATTGCAGAGGCCTTGTACAAGAATGATCACTTTTTGTTTTATGAGATGCTCGTTTTATTTTACCCATTTCACATGCGGGGCAGAGATGATATTTTTTGAAATTGAACTTCTGGAAGACCAGTTACCAAATTATGTTTAACAAGCATCTCAAGATTATCAAAATTTAAGTGAGACATTTGGTGACGCCATACCCATGCAATTTCACTCTTTTTAGAGATAAGACAGAGGGTTTCTTTACCGCCCTAAGATGGGAAATTCATCATATACAAATGACATTTTCTGTCTGCTCTCTAGAGTTCTTCTCCTGCCTTAGAAAACAGGTAACAACGTTTTTCATCAAATACAACAAGTACTTTAGAATCACAAAGTTGACTTACACTCAACAGATTATGTTTCAGACCAGAAACATGAGCTACTTTTGATAAGGTAATATTACCTTCTTGTAAAGTACCGTAGCCTTTTATTTGACCCTTACCGTTGTCTCCAAACGTTACAGCTCCATCACTTTTGTCTTTGAATTGGGAGAGTAAGTTTTTCGATCCAGTCATGTGCCTCGAGCATCCAAAGTCAAGATACCAGATGTGCACACGCTGCTTCTGCAATCCCAATGAGAGTGTTTTAGGTACCTATCTCATAATGGGTCCTTTAATGTTAGTTTTAGTCTTTTCACTCTTTTTATTTTGCACATGATTTGATATTGCAGGATTTAAAGGTTTGGTCTTTTTGTTTGTTGTATTATTGTTTTTCTTCGGTTTAGTTTTGAAGTGTGAGAAATCATCATAAAACCGATCAGAGGATCTCGAGAAAGATTCCTTTAGTTTTAGAAATAGAGAAAAACATTCAGAATTCTGAGGCATAAAAGATTGCATTGAATTTTCATTAGAATAATGATAATTACAATTCTTCTTATTCCTGTCTATACTAGTATCAGTAGTTCTATCGAACTTCTTGGCTAGGCTAGACTTATGCTTAGAATCATCAGTGTTCTTCTGTTGAGACTTCCTCTGATAAACCTTCTCTGGAGTTTTCTGAATTACTGAAACAAAAGTTGAAAGATTAGATTTCCATTTGCCTTTTAAAGCAGAAGTAAACTTTGGATAACATGATTGAGATGATTTTGGTTGAACAAAACATTTATTTTTAAGACGTTCTTCCTTCTCAAGTTCAAGACAAGATTTGGCCTTAAGACACATCCCAACGAAATCTGGATGAATGGGTATAGGTTTTCTCTGGCCTGTTGGCGGAACAGAAAAGTTGGTATTCCACTTGGATGTCTTTCAATATTCAGACCAGAGGCTCTGATTTCCAGAAGTGCATTAGTAAATAAGAAAGGAGCTTCCTTATCTTAGTTATTTCTGGGGACTTTTTGTACTTAGAAGGTAGTTGATTTTCTAAATTTGAGAGATATTTTTCTGAGTTAAAGAAATCATCACCTTGATCATCATTTTCCCAAGGATATGTAATAGTTTCAAAACAGTCTTGAGATTCAGAAGGATTTAGGTCTACAAAAGAACATAGAACTATCTCTGGATTGTTTTCTGAAGAGAGTTTTTGAACATTTTCAAGTTCAAAGCATTTATCCAGAGTGGATAGAATATCTTTTTCGAAGCTTAGGCGTAGCTCTTCTTCTGCTTGTAAAGGAATAAATACATCCGCCTTTGGATTCAAAGTCATATGAACGTTTGAGCCAAATTTGAAAATGTCGCCTTTCTTCTGAATTTTGTTCAGATCAACACTTGTTTTTCCAGATAAGTATTCGATGGTTTTGAATTTGAGTTTTCGTTGACGACAACCATTTTCAAGGTTTGATCTTTTAAAAATAGATGGTTCATATAAAATTGGAAACACAGGCTTCTGTTTTTGTCCTAGACAGAAAACAGAATTCAGAGTTGATCTTTTTTCACACGTGTAGGGATCCAGATCCTCGAAACCAAGTCTAGATCTTCCTACTTGTGTATTTATCTTGTCATGAACTTTCTGAGCATCCAGATATGTTTTGATCTGTAGCTTTGTCTTTTGAAGTTCAATATGTAAAAACTCTCTTTCCTTCTGAAAATAGTTTTTAAGTGCAACAAAATTTAATCTGTCACTTTCCTTAGCACTAATCTCCTTTTCTTTGTCTTCCAATAGTTTGTTTAAGTTCAATTTCTCTTCTTTGAACTTAACTTTTGTATTTTATAAGTTTTTGGAAATCTTCTCATTTTCAATATTGAGTTCCAAATTTTTTTTCGGTTAGAAGGTCCATTTCTCTTTTGTAAATCTCTCTTTCTCTCTTTGAGTTTCACAGAGAGTTTTTTCAGTTTGTTTCCTCAGTTTCTTTTCAACTGTAAGCTTTTGCTTAAGTTCTTCAAATTTTTTTGATATTTCAAAAATGGTGTTTTCAAGTTCAGATGTGTCAGAGAGAGTACATACAGGTGTTTCAGAAGGATGATCTTCTGATTCATTTGATTTGGCCATGCCGCAGAACATGGCTTCATCACCACTTGACTCATCTCCTAACTAGTTTTCTTTTTCTGCAAAGTGAGCTCTTTTCATCAAGATTGTACTTGTATTTATTCTTGTAGTACATATTGTCTTTGTTTAGAGGTCCTCTGCAATTCTTTGAATAGTGCACTGGCTTGCCACATCGGTAGCACACATCCTTCTTCTCTGCCTCTGTCTTCTCAGATCTTTGTATCTCTTGACGAGGTGCATAAACAGGGCGTTCAATCCTTTTGCTTCCTTGGAAAGATATATTACCAAACCTTTTCGTGAATTGTTTGGTAATAAGTGCCAATGAATCAGCAAAAGCTTTGCTATCATCATCAGAGTTAGAATCATCTTCTGGAAGTTCTTCTGACATGAGAGCCTTGCTCTTCCTTTTCTTCTCAACATCCTTACTCATTCTGACTGATCCTCTGGACTCGGAAATTAAAGCCAGAGGTCCACCGATAGTGATTTTCTTCTTAACAACTTCTTTCTCATGAGCTTGAAGAGTGCCAAAAACATCATGTAGGGACCATTGTTCCAGATCCTGATTGGCTTGCAAAGACATAGAGAGATTTGACCATTCAGGGTTTAATCTTTTGAGAAATAATACATTATTGTCTTTTTTGGATCTGATGATGTCACATCTTTTACATAGATTTATCAGAGTGTTAAATCTATGAAAAGTCTGTTCCAGAGATTCTTCTGGAATGGCCTGGAAACTGTTATATTCATTCAGAGCATGGGCTCTTCTGTTTTTCTTCATTTTTGCATCACCTTCCAGAATGTTTTCCAATTGATCCCATAACTCCTTGGCACTGTCGCAGGAATCCAGAGATTGAAATATATCATTCGGAATTGCCATGATTAAGAGACTTTTTGCCTTTCTGGATAATTCAACCTTTGCCTTCTCTGGATCCGTCCAATTTTCCCATGATTTTGGAATACTCCTTGCAGGGACCTCATCAGTAACAGCTGTAGCTGGAACCCTAGGTATAGTTGTCATTGGAATGAATGGACCATTTTGAACAATATGATACAGATCAACGTCCAATCCTTCAAAGAAGTTGATCATACGGATCTTCCATTGTGGATATTCATCACGTATTAGAGTAGGAGGTTTAGTCAGAGAACCAGAGGTGTATACAACGTTCAGATTAGAATTGGCCATATTACTAGAAACAAAGATTTTGAAAATTACTGAAGATTTGTTGAAATTTGAATCAAATTAATTTCAAAAATGATCGAAATGAGACATATACTTACTAATCTCAGATTTAAGCAGAAATTACCACAGATTTAGAGAAAAGTGTAATGAATTTAACAAAATCTCGTAAAACATGGTAGAGTGAAGAACAGGAGCTTAAAACCGAAAAATACTGTCAATAGAAGAGGGATTTCTCCAAATGGAAGATATCTAATAATCAATAGATTGATTATCAGGCTCTGATACCAATTGTTGGAACCCAAATCCCTTTCTAACAAGTAATTAATAGATCAAATATGTAAATATGAGCAGAAGCAAGTAGATCTATGATTAACAGTAAGATTAGTAAGAACATATATGAAGAACAATCGTAATTGGTATTGAATTGCGTTTGTATGATAAAACAACAATGTGCACAATTCAACAGCTCTCTATTTCGTATTTTCTGTCGATACTATTACAAACTGAGATTGAGCTATTTATACTATTACAATATTGAAAGTCAACTATCTGGCCTATTACAACAAGACACGTAAGCAGGGAAATAACAAACTGAGTTACACACAGAGGGTGTGCCTGCCACGTCATCAGATGTGCCTGTAGTTACTTGATTCTGATTCATACTTCTTCAGAAATGAGGTCTAACACTCTTGATTCCTTTGTAAATGGAAATTCACTATGTTCAAGTTTAGGATTTTTAGTTGGAGCATATACAGAAGGTAATCTGTTTTTTAAAGGATGACAAAGATTTGTCTGAATATTAAAAGAATTCATCATCATTCTGATCTTTAGATTCCCATGGGTAAACCTCAAAACCATCATCATCTCGATCTAAGCAGTTTGTAAAAAAGTCAATTAAAGTAAAGGGAACTATTTTTGGATGAGTTATGGTAGGTGCAGAATAGTTGGATATTTTATTTTCAAAGTTTTTCCATCTGCCACTTCCTTTATCGCATATTCATTCAGAGTAGTAATCAAATCCTTTTCAAAATTTGATCTTATATCTTCTTCTGTATGTAAGGGTATGAATTCATCTACTTCTAGATTTAATGTAATATGAGTAAATGAACCAAAGTTAAAAACTTCATCCTTCCTCTATACCAGTTTTAAATCAACTTGATTTATTCTAGTGGTTTTTCGATCAGAAGAATACTTAATTCCCTTTCTTTTAGAAAATAGTTTTTAAGCGCTATAGAATTCAATCTGGACTCTCCTTTTCTTCAATTTCTTTGTCTTTTTGTTTCAAAAGATGGTTAAGCTCATCAATCTCCTTCTTGTAGACACTTTATGTAGAACCTTTATGGTTTAAAAGTTTTTCATTCACTACAGAAAGTTCTGATTTCTCTTTAGTCAGAATCTCCATTTCTCTTTTGAAAATATTTCCTTATTTTTCTATGAGTTCAAAAGATTTTTCAAGAGTTTTTCTCTTTTGTTTTTCAGATGATAGCTTCTATCTGAGAGTATCAAATTCTTGAGTAAGATTAAAAATTATGTTCTCAAGTTCAGACTGTTCAGAAGTAGAGCAAACCTGAGTGTTAGAGGTTGGATCCTCTGCATCATTCTCCATTGCCATGCTGCAAAACATGTCTTCTGCATCACTTGATTGATCAGAAAACTAGTTTTCTATGTCAACGACCTTTGCCCTCTCATCTCTGATGTACTTGTATTTGTTCTTATAGTACATGTCATCTTTGACTAGAGGGCCTTTGTGTTAGGTCTGAAAATACTGTATCCAAGATCACAAATATTAAAGACAAGAAGGGCCAAAGTGTAAAGTCAACAAAGTCATCAATATGGAAAGG
The DNA here is from genome assembly GCA_036898165.1 of Silybum marianum. Classification (NCBI taxonomy): domain Eukaryota; kingdom Viridiplantae; phylum Streptophyta; class Magnoliopsida; order Asterales; family Asteraceae; genus Silybum; species Silybum marianum. The sequence goes on from CM072533.1 coordinate 16,683,962, forward strand.
TTAAGTATTAGGAAAGGTTTAAAGATTAGGAATGGTTAATTAAATAGTAAAGATTCTATTTGTAATTAGGAAAGGTTAAGTATTAGGAAAGGTTTAAAGATTAGGAATGGTTAATTAAATAGTAAAGATTAAGGCAATTGTATAATGCCTTCTTTCCTAGTTTTCTTTATTGCGATACAGGTGCTACATAAAAATAAAGGCTTAGGGTTGCAAATATAGTTTATGTCATTAATTCATATTATTCTAGAGAGCTTAAGAGAGATTTTATTGTAATCACGTATTCCATCAAGTGAGATATATGACTTAAGGTGTTATTCAACGTGCTCTTGTTAGTTATTATTGTGTTAAATACATCGTTACCTGATATACTGGGATCCACAATTGGGATCCACAATTGTTGATTAATCAAAAGTTTCCGCATAGTAACTTGCTCGGACCACAAATACCCGAGTTCTTTGTTTCTCTTTACTATCCGAGAAGTTGACTTGGTCAACGCCCAATTAGCAATTAGCACTTGGCGTGACCATTTTGAGAGCGCAGTACTTTCTTCGCACCCTTCTTGCATATTCTCATGTATATTTGAAAGAAGATTTTACCCTATGACATCACGGCTCCTTCGACCTTTGTTTCGTGAACTACATGTTAGTGTTAAGGGGGGAGCTACGAAGCTTATCAAGTGATCATACTCGTAGGGGGAGCGAAAGATATGAGACAAAGATTTGTTGACAAAATTTCATCATCTTCAATATTGCTGATTTGCTGAAGTGTAATCTCGAATACAAAGGGGGAGATTGTTAGGTCTGAAAAGATTGTATCTGAGATCACAAATATTGAAGACATTAAGGGCCAAAGTGTAAAGTCAACAAAGTCATCAATTAGGAAGGTTTAATTAAAGGAATAGATGTATTATGAGAAAAGGAAAAGATCTTATTGTAAATAAGGCAAGTGCATAATGCCTTATTCCTTACTTTCCTTATTTCGGTAAATGTGCTACATATAAATAGAGGGTTAGGGCTATCATAGAAAAGCTAGAGGTTTAGGCTAGAGGTTATTAGATATTATTCATAACGTGATTAGGACATTATTGAATTTCATTGTAATCACAAATCCTTACAAGTGAGATATACAACATATGGTGTTATTCAACGTGTTCTTGTTAGTTATAATTGTGTTAAATACATCGTTACCTGATTTACTGGGATCCACAATGAACTCCTTCTTCTTTCAAAATCTGTTAGAGTTTAGAAGATTTTTCCTTTTCTTGTTTAAGCTGATTTTGAAAGTCAAGAAATTTATCCATCATTTTCTACATCTAGTTTATGTAAGCAAAATCCACTTCGAGAGACATATCTCTGTTAGTCACTGTCTCTTAAGATTGATCAGGATCTTTCAGTTCAAAAACTAATAATGAATTTCCAAACTTTCAGTGTGGAATACTGAAAGTTTTCTGAATACGGATTGGACTAAACACTTAGATGAATACTGAAATAACTTTGAATCCTGATACTGTTAGAACTTATTTTTATATGTAAAAGTATGAATCAGAATTTCATTCTAAAAGAACAAGTGTTCCTCTCCAGAAACAAGTCTATCCCGAAGACAGACACTCCAGAAGTGTAGTACAGAGGCTTCAGTGACGATCCAAAAGATTGGGCATCTTCTGGATATTATTCAAGGAACTACACATGCGCTTTAATGATGTGGCAAGTCATCCTTCTTGTGCGTAACTGAAGTTGTTAGATGTCTTGCTTAGGTGTCAATACGTGATAGGCTAGCTGATTGACTTTTCTATTGTAATAGTATAAATAGAGAGTGTCATCACCGTATTGAATGTCGATCGTCTTGGAGAGAACTTGAGAGCATAATCTGTATTTTCCTATATTATAATCTTTGGTATCTTGAGTGAAATACCGATTATCGTTTGATTCATATTGTTATTCTCCTCCATTACTGTTTACATTCTAGTTTGATTGTTGATTATATTTGCTTCCGCTTACTAGTTATTTTACATTCATAATCAACATCATTTAAGTATAACTGCGGATCTGGGTTCCAACAATTGGTATCAGATCCGTATAATCAATCTATTGATTATTTGATCTAATCTAGTATGGAAAAATCCCCACTCACCTAGAATTCTTTTCGTTTTTAAACTATTGTTCTTCATTCTACCCTATTCTACGATTTTTATTGTTTTCATACAACTTTTCTCAAAACAATGGTATTTCTAGTTTAAATCTGAGCTATATTATACATCGATCAATTGCTTCAAGTTCAGTGAGTTAAATCACATCCCATTTCAAATTTCTTCTCGAAATTCTCATACTCTCTTTTACTGCAAAATGGAAAATCCAAATCTGAATGCCATATACAGTTCTGGTTCACTAACTAAATCTCTCACTCTACTCAGGGATGAATATCCCAGTGGAAATTTCGGATGATCAATTTCTTTGAAGGTCTAGATCTCGATCTATACTCTTCTATGCTAAATGGTCCTTATATTCTAGATACCACTATTCCCCGTATACCTGCTACTACCACTACTAAAGAAATCCCAGCAAGGCAGATTCCAAAGGATAGAAAAGACTGGAATGAAGAAGACAAAAAGAAAAATGAAGTTGATCAAAACTTTAAAAGACTTCTCATCATGGCACTTCCCAATGAAATCTTCCAATCTCTAGATCGATGTGATTCTGCTAAAGATCTATGGGATTAGTTGGCTAATCAACCTGAAGGAGGATCCAAGATGAAGAAAAACAGAAGAGCTCAAGCACTAAATAAGTACAACAATTTCCAGGCCCTTCCAGAATAAACTCTTGAGCAGACTTTCCACAAATTCAATGAATTTATAAATCAATGTAAGAGATGTGACATCATCAGATCAAAGGAATATAACATTGTTCTATTCCTCAAACGTCTGAATCCTGAATGGTCAAATTTGTCAATGTCACAACAAGCAAATCAAGATCTGGAGCAGTGGTCTCTGAATGATGTGTTTGGAACTCTATAGACCCATGAGAAGGAGGTGCTATTGAAGAAAGTAAGTGTTGGTAGTCCCTTGGCCCTTATTTCTGAAACTGAGAAGAAAGGGAAGAGCAAAGCTTTAATTTCTGAAGCTGATATAGAAGCTGGTCTTTTTGGATCAGAGATGAGGACATTAGTGATTTTGTTGAGTCTGTGGCTCTTATTACCAAACAATTCACTAGAAAGGTTGGCAATCGTTTATTTCAGAGCAAAGGAAGGTACGATAACAGAAGTGAATGCCCAACTCAAAATTATGCACCCAGACAAGAAGCTCCAAAGGTTGAAAAGACAGAAGCTGAGAAGAAGGAAGAAAAGTTGAATGAGAAGAAGGATGTGTTCTATCGATGTGGCAAACCTGGCCATTACTCAAAAGACTGCAAAGGAACTCTAGTCAAAGATCAAATGTACTACAAGAACAAATTCATGTACAATGTTGACGAGAGAGCTAAATATGCAGAGCATCAGAACTGGTGCTCAGACCAGTCAAGTGAAGCAGAAGCAATGTTTTGTAGAATGGCTATGACAAGTGATGCAGAAGAACAACCTTTTGAAACCTCAGTTTATACCACCTTTGAACCTTCTAAACTTGAACAAACCATTTTAAACCTAACATTTGATTTTGAGAATCTGAAACAGAAGCTTCAAAAGGAAAAGAAAATAAGAAAAGATCTTGAAACATCATTTTCTCTTATTGAAAAAGAAAGACACATTTTTTAAAAGAGAAATGGAAATTCTCATAGAAGAAAAGCAATAACTTTTTGTGGAAAATCAGAAAATTTCCAAACTCAAAACATTTACAGAAAGTTTATTAAAAGATAAAATCGATGAGCTTAATATTCTTCTGAAAGCTAAGGATAAAGAGATTGAGGCAAATGAAAGTGACAGATTAAACTCTGTCGCACTTAAAAATTATTTTTAAAAGGAAAGGGAGTTTCTGCACATTGATCTTCAAAAGAAGGAGCTCTTGATTAAAAAAATATCAAGATGCTCAGAAGGTGCATGAACAAATAAATGCACAAGTTGGGAAATAGATCTTAGTTTCGATGATATGGATCGTTACAGTTGTAAAAATAGGTCTACCCTAGATTCTGTCTTATGTATGAGAAATGAACAAAAACCAGATTTTCCTGTTTTATATGAACAATATGTTTTTAAAAGATCTAAATATGAGAATGGACAACGAGTTAGAAAACTCAAGTATAAGAACATAAAGTATTCTTCTGAAGGAAAGATTTCTAAATCAAATCAAGAAGATTTAAAACAAAACCAGAAGAAAAACAATTTTTTCAACTTTGGCTCATTCACTCATATCACATTGAATCTAGAAGCAGATGTGTTAATTCCCAAAAATATATAAGAAGACTTGAGACTTCAGTTTGAAAAAGATCTTCTTAAAACTCTGGATGAGTGTATAATTAAAAACAGTACAGAACTTCAAACTTTATGTCTTCAAGAGGAAAAACAAGAAAAATCTCTACCTTTTGAAAACCATCCAGAAATCACTCCTTGCTCTTTTATAGATCTAAATCTTTCTCAAGAAAAGGATAATGATGAGTTTGATGTTTATCCCTGGGAAAACGAGGATCAAAATTATGATGATTTCTTTGAAATGTCAAATAAATTACTCACTAGGTTTGAAAACCGTATGCCTTCTACTTATATTCCTGTCAAAACTTGTGAAAACAACAAGTTGAGACACCAGAAGTTGAAAAACTTTCGAATGGTATACCTTAGAACTCTGTCCCTCCAAAGGAACAGAGAAAAGTGTTTCCATTCACCCAGATTTGCTTGGTATGTGCCTTCAAGCTAAGACTTGTCTTGATCTTGAAAAAGAAGAAGCAATTAAGAAGAAAGCTGAATTTGTGCAAAAATCTCCAATGCTACAGCCTCAGAAGAACACAAAGCTCACTAGAGAACAAAAAGCTAAATGGCATTTTAACCAAAATTATTCTCCTTCTGTTTCAGTAAGATCTCCTCAAGACCGAAGGGAATGGACCAGTCAGAAGAAAAATTAACAGAAGACTTCAGTTTCTCAAGAAAATAAGTCTAGAGTAGATAAGAAGTTCTCCAGAAAAACTGATGCTAGAATAGACAGAAATAAGAAATCTTGTAATTATCATTTCCAAAATGAAAATTCAATGAAATCTTCATTTTCTCATAATTCTGAATGTCTGTCTCTGTTGTTAAAACTCAAAACAATTTTTCTCTGGTTCTCAATGGTTTCCTTCTGACTTCAATAAAAGAAAGAATCACAAAAGTAAGAGGAAACAAAATTCTAAGGAAAAAACAGGCAAAACAGAAGTCTCTGGTAAACCTGACATTTCAAATAAGCAAAAAGAAAAATCTAATGTGATTCCCAAACCTAACTATAAAGGACCCATTATGAAACGGGTACCTAAATCTCTTTAACTTTGTATTATAGAAACAACGTGTGCATATCTGGTATCTTGACTCCATATTCAAAGACAAAACCGGTGGAGTAGTGACGTTTGAAGATAATGGAAAAGGGTCAAATAACAGGTTATGGTACCTTACAAGTAGGAAACGTCACCTTATCAAAGGTTGCTCACGTTTCTGTATTAAAACATAATCTTCTGTGATGCTAAAATGTTGGTTCTATTTGATGAAAAGTATTGTTACTTACTATCTAAGGCAGGAAAAGAGTTATGGCGAGCCAACAGAAAAGGTAATTTGTACATGATGAATTCACTTTTAGGGATGGAACAGAAACACTCTGTCTTATCTCGAGGAAGAGTGAAGTAGCTTAGCTCTGGCATCATAAACTTTCTCATCTTAACTTTCAAACTCTTGAATTGCTTGTGAAAATTAACCTGGTTGAGGGCCTCCCAGAGGTTCACTTCCAGAAGGATCATCTCTGCCCTGCTTGTGAAATGGAAAAACAAAAAGAGTCTCCCATAAAACAAAGAGTGATCATTATTTCCAAGACCTCTGCATATGTGGTACGTGTTGATCATAACTTCTCTCAGTGATTTGAAAATGATTCCTCTGTATACTTAGTGAAATTCCATTTGTAAGCTTATGCTTAAATTCAGCGATAGCATATGCTGATCGTTTTCAGCGATCGCTGAAAATCAGAAGCCTCAAGTCTACCTCTAAAGATCTGAAGATCAACCATCACACCAGACGTACATTCAGCGAAAGTCGAAGACCAAGATGAAAAAAGAGATAGTCAGCTAATGATCTGAAGCGGTTCAGTGATAGCAATAGTTATCTAAATCAAAGTGTGAAGTCTTGTCAAGCCTCAGCGATACTCTGAAAGTTCATCATTGAAGTTTCAAGTTTAGTCATCAAGTGAAGCTTCTCAAACAAGATTAATGTTGATCTTATCCTCGATGCACAAAAGTCAAACCTTATACTATGTCAGAAAAGGACGTACGAATTATCTCATATGTCCCCATCGTATCTGATATGGTACTGTTCATATACGGCCAAAAGCATGGTTGCTTTTTGAACAAAGGACAAGCTTCCTATAAATGTTTGACACGTGGCATATACCCTTTGTCTTGCATTAAATGCAAACGCGTATAAATAAGATGAAGATATCTTCTTCATCTTCATGCATGCTACTTTCTAATTCCTAAAACCCCTGTCTCTTTTCTTTCTCATTTCCTTGTGTATCAATCTGTGTGATTTCTTAAGTTACAATAGAATAGGTTTACTTGTTCTAATTCCGCTTGTAACTGTAAATTCGTTTATTCAATATAATCTCATTTAAAAACGAAAATATGACTGTTTGTATCCAACCCCCCCTTCTACAAACTGTTTCTATATCCTTGAACTCTTGTAGACTCCTATGGGACCAACAAGTGGTATCAGAGCAGTGTTTTTCACTTATCTTTAAAATATCTTTAAACAAAACTATTTTAAAATGACTAATACTAATACAAACTATATTGATAATGGATCTTTAGCTAAACCTTCAAGATTTAGCCGTTATAACTTTCCATTATGGAAGGAAGGAATGAATCTATTCCTAGAAGGGTCAGATCCTAAGATCTCCTACTATATAGAAAATGGACCATTTCTTCCTACAGCCCTGGTATCTAGTGTCCCTGCCACTACTACCACACCAGCCATTGCTGAAAGGAGAATTGTAAAAAAGTCCTAGTCAATGGACTGAAGAAGAGAAAAAGGAAGTAGCTATAGATGCTAAAGCTAGATCCATAAAGGCTATGTCTTTACCAGATGAAGTCTATCATTCTGTTACTAAGATGAGAACTTCTAAGGCCATGTGGGATACCTTGTGTATTCAATATGGAGGGACTGATGAAATCCAAATCACTAGATGTATTAATTTGGTAAGACAGTATGAAAGTTTTATGCACTCAAAAGGTGAAACTCTCTATCAAATTCACCAACGATTTAACTGTTTCTTGATTGACATGAAAACTGTCAACAGAGAATACTCTAATGCTGAAATACTGACAAAATTCATGGATGCACTACCTGAACAATGGGGAGTGTACACTACATGTTTAAAACTGTCAAAGAATCTTAAAACTCTCTCTCTCTCTCTCTGTGTGCCTTATATGGAATGCTCTTAAATGAAGAGCAACCTCAGGTCTTAAGAACAAACCTCATAAATGATATCAAGGGTGCCAAAAGTACTTTTCTGGCACTAGTGACTTCGGGGGTAGAACCATCAAAACTAGTTTCTTCTTCCATCACCTCTATCACTGAATTAAATCAAAATATTTCAGAACAACTCACTGATGCTGACATCTCTGAGTTTTATAACTCTCTGGCACTTCTAACGAACAACTTTAAAAGATTTGCTAGAAAGAGCAACTTTCGAAAAACTCCTGCTATCACTGACTCTGATATGACAAAAACTTTGCCCGCTGAAAAAGCATCTGCCATATGCTATAACTGTCAGCGAAAGGGTCACTTTGCTAGCGAATGTAGATCTAAGAAAGTAGTTGCTCCCACCACCTCTTAGAACTCTGATAAAAAGGAAAAGTATTTTAAATTAAAAAATAAATACAGAGATCTGAAAAAGAACCAGCAAAAGGGCAAAGGTCTAATTGCTGAAGGAGTTACTGGGATCAAGAAGAAGATTGGGCCAAAACATCTGATGAATCAGGCTCCGATGAAGAAGATCTTGCCTTCCTCTGTCTAATGGCAAGAATTGAAGAGGCTGAAGAAGTTTCTGAAACGACCAGCTCAGAGTCTCCTTCAACTCAGGTAAACATTCCTATAAACTCCTCTATACCTGAAAGTGATAACTTGTCTCCTCTCGATGTTATGACCGTTGATTTTTACAATGCTCTAAATGGAAAGATTAAAGCTGAACAAATTAATATTGGTCTTTCTGAACAATTGAAAAACTGTCATTTAAAAATCAAAGAACTAACAAAGATTGAAGATTCCCTAAAAGATCAAGTCTTTGTAAATCAGACAATTAGTATTGAGAGACAACAAGCTATCACTGAAAAGAAAAGGCCATCACTGATCTTAAGGCTGAAAAGGCTACCACCGAAGTCATCGAGATCATCAATGCTCAAATCCCTCTGAAAGTCAAAAGTGGGTTAGGTTATAACCCTGATAAAGAAGAATCAGAGAATGAACGTGCCATCCCTGATCCTTCTTCCTCTAAAAATTTGACTATTCTTAAATCTGATGATTCTAAGAAAATGATCAAGAACAAATTTCCTGACCACGTTCCTAAAATCAAAAACATTCAAAAACAGAAAAAGAACTCTTCTGTTCCTTCTGTAAGTCATCCTAAAGCTGGGAAGAAAATCCCTGGATATATTCAGCGATCAACTCCCAAAATTATGATCGACCTTACACTTGTCCCTGAAAATATGGTTATACCCCCAAGGACATCGGACAAAGGAATTCTAGGCTCTGCTCCTGAAAATGTTTCTTCTCGCACTCTGAAATCTTTCAATTCCAAACCTTCTCACAAATATAGGAAATGCTATCAATATGGTGAAAATACCAACATTGCCAGCAAATGTCCTGATGCTACTAAAGCTGAAAAATTAGCTCATGGAAGGAAAGTTGCTCAAACTGATAAATCAGCGAGAGTGAAATCCACCAAGGTTGGGAAACCTTCCAAGGCGATGATATCCACTGAAGAGAATTCTTCAGCTAGTAGCTCTTCCGCCATCCCTTCCATTAACTCAGCAGGACCCATAGTAATATGGGTACCTATGAAAAATTAATCCTTTTGTTGTATGCAGAGTGCCAAAGGTGTATGGTATCTTGATAGCGGATGCTCAAGACCATGAATGGCAGAAAATCTCTGCTCTCTGAATACAAGGAAGAAGCTGGTCCCTAAGTGACCTTTGGTGGAAATGGCAAAGGATACACTAAAGGTTATGGAATTCAATCCAATGGAGCCACTTCATTTTCTCGAGTCGCTTACGTTGATGGACTGAAGCACAATCTGTTGAGCGTTAGTCAGCTATGTGACAAAGACTTCAAAGTTCTATTTCTAAAGAATAGATGTGCTGTCACTGATTCTAATGACAAACTAGCCTTAACAGGCAAAAGAGTTGAGAACGTATATGTCATTAACAAGAAGAGTTCTCACTCTGAGAACATGTGCTTCATCTCCAGATCCTCTTCAGATATAAACTGGTTATGGTACAAAAGACTCTCTCATGTGAACTTTAAGACAAACAATGAATTGTCTCAAAAAGAACTTGTCAGGGATCTCTCCAATCATACCTTTGCAAAGGAATCTCTTTGCTCTGCGTGTGAAAAGGGAAAATTGACAAATGCCTCGTTCAGATCTAAACAAGTTTCTTTAGTGACATCACCTCTTCAACTTCTCCATATGGATCTATTTGGACCTGTCAATGTCCAATCTCTCTCTTGAAAGAAGTACACTCTCGTGATAGTTAATGAATATTCCAGATACACATGGGTATTTTTTCTTCGATCCAAGAGTCATACACCTGATGTTATTATAGCTTTCATCAAGAGAATGGAAGTCCTCAATAATCTTATCGTTCGTTCCATGAGAAGTGATCATGGTACTGAGTTCAAAAACAGTACCTTGATTAACTTCTTTGAAGAAAACGGAATCACTCACAACTTCTATTCAGTGAGAACTCCTCAGCAAAACGGTGTTGCTGAAAGAAGAAATCGAACGATTATTGAAGCATCTCGCTCAATGCTCAGCGAATCGTATCTACCTACTCAATTCTGGGCTGAAGCAGTCAACACAACGTGTTTTACTCAGAATCGATCCATTATAGTGAAGCGATTCAAGAAGACCTCCTATGAACTATTTCATGGAATAAAACCCTCTCTGAAATATCTACACATCTTTGGATGTAGATGTTATATTCTTAATGACATAGATCATTTGGGCAAGTTTGATCCAAAAGCTGATGATGGGATATTCCTTGGATACTCTTCTGTATCCAAGTCTTTGAGAATCTTCAACAAGAGAAGACGGCACGTTGAAGAATCTATGCACGTCAACTTTGATGAATCTCATCCAACTAATTCCACTCCTACCCCTGAAGAAGATGAGGAGTTGAATGAATGGATGAAATCTCATTATGCGGAACCTGAAACTTATTTCAGCAAGCAACCTAATGCTGAAACAAATGATGATGTGATCCCCGATCTTCCTACGTCAAGAAGCGATCCGTCAACATCCGGAATCAACGCCACTCCACTCAAGCAGATTCCTCCATCTTATACTTCTTTAGGAAATTCTTCAGTGAATAACCAAGCTTCATCTTCTACTGATCAATCCTCTGAATCTCCTCCAGAATTGATCTTAAATGAAGTTCCTGTCGCTGAAATGATCAATGACATCCCTGAAAGAGAGAAAATCGCTGAATCTATTATTGATCAATCACCTCAACCTCCAGCTCAGCGATGGACTGCAAATCATCCAATAAATCAAATCATTGGTGATCCTAATACAGGTATCAAGACTCGTAGAGGTACAAGTAATATCTGTCTTTATGTTAATTTTATTTCTCTAGCTGAACCTAAGAAGATAGATCAAGCTATCTCTATTCCTAGCTGGGTCCCTGTTATGCAAGAAGAACTAACTGCGTTTCGTAGAAACAAAGTTTGGAATCTCGTTCCTCGTCCCTCTAATAAAACTGTAATAAGAACCAAATGGGTTTTTCGAAATAAGCTGGCTGAAAATGGCACTGTAATTCGCAATAAGGCTAGACTTGTTTCTCAGGGATACAGACAGGAAGAAGGTATTAACTATGATGAGACCTTTGTTCCTGTTGCTAGACTAGAAGCCATAAGACTATTTTTAGCTTATACTGCCCATAAAGACTTTAAAGTTTTTCAAGTGGATGTTAAAAGTGATTTTCTAAATGGTAAACTCAGCGAGGAAGTTTATGTTGAACAACCTTCTGGGTTCTCTAATCCAAACCATCCTGGTTATGTTTTCAAACTTCAAAATGCTCTTTATGGGTTAAAACAAGCTCCCAGAGCTTGGTATGATACTCTCTCTAAATACCTTCTTAAAGAAAAATTTGTTCGTGGAAAGATTGACCAAACTCTATTTTTAAGAAAATATAAAAGTCATACTATTCTTGCTCAAATATATGTTGATGACATTGTTTTTGGCTCCACAAGACTCAAATTATGCACTCGTTTTGCAAACAGAATGTAGAAAGAATACAAAATGATTATGATGGGTGAACTAACATATTTTCTAGGTTTGTAGATCAAGCAATCTGACAAAGGAATTTTCTTTTGTCAAAGTAAATATGTTAAAGACATGCTGAACAAGTTTGATATGAAACCATGCTCAGTGATGAAGACCCCAATGGCACCCCCTCTGACATTCAATAAGGACCCAAATGGGAAACCTGTCAATATCACTGCCTATCATAGGATGATCGGATCTCTGCTATATCTTACAATGAGTAGACCTGACATCATGTATTCTACAAATCTCTGTGCTCGGTATCAAGCTGAACCAAAGGAATCTCACCTTATCGTTGTAAAGCGAATCTTCAGATATCTTAAAGGAACTCCTAATCTGGGCCTTTGGTATCCCAAAGGCTCAGGGTTCGATCTAATCGTTTACTCTGATACTGATTTTGTAGGATGCAAGATTGATAAAAAGAGCACCACTGGTGGATGTCAGCTATTAGGTGGTAAGTTGATAAGTTGGACAAGTAAGAAGCAGAACTCTTTGTCCACATCTACCGCTGAAGCTGAATACGTAGCCGCTGGTAGCTGTTGTGCTCAAATCCTATGGATGAGAAATCAGCTGAGAGATTATGATCTCAAACTTTCTAAAATCCCTATTTATTGTGATAGTACTAGTGCTATTGCAATTGCAAATAACCCTGTACTTCACTCAAAAACCAAGCACATTGAGATTCGATATCACTTTATCAGAGATCATGTGATGAATGGATAAGTGGAACTTCATTTTGTACCAACTGAATATCAGCTCGCTGATCTTTTCACCAAACCTCTGGATGAAGCTAGATTCAATCTACTCATCAGCGAACTTGGTATGTTAAACGTTGAATAATTCTACATTCTCTGAACTCTGATTCAACGATACTTGATCATTCTCACTCAGGTATGAACTTCTAAATCTTTACATTCTTTGAATATTTTTTTCAGGGAATGCCTTCAAACTAAAAACCCATCACTGACAATCCTTTATTGTATATTGATGGCGAATTTAAGGATAATGATTAACATTTTTAACGATAATCATTTTCAAAATTTTAAATAAGAAAATGACTAGTCAGACCTTTATCTGACATATGACGGGCCGCGGCGTTTCCTTTCCTACTCTTTTCTAGGAACGTGCGCTAGGTCATCATTACTTTTCAAAAAGCTAAAACCGTTGTTTAGCTATCCTTTTCTCTCTTGTCTTGCTATTTAAGCAATTCATTTCCTCATTTGATTCTTTACGCGCTATTTACTCTGAAAAGCAAAAATCTTTCTCGAATCTTCAAGTTTTCCTCAAGAACACCAAGAACATGCACTTGTGCGTTTTTCTTTGTTTTTAACGTTTAAGGTTTGATCTAACCCTATTCTTTACTTAAAACTCAAATGTCGTTTATCATATATTTAACTTTATAACTTTTTATAAAATTAAATTCAGTTTTATAAATGTGATAAAACCCTTTTTATTTCTTAAAACCTGTTCTGGATTCGTCTTAGAACAGAAGACCTTTTCGAGTATTTTTTTTAAGTTTTTCTCCCATTTCAAAAAATTGTGGTACTAACAAGTATTTTGATCTTTGTTCATCAAAACACTTGTTTTTCTTCTATACTGTTTGGTAATCTTTGTACCAAAAACCTATTCTGGTTTATTACCCTTGTGTTAAACCATGATTTTCCTATATGTGTTCCCATCTTTAAAACAGACATGGCAACATCAAGCAAGAACACTAAGGCCGCTGAACAGGCACCAATTGTCCTCACCAAACCCCCTTCTAGCGCCTTCGACTTGAAACAAGCAACTTTCAAGGCCTGCAACTACCTTGTCGTGGTGGATATCCCTGCTGACAAATCATACTTCAGCGACGGTGCCACCTTCATCAAAGTTTGTCCTCTGATGTATGCCTTTGTGCACAATCCCGTGGGAATCACTGCGCATCTTTTGGCTCTCTGATACACATCTCACTACACGACCCTCATCACTGACAAGGGCAAAAATCTCCCTGCTATCGGTTTCACAATCCCTACTCTTGGCGACTTCGCTTTCAGCTCAGGCTTTCTAAGGAAAGCCCTCTGCCTTCCTTCCAGAGGTAAGAACGAGCCCTGGGCCCTTGAGCCCACCAAGGAACAGATAGAAGGCTTCTTGGACTCTATTGGCTATGTTTGGGAGAACCCTGAAGTCAAATCTGTGGGATCAAAGATGGAGAAAAAGCGCCTTCCAGGTCGCTGGCAATACATCTTCACCCAAGTGATTCAGTGCTTGGGCTCCAAGATTGGCTCTCATGATCAAGCCAACAAGCACTTCCAGGACCTTGGCTTCGCTCTCTACACCAACTACAAGCTGAACTATACGAACTACATATTCAGCGACATGTTCAACAGGGTAAAAGCTGGTAAGAGGAACCAATTCATTCCTTACCCTAGGCTCTTTGCAAACATCATGGAGACTGCATTCAAGGATGAATATCCAAAGGTCGCCAACCAAAGCTTCTCTATGGTCGGCAAGAAGTCTCTGGTCATTGATGTCCATCCAGATGATGCTCCTTTCACTCCCTACATGTTGCACCTCATTAATGTAGCAAAACATGCGTCCATCTCACTGAACAACCCGTCAGTGAGTATCCCAGACACCTCCACTCGCTCCAAAAGAAAGAAACCAACTGTTGGTCATCGAAAGACCATCGCTCATAAGCCATCTGCAAAGAAACAAAAGAAGGGAGTCTCTCAAAAGACTTCCCTTCCTGATTCAGGCGTAATACCAACGTCCTCTGTAGCCACAGCCACGACAACAGTCTCTGCATCCGTTGTCTTTTCTTCAGCACTACCAACACGGTATCTGATTCAGGTGTAATACCAACTGAACGTGTTATAGCCAGCTCTGCTGAAGCTGGATCAGGTACTTCATTCACAGCGTTCTCTTCTTCTTCCACCATCTCTTATTTGGTCCTCACACAAACACATGATTCAGAGATAGTTGTCCCTATCTCTGATGATGTTGAATCGCACGCTGTCCAAACATCAGTATTGTTTCGACAATCTGAACTTGGGAAAGCCAGTACAACAGGACCTCAGCATGTCTCTCACAGACATACTAAGACACAGGCTAGTGATCCTCATGACACTACCATAGTACACGATGTCGCTGAGAGTAATCCTCATGATACTCTCAAGGTAAATAACATGTCTTGTAATCCTTCATCTAACCCAGAGCTCTTCTTGGCTGCTCTGTCTATGTTGTCATCAGGTATTGCACCTCCTCTCTCTACATCACCAACCATCGTCAATACCTCCAAGGTTGCTGCTGCTGCTACTGTTCCCTCCAGTATGAGCAAGGGAAAGTCTCCTCAGCAACCAAAGACGGATGCTGAACTGCGCAAGATAAAGCAGGAGAAGTTTTCTTCAAAGCTTCCTCCTTTTGCTATGGAGATTCCCAAAATCGTTCTTCCTAGCCCCACATTCCCTGCAATTGACTTTTTGGTCAATGAATGTGCTCTCATAAGGGCTAGGGTAGACAACCTTCAGACGTCCGTTGAGTACATCTTCCAGACAGTCGCTGGTACTCCAGGGATGAAGGCCATGATCAACAATGTCTACTCTGACATTCAGGCACTCAAGGTTGATAACCTGGCTCATGAGCAAGCTCTTGCCAAGCTGGAGAAGAAGGTAGAAGCACAAATCCAGGTGCTCGAGTCTATTCAAAAGACTCAGTCCGACATGATGCAGATGCTCACCAGAATGCAAGAACAAGCTCTTCCTTCACTGTTGCTGATCGGACTTCGCTGAACCAGGTAGTTCAAAACCAGACTGAGCACACCAATTCTCTGAAGGACATTGGGTCCAATATGCGTACCCTAGTGGTGCATGTTCTCCCCGCTGACAACATCGAGGGGGAGAGATGTGCGAAAGGAATCGCTGACGAGATTATCAAAGAGGCTAATGAAAGATTCTCTGAAACTCCGATATCTCCCTACATTAAGCGAAACCCTACTCCCTCTGTCGCTGAAGAAAAAGACAATGAGGAAGATGATGAGGAGGAAGAAGACGATGAAGAAGACAACGATGAAATCCCTCACTATGGGGGAAATGATGATGATGATGACATCCCTCCTGGTGCTCTTGAGCACTTCAAAAATAGTACGTCAGGCAACTTCATGTCTGCAGTAGTCTACAGGGATCCCTTGGGGGACGAATCTCCTCCTTCTCAGGAACCGTCCAACCAATCAGGCAAAGGAAAGGAGGTAGTAGATCTTGATGCCACCATTCCAATATCTGATGGGGAGACCGCTGCAGAGGTAACTCTTCCCCTTATCCCTTTTACTCCCATCTCTGAGCCTCCAACCTATCCGTCTTTCTCCCCTCTAAATTTTGGTTCTGGCCAACCTCAGTGAGTCTAGTCCCCCAAAGGACTCCACTTTTTGGAAGGAACCTTCATCAGAGGAGCAGTTTATATACATATCTGACTCTGACTATGAAGATGAAGAAGGTCTCATTCTCAGACGCCGCGCACAAAGACCTCTAATAAGAAAGCCTGAAGAGGAAGAAAGACGAATAAACTTCTTAAAAGAACTTGAAGCCAAAAGAATAAAGATGCCCTCTGCTGAACCAGAAAATCCCGTGCCCATCAGCGTGGTGGATGACTTTTACTTTCTATCAAAAGAGGAGAGACTACAAGCACTTGAAGCTCAGAGAATAAGGGATGGAAAGATGAAGCAAACAGAGAGTGATCTAGAGCTTGCAAGGAAAATACTCAGGGAGGATGCTGCCAGAGATAAGGCGACTAAAGAGCTAATCGAGAGAAGTCAAAGAGTCACTGAAGCTCTAGCACAAAGAGAACTGAATGAAGAAAATATAAAAGTGAATCCCATCCTCGCTCAAGAGAAGACCCTAAATTCTCTAACCAATGAATAACCAAACCACAGAGAAAAAGAACTACGCTGGTGAACTAAAAGATTCAATTTTCGTCGGTCTAACTCAAAAATCAGTCGAGCAATTATTGAAGGACGTCCTTGCCAAAGGTATGGACTGAAGGTATTTGTTCGAATGTACAGGCACACGAATGTTGAAAAAGAAGAAGCCAAGTTGTTGAAATTCTATGGATACTCTGAATAGTTAGAAATCAGAGATGCCATTCAGGGTTCGAAATCAAAGTTTAAAGATGTGGTGGAAAGAGCATTGGAGCAGCTTCTTCCGAGGATGTCACAACATGTGCAAGTTCTGCCTCCCCTGAGCCTATAAGAAGGAAAAGATCAAATGCTGAAGGAGGTTCATCTTCTAAAAGTGAAACATGAAACCAAATTCAACTACGAAAGCATTCTCGGCGATCTGGAAATCCCTAACATCTCAATGCTGAACTCCTCTCTCCCTCAAGATAGAAGTATGAAGAAAATGAAATCATCACCTTCCCTGAACCTCGTATGGTTTTCTTGGACAACGATGGATTCTTAGGGCTCTTCTGAAACAAAGAAGTCAGCAAAGCTCCTTCAGCCTTCATAAAGATCATGCATCACTATTGTTGGTCAGATAATCCGCTGATGAATCGACAGAAAAGGCTCTATGAAAATGAAATACGAAGAAGACATAAGAAACTCTCTGATTGATATATAATCGTCTTTTCCTTTGTATTATTCATCAGTGTATTCTACTTTTCTTACAAATGTGTAATTTCATTTTTTCACCTAATTCCTTCAGATTATAATTAATGAAATTTCAAATGAAGTACTCTACTCCAAATGTGTACTGAAAATATCCCAGAAAACAGTAAATGCGGACACTGAACATAAGAGTTCTAACTTCTATACATACCTCCTTACTCACTGATATTTCTCTCTGAAATTTAAATCAGTAAATGTACTTAAGGCCTCTGCTTGAAAAAATTGTGCTTTCATATCCTTATAAATGAAACTCAATGGCTATAATAGATTAGCTGAAAAAGATCTCACAGATTAGTACTTAGAAATTTTTATTTCAACATTTCTTAAGTGCCTACTAATCCCTTCAAGTAATTTTCCCACGTTACTAAATCATAATCAAATAGGGGGAGATTGTTGATCATAACTCCTCTCAGTGATTTGAATATGATTCCTCTGTATACTTAGTGAAATTCCATTTGTAAACTTATGCTTACATTCAGCGATAGCATACGCTGATCGTTATCAGCGATCACTGAAAATCAGAAGCCTCAAGTCTACCTCTGAAGATCTGAAGATCAACCATCACACCAGATGTACATTCAGCGAAAGTCGAAGACCAAGCTGAAGAAAGAGATAGTCAGCTAATGATCTGAAGCGGTTTAGTGATAGCAATGGTTATCTAAATCAAAGTGTGAAGTCTTGTCAAGCCTCAGCGATACTCTGAAAGTTCATCCTTGAAGTTTCAAGCTCAGCGATCAAGTGAAGCTTCTTAAACAAGATTAATGTTGATCTTATCTTCGATGCACAAAAGTCAAACCTTATACTATGTTAGAAAAAGATGTACGAATTGTCTCATATGTCCCCATCGTATCTGATATGGTACTGTTCATATACGGCCAAAAGCATGGTTGCTTTTTGAACAAAGGACAAACTTCCTATGAATGCTTGACATGTGGCATATACTTTGTCTTGCATTAAATGCAAATGAGTATAAATAAGATGAAGATATCTTCTTCATCTTCATGCATGCTACTTTCTAATTCCTAAAACCTCTGTCTCTTTTCTTTCTCATTTCCTTGTGCATCAATGTGTGTGATTTCTTAAGTTACAATAGAATAGGTTTACTTGTTCTAATTTCGCTTGTAACTGTAAATTTGTTTATTCAATATAAACTCATTTAAAAACGAAAATATCACTGCTTGTATTCAAACCCCCCCCCCCCCCCTCTACAAACTGTATCTATATCCTTGAACTCTTGTAGACTCCTTTGGGACCAACAGTACGTGCGAAATTTGTAATCGCAGTGAGGTTAGCAACTCAGTCCATAGTGGACAGCATAAGCATACACTGGTCACTATGATCGTTTACCAAGTAATAAAGTGGTAAGAACCAAATATCGTATCTTCAAGGACTGAAACTTAATCAAGACACTATTGTTTTCATGAACTTCCTTTTACAAGTTTCAATTAGAGAGGAAGCAATTCTTTGAGTTGGTTTTGGTGAAGATAACTTAACAAAGTTCTTATAATTAAAAGGAGAGATGTAGTGGTGATTTTCCCCGGATTTTATATAAATTACTTGACTTAGTAAAATGGTCATTGTACTAGAAAAGTGGTCACTCTCTGTCCAGAATGCCGGCTCATCTAGCACTCGCATCTTTTCTAACTAAAGCTTTATATATATAGTTAACCTTCTTTGATTTGTTAGTAAGTTTCCTGAACTCGGTCGAGTTTCGATGGTGTCAACGCAGTAAATAAAAATCCATAAGTATTTTTTATGCCCAAATTGTTGCTCCTACTCCATATTTTGAAAACTTACTATGTAAAGAATTCTTTCAAATTCCCTAGCATCATCCAAGTTCGTGTCACTACGTTCCGCACAGGTCTGGGTCTCGAATTAGACAGTAAACACTTTCAAGTTGTTAGCTTGTCTGCATCATTAGCATTATCGAACAATGAATGACCAATTCAAGAGGGATAAAAATATATATAAAAACTACTCAAGAATTTTACATAAAGTCCGGGTACTTCTCATTTTCTACATCTCAAAAAGAGTTTAGCTCATGACTAGGAAGGAGTAGAAAATGAAAGATAAAATACTGCAAGATTCCATACTAAAAAGATTTAAAATTAAACTGGAAAGTCGCAGTGCCCACTTTCGTCGACACTGCTATTCAAAGCTATAAACTAAGTTACTGCAGTTAATATTAATTATTGAAAGTAAAATTACACTAGTTGCTGGAAATTATAGACAAAAAATTAAAAACTTACTTTCTACACAGCAAATGAAAGTAAATGCTAAACTACTTCTCTTTCTAAAATATATCTACCAATGTCTAGGAAGGTGAATGTCTTAAATGCATTAATGCTCAAGCCTTTATATAGTAGGCCAAGAGCAAGTACAAATAATTGCACAAAAGTCATTACACAAAGAAGAAGCACAAAAACCATGGGGTAAAGCAGCTTTTACCAAAAAGATTACTTTATAATAAAATAACATTTGGCATGCTTTCTTGTCTCCTCCTCAACATCCAGCAGAAAGTAGGACTTGTGAGCCACCTTTCCAGCTTTTATGTCTCCCATACAACACCTAGAAAGCTTCCAACAGTTTGCTTAATTGAATGGCTGAATCAGAATGGCGGACTGGTCACTCCGGGTACCAGTTCCGATGAAAATACGATTTTTGATGTAAAATCGCCATAAATGATTCCAAGACATGAAAGTACTCACAAATAGCTCAAACAATTATTTTAGACCAAAAATGGAGGTTTAAAAGGCAAAATGGCCGAAAATGACTAAATAAAATGGGGATAAAAGGCATGTGATAACTCTAAAATATAGAGTTATCACATCCC
Organism: Silybum marianum; assembly: GCA_036898165.1. Classification (NCBI taxonomy): domain Eukaryota; kingdom Viridiplantae; phylum Streptophyta; class Magnoliopsida; order Asterales; family Asteraceae; genus Silybum; species Silybum marianum. Next base: position 16,704,119 of record CM072533.1, read on the forward strand.
CAAACTTAAATCATTAATTCGTCCCCAAGTAATAAAAATGACAAATAGAAAAAGACTTAATAAAATAAAAAGAAAATGCACTAGGCTTGAAGGAACTTACCAACGGTGTTGTGGATGAATGAACCTTGATATCACCAAAGATGCACTTTTGAATTCATAAGCGAAGTGGCCACTTTCCCAATATTCCAGAATCATCACTTATTTGCCAAAAATTTGACCAATAGGACTTTGAATGGGTTTTTGAAGTCTCTTCTCATTGCTATGCAATGTTTTTCCACCAAACTTGTTTTGAACTTAGATCATGACATTTTATTTGAGAGAAAGAAAAAATTTCTCTTATTGAATTTTTTTTTTGAGAAGTTTGTCACTTTTGGCTTTTGAACAGGTACAAAAGTTGCAATCGTGAACTTCAAGATCTAATTTGGATATTCTTCTTTTTGTGGAGTGGGCACTCTGAAGTGTTCACTCAGAGTTCTCTGTGTATTTTTTCTTTTCTTTTTTTTGGAATGTCACTCGGATAGTACTGGAGTGGACACTCTAATTTTCTTGCTAGGAAGGCCATGATCAAGTCACTCCCACAAACTTAGATTTCACAAAGTCCTCGTTGTGATAATAAAAACACAACAAGTGGGCTATGGGCATAAAGGGCAAATGTTTTGGTTTTGTGTATAGCAAAAAAGGCCTACATTATTTCAAAGTGACAAAATTAGACTTTTTCTTTGGAATCTTTTGAAAAAGTGGGTCCTCTTGCTATGAAATCCAAAACTGTGGGCATCGAAATTGTTAGCGACATCAAGCAACATTCAAACAACAAAAAGATTAGTACCAAAAGCACTTACCAATCATATGGTAAGGCAGCCATGCATTAGAGATTATAGACAAAAAGAAATAAATGGCAAATGGCCAGAGAGTTAAAAGCAGCAAATAAACGCAGAAAATAAAAATTGTTCAGAATCCACAGTGGACACAACCATGTCTTTTACGAACCAGATACATTTTTATCGACTTCGTCATCAAGCAAGTCATCTTCAGCAAGATCATTAGACGAATCTTCACCAAAAGTTGGGCACACACCACAAGGGAACTCGGGGAATTGCGCATACACATTGGGGTCTCTAACAGCCAAATAACTTTTGAGCATCAAATCACGCTCACATTCGTAACTCCAAACAGCCTCAGTCAACTCCTCCATCAGCTTCATTCTATCTTGCGTAGACTTCAAAAGGTCATTATTTTCCTTCAACAGCCTCAATATCTCGGCCATGGTATCAGAGTGGGCACCGGATGATGTTTCACTGGGTGTGACAGAGAGTGAACTCTTATACGCTTGATTGTCATGCTACTAATCGAAGTAGCATTGTTCATCCAGTAGTCACCCTCATTAGTGGCCACTCCTGCATCAACTGTTAGTTCTGTGATAGGAAAAGGAATGTTTACCTTCTTTCGCTTACGGACTTGGAAAATAGCCAAGCTCATTAGATGACCAAGATCGACAGGGAGATTCTTCACAAAACAATATAATAAGTAACATTTGTCCACAGAAAGTGTAGTGTCGTGGGATGTGAGCCAAAGGTTGTGACCGAGAAAGTTGAACCAAATGGCAGCCTCAATAGTAAGATGTCCAGCGGGTATAAAAATACGTCCCTTCTTCTTTACCCAAGATTGTCCTTGTACACAAAGGGTATCACTAATGTCTAACCTATCTTCATCACTAAGACCTTCCATGAGGGTCGTAAGTGAACACGAGTCCGGCCGTTTGAGGCCAAGGACTCGGTTGATAGTGAGACCGTCATAATGAACCATAATACCACGAACACTAACCTTTTTAGTTGGTCGATCGGCTGCCTCCACAAAGAACTCTTGGACAACCGAGGCGTTAGCCTTTCGGGATGCACATGCAATAGTGGTCCACGAATGCTCAATGATCATTTCCTTGACAAATGCATGTTGCTTCAAAAACTCCTCATCAAAACCCTTCTACATATTGAGTTTTCTACCCACGAGTATCGCGTACTGCTTCGTTGCTGTTGCTGTTGTGAAAGTTCTCGCCTTTCCGATCATCGTGCTTTTCTTTGGGGTTTGGGTATTGCTCTCACTACCATCTGCTGAATCGTGTAAAAGACTATCATATTGTTGGGAAGGGGAATTACCTTGTGCATCAGCGGGTACACTAGAGGCACGAGACACTGCTGAACACGGAGTAGTCACTCCGGAACTGATTCCAGCACCCTTACCTTTCTTCTTTTTTAAAGGCATCTCTTTTTCTGCAAACTATCCTCTCACCTTCTGTTTCTGTTTTCCCTTACCCTTCTTTTTTTGTCATTTTCTTTGCTTTGAACCTTTATCTGTTGGACAGGGCCCTTATTATTTTTCTTTTTATCCATTTTGGCCCTCTTTTCTAAGGTCTCCTTTCTTTTCTGATCTAACTCTCTTTTCTTTTCCTCAAGTTGTTTTTTTTCCCACTCCTTTTTCTTCTCCTTTTCTTCATGCAACCGCTCTCTTTCCCTTTTTTTCCGTTTTTCTTCTTCATCCTTTTGAATCCTTTCCTCTTCTTCTCGTCGAACCCTTTCTTCTTCTTCCCGTAGAATCCTTTCTGCCTCCATCCTCAATATTTTCTCCTCCTCTTCTTTCTTTCGAATGATCTCAGCCTTTCTCTCCTCCAAAACCCTCATTCTTTCAGCAAGGTTGGCCTTTATTTTGGCCATTTCAGCCTCTGTTTCGAGTTCTATCTTCTCAAGATCATCAACCTCTGAGGTGGTGGTTCCGGTGTCGGAGAGTGCTTTGGATTCCGGCAACACCTCATTGGTGTTTACGGGGCCTTTTTGAGTATCTTCGGTGTTGGTGGGAAGTTGGTTGAGGTCCTCGGTCAGAATACGAGCAGCACGCTCGTCGGCCTCGTTTTGCTCCATCTCCGGCGAAGATTCCGGCGGTGTATCAGCGGTGGTGATCAATCTCCGACGAGTGGATCGAGTTTTTGGATGAGGGGATACAAGGATTCTCTTTGTTCTAGCCATGAACAAATGATGCTTTGGAAAGATTAAAGGATTTGAGAGAAAGTTTAACTTTTGGAAATAAGAAAAAGGTGAAAGAGATGATGGGTAATGGAGAAGTATGTAAGATTAAAGGGTTTTGTTCCAAAGAAGGGAACAGTTATTGAGGCTTAAAGAGATAAGATTTGAATTTTGAATTAAAAATTAACTCATTATATTTTAAAAAGAAAAAGAAAAAAAAAGATTTGATTAATCCACAAAGTTAAAAACCAACCGGGTTAAATAATTAACCGGTCAATAACAAACCAAGGGAACCAAAAAGTTGATTTTTAACTTTTAAATTAAACAAATCATTTCTTAGATTTAACAAAAGAAAAATAATTTTTAAATCCCAAGATTAAAACCCACCGGGTTAAGAACACAACCGGGTAAAAGTTTTTTAAAAGGGAACAAAAAAGTTACTTTTAATTTTTTTTAAAAAAAAATAATAAAATTTAATGGGCAATAATAATATTCGGTTAAAGAAATTAGGAGGGAAAGAGATAGCCATGTGTTTTTAATTTTGAAAAGAGGAGTACTTGAGTACCTTTCTTTTTGCAGCAAAAAGGTCACTAAAGGTGAAAGCTTGGAAGTCTAGCGGGTAGTAGGGTTTGACTATTGGGGCTTCTTGGACGGCAGTTGTCACGTCGATAGTTACCCAACAGGTACAGACAACAGAGTGAACACTCTCATTCAGATCCGAGAAATTCGATGCTTTTACCTAAATTACCTACAAAAGATGAAATAAAACACCAAAAATAATAATAAAGGGTGAAAAATAAAGGAAATAAAATATTTACTTGCACCTTATCAAGGATATATCTCATTCGGGTTGAACATGGATAGAGTAGGCACTCTCGCTGAGAAAGTGTTCTACTCTATGCCCATTAACCATAAGTATTTCTCCAGAGTCAGGTGCCATGAGATCAATGGTTCCAAAAGGGCTTACCTTGACCACAGTATATGGTCCCATCCAACGAGATTTTAGCTTATCCGGGAAGAGTTTGAGTCAGGAATTGAATAGGAGCACTTGTTGTCCTTCCTCAAACTTTCTATGATTTATTCTCCGATCATGCCACAACTTATTCTTTTCCTTGTAGAGCTTTGCGTTTTCGTAAGAATGGTAACGGAGCTCATCCAACTCGTGCAATTGCAAAAACCTTGTGGTTCCCGCCGCATCTTCACTCATATTAAGCTTCTTTAGGGCCCAAAAGGCTTTTTGCTCCAATTCGATTGGTAAATGGCAAGCTTTGCCAAAAACCAGTTTAAATGGAGACATACCTAAAGGAGTTTTATAGGCCGTTCTATAGGCCCAAAGAGCGTCATCAAGCTTTTTTGGCCATTCCTTACGGTGAGGTTTAACGACATTCTCCAAAATGCCTTTAATCTCTCGATTTGAGACTTCGACCAACCCATTGATCTGCGGATAATAAGCAATGGCCACTCTGTGATGTATATCATACTTCGCGAGTACCGAGCTCATTAGCTTATTTACGAAATGGGTTCTTTCGCCATATATCAAAGCCCGTGGTGTTCCAAAACGAGTGAAAATATTTTTGTGCAAAAATTTCCCCACGGTATTTGCATCGTTAGAAGAGCATGCAATGGCTTCGACCTATTTTGAAACGTAATCAACCACGACTAATATGTAATGGTTGTTGTTGGAGTTTGGGAATGGACCCATAAAGTCTATTCCCACACATCAAAAAGTTCCACTTCTAAGATGTTATTAAGTGGCATTTCGTTCTTTTGAGAAATATTTCCGGTTCTTTGGCATTGTTCACAATGTTTTACAAATTCAGTTGAATCTTTGAAAATCGTAGGCCAAAAAAATCCACATTGCAATACTTTAGCTCCGGTACGTTGTCCACCGAAGTGGTCACCGTACTGGGTTGTGTGGCAACCTTGTAGAATTTGGTATATCTCGTTTCCGTGAACACACCTTCTCAATATTTGGTCAGTCCCCACTCTATTCAAGTAAGAGTCGTCCCAAACATATTGTCTACAATCTTTTAAAAACTTCTTAAAAAGTTGACCACACATGCCATGAGGTATGTCGGGATTAATGATCTGCGATTTGATTGTTGATCCCTTTTCTATCAACAATTTAAAGGTCGAATTTCTGCAACAAAAGTACCCAATGGATTAGTCTAGGCTTAGAATCAGCCTTGCTTATGAGATACTTAATTGCTGCATGGTCAGTGCGCACTATGACTTTCGTGCCTATCAAATAGGATCTAAAGAGATCAAAAGCAAACACCACCGCAAGCAACTCTTTTCCGTGACGATATAGTTAATTTGGGCTTTTATTAGAGTCTTGATTGGATAGTACATGGGAGGAAATACTTTATTTTTTCGCTGTCCTAAAACAGCCCCAACAGCCCACTCACTGGCATCGCACATAATTTCAAATGGAAGAGTCCAGTCTGGAGTGGTCACTATGGGCACAGTAACAAGGGATTTCTTTATGGTTTCAAACGCCTTCCTATAGTCTTGGGTAAACTCAAACTTCTGGTCATGTTGTAAAAGGGTGCACAAAGGTTTGGTTATTTTGGAGAAGTCCTTAATAAACCTCCTGTAGAATCCGGCATGTCCTAAAACGCTACGAATACCCTTAACGGTAGTAGGATCGGGGAGTTGTTCAATCACTTCTAACTTGGCTCGATCTACCTCCAATCCTCTCTTGGACACAAGATGACCTACGACTATACCTTCTTGGACCATGAAATGACACTTCTCCCAATTTAGGATAAGGTCATGCGTCTCACATCTCTCTAGGCTTTTCTCCAAGTTCTTAACGCATTCCTCAAATGAAGGTCCTATCACCGAAAAGTCATCCATAAACACCTCTATAATATCCTCTATCATATCAGAAAAGATTGCCATCATGCAACGTTGGAATGTTGCGGGGGCATTGCACAACCCAAAAGGCATCCTTCGGAAAGCAAAGGTACCATAAGGACAAGTGAAGGTGGTCTTCTCTTGGTCCTCGGGGGCTATATGGATTTGATTATAACCGGAATATCCGTCCAAAAAGCAATAGAATTCATTTCCGGCTAGCCTATCAAGCATTTGGTCGATAAAAGGCAAAGGGAAATGGTCCTTTTTGGTGGCTAGGTTAAGTTTCCTATAATCCATGCAAATACGCCACCCGGTCACAGTCCTAGTGGGAATGAGCTCATTCTTCTCGTTTGTGATAACGTTTGTGCCTCCCTTTTTGGGGACACATTGAACGGGACTCACACAACTACTACTTGCAATAGGGTATATGATTCCTGCGTCTAACCACTTCAAGATTTCTTTCTTAACCACCTCCTTTATGATTGGGTTCAACCTTCTTTGAGGTTGTACCTTTCCAGAGTGGTTACTCTCAAGATTAATCTTATGTTGGCACAAAGAGGGACTAATTCCCTTGATATCAGTTATAGTCCAACCTAATGCCTTTTTGTGCCTAGATAGAAGATCTACCAACTATTTCTCTTGTTCCTCACCCAACTTAGATGAAATAATGACAGGAAGCTTGTCATTTTTAGCGAGATAGGCATATTTTAAGTGGGAAGGCAAAGGTTTTAGCTCTTAATCAGGGGGTTGCTCTATGGATGGTTTCTAGACATTCCTATTGATGAAATCTAGTTGCTCAAAAGCTTCCAGAACAGGGCTACACTCATCTTAAAAAATTTCCTCATTCTCAGAATCAGAGTCGTCACTCTCAATACTCACTATCTCCTTCACACAATCAATGCTTAAACAACTAATGGACGAATACTCTTCTGTTTCAATGTACTTAAGGGATTTGAAGACATTGAAAGTGACTTCTTGGTCATGGACTCTCATAGTAAGTTCCCCTTTTTGCACATCAATTAAAGTTCGTCTGGTCGCAAGGAATGGACGTCCTAAAATGAGTGGTACTTTTTAATCTGTTTCATAATCCAAAATTATAAAATCGGCGGGGAAAACTAGTTTGTCTACTTGAACAAGCACATCTTCTATCTTACCTTTTGGATAAGTTATGGATCAGTCCGCTAGTTCTAAAGTCATGGTTGTGGGTCTAGCCTCTCCAATACCAAGCTTATTAAACATGGACAAAGACATCAAATTAATACTCGCCCCTAAGTCACAAAGAGCATGACCAACTTCTTGACCTCCAATAATGCAAGGGATAGTAAAACTACCCAGATCTTTCATCTCAGGCGGAATATTGTTGGTAAGAATAGCACTGCATTCCTTGGTTAACTCGACGGTCTCATACTCTTCCAATCTTCGTTTTTGTTCAAAATATATTTCAAAAACTTCACATAACTTTGCATTTGCTCTAAAGCTTCTACCAATGGAATGTTGATATGGAGTTGTTTGAAAATGTCCAAAATGTTATTGATTATCGACGTTTTTGTTTTTCAATCTTTCCGGAAATGGAAGAAGTCTTGGATCGATTGGTGGTATAACCTTGGGATGTGGAGTACTAGTGGTCTTGACTTTGTTGGATGAGTCTTTTGGAACCTCAGAAGTAGGTGGACTAGGAGTGTTTACTTCTATGGGAGGAGTAATCACATCACTGCTTACTAGAGTGGGCACTATGGTCTTAGGCAAAGTTATTGCTACGGTCTCCGTACTATCTAACTTGGGGTCAGACTTGATCGTAGCATCTCTACCACTCCTAAGTGATATGACCTTAACCTGCTCATTTGGTACCCCCTTAGGATTCTCGGTATCACTAGGTAAACTACCTTGTGCTCGATTCTTAACCTCAGCGGCTAATTTTCCTAATTAGGTCTCATAAATCCTCATTGCGGCTTGGGTTTGGTTCATGAAACCTTTGAGCATAGACTCAAGTGAGGGTTGAATATCGGATATGTGCTGTTGTTGCCTAGGTTGATAATTCTGTGAAGGTTGACTCGTGTGAAAATTTTGTGGAGCGTGTCCACTTTGAAAACTTTGTGAAGACTACCCACCATGAAAATTCTGTGGGGAGTGTCCACTTTGATAATTAGGCTGACCATTTTGAAACTGAGTTTGATTAAATCCCGCAGGATTTTGTGCACGTGTCGGTCCTTGACTCGCCCCAGGGGGTTGGAGTCTTTGATTTGAAGTCCAAGATAAATTCGGGTGATTTCTCCAATTCGGATTGTAAGTCTGCGAAAATGGGCTATTCCTAGACTGAGTTCCTATGGCATTGACAACTTCGGGGTTACCAGGACAAATGTCATAACTGTGCTCCTTTCCGCAGAAAGAACGGTTTTCTGGGAGTTGTGGAGTGGTCACTACATAATTCACCTAATTTTTGTTTCCATTTAAAATCAGTTTAGTTAAAGCAACTAATTGTGCATTCATAGCTTTAAGTGCATCCGAATCGACAGGAGAGCTCTTAGCTGGAAGTACTCTTGGATCTGACCATTCGGTGTTATTATTAGTAATTTTTTCCAGAATTTGGTGAGCTTCATTATAGGTTTTAGCCGTAAAGGCTCCACCTGCTGTTGCATCTAGGATGATTTTGGCAGCATTGGAGATACCATTGTAAAAGGTTTCCAATTGAATACAATGTGGAATACCGTGATGTGGGCACTTCCGTAGAAGTTCCTTATAATGTTCCCACGCATCCGAGACTGCCTCATCCGTCTCCTGTCTAAACAAAAAAATATCATTTCGTAATTTAACATTTCTTATGGGAGGAAAGTATTTTTGTAAAAACTTTTCAGCCAGATCTTTCCAGGTAGTGATTGAGTTGGTTGCTTGTGAATTTAGCCATGCTTTGGCTCTATCCCTTAATGAAAAAGGGAAGATTTTCAGCCTTAAGGCTTCTTCGGGTACACCATTGAATGAAAAAGCATCCGCAATCTCCAAAAATTACTTTAAGTGAGAATGTGGATCTTCGGATGGTAGACCTCCAAATTGACCAATGATTTGGATCATTTGGAACATCACCGGTTTAAGTTCAAAATGCGTTGCGGTAATGTTGGGAGGAGTAATTCCGGAAAGTAACTGATTAAGTCCCGGAGTTGCATAATCCCGTATTTTACGATTTTTTTCATCGGCAACATGTACCGTGTTCTCCGGAGGTGGAGGAGGATTTGCATCCGACATATTCTCGATCGGAGTTTGAGGTATTTGAGTTGGCCGATTAACGTTAACACCTCTACGCCTTCTAATGCTTAGAAGTGCGATCAACTACAAACAGATTCAATGCTCTCCTCCCTTCTGCAAGTTTCACATCATGAAAACTCATCACCCAACCATTATGATGCTAGATATCCAAAGGCCAACCACTTTCCAGGTATATGCTTGCACTTATAACTAACCCAACTTCTTCTCTTGAACTCTATAGAAACTCTGAGGTGTTCTTAGCACAAAGATCACCAACCCTAGAGTATTTAGTATCCAGAATAGAGAGTGAGGGGTCTAGTGAGTCTGAGCATGAAAATAATCAGAGTGACAACCAGAGCGCTTCTAACCATGCTGAGAGACTATTAAGAGATAGTACTGAAGATGTCCAAATGGACACAAATGAGAGATTCCAGCCGAGTCCACCCCGAGCACCCACACCTCCTAGAACTGATGTTCAAGCATCAGGTTCTATTGAAAAAGGACGTACGCTCAGTCCGAACCCTAACCAAGAAACCAACCGATCAGAAGATATCTCAAATGCTTCTGAATCAAGCACTTCCGGGTATACCAACTCATCTTCTTCCTCTCAAAAGGATGATGATGCAAATATAAGAGTTCCATTGCCCCAGAACTCGCTTCCTTCCCAACATAACATCAATGTCTCCGTGACTGATGATATAGACTTGATGGAGGTTGCCACATCCATGGCAGCTCCCATTCTAGAAGCCAATAAAGTCCTGTTAGAGGGGTTATGGCAACAGGAACCACAAAGATCTTATGTACTTGCAATGCACAAAGGTACTCACATCTATATTGACTCCCCAAGCTCTAACCTTGGAGACTAAGTCAATAAGATCAGAACATCCGAAGAGGTAGCTCAACAGAGCCCACGATGTCAGGAAACGATTTTATTGTAAATAAGGCAAGTGAATATTGTCTTATCTCTTAGTTTCCTTATTGTGATTATTTGCTACATATAAATAGAGCGTTAGGGCTAGAATTAGAAGACAAGAGCTTTAATAGAGATCATTCATTCATATCATTCTAGAGAGCTTAAGTGATATATTCATTGTAATCTCGATTCTACAACTTAGATATATGAAATAAAGTGTTCTTATCGACATATTCAACGTGTTCTTCATTGTTACCTGATTAAACCGAAATCCACAATTGGTATCAGAGCAAACGATCTGAGTTTTGAATCAGTTTCTAACCGATCTCGTCAAACAAAGGTAAATCTCGAAAAAAAAAAATTGTCGATTCATACTACAGTTGTTTTACTCGTTAAACAATTTTCTTTGAAAAACCCAGATATCTTGACTTTTTTCGATTTCTTTTCATCTGCTATAAATCTGTTCATTAAATTCGAATTAATTTGTGTTTGTTTAATCAAGAAATCTGGATAATTTTTTTAAGATCTCGAACTCATAATTTTGTCACACCACACGCACAATCATAATACCCGAGATCTTTTGATGAAATGTTTATCGAATCCTATTTTTCAAAATGGTGTTACTTCCGTTTATTTTGGGTACTTTTGCTTTTCTTTAACAATAGAGAACTCGGGAACTAGTGTCTCTTGCAGCTTTTCTGGTTAAGGAATTCTCATGTAAGCATCATAAATCTTAGTAATCTTGCTTTATTCTTAATTGTGAAAATTGGAAACCCGAGATCTTAGCCCTTCTTGTGCATAAAAAGACTAGATAACTTTTGTTACTCTAGATCTTTTTAGTCAAGAATCCTTCGTTCTTGCGTTCTAGTTTATCAATAAAAACAAATCAGAATTCGATATCCCTGATCAAACAAACTTCTCGACAGCCATAAGTTGGCATCTTCTTAACTCTTAAATCGACAAAGTTTTTATTTGCGAACCACTTTGACCTAACATAAAAACTTTTCGAGTCATAATTCTGTCGACATCTTTTCTTATCGAGCTCATCTGACCTGACATAAATTTTAATTGAGCCTTTAACACTCGACATAAATTCTTGTTAGGCCCATCTAACCCGACATAAATTCTTCGCGATTACTGCTTGACTCGACATAAATTGTTGTCAATCCGAGCTAATTCGAGATAAAATTACCCACTTTCATAGAAATCTTAGAAACCCTTCAAAAGTCACCGATCGAGATCACTTTATCAGGTAACCACGAACTAACTGTGTATTTGAGATGTGCAGGTTTAGTTCAAGATGAGTTCTCAAAGCCAAATTTCTGATGCTAAACTCGATGCAAGACATACAAATAACATGAACGTGTTTGATGAACTTTTAAGAGAACATGTTGACCTCAAACCTAAGGTTTCATAACTCAGAACAAACAAGAAAAGATTTGAAAAATGAAAACGAGTTTTTACAAAATCAACTCAACGAACTTTCTAGGAATACAAATCATACAAGGTATGAAGAATTTTGTGAAAAGAAAAACCTTGAGTTGATAAAAATAAATTTTGATTTGACAAACAAAATTTCTGAGTTAGAGAAATTTAAAGATTCTGAGACTTACAGTGTTTCTCTTTCAAGTAAAATATCTGAGTTCATGACATTTGAGAAAGAAAGGCTTTTAACTTCAGATGACAAACACAAGTTTAATATTGAGCGAAAAGAATTTGAAGGTAAAATTAAAACTTGTGAATTGACAATAAGAAACCTTTCTAAACAAGTGTCTGATTTTGAGCAGGTTGTGATTTTAGAACGAAAATCTTCTGAAACAAAAGGTTTGGAGTCATCAAAGCAAATTTCTAAACTCCAAAATCTTTTGTAAAATGAAAGAAAAGTGTTTGAGACCAATAAAAATAATTTTTTGAAGAAAAGTGTTTTAATTTCCGAAAAGAATAAATATTTTAGAGAACGATGTTGAGAATAAAAAAAAAATTGAAGACGAAATTTCTAAACTTTCAAAGAAATTGTCTGAATTACAATCAAATCTTGTGACTGAAAAGAACTTAAGATCTAAATTAAAAAGTAATATGATTTGATTACGGAAGAAAGAGATTATTTATCTGACAAACTCAAGAAACTTGAAAGAGTTGTTGAAATTAAAACGACATTTAATTTTACTTTGTCCGATAAAGAAAGAGGTCATCTTTTGTGCAAAATTAGAGAACTTGAAGATGTAATTTCAAAGCAAAATAAAGATAATTCAGTTACAGTTAAAATTCTTAAACAACTTAGTACTGATACTACTGTTCCTTCTCTACATGACAAATCAACTAATACTGATTTTGTTTTCTCTTATAAAACTGCTTCAAGTTCAATTCATTCTCTTTCTCCAAAAGGTGTCTATAAGAATAACTACTCTTCAAATGGTAAGTCAATTAGTTATTCTAACAGCTCCAAATCATATGATTTTCCGAATTCTCATACTATTAATTCTAATCAGTCTCACAATAATTTTGTTGTTAATTCCGGTAATTTTAAGAAATTTAGAATGGTTTGGAAAAAGAAATCAACTACAGATGATAGTGTAGGAAACATGCCACTAAAATCTCTTGTAGTTAATGCAAAATCATTTGTTTCCAAGACTGATTTACCTTATTTTGTCAAGTCAATCAAACAGCTAATCAATCTGAGCACTACAAACCTTTGTTGTTCTACTTGCGGAACAAATGATTTTATCAATCAAAGGTTCGTTCATAAATGGTATGGTACTGATAGTATCCCCACTTCCCATTTGATGTCTCTAAAACTAACCTCCGAGGACCCAACAAACCTTGGGTACCAAAATCTTTTTAATCTGTTTTGCAGGAATGTCATGTGTGTTCTATTATAGAATATTCACATCAAATGACTTGATCGTTCAACAGGTTATGCTGTTTTTGAGGTGGACTACCATATTTCTAAAATTTTATTGTTTAGCTTCATAGTATCTTAGCTATGGACCTATTCTTAAATTTTGGCTTCTGAATATCTCAGTTCAAAACCATTTTACACTGCATTATGACTTCTGAATACATCAGTTCAGAACTCGAACTCCAATGTATTTCAACTCTTTGTGTGTTAGGAATTAGAAGTTTCAATGGTCAATCCAAAGCCGGAAGGACCTACCCATGAAACACATCCCTAGGTTAGATATCTTATAAGGGTATGAGTGCTTGTGAGATAAAAGAAAAATGTGAGAGTGTGACAAGACTTAAAAGAAAATATTTGGTCTTTACCAAACCTAAACAATTATCCGGGTAGCCACACGATCTACGCATTCTCGATTCTTTGGAGAAGAATATTAAAATAGACGTGGACCCAATGTCGATAAATTGTGTCACCCCACCCAGCTCCTCAAGTATCTTACAAAAGGTGCTTGTTTCATATATCACAGAGATTAAGCATATCATCTATCTATTATTCACTCGGAAGACTTAGATATTGAAACAAGAAGACGCACCTCCAGTCTTCGAACTTCATATTCTGTGCACATTGAGTCTTTTGAGGCAGAATATACACAAAAAAAAATTTCACTTTGCACGAGTCTTTGTGATTCCATAAGCATATCTTTGTGTTTATGCCAGAACAGTTTGAGAAGTTAAGTTTATAACTTACTTCTATGATAACTGAAAATCCTATCAGTGCTAACCCAATGCCAACACTGAAAATAGGCCACTTAATTAAAAACGTTTTTTTAATTGTAGTGATAACAGTTGCTACACGTGCTTCTGTCTGTTAGCCCAATACCCATTGATCCTCGAAGACGAATTTCTCACATACGCATTTGATTACTTATACTTATTGTCTTTGATTGTTTATAATGATTCGGATTCTCCTTTTCATTCTGAGGGAGAGAAAAAGTGTATCAAAGACAAATGCCTATTATAAAGGAGAAAAAGTGACACTTCGACGTTTATCGCATTTGAAAGATTCAACAAGCCCCGACATTCTTTTGTCTCTTTTATCATACGACAAGTTCCACTTGAAGAAAGATTTTACCCTACGACATCACGGCTCCTTTGACATTTTGACTGAACTTCTTGCTAATGTTAAGGGGGAGCTACGGAGCTTATAAAGTGATCATATTCATAAGGGGTGCAAAAGATTTCAAGATGAAGATTTGTTGACAAAATTTCATCGTCTTCAAAAGTGCTGATTTGTTGAATTGTAATCTCGAATACAAACGGGGAGATTGTTAGGTCTGAAAATGTGGTTTCCGAGATGACAACTATTGAAGACATGAAGGGGAAAAATAAAAAAATCAACAAAATCATTAATTAGGAAGTATTAAATATTTGGAAACGATTTGTCTTATCTCTTAGTTTCCTTATTGTGATTATTTGCTACATATAAATAGAGCCTTAGGGCTAGCATTAGAAGACAAGAGCTTTAATAGATATCATTCATTCATATCATTCTAGAGAGCTTAAGTGATGTATTCATTGTAATCACGATTATACAAGTTAGATATATGAAATAAAGTGTTCTTATCGACATATTCAACGTGGTCTTCATTGTTACTTGATTAAACTGGGATCCAAACAATCACTCCATTTCAGAAGTTGGAAAGTGATCTTAAATCCAACAATGAAGCCATCACAAAGATTCTCTATGAACACCCAACTCCAACCAATGCTATTACTACCGAGGAATTTAGTTCCTTTGCTGCCGACATGAAGAACTTATTAGATGCAGTTGTCCCTTCAGAAGCCTCTACTTCCACTGGTATGATAACCAAGGCTGATTTGGCAAACTTTCAGAAGGCAATGCTGGATAAATTTAACGATGTGAATGCCAAGTTCGTTTCTAAAATCAACACTCCCCCGACAACTAAGCTAACCCGAAAGGTATCTGCCTTGGATACCTCTGTAAATACCCTAACGATGGTCGTGCAATCCATCTCTAAGCATAATGCTCTAAGAAAGAAGGCAAAGGAAGAAAGAGCCTATAGAAAGGATGAACTCAAAAGAAAACGATCTAAGGACCAGGATCCAGATGTTTATGATCCTCAGAAGGGTGAGAAAAGACAGAAGGTGGGCTCTTCTTCTAAACAAGCTCAAGCACAACCTTCTCAAGCTCAACCTTCATCCTCTCAACCACCACAACCCACGGAGCAAGAGCAACAACAAGAGAATCCTTCTGGTCCATCCACCTCTGCTCCAATGCAAGAAAACCTTTCTTCTCCAATAAATGCAACTCCATTTCCCATGCGCCCTCTCCCATCAGATCCAGAAGTTGCCAATTTTATCCTTGGTCTAGAAAGATCCAGAAGACAACCAATAATTCCTATTCCTAGAAGACCAAGGAATACAATCACACGACCAAGAACTCATGGTCAAGCATCTACTTTTACCCCAACCTCTACAATTCTAGCAACCAAAAATCCTGAAACAAATATATTAGATGTTCCTGTCTCTGGAGTCCCAACTTCTACAATCCCTAACAGACCAGAAGATCCCATTGCTGATATTCCCATCTCTGTATATGTTGTTGAAGCCTCAACAAGTCAACCTGTCACCGATCAAAGAATGAAGGCTCCAATGGTGGATCAATCTGATGATCAAATCATTGTTGAACAAACCCATAAAAGTAGAGTTGATCTGCAATAGAGCTCTACGGATCAAGAACAACGTGCACGATTGGCTAATTTCAAATCTTTGGTTCCAGAGAAATACATTTTAGCCACTTATATGTAGAGAGAGAAGAAAGGACATTCATCGTGATGCCTGATTTTGTTGAAGGTGCAAATGAGCAAACCAGGGCCAGATTTGCAAGATTTAGACAACCCAGGGCAAATGTATTCGCCTACTCTCCTATCAGAAGAGTACTTAGGTTGAGAACCCGGTATTTCGAAAACGCTGATGTTATTTATACAACGTATAGAGTTGAAAGAGCCGATGGACAAATATACTACTTCAGTGACAATGATCTCCTGTCTCTAAATCCTTCGAACTTAATATCCCTTGGGAGATAAATGAAAACTATAAGAAACAGAAGTCTAGATGATAATATTGCCGATCTAAGGATTTTGTTCTGCATGGAAGCTTTTGTTGATTTCAGATCCAACGTGGATTTTCAAATTGGCTTTGAAAGAGTCGTGGATCGCTTATCCATAACTATGCCAAACGAAGGGTTAGAAGGAATTGAAACGAAGAAGGTTGGTGATCTAATTCTGGAATCTGAACAGGAAAGAGGAGTTGTTCTCAGAAGACCTCTAGGAAAAAGGTTCTTCAGATTAAGAGAAGCATTCAAATACTTTGAAGACATGTTGTATCTGATCAAAGGACTAATTGTTGTGAAGAAAGATGATGTGAACATAATCATCAAGAGAGTTGCGTTTGATATGGAGAAGTTCATTCAAACTAAGAGAGATCACTAGACAAGTTCATAGAATTATCAGTGGGCATCCAGAAGCCCCATTCTAAGTTATTTTATGTATTTCTCCTTCTGTAATTCATTTTCTTTTAATGTAATGCAAACTTCAACTTTATTCTTTCAATGTTTTTCTATATTCATATTTAGGGGGAGATTGTTAGAACTTATTTTTATATGTAAACGTATGAATCAGAATTTCATTCTAAAAGAACAAGTGTTCTTCTCCGGAAGCAAGTCTATCCAGAAGACAGACACTTCAGAAGTGTAGTTTAGAGGCTTCAGTGACGATTCAAAAGATTGGGAATCTTCTGGATATTATTCAAGGAACTACACACGAATCAATGATAAATTCATCATCCGAAGACTTGTATGAGCCCGAATCATGAATATCTTTGAGGATACTTAGCTGAATTTACCCAAACTCACCTAAATCTGCAAATTTTAATCCTAAATTAGCACATATAGCTTCGTAATCAACTTCTAAGCACAAAATTAATCCAAAAACTAACTAAAAATGGATCGAATTGACCATTTTATTTCAAACTTTTCCAAAACTTCGAAAATCACCAAATCTTCAAATTGGAAGTCCAAATCAGTGTGTTTGATTAAAAATTTGTAATCGATCTCCTCGATTTTCACTCATAAACACGAATCTATAATCAAAACAACCTAATTCAATCCAGGAAAAGGAATTCAAATTTGAAAACTTGACAGCCCGCATTCATACACATGAAAAACAAAAAAAAAATCTCTAAAAATTAGATCAAACAGCTCCAATTCTGTTGAAATCAGTCCAAATCATGACGAAAATCAGTACTAGAATGCTGAATTTAGCTCTGATACCAATTGTAATTCCTAAATATGTTCAATCTCTATGAAATTCACTAAGAACAATATGAGATAAAAAGTCAAACAAGGATAGCCAAAAGTCAAATGTGATATGACAATGAAAGTTAAAATACAAAGTAACAAAGGAATGGGTATTTATACCCTTACATCAACAAGAACAATACAAGGAAGGAATGCTTGAATACAATATAAAATAGAACCCAACGAATTATCTATGTATTTTATTTATTAACGTATAATAAACTATTAGATAAAATTATTAATTAATTAATTAATATTGGTTACCGTTTAGTAATATATAATTGATAACTGATAATGATTCGCGTAATATTATGTTACTTAAATTTTCGACCCCATCACTAAATTTTTTGGATCCGCCAATGGATGGGGTCGCCATTGCGAACCTATGCAATTGCGTTGAGGGACCATATTTTATTTTTGTTTTTGTCGTGTAGTGAGGTCGCAATTGCGACCTACCCTTTACGACCTAAAGTAAGGGTGGCAATTCTCGACATGACACGAAAGACGACACCAACCCGAAACGAAAATAAATGGGTTAGGGTTGAAGTTTCTGACCCGCCAACCCGTCAACCTGCCAAATAAACGGGCCGTGTTTGGGTTGACCCGCCAACCCGCCAAAAAAAAAATTGGAAAAAAAAATTAAAACATAGATTTTATATTTTACTTTTGTTTGAATTTGGTTGCGTTTGAACTTTTTATTTGTTTGAAACTTGGATTTGTTTCAATTTTGTTTTGTTCGACTTTTTATTTGTTTGAAACTTGGATGTTTGAACTTGGTTGTAGTATTAGAAGAATTTGCTTGTATTTGGACTTTTTATTTGTTTGAAATTTGTGTTTAGATTTTTTGTTTAAATTTGGATGTTTGAATTTGGTTGTATTATTAGGTGACCCGTCAATCCGTTTATGACCCGTCAACCCGTTTACGACCCGCCAACCCGAACGTGTGCGGGTTAGGATTGCATATCTCGACACGATTAGCTAAACGGGTCGGGTTAAGGTTGACTCTTGCCAACCCGCAACCCGCCAAACCGAGCACGACCCGATTGCCATCCATACCCTAAAGTCTATTTAGGTAAAAATCAGGAGAAGTGGGCTGGGAGGTAAAATCATTTTTCTAAAATGACTATTTCAAAATGGTGTAATTTTTACAGTATATTGGTTCGCTACACTTTGCAACTTATTCACTCAAAAAAATGTCCATAATTTTTACGGTATATTTTTCTTAAGTATAAACATATATTCGTTTAAAAAAATGTCCAGAATTTAATTATTCAAAATATAAAAATTCACTGGTTTTTCCGGTTTTAATAAATTTAAGAATTTATTTATTTGATTTAAGTAAGTTCAATAGTTTAAAAACAAATTGACAAACTTAGGTTGCGTTTAGTTCGTGAAAAATTTCCTGTTTTCTAGAAAAAAATTTCAGAGAATTTTTTTTTTTGGAAAACGTGTTTAGTTCAATAAGTTTTCAAAAAATTTCCACAAAAACGAAAATTTTCATTTTTTAAATTTTCATTGGATTTAGAAAACAACTTTTATCAGTTTTCAAAATTTCATTTTCTAAAAACTTTTCCACATTCACACACACACATACACTTTTACACAAACACACACACACACACACACACACTTTAACACAGACATTCACACACACACACACACTTTTCACACACACACACTCAATTTTCCACACACACACAGACTTTCACACACACATATTTACACACACACTTTCATATTTACACACACACTTACACTTTCACACACACACACTTTCACACATTCTCACACATACACACTTTCACACAGAGACCCACATACACACACACTTTCGCACAAACACCCACATACACACACTTTCACACATACGCACACATTCACACACAGACACACACACTCTTTCATTTTCACACACACGGAGACTTTCACACACATAGAGAGAGAGAGTTTCACACGCACACACACACTTTCACACATTCACACACACACACCCACATTCACACAGACACACACATACACACACTTTAACACACACACACACACACTCACACAAACACACACTCTTTCATTTTCACACACACACACACACTTTCACAGACACATTCACACACACATTTTCACAGACACATTCACACACACACACGTTCACACACATACACACAAGTTCATTTTCACACAAAGACACATACACATTCATATTCACACCACAAACATTCACACAAACACACACACTTTCATTTTCACACACAGACACACACACGTTTATACACACATACTTTCACATACACACACACACTTTCATTTTCTCACACACACGCACATTCACGCACACACACACGCACACACTTTCACACATACACACACAGTTTCTAATTTGAAAAAAAAAATGAAAAATGAAAACCGGTAGAAAATGCACAACTAAACGCGTTTTCTAATTTTATAAAAATAAAAAATGAAAACTCCACCATTTCAACTAAACGCGTTTTGAAAAAATTTCATAGAAAACTAAGAATGAAATCTCAACTCCATTTTCTGAAAATGTTTTCTAAGAAAATGAAAACAGTTTTCGCTAACTAAACGCACCCTTAATCACTCAAAATCTAAAAATGCATTCAACTTTTTTTTGAACTTGACTCTAAAGTTTAATATAAAATACGTTTTATTTTAATAATAATTTATATTTTAAAGAATAAGTTGTGCCTTTTCGTTCTTGTGGTTTGTTTTGAACTGTGCACTCCGTCATGTGGTTTTGAAATAGTGGATTTTATCTATTTGGTTTGTAATCTATTATTGTTTTTGTTATTATAATTCAAACTTTATAGTTGTTCCCGTCTCTATGGTTTACTATTCATTGATATCTCAGTATCTCGTACTTAAAAAGTAGGATTTAGGGGCTGTTTGGTAATTACTGAAATTTGGTGCAGAATGATTAAATGATCGGAGTGATTAACAGACTTTTATGATATATATATATATATATATATATGACAAAAGGAAATATAATTGTTTGGTAATTATTTAAAATGAAATTAGGACTCTAAATGGTTAAGGTAGGTTCAAGATATAAAATGATTAAGGGGTTTTGGAACCATTAAAAGACATGCTTATTTTTCGTCAAACGATATTCACTTCTTAGTGATTTAGATGTTGCCTTTTAATGAAACCGTTAAGAGCAGTGGCGGACCCACCCGATAGGGAGGGGGGTTCATGTTACCGCTCAACTGTGTGTCATAAGGGTAAAAAATGTCGCGATTCGTAAGTTTTACGTGAGGTGCACCCGCTAAACTCTGATGGGTGCTCTGTGTTAAGGGAGCACAACTTTAAAAAATTCCTCGAAATCAACAAAAAGACCTTAAAAAATCACTCGAAATCAACCAAAAACCTTAAAAAATCTTTCGAAATCAACCAAAACTTCAAAAAAATATTTCAAAATCAACCAAAAAACTTAAAAAAGTCCCCGAACGGGGAATTCGGCTAAAAAATCTCTCGAAATCAACCGAAAGATATATGAAACATCTTTACGGACATTTGATACAATTTAAAGATGCACCCATTCGGGAAAAATCCTGAGTCTGTCATTGATTAAGAGTTAAACAAACAGCCCCTCATCCACATTGAGAAAATCATAATCAATTGCAATCGTAAAAAATAAAAAGTAACTTTAAAACCATCAAGACAAAATACTTAATTTTTTAAGAAACCACATGGATACGAAAAACATAATTTCCTCTATTTTAAATAAATGAAACACCAGACTACAAATTAGTGGTACAAGTCCAAGCGGTGCATTATCTAAGGGAGCAGCACTAAAATCTGACGGTGGGTGACCACATATCGTACATCGGGATTAGGCAAGTTAGGCACCTACATGCAAAAGTGTGGTTTGGATCAACGGTCCTTGTTTGATCCATTATTTATTTTAGGTGGAAAATAATTTAAAATATATTTATAGTCAATTACATTTTTGGTCCCTCATATATGTCTGTTTTTTCATTTTCGTCCCTCAAATTCATAAAGTACAAGTCATAATTAAAGGTCCCGGTCTCGAAAGAGACGCAAGATTACGAGCTATTCACAAAAGTGATATACTGTAAACTTCCGTACGAGATGTAACCCAAATTTTGGTCCAATTTTCGTGTTTCGATGCCCAAACTAGTCTCTCCGCTTAACCCCGTTAGTGATAGCCTCATTAAGGGGGTGTTTGGGATTTCTTATTTTAAACAACTTATATGTTTTTGTAAAAATGTTTATCAACTTATGCGGTGACAAATCAGAGTTTTATAAAAAGTGTTTGAAATAGCTTGTGGTGGTACCACATTTGAATAAGTTAATAAGTTGTTTTTCATGAGGTGTCTGAAATTGTTTATACATGAAAGAGTTAGAAAATGGTTAAAAGTCATAAGAAGATTCTGATTAGTTAGGATTATTTAACTTACTAAGTTATCACTGGTATGGAACCGGTATAAGTTGCTCCTTTTTTTACTCAAAATAACTTATTACTGGTACCACACTGGAATAAGTCAATAAGTTGTTTTTATAAGCAATCCCAAACACTCTCTAAGTTACTTATGTGTTCCTCACATGAGAGGTATTCTGATCTTTTTACCTTTTCTATATTTAAAAAAAAAAAATTGTATCAACCATTTTTAGTTATTAAATAAATAACATATATATATATATATGGTTGGTAATAGTTTCTTCCTCATGGTCCCTTATCGAGAAACCCTCCCCCTCCCCTCAAATTTCATCCCGTATAACCATCCTACAAAATCACGGACCGGGGATGAGGGATCCCTAAAAGTTAAAAGTCAAAAATGGGGATGGAGTCAGGTAACGTGGTCCCCGCCCCGTCCCCGGATATCAGATATATTATGTATTTTATTATTAAATATATTATTTATAAAAAATTAGATTTAATATATTTTATATTTAAAAATAGTATTTTTGACATTTTATCTTATATTTTTTTAGTTGTCTTACTTTTTTCTTGTTTAAAAAACTTTGAAAATCAAAAGTGTTTGATCAAAAAATTACATATAATGTTGTGGTTTTGTTGACATATGACTATTTGATACTCTATAAAAACAAAATTTCAAAATATGTGAGATTTAAACATGAATCATTATCGATAGAGTGTGGTGTTTAACATATTTAATTTAAAACGTAACAGAGAAAAAATCCCCAACTCCCCATCGGGGAGGGGGAGGGGATGTGATCATATTACTCGGTGGGCAAGGGGAAGGGACGGGGATGGAGATTGGGATCGGGGATGGGGATTGGGGTATGTTGGTCCCAAAGGAGTCTACAAGAGTTCAAGGATATAGAAACAATTTGTAGAAGGAGGAGGGGGGTTGAATACAAACACACAGATTTTTAGTTTTCAAAATTAGTTTATATTGAATAAACAAATTTACAGTTACAAGTGGAATTAGAACAAGTAAATAAACCTATTTTATTGTAACTTAAGAAATCACACTGTTTGATGCACAAGGAAGTAAGAAAGAAAAGAGAAAGAGGTTTGAGAAAATAGAAAGTAGCATGCATAAAGATGAAGAAGAGATCTTCATCTTATTTATACCCGTTTGCATTTAATGCAAGACAAAAGATATATGCCACGTGTCAAGTTTTCATAGGAAGCTTGTCCTTTGTTCAAAAGCAACCATGCTTTTGGCCGCGTGTGAACAGTACCAAATAAGATACGATGGAGACATAAGAGACAATCCGTACGTCTTTCTCTGACAGAGTATAAGGTTTGACTTTTGTGCATCGAGGATAAGATCAACATTGATCTTGCTTTAGACTTTACTTGATCGTTGAACTTGAAACTTCAAGGATGAACTTTCAGAGTATCGCTGAGGTCTTGCAAGACATCACACTTCTATCTAGACAATCCCTTGCTATCACCGAACCGCTTCAGATCACGAGCTGATTATGTTTATATTCAGCTTGGTCTTCGACTTTCGCTGAATATTCTTGTGGCGTGAATGTTGTTCTTCAAATCTTCAGAGATAAGGTTTTCGTTCCTGAGATTCAGCGATTGCTGGGTACAATCAACGTATGCAATCGCTGAATTTTAACTTTAACTTATAAATGGAATTTTCACTAAGTATACAGAAAAATCATATTCAAATCACTAAGAGGAGTTATGATCAACAATCTCCCCCTATTTGATTATGATTAAGCAACATAGGAAATTTGCTTGAAAGGATTAGCAGAGACTTAAAAATTTAAAGTGAAATTTTTAAGTACTAATCTGTGAGATCTTTTTCAGCTAATCTACTATTTTAATTGAGTTTCACTTATAAGGATATGCAAACACAATATTTACAAGTATGGAAGCTTTTAAGTACATTCACTGATTAAATTTCAGAGAGAAATATTAGTGAGTAAACATTTGAAAAGAATTGGAACTTTTATGTTCATTGTCCCTTTTTACTATTTTCAGGGATCTTTTCAGTACATAGATGGAGTAGAGTACTTCATTGAATTTCATTAATTATTAATCTGAAGAATTACATAGGAAATGAAATTACAATTTTGTAAGGTAAAGTACAGTACGCTGAAGAGTACTACAAAGGAAAAGAAAACCAAAAATTAATCAGAGAGTCTTTCATGTCTTCTTCGTAGTTCATTTTCATAGATCTTCTTTTGTCAATTCATCAGAGGATTATCTGACCAGCAGTGATGATGCATGATCTTTATGAAAGATGATAGAGCCTTGCTGACTTCTCGGTTTCTGAAGAGTCCTAAGAATCCTTCATTATCCAAGTAAACCATACCAAGTTCAGGGAATGAGAATATTTCATTTTCTTCATATATTCGATGTTGAGCGAGAGAGGAGTTCAGCATTGAGACGTCAGGGATTTCAAGATGACCAAGAATGCTTTCATAATTGAATTTGGTTTCATGTTCCTTTTTAGAAGATGAACCTCCTACAATGTTTGATCTTCTTTTTCTTGTAGGCTCAGGGAGAGGAGAAATTTGCACATGTTGTGACATCTTTTGAAATAGCTGATCCAAGACCCTTTCCACCACATCTTTGAATTTTGACTTTGAACCCTGAATGGCATCTCTGATTTCTAGCCACTCAAAGTATCCATAGAATTTTAAGAACTTGGCTTCTTCTATTTCGCATTTCGAATGTTTGTACATTCATACATATACCTTCAGACCACTTCTTTTTTAAGGACATTCTTCAATAGTTGCACGAATGATTTTTGAATCAGACAGTCGAAAGTTGAATCTGTTGTAATACAGATCCCCAATTACTCTATATTCAGTAGATTTAATTACGAAAGATAACAGAGTAAGCGGAAGAACAATCTACTGTATTCAACAATAAGGTAATCAACAACGATAAACATTTAAACAATTCAATTCAATGAATAAAGATGTTGAAAATCCAATGTATTCGATAAGCTGATGATTACAATACTGAAGAACTATTTCTCTCTCAATATAGGAATTCTCACCTATTTCCTCTCCTATTCCCAAAAAAAACCTGTTTCAATACAAGAAATCAATTCTATTTATACTATATTGAGAGAGAAAGTCAAAACAACAGCTAATGAGGAAGAGACACGTCAGGGAATATTGTAACAAATTCTGTTAAGCATAAGTCGCATGACTGTCCACGTCAGCAAGCGCGTGAGCTGGAAATAACCGCTGATTCATAGAGGTCCACAAAGGTTGTCCAAGCCTCTGGGAGCATCTGTGTTCTTAACACTTAGAGAAATTCACGGCTTTGGCATCTTCTGGTTAAGCTTTTACAAAAACACTTAAGATTTATGATTACATACTTTTACACAAAGAAATATTCTAACAATCTCCCCCTAAGTATGAATCAGAAAACAAAAGAAATTACAATAAAATTACAGAAGTGAAATAAAAAAGGAGCATCTGGATGAAGCTTTATAATCTTTTGAAAAATATCCATTAGCTTCCTCATCTTCTGTAAGCTTTCGAGTTTGAGACAGATTTTTCTTGCCAGAACTCTTTCACCTTGTTCAACTGTCTGTTCATCCTTTAACAAAGATGTATAACCCCTGATGAGCTCAACAACTTCTGCGGAATATTTATGGGCTTCACTAACTCTAAAGAAGCACTTATGTGTATGTCTCCTGAACACGACCCCTTCTTCTGGTGTAGTTAGAATTTTTCCAACAGGAAATATATCTACCTCTTCTCTATGAGTATTTGGTGCAGAAATAGCCAACTTATGAATATCCATATCCAGACCCACTTGAAAGTCTGTTTGTGCTCTGTGCCTTAGAAAATTTTCAATGCACCTGATGATCCTGTTGAAAGCTACTTTATCGTGTTAATGCTTTCTTTCATTCATGTTCAACTTCATTTTTCTACCCAGAGGTATTAAATCACTGGGATTTATTGACAGTAGGTCGTTGTCACAGAAGTACTGGCTCTAATTATCTTCTCTCAATACTTCATAGATTGTGTACATGATTTCCGTCCCTAGAAATTGTACATGCTTTGCTCCAGATATCTTCTTTATTGGGGATTTTAAATAGGCTTATTCTTTAAACAAGCGATGAGCCATGAACTTATCCTTTACTTCATCTGTGACTCTATAGTCATTTGCAAAGTTTGGCAGCATTAAGAACACCTTAATATCGATGAGTGCATATCGATGAGCCTGTTCCACCTCAATCGTTGTCTTCCTCTAGAAACTTCTTACTTTATCTATTTCCGCAGCCAAATTCTCTTTTCTTTGCTCAGAGGTGCACTCTGCAGGAGCCTTGTCTTTAGGTTCTGTTTTAGTGGGAATAGGTGTTGATTTTGGCTCTAGAGCTGATTCTAGTTCTGGGGTAGGAATGGGAGTTGAAGTGGTTGGTATTTTGGGAGTGGGAGTTGGATTTGGAGTGGGAGTGGGAGTGGGAGTGGGAGTGGGAGTGGGAGTGGGAGTTGTTGTTGAGGGCTTCTGTGGCTTCTGTGAAGATTGCATCTGTGTATTACTCATCAGGTTAAGTAAAAACTGTGCCATATCTGGGTCCTTGGGCAAGGGTCCTTTGAATTGGGCGAGTGGTGTTGGATTCAGAGGGACTTATTCGCAGATTCCTTCCCTTTTTCTTGCACAGGGGGCTCAGAGACTGGATCTTGTGGAGCAGAGGTGGATGTTGGGACTTCTGGCTTCTGTTTCTTTGAATTCTCCCCCTTCTGAAAATCAGGATCCTGATCCTCAGACCTTTTTCGCTTGAGCTCGGCCCGTTTGCAAGCTCTTTCCTCTTTACTTTTGTTCTTCTGGGCTTGAACAGTTGAGATTTGTTCGGCAACGTTGGTGAGTTTGGACACAGAGGTATCAAGATCTGATACCTTCTGGGAAAATGTAGTATTTGTCTTGTTGGTTTTAGCAGCGAACTTTGCACTTACGAACGTTAGTTTTTCAATTAACGAACGTTGTAAGGCAGCAACATCTGACTGTCGAACCAGAGCTTGAGATTGTGATTCTGGGAAGAGGGATTGGCAGAGCTTCTGTATATCCTTCTGCAAAGACGTAAAGTTAGATGCAGAGATGGTTACCTCTGTATTGGATTGTAGAGTTCATGCTATCTTCTGCAGCTCCTCCTCTGTTTTCTTTGAGGTTTCCTCTGTGTTCTCCTTGACGATTCTCTTTATTTCAACCAGAGCTTTAGCTTGATCATCACTCTGAGTTTGGACCAAATTTCTGAGTTTCGTGGTCATTGTGACTTGCTCCGTTAAAGTAGCCTGTAGAGATGAGATTAAGGAGCTTTGGGCTTTAAGCTCTGTGTTAACCTTCTGTTCATGAGTAACAAGGCTTCTTTTAGATCCGCCACATATCCCTTGACATTATCAACAAATGCTTGGAACGCAGCATTTGTGACATAGTCTTGGGTGGTAACCGGTGCATCTCCAACACATGGAGCCCCGTTTCCCTCGCGTCCAGAGGGGCCTTCATTCACGCCTGTTTTGACGTTTAGCGTGGAAGGACTTCCACCCTGTCCTCGAGAGCCTTGGTTAGAGGAACTCTCTTCGGGTGTTCTGACTACTTCGGCTTCTTCCTCATCATCAGAGGATGAGGAGTCGAAAGTAGTGTGCTTACCTTGAGCAATGGCGAAAACGACGGTAAGTGGTGCATCCTCTGGCTGTAACCCCTCTGATGGGATTTCATGAGCCTCTATACTACCAGAGGGTATGGACGTACCCTCTAGGATCCCTATATCTGTGTTGGCCACGAAGGCTTCAACATGTGTAGTTCTGGGCGAGATCTGGGGCAATGGATCTCTTATTACTTCATCATCATCCTTTTGAGAGGATGAAGATGGAAGGGATTCCCCGGAAGTGCTTGAGGCAGAGATTATAAGACAGA
The DNA here is from genome assembly GCA_036898165.1 of Silybum marianum. Lineage (NCBI taxonomy): Eukaryota > Viridiplantae > Streptophyta > Magnoliopsida > Asterales > Asteraceae > Silybum > Silybum marianum. Next base: position 16,731,757 of record CM072533.1, read on the forward strand.
TCCCCAATTACTCTATATTCAGTAGATTTAATTACGAAAGATAACAGCGTAAGCGGAAGAACAATCTACTGTATTCAACAATAAGGTAATCAACAACGATAAACATTTAAACAATTCAATTCAATGAATAAAGATGTTGAAAATCCAATGTATTCGATAAGCTGACGATTACAATACTGAAGAACTATTTCTCTCTCAATATAGGAATTCTCACCTATTTCCTCTCCTATTCCCAAAAAAAACCTGTTTCAATACAAGAAATCAATTCTATTTATACTATATTGGGAGAGAAAGTCAAAACAACAGCTAATGAGGAAGAGACACGTCAGGGAATATTGTAACAAATTCTGTTGAGCATAAGTCGCATGACTGTCCACGTCAGCAAGCGCGTGAGCTGGAAATAACCGATGATTCACAGAGGTCCACAGAGGTTGTCCAAGCCTCTGGGAGCATCTGTGTTCTTAACACTTAGAGAAATTCACGGCTTTGGCATCTTCTGGTTAAGCTTTTACAAAAACACTTAAGATTTCTTATTACATACTTTTACACAAAGAAATATTCTAACAGAATCGTTCAGTGCACCAACGTAGTTCATTTTCTCTGTGGCTTTTATCTTCTTTGTCAGCGCACTTAGGATCCTTTCTTGAGCATGGATGGGATTCACATTCAGATTTTCTTCAGACAACTCTCTTTGTGCCAGAGCTTCAGCGACTCTTTCACTTTTCTCGTTCAGCTTCCTTGTCGCTTCATCTCTTGCAACATCCTCCATGAGTATCCTTCTGGCCAGTTCAACATCATTCTCTGTTTGTTTCATCTTCTCGTCCCTGATTCTCTGAGCTTCAAGTGCTTGTGCTCTCTCTTCTTTAGATAGAAAGTAAAATTCATCCACCACGCTGAGTGACATTGGATTTTCTGGTTCAACAATTAGCATCCTTATTCTTTTGGCTTCAAGTTCCTTTAGGAAATTTATTCGCCTTTCTTCTTCTTCAGGCTCGCTTATTGGTGGTCTTTGTGCTCGCCGTCTGGGAATAAAGCCTTCTTCATCTTCAGAGTCAGATTCAGATATGTACACGAACTGCTCTTCTGATGAAGGTTCCCTAAAAAATGTAGAGTCCTTTGGGGGACTGGACTCACTGATAATGGGGGATGGAGAGAGAGGTTTATCAGATCCAAAATCTGGAGGACTTACCTCAACAGTGGCCTCCTCCTCAGAGTTTGCCGGTGTGGTATCAAGAGTTACCACTTCTTTGTTCTTCCTTGAGGGATCAGACTGCCTTTGAGAAGGAGGTGGTCTGTCCCCCAAAGGTTCTCTGAAAGTGATTCCAGGCATAAAGTTGCCTGGACGGATCTTCTGAAAGAAGAGGTTAGCACCTGGAGGAAGATCATCATCATCATCATCATCATGTTCATTTTCTCCATGATGAGGGATTTCATAATCGTATTCAACATCATCTTTTTCTTCTTCCTTTTCTTCTTCTTCTTCTTCAGCTTGAGGATCTTGCTGAGTGTAGGGAGAAATAGGAGGTCTATGACATAAGTCATTTCCCCTTCCTATTAGCTCATCAGCGAGCTCTTTGGCACATCTCTCCCCCTCAATGTTGTCAGGAGGTAGGACGTGCACCATCAGCGTACACACATTTGAGCTGATGCCTTTAAGACTGTCAGTGTGCGCCGTTTGGTTTTGGCTAATGGTAGCCAGCGATCCACGGTCAGCAGCAGTGAAGGAAGGGTCCTGATCAGCAATGCTCTTCAAGAGCTTCAACATGTCCTCTTGAGTCTGCTGAATAGACGCAAGAGCCTTACCCTGATCTGCCACCCATTTTTGCAGCTTGTCAAGCCTCTGCCCGTGGGTGGAAGAGTCATTCTTCATTGTCGTAACATTAGAGCTGATGTTATTTGTGGTGACCTTTATCCCTGGAGTCCCAGCGACCGTGTGGAAGATGTACTCAGAGGACATCTGAAGATTGTCCACTTTGGCGTTGATAAGAGCACATTCTTTCACCAAGAAGTCAATCGCTGGGAAGGACAATCTCTGGGACATTCATTGGGAATGTCGGCATCTTAGCAGCGAGCCGCTCCTTCTTGATCTTCTGTATCTCCTCAGCATATAGGGATAGAGGAGATTTCAGCGAACTGCTACCACTGACATAAGTGTCAGTCGCCTTGGTGGTGGTAGTGATCGTCGCTGATGAAGTAAGAGGTGGTGTACTACCTGATGATAACATAAACAAAGATGCCAGAAAGAGCTACGGGTTAGATGAAAGGTGATGTGAAGAGACATATGTAACCCTAAGAGTATCGTGAGGATTACTCTCAGGTATTCCACGTTCGATGACAGTGTCTTGTGGATCACTAGTATGTGTCTTAGAATGTTTGTGAGAAACATTCCGAGGTCCTGTTATACTGGCTTTCCAAAGTTCAGACTGTCGAAACAAAACTGAAGTTTGGATAGCGTGCATCTCAACTTTATCAAAGATAGGGACAACTATCTCTGAATCATTAGTTGATGTGAGGACCAAAGAAGAGATGGTAGAAGAAGAAGAGAAGGCTGTGAAAGTGTTAATTGATCCAGCTTCAGCGTAGATGGGTCTAATGGTCTCAGTGACCGGAGTCTTTGAGGATGTTAGTGCTGATGAAGCGGCAACGGATGTGAAAACCGTTGTCGTGGCAGGGGCTGAGTGAGGCGGTGATGTTACGCCTTTATCAGAGAGGGAGGTATTTTGAAAGACCCCCCGTCTTTTGCTTCTTTTGAGTTGGCTTGTGAGCGACAGTATTTTTGTGACCATCAGTCGGCTGTTTGCGTTTAGGTTTGTTGGTGTCAGGGTTACTCACTGATGGGTTTGTCAGTGGGATGGACACAGATGCTGCTGCGCTGATAAGCTGCAACATTTAAACGGTGTAAGGAGCGTCCCCTCGAAGTTCTTCCAGATCCAGCGACTTTTTGCCGACCATAGAGAAGCTCTAGGTGGCGACAGTGAGGTAATCACCTTTGAAGAGATGGTGGAAAAGAATCTTGGATAAGGGATGAACTTCTCCCTCTTGGAAGCATTTACTCTGTTGAACATGTCACTGAAAATATAATCAGCGTATTTGAGCTTATAGTTCGTGCATAGAGCAAAGCCCAAGTCCTGAAAGTGCTTGCTGGCTTGATCGTAGGAGCTAGTCTTGGAACCCATGCATTGAATCACCTGGGTGAATATGTATTGCTATCTGGCAGGGAGGCGTTTCCTCTCCATCTTTGAGCCGACATTCTTTTCAACGAAGTCCTCCCATTCGTAGCCAATGGAGTCCAAGAAAGCTAAGATTTGTTCCCTCGTGGGCTCAGGGGCCCATTGTTGATTCTTACCTCTGTGAGGGAGGCGGAGAGCATTCCTTTGAAATGCAGCAGTGAAGGCGAAGTCGCCAAAAGTAGGTATGGTAAACCTGATAGCAGGCCCTTGTCAGTGGTAAGAGTTGTACAACGAGCTGTGTACCAGAGAGCTTGCAGGTGAGAAGTGATTTCGATTGGGTTGTTATCAAAAACATACATCAGCGGGCATGCTTTGATGTAAGTAGCACCATCCTTGAATTGTGGCTTATCAGCAGGGATATCCACAAGAGCTAAGTAATTGCACGCCTTGAAGGTTGCTTGTTCCAGATCGAAAGCGCAGACATGTGCTCTGTCAACGACAATTTAAGCAGGTGCATCAGCTTGCTGGTTCATGCTTGAAGATGCCATTTCTGTTTCAAAGATAGGCACACCAAAGAGAAAGATCATGGTTTAATACAGAGTGTATAAACCAGAGTATTTTTTATTTTATTTTTTGGTACAAAGAATACCAAATCTTAAGAAGAAAAACAAGTGATTTGATGAACCAAGATCAAAATACTTGTTATTTGGTAGATAAACACAAATTTTGAAAAAGTTTATTTTTATTAAAATATGTGAATCAAAGATACCAAAAATGGTCTTCTGTTCTAAGAAGGAACTTAAAACAGGTTTTAGAAAAATAAAGATTTAGGGTTTTAACTCATTTATTTTAAACAGATATTTATCACAAGAAGTTATAATGGATGAAGAGAAGTTATGAACAACAATGTAGTTGTTTTGAATAAAGAAAATAGGGTTAGATCAAACCTTAAACGTGAAAAGAGAGAAAAACGCACAAGTGCGTGTTCTTGGAGAAAACTTGAAGATTCAAAGGAGAGTTCTTGCTTTTGAAAGTTCTGAGCGCGTAAAGAATGGAATGAGCAGAATTTTTGCTTAAATAGCAAGAGGAGAGAGACAGAACGAATGCTAAACGACGGTTTTAGCTTTTTGAAAAGAAATTATAACCTACGCATGTTCCTAGAAAGTGACAGGAAATGAAACGTTATGGTCCGTCGTGTGTCAAAAGAGGTCTGACGTGTCCTTTTCTTATTTGAAATTTTTTCAATAAGATTAACAAAAAAAAATGTTAATCATTATCCTTAAATTCTTCATCAATAAACAATAAGGATTGTCAGTGATGGGTTTTGTCTTTTGAGATTCATTCTCTGAATATGAATATGTTCAGTGAGAGTAATGATTTAGAAGTTCATACCTGAGTGAGATTTATTAGGTATTGCTGAATCAGAGTTCAGAGAATGGACATTTGAAGACTTAATTGTATGTCACTGAATTTTGTTGATCGCTGAATAGAATTTATTCAGCGTTCAACATACCAAGTTCGCTGATAAGTAGATTGAATCTAGTCTCATTAAGAGGCTTGGTGAAAATATCAGCGAGCTGATATTCAGTTAGTACAAAATGAAGTTCAACTTCTCCATTCATCACATGATCTCTGATAAAGTGATATCTAATCTTAATATGCTTGGTTTTGGAGTGAAGTACAGGATTATTTGCAATAGCAATAGCACTTGTGCTATCACAATAGATAGGGATTTTAGAAAGTTTGAGATCGTAGTCTCTTAGTTGATTTCTCATCCAATGGATTTGAGCACAACAACTTCCAGCGGCTACGTATTCAGCTTCAGCGGTAGAGGTGGACACAGAGTTCTGCTTTTTACTTGTCCAACTAATCAACTTACCACCCAATAGCTGACAGCCACCAGTGGTACTCTTTCTATCTATCTTGCATCCTGCAAAATCACTATCAGAGTAACCAATTAGATCAAACCCCGAGCCTTTGGGATACCAAAGACCCAGATTAGGAGTTTCTTTCAGATATCTGAAGATTCGCTTTACAACGATGAGATGAGATTCCTTTGGTTCATCTTGATATCGAGCACAGAGACGGGTAGAATACATGATATCGGGTCTACTCGCTGTAAGATATAGCAGAGATCCGATCATCACTTGATAGGCAGTGATATTGACAGGGTTCCCATTTGGGTCCTTATTGAAAGTCAGAGGAGGTGCCATAAGTGTCTTCATCGCTGAGCATTGATTATATCAAACTTGTTCAGCATGTCCTTAACATATTTACTTTGACAAATAAAAATTCCTTTGTCAGATTGCTTAATCTGCAAGCCTAGAAAATATGTTAGTTCACCCATCATACTCATTTTGTATTATTTCTTCATTCTTTTAGAAAAATGAGTGCATAGTTTGAGTCTTGTGGAGCCAAATATAATATCATCAACATATATTTGAGCAAGAATTATATGACCTTTATATTTCCTTAAAAATAGAGTTTGGTCAATTTTTCCACGAACAAATTTTTCTTTAAGAAGATATTTTGAAGGAGTGTCATACCAAGCTCTAGGAGCTTGTTTTAACCCGTAAAGAGCTTTTTGGAGTTTGAAAACATAACCAGGATGGTTTGGGTCAGCGAAACAAAGAGGTTGTTCAACATAAACTTCCTCACTGAGTTTACCATTTAAAAAGGCACTCTTTACATCCATTTGAAAAACTTTGAAGTCTTTGTGGGTAGCATAAGTTAAGAAAAGTCTTATGACTTCTAATCTAGCAACAGGAGCGAAGGTCTCATCATAGTCAATGCTTTCTTCCTGTCTGTATCCCTGAGCAACAAGTCTATCCTTATTACGGATAAAGTGCCATTTTCATCTACCTTACGTCGAAAAACCCATTTGGTTCCTATCACTGTTTTACCAGATGGACGAGGAACAAGATTCCAAACTTTGTTTCTACGAAACTCAGTTAGTTCTTCGTGCATGGCAGAGACCCAGCTAGGATCAGAGATAGCTTGATCTATCTTTTTAGGTTTAGAGAGAGAAATAAAATTAACATAAAGACAAATATTACCTGTACCTCTACGAGTCTTGATACCTGCATTTGGATTACCAATAATTTGATTTATTGGATGATTTGCAATCCATCGCTGAGCTGGTGGTTGAGGAGATTGATCAACAATAGATTCAGTGACTTGTTCTCTTTCAGGGAAAACGTTGGTTGTTTCAGCAACAGGTACTTCATTATTTAATATCAATTCTGGAGGTGATTCATAAGTTTGATAGCAGAAGATGAAGCTTGGTTATTCACTGAAGAATTTCCGAATGAGGTATCAGAGGGAGAAATCTGATTGAGAGGAGTAATGTTGACCCCTGATGATGATGGATCGTTTCTTGAGAATGGAAAATCAGGGATTCCATCATCATTATTTTCAGCATTAGGTTGATTGCTGAAATAAGTTTCAGGTTCCCCATAATGAGATTTTTTTCCATTCATTCAATTCCTCATCTTCTTCAGGGATAGGAGTAGAATTTGTTGGACGAGATTCATCTAAATTGACGTGCATGGATTCTTCAACGTGTTGTCTTCTTTTGTTGAAGATTCTGAAAGACTTGGATACAGAAGAGTATCCGAGAAATATCCCATCATCATCTTTTGGATCAAATTTACCCAAATGATCTCTATCATTCAAAATGTAGCATCTACATCCAAAGATGTGTAGATATTCAGAGAGGGTCTTCTTCCATGAAATAATTCAAAGGAAGTCTTCTTGAATCGCTTCACTATCAGGGATCGATTCTGAGTAAAGCACATTGTGTTGACTGCTTCAGCCCAAAATTGAGTAGGTAGATGCGATTCGCTGAGCATTGAGCGAGCTGCTTCAATGATCGTTCGATTTCTTCTTTCAGCAACACCATTTTTCGGAGGAGTTCTCTCTGACGGGAAGTTGTGAGTGATTCCTTTTTCTTCAAAGAAGTTAATCAAGGTACAGTTTTTGAATTCAGTGCCATGATCACTTCTCATGGAGCGAACAATAAGATTGTTCAAGACTTCCATTCTTTTGATAAATGCAATAATTACATCAGGTGTATCACTTTTGGATCGAAGAAAGAATACCCATGTATATTTGGAATATTCATCAATTATCACAAGAGTGTATTTCTTTCCAGATAGAGATTGGACATTGACAGGTCCAAATAGATCCATATGGAGAAGCTGAAGAGGTGAGTTCACTGAGGAAACTTGTTTAGATCTGAAAGAGGCTTTTGTTAGTTTTCCCTTTTCGCACACTAAACAAAGAGATTCCTTTGTAAAGGTATGGTTAGGGAGATCCCTGACAAGTTCTTTTTGAGATAATTCATTGATCATCTTAAAGTTTAGATGAGAGAGTCTTTTGTGCCATAACCAGTTTATATCTGAGGAGGCTCTGGAGATGAAGCACATGTTCTCAGAGTGAGAACTATTCATGTTAATGACATACACATTTTTAACTCTTTTTCCTGTTAAGGCAAGTTTGTCATTAGAGTTAGTGACAACACATCTATTCTTTAGAAATAGAACTTTGAAATCTTTGTCACACAGCTGACTAACGCTCAATAAGTTGTGTTTTAGTCCTTCAACGCAAGCGACTCGATTGAATGAAGTGGCTCCATTGGATAGTTCATAACCTTTAGTGTATCCTTTGCCATTTCCACCGAAAGTCATTGAGGTACCAACTTCTTCCTTGTATTTAGAGAGAAAAGATTTTCTACCAGTCATGTGCCTTGAGCATCCGCTATCGAGATACCAGATGCCTTTAACACTCTGCATACAACAAAAATATTATTTTTTTATAGGGACCCATATTACTAGTGCACTGTTAGTGGTAGGAGTGGCGGATGAGCTACTAGCTGAAGTATTTTTTTTCAGTGGTACTTTTCATATTGGAAGATTTACCCGCCTTGGTGGATTTCGTTCTCGCTGATTTATCAGCTTGAGCTACTTTCTTTCCATGAGCTAATTTTCAGCTTTAGTAGCATTAGAACATTTTCTGGAAATGCGGGTAGTTTCACCACAATGATAGCATTTCCTATATTTGTGAACAGGTTTGGAATTGAAAGAGTGGAGAGAGCAAGAGGAAACAGTTTCAGGAGCAGAGCCAAAAATTCCTTTGTCTAATGTCCTTGGGGGTATAACAATATTTTCAGGGACAGGTGTGAGGTCGATCTTAATTCTGGGTGTTGATCTCTAAGTAGATCCATGGATTTTCTTCCTAGTTTTAGGATGACTCACTGAAGGAACAAAGGAATTCTTCTTCTTTTTCTGAAAGTTTTTTATTGTAGGAACGTGGTCAAGAAACTTGTTCTTGAACATTTTCTTAGAATCATTAGATTTAGAGACAGGCAGCTTCTCATTCAAATGAGGTTTCTGAGAGAAGGATCAGGGACTGAGGAAACAAACATTCTGAATTTTAACATGGAACGATCATTCTCTGATTCTTCTTTGACATGGTTATATCCAAACCCACTTCTGACTTTCATAGGGATCTGGGCATTGATGATCTCACTGACTTTATCTGAAGCCTTGCATCATCCTTTGATGGTAGCTTTTTCAGCCTTGAGATCAACGATAGCCTTTTCCCTTTCAGTGATAGCTTGTTGCCTCTCAATGTTTATGGTTTGATTTACAAAGACTTGATCTTTTAGAGTTTCTTCAATCTTTGTCAGTTCTTTGATTTATAAATGACAATTTTTCAGTTGTTCAGAAAGATCAATATTGATTTGTTCAGCTTTGATATTTCCATTTAGAGCATTGTAAAAATCAACAGTCATAACATTGAGAGCTGACAGTTTATCACTTTCAGGTATAGAGGAGTTTGAAAGAATGTTTACCTGAGTTGAAGGAGACTCTGAGGATGACGTTTCAGAGACTTCTTCAGCTTCCTCGATTCTGGCCATTAGGCAGAGGAAGGTAAGATCTTCTTCATCAGAGCCTGATTCATCAGAGGTTTTGGCCTAATGGTCTTCTTGATCCCAATCAACTTCTTCAACAATTAGACCTTTGTCTTTTTGCTGGTTCTTTTTCAGATCTCTATATTTATTCTTCAACTTAGAATATTTTTCCTTTTTATCAGAGTTCTGAGAGGTGGTGGGTGCAAGTACTTTTTTAAATCTACACTCATTTGCAAAGTGGGCCTTTCGCTGACAGTTATAGCATATAGCAGATGCTTTTTCAGCAGACAGAGTCTTTGACTTATCAGAGTCAGGGATAGCAGAAGTGTTTCGAAAGTTGCTCTTTCTAGCAAATCTTCTAAAATTGTTAGTTAGGAGAGCTAGAGAGTTATCAAACTCAGAGATGTCAGCGTCAGTGAGTTCTTCTGAATCAGTTTGATTTAATTTAGTGATAGAGGTAATAGAAAAAGAAACTTGTTTTGAAGGATCTACCTCTTTAAGTCACTAGTGCCAAAGAAGTACTTTTGGCACCTTGATATCATTTATTAGGTTTTTCCTTCAGACTTGAGATTGCTCTTCATTTAGGAGCATTCTATATAAAGCACTAAGAGAGAGAGTTTCAAGATTCTTTGACAGTTTTAGACATGTAGTGTACACTCCCCATTGTTAAGGTAGTGCCTTCATGAATTTTGTCAATTTTCATATCAATCAAGAGACAATTAAACCTTTGATGAATTTGAGAAAGAGTTTCACCTTTTGAGTGCATAAAACTTTCATATTGTCTTACTAGATTAACACATCTAGTGATTTGAACTTCATCAGTTCCTTTATATTGAATTCATAAAGTATCTCACATGGCATTAGATGTTCTTATCTTCATTATAGAATGATAGACTTCATCTGGTAAGGACATTGGTATTATGGATCTAGATTTAGAATCTATAGCTACTTCCTTTTTCTCTTCTTCAGTCCATCGATCTTGAGTTTTAACAATCCTCCTTTCAGCGATGGATGGAATGGTAGTGGTGGCAGGAACACCAGCGACCAGAGCTGTGGGAATGAATGGTCCATTCTCTATATAGTAGAGTATCTTAGGATCTGACCCTTCTAGGAATAAAGTCATTCTATCCTTCCATATGGAAAGTTATCACGGCTAAACCTAGGAGGTTTAACTAAAGATCCATTATCAATGTAGTTTGTATTAGTATTAGTCATTTGAAAAAGTTTTGTAAACAAATATTTTAAAGATAAGCAAGAAACACTGCTCTGATACCACTTGTTGGTCCCAAAGGAGTCTACAAGAGTTCAAGGATATAGAAACAGTTTGTAGAAGGAGGGGGGGTTGAATACAAACACACATATTTTTAGTTTTTAAATTAGTTTATATTGAATAAACAAATTTACAGTTACAAGCGGAATTAGAACAAGTAAATAAACCTATTCTATTGTAACTTAAGAAATCACACGGTTTGATGCACAAGGAAGTAAGAAAGAAAAGAGACAAACGTTTGAGAAAATAGAAAGTAGCATGCATAAAGATGAAGAAGAGATCTTCATCTTATTTATACCCGTTTGCATTTAATGCAAGACAAAAGGTATATGCCACGTGTCAAGCTTTCATTGGAAGCTTGTCCTTTGTTCAAAAGCAACCAAGCTTTTGGCCGCGTGTGAACAGTACCAAATCAGATACGATGGGGACATAAGAGACAATCCGTACGTCTTTCTCTGACATAGTATAAGGTTTGACTTTTGTGCATCGAGGATAAGATCAACATTGATCTTGCTTTAGACTTCACTTGATCGCTGAATTTGAAACTTCAAGGATGAACTTTTAGAGTATCGCTGAGGTCTTGCAAGACATCACACTTCTATCTAGACAATCCCTTGCTATCACTGAACCGCTTCAGATCACGAGCTGATTATCTTTGTCTTCAGCTTGGTCTTCGACTTTTGCTGAATGTTCTTGTGGTGTGAATGTTGTTCTTCAGATCTTCAGAGATAAGGTTGTGGTTCCTGAGATTCAACGGTAAGCTGAGTACAATCAGCGTATGCAATCGTTGAATTTGAACTTTAACTTATAAATGGAATTTTCACTAGGTATACAGAGGAATCATATTCAAAACACTGAGATGAGTTATGATCAACAGGGTCCCCGCCCCGTTCCTATACCTACCCAAGAAGCAGTCATATACGAGGGACCAAAAATGCAATTCACTCATATATTTATGAGTTGCCTTCTACTTTTAGCTCAGTTGGTAAAACGACATGACAACTTTGCTCAATAAAAGACATGACCCGGTTTCGATCCCGCGAACCCCGTTAATCTCAATTGTGGAGTGAGTTAAAAAATATCCCTTACGTTGGTGTCACTAGAGGCTGGTTACATGTGGGTTGGTTGGTAAAAAAAGATGGGACGACTTTGCCTAAATTTGGACAAATATTTGATTATCGAAAATCCCAATCGGCCACACACGGAACGCGCCTCCAATGAAACCAATGTGAGAAGGGATTTTTAGGCTCATTCCACGGCTAACGCCAGCGGGGTCTGGGATACAAGATAGGTCCGTGTTTCGATCTTGAGACCCTAGTTAATCTCATCCGGTGAATGAGCCAAAAAATATCTCCTTGTGTTGATATCATTGTAGGCATGTTACATATGGGGCCGGTTGGAATTGTCAGTAATTAATTTTTTGCCCAAATACATTTAGTAGCAGTTAATTGATAAACTAGTTATATTTTATCAAAACTAATTGATAAGTAGGATTATAATATAACGAGAAAAGATTCGTTGAGAACCCACGAAAATGAGATTCGAAGAAATTATCCAATGGTTAGATTGATTTATCCGAGAGATGTGAGTAAATGGTTGGTTACAACTTCTTTTAGTTAAGAATTCTCTACCCCTATATTTTTAATCAAAAAAAAAATTAAGATTAATCAAAATTGGAAAAAAACAAATTACAACAAAAAATATGATTCATTTTAACCTCGCATTGGTACATCTTTTCATTCGTTTTATGCTTGTTCGATTTGCTTTTTTAGTCTCTCCTCTGATCAGATCCCATAATATAAAATGCGTTAAGTATATAAGAAAATAAGTGTGAAAAAATAAAAACCTTAAAAAGTTATCTGAGTAACTTTTCAAAACACTAGTTTATGCTTTATAACTTATCAAGTTAGGTTTTTTCATAGAACTCAGAAAAATAAGTCAGATGAATTATGATTGTCAAATACAATTTAAGTTTGTGTCTTAATTGATTTTTAAGCAATTGTTGATGGTTGTTAAGTTGAATTAGTTACCATGTATCTATTAATATATTTTGATAAAATATCTAATATATAGCAAACTTCATTTATATACATAAAAGGAAGAACCAAATGTAATGACATGGCATAATAATGAGAGAGTCTGATTCATTTTAGAAATTTTCTAAATTCTTATATTTTAAAAAATAATAATTTTGTTAAAGACATTTGTGTTGTTGTATGAAAAAAATTATGGTTCACTATGTGTGGGGTCTTTTAGTAATTTTACCTATATCATGTAACTCTCCAATCTATTCCCCTTCATCCTACCTTTTCACCTTCATCTCCCACAATCTCTCAAACTCTCTATCCTATATATACATCACTAAAATTTCCATCTCTTCTATTTTGCTTTTGATACTCTTCATAGTATTTTTTATTCACCTCTCCCATAATTTTATGTATGTTCGTATCGTTATTTAGATCGCATTATAATTTTTTGTATTAGGTCATGGAGATTTCAAAAAGTCTATATGTTCTGTATGTGAATTTTTGGTTGCTATATAAGGTATACATTTTATATACGTTTTTTTTCATGATTTTGATTGCATTATATTTTTATGTATGTTTGTATCATGATTTTGTTTTCATTATAACAATTATGTATTCGTTCGTGAAGACTCTCGAATTTTTTCACTTTTATTTATTAAGTCGAGAAGATTTGTAATTACGAAGTTTAGTTTTTGGTAGTTTTGGTTATGATCTAAAGTAGTGATTTTATGCAAGTTTGTTTTGTTATTTAGATTCTATTGTAATGTTATGTATGTTTTTATCATGATTTTAATTGCATTATATTTTTAAGTATGTTCTTATCATAATTTTGATCACATGATAATTTTATGTATGTTCAAGTTGTGATTTTGATTCCGTTATAATTTTATCTATTGGGTCATAAAATTTGAAGTCTTCATGTTTGGTATGTAATTTTTTACTTATGGTGATATAATTGATCTACTCACGTACTATTCTGTTTTTAAAGTTCACGTGTGTGTTGAAGATGAACTAATGGTATATGTGCATCATATTTCTTGGTGCTTATAAAGTAAGTTTTTGTCACAAAAACTAATACAAATAATGACTATCTTTAGTGAATCCAATTAAAAAAATTCTTTGAAGTTGTTTGGTTTTTGGCCAACCATGATTAGCTATTATTTATGACAACCAGCATGTCTCTAAAATAACACATGTTAGCTTCCCCAAAATGGGGAAAAATGAGAAAAGGGGGATTTTGAGCTAACATTTTGCTCTAACAAATTCCCCAAAACTATCTCCAAAATGGAGAAAATATAAGAGAGAAAATGTTTTTCTCCAAATATGGAGATCACTCCAAAAATGATTACCATGTTAAACCAATAATAGAAATCTTTGAAAATAAATATGTAGAGAGAGAAATAATATTTTAATAGATGAATGCAATATTTTAGTATTATAATTAATGTTTGGTTCTCCAAAACGGGGAATTTGTTGGAGATGAGTGTAATTTTTTTTGGAAATTTTGGTTTTTGGTTCTCCATTTTGGAGAAATTTTGGGTAATCTCTTGGAGATGCTCTTATCGCTTATATGTCTTCCATTGTACAATTCTTCATGATTAGAGAATATTACATTTCGTTCAACAATTAATAAAATACTTTTATTTTATTTTGTATTGTTTAATTGTAATATAAATTTAGTATCACTTATTTTATTGTGATTGCACATCTAATTATTCGGATGAGTATATATGCATGAATTTATAAGAAAATTAAAAAAATGTAGGCATTACAAGTTAAATTGAAAAGTTTAATTTTACGTACACCCACCATAATGCATAATATTAAGCATACACTTGCGGCAAATAAATTTTATATAAATTAAACTTCAAGATTGTATCATTTTTGCAAACCAAAAGCATCAAAAACACCCAAATACAATGTTTGGAAAGGATAAAACTTATTGTTACCGTGCAACGCACAGTATGACACACTTGTCTAAGGTTAAATATGAAACCTTCATAGCCAAAAATCCATGGTTTAATATGAATAAATGGTCAAACTTTTAGAGTTGAACATCAAACCTTAATAGCAAAGAACACCAAAGTTCTACATGAACAAATCGACCTTTAACATGAAAAAGAACTTAACATTTACATAACAAAACCTTTATTTAAAATAAATAAAAAACTTGTCAAACCTTCAAAAATATACATACAAAACCTTATCTGTGTAGTATAACTAAAGGGTCATTTAGGAATACGATGTTAAGGGTTGGGTTCCGATGAAAAGGAGAGCTATGGTGAGAAACATAAGAAGAGATCTCCACCCTTGGGTGTACATTAGGATGAGATGCACGGATACGTGATACATCGAGATGCATTGGATCAATCCTCGTATAAAACAAGATTCATAGGTGGATTCGAGATTAAAGGTGATTAATAGTCCACATCCCTTCTTACACTTATCACCATAACTCAACTTCTCACACGATCCTGCGTCATGATGTTAAATGGGGTTTTTATTAAATCCATGACCTCCTGATCTAACAAATGAAAAATGGATTTATATTCATAAGAAAGTCATGAATTTAATTAAAATTTAATTTAAAGTTAAACATTTAAGGAAGCCATGAATTTACTTAAAATTTCATTTGAAATTAAATACTTAAATATCATTATAAATTTTTAGTGGGAAGAGTTAAAAAACCATCAAACTTTCTCATTTTGATTGATTTAGTCTATTAACTATTTAGGATAATCCGGTTGCTGAACATTTTTTTAATAAATAAACAATTTACTATTTAGAAATTGTTACATACATTTTTTTACCAACAAAACCACAAGGCTTGTGGTGTACTGGTTAAGGCCTGTGGGGGATGAGGCTAGATAACCCATCTACCCCAGGTTTGAATGCAGGCGCAAACAACTTGTGGCCACTGGGGATTATCTCAGGGTTGCATGTTTTAGCAGTCTTATAATTTTCAGAGATTAGTCTAGGCAAATGCCTACGATACCCTTTCCAAAAAAAAATTGACCAACAAAACAAATCCTAATAACGGACTTTGAAGTTTTAAAGTAAAGAAAAAACATAAATCAATTTTATCGATCTCAAATCATACGTTGTAAATAGGCATTGTACCTTTTGTCATCGCTCCCTCTTGTCGTTCCATCATTGTCCCCTCTCTATTATTATAGTTGGACCCTTGCCATCGATCTCCTCTTTTTATCATTTTTTTTGTTTTTCGATTTTTTTTTATATCTATACGTACTCCTTTAAAATATTGTAAAACATGGATAATCAAAAGACAAAAACAAATAAAAAGGAGAAAGACGATGATATGAGCCAACAACAACAACAACAACTATGGTTGGTATAGAGAACGGACGACGATGGAGCGAGGAAGGGGACCAATGTCATTATGTTAGAGGGGTTTGAATAACATAAGATTTGAGAGACCACAATAGCTATAAATAACATTAGAAAGAAACTCGAAATAAATAACAAGCCTAGTACTTTACTGGCCCTACAAAACAGGAAGAAAGACTCTAACAAGTTAAAAAAATCAAGCTTGTTTCTCAAGTGAAGGAAGAAATGCAAAAAAAGAAGAAAGACTTAACATTCTGATTACTTCAACGACTTCAACAGGTTTGAGGTGCTTACGATGGTTTAAAGAAGATGAGATTCAACAGATTTAGGAAGGAAATACTTCATTTACTTCTTGCAAATTGCTTCTAAGATTGAGACTCCCAGATACCAACGAGTGGGATTAGCTTATAGATCCTGCTGAGGCTGCCCAAAGGTTTAGGTTGGATTGTAGGAAGTGTTATAAAGAGGGAAGTTGCGCTACAACTAACATAACAGCCTCGCAGGTGGTGAGCATTGCTGATGGTGGTTCAATACTGTGGTCCTTGTTCACTAGGAAAGGGAGGAAGATGAGATTTGATGCAAGTGGTGGTCTGGTGGCTTGCTGTTGTGGTCTTCGTTCACCGAAAAAACGGGAGATAAGGCCGACAGTTGCTAACATGGGAAGGGAGTTGAGGAATGCCAGAGGGAAAGGATTAATAAAAGTAAGAAAACTAATTAAAAAATAAGAAGATTAATAAAAAAAATAAGAAAATTAAATTGAACAGTCAAAAGACAATATTGCCCCTGCCTTAACTGACTTTTTCAACAAAATTAGTCAAAAGGACAAAAAGCGTAAGGAAATAAAAACCACAGGGACGATAAAAGTAATTTTTAGAAACGAAGGACAAAAACAATTAACTATTAAACCACAAGGCTCGAACATATATATATATATATATATATATATATAGGGAAGGGTTCAAACGAGAACACCTTCATTTTACGAGAACGCGAGAACACCATTTTACTATAGAAAGTCACATGTGATACTATTATTCCATCACATATGATACATGTGATACTAAATCAGAGATGCGGATGACTTTTGGCACGATCTAGGTTACTGGCTAGGTCGTTGTTACACCATTAAGCTCCATCACACATATTATCACATGTGATAAGGGTGTCTTTGATGTGATACTATAATCAATCAAAACCATCATATGTGATATTAAATCATAGACACAAACGATCTATGGTGCGACCTAAATAGCAAGGCACATCATCCGCACACCACCAACTCCCCTCTCGTGTATTATCACATGTGGTAAGGGTGTTCTCGCGTTCTCGTAAAATAGAGGTGTTCTCGTTTGAACCTCCACCTATATATATGTGTGTGTGTTTGTGTATAGGGGTATGTTCTTTTATTAACTCAATTTTTAGTGTTAACTATGTTAACCTTGTGGACCAATAGGATTCATTGTTTGTGGTAGGTTTCATTAAAGTGATGATTATAGGATGAAGGATAAAAGTGTAAATTGCACAAGACGTAAGTTATAATTGTATTAATTAATGAGTTGTTACAATTTAATTGTTGCTTGATTTTTGTGATTATGATTAATTCATCAAATTATATAGTGTTTTTATCATTAACTAAAATTATACTTAATTATTAATCCAAGATAATACATTTAAAATTTTAACATTTAAAATGTTGTGAAGCGTATGTCATTACTTACTTGGTTCCATCACTCGTGAACATTTTATTAAGATATGAAATAAGATTGTGTTCACTTATGAACTATAACCATAAGTTAACGATGTTCATTTTGTGTGTTCATATATGAACCTACCACAAGATTTTCTTCTTGGTGGAGACATATGTGCATAAGTAAACAATGTTTATTATGTATTCATATATGAAAAAAGGGAATAATCTATGAACATATGTGAAAACTTTAAACATTAAATACCGGGTAATTACCTTGTCATGAATAAGTAGTGACAAAACATCTCATTGTCATTAATGTGCAGTTTAAATCTTTTCCCAAAATACTCTTTGTAAACAATGTTCACTTGTATTATCTTGTCTACATATGCAATTATTTACATTTTATGTCATAAATGATCTAGGCCACAAATTTTAAAGATCAATGGACAAGATTGGTTCACAAAGTTAACACCATATACTAGGTTAACAAATGACCTCACCTCTCTTTCTCAATATATATATATATAAGAGAAAATGAAGAACACCCTAGAGCCTTCCATCTGGACGGTGTGGAGTAATGCCTAATGGTAATTTATAACATGCATTTGTGTATATGCACTAATGCATATGTAATTATAGAAACATTGGTGCATAGAAAAAACGCTTGTATGCATTAGTTTATACCGTCCAAATTGAGGGTTCCCATAGTGTTACTCAAGTGTAAAATTATGGTATCTGGGTCTCACAAAAACAGACTAGTCTTACGTGAACTCAACCCTATATATACATACATAATATTAAGTCTTTATATATATATATATATAGGTGGGTTCATGCGAGAACGACATCAATTTATGAGGATGCGAGGACAATCCTCAGCCAATCATTTTGTACATGAATTTTTTTTCATGTACAAAATCATATGTGATTTTGTACTAGCATCAAAAATGACATGCACGACTTTTGCTGCTGGAAAAGTCTTGGCTAATCATATATGATCTTGTATGTGAATCATATGTGATTTTATACATGAATCATATATGATTTTGTACATGAAAAATTTCATGTACAAAATGATTGGCTGAGGATTGTCCTTGCATTCTCGTAAATTCTTACCGTTCTCACATTAACCTCTTTCTATATATATATATATAGGGTTGGTATCGGTATGTATGTATGTATATATATATATAAACACTTAATATTATATTAATATTTAATTTATAGAGAGCAACTTTATTGACTTTCAAATATAGATGCCAACTTTATTTACCTCTATTTTTATAGTGTTTTATTGGAGATTTGGAGATGAAAAATAACTTTATCTTTGTATTTATTTTTTGGAAAGGGTGTCCCAGGCTATGTTTGGACTAATCCCGACAATTTATGATTGTAAATTGTAATACATCAGCCCTGATAAACTCAGTGGCCACAATTGTTATGTACGCCACAAGCCTTATGGTTAACTTAAATCACAAAGAGTAAACTACATATTTGTCCCTGTAGCTTTTTGCAAATTATGATTTTTTATCTTCATATTTTTTAATTTACGATCTTTATATCTATAGTTTGTAATTCAACATTGACTTTGTCCTTAAAACTAACTCCATTAATTTGATACAATTAATTATGAATGACTAAAACCATAGTAAATCATAAACCTCACAAACAAAAATAACAAACAATTATAAACTATAAAGATAAAAATCGTAATTTCTAAAGCACATGGCCTTCGACGTACAACTCAATTGTTAAAGGGACTGAGCGACTTCACCCAAATACAAGACAAATACGATGTTCAATCCTAAGCCCCCACGCTAGCTTCAGCTGCTCAATGAACCAGACAATGCCCAATCTTATTTGTGTCTTTAGAGAATGTTCTCATATAAAATCAATCAAACTTGTCAATAATCAACTTTTTACCCCAAAAAAAACTTATAGACAAAAATAAGAATTCCCAATAAACCCAAGGACTAAATCCATACTTTAATAACTTATAGTTATCATGTATCTATTAGGTGGTGTTTGTTTTTTAAGATGTGCTGAAGTCTGAAGTCTGACTTCACCTCTGAACTTTAAGAGGTGGTGTTGAAGTCTGAAATCTGAATCAGTTAGACCGTTTGTTTTTGTATGCTGAAAACGTCAGGAATGTGGATCCATCAAAACCAGAAACGAAATGAAAACCAGATAACAGTCTGGATGTCAAAATTGACCATTTCACCCCTGATATATATTTTAGACAGTTTGGATACAATTAATAATTTCAAGTGAAACAATTAAAATACCAGATATGCACAAAAAATTCATCTACAAATTAAAACTAGAACCATATTGTAACACCCCGAAAATTGAGAGTCAAAATAAACTGAATTTAAAATGCGGAATGTATAGAATCACCCACTAAATGGGGATAGAGTATAGGAGTTCACAACTTAAATTAGGATACTAAATGGCAACCTATTAATATATACATATTCCGAACATAGATTACATTCGGGTGTCACTAATGTCCTCAAAATAATGTTTCTATTTTCTCTAATATTTACACATTACGGTGTAAACCCAAAAAGAAGGCCTTCACTGGCACTTCACTCCGCTCCACCCTACGGAGCCCCATCAACCTGTTTTCCTGCTAAACAACATTTAAAATCAAGTGTTAGGCTTACGCCTATTGAGACAAACAGGTAGCAATCAAAGCGTGAGACATTTATAATAGGTGGGCGTAGGTCTTAATTCAAACATGTGCCCATTATTCATCCCTACTCTTAAGAGGAGTAGAGTATTTAGTACTCCCATTTAGAGATTATATTAATAGCTTCAACCCTATCCAGGTATTTAGCCAACACCAAGATGTATGTAGCCTCAACCCTAACCAGATATTTAGTTCACACCAATATGTATATATCGCCTCAACTCTATCCAAGTATTTAGCTGTATTTATTCCATAACATCAACCCTATCCAAGTATTTAGCCAAGTGCCATCATATAGCATCAACCCTATCCAGGTATTTAGCCCCCAACCTTGTAGTCCATATTTTAAGTGCTCAAGTTAAGCCATTCTTGAGGTTCCTAACAATCCCAAACCTTCCCATAACAAATTCCATTGAAATACAACCTTCATCTAAATTAGGTCAAATGGATTTACACCAAACTCCAAGGTTTCTTCCTCTTAGAACATATCCCAAGTGTCAAGGACCAAGTATGATGCTCATTTCATTAATAACATCATTTTACTCAAAATCCTCATTTTGACCTAAAACCTCCAAGTTACCCAAAAACGAAAATACTTGAAATCATAACTCTAAATCAGTAAATATACAACAATTATAGCAAGTATTTGAGTTTATAGAGGTAGGGTTTGAACTCACAAGCTAGGGTTTGGTAAAACCCTAGAAAAGTCCAAAAATGGTGGAGAATATGAAGTGATGAGGGAGATGAACACTTGAAGCTTTAATCCCAAGGCTTGACTTAGATCTTTCTCTTTAATGAAGCAATAAATGAGGTTTGAGGAGGTAGGTGGAAGAGCAAAACCCCAGAAAATCGCCTTCAATGTGATGCTACCAAATACTGATTTTTTTTGTATCTGATAAATGAGAAATGGAGCTGAAAATCACACCTTATTGTGCTCCTGGACAACACGGGCGATGCTGCCATGGAAGTATCGCCGGCAACATAGCCTGAAGTGTACCGTAACTTCATTGTTGCACAACTGATTTCAAAGCCACGGGAGATACTGCCATGCGATGCTGCCATGTCAGTATCGCCGGCATCATAGCCCGAAATGTACCGTAACATCGATTTTGAACACACTTGATCAAGGCTTTGGGCGATGCTGCCCATGCGATGTTGACATGGCAGTATCGCCTTGTCACAATCGCCCAGAGTGTACCGAAAATCCTTTCGGGTTCGATTCTCGCTCCTTTCTTCCGTTTAATGTTACCCAACATTAACCACTTAAAATACTTCATCAAAACTAGAAATGACATGACATTAGGATACGATATTTATTATTTTGTACAAAATTTTGAGTGTTACACATATACACAAACATTTCATCAAACACCTTATATGCACAAAATTTAATTGTTCTTACATAAATGAAATAACAGAGTAGAATCGTAGAAGAACTTGAAAGCTTCAACTTTATATCTGATAACGGGATTTACATTGGAGATCTAAAGTTTCAACTTTATATCTAAAGCTTCAAATGAACTTGGAGATCTAAAGCTTCAATTGGACTAAAAAATATAAAGCTTTTAGCACAACTGGGAGATCTAAAGCGAGATGGGAAGGTCGAGGAAACCCAACAATCAAAACCTCATTTTGATGTTGATTTCAACCAAAATCGAGATTCAAGTGACCGAGAAGAAAAATCGAAACCTGAATTCTGCAGCAGAGGGAAAATCGAGATTCAACTGACAAGGAGGGGTCGACACTGTGGAGAAGGAACCAGAGAGTCAACAACAATGGATGATTTCTAGGAAGAGCCTTTGGAGAGGAGTGGATGTGCAGAAGGAACAACGACGAAAATAGCTCTGCACAGAAAGAAGTTAAAGAACAGGATGAAAATAGATGTTGAATCAATACATGTTGTTAAAGATGGATACCTGAGAATTGAAGAGGACAGAGCAGCGTACGAGAGGGTTTTGATAAGTCTTCAAAAGTTTTAAGAGATAGGTTTACCTCTTAAAGTTTCAGAGGAAACAATAGTCTTTTAAGCTCTTATTTGAAAAGAAAATCAAACGGTCTGAAAACGAAAAACGTCTAACCGAATCAGACTTCAGACGTTTTCAGATCTGAATTTGGAAAAACAAACACCACCTATATAAAAACCAAACCCCCTCACCCCAACCTTCACAAGTTAAATTGAAAAGTTTAATTTTACGTACACCCACCATAATGCATAATATTAAGCATACACTTGCGGCAAACAAATTTTATACAAATTAAACTTCAATATTGTATCATTTTTGCAAACCAAAAAATAATTCGCATCAAAAACACCCCAATACAATGTTTGGAAAGGATAAAACTTATTGTTACCGAGCAACGCACAGTATGACACACTAGTCTAAGGTAAAATATCAAACCTTCATAGCCAAAAATCCATGGTTTAATATGAAAAAATGGTCAAACTTTTAGAGCAGAACATCAAACTTTAATAGAAAAAAACACCAAAGTTTTACATGAACAAATCGACCTTTAACATGAAAAAGAACTTAACATTTACATAACAAAACCTTTATTTAAAAATAAAAACACTTGTCAAACCTTCAAAAATACCTGTGTAGTATAACTAAAGGGTCATTTAGGAATACAATGTTAATGGTTGGGTTCCGATGAGAAGGAGAGCTATGGTGAGAAACATAAGAAGAGATCTCCACCCTTGGGTGCACATTAGGATGAGATGCACGGAGACGAGATACATCGAGATGCATTGAATCAATCCTCGTATAAACAAGATTCATAGGTGGATTTGAGATTAAAGGTGATTAATTGTGAACATCCCTTCTTATGCTTATCACCATAACTCAACTTCTCACACGATCCTACTCAATGATGTTAAACGGGTTTTTGATTAAATCCATGACCTCCTGATCTAACAAAGAAAAAATGGCTTTATATTCATAAGAAAGTGATGAGTTTAATTAAAATTTAATTTATAGTTAAACATTTAAGAAAGTGATGAATTTACTTAAAATTTCATTTGAAGTTAAATACTTAAATATCATTAGAACTTCTTAATGCGAAGAGTTAAAAACCAACAAGCTTTCTCATTTTGATTGATTTAGTCTTTAAACTATTTTTTTGAATTAATAAATCATTAAACACTATCATTTAGAATAATCCGGTCCCTGAACATTTTTCTAATAAATAAACAATTTACTATTTATAAATTTTTACATACATTTTTTTACCAACAAAACCACAAAGTTTGTGTTATACTAGTTAAGGCCTGTGGAGGATGAGGCTAGATAACCCATCTACCCCAGGTTTGAATGCAGGCGCAAACAACATGTGGCCACTGGGATATATCAGGGCTACATGTGTTAGCAGTCTTAAAATTGTCAGGGATTAGTCTAGGCAAATGCCTAGAATACCCTTTCCAAAAAAAATTGACCAACAACACAAATCCTAATAACGGCCTTTGAAGTTTTAAAGTAAAGAAAAAAGATAAATCAATTTTACCGATCTCAAATCATACATTGTAAATATCTATTGTACCTAATGTCATATGTTGGTCCCAAAGGAGTGTACAAGAGTTCAAGGATATAGAAACAGTTTGTAGGGGGGGGGGGGGGTTGAATACAAACACACGATTTTTAGTTTTTAAATGAGTTTATATTGGATAAAGAAATTTACAGTTGTAAGCGGAATTAGAACAAGTAATTAACCTATTCTATTACAACTAAGAATTTCACTAAGTTGATGCACAAGGAGAGTAAGAAATAGCAGCGGAGGTTTAAGGAAAGAAAGTAGCATGCATGAAGATGAAGAAGGGGTCTTCATTTATTTACACCCATCGCATTTAATGCAAAGCAAAAGGTATAAGCCACGTGTCAAGTTTCTATTGGAGACTTGTCCTTTATCCAAAAAACAACCATACTTTTGGCCGTATATGAACAGTAACAAAATAATATTTGATGGGGACTTAAGGAACAACCATGTTGTTCCCAAAGGGGTCTACATGAGTTCAAAGGAAAGAAGTAACAGCAGATGATTGAATACAAACACAAGTAGATTTTCGGTTTTTAAATTAGTTTATATAAATAAACAAATTTACAGTTACAAAAGGAACAAGAACAAGTATAAAACCTATTCTATTGTAACTGAAGAAATCACTAAGATGATGCACAAGGAAAGAAGTAACAGCAGAGGATTGAGAAGAGAAAAGGTAGCATGCATGCATAGGAATGAAGAAGGGAGTTTCATCTATTTATACTCGTCGCAATTAATGCGAGACAAAAAGTATATGCCACGTGTCAAGCCTTCATTGGAAGCTTGTCCTTTGTTCAAAAGCAAACATGCTTTTGACTGTATATATGAACAGTACCATATCAGATTTGATGGGGGACATGAGAGACAATCCGTGCGTCCTTTTTTTGACATAGTATAAAGTTTTGACTTTTGTGCATCGAGGATAAGATCAACATTTATGTCGCTGATAGACTTCACTTGATCGCTGATCTTGAAACTTCAAGGATGAACTTTTAGAGTACCGTTGAGGCCTAGCAAGACTTCACACTTTTGTTTAGATAGTCCTTGCTTTCACTGAACCGCTTCAGATCACTTAGCTGATTATCTCTATCTTCAGCGTGG
This sequence comes from Silybum marianum, assembly GCA_036898165.1. NCBI lineage: Eukaryota > Viridiplantae > Streptophyta > Magnoliopsida > Asterales > Asteraceae > Silybum > Silybum marianum. Next base: position 16,756,497 of record CM072533.1, read on the forward strand.
TCCTCGATTGTCGCTGAATGGACTTATGGCGTGGTTGTTGTTCTTCAGTTCTTCAGGGATAAGGTTAGAATTCCTGATGTTCAGTGATCGCTGAGTGCAATCAGCGTACGCTATCACTGAACTTGAATTATAACTTATCAATGGAATTTTCACTAAGTAAACAGTGGAATCATATTCAAATCACTGAGAGGAGTTTTGGATCAACAATCTCCCCTATTTGATTATGAGTAAGCAACATAGGAAAATTGATTGAAAAGATTAGTAAGGACTTAGAAGATTTTAAAATAAAGAATTCTAAGTGCTAATCTGTGTGATCGTTTTTAGCTAATCTACTTTCTGGATTGAGTTTCATTTATGAGGATATGAAATCACAATTTTACAATTTTAAGAGCTAAAGTACATTCAGTGAGTAAGATTGTTTTTAAAGAAAATAGAACTCTTATGCTCATTGTCCCATTTACTGTCTTCAAAGATCTTTTTAGTACTTAGATGGAGTAGAGTACTTCATTGAATTTCATTAGCTGATAATTTGAAGAATTACATAGGCAATGAAATTACTAAAATAAATTAAAGTACAATACACTGAAGAATATTACAAAGGAACTAAAGACTAGTCAAAGTTTCTCTTGTCTTCTTCGTAGCTCATTTTCATATATCTTCTTCTGAATTTGCATTGGTACAGTATCTGACAAGCAGTGATAGTACATGATCTTGATAAGTTTTGATGGAGCCTTTCTGACTTCTTCATTTCTGAAATTCAGTAACCCTTGATTATCCAAAAGATCATACCTGCTTCAAAGATTGAGATGATTTCATTCTCTGTGAATTGTCTTGCTTCAAGAAGTGAGATGTTGAGCATTGAAACATCAGGGATTTCAAGATGACCAAGAAGGTTTTCGTAATTGAATTTGGTCTTATATTCATTTTTAGAAGATGACCCTCCTTCAGTGTTTGATTTCCTTCTCCTTGTAGGCTTAGGAAGAGGAGGAACTTGAACGTGTTGTGACATCCTTTGCAGCAGTTGATCGATAATCCTTTCTACAACATCTTTAAATTTGGACTTGGACTTCCGAATGGCATCTCTAATTTTCAACCATTCAGAGTATCCATAGAACTTCAGAAATTTGGCTTCTTCTCGTTCACTCCTTGCATGTTTGTACATTCGTACATATACCTTTACACCCTTCCTTTTGGAAGTGTATCCTTCGATAGTAACACGAGTGATGGTAGAGTCAGACATACAATGTGAGAACATTTCAGTACACCATTGCAATTCCTTGTTCCATTGTTCCTGATTTTCTTTGTTCAGCGCACGTAGAATTTTCTTTTGAGCTGTTACAGGGTTCACGTTCAGATTTTCCCTTGCAAGTTCTTTTTGAGCGAGAGCTTCAGCGACCTTTTCACTTTCTTCATTTTGCTTTTTGGTCGTTTCTTCTCTTAATGTATCTTTTTTGAGCATTTGTCTTGCAAGTTTGAGATCTTCCTCTGTTTGCCTCATCATTTCATCTCTTACCCTTTGAGCTTCAAGGGCTTGTGCTCTTTCTTCCTTGGACAGAAAGTAGAATTCATCTACTACCCTGAGAGGCACAGGTTCTTCTGGTTCAGAGGTGCGAGTCACTCTTATTCGGGTTGCTTCTAGTTCTTGGAGGAAGTTTATTCATCTCTCTTCTTTTTCAGGTTCTCTTATTGCTTCTTTATGTACTCTTAGGATAAGGTCTTCTTCTTCTTCAGAATCAGTATTGGAAATGTACAGGAACTGATTTTTGGAAGACGGTTCCCTAAAAATTAAGAGTCCTTTGGGGGACTGGATTCACTGAGAATAGGGGAGAGAGAGAGAGGTTCATCAGATCCAAAATTTGGAAGGAAATGAGGGATAGGTTGGAGGTTCAGAGATGGGAATGAAAGGGATGAGAGGAAGGCTTACCTCGATTGTGGTCTCCCCTTCAGAGTTTACAAGAGTGGAATCGAGATCCACCACTTGTTTTCCTTTCCCTTAGGGATCAGACTGTCCTTAAGAAGAAGGTGATCCATCCCCCAAAGGATCTCTGAATATAACTCCAGGTAGAGAGATGCCTGGACGCATTTGATGGAAGAATTTATTGAAGCTAGGAGGAATATCATCATCATCATTATTTCCTCCATGAAAAGGAACGTCATCATATTCATCATCATCATCATCATTATTTCCTCCATGACGAGGAACGCCATCATATTCATCATCATCATTATCATTTTCTTCTTCTTCTTCTTCATCGACATTAGTGACGATGGGAGGTTGTTGTTGTTGTTGTTGTTGTTGTTGTTGTTGTTGTTGTTGTTGTTGTAGAGGTTCTTGTTGATTGTAGAGAGGGATTGGACTACCAGATAAATTTTCATTTACCTCTCCAATGAGCTCATCAGCGACCTCCTTTGCACATCTCTCCCCCTCTGTGTTGTCAGGAGGTAGACAGTGCACCATCATGGTACGCACATTGGAACTAATAGCCTTTAGGCTCTCAGTGTGCTCAGACTGGGTCTTAGAGACCTTAGCCAATGTAGCCTTGTCTTCAGCAGAGAAGGAAGACCCCTTCTCAGCGATCCTCTAAAAAAGCAGCATCATATCAGCTTGGGCCTTCTGAATGGCCTCAACTGTCTTTCCATGAGCTTCCACCGTCTTTTCCAACTTCTCGATGGCCTTCCCATTGGCCAAATTGCCATCTCTCACTATCTGAATGTCAGTGTTGATGTTATTTATTGTGGCCTTCATTCCGGGAACTCCACTGACCGTCCGGAAGATTATCTCTGAAGATAGTTGTAGTGTGTCTTGGGATATCAACAACCAAGGACGGAAGCTGAGCGGCGAATTTCTCCTTTTTCTTTTTGATCTCCACAACTTTATTTGCCTATGGAGATTTTAGAGAAGAGCTTGGTCCGCTGACTGAGATGTCAGGGATTGACGTTGTGGTGGTGGTGGTTGTCGCTGAAGAAAAGGTAGGAGCTTGAATACCTAATGATAACACAGATAAGGCAGCCAGAAAGAGCTCTGGATTATAAGAAATACTAGGTGAATAAATATTTTTAACCTTAAGAGTGTCTTGAGGATTACTCTCAGGGATACCACGTTCGACAGTAGCGTCTTGTGGATCACTAACCTGTTTCTTAGAATTTTTGTGAGAAACATTCTAAAGTCCTGTGTGAGTGACTTTCTAAAACTCAGATTGTCGAAACAAAACTAAGGCCAGGACCGCGTACATTTAAACCTCATCAGAGATAGGGACAACTATCTCAGAATCATGAGTTGATGTGAGGACCAAAGAAGAGGTGGTAGAACAAGAAAAGAAGGATGTGAAAGTATTACCTGATCCAGCTTCAGCGGAGCTGGCTATTACACTTTCAGTGACCGGATGTAGAGACCATTTTCGAGGGTGGGGCAGAGTATGGCGTTGGTGATACGCCTATGTCAGAGAGGGAAGTCTGTTGAGAGACTCCCTTCTTTTGCTTTTTGGTGATGGGTTTGTGGGCGATGGTCTTTCTATGACCATCGGTCGGCTCTTTGTGTTTTTGGGGAAGAGAGGTGCCTTGGATAATCACTGTTGGGATTGGCAGTGATATGGACACTTGAGCTGCATTGCTAATTAGCTGCAGCATGTAGGGGGTGTAGGGAGCATCTCCTTGCTGTTCTTCAATTTCCAGCGATTTCTTCCCTACTTGAGAAAATTTTTGGTTTGCAATTATAGGGTATTCTTCCTTAAATGCAAATTCCAGAATGGTCGCAAAGAATCTTGGGTAAGGGATAAACTTCTCCTTTTTCTGAGCGTTTACCCGGTTGTACATAACGCTGAATATGTAGTCAGCGTAGTTCAGCTTGTAGTTGGTGCAGAGAGCGTAGCCAAGATCCATGAATTGTTTGCTAGCTTGATCTTAGGAGCCGGTCTTGGAGCCTAGGCACTGAATGACCTGGGTGAAGATGTATTGCCACTTCGCAGGTAGCCTCTTCTTCTCCATCTTTGTGATGGGTTTCTCAGTGGGATTGCCCCACTTATAGCCGATAGAGTCTAAGAAGTTCACGATCTGGTCCCTGGTGGGTTCAGGTGCCCATTGCCGATTTTTGCCTCGAGAAGGAAGTCGAAGAGCATTTCTGAGGAAACCGGCAACGAAGGAAAAATGGCCAAGAGGAATAGTGAACCCTATGGCATGGAGTTAGACCTCATTTATAGAGAAGTATGAACCAAAATATTACAAGTGTAGAAGATCAGAAGCCTAGTCAGAAGTTCATCCTCTAACTTAACTCATCACAGAGCCGCCCAAAGATTGGAAGACCTTCTGGACTTCAACAGTTGTACCATACGCGCTTGTGATGACGTGGCTAGCATGCTCTCCGTATGACTCCTTTAGAAACTGTTTCAGTTACAAGCTTAGCTTACGTGTCAGTTTCTAATAGGCTAGATCGTTGAATTTTATCTTTGTAATAGTATAAATAGATTCCTTCTCTATTGTAATAAAAAAAACGATTGAGACGATATTTTAGAGAGCAAATTGCATATTTCATTCAAGTGTATTGTAATCGACTTCCAGGTTATCAATACGAATTAACAATTGTTCTTTATTATTGTTCTTACTGTTAATTGCTATTAACTAGTATCGAATCATAGATCTACTTTGGGTTCCAACAATTGGTATCAGAGCCTGATAATCAATCTATTGATCATTAGATATCTTCCATTTGGAGAAATCCCTCTTCTATTTGTAGTAATTTTCAGTTTTAAGCTACTATTCATAATTCTACCCTGTTTTACGAGATTTTGTTAATTTCATTACAATTTTTCTCTAAATCGGTGGTAATTTTGGTTTAAATCTGAAGATCTGTAAGAATATCGTCCTGTTTCAATTCATCTGAAATTTTTTTGTTCCAAATTTCAACTATTATTCAGTAATTCTTTCAAATCCCTGTTTCAAAAAAAATGGCAAATTCGAGTTTGAATGCCGTATACACCTCTTATCCCTGACCAAACCTCCTACTCTAATTCGTGATGAATATCCGCAATGAAAGATCCGTATGATCAATTTTTATGAGGGTTTGGATGTAGAACTTTATCCTATTGTTCAATATGGTTCGTTTATTCCAATGACAACAATTCCGAGGATTCCTGCTATTGCCAATACCGATGAAATCCTTGCTAGACAAGTTCCAAAGCTGAGGAATAACTGGTCTGATGAAGAAAAGGCAAAAGTGGAATTGGCCAAAAAGGCAAAGAGTCTCTTAATCATGGCAATTCCAAATGAGATTTTCCAGTCTCTGGTTTCGTGTGATACTGCTAAAGAGCTATGGGATCTGCTGGAAAATATTCTAGAAGGAGGAGCTAAAATGAAGAAAAACAGAAGAGCTCAAGCTCTGAATGAATACAATAGCTTCCAAGCTATTCCTGAAGAAACTATGGAGCAGACTTTTCATAGATTTAATACTCTGATAAATCTATGCAAAAGGTGTGATATCGTCAGATCTAAGGAAGACAACAATGTTTTATTTCTCAAACGATTAAATCCAGAATGGTCAAATCTCTCAATGTCTCTACAAGCTAATCAGGATCTCGAACAATGGTCTCTGCATGATGTAGTCGGTACACTTCAAGCTCATGAGAAAGAGGTCGTTCAGAAGAAACAACAATTGGTGGACCTCTGGCTCTAATTTCTGAATCCAGAGGATCGGTCAGAAGAAGTAAAGAAATCGAGAGGAGAGGAAAGAGTAAGGCTTTCATATCAGAAGCAATCCCAGAAGATGCTTCTGACTCTGATGATGAGATCAAAGCTTTTGCTGATTCACTAGCACTTATTACCAAACAATTCACTAAGAAGTTTGGTAATAGATCTTTCCAAGGAAACAAAAGATTTGATCGTTCTTCTCCCACTGACGCTCCTAGACAAGAGATCTAGAGAGCTGAACAGACAGAAGCAGAGAAGAAGGAAGAAGAACTGAAGAAAAAGAAGGATGTATGCTACAGATGTGGTAAGCCAGGGCACTATGCAAAGGATTGTAGGGGAGCTCTGGAAAAAGACAAACCGTACTACAAGAACAAAAATAAGTACAATGTCGTTGAAAGAGCTCACTATGCTGAAAAAGAGAACTGGCTAGGAGATGATTCTAGCGAAGATGAAGCCATGTTCTGCGGAATGGCCACAACTAATGAATCAGAAGATCAGCCTTCTGAAACACCGGTTAGTACTCTCTCTAAATAATCTGAACTCGAAAACACCATTATGCTTTTATCAAATGATTTTGAAAAACTTAAGCAAAAGCTTACAGTTGAAAAGGAATTGAGGAAAAATATTGAACAAACTCTTTCAATAACTCAAAGGGAAAGAGAAATTTACAAAAGAGAGATGAATCTTTTAACAGAAGAAAAACTGGAACTAAGTGCTGAAAATGAGAAAATTTCCAAAGCTTTAAAAAATCAGAAGTCAAGTTCAAGGAAGAGAAACTGCACTTCATTAAACTTTTGGAATGCAAAGAAAAAGAGATTAAGGCTAAAGAAAGTGACAGATTGAACTCTGTAGCACTTAAAAACTATTTTCAAAAGGAAAGAGATTTTTTACACGTTGAACTTTAGAACAAAACGCTACAGATCAAAACATATTTGGACGCTCAAAAAGTTCATGATAAAATAAATACACAAGTAGGGAGATCCGGACTTGGTTTCGAGGACTTGGGTCCCTACACGTGTGAAAAGAGGTCCACTCTGAAATCTGTTTTCTGTCTAGGACAATAACAAAAGCCTGTGCTTCCAATTTTATATGAGCGATCTATTTTTAAAAAATCAAAATATGAAAATGGTCATCATGAAAGAAAACTCAAGTTTAAAAGTATTGAGTATTCGTCTGGAAAAACAAATGTTCATCTGAATAAAATTCAGAAGAAATTAAAGGTGACAATTTCAGTTTTGGCTCAAACGCTCATATAACTTTGAATGCAGAGGCTGATGCATTTATTCCTACACAAGCAGAAGAAGAGATAAGGCTTAGTTTTGAAAATGAAATGCTTTCAACTCTGGATGAATGCTTTAAACTTGAACATGAAAATGTTCAACAAATTTCTTCAGAAAACCATCCAGAGATATTTCCTTGTTCTTTTTTCGATTTAAATCTTTTAGAAACCCAAGACAATTTGAAAATAATCACATATCCCTGGGAGAATGATGATCAAGGTGATGATTTCTTTGATAACTCAGAGAAATATTTTTCATATTTAGAAAATCAGTTACCTCCTGTCTACAAAAAGGTTTTAGATGTATTTAAGAATGAGAAAACACTCTTCTTATATACTAATGAACCTCTGGAGATCAGAGCCTCTGGTCTGAATGTTGAAAAACATTCGAGTGGCATACCAATACTCTCTGTTCCTCCAACAGGACACAGAAAACCTGTTTCCATTCATCCAGACTTCATTGGGATGTGTCTTAAGGCCAAATCTTGTCTTGAACTTGAGAAAGAAGAGAGTCTTAAAAAGAAATTAAATACTCAAAAACAATCTCTGAAATCAAGTCCTCCCAAGTTTACTTCTGCTCAAAAAGGAAAATGGAAATCTAATCTTTATGCTCCTGTTTCAGTAAAATTCAAAGCTCTTGAGAAGGTTTATCAAAGGAAGCCTCAACAGAAGAACACTTCCGATTCCAAGCATAAGTCTAGCCTAGCTAAGAAGTTCAATAGAACTACTGATACTAGAATAGACATAAATAAGAATAATTGTAATTATCATTATTCTCATGAAAATTCCATGCAATCTTTTATGTTTCAGAATTCTGAATGTTTTTCTTTATTCTTAAAACTAAAGAAATTTTTCTCGAGGCCCTCTGATCACTCATATAATAATTTTTCAAACTTTAGAACTAAACCAAATAAAAACAATGAAAATAAAAAGAGCAAACCGTAATATCTGCCACATCAAATCAGCTGCAAAATAAAAAGACTCAAAAACATAAAACTAACACTAAAGGACCCATTATGAAATGGGTACCTAAATCACTCTGATTTTGATTGTAGAAGCAGCGTGTGCACGTCTGGTATCTTGACTCTGGATGCTCGAGGCACATGACTGGATCGAAAAACTTACTCTCCCAATTCAAAGACAAATGTGGTGGAGCAGTAACGTTTGGGGACAACGGTAAGGATCAAATAAAAGGCTACGGTACTCTACAAGAAGGTAATATTAGCTTATCTAAAGTAGCTCATGTTTCTGGCTTGAAACATAACCTGCTGAGTGTAAGTCAACTTTGTGATTCTAAAATACTTGTCATATTTGATGAAAAGCATTGTTATTTATTTTCTAAGGTATGTGAAGAACTCTGAAGAGCTGACAAAAAGGTAATCTATATATGATGAACTTCACATCCAAGGACGGTAAAGAAACTCTCTGTCTTATCTCCAAAAAGAGTGAAGTCGCGTGGTTATGGCATCACAAAATGTCTCACTTAAATTTTGATAACTTTGAGATGCTAGTTAAACACAATTTGGTAACTGGTCTTCCAGAAGTTTATTTCCAAAAAGAGCACCTCTATCCTGTATGTGAAATGGGAAAAATAAAACGAGCCTCTCATAAAACAAAAAGTGATCATTCATGCACTAGACCTTTGCAATTGTTACATGTCGACCTCTGTGGTCCAATTGAAATTTAGAGTCTGTCTGGTAAAAAGTATATACTTGTAACACCCTCAAATTTACATAACAAATCTAACGAAATTTCGACATGACCTATTCGTAAATTCTTCATATACCTGTTTCGAATCCCACTTATATATGTATAATATGATTCCCAAAAGAAAACTATACAAAAGCCACAATTATATGAGCTAGTTTATTACATAAAACTAGTTTCCAATATAATACTACCACAATTCTTCATCAAAATACTAATAAAGGCTAAATCATTTCCATTTTTCCCAAACGGGACATCAACATTGCATCATCTTACCATATCATGTACTAGTTTAGTAATTCTTATCGCTAGCACTATCAGCTGCACCTGAATAATCTGATCCTGGAATACACATCAACATATAAAACAAGTCAGGCTTTACGCCTGGTAAGTTCAAGATATACGTCATTAAACCTTCAATAAAATCAGAATCACTCATAATTTTCAAAACAATGCATAATCATAAATATTGATATAAGGAAACCCACACAATTACTTACTTTTTCAACAAACATCAATAAAAGATATGTTTATCCATAACATATTTATATGCTATAATGAAACAAGTATAATTATCAAACTTCACTCATTTCATTCTATTCTCTATATGTCCCACATATAATAGATATAATGTCCTAAGCCTTTCATAAACAATCTCCATGCCGCTATATTTGACTCATAACAATATACCATCATTAATCACATTATTGATCTCTAGGTAGGGGAGTCCTACCATGACTGGCCGATGAAGGAGTGCATAGCATTTCATCAACACCGTTGGCTAACTTAGGCATGTTATGGGACCTCCCAGGTCCATGTACGTATGTAAGTTTGAGCTCCCAGGTCTAGGTACACACATAATTATGACCTCCCAGGTCTATGTATGTATTTGGCACCCCGGGCCATATGCCTAAGTTGCCGCATAACTAGTCTCCCAGCCTTCCAACTTTAGACATATTTAGTGAACGTCCCACGTCCTATGTCTTTTATCAATATGTATCCACCCATTCCAAGATATTTCCAATCTATACCAACCCCGGACTTTAGACATCTAAAACTGAACGTCTCACGTTCTATTTCAATATTCAATTTGCATCAATAATCCAACATATCACATATGTCCATCACAACAACTCAAGCATATTTTTAGTAAACTTCAAATTTCAATACTTCAAAAGTATATTCCACATAGTGTTTCAATATCACGTAACATGCTTATTTCACATTCAAATTTACTTTTATAAAACATCTAATAACCGCACTTTATAACAATTTATAAACCATACATTTTTCACAAAACATATTCGAACGCAAACAACACAATTCAGTTATGTCACAATATATATATTTGACGTGTGTCCCTTTAAAATATACTTGAACTCACCTTAGCTAGATCGACTCAAATCTAGTCTCTAAATATCCCGTGTAGCCGTCCTCCACACCTAAACAATTCATATAACATTTGTATCATCACAATCATGCTAGCAACACGTTCAAACAACTCTTGTGTTGCATTAGAACCTTCAAAATGTCTACATTACAATCTAAGATATGTTAGAAGGTTTATGTATTCATTATTTCACTTAAAGTCCAACTAGAGCATTGATATCCGTATCTTTATTCAAACCGAACATAAACATCATATACTTTTGAAAATCCATCAAAATGCACACAAAATGTCGAATCGATCATTACAACACCTTTGTATACCTTGCATAACTAGACCCCTTCAATTTCAACTTTTAACTTGGCATAAAGCCAATCAATTTGACATTTAAGCAACTAGTTTGACTTTTTATGAAAAGTCAACTGTTTTCATTCCAAGTTTTAATCTCCTATCAAAACATGTATGGATGAAACTTTCTCTATTGATTTCATCTAAAATATCATCTCAACATTCCTATCAAAACATGTATTGTCCCATATAAAGTATTCACCAAAACATATCCAAAGTTTCCATTTTTGAACTTAAAACACAACTTTCCTGAATCAAAAACATACCTTCAATTGACCATCGAGACCTTCACTAAACCTTCTGATTTTTTAGTATGTTAATCTTTTCAACTACATGAAAAAGTTTTGTGAAGAAAAGAAAGGCTAAATCCCAAGAAATCATGACTTAAAAATGAATTTTCTTCCAATTTTCGAACCCATAAAAATTCATAAAAAACGTCACCATAATTAGTACGAAAAACAGACCTAGACTCTTCCAAATCAAAATCCAACGTTAAGATTCAAGAACAGTGAGTTAGGAAACTAGCTGTAAAACTTCAACTCAATCGGAGCACGTTTGCCTGTTGATCGGCCCTCATGATCAAAATCGAACACTGCTATCCAAAAATCCGAAAATATCTTTGTTTTCCTTATTCTTCTTTCACCTTCCCCATTCTTCTCTTCTTTTCCCTTTTTCTTTCCCTTTTGTTTTTCTATTCTTTTTATCTTATCTTCCAAACCCAAGCAATAGATAGAGGCGGTGTTTTGAATGAAACAATTTAGAATACAACCCTATTACTCCATTGTCCCCTTTAAAATTTCATATTTTCACAAAATACACCAATAATATAACATACATATATACATATACATACATTTCCGAGTTGCTATCTTATTTTTCTACGATACAAACGGAATGAATTCGGGGGTGTTACAATACTGGTACTAATTGATGAATTTTCCAGGTATACATGGCTCGCGTTTGTAAGACAAAAATCAGAAGTGTCTATCGTTTTGCAAAATATGATGGCCAGAATCCAAGTTCTTCTACACCAGAAGATTCAGTAGATAAGAAGTGATTAAATGGTACTGAGTTCAAGAATGCCAAACTTGAAGCATACCTTGTTGAACATGGAATCACACAAAACTTCTCTGTTGTACGCACTCCTCAACAAAATGGTGTAGTAGAAAGACGCAACAGAACCTAGGTGGAAGCAGCCAGAACGATACTTGCAGCTTCTGGACTCCCTGTCCATTTTTGGGCAGAAGCTGTAGCCACTACTTGTTTCACTCAGAACCGCTCCATTATAGTCAAGAGGTGATAGATATCACAAGTAGCTTCAAAAGAAGACTGGGTTCTGAAGAGAAAGGTTCAGAACTCAGAAGACAAGTGAAGCAAAGCCTAAGGCATAACTTCTGAAGTGGCTACTTCAGAAGTTCTGAAGATTCTGAAGAAGTTCTGAAGAAGTTCTGAAGATGGTTCTGAAGACACTTCTGAAGAAGTTCTGAAGAAGTTCAGAAGCAGTTATGAACTTGTCTGTCATTTTTGTACTGTATCTTTAACATTTCCATTTGTATATAATAGATAGTTTGTTAGATGGTTATAACTAACGTTCATAGATAAAGCTTGTAAAGATACACATTTTGTAATACTGTTTCATAATCAATACGACATACAACTTCAGTATTACATATCTTGTTCTTATTCTTTAAACTCTCTACATTCTTGATATTTGGGATCTAACAATTGGTATCAGAGCCAATTCATCTGTTCTTGACAACTTAGAGAAGAACTTGTCAGATCTGACAGTTCTTGGTGTTCTTGATCGAAAAATTCAAGATTCAAATTCAGGTGAATTCTTGATCTACTTCAAATCAAAGATGTCGAAAGAAATCGTCTCCATCGGATCAAAAACTAAACCACCAACTTTGTTTTTGGGTGAATATCATCAGTGGCGAATCAGAATGATTCAATTCTTGGACAATATCGATGAAGCTCTAATGCAATCGATTGTAAATGACCCTCTGGAGGTTTATGTGGAAATTCCGGTGGTCCCAAGAACTGAGTCTACTCCTGAGATTCCTGCGTCACGAATCAAGAAAAGCCCAGGTATGTACAGTACTGCTGAGAAAGCTCAAGCTAAAGTTGACAAAAGGGCATTAACTCTACTCACAATGGCCATTCCTAATGAAATATTCAATAGGGTAGATAATTTAACATCTTCCAAAGTTATGTGGGATGAGGTTGAAGTCCAGATGAAAGGTAGCACAAAAGCCCAAGCACAAAGATTGAATATATGTGTGGGTAATTATGAAAATTTCAGATATAAAAAAAATGAATCAATCACTGATACTTATTGTTTCATCCCAAACAATCAAGAATGTAGAAAGATTAAAGAACAAGAACAAGAATTGGATCACTGAAGTTGTATGTTGTATTGATTACTAAACAATATTACAATATGTGTATCTTTACAAGCTTTATCTATCAACGTTAGTTATAACAATCTAACAAACTATCTATTTATATACAAAAGGAAATACTAAAGATACAGTACAAAAATGACAGACAGCTCAGAACTGCTTCAGAACTTCTTCAGAATCTTCAGAACTTCTGAAGTAGCCACTTCAGAAGTTATGCCTTAGGCTTTACTTCACTTGACTTCAGACATCTGAATCTTTCTTTTCAGAACCCAGTCTTCTTTTGAAGCTACTTCTGATATCTTTCAATCTCCCCTTAGCTTCAAAAGTTGAAGTCATACATCCAGAAGTTCAAAATTTCTCTTACATCTTTAAGAATGAGATTTATGTACTCCAATATAGATTCAATTATTCTTATCATTTCCTTTGCTAGCTTTCTGTATTTCTCCCATTCCTCATCACTAAACTTCTTTTGTCTTTTATTTTTCTTCTTCTCTAGTTTATCTCTTATAATCATAAGAGTTCCATTATAGCACTTGTGTAGTTCCTCAAATCTTACAAATAACAATCTGTCAAAGCATTTGCACACAAAGCCTGGAGGCTGAATGACCAGAGTACTCCTTTTGAGGTTTTCAATATATGGTAAGCTTAAGTTTCGAGCACTCATATGAATCTTTTCTTTGTTCATAACATAAGCCACTTGAAAATCTGTCTTAGCTACCCAAATAAACTCTCAGTACAGACCATCTCTAAGAACTGGGAAAGCTTTTCTAAAATCGGCAATGGAGTCATGAAAGGGATATAAGCTTCTGTATACTCTTAGGAGATCTCTGAGGTAGACATTCTGGAAATCAGCTTCTGTAAAAGTGGAAATTTCACCATCTTTTCTTTCAACAGTGAAGTAAGCATGCTTGTAATTGTTTTTCTGCTTCAGATCAGCAGTGATTATGTTGGTTCCAGATTCCTTTAAACCGATTGTTAATTGAGAGTATTGAATCTGAGTGAATTGCGGAAGCAGATCAATTAACAATTTAAATCAATAGAACAGTAAACAGAATGAAGAACAAAGATTATGAAATGAATTACTCACAGTATTCTTCAAAATGTAAATGTATTAATCGACACTTTTTACTAACACAATACAATGCTATTTATACAGATACAAAGACAGAAAGTCAAAATGCTAGCCAATTACAAAGTGCCATGTGTCATAAAGGGAGCGTCTAACAACAATTAGTTATAACAAGAAGTGTGTGTTGACATTTGTAGACATCTCTTCTTTGACTCATACTTTAATATCTAACATTCTCCCCCTAAGTATGAAGTCAAAAAAAAATTTTCTTCAGAGAGGATCAACAGCAGCGATGATACTTGAAATATTATTGATAAGCTCTCTGTTCTTCTGAAGTCCATCAAGTCTTTTCTCTATTTTCTTTGCAACTTCTGGATTTGTCGTGTCTAAGCCAGCAAAGCACTTGATGATGTAGACTACCTCAGAAGAGTATTTGTGAGCTTCTTTGATGCGAAAGAAGCTTTTTCCATTTGGTCTTTTGAAGATGATTCCCTCTTCTCGGTTCGATAGAAGTCTACCCACTCGAATTTGCTTATCCCTTCAAGTTCCTCATTTGGTGCGCAGATAGCCGGTATTATCCATTTTGAAATTTAATCCAACTGAAGTCGACCTCGCCTTTTGTATCTAATGTATGATTTCATACACGTAATAATTCTAGTGTAGGCAACATGGTCTTGTGGATCTTTGCGTTCGTAAAGCTGAGTCTTCATAAATTGTTCCAGAAAAATGAGATCAGCTGGATGGATGGACAACAGATCATCATCACATATGTAATAACTTTTGTTGTTTGATCTGACTATCTCGTAGATTGTGTACCAAATGGATGTATCTTGAAACAGCTTATGTTTCATGGTCGTTATCTTTGTAATTGGAACAAGTAGTGAAAACCGTCTTTCGTCTTGTTTATGAGCCATGAAGTTATCTTTAACTTCACCGCCGACATTGTATTGGTTGGCGAAGTTAGGCATCATGAGATAAATCTTCTGATCTGTTGGAGCATACATGTGCCTTTTCTCAACTTCAAGTGTTGGAAGTTCAATGTTTCCAACAATGTTTTCAACTTTATTTAATTTTTCTTCAAATTCTTCTCTTCTGATCTCCTTCTGCTTCTGAGCGGCCTCTGCTCTGACTCTTGCTCTTTCTTCAGCTTCAAAATTTTGTCTCTGTAGTTCTTCTTTAAGTCTAGCCTTTTCTCTTTCCGCATTCTCTTTTTCGACCCTCTCTATCTCTATTTGTTCTTCAACTATTAGCCTCTCGGCGTATTATCTCTTCTTCTCTCTCTTTTTCGGCTCGAACACTTCCTCATCCTCCTCTCTGGCCCTTTTAGCTCTTTCCTTTGCAGCTTTAGCTCGTTCTCGTTCTTCGTGAGCTCTGACTACTTCAGCCCTTTCAGCCGGAGAGCTCGGGATTCTGCTTTTTCCCATAAGATCCAGAATAAACTTAGCTAGTTCTGGATCTCTAGGTAGAGGACCAGAATGCGTAGCCAGAGGTGTTGGAGTGAGTGGCACTTGTTTTGAAGAAGAGGGTTGCTGTGATGGTGTTGGCGTTGAAGAGTCAGCAGTGGTCGTGTTTGTTTACGGTGGTGTTTGTTTGGCTTGCTTAGGCTCGTAACCTTTCTCCCCTTCTCCGAGAATCGGGATCCCGATCCTCGAACGTTTTCTTTTCGCCCGCCTTTACGCAAGCCCTTTCTTCCTTGGCTTTCTTCTTGGAAGTAAACGCCTCGGCAAGAGAAGAAACCGGAGGCACAAGTTGAGAGATAGTAGTTTCGAGAGCGACAAGTTTCGGTCGGTTGAAGATGTGGAGGGCTTGGAAGAGTACTTTGAAGCGATGGTCGACATTCGCTCAAGAATAATCTTCCGGAAAGAGGCGAGGTCGATTTCTTGACAAGCGTAGACACGAGGGATCATCGAAGTTATGATGGTCTTGACAATCTTCTCGTATATCGGCCACCGCAGAGCCGTAGTCTACGGAGGCACGTAGAGATTACGGAAGTTGAGATATTGCCTCCGTATTTGCTTGAAGACCATTATTCAAGAGCAAAAGTTGTTCGACAAGATAGGCCTTCGATCTTCTTGAGAGGTACTCATTTGGCGCCGAAGATCCGCTAAAAGGGAGTTCTCGCCTTTCAATTTGAAATTGAAGGCTCGTAAGAAGAGAATGATTAGTTGTGACGGATAATTTTAGATCTTCCACAGATCTCTGAATTTGATCAGCAAATGCCAAGAACGCTGCATTAGTGACAAAATCAGAAGATGTAACCGGTGCATCTCCAACACATGGAGCCCCTTTACCCTCGCGTTCAGAGGGGCCTTCTACACCTGTTTTGACGTTGAGTGTAGAAGGACTTCCAACCCGATCCTTGAGGGTCGTTATGCACGAGCTCCTCTTCGGTTGTTCGATCGTTTCAACGAGTATCCTCATCATCGAGAATGAGGTGCGAAGACAAGATGCTTACCTTGATGAAGTGTAAACACTCCGGTAAGGGGTGCATTCCTAGGCTGGAACCCCTCTGATGGGAATTCATCAGCATCTATCCTAGGAGAGGATGTGGACGCATCCTCTGTGCTTATTGGTATGTCGACCACGGAGACATGAACATGTGGTGAAGGAAGTGGCGAGTTCGGGGCGAATGAACTCTTATATTATCATCATCATCCTTTTGGGAGGATGATGAAGTGGAGGTGCTTTCCCCGGATGAATTTGATTCGAAGAAGAAGAAGTATCCTCTCGAACTGTTTCGGGTGGTTTGAATCGGGCCGTTCTAAGTCAATGAGTGGAGACGTGGTGACGTCAACCTCGAAGTTGTGGTTGCCCTTTGGGGAATGGGAGAGGAACACTCATATGTGTCTCGAGGACATCTTCTCGTACCTTCATTTAATAGAAGGTCGGCATGGGTAGAAGCACTCGGATGTTCACTCCTAGTTTTTTCAAGCTCATGCTCACCGGACCCCCGACCACCTATACACGGCTCTAAGTGCTGCGGGGTAGGAATTCTCTCGATTACGAGAAAACCATAGAGCTTCTATAGATTTGGAGATTAGAAGAGCTAGATGGGATTAGGTTTAGCATGTACCGGATAGTTCTCTCGGGTGCGGAAGTAGCCGATGTTGTCAATGGTTGATCGATGGGAGCTTATTGATGCAATTTTGCGGAATGGGCCGAATCGGGGAGCTTCGATTGCCCCAATTGCGGGATGAGTGATGAGAGATAGAAATCGTGGGAACATGAGTGCCGGTAGTGGCTTCCCCGACTTTGATGGAGCACCTTAGTATGCACAAATTTGCTTTGATCTCTTGGAAGATGAGACTTGCATAGTCCAAGGGTCGATTGTAGAACATCCCATACATAATCGTCGGAATGTTTCGGCTAGCTTGATCCGTAGAACCTATTTTGCGGGTTAGGCTCTTGTTGAGTATGGAGACGAGTAGATTCCACATTGGGGGTAACTTCTTCCTTTTGAATTCGGACGGCTGGTAAGAGGTTCATTGTAACCCAGAAGATTGATGAAGGCTAGGAGGGCTTCTGTGGAAGGGTTTTCTTCTAGGGCAGGATTGGGAATGGTTTGCCCGTCGACTTCGATCACTGATAGGGGAAGATGAAAATATTTGGCAAGTTTTCTTTTGGTGATTGGGATTTGAACAGCAATTTCCACTTGTTCAGGATGGGTGACAGAACCGGCGAGTGTTTCATCATTTTTGATGATCATTGTTTGCCACAGCTTCTTGGACATAGATTTCGGGGATGTTTGGGTTGGTTAGGGTTAGGGCTCGATTCAATCGGTGTCGTTGTAGAAACTCGATCATGATGCGAAATTCCGGTTGATAAGTTGTTAGGGTTGAGCGACTCGCACATTGTTCGCCTTCAATGGCGGTTTACAATGGGAGTACTATCAGCAGTGGAATCAATGATTCTGTCTTCATCATTGTTGGTAGGATGGGCACAGTTGGAAGCCATTTTGAAATTTTGAATGCTTGACAGTAGAACACTTTGTCTTTGCAATGAGAAGAAACACTGATTTAGGGAATATTTGCGAGGAAGAAGATGAAGGTTGAAATTGGGGGTTTTATGTGAGAGAAACTGTAGAATGGGAAGGGGTTATTCAGTTTGGGGAGAAACAAAAAAAAACGGTTCATTTGAGCTGAGGTAAGCACGCGGGTATACACATGCAAGATTTCGATTGGAGACACGTGTACGACGAGACACATGTATGATGATGATTTAGTAGCAGATGCGATTATTCTTAAAAGCGTAAATAAGCAAAAGTAAAAAAATCGTTTAATTAATCAATTAATTTTGAATTAATTGAATAAACACAGAAATTTAATCTTAATTTTATTTATTTAAGTTTAAAAATCAGTCAAATGAGAACAAAAATCACATGAGAGTTTAGTTTCTATAAAAGAATAATAAAGAAGAATTTGCATTAAACATATAGATTTAAACAACCTTGAAGGCAAGAGTTGATTGAATTTATATATTTAATGGAAATTATAAGAATTATCAATTTATAGAAAATTTAGTTGAAAAACATGTCGACTTGATTTATATTTTAAATTTTTTTTGAAATGAATCAAGAGTCTAAAAGACCTTGGCGGCAAGAGAAACTCGGAAGCGAGTATAGATTCAAATAAAATTTAAGTAAAATAGGAAATCAGAAGACAGCTAACCAGAGTTAGACTTAGACGAATATCCTCTTCATTGTGAAACTCCCCCGTGAATGGTAAACTCCCCCTTGAATGGTAAACTCCCCCTAGAATGGTAAACTCCCCCTTGAATGGTAAACTCCCCCTTGAATGGTGAACTCCCCCTTGAGTAGCTTCTTTACCTCGTTTCTCAAGTACTTTATGATATATCTTGAAAGAAAAATATTATTATGAAACGAGAAAATCGAGTAATTCGAGGCTTCGAAGTGTTACGAAGAGTTCGAACGACATCGATCGAGACTTCGATGACTTCGAGGTATCGTCGAATAGTTCGCAGGCTTCCGGATGCTTACGAAGAAATCATTGTTACATATTAAGCATTCCCATCTTGCTAATTAAGAAGTTAAAACGACTCTCATCAAGAGCTTTTGTGAAAATATCGGACAAGTTGATAATCGGTAGAAACAAAATACATTTCGATTGTACCCTTTTCGACATGATCCTTGATGAAATGATACCCGACATCGATATGCTTTGTTTTGGAATGCCGAATCGGATTTTCCGTAATGGCGATAGCACTTTTAGAATCACATAGGATGGGAATCTTATCGTATATCGTACCATAATCTCTGAGTTGGGTCTTCATCCAAATAACTTGTGAACAACAACTAGCAAGACAACATATTCGGCTTGTAGATGTGGATACGCAGCTTTGTTTCTTGGATGTCCAACTTATAAGTCGATTTCCCGAAGTTGTGACAACACCGATGTACTTTTTCCGTCAAGCTTACAACCCGCATGATCGAATCGTATACGCCATTAAATCAAATCCAGAATTTTTAGGATACCAAAGGCCCAACGATGGTGAACCTTTTAAGTACCTAAAAATTCTTTTTACAGGACAAATGAGACTCTTTAGGATTGGCTTGATAACGAGCACAAAGACAAGTGGCAAACATAATATCGTGTCTACTTGCCGTTAAATATAAAAGAGAACCAATCATTCCTTCCGTAGCCGGTAATATCAACGGATTTACCGGAGAAGTCGAGTCCTAATTTCATACCGGGAGAGATGGGTGTTTTCATGGATGATGAGTTTTGAAGATGAAACTTTTTAAGCATGTCGAAACATATTTTGCTCGATTTATAAAGATACCGCAGGTACTTTGTTTAACTTGAAGTCCTAGGAAGAAAGTTAATTCTCCCATCATACTCATTTCAAATTCGAGTTTCCATCAACTTAGAAAACAAATCAACTTCGTTTGATGAGTAGAACCAAATATTATGTCATCCACGTAAATTTGAACTATAGTTAACATACCTTTGCCTCTTTTGATGAACGTAGTTGTATCGATTTTACCTTTTTCATATCCTTTGCCGATCGAAACTTCGATAGTCGTTCATACCAGGCTCTTGGGGCTTGCTTTAGACCATACAAAGCTTTGTCAAGAAGATAAACATATTCCGGATATTTTGCATCTTTGAAACCATCAAAGTTGTTCGACATACACTTCTTCTTTTAGACATCCATTAAGAAATGCACATTTAACATCCATTTGGTAGACTTTGAAGTTTTTGTATGCAGAGAAAGCCAAGAATAATCTTATTGCTTCTAGTCTTGCAACAGAGCAAAGGTTTCATCATAATCGATACCTTCCTCTTGACGGTAGCCTTTAGCCACCAAACGAGCTTTATTTCGACAACAATTCCATCTTCATCCTTTTTGTTCCTAAATACCCATTTTGTGCCAATAGCAACTTTGCCTTTTGGTAAAGGAACAAGACGCCAAACTTTATTTCTTTCGAATTGAAGTAGTTCTTCCCGCATAGCATCCACCCACTTGGTTCAACTAAGGCTTCATGTACACGTTTAGGTTCGATCATACTAAGAAAATTAACAAAGAATGCTTCATTTGCGATAGCGAGATCGTGTTCGACCCCCCTCGGAGAAGGACTACCAATTATAAGATCTGGTGTGTGAGATTTAGTCCATTTCGTCATTCTGGGTTGAGAAATTGAATGGGTTGTTTCATTTGACGAAATGATTTCATCCGGAAACACAAAATCTTCTTTATTTTCTTCCGTATGTCCTTCGGTATCCGTTTTGTCACCCGTCCTTGTGTCTCCCCCTCGGATGATGAAACGAAGTAGCGTCTTGGTAGCGGATGTAGTAGTGGGAACTTCCGGAAAAATAGACGTGTCGAGGAAACGAGAAGAAGCGGGGACCGAGAGAGTAATGCCCGAGGCTTGGAGAATATCCGGTATCCGCAAATGTGGAGGTGATATAGCTTCGACACAACTTCGTCGCCCGTAAAATCATGAAAAATAGCATCAATCTCGGATTCTCTCGGAACCCGAAAGATAGTCGAAGTAACGATTAAGCTTGAGTTCCGAAGTAGAGTGTTCGAAGTCGGTTGAGTGTTATCATCGAAGTCAATGTTGATGCTTTCCATAACGCTTTTGTTCGTAAGTTAAAAACTCGGAAAGCTCTTGAATTTAACGAGTAGCCTAAAAATTTAGCTTCATCGGACTTTGGATCAAATTTGCCAAGATTATCTCTCGTCGTTTAAGATAAAACATCCGCAACCAAAGATATGAAAAAATTTTACGTATGGTTTTCTTTTATTAATCAGCTCATAAGAGGTTTTGAGATGCCTCTTGACAATAATTGAACGGTTTTGAGTGAAACAAGCGATGGCGGCGACTTCGGCCCGTAAGTGGATTGGGAGACCGTGTCGCGAGCATCGTTACGGTCGCTTCAACCAAGGTTCTGTTGCGACGTTCAACTACACCGTTTTGTTGTGGAGTGCGAACAATGCGAGAGAAGTTTTGAGTAATTCCTTGTTCAACAAGATACGATTCAAGCTTGGCGTTCTTGAATTCTGTACCATTATCACTTCGAAGCCGCCGAATCTTCGATGTAGAAGAACTTGAATTCGGTCATCATATTCGTAGTACCACCGGGACTTCGACTTTTGACGAACGAAAGCAAGCCAAGTATATCCGGAAAATTCATCAATTAGTACCGTAATATACTTTTTACCGGTATAGACTCGAATTGCAATTGGACCACGAGAGATCCACATGTAATAATTGCGAGAGGTCTACTAGAAGAATGATCACTTTTTGTTTTATGAGATGCTCGTTTAATTTTGCCCATTTCACATGCAGGGCAGAGGTGATCTTTTTGAAAATGAATATCTGGAAGTCCAGATACCAGTTTGTTTTTAACAAGCATCTCAAGATTATTAAAATTTAAGTGAGACATTTTATGATGCCAGAGCCACGCAACCTCACTCTTTTTGGAGATGAGACATAAAGTTTCCTTACCATCCTTAGAGGTAAAATTCATCATATACAAGTTACCTTTCCTGTCTGCTCTCCAAAGTTCTTCACCTGCCTTAGAGAATAAATAACAATGTTTTTCATCAAATACGACTAGTATTTTAGAATCACAAAGTTGACTTACACTAAGGAGATTATGTTTCAAGCCAGAAACATGAGCTACCTTTGATAAGGTGATATTACCTTCTTGTAGAGTTCCGTAGCCTTTTATTTGACCCTTACCATTATCACCAAAAGTTACTACTCCACACGATTTGTCCTTGAATTGGGATAGTAAATTTTGGGATCCGATCATGTGCCTCGAGCATCCGAGTCAAGATACCGAGATATGCACACGCCTTTTTACGCAATAAAAAAAAATCAGAATTTCTTAGGTACCCATCGCATAATGGGTCCTTTTATGTTAGCTTTTGGAGTATGCTCGTTTTTTGATTTAACAGAAGGTAAAGACTTTATTTTTGGTTTTTGGTTTTTTTGAGTTTTATTCTTTTTGTGACAACCATATTTTGAATTGGAATGATCAGAGATTTGCGAGAAAAATTGTTTTAACTTTAAGAACAGTGAAAAACATTCGTAAGACTCGAAACATAGAAGATTGAATTGAATTTTCATTGCGAGAATGGTAATTACAATTATTCTTTCTAAAGTCTTTTCTAGTATTAGTTGTTCTAGAGAACCTATCTAGACTAGACTTTTGTTTTAGTTACGGCGTTTTCTTCTCTGTGTTCTTCCTCTGATCTACTTTTGCAGAAGCTCTGTTATTTACTGAAAAAAAGGAACATAAGAATTAGAGGATTTCCATTTGCCTTTTTGAATATTAGTAAACTTCGGAAGAGTAGAGTTTAAAATCTTTTGATTTTGCACTTTGTTTTTGAGTTCTGCCTCTTTCTCAAGTTCAAGACATGTTTTGGCTTTAAGACACATATCGAAGAAGTCTGGATGTATAGATACTAATTTTCTCGGTTCTGGAACAGAAACAGGAAGAATGGGTATACCACTTAAAAGTTTAGCACAATCTCTATCAGAAGCTCTGATTTCTTGAGATTTATCAGTATACAAATAATCATCCTTTTTATCATTAATTTCTGAATTATTGGTGATAACTTTTGATGATTTAAAAGAATTTATTTCTAAATTTGAAATGTAATTTTCGCAGTTATCAAAAAATTCTTCATCATTATTGTCATTCTCCCATGGATACGTAATCTCAGCCAAACTTTCTTGAGTTTCAGAAAGATGTAAATCTTCAAATGAACAGGGAGAGATCTCTGGATGATTCTCACAAAGAGTTTCATTTCTAAAATACTTGTCCGGTAGAGAGAATATCGCTTTCAAACATAAGTCGTAGATCTTCCTCTGCTTGACTTGGAACAAAAATAGCTGCATCTGGATTCAAAATTGTATGTTTATTTGAACCAAAATTGAAAATATCATCTTTCTTCTGAACTTTATTTAGATCAACATTTGTTTTACAACAATATTCAATATTTTCGAATTGAAGTTTGCTTGTTTTATGATGATTTTCATATCTAGATTTTTTAAAAATAGATTTTTCATACAAAATTGGAAACTTTGGCTTCTGTATTTGTCCAACACAAAAAACAGATTTCAGATCTGACCT
Source organism: Silybum marianum (assembly GCA_036898165.1). Classification (NCBI taxonomy): domain Eukaryota; kingdom Viridiplantae; phylum Streptophyta; class Magnoliopsida; order Asterales; family Asteraceae; genus Silybum; species Silybum marianum. Next base: position 16,779,976 of record CM072533.1, read on the forward strand.
TTTCTTACACGTGTAGGGATCTAGGTCCTCGAAACCAAGTCCGTATCTTCCTACTTGTGTGTTAATTTTGTCATGAACCTTCCGTGCATCCAGATATGTTATAATCTGTAGCTTTTTCTGTTGAAGTTCAATGTGTAAAAATTCTCTCTCTTTCTAAAAATAGTTTTTAAGTGCTACAGAGTTGAGTCTATCACTCTCTTTGTCTCTGATTTCTTTCCTTTTTTCTTCCAGAAGTTTATTGAGATTCAAAATTTCCTTTTTAAGTTTTTCTTCAGAAAGTTTTAAACTCATGGAAATTGTTTCCTTTGCAGTATTTAATTCGAGTTTTTCTTCTGTAAGTAAATCCATTTCTCTTTTGAAAATATCTCTTTCCCTTTTGATTGTAGAAAGAGTTTTCTCAGTACTTTTTCGTAATTTCTTTTCGATTGTGAGTTTCAGTTTTAGTTCCTCAAAATTGTTTGATAACATCACAATCGTTTGTTCAAGCTCAGATGATCCAGAGAAATTACTAACCGGTGACTCAGAGGGTTGATCCTCTGATTCGTTTGTGTTTGCCATTCCACAGAACATGGCTTCATCACCGCTGGATTCATCTTGCACCCAGTTTTCTTTTTCTGCAAAGTGTGCTCTTTCAGTGACATTGTACTTATATTTGTTTTTGTAATAAGTCTTATCCTTTTCCAGAGCTCCTCTGCAATCTCTCGAGTAATGTCCGGGTTTGCCACATCTGTAGCATACATCTTTCTTCCTTTTTAATTCTTCTTCTTTCTTTTCTTCTTCTGTTTTCTCTACTCTCTGTACTTCTTGTTTAGGAACATAGGGACGATCAAATCGTTTATTTCCTTTCAAAGACCTATTTCCAAAACGATTAGTAAATTGCTTGGTTATTAAAGCCAGAGAGTCAGCAAACGCTTTAATTTCATCATCTGATTCAGAGTCATCTTCTGGAGCAGTCTCTGATATGAAGGCCTTCGATTTCTTCCTGTCATCACTTCGTCTTCTGATTCCTTTTGTTTCTGAGATCAAAGCCAGAGGACCTCCGATGTTTGTTCTTTTCTGAACAACTTCTTTTTCATGAGCTTGCAGTGTACCGAATACATCATGCAGCGACCATTGTTCAAGATCCTGATTGGCTTGTAGTGACATGGATAGATTTGACCATTCAGGGTTTAACCTTTTGAGAAATAGAACATTGTTGTCTTCCTTTGATCTAACAATGTCACATCTCTTGCAGAGATTAATCAGATTGTTGAATCGATGAAATGTTTGTTCCAGAGATTCATCAGTCAGTGCTTGAAAACTATTATATTCATTTAGAGCTTGGGCTCTTCTGTTCTTTTTCATTTTTGCACCACCTTCTAAGAGATTCTCCAGTTGATCCCATAAATCTTTTGTCGTGTCACATGAGTCCGGAGATTGAAAAATCTCATTTGGAATGGCCATTATCAACGAGAGACTTAGCTTTCTTAGCTAATTCCACCTTAGCTTTTTCTTCATCGATCAGCTTATTCCTTGACTTCGAACCGGTCTTCTTGGTACCTCATCTGAATTTGCAGTGGCTGGAATTCTGGGAATAGTAGTGGTGGGAACAAACGGACCGTTTTGAATAATTGGATATAACTCAGCATCCAATCCCTCATAGAAGTTAACCATTCGAATCTTCCATTGTGGGTATTCATCACGTACAAGAGTTGGAGGTTTAGTCAGGGACCCAGACGTATAAACAGCATTCAAGCTCGAATTTGTCATTTGAGTATGATAGAAGAGAAAATTTGAAGATTTGAAAGAAATTTAGAACAATTAAATCTCAAGAAGAACAGGTCGATAATATCACTGTTTCTTCAGATTACAAAATGAATGACTCAATTTAAGAGAAGATTGTTAACGATTCAACAAAATTTCGTAAAACAGAGTGGATTGATAAACAAATTTTGAATCTGAGAAAATACTGTTCGATTGAAAGGAATTCTTTCAATAGAAGAGATCTAATAATCAATAGATTGATTAGAAGGCTCTGATACCAATTGTTGGTTCCAGATTCCTTTAAACCGATTGTTAATTGAGAGTATTGAATCTGAGTGAATTGCGGAAGCAGATCAATTAACAATTTAAATCAATAGAACAGTAAACAGAATGAAGAACAAAGATTATGAAATGAATTACTCACAGTATTCTTCAAAATGTAAATGTATTAATCGACACTTTTTACTAACACAATACAATGCTATTTATACAGATACAAAGACAGAAAGTCAAAATGCTAGCCAATTACAAAGTGCCATGTGTCATAAAGGGAGCGTCTAACAACAATTAGTTATAACAAGAAGTGTGTGTTGACATTTGTAGACATCTCTTCTTTGACTCATACTTTAATATCTAACAGATTACTTTCACTATTGGACTCTCTTTTCGTACTTGACTTACAGGAAGTCTGATTTTCCTAATGATATCAGAATACCATTGTTTCCATCCAAATGACTTCTGAATCTAGCAATCAATATATTTGAACTTTTGTTCATATTCCATGAACATTTCTGGATGGAAAAATTCAAGAAACATGGTAAAAGCATGTTCTTCAATCCTTTGCTCTTGTAAGTGTTCAGATTCAGATTTCTGAGAAATAAGAGCAACCTCTTCTAGAGAATTTTCAGAGACCTTTTCTTTTCCTTTTTCAATTTCCTTAACTTCTGAACTTTCTATCTTCTGAGAAAGTTTCTAAATTTCTTCAATGTCTTGTTTCTTTGTGTGAATCTGAAAATCATAGACATTGCTCAGAATATAATCAGCTCCTTTGATTTGATTTTCTTTTGTGTGGCCAGCCATAGAAATCTTTCTTACAAAATCTTTGAAAAATATTCTTTCCTTGATCAAGTAAATTATTTCTTCTACTATATCAGATGAAGGAAGATATTGTTCTGCATATTCTATTAACCATTTCAGAGTAGAAGTTGAGTACTTTGGTATATCTAAAACAATGAATGTCTTTGAATGATCTGCTTTTGTTATGTAAGTGAATCCCAAATATGGATTTGTGAAGACCTTTGTAATACCCTGTCTTTCAATACTTTCTGGCTCCAAAAGATTGACATAATTTAATCTGAATTCTAATGCTAGCTGAAAATCATGTTTAATTAAATTTCTGACATATATCCCTAGAATTCTTTTGATTTCAGAAACAGCTTCAGAATCTTCTCTCTTGACACAATAATTTAGAACAGTGAGCTTATCTTGCAACCTAAATTTGTACAAATCAAATAGAGAAAATTCTGTTTCAGAACACTGAGCTTATCTTGCAACCTAAATTTGTACAAATCAAATAGAACAATATCTCCTTTCAGCTCCAAACTTTACTACATACAAATCATCTTCAACAGTTTTGGACATACATCTGATCTTCTTAATCAAAGTTGAGTCATGCAATTATTGTAGTCCATGTCTTTGTACATAAGATATTACCTTTGAAATATGATCCTTAGACCACTCATCATTCACATAGTCTTCTAAGGTTGCATACTTGAGATTTCTTCTATACATGCCATAATAATTGTCTTCAGGAAAGATGAGCTGACTTTCTTCAGAACTTTCAAATATCATATCACTTTCATAGATCTGATCAACTATGGGTTCTTCAAGAACAGGAAAATCAATCAGATGAATGTTTATGCAGCTTCTGAATCTGACATGTGGTTTGTGTGGAACAATCATTAGGATTTCATCTGTAAATCATATGCCTCCATATGACTTAAATCAACCTCAATTTCAAACCATTCAGTTGGTTGATTAATGAATTCCTTAAAGATCATTAGTCTTTCATCCAAGAATCTACACTCCAGAATCCTTGGATGATTCAAGATGATATATCTCCAACAGTATTGACTAATTAGAATGAAAAAGTTTTCAGAAACTTCATATCTTTCAATTTCTCTTAGAACTTGAGGTCTCCAGATAATCAGATCTCTGTTCTCATTAATCACAACATCATCTTCTAACTCCATTCCTTCATTCACTTCTATTTCTTCATCAAATAAGATTACATCTTATAGATCACTTGGCTCTCCAATAATGTCTTCAAAAGCAAGATACTCGTTTAACATTTCTTCATTTGAGTCAGGAATAACATCTCTGTCTTCAGAACTGAGCTTGTTTTCAGAATCCAGAGACACCTTTTCAGTCTCATATCCTTCTTCCACATTTGACTTTTTCATTTTCTAATCCTTCATCTTCTGCATGTAAAATATCATCTATTTCTTCAGAAGTTCTATTAGTTTCATCATTTTCAATGTTCTGAACTTCTTCTGGTGTTTTCTCAGAAGATCTTTTAGAAGTTTGAACTTGAGCTTCTTTAGAGGACTTTTCAGAACTTTGAACTTGTGGCATTGGAACATCTTCAAAGACTTTCTGTCTTTTCTCCCCCTCTTGATTATCAGGATCATCCTGATCATCAAGACTACGCTTTAAAGTCTTTGCCTGAGAGCGAAACTCTAATGCAGAAATACGATTAGTCAAGGAGACTTGAGAATTCTGAATTGTAGTCAATTGATTCAGAATCTGAGATATGTCATCCTTTGTTGCAAATGCTGAAGATATTGTCTGAGTAGAAGAAGATGGCATGGAAGTCTTTAAGGATTGAATAACTTCAGAAAAAGAATCCAGAATAGTCTTTTGAAAATTGTTGAGATCAGAAACAGTTGCCAGTTGAAATTCATGCAATTTATCCACCACTTTCTTCTCCTGTCCATCCAACCTATCTTCCATCACCTTACAATTTTTATCCATCAATTCCTTAATATCCTTCTGAATCTTTGCAAATTCAGAAGTACAGAAATCTTTGAATTCAGAGAAGATGAGGGAAAATGTCCAAGACCAACAAATGGTCTTGTTTGCACTCCTTCAGAAGAAGGATGGCCTGTAGATGCCACAACATTATTAACCACATGTGATTCTGTAAATGGAGCTTTGGTGATGTTCACTCCACCAGGTCTTCCAACCGATCCTTGATACCCTACAATAGGTATATCTATGGTTGTTGTGGCAATGTGACTAACACTTTGCTTGTTTACATCTGAAAGATGTGTGCTGGTGTGAATAAAATCCACATTTAGTGGTTCAGAAGGCCCAATGTTGAGTGGACTCTCAGACTCAAGGTGCTCGAAACTGTGAAAGGGGGACATATATCCTTCTTTTTCAACAATAGGTTTTTCCAAATGGGAACCTATTGGTAGATTAGCTGCTTGCCCCATATGCGTTAGCAAAACACCCTTCTGTTGAGAGATGGGTGAGTGGCTGGAGGGGTCAACAAGCTTTGCCATGGGCTCACTGGATTTTTCAATATTACCCACCAAAGAGTAATAGATGATATGGGTGCCCGGCTTAGATCAGTTGGTTCACAAGTTTAGTTATTTTTTACTTGTGGTCTACCCTCTTTAGTTCTTTTTCTTACTCTTCTACCCAGCCTCTCATTTTCATTTTTCCTCTTCACATCATGAGGCTGTTCTCCCCCATGAACAGCCTCCCCACTCTGCCTAGGAATTCTAGACACCTCACGATGCTCACCACTCTTGGTAGAATCAGGGGAAGAGACTACTGGTTTATGTAGTCCCATTGATTCACAGTACTCACTCAAGAACCTATTTGATGATTTTACAAGTGCAAGTAAGTAACTTGGTAATGGTAAAGCATTTGGAAATTGTAGTTTAGCATTTGGTGGTCTGAGATTATCCATTGAGAAAAGAGGAACATGTACCTCATGAGTCAGAACAGGAATTGCAGGAACAGCTTTCATGGCCCCTTTGATAAAGGTTTGAAAAAATCTTTGAAATGGTATGTAGTTGTAAGTAGATTTCTTCAAAACTACAGATTTGAGTTCTTCAAAGATAAGAGAAGCATAATTATAATGCTTGTTGAATGCTACTCCATGAAAAATGATTCTTCCATTTGTTGATGCTTGATCTAGACTTGAGCTTTTTCCAGACAGACAATTGTTCAGAATTGTGAATAGGCAGTACCAAATAGGAGGTAAACACTTCCTTCTAAATGAGCTTAAAGCATTCAATTGTTCAGAATATCCTAGCTTCATAAAATCTGAGATCATCTCAAAAGATGATGGAATAGGATCAAATGAAGTTTTCCCAACAACTTCATCCTCCTTTGGAAGAAAATGAATACTTCTTACATCTTCAATAGAAATGCAGACTCTGTAGCCATGAACATATGAAGAAATGTCATCAGACTCTTCATCAACTTCAGCATGAAAACACCATTGTTGCAAATAGGAAGCAGGAACCAAAAAATTTCTGGATTGCAAGGCTCTAAGGGGATGTTTCTTCAAAATCTCAATCAGAATCATTTGATCTTCATTGAAATCAGTAGACCTAAGATTCAGGGCGCAGTTGTTCTTCTTGATTTCAAGTAGTTTCTCTTCAGGTATATATAGTTTGGACAAATCAGGACCATCACTGCTTTGCGCACGAAATTGAGAGTCAGCAACACCAACATTTGACTCAGAAGCCACTTCAATAAGCTCAATTTGAATTTCCCCAATTTTGTCAGTTCGCGGGTTAGGGTTAGGGTTAGGGTTTGATTTGGGGTTTGGATTCGAAGGACCAGCTTTAGAAATCATAGTAGTAGCAGTATCTTTTAGAATCTGTTCATCATGTAGATTGATCTCCATTGATCCAACCATTATCTTCTTAGGAACTATCTTGAAGGAATCATTACTTGAGGATCCATAACTGTCACTGAAACGAGACTTTGCAGATTGAACATTCAAAGTCGAGATAGTTGAAAATGAGGAAAGATTTGAGTTTGAACTAAGATCAATAAACAGAGAGAGATTTCGGAGGGAAAGATTACTGAAAAGTGAAGACGAAGATGAATCCATGGATTATAAATGACTGAATAATCGTGGATGAACACATGGCCAAAAGTAATGGTGATTAGAGTAGTAATCATCATTTATTCTGATAAATGAACCGTTTAATCGACGTGCTTAAGGATTAACCAATGAAATTAAAACACATGGCGCACAATTAGTCTTTACAACGGGAAGAAAAGTTTTGAGAAGAAGTTTAAAAACTTCAGAAGAAGTTCAGAACTTCTGAGAATAAGTTCAGAAATTTGAATGAAATAATCCAGAAACACTTCAGAACTTTCGAAATAAGTTTAGAACTTGACTTTTAAAACTTTAAATCTACGAAAATCATTTAAATCTACAAACTTCTAAACAATATAAAACATTTGAATAATTCAGAAGTTGGTTTGAACAATATGAAAAATAGTTTATCTTTAGAAGTTTGTCCATATTCCTCAGATTTGTAAAATTTGATGTGTTACCCACCATTGCAGATATTCAGTGTTATTGGAGAGTACTAAAGACTTGGATTTGAGTATCACTCCCTCTTGAATCAAGAATAATTATGATTCTCCCCCTTAAACAATGCTTGACGTCAAAATTGTTAAAAATAAAAGATTGAGAAATGAAAAAAAAATTGCAAATATTATAAGACAATCAATTTTTTTTTTAAATTAAGAAGGAATTGTGCCTCTGAATAATGAAATATAAAGTTCTGAAAATTTAACTACAAAAATTCTGAAGGTAAGATTTCTCATAAATTTGATAAAATAGATTCAGAACATAAAAAAATTGAAGTTTGAATTGATGCTTAATACTTACACAGACATATTCATCATGCCCAATTTACTTACCAAAAAATTAAACCTTTTTTCATCAAGTGCTTTGGTAAATAAATCAGCCAATTGATAATCAATCTGAACAAAAAAACATTTCAATATTACCTTTTTCAACATGATCTTTGATAAAATGATATCTTACATCAATGTGCTTAGTCTTTGAATGTTGAACAGGACTTGCAGTAATTGCTATGGCACTCTTTGAATCACAATAAAGAGGAATCTTTTTGAAAGTGTAGTCATAGTCTTTTAGTTGTGTTTGCATCCAAACAACTTGTGAGCAACAGATTGCAGCAACAACATATTCAGCCTCTACAGTAGAAGTTGAAACACAATTCTTCTTTTTTGAAGACCAACTCACAAGTCTATCACCTATAAATTGACATGATCCAGATGTACTTTTTCTGTCTAGTTTACAACCACCATGATCTACATCTGTGCAAGTTGTTAGCTCAAAACAAGAATCCTTTGGATACCAAAGGCCTAATGAAGGGGAACCTTTGAGATATCTAAGGATTCTTTTAGCAGCAAGAAGATGTGATTCCTTAGGATTAGCTTGATATCTAGCACAAATACTTGTAGCAAACATTATATCAGGTCTACTAGTTGTTACACACTGTTTTCCAATAATGCCTCTGTACTTTTTCTGATCAACATGTTTTCCATTTAAATCAGGTTTTAATTTTGTTGTAGTGGCCATTGGAGTTTGAATACTAGAACAGTCAGTCATGTCAAACTTCTTAAGTAAATCAGAAATATACTTAGATTGATTAATGAATATGCTAGTGGAAAGTTGTTTTACTTGAAGACCAAGAAAAATGTTAACTCTCCCATCATACTCGTTTCAAATTCAGTTTGATGATTTTCTCAAAATTTCTGCAAAATTTTGGATTTGTAGAAGCAAATATAATATCATCTACATATATTTGTATTAAGATCATACCATCACCTTCCTTTTTCAGAAATAAAGTTGTATCAACAGTACCTCTTTTGAACTTGGAATTCAGAAAAAAAAGTTGTGAGAGTGTCATACCATGCTCTTGGTGCTTGTTTAAGTCCATATAAGGCTTTGTCTAAAATGTAAACATGATCTGGAAATTCTTTGCTTACAAAACCTTCTGGTTGTTCAACATACACTTCTTCATGAAGAATTCCATTCAGAAATACACACTTAACATCCATCTGAAACACCTTCATGTTTTTTAGAGCAGCATATGCAAGAAAAATTCTAATAGCTTCTAGTCTTGCAACAGGAGCAAAAGTTTCATCATAATCAATACCCTATTGTTGACAATACCCCTTAGCTACAAGTCTTGCTTTGTTTCTCACAACAATCCCATGTTCATCCTTTTTATTTCTGAATACCCATTTGGTGCCAATGATTGATTTACCTTTTGGTTTTGGAATCAATCTCCAGACTTTATTTCTTTCAAATTGATTTAGCCCATCTTGCATAGCTAAAACCCAGTCTGGATCTTGAAGGGCTTCATATGGCTTTTTGGGTTCAATATTGCTTAAAAATTCACATACAAACATTCATTTGTTGTGGCTGATCTTGTTTGTACACCTTTTGATGCATCACCAATAATTTGATGAATTGGATGACTTGATGTCCATTTGTTCACATTTGGTAATGGTTGAACAGATGAAACATTGTTAAATGAATCATAATCATCAATGATTGCTTGAGTTTCGGTATCATGATTGATAGCTGAATGTAGATCTGAAGTCTCCCCCTCAAATTGAATATTTTCTACTAGTTCAGAAATAATAGGCATGGGTTCAGAAATGACTTGCACTGTTTCTAAAATAACTTGTACAGGTTCAGAAGTAGGCAATTCTGAATTTGAGGTTGAGATAGGTGGTTCAGAAATATTTGATATCATAGGTTCTGTAGATTCTTGTTCTGGAATACTTTTGAGTAAAGAAGGATTTTGATAATCTGCAGAAACATTCACATAAATATCAAATAAGTCTTGGCATAAGGTATCTAAATTTGATTTAAGTAAAGTTTGAGATTCAGAAGTGTGTCACAGCAAGTATAGCAGATTACACACTGTTAGTAAATCAATTATTTGACGAGTTCTACTTAATATTTTTCAGAAATTCCAGTTGGATTATAAACATAACACATATAGGAAACTTTTGAAATAAGAATCACTCATTTTGGATGAGTTATGAAGGAGATATGTCAATACAAAGTTGCATGCTCAATTATGTCATTAGTTGACAGATTGCATACTTAACTTTTATAAATTAGTTAATGCCTCAAAACTTCATATTTTTGAATGAAACTGGATTCATATGAATCCTAACTCATAAAAGAAAACTCCAGAAGAAGAATTATGCATTATGACTAATATTCAAAGAGATATTAACTTGCAAAGTAGGGTTTACCTACTGGTGGTCTCACAGTTTGCACACCTAAAAGGTTTTAGGTGTTTGGAGGGTCAAAACTCCATATTTTCATGTGATTCCACTCGCAAACAAAAGATAATTCATATAAGTGACTCTCAAAAGAAGAATCATCCTTTTTCATTGAGTTTTGGATGAGATATGGCCATTTGAACATGCATGCACAATTCTGCCAGATTTGGACAGAATGCACACTCATTTTGTTTTGATTAATTGAAACCTCAAATCACCATATTTTTGAATGAAACCAGTGGCATTTGAAAGATAACTCATTAAATTAAATTCCAGAAGAAAATTCAAGTGTTTTGGATGAATATTTACAGAGTTATGGTCGTTCAAAGTAGGGTTTACCTACTGTTGAACTTCCAGATGCACATGCATCTTGTTATGAGCAATTGGGGGGTCAAAACTCAATGTTTCACAGAAATATCATATAATTGATTTACTAACAGTGTGTAGTCTGCTATACTTGATTCAGAAGTCTAGGCATAAGGTATCTAAGTTTGAGAAATATCAAATAAGTGTTGCTGTTTTCTGAATCCAAAATTTCAGAAACTTGGTTAAACTTGAGTTCTGAATTGTCTTGTTCAGAAGTCATTGTTGGCTCATTAAATCTAATATTTGAAGTCTCAATGATTCTTTGTGTTCCTTTGATAAGTACTCTGTATGCTTTGGATCTTTGAGAATAGTCAACAAAGATACCAGTTGTACCCTTAGGTGCAAATTTATCTAGATGTTGTGTATCATTTAGAAGAAAACACCTGCAACCAAAAGTTTTAAAATAATCAATAGAGGGTTTTCTTTGTTTAATAATTTCATGAGGAGTTTTAAGTAGTTTTCTATTTAGAATTGTCCTGTTCTGAGTAAAACATGCAGTTGCAATTGCCTCTGCCCACAAAGATAAGGTAATTCAGAATATGCCAACATGGTCCTTCCAGCTTCTACCAAAGTTCTATTTTTCCTTTCAACAACACCATTCTGTTGGGGAGTTCTGGCAGTGGAAAATTTATGTGATATACCAACAGATTCCAAAAAATTCTGAAGTGTAGAATTTGTAAATTCTGTGCCATTATCACTTCTGATCTTTTGAACTGGTAGTTGAAGAAGAACTTGTATTTTCTTCAAAAAAGGAATGAGTCATTCAGAAGTATCAGATTTGAGTCTTAAGAATTCAACCCAAGTATATCTTGAATATTCATCTATAATCACAAGAATATACTTCTTTCCACCCATGTTTTGAGTCTTCATTGGTCCACACAAATCAATATGTAGCATTTCAAGTGGAGCTTTACATGAAGATAGCATTTTCAGAGGATGGGAGCTTCTGTTGATCTTCCCTAGTTCACATGCAGAACATAAGGAATTCTTTTCAAATCTGATCTTTGGTAGTCCTCTTACAGAGTTGTGTCTTTCCAGTTCAGAAATGGCTTTGAAGTTCAGATGTGACATTCTTTTATGCCAAAGCCAACTATCATTTCTCATAGTTGTAGAAGTATAACACACTCCTTGTAATTGACCATTTGAAGTGAAAGTTGCAGTGTAGATATCTCCATCTCTATAAGCAGTTAACTCATGTTTACTCCAGCTCAGAACATGACAGTAGTCTATATCAAAATTGACCTTCCAATACTTGTCATAGAATTGACTTATACTGAACAGATTATGTTAAAGACCTTCCACATAGAAAACTTTCATCACTCTTACATCTCATTTGGAAAACGTTCCATATCCTCTCACATAACCTTTTGCATTGTTTCCAAAGCTAACTGTTCCTCCATATCTTTCATGATAATTAGTTAGAAGTTCTTTGAAAGGTGTCATGTGTCTTGAACATCCAGAATCTAAGACCCACACATGACATATATGCAAAAATGATTATTGAGATTTAGGTACCCATTTAAGAATGGGTCCTATGAGATTAGTCAAAATCTTTGAATTTCTGAACTTTGACTTAATCTTTTGAAAGTCAGAAGTTTGTTCAGAACTTTTGGGTTTATCATTATTAGTATTATTTGTAATTTTATTTTTATTTTTATATATGTTTGCCAATGTAGCTGAGAAGTTCTGAATTGATTTCTCAAAAAAATTCTTATTTGTTTTGGAGTTCAGATGAAAATTATGATGACCACAATTAATGCAGTGAATATGATTCTTCAGAATATTTAATAAAGCAGTAGATGAACAAGAATCAACACTATTTGATTTGTCAACAGAAGTTCTTTTATTCACTTTATTAATTTTTGGTATATCAATTTTCTTTGAATTTGAAAAACTATCTAATTTGTCAGTCTTTGATAGTCTTTCACCTTTCTTTCTCCAAACCAAAGTGGATAGCTCTGTAAAAGATAAGAAATGAGGATTAGTATAAGAAATTCTTTTACTTACTTTAGTTTTAACTTCAGATTTAGGATTTGAATTATGAACTTTAGAAGTTGAACTTGAAGATTGTCCTTTTTCAAATATTTTAACTCTGGTTACAAAATCAGATGATGATATTGAAGATTTAACTGATGATAAATATGTTTTTTGTAGATATAGGAGCACTATTTGATGAAATAGAAGAAGTTTCATTTTTCAGAAATTCTGGTTTCAGAAAAACAGTATTAAACTTTTCTGAAGATAATTTTGATGTTTCAGATTTTAAAATTTCTCTTTCAGTCATACAAGATTGTAATTTATATACCAAATATCCATCTTTATCAATGATTTGAACCATATGATCATCATCATCTTCTGAATCTGAAGCATTCATTAAATTTGAGAACTTATCCTGAGTGATGCTATAAACAAAAGATTTTTGATTTAAAATGTTTTCAGACTCATCATCAGAATTATCAAAAATATTTCTGAATTCTCATTATTACCTTGTAAAGATTCAACATCTGAGAATTCATCATATTTTTCTTCATGTTCTGATTTATTATCAAAATAATCCGCTGGTATAACTTCAGATAGAATTTCAGAAGTAAGTTCAGAAGATAATTCAGAAATTTTCTCAGTTTTAATAGATGGTTCAAATTTTTCTTCAGAAACAGTTTTTGATTCAGAAGTAAGTTCAGAAATGTTTGTAATATTTTTATTTATTACTTCTGTTTCAGAAACTATCTCTGATTTGCCAGAATTAAGAGATTTTTCATCAGAAAATAGAGTCTCTGATTTTACAAAAGGAATTCTTTCAGATAAAGAAAGATTAACAGGTTTGGATATGACACCTGTGTTAGTTTCATTAAAAAATTTCGTTTTTGATAATCATAAAGATTTGCAGGTGCCTTTTTTAGAATTGGACTTTCTTTATATCCCAATCCTGCCTTTATATTATAATATTTTGAATTCTGAGCCTGGTTTGTCAAAATATTCAGAGTCTGTTCAGTTCGGCCTCTTTTAAAGTTCAGATCTTCCAATTCCTTAATCTTTTTGTAAAGATCAAGTCTTTCTTAATTTAGAAAGTTCATTTTAACATTCAGAACTTTTTTTTCAGATTTTTCATTTATGATATCTTTTTGTAAACTATCCATCTTTTCTTTTAATAATAATTTTTCTTAAGAAATTTTTTCAAGAATTTGTTCAGCTTCTTGGCAATATTGTTTATAGATTTGACTTTCAGCTCTGAATTGATTTACCAACATTCTTTCACCTTTAATTCTATTTTTGAGATTTTCAAATTCAGAAAACATATTCTGAACTTGATTTTGCATTTCAGAATCTCCAGAAATTTGTTCAGAACTTGGTTCAGAATTTGATTCAGAAGAGTAATCTGTTTCAGAAGATGAAGAAATTACCTCAGAATCATGCGCATGTTTGAGGCATAGTAGCTACTTCTTCATCACATTCACCATCACTCCAGTTTAACCAATCCTCTTCATACTTGGTTACCAAAGTTGGATTAAGTTCCTTCTTCTTAGCAAGAAGATGCTTTTTCTCATAGTAGCCTGAGTTTTTTACTTTGGGCATTTTGCACTGTCTTGCATAATGACCAGGCTTACCACAATTAAAGCATCTTGCTGGTTCAGATGTCTCAGTTTGACCAGCATCTTGACTTTTCTTAAGTCCAACTTCAGATTTTGGCTTATTCTGATATTTTTGATTATATCTTTGAGTAAATTGCCTTGTCATAAAAGCAATATTATCATAAATTCTCTTAAGCTCTTCATCTGATTCATCCCCATCACACAAATTTGTCTCTGGGATGTCACAAATTTTACTTTTAGCAGAAATAGTCATGGAATTATTATACTTCTTGCTCAACAAGGCTACTGTTTCATTTGCTTTCTTTTGTTCATTCTGTCTACTCTTGATTTTATCTTCTTGTTGGAATAGAAGGCCATAGACATCATGAATAGATTTTCTGGATAGATTTCTAGTAACCATGTTATCAGAGAAGCTTGACCATTCATTACCTAAGTTGTTCAGAAATTTGTTGTTTATCTCAGAGTTTGATTTCTGAACACCATTTCTTCTCATATCATTCAGGATGTTGTTGAATCCATGATAAGTCTCTGTAATTAATTCATTTTCTTTATACCTGAAGTTTTCATATGTACCCACACAGATATTCAATCTTTGTGCTTGGGCTTTTGTACTACCCTGCATTTGAGCTTCAACTTCATCCCACATAGCTTTGGCAGATGTTAAACTATCTACCCTATTGAATATCTCATTAGGAATGGCCATTGTGAGAAGAGTTAATGACCTTTTGTCAACTTTCGCCTGAGCTTTTTCAGTAGTACTGTACATACCTGGGCTTTTCTTGATTCGTGATGCAGGTATCTCAGGAGTAGACTCAGTTCTTGGTACTGATGGAATTTCCACATAGACTTCTAGAGGGCCATTTGCAATTGATTGCATTAAAGATTCATCAATATTGTCCAAGAATTGAATCATCCTGATTCGCCACTGATGATATTCACCCAAAAACAGAGTTGGTGGTTTAGTTTCTGATCCGATGGAGACGATTTCTTTCGACATCTTTGATTTGAAATAGATCGAGAATTCACCTGAAATTGAATCTTGAATTTATCGATCAAGAACACCAAGAACTGTCAGATCTGACAAGTTCTTCTCTAAGTTGTCAAGAACAGATGAATTGGGTCTGATACCAATTGTTAGATCCCAAATATCAAGAATGTAGAAAGTTTAAAGAATAAGAACAAGATATGTATTACTGAAGTTGTATGTCATATTGATTATGAAACAGTATTACAATATGTGTATCTTTACAAGCTTTATCTATCAACGTTAGTTATAACAATCTAACAAATTATATATTTATATACAAAAGGAAATACTAAAGATACAGTACAAAAATGACAGACAGTTCAGAACTGCTTCTGAACTTCTTCAGAACTTCTAAAGTAGCCACTTCAGAAGTTATGCCTTACGCTTTACTTCACTTGACTTCAGATTTCTGAATCTTTCTCTTCAGAACCCAGTCTTCTTTTGAAGCTACTTCTGATATCTATCACTTATCATAGATTCAACAATATACTGAATGATCTGAGAAGAAATGGTGTTCAGAAATCAAAATCTGAGATAAACGACAAATTTCTAAACAACTTGGGTAATGAATGGCCAAACTTCTCTGATAATATGGTTACTAGAAACCTGTCTAGGAAATCTATTCATGATGTCTATGGCATTCTGTTCCAACAAGAGGACAAGATCAAGACTAGACAGTATGAACAGAAAATGGCAAATGAAACAGTAGCCTTATTAAGTAAGAAGTACAACAACTCCATGATCATTTCTTCTAAAAACAAAGTTTCTGAAATCCCAGAGACAACTCTATGTGATGGGGATGAATCAGATGAAGAGCTTAAGAGAATTTATGATGATATTGCTTTTATGACAAGGCAATTCACTCAAAGATATAATAAAAAATATCAGAATAAACCAAAAACTGAAGTTGGACCTAAGAAAGGTCAAGATGCTGGTCAAACTAAGACATCTGAACCAGCAAGATGCTTTAATTGTGGTAAGCGTGTCCAATATGCAAGACAGTACAAAATGCCCAAAGTTAAAAACTCAGACTACTATGAGAAGAAGCATCTTCTTGCTAAAAAGAAGGAGCTTAATCCAGCTCTGGTGACCAAGTATGAAGAGGATTGGTTAAACTGGAGTGATGGTGAATATGATGAAGAAGTAGCTCATTATGCTTCAAATTGCTATATGTGCCAAATTGCTCCAGAAGATAAACATGGGCATGATTCTAAAGGTAACTTTTTCATCTTCTGAACTAAACTCTGAATTAAATTCCTCTTCTGAACCAAATTCTGAACTAAATTCTGAACAAATTTCTGGAAATTCTGAAATGCAAAATCCATTTCAGAATATGTTTTCTGAATTTGAAAATCTCAGAGACATAATCAAAGGTGAAAGAATTTTGGTAAATCAATTCAGAGCTGAAAGCCAAATATATAAACAAAACTGCCAAGAAGCTGAACAAATTCTTGAAAAAGTTTCTGGAGAAAAATTATTATTGAAAGAAAAGATGGATAGTTTACAAAAAGATATAATAAATGAAAAATCTGAAAAAGAAGTTCTGAATGTTAAAATGAAATTTCTGAATCAAGAAAGACTTGATCTTTACAAAAAGATTAAGAAAATAGAAGATCTGAACTTTAAAAGAGGTCAAAATGAACAGACTCTGAATATTTTCACAAAACAGGCTCAGAATTCCAAATTTTACAATATAAAGGCAGGTTTGGGATATAATGAAAGTCAAATTCTAAAAAAGGCACCTGCAAATCTTTATGATTATTCAAAAATGAATTTTTTTAATGAAACTAACACAGGTGTCATATCCAAACCTGTTAACCACTCTTTGCCTGAAAGAATTCGTTTTGTAAAATTAGAGACTTTATATTCTGAAGAAAAACCTCTTAATTTTGGTAAAACAGAGAAACAGAAGTAATAAATAAAAATGTTACAAATATTTCTGAAAAAATATCTCTGAACTTACTTCTGAATCAAAAACTGTTTCTGAAGAAAAATCTGAACCATCTATTAAAACTAAGATAACTTCTGAACATACTTCTGAATTATCTTCTGAACTCACATCTGAGTTATTCTCTGAAATTCTACCAGTAAATAATTCTGATAATAAATCAGAACATGAAGAAAAATATGATGAATTCTCAGATATTGAATATTTACAAGATAATGATGAGAATTCAGAAATTATTTTTGATAATTCTGATGATGAGTCTGAAAACATTTCAAATCAAAAAAAAAATTGCATCTAGCATGACTCAGGATAAGTTCTCAGATTTAATGAATGCTTCAGATTCAGAAGATGATGATGATCATATGGTTCAAGTCATTGATAAAGATGGATATTTGGTATATAAATTACAATCTTATATGACTGAAGGAGAAATTTTAAAATCTGAAGCACCAAAATTATCTTCAGAAAAGTTTAATACTGTTTTTCTTAAACCAGAATTTCTGAAAACAGAAACTTATTTTACTTCATCAAATGATACTCCTACTTCTACAAAAACGTCTTTGCCTTCAGTTAAATCTTCAATATCATCATCTGACTTTGAAACCAGAATTAAAGTGTTTGAAAAAAGACAATCTTCAAGGTCCACTTCTAAAGTTCATAATTCAAAACCTAAATCTGAAGTTAAATCTAAAGTTAGTAAAATAATTTCTTATACTAATCCTCATTTCTTATCTTTTACAGAGCTATCCACTTTAGTTTGGAGAAATAAAGGTGAAAGACTATCAAAGACTGACAAATTAGATAGTTTTTCAATTTCAAAGAAAATTGATGTACCAAAGATTAATAAAGTGAATAAAAGAACTTCTGTTGACAAATCAAATAGTATTGATTCTTGTTTATCTACTTCTTTCTTAATATTCTGAAAAATCATATACACTGCCTTAATTGTGGTCATCATAATTTTCATCTGAACTCCAAAACAAATAAGAAAAATCACAGAGAAATCAATTCAGAACTTCTCAGCAACATTGGCAAATATATATAAAAATAAAAATAAAAATAAAAATAATACTAAGAATGATAAATCCAAAAGTTCTGAACAAACTTCTGACTTTCAAAAGATTAACTCAAAGTTCAGAACTTCAAACTTTTTGACTAATCTTAGAGGACCCATTCTTAAATGGGTACCTAAATCTCAATAATCATTTTTGCAGATATGTCATGTGTCGGTCTTAGATTCTGGATGTTCAAGACACATGACACCTTTCAAAGAACTTCTAACTGATTATCATGAAAGATATGGAGGAACAATTAACTTTGGAAATAACGCAAAAGGTTATGTGGGAGGATATGGAACTTTTTCCAAAGGA
Source organism: Silybum marianum (assembly GCA_036898165.1). Classification (NCBI taxonomy): domain Eukaryota; kingdom Viridiplantae; phylum Streptophyta; class Magnoliopsida; order Asterales; family Asteraceae; genus Silybum; species Silybum marianum. Next base: position 16,798,393 of record CM072533.1, read on the forward strand.
GATGTCAAAGTGATGTAGGTTTTCTATCTGGAAGGTCTAAAACATAACCTCTTCAGTATAAGTCAATTTTGTGACAAGTATTGGAAGGTCAACTTTGATATAGACTACTGTCATGTTCTAAGTTCAGCAAACAAAAATGAGTAAAATGCTTGTAGAGATGGAGATATCTACACTGCTACTTTCACAGCAGATGGTCAATTACAAGGAGTTTGTTATATTTCCACAACTATGAAGACTGATAGTTGGCTTTGGCACAGAAGAATGTCCCATCGAAACTTCAAAGCCATTTCTGAACTGGAAAGACACAACTCTGTAAGAGGACTACCAAAGATCAGATTTTAAATTAATTCCTTGTGTTCTGCTTGTGAACTAGGGAAGATCAAAAGAAGCTCCCATCCTCTGAAAATGCTAACTTCATGCACAGTTCCACTTTAATGCTACATATGGATTTGTGCGGACCAATGAAGACTCAAAGCATGGGTGGAAAGAAGTATATTCTTGTTCTTCTAGATGAATATTCAAGATATACTTGGGTTGAAGTTTTAAGACTCAAATCTGATACTTCTCTGATACTTCTGAATGACTCATTCCTTTTTTGAAGAAAATACAAGTTCTTCTTCAACTACCAATCCAAAATATCATAAGTGATAATTGTATAGAATTTACAAATTCTACACTTCAAAACTTTTTGGAATCTGTTGGTATATCACATAATTTTTCCGCAGCCAGAACTCCTCAATAGAATGGTGTTGTTGAAAGGAAAAATAGAACTTTGGTAGAAGCTGCAAGGACCATGCTGTTATATTCTGAACTACCTTTATCTCTATGAGCAGAAGCAATTGCAACTGCATGTTTTACTCAGAACAGGACAATTCTGAATAGAAAACTACTTAAAACTCCTTATGAAATTATTAAACAAAGAAAACCCTCTATTAATTACTTTAAAACTTTTGGTTGCATGTGTTTTCTTCTGAATGATACAAAACATCTAGATAAATTTGCACCTAAGGGTACAGTTGGTATCTTTGTTGGCTATTCTCAAAGATCCAAAGCATACAGAGTACTCATCAAAGGAACTCAAAGGATCATTGAGACTTCAAATATCAGATTTCATGAGCCAACAGTGACTTCTGAACAAGACAGTTCAGAACTCAAACTTAACCAAGTTTCTGAAATTTTGGATTCAGAAAAAAACAAGACAAATCATACATCTGAATCTCAAACTTTATTTAAATCAAATTTAGATACCTTATGCCATGACTTATTTGATATTTCTGTGAATGTTTCTGCAGATTATCAAAATCCTTCTTTACTCAAAAGTATTCCGGAACAAGAATCTACAGAAGCTATAATATCAAATATTTCTGGACCACCTATCTCAACCTCAAATTCAGAACTTCCTACTTTTGAACCTGCACAAGTTATTTCAGAAACAGTTCAAGTCATTTATGAACCTGTTGTTCCTGTTTCTGAACTTATGCATACTATTTCGGAGCCAGTACAGAATATTCAATTTGAGTGGGAGATTTCAGATCTACATTCAGCTATCAATCATGATACTGAAACTCAAGCAATCATTGATGATTATGATTCTTTCAACAATGTTTCATCTGTTCAACCATTGCCAAATGTGAACAAATGGACATCAAGTCATCCAATTCACCAGATTATTGGTGATGCATCAAAAGGTGTACAAACAAGATTATCCACAACAAATGAATGTTTGTATGTGAATTTTTTAAGCAGTATGGAACCCAAAAAGCCATATGAAGTCCTTCAAGATCAAGACTGGGTTTTAGCTATGCAAGATGAGCTAAATCAATTTGAAAGAAATAAAGTCTGGAGATTGATTTCAAAACCAAAAGGTAAATCAATCATTGGCACCAAATGAAGGTGCTTCAAATGGATGTTAAGTGTGCATTTCTAAATAGAATTCTTCATGAAGAAGTGTCTGTTGAACAACCAGAAGGCTTTGTAAGCAAATAATTTCCAGATCATGTTTACATCTTAGACAAAGCCTTGTATGGAATTAAACAAGCACCAAGAGCATGGTATGACACTCTCACAACTTTTCTTCTGAATTCCAAGTTCAAAAGAGGTACTGTTGATACAACTTTATTTCTGAAAAAGGAAGGTGATGGTATGATCTGAATACAAATATATGTCGAAGATACAAAATTTTGCAGAAATTTTGAGAAAATAATTCAAACTGAATTTGAAATGAGTATGATGGGAGAGTTAACATTTTTTCTTGGTCTTCAAGTTAAACAACTTCCCACTGGCATATTCATTAATCAATCTAAGTATGTTTCTGACTTACTTAAAAAGTTTGACATGTCTGACTGTTCTAGTATTCAAACTCCAATGACCACTGCAACAAAATTAGAACCTGATTTAATTGGAAAATCTGTTGATCAGAAAAAGTATAGGGGCATTATTGGATCTTTGCTTTGCTTAATAGCTAGTAGACCAGATATAATGTTTGCTACATGTATTTTTGCTAGATATCAAGCTAATCCTAAGGAATCTCATCTTCTTGCTGCTAAAAGAATTCTTAGATATCTCAAAAGTTCTCCTTTATTGGGACTTTGGTATCCAAAGGATTCTGTCTTTGAGCTAACAGCTTTCTCATATGCAGATCATGGTGGTTGCAAACTAGACATAAAAAGTACATCTGGATCATGTCAATTTTTAAGTGATAGACTTATGAGTTGGTCTTCAAAGAATTAGAATTGTGTTTCAACTTCTACTGTAGAGGCTGAATATGTTGCTGCTGCAATTTGTTGCTCACAAGTTATTTGGATGCAAACACAACTAAAAGACTATGGCTACACATTCAAAAAGATTCCTCTATATTGTGATTCAAAAAGTGCCATAGCAATTACTACAAATCATGTTCAACATTCAAAAACTAAGCACATTGATGTAAGATATCATTTTATCAAAGATCATGTGGAAAAAGGTAATATTGAAATGTTTTTTGTTCAGACTGATTATCAATTCGCTGATTTATTTACCAAAACACTTGATGAAAAACGTTTTAATTTTTTGGTAAGTAAATTAGGCATGATGAATATGTCTGTGTAAGTATTAAGCATCATTCAAAATTAAAAAATTATGTTCCGAGTCTATTTCATCAAATTTCTGAGAAATCTTAACTTCAGAATTTCTGTAGTTATGTTTTCAGAACTTTATATTTCATGATTCAGAGACATAATTCCTTCTTAATTTTCAAAAATTGATTGTCTTACAATACTTGTAATTTTTTTTGTTTCATTTCTCTATCTTTTATCTCTAACAACTTTGATGTCTAGCATTATTTAAGGGGAAGAATCATAATTATTTCTTGAATCAAGGGGGAGTCATACTAAAATCCAAGTCTTTCGAACTCTCCTATAACACTGAAGATCTGAAATGGTGAGTAACACATCAAATCCAACAAATCTGAGGAATATGGACAAACTTCTGAAGATAATTTTTTTTTCCATATTGTTCAAACCTACTTCTGAATTATTCAAATGTTTTATATTTTTCAGAAGTTTGTAGATTTAAATGATTTTCGTGGATTTGAAGTATTAAAAGTTAAGTTCTGAACTTATTTCGAAAGTTTTGATGTGTTTCTGAATTATTTCATTCAAACTTCTGAACTTATTCTCAGAAGTTCTGAACTTCTTCTGAAGTTTTTGAACTTGTTCTCAGAACTTTTCTTCCTGTTGTAAAGACTAATCGTGCGCCACGTGTTTTAATTTCATTGGTCAATCCTTAAACACGTCGATTAAACGGTTCATTTATCAGAATCAATGATGATTACTACTCTAATCACCATTACTTTCGGCCAAGTGTCCATCCACGATTATCCAGACATTTATGATCCATGGATTCATCTTTGTCTTCATTTTTTTAGCAATCTTTCCCTCCAAAATCTCTCTGTGTTCATTGATCTTCATTCAAACTCAAATTTTTCCTCATTTTCAACTATATCGACTTCGAATGTTCAATCTGCAAAGTCCTGTTTCAGTGATAGTAATGGATCAAGTGATGATTCATTCAAAATCGTTTCTAAGAAGATAATGGTGGGATCAATGGAGATCAATCTAGAAGATGAACAAATCCTGAAAGACACTGCTACTACTGTGATTTCTGAAGCTGGTCCTTCGAACACTAACCCTAACCCGCGCACTGATAAAATTGGGGAAACTCAAATTGAGCCTATTGAAGTGGCTTCTGAGTCGAATGTTGGTGTTGCGGACTCTTCATCTCGTGCACAAAGAAGTGATGGCCCTGATTTGTCCAAATTATATGTTCCTGAAGAGAAATTACTTGACATCAAGAAGAACAATTGTTCCCTGAACCTTAGGTGTACTGATTTCAATGAAAATCAAATGATTTTAATTGAAATTTTGAAGAAACATCCCCTTCGAGCTTTGCTATCCAGAAAATTCTTGGTTCCTGCTTCATATCTGCAACAATGGTGGTTTCACACTAAAGTCGATGAAGTTTTTTGGAAAACTTCATTTGATCCTATTCCATCCTCTTCTGAGATGATCTCAGATTTTATGAAATTAGGATATTCTGCACAATTGAATGTTTTAAGAAGGAAGTTTTTACCCCCAATCTGGTACTGCTTATTCACAATTCTGAACACTTGCATGTCTGGGAAAAGTTCAAGTCTGGATCAAGCATCAACAAATGGAAGGATCATTTTTCATGGTGTGGCGTTCAACAAGCATTATGAATATGCTTCACTTATTTTTGAAGAACTCAAATCTGTAGTTTTGAAGAAATCTACTTACAACTAAATACCATTTCAGAGATTTTTTCAAACCTTTCTCAAAGGGGCCATGAAAGTTGTTCCTGCTATTCATGTTTTAGCTCATGAGGTACATGTTTCCCTTTTCTCTATAGATAATCTCAGGCCACCAAGTGCTAAATTACAATTTCCCAATGCTTTACCTCTACCAGATTACTTACTTGCATATGTAAAAATATAAAATAGGTTTTTGAATGAGTATTGTGAATCAATGGGACTACCAAAACCAGTAGTCTCTTCCCCTGATTCTAACAAGAGTGGTGAGCATTGTGAGGTGTCAATGGGGGAGAACAACCTCATGATGTGAAGAGGAAAAATGTAAATGAGAGGTTGGGTAGAAGAGTAAGAAAAAGAACTGCAGAGGGAAAAACACAAATAAAAGATAAAGAAACTTGTGAACCAACTGCTCTAAGTCGGGCACCCACATCATCTATTACTCCACATTCTTTGGTGGGTAGTATTGAAAAAGCCAGTGAGCCCATGGCAAATCTCGTTAACCCCTCCAGCCACTCATCCATCTCTCAACAGAAAGGTGTTTCACTAACACATATGGGGCAAGCAGAAAATTTACCAATAGGTTCCCATTTGGAGGAACCTATTGTTGAAAAACAAGGATATATGTCCCCCTTCACAGTTTTGAGCACATTGAGTCTGAGAGTCCACTCAACATTGAGCCTTCTGAACCACTAAATGTGGATTTTCTTCACACTAGCACACATCTTTTAGATGTAAACAAGCAAAGTGTTAGTCACATTGCCAAAACAACCATAGATATACCTATTGCAGGTTATCAAGGATTGGTTGGAAGTCCTGGTGGAGTGAACATCACTAAAGCTCCATTTACAGAATCATATGTGGTTCATGATGCTGTGGCATCTACAGGCCAGCCTTCTTCTGAAGGATTGCAAACAAGACCATTTGTTGGTCTTGGACTTTTACCCACATTTTCTGAATTCTCAGAATTCAAGGATTTCTGTACTTCTGAATTTGCAAAGATTCAGAAGGACATAAAGGACATAAATCTTTAAGGTGTTGGAGGATAGGTTGGATAAGCAGGAGGTAACAGTGGTAAATAAGTTGAATGATTTTCAGCTATCTACTTGAAATGATCTACAATCTTTCACGCATGCAATTCTGAATGCTTTTTCTGAATTTGCTTCTATAGTGGCTTCTCTGAAAACTTCTATGCCTACTACTTCTTCTAATCAGCCAGACTCTTCCCAGTTTGCTACAAAGGAAGATATCTCTCAGATTATGAATCAACCGTCTTCATTTCACAATTCTCAATCATTTTTGAATAATAGACTCTCTGTCTTAGAGTGTAGGCCTCAAGCAGATACTTCCAAAAGGAGTCTTGATGATCAGGATCCTGATAATCAAGAGGGGGAGAAGAGACAAAAAGTATCTGATGATGTTGAGATACCACAAAATCAATCTTCTGAAAAATCTTCTTAAGAAACTCAGAATGTTGTTGGTGAAGATGTTAACAGGGTTTCTGAAGCTATTGATGACATTTTACATGCCGAAGCAGAAGGTCAAGAGGCTGAACATATTACTTCTGAAGAACTTTTTGAAGAAGGGTATGAGACTGAAAAAGTGTCTCCTGATTCTGAAAAGAATGTAAGCTCATAAGACACAGACATTATTCCAGATTCTAATGAAGAGATGCTGAATGAATATTTGGCCTTTGAAGAAACACTTGGAGAACCTAGTGATGTTTCAGATGTGATAATGTTTGAAGATGATGAAGAGATGGAGGAGAATTTTGATGAAGAAGAAAATGTACATAGAGAAGTGGTAATTTGGAAACCACAAATTCTGAACAGATTGGACAGTGATGAAGTTTTTGAAAACCTTTGGAGGTTTATATGCCAATTCTGCTGGGTATATCTAATTCTGAACAGTCCAAGGAATCTGGAGTGTAGATTCTTGGATGATAAATTGGATGTTTTCAAAGATTTTATAAATCAACCATCTGAGTATTTTGACATAGAGATAGACTTATGTCATATGCATGATGTGGAAGTCTCAGATGAGATTTTGATGGCATTTTCTGAGAAGTTGGAAGTAAGATTCCGACCCTGCATTAGTATACCTTTGATCAATTTGCCTTTACTTGAAGAACCTGCTATTGATCAAGTATATGAAAAGGAAAATCTGTATGATTTTTCTGAAGCCAGCCAACTCATCTTTCCAGAAGATTCTTACAGTAATTTTTACAGAAGAAGTTTGAAGCATGCAACTCTTGAAGATTTTCTTAATGAATGGTCTGAAGATTATATGTCAAAAGTGAAGGTGTTTGTTCAAAAGTATGGAATTCAAGACCTACATGATTCTACTTTGATTAAAAAGATCAGATGCTTTTCAAAAACATTTATAGATGATCTTTATATTGTGAAGTTTGGAGCTGAAAGAAGAGATGGTACTCTAACTGAGTTCTCTCTGTTTGACTTTTATAAGTTGAGATTACAAGATAAACTTGTAGTTCTGGCTTTCTGTGTTAAAAGAGAAGATTCTGAACTTGTTTAAGAAATTAGAAGCATCTTGGGAATTTATATCAGAAATCTGATCAAACATGATTTTCAGTTGCCTTGGAATTCAGATTACATAAAGTGAATCTTTTAGAGCCAGCTAGTACTGAAAGAACAGCGCTAACTAAAATATTTACAAAACTAGATATAGGTTTCATGTATGAAGTAGAAGGAACCTGTAGAACTTTTATTGTATCTGATATACCAAAGTACTCTACTTCTACTCTGAATTGGCTTCTGAAATATGCTGAATGGTTTGTCCCTGCATCTGATATAAAAGAAGCGATTGTCTATCTGATCAAGGAAAGAATAAATTTCAGAGAATTTTCAGAAAAAGTTATCTTGCTGGGCATAGAAAAGTAAATCAAATTAAAGGAGCTGACTATATTTTGAGCGATGTATATGACTTTCAGATTCACACCAAGAAACAAGATATAGAAGAAATCTTGAAGATTCAGAAGATTGTAAGTTCAGAAGAAAGCCTTAAAGAGAAAGAGAAAGGAAAAGAAAAGGTTTCTAAACATATATCTGAAGAAATAGCTCCTGTTACACAAGTTTCTGAATCTGAACATCTGCAAGAACAATGAATTGAAGAGAGTGCTTTCACTATGTTTCTTGAGACTTTCATCCAGAAATGTTCATGGAGTATGAACAGAAGTTTAATTATATTGATTGTTGGGTCAAGAAATCTTTTGGATGGAAACAATGGTACTCAGATATTATAAGGAAGATCAGAATTCCTGTAAATGAAGCTAGAAAAGAAAGTCCAATTGTGAAATTGATTACAGCAGATTTAGAGACAAGAACGAATTACATGTATGCCCTCTTCACTAAGAAAGAATGGTGAGATTTCCACATTCTTAGAAGCAGATTTTCAGAATGTTCACCTTAGAGACTTACCCAGAGTCTACAGAAGTCTTTATCCTTTTCATGATTCTATTGCCAAATTCAGAAAATCTCTCCCAGTTCTCAGAGATGGTCTTTATAGAGAATTTATTTGGGCTGCAAAGACTGATTTCCAAGTTGCATTTGTTCTAAATCAAGAGAAAGTTCATCTAAGCAGGCCAAACTTCAAGTTGCCAAATATAGATAATCTCAAAAGAAGCACATTAGTTATTCATCCTCCAGGATTTGTTTGCAAATGTTTTGAAGAATTGTTGTTTATAAGGTTTGAAGACTTCATAAGTGTTGCAATGTAACTTTAATGGCCATAAGAGACAGGTTGGTAAAGAGACAAAATAAAAGACAGAAAAATTTAAGTGATGAAGAATGGGAGAAATACAGAAAGCTTGCTCAGGAGATGCTTAGAATCATCGAATTCTTGCTTAAATACAGAAGTCTTATTCTGAAGGATGTCAGACAAATCTTAAACTTCTGGAGTTATGATTTGAACTTTTGAAGCTAAGCGGGAGATTGATAGATATCGGAAGTAGCTTCAAAAGAAGACTGGGTTCTGAAGAGAAAGGTTCAGAACTCAGAAGACAAGTGAAGCAAAGCCTAAGGCATAACTTCTGAAGTGGCTACTTCAGAAGTTCTGAAGATTCTGAAGAAGTTCTGAAGATGGTTCTGAAGACACTTCTGAAGAAGTTCAGAAGCAGTTCTGAACTTGTCTGTCATTTTTGTACTGTATATTTAGCATTTCCATTTGTATATAAATAGATAGTTTGTTAGATGGTTATAACTAACGTTGATAGATAAAGCTTGTAAAGATACACATTTTGTAATACTGTTTCATAATCAATACGACATACAACTTCAGTAATACATATCTTGTTCTTATTCTTTAAACTTTCTACATTCTTGATATTTGGGATTTAACAAGAGGCATCTCAAAACCTCTTATGATCTTATAAATAAAAGAAAACCGTCTGTCAAATTCATTCATATTTTTGGCTGCAGGTGTTTTATTTTAAATGACAGAGAAAAACTTGACAAGTTTGATAAGAAATCAGATGAAGCTAAATTCTTAGGATATTCATTAAATCCAAGAGCTTTTAGAGTTTTTAATTTACGTACTAAGAGTGTTATGGAAAGCATTAACATCGATTTTGATGATCAAACTCAATTGACTTCTGAGTATTCTACTTCTGAACTCAAACTTAATACAGTTACCTCTGATTATCTTTCAGGTTCCAGAGAATCCGAAATCGATGCAATTTTTCAAGATTTTATGGGCGAAGAAATATTTTCAGAGAAAATACCAAAGAATCCATCCTTGAGTATTCATGAAATTCTCCAAGCTTCTGGAATTACTCTTTCTGGTCCTGCATTATCTGATGAGAGTCCACCAGCAACTTCTGTCCTTCCCATTCCATCAAGTGATTGTCCATAATCCACTCATGTGCTTTCATTTGAGGGGGAGACTTTAGATGTTGCTCAAGATTCAGAATCAATTCTAGATGAGGTTATTCAATCTTCTGAAACAGAAGTTCGAGCTCAACAAGTACCTTAAACGAGGATGAAGAGATGGACCCAGTTACACACTCCAGATCTCATTATTGGAAGTCCATCTGAAGGCGTTAAAACAAGATCTGCTACTGCAAATGAAGCTTTCTATGTAAATTTTCTTAGCATGATCGAACCAAAGAAAGTTCATGAAGCCTTGCAAGAACCTAGCTGGATGGAAGCTATGCAAGAAGAATTGCTTCAGTTTGAACGGAATAAAGTTTGGAACTTAGTACCTTTGTCAAAAGACAAAATCGCCATTGGTACTAAGTAGGTCATTAGAAATAAGAAAGATGAAGACGACATAGTGATCAGAAACAAGGCTCGACTGGTGGCTAAGGCGTATTGACAAGAAGGAGTAGATTACGACGAGACCTTTGCCCCTGTAGCAAGACGTGAGGCTATTCGACTATTTCTGGCCTTCTCTGCATACAAAAACTTCAAAGTGTATCAGATGGATGTGAAATGTGCATTTCTGAATGGATATCTCAAAGAAGAAGTGTATGTTGAACATCCTGCTGGTTTTAAAGATGCTAGACATCCAGAGTACATCTATCTCCTCGACAAAGCTTTATATGGTTTGAAGCAAGCACCAAGAGCCTGGCATGAACGCTTATCTACGTTTCTGATCTGCCACTGTTACGAAAAAGGTAAAATTGATACAACCTTGTTCATCAAAAGAGGCAAAGATATGTTAACTGTTGTCCAAATCTATGTGGATGACATAATCTTTGGCTCTACCTATCAAACAGAAGTTGATCTGTTTTCAAAATTGATGGAACAAGAATTTGAAATGAGAATGATGGGAGAACTAACATTCTTCCTAGGACTTCAAGTCAAACAAAATACCTCTGGCATTTTTATAAATCAAGCCAAGTATGTCTCTGACATGTTAAAGAAATTTCATCTTCAAAATTCCTCAACTATGAAAACTCCAATCTCTCCTAGCACGAAACTTGGCCCTGATCCTTCTTGAAAATCAGTGGATGTTATGGCCTATAGAGGTATGATAGGATCACTTCTGTATTTGACAGCTAGTAGGCCAGATATTATGTTTGCCACTTGCCTCTGTGCTCGATATCAGAACAAACCAAAATAATCACATTTGGCTGCTGTTTAAAGAATTTTTAGATACCTAAAGGGAACTCCATCACTGGGTCTCTGGTATCCTAAAAATTCTGGATTTGATTTAATGGCATATACAGATTCTGATAATGCAGGATGTAAGTTGGATAGAAAAAGTACCTCTAGTAGCCGTCAACTTCTGGGAAACACACTTATTAGTTGCACATCCAAGAAACAGAACTGTATTTCAACATCTACAGCAGAAGCTGAATATGTTGCTGCTGCCAGTTGTTGTTCCAAAGTAATATGGATGAAGACTCTGCTCAGAGACTATGGATTAGTATATGACAAAATTCTCATCCTATGTGACTCAGAAAGTGCTATTGCCATCAATGCCAGTTCAGCACACAGAAACAAAACACATTGACGTCAGGTATCATTTTATCAAATATCGTGTAGAGAAAGGCACAATAGAAATGTATTTTGTCTCTACTGATTATCAACTTGCTGATATTTTCACAAAAGCTCTGGATGAGAAACGTTTTAGTTTCTTAGTCAACAAGTTGGGCATGTTTAATATGTAGTTATCCTTATTTCTATGATCTTCATAGGATTAAGTATAATTACTTATTTTTGTAAATATTATTTTTTTTCTTCTCTGTTCAAATAAATCAGAACTGTCCAGAAGTCTCTAGTCACTTCTGATGGTTTAATCCAAAGGCGCTCTGAAGCCTCTAGACACCTATGTTCAAAGAATAAATCTTACACTTCTAAACCAAGTGATGACAGAAATGGAGCGTTAATCGAAAAAGCAAAGGAGAGCAAGATGCAACTTTTGAGGTGGAACATAAAGAGCTACTCGAGGGGGAGCATATCAAGTCTAACAGAAGTTAGCTGTCTTCTGAACCTCTCTTTACTTAAAAGTTTTTTTTTTTGAATTTGTTTTTTCTGAATAACTCTTGTCGTCAAGGTTACTAAGAATTTTCATATTCAACTAAATTTTTTTCTGAAAAGATGTTCTTTGACATTATTGGTCACAAACTGTTTTCTCTGACCATATATTTATTCTCTGACTTTGCTTTTCTTCTGAAATTCTTTTTAATAAGTTAATTTTATTTAACTCTTGCCTTCAAGGTTAATTAAAATTTTCTTATTTTACTAAAATTTCTTAAGAAATACATGTCATGGAATATTAAACTTTCATTTGGTACAAAACTGATTTATTCATCCAAATGTCTGATTTTAAATTCATTAAAATGATTTATTAATATCAAAAATTATTTTAATCAACAGATTACTTGTTGTTTAATTAATAATTTTTCTTATTAATTTCTTTTTAATTTTGGATGGAATACTCAACGGTTTAAAGCGATAAAACCCTTTCGGTGACTCATCAATACACGTGTCAGTCATCATATACATGCTACCAAGTTGTCCACGTGTCATTGATTGTGTTATTGCATGGCTGAACGCCTGCGTGCTTACACCAGCAAATACGAACCGTTTTTTGCCCATCCCCAAATTAAAACCCTTCCCATCCCAAATTACACTCGAGTAGTCTCTCTCTCATATATAAACCTAAAATTAAGAATTCACAACTACAGCTCATCGTCTTCTTCTTCAAGCTATTACTCGAACTTGCATACCTGTTCTCTCAACGCTTTCCAAAAACCCCCAAGTTCCATCAATGGCGAATCAATCTGCAAATCTGAATGTCCAAGACGACGAAGGAAGGTTAATCGATTCAACGGCCGATAGTTCTCCGGTCACTAAACTGCCATTGAAAACCAATAATGTTCAAGTTCTTTTAGATCGAAACACCTATCTGGTTGATTACAGGGTAATGATCGAGTTCCTACAAAACCATTCACTAAACCGAACCCTAACTTTAACCAACCCCAATGTCCTTGAAATCTATGTCCAAGAAGTATGGCAATCAATGTATGTTAAAGATGAAGAAACTCTTCTTGGAAACTTTAGCCACCCCAACGAACCTGAAAATGCTGTGGAAGAAAATCGCAAGGTATTTTCATTTGCCCCAACCCATTCTCGATGTTGAAGGTCAAAAAGTGCCGAATCCTGACCTTGGACAAAACCCTACCCCAGAAGCCCTGCTCACCTTTATAAATTTCTTGGGCAATAATGAACAACTCACGAGGCTATCTGAGTTTAAGAGGAAGAACTTACCTCCAATGTGGAACGTGCTGGTTTCAATAGAACATTCTTACAATCATGTATGGAATGTATTTCAATAGACCACTGGACTATGCGAGCTTGATTTTTCAAGAAATGAAAGCCGCTGTACACACAAAAGTTTCACATCAAATCCAAGGGAAAGCCCTTCCAGCCATCATGTTTCCAAGGTTCTTGTCGTTGTTTACCTATCTAGCAATAGGGGCTCTGAATGCTCCACTGCTTCAGCCATTCTGCAAAATTTCCTCTATGAGTTCTCACAAGCCTACAATCGACAACAATGGTTATTCCTCACCAAGGGAGCTCTCCAGGTACATGCTAAATCTCATCCCTTCAACCTCTCTTAATCTCATCTCTTATAGACGCTCTCTGGTATACTCAGAACGAGAATACCTACCCAGAGCATTTAGAGCCTAGTTTAGGCAGTGAGGGGTCAAAAGAGAATGAGCTTGAAAAGAATTTGAGTGAACAACCAAGTGCTTTTACCCAACCTAACCTCTTAATTCAAGAAGGTATTGAGGATGTCCATAGAGACACATATTTGAGAATCTCACCAAGTAACCACAATTGCTGAGGTAGATGCCAACACATCTACTCTCATTGAACAAGGACAACCCCGTCCAAACCACCCAGAAGCCAACCGATCAGAGGATACCCTTCAATCCTCTGAATCAAGCACAGCAGGGGAAACCACCTCTTCTTCATCATCCACTCAAAAGGGTGATGATGAAAATATAAGCGTTCCATCGCCCCATAACTCGTCACAACCTACACCAATCTTTGACGTCTCCGTGACCAACGAAGTCCTAGAGACAGCAGAGGGTACGTCCATATACTTTGGTAGTACAGATGCTGACGAAATCCCATCAGAGGGGTTACATCAACAGGATGCACCACTTACCGAAGTATTTATACTTCACCAAGGTAAGGACATTGTCTTCAGCTCCTCATCCTCTGATGATGAGGAACAAGTTGAAACACTCAGAACAACCGAAGAGGTGCCTATCATGGACAACCCTCGATGACAGGATGGAAGTCCCTCCACACTCAACGTACAAACAGGTGTGAATGAGGGCATCTCTGAACGCGAGAGACAAGGGGCTCCATGTGTTGGAGATACACCGGTTACCACTTCTGATTTTGTCACCAATGCAGCGTTTCTGGCATTTGGTGATAAAACTCAGAGATCTATGGACGACCTAAAACAATCCTTTGAATCTCAAAAAACCGTGCTCAGTGATATTCGTAATGAACAACTTGCTCAGACTCAAGCTCTGGAGGCCATCAAAAAGCTTATATCTGACAATGCAGAATCTCAGAGGAATTCTGCTTCTAAACATTTCAACACCTTGGACGCTGGCATCAAGGCTAATTCAGAAGCCATTTTTTTATCTTCCAGAAGAGCTTAATACTCCAGAGGTTACAATTTCTGTTGATGAATACGGTTCCATTGTTGCTGACATTTAGAAAATTACCAAGGCCGTGATTCCCTCGGAAGATGCTTCTGCCTCCTCCTCTTCTCTGGTTAAGAAATCCAATATGGTTGTTTTTAAGAAAGCCATGATAGAAAGAATAAATGCCTTGACTTCGAAATATGTTTCTAAGACTAATACAAGTAATACCACTTTAAAAACCTTTGTTTCGAGGCTATCGACTCTGGTCAATTCCTTGTCTGAGGCATATAAAGATAAGAAGAAAGCTAAAGACGCAAGGGCATGCAAAAAGGCTGATCTAAAATGAAAGAAGTCTGAGAATCAGAATCCTGATTTTCAGAAGGGGGAGAATCTTGAAAAACTTAAAAAGGTGAAAATTGAAATTGGATAGAAAATGGATCAAGACAGAGGTAAAGCTCCTGCTTCTTCACCTTCTACACCTCCTCCCTCTTCTAAACAAACTCCATTAACACCAACTCCACTAGCTTCACACACTGGTCCTCTTCCCAAAGATTCAGATGTGGCCTAGTTTCTAGTTGAGATTCTTGGAAATACAAGGAAACAATCTCAACCATCATGTGCAAGAACTTCAGAATGCACCAGACCTTCTGCCCCTGCCCCTCAACAACCAAATGTCGAAGCTGAAAACAGAGCTAGGGCTGAAGCTGAAAAAGCCAAGGCTGAAGCTGAAAAAGCCAAAGCTGAAGCTGAAAAGGAAAAAAGAGAAGCATCACTCCAGAAAAGAGTAGAAACAGACGCAACAAGACGAAAGTTGGGGAGATTAGATCTTCCAACTCTGGAGATAGAAAATATGCATATGTACGTCGTCTCTTATCAAAAAGTATTCTTAATGCTGCCAAATTTCGCCAATGACTACAATGTAAGTGATGAAGTAAAAGATAAATTCATGAGTCATAGGCAAGTGAGAAAAGAGACGTATTCTATTGTACCAATCAAAAGCGTCTCTGGGTCAAGCATGTAAATTTTGAGAACCCAGAGATAAAGTACACGATCTATGAAGTGATAAGAAATAACAAGATGTACTACTTCTGTGACAATGACCTCTTATCTATCAATCCTTCTGATGTCATACCTCTAGAAAAGTTTATGAAAATCCAAATGGATGTAAGGGTTGATGATCAAGATAGAATTTCCTTCTTCAGAATCTTAAAATGCATAAAAGTCTTCATTAGATACAGAAGACAGGTTGATTTCCAAACTTGGCTAGATCACAAGATGCCCATCTTAAATATCTCTGCTCCAAATGAAGAAAGAGAAGGACTCAACCATCTGACTGTTGGAGCAATTTTAACTGAACCTGAAGATGGCATCGTATTCAGAAGACCAACGAGAAGAAGCTTCTTCAGAATTAAAGAAGCTCACAAATACTCGTCAAGGGTTGTGCAAATCGTCCAGAGCTTCGCTTCTCTTCAGGTTGATAATACTGCAAAGGAGTTAAGGGACAGAGACGTCGCCAAAAGAATGAATAAAAAACTCAACACAATCTTAAGGATCAGAGAACTTACAAATCTGCTCTTCAAGATTGTTTCTTCTTATTCAAGCACTCTTTTTTTATCTTCAAACAAGGCTATAACTTCCACATTCTGGACTTCATACTTAGGGGGAGATTGTTAGACCTCATTTATAAAGAAGTATGAACCAGAATATTACAAGTGTAGAAGATCAGAAGCCAAGTCAGAAGTTCATCCTCTGACTTAACTCATTACAGAGCCGCCCAGAGATTGGAAGACCTTCTGGACTTCAACAGTTGTACCATACGCGCTTGTGATGACGTGGCTTGCATGCTCTCCGTATGACTCCGTTAGAAACTGATTAAGTTACAAGCTTAGCTTACGTGTCAGTTTCTAATAGGCTAGAGTGTTGACTTTTATCTTTGTAATAGTATAAATAGATTCATTCTCTATTGTAATAAAAAAGAACGACTGAGACGATATTTTAGAGAGAAAATTGCATATTTCATTCAAGTGTATTGTAATCGACTTCCAGGTTATCAATACGAGTTAACAAATGTTCTTCATTATTGTTCTTACTGTTCTTACTGTTAATTGCTATTAACTAGTATCAAATCATAGATCTACTTTGCTTCCGCTCGTATTTCGATATTTGATCTATCGATTCATTGTTAGAAAGGGATCTGGGTTCCAACAGTGTTGCCCTTCTCAGTGGTATAGGTGGTGCAGTGAGCAGTATACCACATCGCCTGTAGATGAGAGGTGATTCCAATTGAGTTGTGGACGAAAGTGAACATTAGAGGGCATGCTTTGATGAACTTCGCACCATCTTTGAAGTGCGGATTGTCTTCAGGGATGTCCACGAGAGCGATATAGTTTCAAGGTTTGAATGTTTCTTGCTCAGGTGTGAAGGTACATGCAGTTACACCCTCAAGAGTGATTGGGACAAATGCTTTAGTTTGGACATTCTTGTTGGATGAGGCCATTTCTGTTTCAAAGATAGGAACACCAAATAGAAAAATCATGGCTTAATACTACAAAATGTATAAACCAGGATGTGTTTTGGTACAAAGAATACTAGATTTAGAATGATTAAGAAAACAAGTGCTTTGAAGAACAAAAATCAAAATACTTGTTATTTGGCAAAAATAAGAGAGATTTAAACAAATATACCAAGTTTTGTGATTTTTGGTAAAGAAAATATACCAACTACAGTTTTTAGGAGTTTTAGAAAAAAAAATTGGATTAAACAGACCAAAATTTCTTTTGTGCTATGAAGAAGAAGCTTAGAATAGGTTTTTAGTTTTTAATAAATTCAATCCAGAATTTTAAAGAGGAAATCTTTATAATAAAGGGGTTATAAACTATTTCGAGATGAAGTAAACAACATTTTAGTTGTTTTTAGTAAATAAAAAGGGTTAGATCAAACCTTGAAAGCGAAAACATGAGAAAAATGCACAAGTGCGTGTTCTTGGTGTTCTTGGTGAAACTTGAAGATTCGAGAGAAATTCTTGCTTTTTGAAAGTTTGGGCGCGTAAAGAATAAGACGAATAAGAAAGTTTCATTTATAGTAGAAGGAGAATGAGGAGAGAGAGAAGGCTAAACGACGGTTTTAGCTTTTTGAAAAGTAATGTTGACCAAGCGCACGTTCCTAGGGTTTGATAGGATAGAAAACGTCATGGTTCGTCGTGTGTCAGATAAAGGTTTGTCGTGTCATTTTCTTATTTGAATATGTGAATAACATTATCATTTAAATAAATGTTAATCATTATCTTTAAATTCCTTCATCATTTAAAAATAAAGGATTGTCAGTGATGGGTTTTAAATTTTGAGATCCATTCTGAATAAGAAGACATTCAGAGAGTGTATAGTTTAGAAGTTCATACCTGAGTGATATCCATTTTCGAGTTCAACGAATGACTGAAGAATTTAAAAGTCATTTTTTTATGATCACTGAAGGTGTAAGACACTAAAGAAGTTATTCTTCTATGTTTAACATTCCTAGTTCGCTGATTAACATATTAAATCTTGATTCTTCAAGAGGTTTGGTAAAAAGATCAGCGAGCTGAAAATCACTGGGTGTAACACCTTAGGAAGATCCCGTATCGGGCGTGGACAGGAGTGATGCTGGGTTCATAAGTAAACCTTGGCCTTCCTAAACACAACGCATTTTGGGGCCACACGCAAGGCAGGTTCTTGGAACTCTGTGGTTAAGCGTGCTTGGTGGGAGTAGTACCAGGATGGGTGACCCCCTGGGAATTCCTCGCCAGGTCGCCAGAAACAAATCCGTGCGGCTTAGGCCAAAGCGGACAATATTGTGTCGTGGTAAGGCGAGGTGTTACAAGTTGGTATCAGAGCCGCTCCTGTGCCGTTCGGGATGTGGGGCAAACCTCATCGAGGACGATGAGTCCCTAAGGAGGGTGTTTGTAACACCTTAGGCAAATCCCATATCGGCCGTGGACAGGAGTGATGTTGGGTTCATAAGTAAACCTTGGCCTTCCTAAACACAACGCGTTTTGGGGCCATATGCAAGGCAGGTTCTTGGAACTCTGTGGTTAAGCGTGCTTTGGTGGGAGTAGTACCAGGATGGGTGACCCCCTGGGAAGTCCTCGCCAGGTCGCCAGAAACAAATCCGTGCAGCTTAGGCGAAAGCGGACAATATTGTGTCGTGGTAAGGCGGGGTGTTACAATACCGAACTATAGGAAGATCATGAATGCGTTTCTCTTTGATCTCCTTATTCACAACATGTGCCAAAAACGCAATGTAGTCCTTCCTTAAGTATTTTCGCATCTTCATGCACGTCACTATTTTAACATTCCTTCTGGGTTTCTTTCCATGTACTTCGAGAACTTCTCCTTCGGGTAGTGGAACTCGGATGATCTTTTTGGAGCAGTAAATTTCAGCTCGGTTTTTAGACAACCAATCCATACCCACAATTATATCAAAGCTTCCTAACTTGATTGGGATTATGTCTATGCTAAAGTTCCTCCATCTTTCTCTTACCTTGAGCTATGTCTCTTGCAAATATCCCCGAACGATTAGCATTGTTGGTGAGCCTGGTAGCCAAATTCACCACATCTTGAATGGTTTTTGGGTTTGCCGAAGTAATGTCCGCGCGTATTTCAGGAGATAAACCCCAGACATACATGTCGACTCGTTTTTCCTCAGGCGTCACCAAATGCGGTACCATCTTTGCCAGTTCAAGGAAACGAGCAGAGTAAGAATCTATGTCATTTCCCATCATTTCATGATTCCATAGCTCCCCTTCCAACTTGTGGATTTCTCTCCTCGGTAGTATTACTCTTTGAGCATCTTTTTGAATTCCTCCTAAGTAAGAATGTTGGCTGCTTCTCGGTCTCGGGTTTGCACTTGGGTGTTCCACCAGTTCAATGCTCGTCCTTGTAGCAGACAAGTGGCAAACTGCACTTTATTTCCTTTAGTGCACTTGCTGATATGGAGAACGGACTCCATATTCTCAATCAATGTCAGTAATCCAACAGCTCCTTTAGTTCCATGGAATTCCTTCGGGTTGTAGGTCCTAAAAGCTTTGTATGTGCATTCCCTATCTCTACTTGCTCCAGATCCTTAGTTGTTTCCCGAATTAGTATTTAGACCCACTGCCAGTTGACTAACGATGTTCGAAAGTGCCGCGATGAGTTGCTCAGGCACAAGTCGCGCGATCTCGGGGTTTTCTCACCTCGAAGGCATTGTCTTAGGCATAGGTTCATATTGAGGTTGGGTCATATTACTATTACTATATGTGCCAAGTCTACTTAACTAAATTATGCATATAAAATACTCGCATCATAAAATCATAGGTTTAAAGTCAAATAACTTCAATATCCAGCAAAAATAATTCCCAAAAGACATCAAGTATCTTAGAGTTCTAAATAGTGGGCTACATGTCACTAAAATAAGTTTCCAAGTTTAACCAACAAATTAGACAAAAAGTTCTCTCCTAGGTTGACTATTATTGCTGAAAAGAAAAAGCGAATTCCTCTATTTGATGTCGATTCACCCAGACTTGTTGAAGTAGTTCAACACATTGTTGTACGTCGAACAGATTGTGGCACCGTTCGAGGTATTTCTGTGAGTCCTCGAAATGGGATGATGATGGACAGGATTTATTTTTTTAACCATTGGTATGGAGAACCGGGCACTCAATTAACATTAAGAACTTTTCATACCGGCGGAGTATTCACAATCCAAAATAGCCATATTTTGGATTACTCCAAATTGACACCTTATTTGTACATAATATCTCAACAGTTAAGTCAATGATGGCAACTAAACACGAGGGTTGCGCTCGTTGCGGGACTTAACCCAACACCTTACGGCAATCAATGTCAGTCATCCAACAGCTCCTTTAGTTCCATGGAATTCCTTCGGGTTGTAGGTCCTAAAAGCTTTGTATGTGCATTCCCTATCTCTACTTGCTCCAGATCCTTAGTTGTTTCCCGAATTAGTATTTAGACCCACTGCCAGTTGACTAACGATGTTCGAAAGTGCCGCGATGAGTTGCTCAGGCACAAGTCGCGCGATCTCGGGGTTTTCTCACCTCGAAGGCATTGTCTTAGGCATAGGTTCATATTGAGGTTGGGTCATATTACTATTACTATATGTGCCAAGTCTACTTAACTAAATTATGCATATAAAATACTCGCATCATAAAATCATAGGTTTAAAATCAAATAACTTCAATATCCAGCAAAAATAATTCCCAAAAGACATCAAGTATCTTAGAGTTCTAAATAGTGGGCTACATGTCACTAAAATAAGTTTCCAAGTTTAACCAACAAATTAGACAAAAAGTTCTCTCCTAGGTTGACTAGTCACATAGCCTGAGGAGTCAGCAGAGTACTTAGTAGGGGTGGATGAGTGAGACATAGTGAACTTCTAAAGCAACAAATTTAATAAATGTCAAAAACATTTTGTAATACTTATGTGAACTCATATAAAATCATATGTTTCGAGGTAACAAGTTTTCCGATCTATGCTGATTTTTAGTATAACTAGTCCAAGTCCCTTCTTGTTCATACCATTTTTAGACACAGGTGATCAGGCTTTGCCTAATTATGATATGTTAGAACGATGTCTATTCTAGTTATACTAGTAGTAGGTTTTTAAATTTTTAAATTTATCTAAGGAAACGATAAAATGGTTATAGTGTATGGTTTTTGTTAGAAAACCGGTGTTCTCTATAACCTAAGGCTCTGATACCAAGTCTGTCACACCCCGCTAAAGCGGAAACACGAGGCACTACAGTTCTAAGTTTCACAATATTAGGAATATAAACACCAACCAACCATACAATTAAAACGTCAAAGTTTAAAGTTTACAACCCGACTACTTTGACTTTAACAAACGAATTACATCAAAATAGATATTTATAAAGTCTTGATTGGTGTTCCACAAAAATAAGCTTAGGCAGATCAGTTACCTTCTTATTTTCCTGTAAAGCATGTTAAAACAAAAGGGTCAACTACAAAAAGTTGGTGAGTTCACAGGTTTTTCAAATGCACAAAACGTTTTATATGCAAGGTTTAACAATAGCGAATCGGATGTTCGCATCAACTTTAACAATTTAACCTTTATGAGCAAATATTCAAATTATATTTACACATGATATTTAAATATTGAGCCACTACTAAGCCTGAACGACATTCTACGCCCCACCAACTACCTCAGCGGTGGACCTAAAGTCCACATGTATAGAGCATTCGTAATTGATAAAGTGCAACCCTACTTGCTAGTTAGGTGGGTATGTCAACCAAATAGCGCTATCCACAAACATCATCGGCTCAAACGAATACATAGTTAAATAGTAGTGTAACACGGGGACTTCACATAACTCAACATATCATTTGTGTAATATAAATTTGCTCATCATAATGATTTATATGTTTTTCATTAATCAATATAAATCAATTCAATTCCTTTAAAAAAACATGCTTTACACCCCCAAAACATATAAACATTTAAAAAGAGGGTCCGTGAATACTCACCTTTTAGCAAAAGCTCCGCTTACCACACGATCCGCTCACTTGTCGGCCTAACGATTCCCTATCAAAAACGAAATACCCAAAAAGGTCACTTATATGCCTAACGATTACTATGAGAATGCTTATAAGTCCTTATATGTCCAACTTGGTCTACTATTGTCCCGTTATACATAATGCACATATGCTCTTTAAAGAAATAATTTATGCCGAAAATGTAATGTTATAGTCTTTCACGTGATCAAAATTTATGGAATCAAATAGTTTCAGAATTTCATTTTCTGACAGAAACTATAAGTCCTAAATGTAACATCCAAAATGACAAAATTTCCCATCTTTTTATATGTGATGCATTACTGAGTTACGGTCATTGTGACCAAATTTCATGCATTTTAGACATATAAAAAGGGTTCAAATAATTTATATCAAACAGTGTGTCACAACAAGCATGGCAGATTACACACTGTTAGTAAAACAATCATTTGAGGAGTTCTACTTAGTATTTTTCAGAAATTCCATTTGGATTATAAACACAACACATAAAGGAAACTTTTAAGATAAGAATCACTTATTTTGAATGAGTCATGAGGAAGATATGGCACCACAAAGTTGCATGCACACATCTGTCATTAGTTGACAGATTGCACACTTAAATATAATAAATAGGTTAATGCCTCAAAGCTTCATATTTTTAAATGAAACCGGATTCATATGAACTCTAACTCATAAATAAAAACTCCAGAAGAATAATTATGCATTATGGACAAATATTCAAAGAGATATTAACATGCAAAATAGGGTTTACCTACTTGTGGTTTCACAGTTTGCACACCTAAAATGTTTTAGATGTTTGGAGGGTCAAACCTCCATATTTTAATGTGATTCCACTTGAAAACACAAGATAACTCATAAAATTGACTCTCAAAGGAATATCATCCTTTTTCATTGTGTTTTGAAGAAGATATGGCCATTTGAACATGCATGCACAAATCTGTGAGCTTTGGACAGATTGTACACTCATTTTGTTTTGAAGAGTTGAAACCTCAAATTACCATATATTTGAGTGAAACTAGTGGCATTTGAAAGGTAACTCGTTAAAATAAATTCTAGAAGAAAATCAAGTAATTTGGATGAATATTCAAAGAGTTATGGTCGTTCAAATTAGGGTATACCTACTGTTGAACTTCCAGATGCACATTCAACTTGTTATGAGCATTTGGGGGTCAAAACTCAATGTTTTTAGTGAGACCACTTGGATTAAAACCCCAACTCATAAAATAAACATTTAGAAAGAATATTCATGATACTTGAACATATTATTTGCAAGAAATAGACGATTTATGCACATGCATAAAATCTGTCAGCACCCAAAAATGCATTTCTAAGAATCAATCCACATGCAAACGTGTTTTTGCTTAGATTTCTTGTGTTCTATGTGTTTGGGTCATAGATTATCATTATTATGGATATTTTTCACATATCTTAGTGTATAATCTACCCTAAGAACTAAGAAATTCCAGAATTTCAAATAGATATGATGAAAGTGCAAGAAAAATGGGTTTTTCCCTAAAATTGATAAGAAGATGACGAAGATGGTGTTGTTACTTACTTGAGTGATGATTGAGGTTCAATATCTTCAAGAAATCTTGCTAATATGATGGATTTTTGAATAAAAAATGGCTGGAGATATGAAGGAGAAGAGAGGGAAAAAAGAGAGGTATTTATGCCTCTTTAGTTCTAGAGAGAGAGACGGTTTGAATTTGAGAGTGAAAATGAGCATTTTGAAAAAAAATAGTTTATATATGGGGGGAGGAGGGGTGGCATGGAGGCCCACTCCTCTCAATATATATATATATATATATATATATATTAAAAACAAAACAAACTCAAGCCCAATTAAGAATAAAATGTCATTTTTCTCAATTTTTGGCCTTTTTTCTCAAAATATAAGTCCAAAAGTGATTAAATTCTATAAAAATATAAATTTTATATTTGAAACATTAAAACTATATATTTTATATAAATTGGGTATAAATTAGAGTATTTGGCACTATGTAGGATGTTTTAGATAGTTACGGGTCGGAACCGGACTTTCTAAGAAACTACCGGAGACTCTAGAAATTCTTCGGTCAATCTAATCTAACTAACTCCCAATCTTATAACTTATCTAAATAACACTAATATAAACTTAGTAAGATCTAACTTGGAAGCTCAAATGTGATCTCTAATAAAATGATATCTAATCTCGATATATTTAGTCTTTGAGTGAAGTACAGGGTTGTTTGCAATTGCGATAGCACTACTGTTGTCATAATACATAGGGATTTTGGATAACCGAATGTCATAATCAGCGAGCTGATTTCTCATCCAAAGAATTTGGGCACACCAACTCCCTGCTACGACATATTCAGCTTCAGCAGTTGAAGTGGACACTGAATTTTTCTTTTTACTTGTCCAACTTATCAACTTTCCACCGATGAGCTGACACCACCAGTGGTGCTCTTTCTATCAATTTTGCATCCTGCAAAATCACTGTCTAAATAACCCATTAGATCGAACCCTGAGTCTCTGGGATACTAGAGACCAATATTAGGAGTCCCTTTCCGATACCTGAAGATTCGCTTTACAACGATGAGGTAGGATTCTTTGGGTTCAGATTGATATCGAGCACATAAACAGGTTGCATACATAATATCAGGCCTATTAGCAGTTAGATAAAGTAAGGATTCTATCATTCCTCTATTAGTAGTGACATTAACATGTTTACCATTAGGGTCCTTATTTAAAGTCAGAGGAGGTGCCATAGGCGTTTTCATTGAAGAACTTTGAGTTAAATCAAAATTTTTCAGCATATCTTTAACATATTTACTTTGACATATAAAAATGCCTTTATCAGATTGCTTTACTTGAAGACCAAGAAAATATGTTTGTTCACCTATCATACTCATTTTATATTCCTTTTTCATACGTTTGGCAAAACGAGTGCAAAGTTTAGGATTAGTGGAACCAAAGATAATGTCATCTACATATATCTGAGCAAGAATGATATGTCCCTTATGTTTTCTAAGAAAGAGGGTTTGATCAATCTTACTACGAACAAACTTCTCAGCGAGAAGATATTTAGAGAGAGTGTCATACCATGCACGGGGAGCTTGTTTCAACCCGTAAAGTGTTGTAGGAACCCATATCTCATATTGAATCAATGATCTAAACAAAATATGTAAAGCGGAAGCAATTAGATCAAACAGTTTATAAATGAAAGAACGATTAATCAAAATGAGGAACAATATGAAGATAGAAGCGTAGTCATATGATTAATCGTGATAATATATCTTACATGATTGGAATGAGGGTATTTGGAGATGGAGAGTTTCAAAGAAACAATCTCACATTTAGAATTACAAATGGGGAAGGGGATTCCTATTTATAGCCTAAAATAATAAAAGTCAAAGTATCCTCCTTAGAAGCTCCACGTGTAAAGGTGGAATGACAACTTCTAGATGAGGTGTCGGGCTATGATATGGAGAACAACCATTTGAAGATCTGATAAGGATTGAACCAGAAGCATAGTCCAGAGGCAGCCTCTTGATGTATGGTCTAGAGGCTGAACCTCTTGATGTATGGTCCAGACGCAGAACCTCTTGATGTATCGTCCAAAGGCTGAACCTCTTGATGTTTGGTCCAGAGGCTGAACCTCTTGATGTATAGCCCAGAGGCTGAACCTCTTGATGTATAGGCCAGAGGCTGAACCTATTGATGTATAGTACAGAGGCTGGAACTCTGGAAACTTGAACATTCAACACGCTATAATCCGTCTCTTGATCTTTATACACAGGCTCTGGTTCCTCGGTAACGGCCTCTGCTTGCGGCTCTGGATAACGATCTCTGGTCTTTCATAGTTTAATCACAGGTTTTCCTTTTTACACATTCAACAATAAAATTGAGACTAACAATCTCCCCCTAAGTGTTCAAAGGAAAACAATAAAAGGAAAATCCGTTGAACGTCGTTAGTAGTCTTCCCATCAACCTTTTGAAGCTTGAAGATCCCCTTAGATAAACATGTAGCTCCCCCTTGATGTAGTAACCTCATTCTAATAAATTCAAGCTCCCCCTTGAATTAATCTCTTATTCTTTCATTTCAACTTTAAAATCAGATTCAATGTGCCATAAACACCACTGATTGCACCAAATAGAACTTTAACCTATAAAACTCAACACAACTGTTAGCCTCAGAATCTTAGCCAACCCCATAGCATATTGATTCATCCAAACGTGAATAGATAAAGTGTGACTTGCTTGACAATGTCGTGCAGAATCAGTCTAATAACAAAGAATCTGTCTGTAAGCCATGAGTTGAGTGGACATTCAGCACAAGAGCTTGTTCAAGTAATCTTCCATAATCGAGGAGCCCAAAATAATATCAACCAGAAATATTTGTTCCAAAAATAGAACTCGAAACCACCAAGATTAATTCTGAGATCCCCGATGTGAGATCAAAGGATGAAAATTATGCTCGGTAGTTGTTGATCATTGACAGGATTTCAACAGCCTATCTCTGGTTGCAAGAAGATTTCTCTGATGAAGTGCTGCTTTTGAAATGTGCTTCTTGGTTCTTTGATGTTCAGAAGCAATACTGGTTAAGAGCTGGTCCAGAACTGAGATGAACTGAAGTCGTGACTAATTTAAATTTCAACAAACAGAATTCTGAAGTTTGACATGATATAGAACAGGCCACAATACCACTCATCAATACATAAGATATAAAATCAGCAAAGAAAGTTTTTGTCCAGCAGCATTGCACTGGCTTCTACGCTGCTTCTGGTCATGAAATATTTGGCGTTTGGAAAAACTCAAAACATGAACATTGTAAAGACCTGTTTTAGATTTCCATAGAAAATGGATTCACCTTCTTTGGAGGTCTGACGCATGAGATATGATCGTTTTCGTACGTTCACGCAGATCTGTCCAATAACTTTGCTTCAACACACTACCTTCAACTTCATCGATTTAGTGGGCCTTCTACAGATCGAATCACTGAAAACTCTAAACATGAAACTTGTAGAGCCGTCTATTTTCTACCCAGGTACGTTTGAATCGCTTGAATTTGTGGTGTGATGAAAGAGATATAATCGATATAGCACAACATCGCAAATCTGCCAGCATCCTGATTTTTATTCAATCGCCATAAAAATTGATCTCAACTTGCACAACCAAATTACAATCAAGGTGTTAGACCTCATTTCAGAAGAAGTATGAATCAGAATTATGCAAGTACATGCGCCCCTGATGAAGTGGCAGGCACATCTTCCGTGTGTAACTAAGTTAGTTATTCACTTAGCTTATGTGTCAAGATGTAATAGGCTAGATAGTCGACTTTCCTTATTGTAATCGTATAAATAGCTCAGTTATTGATTGTAAAAGTTATGATTTGAAGAATACAAATTTGAGAGCTAAATTGTGTGTACTGTTATCATCGTTCAAGTAATTCAATATTGATTAACAATTGTTCTTCAATTCCGTTCTTATTAATCTTACTGTTTATCATAGATCTGTTTGCTTCCGCTCATATTTACTTGTTTGATCTATCGATTTATTGTTAGAAAAGGGATCTGGGTTCCAACAATTGGTATCAGAGCCTTATAATCAATCTATTGATTATTAGATCTCTTCCATTTGGAGAAATCCCTCTTCTAGTTGAAGTAATTTTCAGTTTTCAGCTATTGTTCTTCATTCTACCCTGTTTTACGATATTTTGTTAATTTCATAACAATTTTCTTTAAATTTGTGGTAATTTTGGTTTAAACCTGAGATTAGTAAGAATATTGTCTTATTTCGATTTTGAAATTTATTTGCTCCAAATTTCAACGAATCTTCAGTAACTCTCAAATCCCTGTTTCTGATAATATGGCTAATTCTAATCTGAATGTTGTATATACTTCTGGTTCTTCTGACCAAACCTCCTACTCTAATACGTGATGAATATCCACAATGGAAGATCCATATGATCAACCTCTATGAAGGATTGGATGTAGAACTTTACCCTATTATTCAAAATGGTCCGTTCGTTCCAATGACAACTATTCCAAAGGTTCCTGCTACTGCGGTTACTGATGAGATCCCTGCAAGGCATGTTCCAAAATCAAGGGATAGTTGGACTGATGCAGAGAAGGCAAAGGTTGAATTGGCCAGAAAGGCAAAGAGTCTCTTATCATGGCAATTCCAAATGAGATTTTTCAATCTCTGGATTCCTGTGATACTGCCAAAGAGCTATGGGATCAACTGGAAAACATTCTGGAAGGAGGTGCAAAAATGAAGAAAAACAGAAGAGCCCAAGCTCTGAATGAGTATAACAGTTTCCAGGTTATTCCTGAAGAATCTCTAGAACAGACTTTTCATAGATTTAACACTTTGATAAATCTATGCAAAAGATTTAATATCATTAGATCTAAGGAAGACAATAACGTCTTATTCCTCAAATGATTAAATCCAGAATGGTCAAATCTCTCAATTTCTCTGCAAGCTATTGGAGCTCTGAAAGCTCCTCTGATTCAGCCGTTCTGCAAAATCGCCTCTATGAGCTCCACAAGCCAACAATTGATAACAATGGTTATCCTGCACCCAGAGAACTCTCCAGGTACATGCTAAACCTTATTCCTTCAACCTCTCTTACTCTCATATCCTATAGACGCTCTATGATATTCTCAGAACATAGAGTATCTACCCCAGAGCACTTAGGGCCAAGATTAGGGTGTGAGGGGTCAAGCGAGAATGAGCATGAAAAGAACTTGATTGACCACCCGAGTGTTTCTACACATCCAGACCTCTTAATACAAGAGGGTACAGAAGATGTCCATCGAGACACATTTGAGCGAACCTCTCCAAGTTCCCCGTGTGGTACCCACATCTCCTGAGGTAGATGTCAACACATCTACTCTCATTGAAAAAGGACAACCCAGTCCAAACCACCAAGAGCCAAACCAATTAGAGGATATTCTTTATTCCTCTGACTCAAGCACCACAGGGGAATCTACCTCATCTTCATCATCCTCTCAAAAGGGTGATGATGAAAATATAAGGGTTCCATCGCCCCATAAATCGCCTCAACCTACATAGAACATTGATGTCTCCGTGACCAACGATGGCTTAGCGCAACCAGAGGGTACGTCCATGCCCTCTGTTAGTTTAGATGTTGATGAAATCCTATCAGAGGGGTTACAGCCACAGAATGCACCACTTACCGGGGACTTTACCCTTCATAAAGGTAAGCACATTGTGTGCAGCTCCCCATCCTCTGGTGATCGGGAAAAAGTTGCACCTTTCAGAACAACCGAAGACGTGTCTGTGAATAACAGCCCTCAAAGACAGGGTGGAAGTCCCTCCACACTCAACGTCGAAACAGGTGTGAAAGAGGCCCTCTCTGAACGCGAGAGACAAGGGGCTCCATGTGTTGGAGATGCACCGGTTACCTCTTCTGAATTTATCACCAATGCAGCGTTCAAGGCATTTGGTGATCAAATTCAGAGATCTGTGGTGATAGATATCAGAAGTGGCTTCAAAAGAAGACTAGGTTCTGAAAAGAAAGATTCAAAAGTCTGAAGACAAATGAAATAAAGTCTAAGGAATAACTTCTGAAGTGGCTACTTCTGAAGTTCTGAAGATTCTGAAGAAGTTCTGAAGAGGATTCTGAAGACACTTCTGAAGAAATTCTGAAGATGTTCAGAAGCAGTTCTGAACATGTCTGTTATTTTTGTACTGTAACTTTAGCATTTTCATTTGTATAGAAATAGATAGTTTGATAGGTTGTTATAACTAACGTTGATAGATAGAGCTTGTAAAGATACACATATTGTATTACAGTTCAATGATCAATACTACGTACAACTTCAGTGATCTAATTCTTGTTCTTGTTCTTTAATCTTTCTACATTCTTAATTGTTTGGGGATCTAACAATTGGTATCAGAGCCAATTTATCTGTTCTTGAAATTCAGAGAAGAACTTGTCAGATTTGACAGTTCTTGATTTTCTTGATTGATAAATTCAAGATTCAATTTCAGGTGAATTCTTAATCTATTTTAAATCAAATATGTCGAAAGAAATCATCTCCATCGGATCAGAAACTAAACCACCAACTCTGTTTTTGGGTGAATATCATCAGTGGCGAATCAGGAAGATTCAATTCTTGGATAATATCGATGAAGCTTTAATGCAATCGATCATAATTGGCCCTCTGGAGGTCTATGTGGAAATACCATCAGCCAAGAACTGAGTAAACTCCTGAGATACCTGCATCGAGAATCAAGAAAAGCCCATGTATGTACAATACTGCTGAGAAAGCTCAAGCTAAAATTGACAAAAGGGCATTAACTCTTCTTACAATGGCCATTCCAAATGAGATATTCAATAGGGTAGATATTTTAACATCTGCCAGAGCCATGTGGGATGAGGTTGAAGCTCAAATGCAGGGTAGTACAAAGGCCCAAGCACAAAGATTGAATATCTGTGTGGCTACTTATGAAAACTTCAGGTATAAAGAAAATGAATCTATTACAGAGACGTATCACAGATTCAACAATATCCTGAATGATCTGAGAAGAAATGGTGTTCAGAAATCAAACTCTAAGATAAATAATAAATTTCTAAACAACTTGGGTAATGAATGGTCAAGTTTCTCTAACAACATGGTTACTAGAAATCTTTCTATCCATTCATGATGTCTATGGCATTCTGTTTCAACAAGAAGACAAAATCAATACTAGACACAATGAACAAAAGAAGGCAAATGAAACAGTAGCCTTATTGAGCAAGAAGTTTAATAATTCTATGACCATTTCTGCTAAAAGCAAAAGTTGTGAAATCCCATAAACAAATTTGGGTGATGGGGATGAATCAGATGAAGAACTTAAAAGAATTTCTGATAATATTGCGTTTATGACAAGGCAATTTACTCAAAGATATAATCAAACATATCAGAACAAACCAAAATCTGAAGTTGGTCTCAAGAAAAGTCAAGATGCTGGTCAAACTGAGATATCTGAACCAGCAAGATGCTTTAATTGTGGTAAGTCTGATCATTATGCAAGACAGTGCAAAATGCCCAAAGTAAAAAACTCTGGCTACTATGAGAAAAAGCATTTTCTTGCTAAAAAGAAGGAGCTTAATCCAGCTTTGGTTACCAAATATGAAGCGGATTGGTTAAACTGGAGTGATGGTGAATTTGATGAAGAAGTAGCTCATTATGCATCAAACTGCTATATGTGCCAAATGGATCCAGAAGTTAAACATGCACATCATTCTGAGGTAATTTCTTCATCTTCTGAACTAAATACTGAAATAGATTACTCTTCTAAACCAAATTATGAACCAAATTCTGAACAACTTTCTGGAAATTCTGAAATGCAAAATCAAGTTCAGAATATGTATTCTGAATTTTGAAAGTCTCAGAAACAGAATTAAAGATGAAAGAATATTGGTAAATCAATTCAGAGCTAAAAGTCAAATCTATAAACAAAATTGTCAAGAAGCTGAACAATCTCTTGGAAAAATTTCTGAAAAAAAATTATTGTTAAAAGAAAAGATGGAATGTTAAAATGAACTTTCTGAAAAGATGGAATGTTAAAATGAACTTTCTGAAGAAAAATTATTGTTAAAATGAAAAATCTGAAAGAAAAATTATGAATGTTAAAATGAACTTTCTGAATCAAGAAAGACTTGATCTTTACAAAAAGATTAAAGAATTGGAAGATCTGAACTTCAAAAGAGGACAAACATAACAGACTCTAAATATTTTGACAAACCAGGCTCAGAATTCAAAATTTTACATCAACGCAGGATTGGGATATAATGAAAGTCAAATTTTGAAAAAGGCACCTGCAAATCTTTATGACTATTCAAAAATGAAAATTTTTAATGAAACTAATACATGTGTCATATCCAAACATGTTAATCTCTCTTTGCCTGAAAGAATTCCTTTTGTAAAATCAGAGACTCTATTTTTTTGATAACTCTGGTAAAACAAAGACAATTTCTGAAACAGAAGTAATGCATAAAAACATTATAAACATTTCTGAACTTACTTCTGAATCAAAAACTGTTTCTGAAGAAAAATCTAAACCATCTATTAAAACTGAGAAAACTTCTGAATTATCTTCTGAACTCACTTCTGAAAAATTATCTGAAATTCTAAAAGTCGATAATTTTGATAATAAATCAGAACATGAAGAAAAATATGATGAATTCTCAGATATTGAATCTCTACAAGATAAGAATGAGAATTCATAAATTATTTTTGATAATTCTGATGATGAGTCTGAAAATATTTTAAATCAAAAATCTTTTGCATCTAGCATGACTCTAGATAAGTTCTCATATTTAATGAATGCTTCAGATTCAGAAGATGATGAAGATCCTATGATTCAAGTTATTTATAAAGATGGATATTTGGTGTATAAATTACAATCAAATATGACTGAAGGAGAAATTTTAAAATCAGAAGCACCAAAAGTTTCTTCTGACAAATTTAATACTGTTTTTCTGAAACCAGAATTTCTGAAAACTGCAACTTCTTCTACTTCATCAAATGATACTCCTATATCCACAAAAATATTTTTATCTTCAATATCATCATCTGATTTTGTAACCAGAATTAAAAAGTTTGAAAAAGGACAATCTTCAAATTCAACTTCTAAAGTTCATAATTCAAATCCTAAATCTGAAGTTAAAACTAAAGTAAGTAAAAGAATTTCTTATACTAATCCTCATTTTTATCTTTTACAGAGCTATCTACTTTAGTTTGGAGAAAGAAAGATGAAAGACTATCAAAGACTGACAAATTAGATAGTTTTTCAAATTCAAAAAAAATTGATGTAGCAAAGAATAATAAAGTGAATAAAAGAACTAATTGACAAATCATACAATATTGATTCTTGTTCATCTACTGCTTTATTAAATATTCTGAAGAATCATATTCATTGCATTAACTGTGGTCATCATAATTTTCATCTAAACTCCAAAACAAATAAGACAACTCTTGAGAAATCAATTCAGAAATTTTCAGCTACATTGGCAAACATATATAAACATAAAAAGAAAATTCAAAATAATACTAAAAATGACAAATTGAAAAATTCTGAACTAACTTCTGACTTTCAGAAGATTAAGTCAAAGTTCAAAAATTCAAAGTTTTTGACTAATCTCGCAGGACCCATTCTTAAATGGGTACCTAAATCTCAGTAATCATTTTTGCAGATATGTCATGTGTGGGTCTTATATTCTGGATGTTCAAGACACATGACACCTTTCAAATAACTTTTAACTGATTATCATGAAAGATATGGAGGAACAGTTAGCTTTGGAAATAATGCAAAAGGTTATGTGAGAGGATATGGAACTTTTTTCAAAGGAGATGTTAAAGTGATGAAGGTTTTCTATGTGGAAGGTCTTAAACATAATCTCTTCATTATAAGTCAATTCTGTGACAAGTATTGGAAGGTAAATTTTGATATACACTATTGTTCATCAAACAAAAATGAGTTAACTGTTTATAGAGATGGAGATATCTACACTGCAACTTTCACTGCAAATGGTCAATTACAAGGAGTGTGTTACATTTCCACAACTATGAGAAATGATAGTTGGCTTTGGCATAGAAGAATGTCACATCTGAACTTCAAAGCCATTTCTGAACTGGAAAGACACAACTCTATAAGAGGACTACCAAAGATCAGGTTTGAAAAGAATTCTTTATGCTCTACATGTGAACTAGGGAAGATCAAAAGAAACTCCCATCCTCTGAAAATGCTATATTCATGTAAAGCTCCACTTGAAATGCTACATATGGATTTGTGTGGACCAATGAAGACTCAAAGCATGGGTCGAAAGAAGTATATTCTTGTGATTGTAGATGAATATTCAAGATATACTTGGGTTGAATTCTTAAGACTTAAATCTGATACTTCTGAAAGACTCATTCCTTTTCTGAAGAAAATTCAAGTTCTTCTTCAACTACCAGTTCAAAAGATCAGAAGTGATAATGGCACAGAATTTACAAATTCTACACTTCAGAATTTTTTGGAATCTGTTGGTATATCACATAATTTTTTCGCTGCCAGAACTCCCCAACAGAATGGTGTTATTGAAAGGAAAAACAGAACTTTGGTAGAAGCTGCAAGGACCATGCTAGCATATTCTGAACTTCCTTTATCTCTCAAGGCAGAAGCAATTGCAACTGCATGTTTTACTCAGAACAGGACAATTCTGAATAGAAAACTACTTAAAACTCCTTATGAAATTATTAAGTAGAGAAAACCCTCTATTGATTATTTTAAAAAATTTGGTTGCAGGTGTTTTCTTCTGAATGATACACAGCATTTGGATAAATTTGCACCTAAGGGTACAGCTGGTATTTTTGTTGGCTATTCTCAAAGAACAAAAGCATACAGAGTACTTATCAAAGGAACACAGAGAATCATTAAGACTTCAAATATTAGATTTCATGAGCCAAAAATGACTTTTGAACAAAACAGTTCAGAACTCAAGCTTAACCAAGTTTCTGAGATTTTGGATTCAGAAAACAGCAAGACAAATCACAGTTCTGAATCTCAAGCTTTACTTAAATCAAGTTTAGATACCTTATGTCAAGACTTATTTGATATTTCTGTGAATGTTTCTGCAGATTATCAAAATCCTTCTTTACTCAGAAGTATTCCAGCACAAGAATCTATAGAACCTATCATATCAAATATTTCTGGACAACCAATCTCAACCTCAAATTCAAAATTTCCTACTTCTGAACCTATACAAGTTATTTCAGAAACAGTGCAAATCATTTCTGAACCTGTTATCCCTGTTTCTGAACCTATGCCTATTATTTCTGAACCAGTACAGAATATTCCATTTGAAGGGGAGACTTCAGATCTACATTCAGCTATCAATCATGATACTGAAACTCAAGCAATCATTGATGATTATGACTCTTTCAACAATGTTTCATTTGTTCAACCATTGCCAAATGTGAACAAATGGACATCAAGTCATCCAATTCATCAGATTATTGGTGATGCATCAAAAGGTGTACAAACAAGATCAGCCACAGCAAATGAATGTTTATATGTGAATTTTTTAAGCAGTATAGAACCCAAAAAGCCATATGAAGCACTTCAAGATCCAGACTGGGTTTTAGCCATGCAAGATGAGCTAAATCAATTTGAAAGAAATAAAGTCTGGAGATTGATTCCAAAACCAAAAGGTAAATCAATCATTGGCACCAAATGGGTTTTCAGAAATAAAAAGGATGAACATGGGATTGTTGTGAGAAACAAAGCAAGACTTGTAGCTAAGGGGTATTGTCAACAAGAGCGCATTGATTATGATGAAACTTTTGCTCCTGTTGCAAGGCTAGAAGCTATCAAAATCTTTCTTGCATATGCTGCTCACAAAAACATGAAAGTGTTTCAAATGGATGTTAAGTGTGCATTTCTAAATGGAATTCTTCATGAAGAAGTGTATGTTGAACAACCAGAAGGCTTTGTAAGCAAAGAATTTCCAAATCATGTTTACATTTTAGACAAAGCCTTATATGGACTTAAACAAGCACCAAGAGCATGGTATGACACTCTCACAACTTTTCTTCTGAATTCCAAGTTCAAAAGAGGTACTGTTGATACAACATTATTTCTGAAAAAGGAAGGTAATGATATGATCTTAATAAAAATATATGTAGATGATATTATATTTGCTTCTATAAATCCAAAATTTTGCAGAAATTTTGAGAAAATCATGCAAACTGAATTTGAAATGAGTATGATGGGAGAGTGCATTTTTTCTTGGTCTCCAAGTAAAACAACTACCTACTGGCATATTCATTAATCAATCTAAGTATATCTCTGATTTACTTAAGAAGTTTGACATGACTGACTGTTCTAGTATTCAAACTCCAATGACCACTGCAACAAAATTAGAACCTGATTTGAATGGAAAATCTGTTGATCAGAAAAAGTACAGAGGCATTATTGGATCTTTGTTTTACTTAACAGCTAGTATACCTGATATAATGTTTGCTACATGTATTTGTGCTAGATATCAAGCTAATCCTAAGGAATCTCATCTTCTTGCTACTAAAAGAATCCTTAGATATCTCAAAGGTTCTCCTTCATTGGGACTTTGGAATCCAAAGGATTCTGGTTTTGAGCTAACAGCTTTCACAGATGCAGATCATGGTGGTTGCAAACTAGACAGAAAAGGTACATCTGGATCATGTCAATTTTTAGGTGATAGACTTGTGAGTTGGTCTTCAAAGAAGCAGAATTGTGTTTCAACTTCTACTGCAGAGGGTGAATATGTTGCTGCTGCAATTTGTTGCTCACAAGTTATTTGGATGCAAACACAATTATAAGACTATGGCTACATATTCAAAAAGATTCCTCTTTATTGTGATTCAAAAAGTGCTATAGCAATTACTGCAAATCCAGTACAACATTCAAAGACTAAGCACATTGATGTCAGGTATCATTTTATCAAAGATCATGTTGAAAAAGGTAATATTGAAATGTTTTTTGTTCAGACTAATTATCAATTAGCTGATTTATTTACCAAAGCACTTGATGAAAAACGTTTTAATTTTTTGGTAAGTAAATTGGGTATGATGAATATGTTTGTGCAAGTATTAAGTATCAATTCAAATTTAAAATTTTTATGTTATGAGTTTATTTTCTCAAATTTCTGAAAAATCTTACCTTCAGAGTTTCTGTAGTTAAGTTTTCAGAACTTTATATTTTTTCTAACTCAGAGGCATAATTTTTCAAACAAATTGATTGTCTTATAATACTTGCAATTTTTTTTTCATTTCTCTATCTTTTATTTCTAACAATTTTGATGTCTAGTATTGTTTAAGGGGGAGAATCATAATGTTTCTTGATTCAAGGGGGAGTTAAACTCAAATTCAAGTCTTTCCCACTTCTCTATAACATTCAAGATCTGAAATGAAGGATAGCACATTAAATTGTACACTTCTAAAGAATCTAGACAAACTTCTGAAGATCAACTGTTTTTCATATTGTTCAACCCTACTTCTGAATTATTCAAATGTTTTACATTTTTCAGAAGTTTGTAGTTCTAAATGAGTTTTGTGATTTTGAAGGATTCCAAGTCAAGTTCTGAACTTATTTCGAAAGTTCTGAAGTATTTCTGAATCATTTCATTCAAACTTCTGAACTTATTCTCAGAAGTTCCGAACTTCTTCTGAAATTTTTTTGAACTTGTTCTCTGACTTTTTGTTCCCATTATAAAGACTAATCGTGTGCCACGTGTTTTAATTTCATTGGCTAATCCTTAAGCATGTCGATTAAACGGTTCATTTATCCGAATAAATGATGATTACTACTCTAATCACTCTTACTTTTGGCCACGTGTCCATCCACGATTATTCAGTCATTTATAATCCATGATTTCATCTTCCTCTTCACTTTCTAGCAATCTTTCCCTCGAAATCTTTCCCTGTTCATTTATTTTCATTCAAACTCAAGTTTCTCCTCATTTTCAACTATGTCGACTTCAAATGTTCAATCTGCAAAATCTCATTTCAGTGACAGTAATGGATCATCAAGCAATGATTCATTCAAAATAGTTCTTAAGAAGATAATGGTTGGATTAATGAAGATCAATCTAGATGATGAACAGATTTTAAAACACACTGCTAGTATTGTGATTTATGAAGCTGGTCCTTCAAATCCAAATCCCAAGTCAAACCCTAACCCTAACCCGCGAACTGACAAAATTGGGGAAACTCAAATCGAGCCTATTGAAGTGGCTTCTGAGTCAAATGTTGGTGTTGCTGACTCTCAATCTCGTGCACAAAGCAGTGATGGTCCTGATTTGTCCAAACAATATGTACCTGAAGATAAACTACTTGAATTCAAGAAGAACAACTGCGCCCTGCATCTAAAGTCTACTGATTTCAATTAAGATCAAATGATCGTAATTGAAATTCTGAAGAAACATCCACTTCGAGCCTTGCTATCCAGAAACTTTTTGGTACCTGCGTCTTATCTACAACAATGGTGGTTTCACGCAGAAGTTGATGAAGAATTAGATGATATCTCTTCATATGTTCATGGCTACAGAGTCTGCATTTCTGTTGAAGACATTAGAAGTATACATTTTCTACCTAAGGAGGATGAAATTGTTGGGAAAACTTCATTTGATCCTATTCCATCATCTTCTGAGATGATTTCATACTTTATGAAGTTAGGATACACTGAGAAACTCAATGCATTAAGCTCATTCAGAAGGAAGTGTTTACCCCCTATCTAGTATTGCTTGTTTACAATTCTGAATACTTGCCTGTCTGGTAAAAGCTCAAGTCTGGATCAAGCATCAACAAATGGGAGAATAATTTTTCATGGAGTAGCATTCAACAAGCATTATGATTATGCTTCTCTTATTTTTGATGAACTCAAGTCTGCAGTTTTGAAGAAGTCTACTTACAACTATATACCCTTTCAAAGATTCTTTCAGACCTTCATCAAAGGGGCAATGAAAGTTGTTCCTGCTATTCCTGTTCTGACTCATGAGGTACATGTTCCTCTTTTCTCAATGGATAATCTCAGACCACCAAATGCTAAACTGCAATTCCCAAATGCTTTACCATTACCAACTTATTTACTTGCACTTGTAAAATCATCAAATAGGTTTTTGAGTGAGTACTGTGAATCAATGGGACTACCTGAACTAGTAGTCTCTTCCCTTGATTCTAACAAGAGTGGTGAGCATTGTGAGGTGTCTAGAATCCCTAGGCAGAGTGGGGAGATTGTTCATGGGGGAGAACAACCTCATGGTGTGAAGAGGAAAAATGAAAATGAGAGGTTGGGTAGAAGAGTGAGAAAAAGAACTGAAGAGGGGAGACCACAAGTAAAAAGTAAAGAAACTTGTGAACTACCTGTTCTAAGCCGGGCACCCACATCATCTATTACTCCACATCCTTTGGTGGGTATGATTGAAAAAGCCAGTGAGCCTATGGAAAAAGTGTTAACCCCTCCAGCCACTCACCCATCTCTCAACAGAAGGGTGTTTCAATAACACGTATGGGGCAAGCAACTAATCAACCAATAGGTTCCCATTTGGAAGAACATATTGTTGAAAAAGAAGGATATATGTCCCCCCTTCACAATTTTGAGCACTTTGAGTCTGAGCGTCCACTCAACTTTGGGCCTTATGAACAACTTAATGTTGATTTTATTCACACAAGCACACATCTTTCAGATGTCCACAAGCAAAGTGTTAGTCACCTTGCCATAATTGGTTAGAAGACCTGGTGGAGTGAACATCTGATGGTCCCAATAAGGGTCTACAAGAGTTAAATATTAAGTAAACAGTTTGTAGAAAGGGGGGGGGGGGTTGAATACAAACTCACAGAAATTGACTTTTAAATGAGTTTATAAATAATAAACAAATTTACAGTTACAAGCGGAATTAAAACAAGTTTAAAACCTATTCTATTGTAACTAAAGAAACACACAGTTTGATGCACAAGAAGATGAAAGAAAGAATACAGAAGGTATAGGCTAGAAAGAACCATGCATTAGAATGAAGAAGACATCTCCATTCTATTTATACCCGTTTGCATTTAATGCAAGACAAAAGGTACATGCCACGTGTCAAGCTTAGATAGGAAGGTTGTCCTTGTAAATAAGACAACCATGTTTATGGCCGAATATGAACAGTACCGTATCAGATATGATGGGGACATAAGAGACAAGTCGTACGTCCTTTTCTGACATGGTTCTAGGTTTGACTTTTGTGCATCGAGGATAAGATTAAACTTTAATCTTGCTGAGGAAGCTTCATTTGATCGATGACACTGAATGTTCAAGGATGAACTTCAGTGTTGCTGAGGCTTCACAAGACTTCACACTTTGAGTAGATAATCGCTGCTATCGCTGAACCGCTTCAGGTCACTTAGCTGATTATCTCTTTCTTCAGCTTTGGTCTTCGACTTTAGCTGAATGGTCTTCTGGTGTGATAGCTGATCTTTAGGTCTTCAGAGATAAGCTTGTTGTTCCTTGATCTTCAGCGATCGCTGATGGCAATCAGCGTATGCTATAGCTGAATTTGAACATAAGCTTTAACTAAGGAATTTCACTAAGTATAGTAATGGAATCATATTCAAATCATAGAGAGGAGTTATGATCAACAATCTCCACCTATTTGATTATGATTTAGTAACATAATAAAATTGCGTTTAAAAGATTAGCAGGGACTTATAAAATTTGAAATAAAATTTCTAAGTACTAATCTGTAAGATCTTTTTCAGCTAATCTATTATTTGAATTGAGTTTCATTTATAAGGATATGAAATCACAGTTTTTACAAGTAGAAAACCTTAAAGTACATTCACTGA
Organism: Silybum marianum; assembly: GCA_036898165.1. Lineage (NCBI taxonomy): Eukaryota > Viridiplantae > Streptophyta > Magnoliopsida > Asterales > Asteraceae > Silybum > Silybum marianum. The sequence continues at coordinate 16,838,734 of CM072533.1, forward strand.
TTGAACTTTCAGAGTGAAAGTTCAGTGAGCTAAGAAAAGTTAAGAAAATAGAACTCTTATGTTCATTGTCCCTTTTACTCTTTTCAGGGATCTTTTCAGTACGAGATGGAGTAAAGTACTCGAGTGTATTTCATTAATTATAATCTGAAGACATTACATAGAAATGAAGTTACAATAATTAAAGTGAAAGTACGTTTACACTGAAGAAAATATTACAAAGGAATAAAAAGCTTCTACCAATCAGAGAGGCTCACATTTCTTCTTTGTAACTCATGTTCAAAAGGCATCTTCTGTCTGATTACCAGAGGGTCATTAGACCAGCAGTAACAGTATAAGATTTTTATGAAACGAGTAGGGGCCTTATGAATTTCCTTGTTTCTGAAGAGACGAAGTTGGCTTTCATTATCCAAGAAAATCATACCAGATTCAGGGAGCAATATGACTTCATTTTCTTCAAATATTCGATCCGTAGGAAGAAAGGTATTCAGTATTGAGATATCAGGGAGCGTCATATGACTGATGATGCTTTCAAGGTCAAATTTGACACTATGTTCATTTATTGAGCTTGGGCCTTCTTCAGAGGTTGATCTTCTTTTCTTAGATGATTCAGGGAGAGAGGGAACTTGTACATGTTGAGACATTCTCTGCAGCAATTGATTCAACTCATCTTCTACCACATTCTTGAACTTGGATTTGGAATCCTAAATGGCATCTCTGATTTCGAGCCATTCAGTATATCCATATAATCTTAAGAATTTTGCTTCTTCTCTCTCTGTTCTGGATGTCCTTGTCATTCTTACATATACCTTTGGACCATCTCTGTTGGAGTGTCGCCCTTGGACAGTTGCGTGAATGATTTTGGCATCAGATCTTCGAAAGTTCAGCATCTCTGTGCTCCAATCCAGTTCTTTGTCTTTCTGAGTAGTGGCTTCAGTGGTTAGTGCAGTGAGAATCTTCTGTTGAGCGAGAATGGAATCTACATTCAGGTTTTCTTGTGCAAGTTCTTTCTGAGCAAGAGCTGCAGCGAGCCGTTCACTTTTTTTCAATTGTTCTTTGGCTGCTTTGTCTCTTGCTTAGTCTTCCCTGAGAATCTTCCTTGCTAAAGCAAGATCATTCTCAGTTTGTTTTATTTCTTCATCTCTGATCCTCTAAGCTTTCAAAGCTTGTTCTCTCTCTTCTTTGGATAGAAAGTAGAATTCATCTACCATTCTGATTGGTACAGCGTTTATTGGGTCTTCATGGGGTACCCTTATTCTTTTGGAATCGAATTCCCTTAGGAATTTTATTCGCCTTTCTTCCTCTTCAGGTTCGCTTACGATCTGCTTCTGAACGCGACGTCGAGGAATGAGGCCTTCTTCTTCCTCAGAGTCAGTTTCCACTATGTACATAATCTGCTCTTCAGAAGAAGGTTCCCTCCTTGTGGATGAGTCCTTTGGGGGACGGGAATCACTAAGGGAAGGAGAGTTACAAGGAGATTTATCAGAGAGAGGGTTTGAAGGAGGAGAGGTTATAGAGGGGGATTCAGAGAGAGGAGTAATATAAGGGATAAGCTGAAGAGATACCTTATCAGCGGTCTCCCCCTCTATTTGTGGGATTGTGGCATCAAGATCAACCACTTTGGCTGAAAGACCAGCTCCGTCCCCTAAGGGCTCTAGCTGAGATGTACTTGGTCTGGATATTCTGAAATGCTCCAATGCAAAACCCAAGTCTTCATCATCATCCTTATCAAAGTAAGGGATGCGTTCCTCTTCTTCATCATCATCATCATCATCAAGCCTTGCAGCGAGGGAAGGTTCTGGTCTTTGGATGTAAGGAGAGATCCTTTCATCAGGAAACCTTCGATTGTGCTCGCCGATAATTTCGTCAGCGAACTCTTTGGCCACCTTCTCCCCCTCAATGTTATCATGGGGCAGAACGTGGATCATTACTGTTCGAACGTTCTTTTGGACGTCCTCAAGCATGTTCCGATCAGTAGTAGCAAACGAGGGACCAGCTCCACCCAACCTTGAGAGAGCCTTCAACACTTCAGACTGAGTCTTCTGAATAGACTCTAGGACAGCGGCCTGAGCATCAAACTTTTGCTCAATGTTGTTGAGGGATTGGCGAAGGTCCTTATGCTCGTCCTTCAGAGACTGAACGTCAAACACTAGGTTGTTGACATTGGTCGTCATTCCTGGAGTGCCAGCGACCTGCCGAAAGATCAACTCCGCTGATATTTGCAGCGTGTCCATTCTGGCTCTGATGAGAGCACATTCATTGACCAGATGATCAATGGCAGGGAATGTGGGACCAGGCAAAGACACAGGAGGTAACGCAGTGACCCTGGGAGGAAGCTTGGGGGCTAGGTTCTCCATCTTGACATCCCTAAGCTTTTTAGCACTGGGAGGGCGCTAAAGAGACTTCATCGCCGACTTCGAAGAGGTGGTGGTGGTGGTTGCTGAGTAGACAGAAGCAGTGGCAGCAGCTGATGACATTAACAAAGAGTCAAGAAAAGAATCCACATCAGATGATGGATGAAACGTAGCATTATTTTCTTTGAGAATATCATGAGGATTACTCTCAAAAACTATTTTTGCAAAGGTAGTGTCTTGAGGATCACTGACCAGTGTCTTAGAGTATCTGAAAGAGACACTCTGAGGTCCTTTGATATTGGCTTTTCAAAACTTAGATTGCCTAAACAATACTGAGGTTTGGACTGCGTGCATTTCTGCATCATCAGGGATAGGGACAACTATCGCTGAGTCACTTGCTGATGTGAGGACCAAAGAAGTAGAGATGGAAGAGGTAGAGAAGGCAGTGAGAGTAGTATCTGATTCAGCTTCAGCAGAGCTGGCTATAGCAACTTTAGAGACCTTAGTCACTGATGGTGGTGGTAGTGCTGATGAAACTTCAACGGCAGCAGAGACCGTTGGAGTGGTTGTGGATGAGAGTGGTGTTGGTAGTACACCAAAATCAGAGAGGATGGTCTGTTGAGAGACCACCTTCTTGGGCTTCTTTGAGGCGATGGTCTTCTTATGACCATTAGTTGGGGTTTTCCTCTTAGCAGCAGCAGCAGTGCCTTGGGTACTCACTGGGGGGATGGGCAGCGAGGAGGTCACTGAAAGAGGTGCTCCTATAAGTTGTAGCATGTAAGGAGTAAGAGGAGCATCACCTGGACGTTCGTCTAGGTCCAGGGACTTCTTCCCTACCATTGAGAAGGCAAATTCACCGACTTTTGGGTAGATCTCCCCGAAAGCCTCTTCAAGGATGATGGAGAAGAAACGGGGGTAAGGGATAACAGGATGTCTGGTGGAGGCGTTGAGGCGGCTGCACATATCGCTGAAGATGTAGTCAGCGTAGTTCAAGTTATGACCTGTGTAGAGAGAGTAAGCAAGGTCTTGAAAGTATTTGCTCGCCTGGTCATGGGAGCCAACTTTGGAGCCTAGGCACTAAATGATCTGGGTGAAAATGTATTGCCATTTAGCACGGAGCCGCTTCTTTTCCAGCTTTGAACCTACTGTCTTTACAGAGGGGTTCTCCCACTTGTAGCCAATGGAGTCCAAGAAAGCATCGATCTGCTGCTTGGTTGGTTCAGCGCCCCATTGCACACCCTTCTTGCGCTGAGGGAGTCTTAGTGCGTGACGTACAAAACCCGCTGAGAACGAGAAGAATCCAATATCAGGGATGGTGAAGGCAATAGCAGGGAGGACATTGCCCTTGTCAGTCGTCAGAGTGGTACATTTCGCTGTGTACCAGAGAGCCTGAAGGTGAGAAGTGATGCCTACTGGATTGTGAACGAAGGCATACATCAGAGGGCACGCCTTGAGGAAGGTTGCAGCGTCCTTGAACTGAGGGCCTTCAGAGGGGATGTCCACTAGTGCAATGTTATTGCATGGCTTGAAGGTTGACTTTTCCAGCTCAAAATGGCAGTTTGGTGCGGCGACCAACTGGTTTTCAGCAGCAGTAGTTTCAGCAATGTTGGAAGCAGAGGCCATTTCTGTAGGAAAAATGGCAACACCAAAGAGATAAATCATGGTTTTAATACATGAATGTATAAACCAAAGTTTTTGGTATAAAAAGTACCAATTGTAAGATCAAGGAAACAAGTATTTTGATGAACAATATCAAAATGCTTGTTGGCAATAGTAACAAATAATAATTTTTTGTTAAAAAAAATCTTCTGTTCTAAGAACAGGGTTTTGAAAAAGGAAATTGTTTTTCACTCTAAAAGCACGATTTTATTGATTTTAAGAATGAATTAGGTAAGAAAGGTGAAACAAGCTGTTTCCAGTTCTTAAGTTTAAGTTTAGATCAAACCTTAGTCGAATGAAGGAGAAAAACGCACAAGTGCGTGTTCTTGGTGTTCTTAAAGAAAACTTGGAGATTCGAAAGAAATCTTTTGCCTTTAGGAAAGTTATGAATGCGGAGGGAGGCAAGTAAGGCAAGAGAAGTGCTTAAATAGATGGAGGAGAGAGAAAGGATGCTAAACGACGGTTTCAACTTTTTGAAAAATAAATGATGACTTGGCACACGTTCCAAGAAAGGAGTTGGAATGGAAACGTGGTGGTACGTCGTGTGTCAGAAAAAGGTCTGACGTGTCCTTTTCTTTATTTTTAAAAGATTATAATGATAATTATCCATAAGGAAGGTTTATCATTAATAATTTTAGAAAAATCTTCATCACTAATAATAAAGGATTGTCAGTGAGGAGTTTTAAATTTAAGAGAGACATTCTTTGATGAGAAGATATCAAAGTGTGTTAAAGATTAGAAGATAATACCTGAGGAGATGGCCTAGATATCGCTGAATCAGAGTTCAGAGAATGGAAAGTTTGAAGGCTTTGTTTGTAATCCTTTGTTGGTCACTGATTAATAAATTATTCAGCGTTCAACATACCAAGTTCGCTGATGAGTAGATTGAATCTAGTTTCATCAAGAGGCTTGGTGAAAAGATCAGCGAGCTGATATTCAGTAGGAACAAAATGGAGCTCAACTTCACCATTCATCACATGGTCTCTGATAAAGTGATCTCGGATCTCAATGTGCTTGGTTTTGGAGTATAGAACAGGGTTGTTAGCGATTGCTATAGCACTTGTGCTATTACAATATATAGGAATCTTAGAAAGCTTTAGATCGTAGTCTCTGAGTTGATTTCTCATCCAAAGGATTTGAGCACAACAACTACCGGCTGCTACGTATTCAGCTTCAGCGGTGGAAGTGGACACTGAGTTTTGCTTTTTACATGTCCAACTTATTAACTTACCACCTAGTAGCTGACACCCACCAGTGGTGTTTTTCCTATCAATTTTACAACCTGCAAAATCACTGTCAGAGTAACCAATAAGATCAAATCCTGAGCCTATGGGATACCAGAGACCAAGATTTGGAGTTCCTTTCAGATATCTGAAGATTCGCTTTACAGTGATTAGATGGGATTTTCGGTTCAGCTTGATACCGAGCACAGAGGCAGGTAGCGTACATGATGTCTGGTCTACTCGTTGTTAGATACAGCAGAGACCCAATTATCCCTCGGTAGGCAGTGAAGTTGACTTGTTTCCCATTAGGGTCTTTGTTCAAAGTCAGAGGAGGTGCCATGGGGGTCTTCATTGTTGAGCATTGATTCATGTCAAATTTATTTATCATGTCCTTAACATATTTGATTTGACAAATAAAAATTCCTTTGTCAGATTGCTTAATCTGCAAACCTAGAAAATATGTTAGTTCACCCATCATACTCATTTTATATTGTTTCTTCATTCTTTCAGCAAAACGAGTACAGAGATCAGGTCTTGTGGAACCAAATATAATATCATCTACATATATTTGAGCGAGAATAGTATGACCTTTATATTTTCTTAAAAACAGAGTTTGGTCAATTTTTCAACGAACAAATTTTTCTTTAAGAAGAAATTTAGAGAGAGTATCATACCAAGCTCTAGGAGCTTGTTTTAACCCGTAAAGAGCTTTTTCAAGTTTAAAAACATAACTAGGATGGTTAGGGTCTGAGAAACCAGGGGGTTGTTCAACATAAACTTCCTCGCTGAGTTTTCCATTTAGAAAAGCACTTTTAACATCCATTTGAAAAACTTTGAAGTCTTTATGGGCAGCATAAGCTAAAAAGAGTCTTATGGCTTCTAAATGAGCAACAGGTGCAAAGGTTTCATCATAGTCAATTCTTTCTTCCTGTCTATAACCTTGAGCAACAAGTCTAGCCTTATTGCGAATTATAGTCCCGTTTCCATCTAGCTTATTTCTGAAAACCCATTTTGTTCCTATGACAATTTTATCAGAGGGTCTAGGAACAAGATTCCAAACTTTATTTCTACGAAATTCAGTTAGTTCTTCTTGCATAGCTGAAACCCAGCTAGGATCAGAGATAGCTTGATCTATCTTCTTAGGTTCAGAGAGAGAAATGAAGTTAACATAAAGACATATATTACCTGTACCTCTACGTGTTTTGATACCTGCAGTAGGATCACCAATAATCTGATTTATTGGATGATTTGCAGTCCATCGCCGAGGCTGGTGGTTGAGGAGAGAGATCAACAGCAGATTCAGCGACCTGTTCTTCAGATTCTGGAATAGGACTTGTTTCAGCAAAAGGTACTTCATTTAGAATCAATTCAGGGGATTGATTTTCAGAAGTAGTTTGGTTGTTCACCGAGGAATTTTCAAGAGAGGAATCAGCAACAGGAATCTGATTTATATGAGTAACATTCATCCCTGAAGATGGATGATTATTACTTGTTGGGTTTACAGGGATTTCATCATCACTTGCTTCAGTTGGAGTTTGATTGCTGAAGTATGTTTCAGGTTCCCCATAATGAGATCTCATCCAAGCATTCAATTCTTCATCATCATCAAGATTTTGAGAAGGATGAATGGGACGAGATTCATCAAAGTTGACATGCATAGATTCTTCAACATGTTGTCTTCTTTTGTTGAATACTCTGAAAGACTTAGATACAGAGGAGTATCCAAGAAATATACCATCATCAACTTTGGGATCAAATTTACCCAAATGATCTCTGTCATTTAGAATGTAACATGTACATCAAAAAATGTGAAGATATTTCAGAGTGGGTCTTCTCCCATGAAATAATTCATAGGAAGTCTTCTTGAATCGCTTAACAATCAGGGATCGATTCTGAGTAAAGCACGCTGTATTGACAGCTTCAGCCCAGAATTGAGTTGGAAGACGCGATTCGTTGAGCATTGAGTAAGCTTCTTCGATTATAGTTCGATTTCTTCTTTCAGCAACACCGTTTTGCTAAGGATCTTTCACTGACGAGAAATTGTGAGAGATGCCTTTTTCTTGAAAGAAGTTTACCACGGTACTATTTTTGAATTCAGTACCATGATCACTTCTTATGGAGCGAACAAGTAAGTTGTTCAGCACTTCCATTCTTTTGATAAAAGATATTATCATTTCAGGGGAATCACTTTTGGATCGAAGGAAGAACACCCATGTGTACCTGGAGTATTCATCAACAAACACTAAAGTGTATTTCTTTCCGGATATAGATTGGACATTTACAGGTCCAAAGAGATCCATGTGGAGTAGCTAAAGAGGAGTGGTCACAGAAGAAACTTGCTTTGACCTGAAGGAGGCTTTTGTCAGTTTTCCCTTCTCACACGCTGAACAAAGAGATTCCTTTGTAAATGTATGATTTGGGAGGTCTCTGACTAAGTCTTTTTGAGACAATTCATTTATTGTCTTAAAGTTGAGATGAGAGAGTCTTTTATCCATAACCAGTTTATATCTGAGGATGCTCGAGAGATAAAGCACATGTTCTCAGAATGTGAGCTATTAATGTTAGTGACATACACGTTTTCAACTCTTTTGTCAGAGAGGGCAAGTTTATCATTGAAGTCAGTGACAGCACATCTATTCTTTAGAAATAGAACTTTGAAATCTTTGTCACATAACTGACTAACACTTAAGAGATTGTGTTTCAGTCCTTCAACGTAGGCAACACGATTAAACGAGGTAGCTCTGTTGGACAGGATTTTATAACCTTTAGTGTATCCTTTGCCATTTCCACCAAAAGTCACTGAAGGACCAGCTTCTTCCTTGTAGTCAGAGAGCAGAGATTTTCTGCCTGTCATGTGCCTTGAGCATCCGCTATCGAGATACCAGATACCTTTGGCACTCTGCATACAACAAAAGGATTAATTGTTTAAAGGTACCCATATTACTATGGGTCCTGCTTTGTTAGTGGAAGGAGTGGCGGAAGAGTTAGTAGCTGAGGAACTCTCTTCCATGGATATCTTCACCTTTGGTTTTGCAACCTTGGTGGATTTCACTCTTGCTGATTTATCAGCTTGAGCTACTTTCTTTCCATGAGCTAGTTTATCAGCTTTAGTAGCATTAGGACACTTACTTGCAATGTGGGTTGTTTCACCACAGTGAAAGCACTTCCTATATTTATAAGGTTTAGAAATCAGAGAGGAAAGGGAAGGGACATGAATCTTTTCAGGGATAGGACCAAGAATTCCTTTTTCCATAGTCCGTGGAGGTATAACTACCTTTTCAGTGGCAGGAGTGAGATCAATTTTAATTCTGGCAGTTGATTTCTGAGAGAAGTCAGAGACCTTCTTCCCAGACTTAGAGTTGCTCTCTGAGACTTTCTTGCTCTTATTCTGAGCGATTTTACTCTTAGGAACTTGGTCAAGAAACTTGTTCTTGATCACTTTCTCAGAATTTGTCAAAAGAACCTTCTCCTTTAAAAGCGAGGAAGAGGTTGAAGAAGAAGGATCAGGGATAGAAGAGATAAACATTCCAAATTTGAGCATGGAACGATCACTCCCTGATTCATCTTTTTCAGAGTTAAAGCCTAACCCACTTCTTTTTTTCATAGGGATTTGTGCATTGATGATCTCATTGATTTTATCAGAAGCCTTACACCATCCTTCGATGGTTGCCTTTTCAGACTTGAGATCAGCGATAGCCTTTTCCCTATCAGCGATAGCTTGCTGCTTCTCGATGCTGATTGTTTGGTTTGCAAAGACTTGATCTTTCAGGGATTCTTCAATCTTAGAAAGTTCTTTGATTTTAAGATGACAATTTTTTAATTATTCAGATAAATCAGTATTTATTTTTTCAGCTTTAATCTTTCCATTTAAAGCATTGTAGAAGTCAACAGTCATAGCATCAAGAGCTGACAAATTATCATTATTAGAGACAATAGAAGAAGAGGGGATGAGTACCTGAGTAGAAGGAGACTCAGAGGAAGAAGTGTCAGTTGCTTCTTCAGCATCCTCGATTCTTGCCATTAGACATAGGAAGGCAAGATCTTCTTGATCAGACCCAGATTCTTCAGAGGTCTTAGTCCAATCGTCTTCAGCATCCCAGTCTACTTCTTCAGCGATTAGACCTTTGCCTTTATGCTGGTTCTTCTTCAGATCTTGGTATTTGTTTTTTAGTTTCAAATACTTCTCCTTTTTATCAGAGGTTTGGGAGGTGGTAGGTGTAGCAACTTTCTTTGATCGACATTCGCTGGCGAAGTGACCCTTTCGATGACAGTTAAAGCAAATAGCTGAAGCTTTCTCAGCTAGAGCAATTTTGGGCTTTTCAGAGTCAGAGAGAGTGGAGGGTTTTCGAAAGTTACTCTTTCTAGCAAATCTTCTAAAGTTGTTGGTTAGAAGAGCCAGAGAGTTATCAAACTCAGAGATGTCAGCATCAGTGAGTGTGTCTTCTGAATCAGTTTGAGTTAATTTAGTTATGGAGGTGATAGAAGAAGAAGGAAAATTTTTAGGAGTATTTGCCTCTGAAGTCACAAGTGCCAAAGAAGTACTCTTAGCACCTTTGAGTTCATTAATTAAATTTTTCCTTAGAAGCTGGGATTGTTCCTCGTTTAAGAAGATACCATATAATGCACTTAAGGACAAGGTTTCAAGATTCTTTGACAGCTTTATACATGTAGTGTACACTGCCCATTGATCGGGCAATGCCTCCATGAATTTTGTCAGAATTTCAGCGTTTGAATATATTCTGTCGATTGATTTAAGATCAATCAGCAGACAGTTAAATCGCTGATGAATTTGAGAAAGAGATTCACCCTTTTGATACATAAAACTCTCATATATTCTTACAAGGTTTATGCATCTAGTTACTTTAACCTCAGAAGTTCCTTCATATTGGATACATAGAGTATCCCACATGGTCTTTGAAGTCCTCATTTTCATGACAGAGTGATAGACTTCATCTGGTAAAGCCATTGCTATTGTGGATCTAGCTTTAGAGTCAATAGCAATTTCTTTCTTGTCTTCTTTAATCCATCTGTTAGGAGTTTTAACAGTACTCCTCTCAGGAATGGCTGGAGTAGTAGTGGTGGCAGGAACACTAGCTACTATAGTTGTAGGAACAAATGGTCCATTTCTAGATAGTAGGGAATCTTTGGATCAGATCCTTCTAGAAATAGAGACATTCTTTCCTTCCATAATGGAAAGTTATCATGGCTGAACCTTGGAGGTTTAGCTAAAGATCCATTATCGGTGTCGTTCTTAAATATGATATAAGCAAAAATATTTTAAAGAGAAAGAAAACAACACTGCTCTGATACCACTTGATGGTCCCAATAAGGGTCTACAAGAGTTAAATATTAAGTAAACAGTTTGTAGAAAGGGGGGGGGGGTTGAATACAAACTCACAGAAATTGACTTTTAAATGAGTTTATAAGTAATAAACAAATTTACAGTTACAAACGGAATTAGAACAAGTTTAAAACCTATTCTATTGTAACTAAAGAAACACACAGTTTGATGCACAAGAAGATGAAAGAAAGAATACAGAAGGTATAGGCTAGAAAGAAGCATGCATTAGAATGAAGAAGACATCTCCATTCTATTTATACCCGTTTGCATTTAATGCAAGACAAAAGGTACATGCCACGTGTCAAGCTTGGATAGGAAGCTTGTCCTTGTAAATAAGACAACCATGTTTATGGCCGAATATGAACAGTACTGTATCAGATATGATGGGGACATAAGAGACAAGTCGTACGTCCTTTTCTGACATGGTTCTAGGTTTGACTTTTGTGCATCGAGGATAAGATTAAACTTTAATTTTGCTGAGGAAGCTTCATTTGATCGCTGACACTGAATGTTCAAGGATGAACTTCAGTGTTGCTGAGGCTTCACAAGACTTCACACTTTGAGTAGATAATCGCTGCTATCGCTGAACCGTTTCAGGTCACTTAGCTGATTATCTCTTTCTTCAGCTTTGGTCTTCGACTTTAGCTGAATGGTTTTGCTGGTGTGATAGCTGATCTTTAGGTCTTCAAAGATAAGCTTGTTGTTCCTTGATCTTCAGCGATCGCTGATGGCAATCAGCGTATGCTATAGCTGAATTTGAACATAAGCTTTAACTAAGGAATTTCACTAAGTATAGTAAATGAATCATATTCAAATCATAGAGAGGAGTTATGATCAACAACATCAACAAAGCTCCATTAACAGAATCACAAGTGATTCATGATGTTGTGGCATCTACAGGCCAGCCTTCTTCTGAAGGACTGCAAACAAGACCATTTGTTGGTCTTGGACATTTTCCCCCATCTTCTGAATTTTCTGAATTCAAAGATTTATGTACTTCTGAATTTGCAAAGATTTAGAAGGACATTAAGGAATTGACGGATAAAAATTGTAAGGTGATGGAGGATAGGTTGGATGGACAGGAGAAGAAAGTGGTGGATAAATTGCATGAATTCCAACTTGCAACTGTTTCTGATCTCAACAACGTTCAAAAGGCTATTATGGATTCTTTCTCTGAAGTTATTTCAACAGTTTAATCCTTGAAGACCTTTATGCCATCTTTTTCTACTCAAACAGCATCTTCTGAATTTGCAACAAAACATGACATATCTCAGATTCTGAATCAATTATCTTCTATTCAGAATTCTCAAGTTTCCTTGAACAATCGTATTTCTGCATTGGAGTGTGGTTCTCAGGCAAACACTTTAAAGCGTAGTCTTGATGATCAGGATGATCCTGAAAATCAAGAGGGGGATAAGAGACAGAAAGTCTTTGAAGATGTTGACATTCCACAAGGTCAAAATTCTGAAAAAATCTTCTGAAGAAGCTCAAGTTCAGACTTCTGAACGATCTTCTGAGAAAACTTCTGAAGAAGTTCAGAACACTGAAAACGATGAAATTAATAGAACTTCTGAAGCAATAGAAGATATTTTACATGCAGAAGATGAAAGTCTAGAAGCTGAAAAAGTCACTTCTGAAGAAACTATGGAAGAAGGATATGAGACTGAGAAAGTGTCTCTGGATTCTGAAAATAAACCAAGTTTTGAAGACATAGATGTCGTTCCTGACTCAAATAAAGAAATGTTGAATGAGTATCTTACTTTTGAAGACATTATTGGAGAGCCAAGTGATTTATCTGATGTAATGGAAGTGAATGAAGGAATGGTTGAAATAAATGAGAACAGAGATCTGATTATATAGGAACCTCAAGTTCTAAGAATAGTTGAAAGTAATGAAGTTTCTGAAAACTTGTATAAATTGGTTAGTCAATATTGTTGGAGATACATCATTTTGAATCATCCAAGGAATCTGAAGTGTAGATTCTTGGATGAAAGACTAACAATTTTCAAAGAATTTCTTAATCAACCAGCTGAGTGGTTTGAAATTGAAATTGATTTGAGTCATATGGAAGCTTTTGACTTTACAGATGAAATTTTGATGATTGCAGCAGATAAGCCACATGTTAGAATCAGAAGCTGCATAAATATTCCTCTGATTGATTTTCCTGTTCTTGAAGAACCCATAGTTGATCAAGTCTATGAAAGTGATATGATTTTTGAAATATCTGGAGAAAGTCAGCTTATCTTTCCTGAAGATACTTATTTTGGCATGTATAGAAGAAATCTCAAGTATGCAACCTTAGAAGACTATATAAATGATAAACTCACTGTTCTGAATTGTTGTGTCAAGAGAGAAGATTATGAAGTTGTTTCTGAGATAAGAAGAATTCTACGGATCTATCTCAAAAATCTAATTAAACATGATTTTCAACTGGCATTAGAATTCAGATTAGAAAATGTCAATCTCTTGGAGCCTGAAAGTATTGAAAGACAGGAAATTACAAAGATCTTCACAAATCCAGATTTGGGATTCACTTACAGAATAGGAGCAGATCATTCAAAGACATTTATTGTTTCAGACATACCAAAGTACTCAACTTCTACTCTGAAATGGTTAATAGAGTATGCAGAACAATATCTTCCTTCATCTGATGTTGTAGAAGAAATAATTTACTTGATCAAGGAACTGATATTTTTCAGAGATTATTTAGAAAGAGTTCTTTGGCTGGGCATACAAAAATAAATCAAATCAAAGGAGCTGATTATCTTCGGAGCAATGCCTATGACTTTCAGATTCACACAAAGAAACAAGACATTGAAGAAATTCATAAGCTCTCTCAGAAGATGGAAAGTTCAGAAGTTAAAGAAGTAGAAAAAGGAAAAGAAAAGGTTTCTGAAAATACTCTAGATGAAATTGTTCCTATTCCTCAGAAGTCTGAATCTGAACAATTACAAGAGCAAAGAATATGAACATGGAATATGAACAAAAGTTTCTTGAGTACTTTCATCCAGAAATGTTCATGGAATATGAACAAAAGTTCAATTATTTTGATTACTGGATTCAGAAGTCTTTTGGATGGAAACAATGGTATTCAGATATCATTAGAAAAATCTGACTTCTTGTAAGTGAAGTAAGAAAAGAGAGCCCAATAATGAAAGTAATCACTGCTGATCTGAAGCAGAAAAACAATTACAAGCATACTTACTTTGCTGTTGAGAGAAAAGATGGTGAGATCTCAACTTTTACAGAAGCTGATTTTCAGAATGTCTATCTCAGAGATTTGCTAAGAGTATACAGAAGTTTGTATCCTTTTCATGATTCTATTGCCAATTTCATAAAAGCTTTCCCAGTTCTTAGAGATAGTCTGTACAGAGAATTTATTTGGGGAGCTAAGACAGATTTCCAAGTGGCTTATGTAATGAGCAAAGAGAAAGTTCATATGAGTGCTCCAAATATTGAAAAATCTCAAAAGCAGTACTCTAGTCATTCAGCCTCCAGGTTTTGTGTGTAAATGCTTTGATAGATTACTATTTGTAAGATTTGAAGAATTACACAAGTGTTGTAATGGAACTCTTATGATTATAAGAGATAAACTGAAGAAGAAGAAAAACAAAAGACAAAAGAAGCTTAGTGATGAAGAATGGGAGAAGTACAGAAAGCTGGCAGAGGAAATGATAAGGATCATTGAATCTATATTGGAGTACAGGAAGCTTATTCTTAAAGATGTTAGAGAAATTCTGAACTTCTGGAAGTATGACTTAAACTTTTGAAGCTAAAGGGGAGATTGATAGATATCAGAAGTAGCTTCAAAAGAAGACTAGGTTCTGAATAGAAAGATTCAGAAGTCTAAAGACAAATGAAGTAAAGCCTAAGGCATAACTTCTGAAGTGGCTACTTCAGAAGTTCTGATGAGGATTCTGAAGACACTTCTGAATAGAAAGATTCTGAAGCAGTTCTGAACATGTCTGTTATTTTTGTACTGTAACTTTAGCATTTCCATTTGTATATAAATAGATAGTTTGATAGGTTGTTATAACTAACGTTGATAGATAGAGCTTGTAAAGATAAACATATTGTAATACAGTTCAGTGATCAATACTACATACAACTTCAGTGATCTAATTCTTGTTCTTGTTCTTGTTCTTTAATCTTTCTACATTCTTGATTGTTTGGGATCTAACATGTGGAAGATCTAAAATTATCCCTGGTATCTCAACAACAAGTACTGGCAGCTATACAAGCCCAACAAGCAACTCAAACTCAAACGTTGGAGGCCATTAGACAACTTCTATCTGAAAATGCCGAATCTCAAAAGAATTCTGCTGCTGATCAATTCCGGATTCTGGACGCAGGGATAAAAGTTAATGTAGAGGCTATCTTTAATCTTCCTTTAGAGATTCCTACTCCAGAAGTCACAATATCTGTTGATGAGTATGGTTCGTTTGTTGCCGACATTCACAAACACAGACTGTTTTTCCTTCAGAAGATGCTTCTGCTTCTGCCTCCTCTTTAGTCAAAAAGTCTGATATGGCACATTTCCAAAAGGCAATGATTGAACGCATCAACACTCTGACCTCCAAATATGCATCTAAAACCAACTCCAACAACTTGAATATGGATCAAAAGCTCACAACTTTAGAAACCTCTATTTCAAAGTTATCTTCTCTGGTTAGTGAGTTGTCTGCATCATTTGAAGACTGGAAGAAAGCCAAAGAAGCACGGGCATGTAAAAAGGCTGAGTTGAAACGAAAAAGATCTGAGGATCAGGACCGTGATACTCAGAAGGGGGAGAACATGGAAAATCTTAAGAAGATGAAAACTGAAAAGGGTCAGAATATGGAACAAGAAAAAGGTAAAGCTTCAACCTCCTCACCTTATGCACCTCCTCCCTCTAAACAAACTCCGATGACGCCTACTCCTCTAGCTACTCAAAAAGGTCCCCTGCCGAAGGATCCAGAAATTGCCAAATTCATACTGGAGATAATTGGCAATACTAAAACACAATCTCAACCAGCAGAAACAGCAACAGCCAGAACATAAGAAGAAGAAGCCAGAACTAAGGCAGCCAGAGCTGAGATAGCCAAAGCGAAGCGACGAGGGGGCGGCCGAGGCGGCGGCCGAACGTAAGAAGAAAGAATAAGATCTGAGGCTGAACAAAAAGCTAAATCTGAAGTAGAAAAAGCTAAGGAAGAAGCCATAAAAGCCAAGGCTGAAGAAGAAAAAGCTCAGGCTCAAGCAGAAAAAGAAAGACAAGATGCTGAAAAAGCTAAAGAAGCTGCTGAAAGGGGACGTGCAAATTTTGAAGAAACAAAAAGAAGGGAGTCAGCAAAATTCAAAGCCTCAAATGAAGAAAAGATACAAAAGCTGGGAAAACTCGATATACCCACTTTAGAAATCGAACACAACCACATGTATGCCCTCGCTGATCAGAAGATATACCTGATGATGCCTAATTTTTCAAATGACTACCAGGTAAGTGATGAGATCAAAGATAAATTCATAACTCACAGACAACCAAGGAAGGAGGCATATTCTATTGTTCCAATCAAAACAATATCATTCAGGCATGCACAGTTTGAACTAACACCTATCTGGTATACTATTTACAAGGTTGTTAGAGAAGACAACAAACCATCCTACTTCTGTGACAATGATTTATTGTCAATCAATCCTTCTGATCTTATAACCCTGAAGAAGTTTATGAAGACTCAAATGAACAGAGGGAGAGATGATCAAAACAAAGTTGCTTACTTCCATATCATTGAATGTATGAAGTCATTTATTCGATACAGAAGGCAAGTAGACTTTCAAACTGGTTTGAACTACAAGGTAGATAATTTGTGTATCTCGGCTCCAAATGAAGATTTCGAGGGTCTAAATGCACTAATGATTGGGAAACTGATAACTGAACCAGAAGTAGGAATCGTGTTCAGAAGGCCGAACAGAAAAAGTTTCTTTAGAATTAAAGATGCTTACAAATACTCTACAGAGGTTGTGTATATCGTGAAGAGTTATGCCTTTGTAGCAGTTGAAAATCAATTCAGAAGTTAAAGAAAAGATTGTGAAGAGACTTGACAAATTAATGAAGCTCGGAGAAGTTACAGATGCCATCTCCAAAGTCATTTCTCAAACAGCCCCCTTTTGATAAATTACAATACGTGCTTAGTCAAATCAACTATAGAGCCTAAGGAAAAACAGCGAAGCTACACATGCAACATTCTAAATTTCATACTTAGGGGGAGATCGTTAGACCTCATTTCAGAAGAAGTATGAATCAGAATTATGCAAGTACATGCGCCCCTGATGATGTGGCAGGCACATCTTCCGTGTGTAACTAAGTTAGTTATTCACTTAGCTTACGTGTCAAGATGTAATAGGCTAGATAGTTGACTTTCCTTTTTGTAATCGTATAAATAGCTTAGTTATTGATTGTAAAAGTTACGATTTGAAGAATACAAGTTTGAGAGCTAAATTGTGCGTACTGTTATCATCGTTCAAGTAATTCAATATTGATTAACAATTGTTCTTCAATTATGTTCTTATTAATCTTACTGTTTATCAT
The DNA here is from genome assembly GCA_036898165.1 of Silybum marianum. NCBI lineage: Eukaryota > Viridiplantae > Streptophyta > Magnoliopsida > Asterales > Asteraceae > Silybum > Silybum marianum. The sequence continues at coordinate 16,855,870 of CM072533.1, forward strand.
AGATCTGTTTGCTTCTGCTCATATTTACTTGTTTGATCTATTGATTTATTGTTAGAAAAGGGATCTGGGTTCCAACCCAAGGTGATGATTTCAAACATTGGTTCTTGACATCGAAAATGATTCTTCGTCACATCATTTTAAGAAACCAAGTGTCTTATAAACATTTTATCAAACACCTTGTGTGCATAATCAATTTTTACCCAATTCGCAATGAATTTTCTTCCCAAAAACCATCCACATTTCAGATCTAATGAGAATAACTTTGTAGAATCGAATATAAATGAAATCAAAACTGAATTTGAATATAAATAAATTCAAATACAGATTTGAATGATATTTTCGAGAACAATTCAAAAACAAAGTATAAAAAGATGAATATTAAACTGGATTCAATGAGATAAAATCAACATATTGGATCGTTTGATTTGAAAATCAATAGGCTCTGATACCAACTGTAGGAACCCAGATCTCATATTGAATCAATGATCTAAACAAAATATGTAAAGCGGAAGCAATTATAGATCAAACAGTTTATAAATGGAAGAACGATAGAAGAACAATATGAAGATAGAAGCGTAGTTATATGATTAATCGTGATCATATATCTTACATGATTGAAATGAGGGTATTTGGAGATGGAGAGTTTCAAAGAAACAATCTCACATTCACAATTACAAATGGGGAAAGGGATTCCTATTTATAGCCTAAAATAATAAAATTCAAAGTATCCTCCAATGTAGAACTCCACGTGTAAAGGTGGAATGAAAACTACTAAATGGGGTGTCGAGCTATGATAGAAGAACAACCATTTGAAGATCTGACAAGGATTGAACCAGAAGCACAGTCCAGAGGTTGAGCCTCTTAATGTATGGTTCAGAGGCTAAACCTCTTGATGTATGGTCTAGAGGTTGAACCTCTTGATGTATGGTCCAGAAGTTGAACCTCTTGATGTATCGTCTAGAGGCTAAACCTCTTGATGTATGGTCCAGAGGCTGAACCTCTTGATGTATAGCCTAGAGGTTGAACCTATTGATGTATTGGCCAGAGGCTGAACCTATTGATGTATAGTCCAGAGGCTGGACCTCTGGAAACTTGAACATTCAGCACGCTATACTTCGACTCTTGATCTTTATACACGGGCTCTGGTTCCTCGGTAACGACCTCTGGTTGCGGCTCTGGATAACGATCTCTGGTCTTTCATACTTTAATCACAAGTTTTCCTTTTTACACTTTCAATAATAAAATTGGGACTAACAAATGCCTTGTATAGTTTATAGACGTATCTGGGATGTCTTGCATCAGCGAAGCCAGGAGGTTGTTCGACATAGACTTCTTCTTTCAACTTGCTGTTCAGGAATGTGCTTCTGACATCCATCTGATAGACTTTGAAATTTTTGTGAGTAGCAAAAGGCAAGGAACAATATGATTGCTTCTAGTCTTGCTACTGGAACAAAGGTTTCATCATTGTCTATTCCTTCCTCTTATTTGTATCCCTGAGCAACAAGTCGAGCCTTGCTGCGAGTTACAGTGTCGTTTTCATCTAACTTGTTACGAAACACCCATTTGGTGCCTATAACGGCTTTGTCAGAGGGTCTTGGAACAAGCTTCCACACTTTGTTTCTTTTAAACTCAGAGAGTTCTTCTTGCATGGTGATAATCCAATGTTGATCAAGGATAGCTTCATCGAACTTCTTAGGTTCTATAACCGAAATAAAGTTTACATAGAGACATATGTTAGCCATACTTCTTCTTGTTTGAACACCTGTACAGGGATCACCAATTATTTGATCGATGGGATGATTTTGAGTCCATATCTGAGCTGGTAGCTGAGGATTTGGATCGATTGATGATTCAGCGGCCTTTTCAGGAGAAGATGTTAGATCAGCGTGACGTTCTTCATTTTCTCTAATCATCTCAAGAGGAGATCCTGAAGGAATTTCATTTCCTGGAGAGGAGGAAAATGTTTGATTATTCACTTAAGAATTATCAATAGAGGGACTGGATGCAGGAATCTGATTTAATGGAGTAACATTCATCCCTGATGATGAATTGTTACTATTCAGCGACGTGGGAATAAGAACAGGACCATCATCATTATTGTTTTCAGTGACAGGCGGAGTATTGAAATAAAAATCAGATTCCCCATAGTGAGATTTCATCCAATTATTTAGTTCTTCATCTTCTTCAGGGATGGGAAAGGAATTTGAAGGTCTAGATTCATCAAAGTTGACGTTGAGGTTTCTTCGACATGTTGTCTTCGTTTATTGAAGACCCTGAATGCCTTGGATACTGAAGAGTACCCAAGAAATATACCATCATCAGCTTTAGGATCGAACTTTCCCAAATGATCTCTGTCATTCAGGATGTAACAATTACATCTGGAGATATGTAAGTGTTCTATTGAGGGTGACTTCTCATGAAATAATTCATAAGCAGTCTTCTTGAATCTTTTTACAATTAGGGATCGATTCTGAGTGTAACAGGCAGTATTAACTGCTTCAGTCCAAAACTGAGTTGAAAGATGAGATTCGTTGAGCATTGAGCAAGATGCTTCAATAATGGTTCGATTTCTTCTTTCAGCGACACCATTTTTCTTAGCAGGTCTTACTAAAGAAAAATTGTGAGTAATACCTTTTTCTTCAAAGAAACTTACCAGGGTACTGTTTTTGAATTCAGTACCATGATCACTTCTTATAGAACGAACTGGAACATTGTTTAGCAACTCAATCTTCTTGATGAAAGAAATTATTTCATCACGGGTATCACTCTTAGATCGTAGAAAGAATACCCATGTATATCTGGAATACTCGTCTACTATCACAAGTGTATATTTCTTCCTTAATATGGATTGAACATTGATAGGTCCAAAAAGATCCATATGGAGTAAGTGAAGAGGAGTGGATATTGAGGATACTTGCTTAGATCTGAACGTGGCCCTTGTCAGCTTGCCTTTTTCACATGCAGAGCAAAGAGATTCCTTTGCAAACCCATGCTTAGGTAGGACTTTGACAAGTTCCTTCCTTGATAAATCATTTATCGTTTTGAAGTTAAGATGAGAAAGTCTCTTATGCCAAAGCCAGTGGACATCAGAGAAAGCTTTTGACAGAAAACACACATTGTTAGATTGAGTGTTGTCCATATTAATAACATATACCTTCTATGATCATTTTTATCTGTGACCGCACATCTGGTCTTTGTGAACAAAACTTTAAAGTCTTTATCAAAGAGTTGACTAACGCTCAATAAATTGTACTTTAGTCCCTCAACATATGCAACTCGAAAGAAACAAGTTGCTCCGTTGGATAGAACGTCATAACCTCTGGTGTATCCTTTGCCATTTCCACCGAAGGTCATTGAGGGACCATTTTCTTCCTTGTATTCATAGAGCAGAGATTTTCTGCCTGACATGTGCCTTGAGCATCCACTATCTAGATACCAGATACCCTTAGCACTCTACATACAACAAAAGGCTTAATTTTTCATCGGTACCCAAACTACTATGGGTCCTGCAGAGTTAGTGGAAGGTTTGCCGGATGAATTGCTAGTTGAAAGATTTTATTCAGTGGTTATCTTCACCTTGGTAGTTTTACCAACCTTGGTGGATTTTGTTCTTGCTGATTTATTAGCTTGAGCTACTTTCTTACCATGAGCCAATTTTTCAGCTTTTGTAGCATTAGGACATTTGTTGCGATGTGGGTAGTTTCACCACAATGATAGAATTTCCTATATTCGAAAATAGGTTTAGAAGTGAAAGTGTTCTGAGAGGATGTTGAAGCATTATCAGGACCAGAACCAAGAATTCTTTTGTCCATTGTCCTTGGAGGAATGATAATTTTTTCAGGGACAAATGGATTCAGATCAAATTTAATTCTGGGAGTAGATCTCTAAACGAATCCAGGAACCTTCTTTCCAGATTTAGAATGACCTACTGAAGGAGTAGAGAAATTCTTCTTCTGTTTCTGAAAAATTCTTGATTGTAGTAGCATGATCAAGTAACTTGTCTTTACTCACCTTCTTTGAATCTTTAGAATGAGACTTAGGAAACCTTTTCTCAGTGATAGGAGTTTTCTGAGAAGAAGGATAACGGATAGATAAAACGAACATTACGAATTTTAACATGGAACGGTTGGTCTCTGATTATATCCTAAACCACTTTTGACATTTTTAGGAATTTGGGCATTGATGATCTGACTGACTTTTTCAGAAGCCTTACACCATCCTTCGATGGTAGCCTTTACAGCCTTGAGATCAGCGATAGCCTTTTCCTTTTCAGTGATGGCTTGTTGTCTTTCAATGCTAATGGTTTGATTTACAAAGACTTTGTCTTTAAAAATTTCTTCAATCTTAGTAAGTTCTTTGATTTTTAAATGGCAATTCTTTAATTGTTCAGATAGATCAATGTTAATTTGTTCAGCTTTGATCTTGCCATTTAAAGCATTGTAAAATTCAACAGTCATAGAGTCGAGGGCCGACAAGCTATCATTTTTTGGTATAGAGGAGTTAGAAGAAGTGAGTACCTGTATTGATGGACATTCTGAGGAAGATGTGTCAGATGCCTCTTCAGCTTATTCAATTCTGGCCATAGGACATATTAAGGCTATGTCTTCTACATCTGATTCAGATTAATCAGTGGTATTTGCCCCATCGTCTTCCTGATCTTAGTCTGCTTCTTCAATAACAAGGCGTTTTCCTTTTCGCTGATTATTCTTAGATTCTGATATTTTACATTTAACTTAGAATATTTTTCTTTTTAAGTTTTTTCAGAAATCTAAGAGGTTGTTGGTGCAGCGACTTTCTTGGATCTACACTCGCTTGCGAAATGACCCGTGCGCTGAAAATTATAGCAGATTGCTAAGGCCTTATCAGCAGGAAGAGTCTTTGACTTATCAAAGTTAGTGATAGCCGGTATTTTTCTAAACTTACTATTTCTAGCAAATCTCCTAAAATTGTTAGTGAGAAGTGCCAGAGAGTCATCAAACCCAGAGATGTCAGCATATGTTTCTTCTGAGTCAGCTTGATCTAACTCAGTGATAGAGGTGATGGATGAGGAGACACGTTTGGAAGGTTCTACCTCTGAAGTCACTAGTGCCAAAGAAGTATTTTTGGCACTCTTGATATCTTTTATGAGGTTTCTTTTTAAGGTTGGGATTGTTCTTCATTGAGCAACATTCCATATAAATCACTTAAGAAAAGAGTTTCAAGATTCTTTGACAATTTCAAACATGTAGTGTACACTCCCCATTGTTCAGGTAGTGCCTCCATGAATTTTGTCAGTATTTCAGCATTACAATATTCTCTATCAACAGTTTTCATATCTATTAATAGACAGTTGAATCTTTGGTGAATTTGAGAAAGTGTTTCATTTTTAGTGCACATAAAACTTTCGTACTGTCTCGCCAGATTGATGCTACGAGTAATCTGAACTTCATTATTTCCTTCATATTGAATACAAAGAGTATCCCACATGGCTTTAGATGTTCTCATTTTCATCATGAGTGATAAACTTCATCTGGTAGAGACATAGCAATTATAGATCTAGCTTTAGCATCTATAGCTACTTCCTTTTTGTTGTCCTCATTCCATCGATCTGGAGTTTTGACGATTCTTCTCTCAGCTATAGCAGGAGAGGTTGCAGTGGCAGGAACTGTAGGAACCAGGACTGTAGGAACAATGGTCCATTCTCTAGATAATAAGGAATCTTAGGATCTGACCCTTCTCGGAATAGAGTCATTCTTTCTTTCCAAAGAGGGAAATTATCAAGGCTAAATCTTGGAGGTTTAACTAAAGATCCATTATCTATGTAGTTAGTGTTTGTGTTAGCCATTTTAATCTAACTTGGTTAAAAAGTTGTTTTTAAAGATAAGTAAGCAGAAAGCACTGCTCTGATACCACTTGTTGGTCCTAGAGGGGTCTACAAGAGTTCAAAGGATATAGAACAATTTGTAGAATGGGGGGGGGGGGGGTTGAATACAAATACAAGTAGATTTTCGGTTTTTAAATTAGTTTTATATAAATAAACAAATTTACAGTTACAAGCGGAACAAGAACAAGTATAAAACATATTTTATTGTAACTAAAGAAATCATTAAGATGATGCACAAGGAAAGAAGTAACAGCAAAGGATTGAGAAGAGAAAATGTAGCACGCATGCATAGGAATGAAGAAGGGATCTTCATCTATTTATACCCGTTGCAATTAATGCGAGACAAAAGGTATATGCCACCTGTCAAGCCTTCATTGGAAGCTTGTTCTTTGTTCAAAAGCAACCATGCTTTTGGCTGTATATGAACAGTACCATATCAGATTTGATGGGGACATAAGAGACAATACGTACCTTTTTCTAACATAGTATAAGGTTTTGACTTTTGTGCATCGAGGATAAGATCAAAATTCATCTCGATGATAGGATTCACTTGATCGTTGATCTTGAAACTTCAAGAATGAACTTTCAGAGTATCGCTAAGGCCTAGCAAGACTTCACACTTTTGTTTAGATAGTCCTTGCTATCACTGAACAGCTTCAGATCACTTAGCTAATTATCTTTATCTTCAACTTGGTCTCCGACTGTCGCTGAATGGACTTATTGTGTGACTGTTGTTCTTCAGTTCTTCAGGGATAAGGTTAGAATTCCTGATGTTCAGTGATCACTAAGTGCAATCATGGTATACTATCACTGAACTTGAATTATAACTTATCAATGGAATTTTCATTAAGTAAACAGTAGAATCATATTCAAATCACTGAGAGGAGTTTTGGATCAACAAATCCGTATGTCCTCTTCTGACAATGCATGGGGGTTTTGACTTTTGTGCATCGAGAATAAGATCAACATCGATCTTGCTAAGTAGGCCCCACTTGATCGCTGCGCTAGAATATGCAAGGATGAAGATTCTGAGTATCGCTGAGGCATGTGCAAGATTCACATTGTGTGGATAATTGATTGTTATCGCTGAACCGCTTCAGGTCACTTAGCTAATTATCTTTTTCTTCAGCTTTGGTCTTCAATTTCTGCTGAATGGTTCTTTGATGTGAGTACTGATCTTCAGAGATAAGGTATTGTTCCGGACTTTCAGCGATCAATAAGTGCAGTCAATGTGTGCTATCGTTGAATTATGAACAATCACTTAGACTTGGAATCTTCACTAAGTATACAAGGAATCATATTCAAATCACTGAGAGGAGTTATGATCAACATCATCACTCCCCCTTATCGTTCCATCATTGTCCCCTCTCTATTATTATTGTTGGACCCCTGCCATCGATCTCCTCTTTTTATCATTTTTTTTGTTTTTCGATTTTCTTTCGTGAGAGTATAGGTTATTATAGTTAGAAATATAACTCTTATATTCGTTGTCCTTATTACTTTTTTTCAGGGAACTTTTCATTACATAGATGGAGTAGAGTACTTCATTGTATTTCATTTATAATAATCTGAAGAATTACATTAAAAATGAAAATACAATTATAAAGGTAAAGTACAGTACACTAAAGTAAATTACAAAGGGAGAAAAACTACAAAGACTAATCAGAGAGCTTTATTTTTCTTCTTCGTAACTCTTTCTCATAGATCATCTTCTGAAGACACTTCTGAAGACACTTATGAGTTTTGAGGGAGCTATCTTGATTTATTTGTTCCTGAGAAACAAAGTTCCTCCATCATTCCCTAGAAAGGCCATTCCTGCTTCAGGGAGAGTAGTGATTTCATGCTCTTCGTACTTTCTCTCTTCTAGCAGAGACGTGTTTAACATTGAAAGATCAGGGAGAATGAGATAGGAGAAAAGACTTTTCGTAGCTGATTTAGTCTCATGCTCATTTTTAGAAGATGGACCTTCATCAGCGTCAGACTTTGTTCTTCTTTTCTTTGTCTTCTCAGTAAGAGGAGGGACGCTGACAAGCTGTGAAATCCTTTGCAATAGCTGATCGAGATGTCTTTCTACTACGCCTTTGAATTGATATTTGGAGTCCTGAATGGCATCTCTGATTTCTAGCCATTCAGAGAAACCATAGAACTTCAGAAACTGGAGATCTTCTTCACTTCTGTCATCTCTGAACAAAGTGACAATTATCTTCGGACCTCTCCTTTGATTACGTCCTAGGATAGTTGCACGAGTTATAGTGGCAGAGCGAATACGGTAGTTTACCTTTTTAGTACACCATTCCACTTCAGCATCCTTGGGTTCTTCGATTTTTCTATTTAGGGCTTGTAGAATCTTCTCTTGAGCTATTACAGGATCACCACTAAGATTATCTCTGGTCAGCTTCTTTTCAGCGAGTTTAGCAGCTACTCGTTTACTCCTTTCTTCTTCTTGTCTCTGACGGTTTATCCTTATAGTTTCTTCCCTTGCAATTTTCTGAGCGACTTTGAGACTTTCTTGAGTTTGTTTTATTTCAAGGTCTCTCAGTCGCTGAGCTTCGAGTGCCTGTGCTCGATCTTCAGAGAATAAAAAGAAAAATTCGTCAAAGACGTTTATTGGTACAGGAGCTTCGGGCTCAAAGGTTCGATGAGGTATTTTTACTCTGACCAGCTCGAGGTCTCTTATGAAGTTAGCTCGTCTCTGTTCTTCTTCTGGTTCAGAGATTGGTTGTTTATTTACATGCCTTAGAATCAGGCCTTCTTCTTCTTCAGATTCAGATTCAGATATATATACAAGAACTGATCTTCAGATGAAGCTTCCCTAAAAAGTGGATAGTCCTTTGGGGGACTAGGATCACTGAGAACAGAAGAGTTAGAGACCGGGGTTTCAGAGCCGAAATTTGGAGGAGAGAAGGAGGGATAGGTTTGAGGTTCAGATATTGGAATGTAATGAATGATAGGAAGGCATACCTCAGCAGTGTTCACCCCCTCAGAGATTTGAGAAATGGAATCAAGGTCCATGACCTGTTTATTTTTCCCTGAGGGATCGGACTGTTCCTTATAAGGAGGTGGTACGTCCCCCAAAGGGTCTCTGAAAACTATTCCAGGCAGAGACGCGCCTGGGCAATGTTGTTGCAAGAATTTGGCATGAAGAGGAAGGACATCATTGTCATCATCATCATCATTACCATGATGAGGGATGTCAACTTTTTTATCTTCATCATCATTTGCTTCTTCTTCATCATCTTCAGGGATGACAGAAGGTTGTTGCTTATTGTAAGGAGAGATGGGTTCGCCAGGTATTGCGTCGTTTACTTCTCCAATAAGCTCATCAGCGAGCTCTCTGGCGCATTTCTCCCCCTCCGCATTATTAGCGGGCATACAGTGCACAACAAGGGTGCGCATATTTGAGTTAATAGTTTTTAAATTGTCAGTGTGCGTAGTCTGGGTTTGAGAGATCTTACCCAGTGTGCCCCTGTTTGCCTCTATAAAGGAAGGTCCCTTCTCAGCAAGACCCTTGATGAGAAGCATCATATCTTCCTGAGTCTTCTGAATGGCAGCGAGCGTCTTGCCTTGCTCTTCAACCACCTTGGTCAGATTGTCGATGGCTCGGCCATGTGCCAGATTATCATCTCTCACTATTTAGATATTAGTGGAGATGTTGTTGATGGTGGCCTTCATTCCAGGGACACCGCCAAGAGTTGAGAAGATGATCTCAGGGGCCACCTGCTAGGTGTCAACCCTTTGCCTTGTCAGGGCACACTCATTTACCAGGAAATCCATGGCAGGGAACGAGGGAGGAGGAAAGGTGATTTTGGGAATATCAGCAACCATGGATGGAAGCTGTTGTAGGAACTTCTCCTTCTTTATTATTTTTATCTGCTCAGCCTTGGAGACCTTTGGAGATTTGAAAGAGGAGGAGGGCTCGCTGACTGGAGTGTCGCTTTTCGTCGTGGTAGTGGTTGAGGGAGTAAAGTGAGGAGCAGCAACACCTGATGATAACCAGAACAGAGCTCTGGTTAGAAAAAATGTGAGATTTAGAATTTATTCCCTTAAGAGTATCGTGAGAGTTACTCTTAGGTATTCCGCGTGCTAGGATAGTGTCCTGAGGATCACTTACTTGTGTCTGAGAATGTTTATGAGAAACATTATTAGGTCCTGTGTTTATGGCCTTCCATGATTCAGATTGTCGAAACAAAACTGATTCTTGGACAGCGTGTAGTTCAACCTCATCAGAGATAGGGACAACTATCTTTGAATCATGAGTTGATGTGAGGACCAAAGAAGAGGAGATAGAAGAACAGATGGTTGTGCAAGTAATACCTGATCCAGTTTCGCTGGCTATAACAATTTTTCAGTGACCAAGGTCGCTGAAAATGGGGTGGTGCTGATGAAGCGGCAACGGACGCATAAACCATTGTCGTGGTAGAGGGTGAAGGAGGCGTTGGTAGTACGCTTTTGCTAGAGAGGGTGGTCTTTTGAGAGACCATCTTCATTTGCGTCTTGGATTGGATTGTGTGCGATGGTCTTCTTATGACCATCAGACGGCTGTTTGCGCTTAGGAGGAGAGGAGGTGGTGCCAGGGCTAATCGCTGTTGGGATTGGCAGTGATACAGACACCTGAGTAGTAGGGATGGGATCCCTCATGAGATTCAACATGTAAGGGAGGTAAGGTGCATCCCCTGGTTGTTCATCGACTTCCAAAGACTTCTTACCCAGTTGAGAGAAGCCTTGATTTGCTACCTCAGGGTATCCATCAAATACGTACTCCAGGATAGTTGCAATGAAACGGGGGTAAGGGATAGTCTTCTCCCTCTTCTGAGCGTTCATGTGGTTGTACATATCGTTGAAGAAGTAGTCAGCGTAGTTCAACTTGTGACCGGCGTAGAAAGAATAGCCCTGGTCCGTAAAGTGCCTAGTAGCTTGATCTTGTGAGCTAGTCTTGGTGACAAGGCACTGAATGACTTGGGTGAAGATGTATTGCCACCTAGCTGGCAATCTCTTCTTCTCCATCTTGGTGATGGACTTTTCAGCAGTCTTCCATTTGTAGCCAATCATGTCAAGGAAATTGACAATGTCTTCTTTTGAGGTGAAGGAGCCCATTGCTGGTTCTTTCCCCTTGCAGGAAGGCGAAGAGCATTCCTGACGATTCCAGTGGTGAAGGTGAAAGTGCCAAGAGGAATAGTGAATTCTATTGCAGCGAGCTTTACTCCTTTGTCAGTGGTGAAGGTGGAGCAGCGAGCAGTATACTAGAAATACTGCAAGTGTGATGTAATGCCAATGGGGTTGTGAGTGAAGGCATACATCAGAGGACACGTCTTGATGAACTTCGCACCATCACTGAAGTGTGGCTTATCAGCAGGGATATCAACAAGAGAGATGTAGTTGCTCGGCTTCACGATTGCTTGTTCAAGCGTGAAGGTCAGGCAGGAGAAACTTCAAATTCAGTGATTGTTGCAACTCCTTTTTCAGTGTGGACGTTCTTGTTGGAGGATGCCATTTCTGTTTCAAAGATAGGCACACGAAATAGGAAAATCATGGTTTAATAAATAAGTATAAACCAGATTATTTGGTACAAAAAAATACCAAATCGATTAAGAAGAACAAGTGTCTTGATGAACAATATCAAGAGACTTGTTATTTTTGGTCGATTTTAAGGATTTTTTAAGCAACCAGGTATAAGGATATACCAAAAATGGTTTAAGGAAAAAAACAAAAATAAATTTTGGATCAAAGAAGACCAAAAAGTTCTTCTGTTCTAAGAAAGAGCTTTGAATAGGTTTTTATGGTTTTAAAGGAGATAAATTTTAAAACTCGGATCTTTATAACCAAAATTTATAGAAGATGGGTAGAAGTTATAAACAACATTCAAGTTATTGTTTCTTCATTACAAAGAAGAAAAAGTAAGATCAAACATTTTTGGAAACTGGGAAAAAAAACGCACAAGTGCGTGTTCTTGGTGTTTTTGAGAAATGCAAAGGAAATTCAAATTTCTTGCTTTGAAGGTATGAGCGCGTAAAGAATGAAATGGAAACAAAGTTTCCTTTTATAGGAAGAGTGAGAAAGAGGAGTGAGAAGAATACAAAACGACGGTTTTACCTTTTAGAAAAAGGTAATGATGACCTAGCGCACGTCTCTAGAATTTGATAGGATAGGAAACGTCGAGGTACGTCATGTGTCAGAAAAAGATCTGATGTGTCATTTTCTTCGTTTTAAAAAAATAAAGGATTATCATTTAAAAATAAATGCTAATCATTATCCTTTTTTAAATTCCTCATCATGAATAATAAAGGATTATCAATGATGAGTTTTCTTTTGAGATCCATTTTCTGAATAGGAGAACATTCAGAGAGTGAAGGTTTAGAAATTCATACCTGAGTGAGATAGATTTGTATTGCTGAGTTAAAGTTCAGGATATGAAAAGGGATATGAAGTCTTTTGTTTGTTTCTCACTGATTTTTGTCAATTACTGAAGAGTATTTATTCTTCAGCATTTAACATACCTAGTTCGCTGATTAATAGATTGAATCTAGTTTCACCAAGAGGTTTGGTGAAAAGGTCAGTGAGCTGATAGTTAGTGGGTACAAAATAAAGTTCAATTTCACCATTCATAACATGATCTCTGATAAAGTGAATGAAGTAACACTAGTACTATCACAATAAATAGGGATTTTGGAAAGCTTAAATTCGTAGTCTCTGAGTTGGTTCCTCATCCAAAGGATTTGGCCACAACAACTTCCAGCGGCTACGTATTCAGCTTCAGCAGTTGATGTGGACACTGAGTTTTGCTTTTTTCTTGTCCAACTTATCAACTTACCACCTAGTAGCTGACAGCCATCAGTGGTACTCTTCCTATCTATCTTGCATCCTGCAAAATCAGTACCAGAATAATCGATTAGATCGAACCCTAAGCCTTTGGGATACCAAAGACCCAGTTTTGGAGTTCCTTTCAGGATTCGCTTTACAGCGATTAGGTGAGATTCCTTGGGTTCTGCTTGATATCTTGCACAAAGACAGGTAGAATACATGATCGGGTCGGCTAGCTGTAAGATGCAGCAAGGATCCTATCATTCCTCCATAGGCAGTGACGTTGACTGGTTTCTTATTAGGGTCCTTATTTAAGGTCATAGGATGAGCCATAGGAGTTTTCATCGCTGAACATTGAGTCATTTCAAATTTATTTAGCATGTCTTTAACATATTTACTTTGGCATATGAAAATACCTTTGTCAGATTGCATAATCTGCAAACTTAGAAAATATGTTAGTTCACCCATCATACTCATTTTATATTATTTCTTCATTCTTTTTGCAAAACGAGTACAAAGTTTGAGTCTTGTGGATCCAAAAATAATATCATCAACATATATCTGAGCAAGAATAATATGACCTTTATATTTTCCCAGAAATTGAATTTGATCAATTTTTCTTTAAGAAGATATTTAGAAAGGGTATCATATCGAGCTCTAGGAGCATGTTTTAACCCGTAAAGTGCTTTTTGCAACATGAAAACAAAACCAGCGTGTTTAGGATCAGCAAACCCAGGAGGTTGCTCTACATAAACTTCCTCTTTGAGTTTACCATTTAGAAAAGCACTTTTTACATCCATTTGAAAAACCCTAAAGTCTTTATGGGCAACATAAGCTAAGAACAATCTTATGGCTTCTAGTCTGGCTACAAGAGAAAAGGTTTCATCATAGTTAATTCCTTCTTTCTGTCTATATCCCTAAGCAACAAGTTGAGCCTTGTTATGGATAACAGTGCCATTTTCATCTAATTTATTTCGAAAAACCCATTTGGTACCTATAACAGTTTTATCAAATGGACTTGGTACTAGATTCCAAACTTTGTTTTTACGAAACTCAGTGAGCTCTTCTTGCATAGCAGAGACCCAACTTGGATCAGTGATAACGTCATCTATCTTCTTAGGTTCAGTAATAGAGATAAATTAACATAAAGACAGATATTACCTGTACCCCTACGGGTTTTAATACTTGCATTTGGATCACCAATAATTTGATCTATTGGATGATTCACGGTCCATCGCTGAGCTGGTAGTTGAGGAGTTTGATCAACTTGAGATTCAGCGACTTGTTCTTGTTTAGGGAGAACAGTAGATGCTTCAGCATTCCTTATCATCCCCGGTGTGGATTCAGGGGGTTGATCAGCAGAGGATTGATCTTGGATATTCACTGATTTAGTGGAGTAACATATATCCCTGAGGGGGATGGATCATTACTTAAAGTAGGAAAGAGGTCAGGAACTTCATCATCATTATTTTCAGCGTTATGTGATTCGCTGAAGTAAGTTCCAGGTTCCCCATAATGAGATTTCATCCAACTATTCAATTCCTCGTCTTCTTTAGGGATAGGAATGGAATTTGTTGAGCGAGATTCATCAAAGTTCAAGTGCATGGTTTCTTCAACATGTTGTCTTCTCTTGTTGAAAACTCTGAATTATTTGGATACATAAGAGTATCCAAGAAATATACCATCATCTGTCTTTGGATCGAATTTTCCTAAATGATCTCTATCATTCAGAATATAGCATCTACATCCGAAGATATGTAGGTACTTCAGGGTAGGTTTCCTTCCATGAAATAATTCATAGGAGGTCTTCTTGAATCGCTTAACTATTAGAGATAGATTCTGAGTAAAACATGCAGTGTTAACTACTTCAGCCAAGAATTGAGTAGGTAGATGCGATTCTCTGAGCATTGAGCGAGCTGCTTCAATGATCGTTCTATTTCTTCTTTCAGCAACGCCATTTTGCTGAGGAGTTCTTACTGATGAAAAGTTGTGAGTGATTCCTTTTTCTTCAAAGAAAGTAATGGCGTGAGATTGTTTAAGACTTCCATTTTTTTGATAAAGGAAATGACTTCATCAGGTGTATCACTCTTCGATCGAAGAAAAAATACCCAGGTATATCGGGAATATTCATCAACTATCACAAGAGTATATTTCTTTCTAGACAGAGATTGAACGTTGACTGGTCCACATAGATCCATATGAAGTAATTTAAGAGGGGTGGTCAGTGAGGAGACCTGCTTAGATCTAAAAGAGGCTTTTGTTAGTTTTCCCTTTTCACATGTTGAACAAAGGGATTCCTTTGTAAAGGCATGTTTAGGGAAATCTCTAACGAATTCTTTTTGAGGTAACTCATTAATCATCTTAAAATTGAGATAAGAAAGTCGTTTGTGCCAAAGCCAGTTAATATCAGAGGCGGCTCTAGAAATAAAGCACACGTTTTCAGAGTGTGAGCTATCCATATTAATGACATATATGTTTTGTGATCTTTTGCCTTTTAAAACAAGTTTCTCATTACTATCAGTGACAACACATTTGGTCAATTGTGCTTTAGTCCTTCAACATAAGCAACATGACTGAATGATGTTGCCCCATTGGATAGAATGCCATAGCCCTTGGTGTATCCTTTGCCATTTCCACCGAAGGTCACTAAGGGACCATTTTCATTCTTGTAGTTAGAGAGCAGATATTTTCTGCCAGTCATGTGCCTTGAGCATCCACTATCGAGATACCAGATACCTTTAGCACTCTGCATAAGACAAGAGAATTTATTTTTCATAGGTACCCATACTACTATGGGTCATGCATTGTTAGTGGAAGGTTTGGCGGACATGTTACTAGCTGAAGAATTTTCTTCAGTGGTTATCTTCACCTTGGAGGTTTTACCAACCTTAGTGGATTTCGCTGTTAGTGATTTATCAGCTTGAGCTACTTTCTTACCATGAGCCAATTTTTCATCTTTAGCAGCATTAGGGCATTTTCTTGCAATGTGGGTTGTTTCACCACAATGATAGCACTTCCTATATTTAAAAAGAAGGTTTAGAGCTAGACGCATGCAGAGAGGAGGTCGACACATTTTTAGGACCAGAACCAAGAATTCCTTTTTCCGTGGTTCTTGGAGGAACTATAAGTTTCTCAGGAATAGATGGAGTTAGATCGATTTTAATTCTGGGAGTTGATTTCTGAATAAATTCAGGGATCTTCTTTCCAGATTTAAAATGACTAGCTGAAGGAATTGAAGGATTCTTCTTCAGCTTTTGGGAGTTCTTAGTTATGGGAACATGGTTAGGGAACTTGTCCTTAATCACCTTCCTAGAGTCCTTGGAAATGGGTTTAGAAGGTCTTTTCTCAGTGATAGGAACATTCTGAGAAGAGGGGTCAGGAATAGAAGAAACAAACATTCCATATTTCAACATGGAACGGTCAGTGTCTATCTCTTCTTGGTCAGAGGAATATCCTAGACCACTCTTGACCTTTTTAGGAATATGAGCATTAATAATATCACTGACTTTGTCAGAGGCCTTACACCATCCTTCAATGGTAGCTTTCTCAGCCTTGAGATCAGCGATGGCCTTTTCGCGCTCAGTAATAGCGTGCTGGCTTTCAATGCTTATGGTCTGATTTACAAAGACTTGGTCCTTAAGATTTTTTTCAATCTTAGTAAGTTCTATGATTTTCAGATGACAATTTTTAAGATGTTCAGATAGATCAATATTTATTTGTTCAACTTTAATCTTGCCATTTAGAGCATTGTAAAATTCGACAGTCATAGAATCGAGAGCCGACAAGCTATTATTTTAAGGTATAGAGGAGTTAGAAGGAATGTTTACCTG
The DNA here is from genome assembly GCA_036898165.1 of Silybum marianum. Taxonomy (NCBI): domain Eukaryota; kingdom Viridiplantae; phylum Streptophyta; class Magnoliopsida; order Asterales; family Asteraceae; genus Silybum; species Silybum marianum. Next base: position 16,872,361 of record CM072533.1, read on the forward strand.
TATAGATGGAGACTCTGAAGAAGATATGTTAGATGCCTCTTCAGCTTCTTCAATTCTGATCATTAGATAGATGAAGGCAAGATTTTCTTCATCTGATCCAGATTCGTCAGTGGTCTTTAGCCCAATTGTCTTCTTGATCCCAATCGACTTCTTCAGCGACAAGGCCTTTGTCTTTTTGCTGGTTCTTTTTCAGATTCTGATATTTATCTTTTAATTTAGAATATTTTTCCTTTTTAGATTTATCAGAGGTCTGAGAGGATGTTGGTGCAACAACTTTCTTGGATCTACACTCACTTGCAAAGTGACCCTTGCGTTGACAATTATAATAGATTGTTGAGGCCTTTACAGCAGGAAGAGTCTTCGACTTATCAGAGTCAGTGATAGCCTATGTATTTCTAAAATTACTTTTTCTAGCGAATCTCCTAAAGTTATGAGTGAGAAGGGCTAGAGAGTCATCAAACTTAGAGATGTCAGCATCAGTGAGTTTTTCTCAGTCAGCGTGATCTAACTCAGTGATAGAGGAGATGGTAGAAGAAATATGTTTTGAAGGTTATACCACTGAAGTCACAAGTGCCAAGGAAGTACTTTTGGCACTTTTGATGTCCTTTAAGAGGTTTTTTTTTAAGGCTTAAGATTGTTCTTCATTTAGCAACATCCCATATAAAGCATTTAAAGACAGAGTTTCAAGATTCTTTTACAGTTTCAGACATGTAGTATACACTGCCATTGTTCAGGTAGTGCCTCCATGAATTTTGTTAGAATCTCAGCATTAGAGTACTCTCTATTTACAGTTTTCATGTCAATCAAGAGACAGTTAAATCTTTGGTGAATTTGAGAAAGTGTTTCATTTTTTAGAAACATAAAGCTTTCATATTGTCTTACCAGATTAATACTACGAGTTATCTGCACTTCATTAGTTCCTTCATATTGAATACAAAGAGTATCCCACATGGTTTTAGATGTTCTCATTTTCATCACAGAGTGATAAACTTCATTTGGAAGAGACATGGCAATTATAGATCTAGCTTTTGCATCAACAGTCAGTTCTCTTTTGTCTTCATCACTCCATTGATTTGGAGTTTTGATAATCCGTCTCTGAGGAATAGCTGGAGAAGTAGCAGTGGCCGGTACTGCAGGGACCAGGAGTGTAGGAACATATGGTCCATTCTCTAGATAATAGGGGATCTTAGGATCTGACCCTTCGAAGACTAGAAACATTCTTTCCTTCCATAGAGGGAAATTATCACGGCTAAATCTCGGAGGTTTAGCTAAAGATTCATTATCTATGTAGTTGGTGCTTGTGGTAGTCATTTTAAAATAACCCGAAAAAGTTATTTTAAAGATTGGTAAGCAATAAACACTGCTCTGATACCACTTGTTGGTCCCAAAGGAGTTTACAAGAGTTTAAGGATATAGAAACAGTTTGTAGAAGAGGGGGGTTTGAATACAAACACACGGTTTTTAGTTTTTAAATGAGTTTATATTGCATAAACAAATTTACAGTTGTAAGCAGAATTAGAACAAGTAATTAACCTATTCTATTACAACTAAGAATTTCACTAAGTTGATGCACAAGGAAAGTAAGAAATAGCAGCAGAGGTGTAAGGAAAGAAAGTAGCATGCATGAAGATGAAGAAGGGTTCTTCATCTATTTATATCCATCGCAATTAATGCAAAGCAAAAGGTATAAGCCAAGTGTCAAGTTTCTATTGGAGACTTGTTCTTTGTCCAAAAAGCAACCATACTTTTGGCCGTATATAAACAATAACGAAATAAGATTTGATGGGGACTTAAGGAACAATCCGTACGTCCTCTTCTGACAATGCATGGGGGTTTTGACGTTTGTGCGTCGAGGATAAGATCAACATCGATCTTGATGAGTAGGCCCCACTTGATCACTGAACTAGAATATTCAAGGATGAAGATTCTGAGTATCGCTGAGGCATGTGCAAGATTTACATTGTGTAGATAATTGATTGCTATCGCTGAACCGCTTCAGGTCACTTAGTTAATTATCTTTTTCTTCAGCTTCAGTCTTCAACTTCTGATGAATGGTTCTTTGATGTGAGTACTGATCTTCAGAGATAAGGTATTGTTCCTGACTTTCAGCGATCACTAAGTACAGTCAATGTGTGCTATCGTTGAATTATGAACAATCACTTAGACTTGGAATCTTCACTAAGTATACAAGAAATCATATTCAAATCACTGAGAGGAGTTATGATCAACATCATCACTCCCCATTATCGTTTCATCATTGTCCCCTCTCTATTATTATTGTTGGACCCCTGCCATCGATCTCCTCTTTTTATCATTTTTTTTGTTTTTCGATTTTCTTTCTTTTTTGATATCTATACGTACTCCTTTAAAATATTGTAAAACATGGATAATCAAAAGACAAAAACAGATAAAAAGGAGAAAGACGATGTTAGGAGCCAACGACAACAATGGTTGGCATAGAGAACGGACGACGATGGAGCGAGGAAGGGGGATAATGTCATTATGTTAGAGGGGTTTGAATAACGTAAGATTTGAGAGACCACAATAGCTATAAATAACATTAGAAAGCCACTCGAAATAAATAACAAGCCTAGTATTTTACTGGCCCTACAAAACAGAAGAAAGACTGTAACAAGTTGAAAAAATTAAGCTTGTTCCTCAGGTGAAGAAAGAAATGCAAAAAAAAGAAGAAAGACTCTTAACATTTTGATTACTTCAACGATTTCAACAGGTTTGAGGTGCTTACGATGGTTTAAAGAAGATGAGATTCAACGAATTTAGGAAGGAAATACTTCATTTATTTCTTTGCAAATTGCTTCTAAGATTGAGACTCCCAGATACCAACGAGTGGGATTAGCTTGTAGATCCTGCTGAGCCTGGCCAAATGTTCAGGTTGGATTGTAGGAAGTGTTATAAAGAGGGAAGTTGCGCTACAACTAACAGAACAGCCTCGCGGGTGGTGAGCGGTGTTGATGGTGGTTCGGTACTGTGGTCGTTGGTCACCAGAAAAGGGAGGAAGATAAGATTTGATGCAACTGGTGGTCTGGTGGCTTGGTGTTGTGGTCATCGTTCACCGAAAAAACGGGAGATAAGGCCGACAGTTGCTAACATGGGAAGGGAGTCGAGGAATGCCGGAGGGAAAGGATTAATAAAAGTAAGAAAACTAATTAAAAAAATAAGAAGATTAATAAAAAAAATAAGAAAATTAAGTTGAACGGTCAAAAGACCATATTGCCCTTGACTTAACTGACTTTTTCAACAGAATTCGTCACAAGGACGAAAAGCGAAAGGAAATAAAAACCACAGGGACGATAAAAGAAATTTTTATAAACGAAGGACGAAAATAATTAACTAATAAACCACAAGGCTCAAACATATATATATATATATATATATATGTGTGTGTGTGTGTGTATGTGTGTGCGCGCGCGTGTGTAGGGGTATGTTCTTTTATGAACTCAATTTTTAGTGTTAACTATGTTAACCTTGTGGACCAATAGGATTCATTGTTTGTGGTAGGTTTCATTAAAGTGATGATTATAGGATGAAGGCTAAAAGTGTAAATTGCACAAGACATAAGTTATAATTGTATTAATTAATGAGTTGTTACAATTAAATGTTGCTTGATTTTTGTGATTATGATTAATTCATCAAATTACACAGTGTTTTTATCATTAACTAAATTTATACTTTATGATTAATACAAGTGAATAAACCACATTTAAAATCTTGTGAAGCGTATGTCATCACTTAATTGGTTCCATCACTTGTGAACATTTTTTATTAAGATACGAAACATGTACACTTGTGAACATTGTGTTCATTTATGAACTATAATCATAAGTTAACAGTGTTCATTTTGTGTGTTCATATATGAACCTACCACAAAATTTTCTTTTTGGTGGAGACATACGTGCATAAGTAAACAATGTTCATTATGTGTTCATATATGAAAAAAAGGAACAATCTATGAACATTTAGGAAAACTTTAAACATTAAATATCGGGTAATTACATTGTCATTAATGAACAGTTACATAACATCTCATTGTCATTAATGTGCAGTTTAAATCTTTTCCCAAAATACCTTTTGTAAACAATGTTCACTTGTGTTACCTTGTCTACATATGCAATTATTTACATTTTATGTCATAAATGATCTAGGCCACAAATTTTAAAGATCAATGGATAAGATTGGTTCACAAAGTTAACACCATATATTGGGTTAACAAATGACCTCACCTCTCTTTCTCAATATATATATATATAAGAGAAAAATGAAGAACACCCTAGGAGCTTTCCATCTGGACGGTGTGGAGTAATGCCTAAATGTAATTTATAACATGCATTTGTGCATATGCACTAATGCATATGTAATTATAGAAACATTGGTACATTGAAAAAACGCTTGTATGCATTAGTTTATACAGTCCAAATGTAGGGTTCCCATGGTGTTATTCAAGTGTAAAAATGTGGTATCATGTGTCTCACGAAAACAGACTAGTCTTATGTGAACTCAACCATATATATATGTAGAGGCTCCTTCAAGTGTTAACTCAATTATTTGTGTTAACCGTGTTAACCCATCGTTCACTGGTGAACACGATGCTCGTATACTGACAAATGGTGTTCACCAGTGAACGAGCATGCATGTATGGAACCATTCGTTCACTGATGAATGGTGTTTCACCAGTGAATGAGCATGATGTTCACCAGTGAACGATGAGTTAACATGGTTAACACAAATTATTGGGTTAACACTTGAAGGGGCCTCTATATATATATATACATACATAATATTAAGTGTTTATATATATAAACACTTAATATTATATTATATTTGATTTATAGAGAGCAACTTTATTGACGTTCAAATATAGATGCCAACTTTATTTACCTCTATATTTTATAGTGTTTTATTGGAGATTTGGAGATGAAAGTAACTTTATCTTTATATTTTTTTTTGGAAGGGTGTCTCAGGCTATGTCTGGACTAATCCCGACAATAAATGATTGTAATTTGTAATACATAAGCCCTGATAAACTCAGTGGCAACAATTGTTGTGTACGCCACAACCCTTGTGGTTAACTTTATCTTTGTGTTTTTATGTTGGGTCGTAGATGCGTTAGACGCAGCTCCAAACCTACACTGTAAAGGAAATCACAAAGAGTAAACCACATATTTGTCCCTGTAGCATTTTGCAAATTATGATTTTTTATCTTCATATTTTTGAATCTACGATCTTTATATCTATAGTTTGTAATTTAGTATTGACTTTGTCTTTAAAACTAACTCCATTAATTTGATACAATTAATTATGAATGACTAAAACCGTAGTAAATCGTAAACCTTGCAAACAGAAATAACAAATAATTATAAACTAAGACAAAAATCGTAATTTCTAAAGCACATGGCCTTTGACGTGTAACTCAATTGTCAAAGGGACTGAGCGACTTCACTAATACAAGACAAATCCGATGTTCAATCCTAAGCCCCCCTGCTAGTTCAGCTGCTCAATGAACCAGACAATACCCACTCTTATTTGTGTCTTTAGAGAATGTTTTCATATAAGACCGTATCCAATGAACCCTCTATTTTATTTTCTATCTCTATTTTACTCTCTAAATTGTCTCTAATGAACTCTCTATAATAGAGAATTCAATAGTAACTCTCTAAATATAGAGAGTTAATATTCACTACTCTGTATTTTTTTTAAACTTTTGATAATTACATAATAGCTCTTCAGTTCTTTAGATTGTTGTATTTTTATTTTATTTGTTTTCTAATACCAATTTTAATAAGTTAGAATTATAATTTTGACAAAGAAAATTATCTTCCTTTTAATAAATATAAGTTTATTATAAAAAAATAAAAAGTATAAGGGTATAATTTATCAAGTTAATAAATATAAGGATATTATTGAAAATAAAAAGAGGAAGAGAATATACATGAAATATTTTTTTTAGAGAGTAAAATATAGAATACATTGGAGAATACATGACACAGTAAAATAAAGAATACAATAAAAATGCTCTATGATAAATCAAACTTGTAAATAATCAACTTTTTACCGGAAAAAAAAAACTTATAGACAAAAATAAGAATTCCTAATAAACCCAAGGACTAAAACCATACTTTAATACCTTTTAAAAAAAACCATACTTTAATAACTCTAAATAAAAACCAAACACCCACACCCCAACCTTCACAAACCCCACCCCACCCCACCCCCCCCCCCCCCCCCCCAACCCCATCTCAAGTCTGAAATAGAAGAATCAGAGAGGTTTTAATGTCTACCCATTCCCTCTCATAACAAACACACAGACTCACACTCACACTCATCTCTCTCTCCTTTTCATCATCATTTCCATCTCTTTGTTTGGATATTAGAAAGCCTCCCTCTTGCAATTTCTGTAATCCATACACCCAGTTTTTCAGATCTATAAATACCAACAAACTCCATTTTGTTCTTCTGGGTTTTCTTTGAAATTATGAGTAAAGAAGAGTTCTTAAAGATTCAGGTACATTCTCTTCTTAAATCTTCAATTCTTTTTGTTTTTTCTTCAACTTCACCCGTCAAAAACCTCTCTCATTTCCTTCAATTTGCTTCCATTTTAATTTCATAATTGACAAAAAGCAAAATTAAAATAAAATATTGTAATTAAAATTTAATCATAAACTCACCATGTTTATCTTTACATTGCTTGCTTGCTTGCTTCAAATGCCTTGCTTGTTTTCAACTCAAGAAAATTATAAAAATTATAAAATAAAAAAATCAAACTTCCTTTTTTCCCCTTTGTTGATTTTTTCCCTTTTTTTTTGACCCTAAACTTGATGCAATAATTGCTAACATGTAAAAAGATGATTCCTTTTTCTGATTTTTGATTTTGATTTTTGTTTTAATTTTGTCTGTTTGTTTCTGAGTGCAGACTTGTGCCCTGAAAGTGAACATCCACTGTGATGGTTGTAAACGAAAAGTGAAGAAAACCCTTCAGAAAATCGAAGGTATTGTGTTCCCATTTCTCAACAAAAATCAATTTTGTTTACTTGGTTGGTTGGTTTTATGGGTAATTTAAGATTTAATTAATTATGTGTTTTTGTTTTTGTTTTCATTTAATGATGATTAATTTTTTAATAGGTGTTTACAAAATCGGAATAGATTCAGAACAGGGGAAAGTGACGGTATCTGGAAATGTTGATCCAACGGATCTCATCAAGAAGCTGGCAAAAAGTGGAAAACAAGCAACGATTTGGGGTGCACCCAAACCAAATCCACAGATTAATAATCAGTTAAAGAACTTGCAAATCGACGGTGGTAAGGGAAACAAAAGTCAGGGGCAGAAAGGCGGTGGAAATCAGCCGCAGGGGAAAGGAGGGCAACCACAACAGAAGGGCGGTGGGGGCGGTGGGGGCGGGGGTGGTGGTGGTGGTGGCGGTGGCGGTGGTGGTGGTCCTCCAACCCTGCAACAGCTTCAACAGCTTCAGCAACTTCAGCAATTAAAAGGGTTTCAAGATATGAAGTTGCCTCCCCAATTTAAGGACATGAAGTTGCCGGCTTTGGGTGGTGGTGGGGGGGGCGGTGGCGGTGGCGGCCCCAAGGATGCACAAAAGTCGGTGAAGTTTAAGATGCCGGAGTCGGATGAGAGTGATGATGAGTATGATGATGATGATTATGATGATGAAGATGATGAGTTTGATGATGATGATTATGATGATGATGAGTTTGATGATGATGAAATGGATGATCTTCCGATGAAGAAGCCGGTGATGGCAGGTGGTGGTGGTGGTGGTGGTTCTCAGATGGCTAATATGATGATGATGAATCCACAGTTCATGAAAGGTGGGCAGATTCCACCCCATCTCATGAAGGGTGCTCCCCAAATCGGAGATGGTGGGAAGAAAGGTGGTGGCGGTGGTGGCAATGGGGGCATTCCTGTACAGATGAATGCCGGTGGAAAGAAAGGAGGCAATCAAAATCAAGGTGGTGGAGCAGGGAAGAATGGTGGTGGAGGTCCTGCCGGTGGTCAAAATAAGAACAATGGTGGTGGTGCTGGCGGCGGTGGTGGTCAAAACAAGAATGGTGGTGGTGGCGGGGGCATTCCTAACATGAATGGTAATGGAGGCAAGAAAGGTGGAATGAATGATGGTGTACATGGCATGCCAAACATGATGAGCATGATTGGTGGGGGTGGGGGTGGGGGTGGGGGTGGGTTGGGACCCATGGGTCACATGCCCATGGGTCATAATCAGATGAGTAACATCCAGGGTGTTCAAGGACTTCCTGCCGCCGGTGGAGGAGGCGGCGGTGGTGGCGGTGGCGGCGGCAATAATTATTTCCAAGGTGGTGGTGGTGGTGGGGCAGAGGCCATGGCTGGTAACCCTTATTACCAGCAGCAATTAGCGGCGGCAATGATGAACCAACAACGAGCAAATGGTAACGAACGTTTTCAGCCGATGATGTACGCTCGGCCACCACCGGCGGTTAACTATATGCAGCCACCATATCCACATCCACAGTACCCCTACCCTCAACCACCACAGGGTGACCCCCTCACACACTACTTCAGTGATGACAACACTTCAACCTGCAATGTGATGTGAGGTGGTGGCCCATGGTGGTTGTGGGTGGCTCACGGTGGTTATGATACCAAAAATACACAAGGGGGGATTTCCTTAGGAATTAGTTGTTTTGGTTGAATATTAATTCTTGTTAAATCCTTTTGGTTTTTAATCCTGAAGGGTCTTTAAATTAAGAATCATATGGAAAGTAAACATATAGATAAAAATATCATGAAAAAACATGAGGGTGAGTATGGTTCATGGGGGCCTTATTTTGATGTTTATATGGTGTTCATATGCTCAAAATCTGAAATAAAATTGTGAAACAATGCCTTTCAATCCCTTTTACTTCCTCCTTTTTGTTAACTATATAAGTATCGTGAGTAACTTGTTTCGTAATTTGACTCGTTTTATGAGGCATTAAAGATAACAATAAAATAATAATCAGAAAATTCTTATTTCTTAGTGATATTTTAGACAGGTCCGGTTATTCTCCGTATTATCTCTATAAATAGACTCGATTATAGAATAAAATAAAGAATTCAAAACTTATGTTTCAAAATAAATAACAAGATATGTAAATCGTATTTTTTTTATAAAAAGAAATACATTAAATTATTTAGCTCACATATACTCGTATTCTAAACACTTCTCTTTATATACAAGTACTCTCTCCGTCCAATTTAAGTGTCCACAATTGAAATAACATACAGATTTAAACATGCATAATAATTACACTTTTTGGTAAACCAAATGATATGTTTACCATCATTTAATTTCTCTCCCACTCGCAACTCTTAAAATATTTGTACATTAATTAAGGGTAAACTTAAGACTTTAGTTATTTATTTTTTAAATTGGACACTTATTTTAGAACCGATATAAATAGAAATATGAACATTTAAATTGTAACAGAGAAAGTATTGTTTTATGCGAAAATTCTAAATAGACAGTCTTTACTATGACGTTGTATATGAGTGAAATAGTGTGGTGAGTAATTTGGCCTGTGACTTGAGTCATGACCAAAATGGTTTGTGTCAATCATATGTATCAGTGGTTTACCATATGTGATTATTGAGTGTTTTAGATATTCTAATATTAACATAAAATAGCATAGTGATCATTTAAACACTTCCATAATACATATAGGGAAGTCCTGTCCAAAATCGATTAGAAATCTAGGAACTGTTAGTAGCGTGTTATGTGCTTCTGTTCTAGATAAATATTTATCATGAGTAACATATTTATAATAAATAACACATCCATATTATTAATATAGTATTGTTGGTGATTTCCACATTTCTAAATAATTTTAGATTTCTAACGGAACTTGACCCTATATATAGGCTTTTTACTGAGATCCGTATGACCATTTTTTACATTTGAAACTTTACAGTAAAACATATGAAGGTAACATTTACAATATTTTTGTTGTAAAGTCTTGGATTATTTCACCTACAGATAATTTTGTTATAAAGTTTTAAGTGTAACTATGTTGTATCACGATCTTACCTAAACAAGTATATGTTCATATATATATATATGTATATATATGTATATATATATATGTATATATATATATATGTATATATATATATAGAGAGAGAGAGAGACGGACAAGTTTATACCTATTTTCATGTACAAAATCGCGTATGATTTTGTACTAACATGAAAAAATGGACACGGACGACTTTTGTCGTGAGTTAAGTCGCGGCTAATCATATACGATTTTATATGTGAATCATATATGATTTTGTACATGAAAAAAGTTTTCTTGTTTTCTTAAATAGGTAGCGTTTTCGTTTGAACCTGCCCCTATATATATATATATATATATATATATACATACAGGGGCGGATGCAGTTGCAAAAAGGGGAAGGGGTCCCATCCCCCAGTGAAATGTTAAAATATATATATATATATAGGCTAAAAATTATCAAAAATACTGTATTTAGCCTTAATTCCCTCCAGTAAAAAATTTCAAGGAACCCCATCTTGCCGGCGATTGACGAAAACACTAAAAAGTCTCTTGAAATCAATAAAAAAACCCGAAAAAATCTTTCGAAATGGACAAAAACACTAAGAAAAATCCTTTAAAATCGACAAAAACAATAAAAAAATCTTTTGAAATCAACTAAATAACTTTAAAAAAGTTCTGAAACACGTCGGGTGACTTTACATGCCTTTAGTCTATCTTAATGGGCCCCCGGTGAACAAAAATCCTGGATCCGTCAATATATATATATATATATATATATATAGAGGTTCAAATAAAAACTTTGTAAATTTAAAGGAATAAAGTAATACCTTGTGGACCACATATGATGTGGGTCCCATATAATATTAAATCATTTCTGATTTAATATAGAAATGATTTAATATTATGTGGGACCCATATTATATGTGGTCCACAAAATATTCCTTTATTGCTTTAAAAAGAGGTGGTTTTCGTATGCTTTCTTTCCGGGAAATTAATTATTTTATCCCTTTTAGAAATCAAAATTACCAAAATGACCATTTTCTCTCCACTTTTACCAAAATGACCAAAATACAATCGAAATACCCTACGAAAATTTAAATCATCCGCCAAAGCTCAAATCCTCCACCAAATTCGGGGCGGACGTTATAAATTGAGAATTTTTTATTAACATTTACATTTTCTACCCTTAAAGTTAGTTAATAAATTACTTTAGGTACTTTACTTTTTAATTTTTCGTTTTACACCCTTATCACATTAACACACATACTCGTATATCAATTAAAATACATCTAAAAAATACGTGTTTATTTTAACAAGTTACACCATTATAACCGTCTCGACAATATCTTCGAAATGAGTCAAATATTGAATATTTTTCGATTTAGTTATTTACTTTTAAAGCCAATTATCCTCTTGATCGGTGAATATGAATATTTTTCACAAAATTCGGAATATTAATTAAAATATAATGCTATTATTTTTGTAAGTTGATCGTCTTTTCTGGCTATTAAAATATTATATTGAGGCTGAAAAATTTACTCATTAAAGGTCTTGGAGAAGGAGAGCATGGAAATATGCTTGAAAGATTTCTGTATTTTATTTCTGTACTCCCCTCAACACTGTATATATATCATTGAATCAAAAATGGGTTAATTATAATATATATCGTAATAACCTCAAAAACCGATGCATTATGTGTTATTGTACATGAATATTAATTTATATGTGTTTTATTATGGAAAAGTAGTACAAATTCACTATAATTTATATCTTATTTCTTTATATATCCATAATATTATACTTTATCTACAAAAATAATAGCATTATATTTTAATTAATATTCCGAATTTTATTAAAAAATATTCGTATTCACCGATCAAGAAGATAATTGGCTTTAAAAGTATATATAATTAAACCGAAAATATTCAATATTGGGCTCATTTCGAAGGTATTGTCGAGATGATTATAATGGTGTAAATTGTTAAAATAAACACGTATTTTTTAGACGTATTTTAATTGATATACGAGTATGTGTGTTAATGTGATAATGGTGTAAAACAAAAAATTAAAAAGTAAAGTACCTAAAGTAATTTATTAACTAACTTTAAGGGTAGAAAATGTAAATGTTAATAAAAAATTCTCAATTTATAACCTCCGTCCCAAATTTGGTGGAGGATTTGAGCTTTGGCGGAGGGATTCAAATTTTTCGTAGGATATTTCGATTGTATTTTGGTCATTTTGGTAAAAGTGGAGAGAAAATGGTTATTTTAGTAATCTTAATTTATAAAATGGTTAAAATAATTAATTTCCCATTCTTTCCTCTATATATATATATAAAATAGTGTGTGTATATTGAATAAGGTGTATATATAGAAATGAGACCTACCCATGTGTGAGTGTTTGTAGCATTATTAAACGATTTTCGTACGATTTTGTCCATGATGTGATAATGTGTTTGAAATCATAGAGGCTAAGGTGGTGGGCCCACGGGGTTTAGAGTGAGAAATGGATGGGGCCTAGTAGCACTGATGAATTGGGACCCACCATTTAATAGCTCTGGACTCCACCTATTTTTATATTGTCTCTGTGGCAGTAACTTAAAAGCAGAAGAGGGGTAGGATTATTGGTTTTGGTGCTATTTCATGTGTTATATATATATATATATATATTATTAATAATATATTACATTGTAAATGATAATGTCGGCATAATTTCAAGATGTTTTCCCATTGGAAATAAAGTTATACATTTCACGAAAACAACCCTATTAAAATGTTTTGCATTTAAATCGTCTTTCTGACGTTATGGTTTTAAATTTCTTTAACGGGAAAAGTTTAAAAAAATCTGATAAATTATTTCATTTTGGATAGTTAAGTATTTTAATTATTTTTATAATTAAAAAAAACTATTAAACTCTCTTATTTTAAATATTTAAGTTTTTAAACTATTAATTTAAATAAAAAAAATCATTAAATTTTTTAATTTTGAATTATTAAAACTCTGAACTATTGATTTGAATTAAAAAATCATTAAATTTTCTCACTTTTAATTATTAACCTCCTAAACATTTTTTTTAATAAATAAACCATCGATCTTTTAAATATTAGTTACCTACGTATTTTTTTTAAAGTTAAATCTGAAACTCACTAAAAAAGTTTTAAAGTAAAAATAAACATAAATCGGTTTTATTGTTCCAAAAACCCTACGCAATTAAAACCCTAGCAAACAACGGTATCGCTCCCACTCGTCACTCCCATTACCCCAAAGTTGTCCGTTCTTCATCTCCTCTAACACGTTGTTGTCCCCTGCCATCGATCTTTTTATTTTTTATCTATTTTTTTATCCATCATAAAAGAGAGAATAAAAAAATAACCGGTTAAAGGTAGTTTATTTGAGTTAAAAAGATATAAGTAACCAACTTTTATAAATTCGATGGTTTAGCTTCTTGAAAAAAAATTCAAAGACTTAATCATTCAAAATAAGATAGTTTAATGGTTTTTACATTCAAACTGAGATAGTTTAATGATTTTTTCATAAAAAAAATAATGTAGAGATTTAATCATTCAAATGAGAAAGTTTAATGATTTTTACATTAAAAAAGACAGTTTAAAAACTTGACCGTTTAAAATCAAACAGTTTATTAGATTTTTTTAAACATTTCTCTTCTTTAAAAACACAAGTATATACTTTTATTGGTTTTCTTGGAAAAAATTTATTTATTGTACACAAAAGTTATTTATCCAAAATACGAATTGTTTTTTTTTCCTTTATTGGCAATAAAAGTAGAAAAAACATTTCATTTATTAAAACATTTTTAACGGGTAATATCTAAAAACTGTTGTAAATTTTAACACGAAAAATAAAGTTTTTTCAAAGGTAAAATCAAATCTTACATAAAAATGTAAAATGTTAGGTATATGTTTTTTTATTTGCTTTAATTGATGTAATGTTTGGTATAATTGAATATTGTTGTATCAAATTTAATGTGTTACTAATCGTTATACCAAATTTTGTGTTATTTTTCATTACAAATATTTAGGGTATGACCTGGGGTCCTTATTGGAGTAATTTGATGTTATATTTGGTATTTGATGTAAGATTTATTATTCCTATTAAATTGATCTTATAAAATTGATGTTTTGTTTGAAATTTGATGTCTGTATTGAAAATGGCCTTAAATATTACATATATTATATTCATTTGATTCAATTGAGACATGCCATTATTTATAGTAGCTCAAACTCTCATTCTACATTTGTTTCTCAATCAAACTCGAAATTTCAAATCATGATATAATAATTAAAGTGGCTATACAGGCTTAATTTTTTTATCAGAATTAATCAATGTATAAGTAGATGAAGCATAATGCACAAGATTTATCAGACAAACACCTAAACTATATATTGTAGGCATAAACGCTCGTTAAGAAATGATTTGGTTAGTATTACGAATTCAGAGCTAAAAAAGTCGTTGAACTAATAAATGGATCATTTATTCATTCCTACACGCAAAAAGTTAAACCGAAGGTCACAGTCAATATAGATACATAATGATTGATGTATTAATAGCGAAAACCTTTAGTTATTTTAATTTTGATATGTCGTTTTACTGTTTTTTTAATTCAATTAATTAATATTATTTGTGTATCGGTGCAATGTTGCATGATGTAAAATTCTATTGCAAATCAAAGTGTTCATGTATTTAAACATTTTATCATCCCGTTTATTAATTTCATACAACCTGTATACGATAATGTACTATAAATTTAGATTTTAAAAGATGAAATATCTTGATAAATATTTTATAACTAAACGTAAGACTAGTTTGTTTTTGTTAGACTCGTGTAATCATATTTTTACACTTAAAATTTCACAGCAAAACATTATGAAGGTAAAAAATAAATTTGAATCGTTAGAATAAAAGCATTTGTAAAGGTTACTTTCACACTATTTTAATATAAAATTTTAAATATAAAAAAATAATCTCACGAGTTTCACGAAAATAAAATGGTATTTTATAATCCAATAAATATTTATCACTTCAATTTTATTATATTTTATTTTATCTTAAAAATGTTCGATGCATATCTATAAGATTCCTACCCCAATAATTGTTCGCTGTAGATGGTTAGTGTGGTAATTCTTTGGCAGGTTCGGTTTTTGTTAGAATGTCTTACTATTTTAACCATAAATACCATTTTGTCATTATAATTGAGTAAACTATGGATTTTGTCCATATAATTTATTAAAAATAAGGTAATTGGTCCTTCAATTTCATTCATTTTATTAAAAAACCCATAGGATTTTTTATTTATTTGGTACTTTGTCCTAACATTCTACCAAAGATATGTTAAACTTGAGGGTAAAATGTTTTTTTTTTCATTTTAATGTTTTGATTAAAAAACCCTAAATTCTCTCTCCCTCCCTCCCTCCCTAAAATAGCCCCTCCTGCCTTAGAGATCCTTAGACCAACAACATTCCCTATTCCCCCACTAGAGATCCCCTTCTTACGTTGAAGATCAACCCTTAATGCCCCATCACACTCTCTATCTCTCCCTTTCCCTCGAAGCTAACAGGAAAACTTGATGAATTTCCTTGCCCCTTTGTTGATCCAAAACTCCTTTCAGTGATTTGAATATGATTCCTTTCTGTACTTAGTGAAAATTCTATGATTAAAGTTGTAGTTCAGGTTCAGCGATAGCAAACGTTGATTGCACTCAGCGATTGCTGAACATCAGGAACTCTAACCTTATCCCTGAATATCTGAAGAACAACAGTCACACCACAAGTCCATTCAGCGACAGTCAAGACCAAGTTGAAGATAGAGATGAACAACTATTGATCTGAAGCGATTCAGTGATAGCAAAGCTCATCTAATAAGAAGTGTGAAATCTTGTAAAGCCTCAGCAATACCTCAGTGACTTCATCCTTGTACTCTACGGTTCAGCGATCAAATGAAGCTTTCAACAAGATTATTGTTGATCTTATCCTCGATGCACAAAAGTCAAAACCTCAACACCTTGTCAGAAAAGGACGTACGGATTGTCTCTTATGTCCCCTCCAAATCTAATTTGGTATTGTTCATAGGTGGCTAAAAGCATGGCCATCCTATTAACCAAAGGACAAACAACATCCACATGTTTGACACACATGTAACTTATGTTTTGCATTAAATGCAAAGGGGTATAAATAGATGGGAAACCTCTTTCCATCTTAATGCACGCTATTCTCTCTCAAAACCTCTATTGCTATTTCTTTCTTTCCTTGTGCATCAACTTAGTGATTTCCTTAGTTACAATAGAATAAGTTTTATACTTGTTCTTATTTCGCTTGTAACTGTAAATTTGTTTATTTATATAAACTAATTTAAAAACCAGAATCTACTTGTGCTTGTATGCACCCCCCCCCCACCCCCCTTCTACAAACTGTTCTATATCTTTGAACTCTTGTAGACCCCTTTGGGACCAACAAGTGGTATCAGAGCAGTGTTTTCTGCTTACTAATCTTTAAAACAACTTTTTATCAAGTTATTTTTAAATGGCTAACACAAACACCAACTACATAGATAATGGATCTTTAGCTAAACCTCCAAGATTTAGCGTGATAATTTCCCTCTTTGGAAAGAAAGAATGACTCTATTTCTAGAAGGGTCAGATCCTAAGATCCCCTATTATCTAGAGAATGGACCATTTGTTCCTACAGTCCTGGCTCCTGCAGTTCCTGCCACTGCTACCTCTTCTGCTATCCCTGAGAGACGAATTGTCAAAACTCCAATTCAATGGAGTGATGAAGACAAAAGAGAAATAGCTATTGATTCAAAAGCTAGATCTATAATTGCCATGTCTCTCCCTGATGGAGTTTATCACTTTGTAATGAAAATGAGAACTTCAAAAACCATGTGGGATACTCTCTGTATTCAATAAGAAGGAACTAATGAAGTTCAGATAACTCGTAGCATTAATTTGGTAAGACAATATGAAAGCTTTATGTTTCAGGAAAATGAAACAATTTCTCAAATTCACCAAAGATTTAACTATCTCCTGATTGACATGAAAACTGTCAACAGAGAATACTCTAATGCTGAAATACTGACAAAATTCATGGAGGCACTATCTGAACAATGGGAAGTGTATACTACATGTCTTAAACTGTCAAAGAATATTGAAACTCTGTCTCTAAGTGCTTTATATGGGATGCTACTAAATCAAGAACAATCTCAGGCATTAAAAAGAAACCTCATAAAGGACATCAAAAGTTCCAAAATACTTCTTTGGCACTTGTGACCTTAGAGGCAGAACCTTCTAAACGTGTCTCTTCTTCCATCACCTCTATCACAGAGTTAGATCAAGCTGACTCAGAAGAATTCACTGATGCTAACATCTCTGAATTTGATGACTCTCTGGCTCTTCTCACTAACAATTTCAAGAGATTTTCTAGAAAGAGTAAGTTTAGAAAAATATCGGCTATCATTGACTCTGATAAGTCGAAGACTCTTCCTGCTGATAAAGCTTCAGCAACTTGCTATAATTGTCGGCGTAAGGGTCACTTCGCAAGTGAGTGTAGATCCAAGAAAGTCGCTGCACCAACAACTTCTCAGATCTCTGATAAATCTAAAGAGGAAAAATATTCTAATTTAAAAGAGAAATATCAAAATCTAAGAAATAACCAGCGAAAAGAAAAAGGCCTTGTCGCTGAAGAGGCAGATTGGGATCAGGAAGACGATTGGGCAAATACCACTGTTGAATCTAAATCAGGTGATGAAGACATAGCCCTAATATGTCTTATGGCCAGAATTGAAGAAGCTGAAAAGGCATCTGACACATCTTCTTCAGAATCTCCATCAACACAGGTACTCATTTCTTCTAACTCCTCTATACCTGAAAATGATAGCTTGTTGGCTCTCGACTCTATGACTGTTGAATTTTATAATGCTTTAAATGGAGAGATCAAAGTTGAACAAATTACATTGATCTATCTAAACAACTAAAGAATTGCCATCTGAAAATCAAAGAACTCACTAAGATCGAAGAAGATCTTAAAGACCAAATCTTTGTAAATCAGACCATAAGTATTGAAAGACAACAAGCAATCACTGAGCGCGAAAAGGCCATCGCCGATCTTAAAGCTGAGAAAGCCACCATTGAAGGATGGTGTAAATCTCCTGATAAGATAAGTGAGATCATAAAAGCTCAGATTTCTGCTAAGGTCAAAAGTGGTCTTGGATATTCCTTTGACCAAGAAGAAATTGATACTGATTGTTCCATGCTGAAATTTGGAATGTTAGTTTCTTCTATCCCTGACCCCTCGTCTCAGAGTGCCTCTATCTCAGAGACAAGACCTTCTGAACCTATTCCTAAGGATTCAGGGAAAGTGACTAAAGACAAGTTCATTAGTCAAGTTTCCAAGGACAAGAAACTCCCTTCACTGAAGAAAAATCCTTATTTTCCTTTAGTAAGTCAAACTTCTAAATCTAAGAAAAAGGTCATGACTTCTCTCAGAGACCAACTCCAAGGATTAAGATTGATTTGACTCCACCTAAGCTTGAGAAACCAGTGGTTCCTCCCAGGTCTATGGAAAAAGGAATTCTTGGATCCTGTCCTAAAAACATGACCTCCACTTGGCATGCTTTTAGTTCAAAACCTATTTTCAAATATAGGAATTGTTATCACTGTGGTGAGACTACCCACATTGCTATAAAATGTCCAAATGCCACTAAAGCTGAAAAATTATCCCATGAAAAGAAAATAGCCTAAGCTGCGAAATCAGCGAAGGGTAAAACTGTCAAAGTTGATAAATCAACTAAGTCAGGGTAAACTGTTAGGTCTATTATTATTTAGTTGTGACAAAATAAGAAAAATATATGCTTTATTGTAAAAGAAAGTTTATAATTCCTTAAACTCTTGTTTCCTTAATTAGACTAGACCTAGCAATATAAATAGAACGTTAGGGTTTTACTTTGAGAGTTAGTCGATTCATATTACATTGAGAGAGAGCTGAATCTGATTGTAATCGACACATACACATTCAAGAGATATATGACTACGTAAGTTCTTTAAATCATTGTTCGTGTCATATTACTTTGCTATTAACTGTTTATTGTCATTGTGCTTATTCTAATGGGATCAACAAGTGGTATCAGAGCCTGAGATCACGAGTTTTTACGATTTTCTGAGCAAACCACGAAACAGAAGGTACTTATTTCGATTTCTGCAATTTCTGTTGTTCATTGAATTTTTATCGAGTCCTACTGCTTCATGCTTTACCCGATAAAACTTCATTCTGATTATTGTCGACTACCTCATACTGATCACTGAATTTTTCTCGAATATCTCTTCTGTTGATTGATTTTTTATCGATTCAACTTCATAAAATCTTGAATTTTTATCGACCCCTACATGAAATATTTAAATCTGTTTAATTAAAATTACTTTAATTTATGTTGTTTACTTTTGAATATCTTTACATAAGAAAACTCAGGAACTTGTGACTCCTACAGCTTTTCTTACTAAAGATTCCTTAGTAAAATCATAAATTCTCGTAATCTTGATAATTTCCGTAACTGAACAAATAAGAAACTCGAAAACCCAGACAGTCTTGTCCATAAAAAGACTAGTTCTTTTTAGTCAAGAAAACTGTGTTTTTGTTTTCTGGTTTATCAATCACAGAAAACTCAGAATTAAAGTATTTTTTGTCGAGTCCTATTGAATCGAGAAAATTTTGATCGAGTAGGTCAGTGTTCGATAAATTTCTTTAATCAAATTTTTATCAAGTATTTTTCACTCGAGAAATTTATTCAGAGTCTATTTAATTCGACAACAATTATTATCGAGTCTTGTTCACTCGATAACTTTTTATATCGAGCCTATTCAATTCGACAACAATTTTTATCGAGCCTTGTTCACTCGATAACAATTATTATCGATCGTTAGTCACCCGATAACAATTTTCATCGAGCTCCTCACACCCGATAAAAATCCTTAAATCGATAATTTTTTCGACCTCCTTTGTCTCTCGAGAAAAACCTACTGTTTCGCGAGACAACTCAGAAATTTTTAAAAACTCATTGATCAAGGTCCAAACCAAAAAGTACAATGACCACCCGTGAAGCAATGGCCATTGGATCAGACACCAAGCCTCCAATTCTCTTCCCGGGAGAATATTCTCAATGGAAGGATAGATTCCTTGATTTCGTTGAACGCCATGACTATGCCGATGAGATCATGAGTTCAATCAAAGAAGGTCCTCCTCCACCTTTTTATCAGGAGTTTCCGGCTATGCCAAACAACACTCCTCCTACGCCCGCACGAAGGGAAGTTAAACTCAAAAATTCATGGGATGCAAATGAGAAGAAGATAATGAGAGGTGACCAACTTTCCCGTTCTTATCTACTTATGAGCCTTCCAAATGAGATCTATATGAGCATTGATAGCCACAAGAAGACGGCTAAAGAAATGTGGGAAGTCATAGAGAAATTCATGCTTGGAACGAAGATTGGCACACAACTCAAAATCACCAACTGCATTTCTCAATATGAAGAATTCAAGGCAAAAGATGGAGAAAGTCTTACGAACACATATACCCATTTTGTACAACTGGTGAACGAACTTAGCAAAAACGAAATTCGTAAGACCAAGATCGAAAACAACGTCAAATTTGTTAGCAATCTTCAACCGGAATGGCGCCGGTTTGCTAATCAAATCAAACACAGCAAATATCTTGCTGACCTTGATCTTCATGTAGTCCATGAAACCCTTCAACAAGACGAAGAGGAGGTTCTCGAACTAATGGGGTTAAATTCAAAGAAGAACCCAGATCCAATCGCATTGATGGCAAAAGAATCCTCTTCCGCTCCTCAAGAGATGTTTCCCGAATTAGAAGACGAAGATTTTGACTATGATCCAGAAATTGCCAAACTTCAACAACAACTGGCCTTCCTTACAAGATCTTTTCAACAAAAATTCTCACGTCGCTCGAATCCCAACCAACAAAGGTATGCCTCGGGATCTAATAATCATGAGCGAAAGGCCCTGTTTGAACCTAAACCAAGAAGAGAAGAACCTCGCCCTACACCCAAGCCAGAAGACAAGTTCAAAGGTGAGAGAAGCCTGTGCTACAACTGCGGCAAATCTGGTCACTACGCAAGGGAATGTAAGAAGCCAATAGTGAAGGACTCTAACTACTTCACTTACAAACTGATGTTGTCTAAACAGAAAGAAGCCGGTAAAGTTCTTCTAGCTGAAGATGAACAATGGCTTAATCAAGATGATGAAGATGACATGGAAGGGGATACTCAAGCACATTTCAGCTTAATGGCTTACTCTGATTACACTCCTTCACACGCTTCCGACTACACACCCGAGGTAAGCCCTTCTGACTATGACTCTTTTATATCTCAAATGCATGATTTAATGTGTCAATTAAAGGAATTACACTCCAATTCGAAAACCGAGAAACTCTTGGTTTCCAATTTAGAAGCAAGCCTAGAAAATAATCATAAACAATTGCTTCTTATACAAACCGACCTTGTCAATACTCAAAGTATAGCACACAATCTCGAAACGGAGAAGAGGAAAGAGAAGATTGGAAGAGACAAAACAAAAACTATTTTCAAATACCTTTCTGCTATCCTCAAATAGTAGAAGAGGAATCTTCAAGTGAATCTCTTCCAAACAACTACTTTCCATCTTATTCAGCCGAAAAACTTCAAAACAAGATTCCTGAATGTAAACCGTACATTCCCACTCTATTTTTAGAAAAGAAAATTATTCAACTCGAACGAGTGTTGGAATCTGAACGTTCTTTGGCGGAAAAGGAAAAGGAATCATTTTTATTTAAAATACAACAACTAGAGAACGAGACTTCACAATTGAACAAAACTCGTGAAAATGATACTATTTCAAACGTTTCAACTTGTAAAGCCTTCGTTAGCAATTATTTAGATAATTGTGAAGAGTTGTTTAAAATGGACCCAAATTCCAATCTTCCAAAACAAAAATGTTCCTATTCCGACGAACAAATCAATGCTGAATTAGATGCCCTTTCTAACCAATCTTCACTTGAATCGGACGAGTGTTTAAATGACATGTGTGATGAGTTTGATTTCAATCTTGTACTTCCTACTCACACTGAATTCTTAGACAAAGGCAAACAACCTATGGAAACAGTTTCATTGCCTACTGAACCAACGGAGTGTTCCACAAGTCAAAATCCAACCACTCATAAACAAACGAAAACCAATCATGTCTTCAAAAACCATACTAACCGTGTTCCTTTCAATGTTTCAGCGCCTCATACTTTAGAAACCAAGTCGGTTTGGGTCAAAAAGGGCACGCATACTACAAAGCAAACACCTCGCAAAGAAGACAAGTTTTTACATTCCAATGTCAAAAGAAACAATTCTAGATTTCGTTTTCCTTATCAAATTCATTCCTTTAGACATTTAATCAAATTTTCTCGTAATAAAATTTGTTGTTCTAAATGCGGTGTGGATGATTTTGTTCGTAAACCTCCTATTGATTATGGTTATTGTTATTTTTCGGACATGCATAATTCATTTAATCACAATCCATTTCTAAATCGGGTCCGAGAAATCAAATGACTAACGCCCATAAGTCTCACCACAAGTGGGTACCCAAGGGTGCAAAGTCAACTAACCATGATGGACCCATTTACAAATGGGTACCTAAATCTGCCTGATTTTGTGCAGATCGGTCATGTGTGGTACTTAGATTCCGGATGCTCCAAACACATGACCGGACAAAAGGAGCTGCTTGCCAACTACACTGAAAAGAAGGGTGGATTCGTCAAATTTGGCAACAATCACTTGGCACCGATTAAAGGATATGGTGATATCATTAAAAACAACATCACCATTTCCAACGTCTCTTATGTACAAGGGCTAGGCCACAACCTGTTGAGCATTGGAAAATTCTGTGACAAGCAACTCGAAGTAAATTTCAGACCCGATAGATGCTGTGTTCGCACGTTTGATGGAAAGGAGCTTCTAACCGGCACACGCAAGTCCAACCTCTACACGATCGATCTTTCTCAAGTAAACGCACCCTAAAGTGTTTGTCTACTATCAAACGTTTCTAGTCCAAAGACCTGGTTATGGCATCGTCGCTTATCTCACTTGAACTTCAAGAACATTAATCGCCTCTCCATCCAAGGATTAGTCACCGGCCTCCCAACTGTTAAATTCCACAAACCGCATCTCTGTGACGCATGCGAGATGGGAAAGATGAAGAAGGTCTCTCACAAACCCAAGATAGTTCACAGCTCGACTCGACCTCTTCAACTCATTCATATGGACTTGTGCGGCCCGATGCGGGCTCAAAGCATACATGGTAAAAAGTATGTTCTAATGATGGTGGACGATTTCTCTCGCTTCACATGGGTAAAGTTCCTTCGATCAAAGGATGAAACCCCCGACACCATCATCACGTTTCTCAAAGCCATTCAAGTCAAGCTAGAACTTACTGCACAAACCATCCGCACCGATAATGGAACTGAATTCAAAAACCGTACCCTTGACGGTTACCTTGAATCTGTTGGTATAATCCGCACGTTCTCTACAGCCCGTACTCCGCAACAAAACGGTGTGGTCGAACGCCGAAATCGAACTCTTGTTGAAGCCGCTCGCACTATGCTTACTTTCTCAAAGCTTCCTCTCCACCTTTGGGCCGAAGCTATCAATACAGCTTGCTACACGCAAAACCGCTCCATCATCAAGAAACGCTTCAACAAGACACCTTATCACTTGGTCTACGATCGCGTTCCTTCCATCGAGCATCTTCGAACGTTTGACACTCGTTGCTTCGTACTTAATGAAAAAGAAGATCGTGGGAAACTCAAGCCGAAAGCCGATGAAGCTTACTTTCTCGGATACTCACCAAACGCATCATCTTATCGGGTATACATAAAGCACGCACGTTGCGTCACTGAAAGCGTTAATGTACAATTCGATCCAAACGCCGAAATGGCTCCTGAACACGACAGTTCTGGACCCGCACTCACCGGCATATTAGCTTCCGATCACATTCGTTCGGAACCTGCTCTCGACCCCGCTGAACCTTCAACGTCCAAAACTGTCATGTCAAATCTGGATGACCTATTCGAGTACTTCTACTCGGATTACTTTGGACCATCTACTGATTCTTCTCTCTAGATTCCCCCGCCCACCTTGGAGATTGCCGAGACCTTGGATCTTTCCGGACCGCCAATTACAACGGAAACCGTCTCAACAGCTGCATCTCCAAGCACCTCTACGACTGCTCCTCCCGTTCAAACTATTTCATCGGATGCTCCTCTTGTTCCACCTGAACTTCAACCGCCTGTTCAACCAAAACCTGCGGAACCGACATCCTCTCCCCCACCATCCTCTACAACACCTACGGATGTCACAAGTGCCACAAGATCATCAAACGTGGCCCCAACTTTGGAATCTCTTCAAGATCTTCCGTTAGGTTCTTATCAAGATGACACCCGGGATCCAAATGCATTTCAACCGCTTCCTCATACAACCAAATGGACCCGCTCTTATCCTGTTGAACAAATTATCGGAGATCCGAACCGACCAGTTACAACGCGTTCCGCCTCGGCCAATGATTGCATGTTTTCTTCATTCATAAGCAAGATTGAACCCACATCCATTCACGAGGCAATGAATGATCCTGATTGGATTGTGGCAATGCAAGAGGAACTCAATCAATTTGAAAGTCTGAAAGTATGGCGCCTTGTTCCCCGTCCTCGAAACAAGACCGTTATCGTCACAAAATGGATATTCAAGAACAAGCAAGATGAAGATGGAGTCGTTATACGCAACAAAGCTAGACTTGTCGCCAAAGGATACCGTCAACAAGAAGGCATTGACGACGACGAAACATTTTCACCCGTCGCCCGCATTGAAGCAATCTGAATGTTCTTGGCTTACGCGGCATATAAGAACTTTGTGGTTTTCCAAATGGACGTCAAGACGGCCTTTCTAAACGGTGTTCTGCGTGAAGAAGTCTATGTTTCTCAGCCCGACGGGTTTGTCGACTCCTCCAAACCGACGCATGTCTACATTCTGTACAAGGCCCTCTATGGCTTGAAGCAAGCCCCGCGCGCTTGGTACGATAGTCTGTCAACCTATTTAGTGAAGTACGGATACTCCAAAGGTAAGATCGATCCAACTCTTTTCATTAAAAAGGACAAAGGTGACATTATGCTCATTCAAGTCTACGTGGACGACATCATCTTCGGCTCGACTAACCCAAGGCAATGCAAAGAGTTCTCTGAACTCATGATTGCAAAATTTAACATGAGCATGATGGGAATGATGAATTTTTTCCTTGGTCTTCAAATCAAACAATTTTCTACTGGAATATTCATCAACCAATCAAAATACATCTCGGATATGTTGTGTAAATACAACATGACGTCATGTTCTCCGATTGGTACACCCATGTCCCCGGGTTCAAAACTACACGTTGATCCTTCGGGAAAAGATGTGGATTCTAAAAATTACCAGGGCATGGTTGGTTCTCTCATGTATCTTACGGCTAGTCGTCCGGACATAATGTTTGCCACCTGTCTATGCGCGAGATATCAAGCATCTCCAAAGGAATCTCATCTTAGTGCGATCAAACGGATTTTCCGGTATTTAAAAGGTACACCTAATCTTGGCCTATGGTATCCCAAGGATACGGGTTTCGAGCTAACTGCCTTTTCAGATTCGGATCACGCCGGATGCATGCTCGATCGCAAAAGCACTTAGGGCCATATTCAATTCCTTGGAGACAAATGGTCAGCTGGTCATCCAAGAAGCAAGCTTGCGTCTCCACATCTACCGCGGAAGCCGAATATATCGCTGCCGCAAGCTGCTGCTCGCAAGTACTATGGATGCGCACTCAACTCAAAGACTATGGCTTCTAGTTCAACAAGATTCCTATCTACTGTGACCCCAAAAGCGCCATAACCATTTCAAGCAACCCGGTTCAACACACAAAGACAAAACACATCGACGTTCGATATCACTTCATCAAGGATCACGTCGAAAGAGGTACAATTGAACTATATTTTGTTAATACGAAACTTCAGCTTGCCGACTTGTTTACCAAGGCACTGGATGAGAAACGATTCCAGTTCCTAGTATCCAAGTTGGGAATGCTCAATCTTAACACCTGATTATCCCAAATCAGTGTGTCTCAAAATCCTCAAAACGTCTATCCAAGGGTTTATGCACATTTACTCTTCGAGTCAATCTGCATAACACTTGGGTTCTCATTTTTTAGATTTTGACCTTTATCTTACAGTTCCGTATTTTCAATTTTTCTTTCATTTTTATTTCTACCTCGCTGTGTATATCACCATGGTTCATCGTTCAAGGGGGAGCAACAAGGTACGTTTTTCCTATCCATTCACATTCCTAGGGGGAGCACACCACCTTTAGCACATATTAAGGGGGAGCCTTATGTTTTCTGTTTTTTTTCTTTAAAAAAAATAATTAATTAAGTAAGGTTCTCGGCCCCTAAGGGCCCGAAAACAATGGGATTATCGACCCCCTCTGGCTTGATAACCTCCCCAATCGACATCTTGATAACGGGAAATTTTTCATCGGCCCTATCACACACTCCCACGTGTCATCACCCGATGACCACTATTTAAGAAATCGGGCCTCTTCTGAAAGAGACTTCTCTCACATGTTTTTGAATTTCCCTCTTTCTCTCTGAAAAACCCTTCAAGTTCTTGGCCTTCCAAGATCAAATTCTCAAAACTTCGAGTTTTTCAGATCCGAAAGCACCACCAGGTTCGTAATTATCCCCTTATCATCTTTAATTCTTGCACTTAGTACTTAAAACTGTTGCATGATCCGTTTTTTAATGTATGATTGTTCGGTTTTTTGGGTTTTCCGATTTTGACTGTTCATCAGTCAAAATCGTGGGTAGATTTAGTGTTTTGGCCTTAAGTCTTGTTCTTTATCACTAATGGCACCTAGTAATAGGAATTTGCCCTAGTTTTAGGCCCTGTTTGGAATCTGAGGACTTAGAAGTATTTCATCTGGTTTATGAGTTTTCATCGAGTCTAAAATGAGCTTTTTGAATTTTTATCGAGTCTTTCTGCATGACCAAGAACACCTTTTTTCACCAAGTGTTTTTATCGAGCCTTTATGAATCGATAACTTTTCTTATCGAATATCATAAACTCGATGAAAATCACTAAGTGTTTTTATCAAGCCTTTATGACTTGATAACTTTTCTTATCGAATACCATAAACTCGATGAAAATCACCAAGTGTTTTTATCGAGCCTTTATGACTCGATAACATTTCTTATCCACTATAATAGGATCGATGAAAACCACTAAGTATTTTTTGTCGATCCCTTGGAACTCGATAACTTTTGTTATCGACTATCAACAGGTTGATGAAAATTACTAAGTGCTCTCATCGAGTCATGTGGATCGATATCCTCCCTTAGATTGTCCAAGTCTTTTCATCGAACCTCATAGAATCGACAACATGCTTTTTGAAGGTTTATCGAGTCTAGATAGATCGATAACAATCTGAAAAGTTTTCAAGTACTTTCATCGACCCTTAGGCACTCGATAACCTGTGCTTCTCGATTCTCATTGACTCGACATCCCTTCCACAGGTTTGATCTTAACTTTTTTACAAGTCTTTTTGTCGATCCTCGTTCACCCGACAACATCTTTTTCCTCGATCCCATTGCACTCGATAACAATTTTTATCGACCCAATGGGACTCGATCAAAAGACTTAGAATTTTTTGTTAAAAACTCAATACACTAACTTTACACTTGGTTTGCCTAACACTGTCTTGTTTCAGCAACCAATGGCAGCCATGAATGATCCGAACCTGTCAGATGATTAAAACCCGATGCCATCCGAACGCTCCACAGAACCAAGCATCAACGCAGCTAACCGGGATGACATCTTGATGCCTAGAGCTCACCTTCGAAAAATCAAACCAAACAACCACCGTCTAGACTTTGGTATCACTCTCGAACACCAAATCATCCTTGACATTCTTCAACGACATCCGCTTCGTTACGCCTTTGCACTAGACCACCGAGTACCCCTTTTCTACCTCCAGCAATTCTGGTACACACTGACATACCATCCGGACGAAGGTGACCATCATTTCACTGCTCAAATCGATGACTTTGTCACCCGCCTAACTCCAGCCAGGATTCGCCGCATTCTCCGCCTGCCGCTCGCCACAGCCGAACACCCATACGACACTTTTGCAACAGACCAACAGCTGGTTGCCGACATCCTAGCCCTTGGGTATGAATCCCCTGAACCATTCACAAGCCCCGGCCAGTTCAAACGGATGTACCTGCCTCAGATTTGGTTCACGCTATTCACCATCGTCAATCGATGTCTGACTAGCAAACACACTGGCATGGACAAGGCCAGCACTGCGGTTCTTCGAATTTTTCACAGCATCGCGTTCAACCGTCATTATGACTACGCGATGCTCATCTGGACGGACTTTGTGGAACTAGTGGAAGACAAATCCAACAATCGCGATCTTGCCTTCGTTCCTTTTCAGCGGTTTCTTCAACTTTTCATCCATGCCATGATGACTTCCCGACCTGCCATCCCTAGACGAGCTGGATCACCCTTAGCCCCGACCAGTGCCCTTAAATTTCTACGCCTAAATGATCGGGTCTTCAACTATACCATGCCTATCCCTGAAGAACTCCTCGCTTATGCTAATCAGAATGCACCTAGTGTGATAGCCTATAGGGAGCGACATGGCTTAATGGCCAAACCACCTCCGGTTGCGCCTGCCCAAGAGCCGATCCACGAGGAAAATATTGAGGGAGGTGATGGTCCTAGAATAGAAGAGCAGGGTCAGGATCAAGGGGATCCCAACTACTTCCAACTACCCCCGCACCCGACCCATTACCCCAACTCCCCGATTCAAAACACTGGTCAGCCGACAATGTGTCCGCCCCCGCTCTTCATCATCAGATGAGGATGATTCTGACAACCAACCGCTCCGTCGTCGCCAAGGAACTGCAGAAATAGAAGTGCAAGCCGTCAGCCGCATCGGCCCACAACCCTCTATCACCGATTCTAGTTCTGGGAATGAAGAGTCTTCAACTAAACCGAACCCTGAACCAATCATCCGTACACCCACCTCCGCACCTATCATACCTTCTGATGAGGAACCTCAATTCGACTTTGACTTTGAAGCCAATCCATCCTCCCCATCTATGTCTGACATATTCCCTGAAACCTCAATTGGAGAAATAAGGAGAGCGGAGGGAGTACAAATTGAAAAAGAAATAGTGAGCATGAGCGAAGGGGAGACAAAAACGATAGAGAGTGAGAGGCCAATATCCCCCAACCAGGTAACCGAGTCAACTAGCCCTACTCATTCGTTGGATATGACTAGTGGACAAGTCGCTGTGGACCTAGCAGTGCAATTGCACGCCCCCCCTAGCCACTCTGAAGGCTCCCAACACCCAACAGTTTCAAAAATACTTGTGAGTCTAGCACCTTATCTAGTTCCCCTCCACTCGGGAGGCATAGCTATTGAAACAAGAGGCAATAGCTCACCTGCTTCGACTTCGTTTGTGTGCACATCGAGTCTAGAGCCCGCTAGGGGACACGAGTCTATACACACTGCGAGCCTCCGTGGCCCAGTCGGAACTCCCATAGTGATGTCCATTCCGGACATTCCACGAGGATTGGGAGGAAATCCTACCAGCGCTACATATTTGCCAATGCTGAACGTAGGTCATACAGTTGAATCAACTGTTATGTCAACGGGCAATCTAAGTGATCCCGGAATTACCCATACAGCTACCCCATCTCCGTCATTCTCTATTCCCCCAGAAGGCGAATCAGTCATTGCTACTCACTTACAACGGGCAAGAGACACCCTTGCTGAACATCTTGCCCTAATGACAGCCGAAAGAGAAGCCTTCATGCGCCAAATTCGTGAAGCTGCGCGTCTTAAAGAACCGACTCCTCTACAAGCCGATCCTTCTCATGCAAGCTCCAGCCGTCCAAGCACCAGCCACTCTCCACCGCCACCATCACCCCCCGAAGATCGACCCCATTCACCGCATCGATATGAGTACAACACCGATGAACTCATGTCGATGTTGTATGCTAATCTGCTAGCCGAATCCAATGCAACCGGTCAATCGGAGGATTCGCTTGAGGGTCTTCTTCGCCGCAATCTTCAGATCCTCACTGTAACTCGTCATGAGTTCGATGTCTTCCGCGCCCATATTGACCAAGAGCTCGCCGACTTGAAAAATGCCCAACAGCGCCAAACGGATGACATCCTGGGTGCTATTACTGCTCTTCGCACCGAAATCCAAGACCTCACCAGGACGACCCGGGCTCCGCTCCAACTCGTCCTGAGGGGGAGACACGCCAAACGGCACGATCACGATCAAGAGCAGCTGCTGCCTCAGCTTCAAGACCACCTGCTCAATCTACCCAACAAAGGCAACGCACTACAACGACTCAAGAGGACGATACACCAACGGTTGAAAAGCCTGCGGATATCGAATTTGAGGGTACAGCCGAACCTGCCGAACCCGAACCCAAACCCGAACAAAATGAAGAACGAGTTGATGTTCAACGTCTGCGAAACTCACTTCGAAACTGGTTCCGAGATCCGTACGAACCAGTACTCCAAGAGCAAGACTATGTGAACTTGAGGCATACAGCAAGGAACTATGCCTTAAGGGAACAAAACGAACCAAGACTCCTACCTCATCAGATTCGGTGGCAAAGAATGCTGACGGAAAGTAAATCCAAATGGGTGAATCAGCAGATCCGTGTGCCATATCTTGAGGAAGCTATGGAGAAGATCTTCCGCAAGGAAGCAAAACCTTACGATTTGGCAAACATTCATCTCGTGATGGAAATGGACCCTGCTCAGGTTAGAGAGTATCTCCATATACTGAGGATGAGAGCTTTACCTCAAGCTGAAGTGGTCTCAAGGCACAGGGTTGTCGAGATTTTGAAGATAGACACTGCAAGGATCTTTCAAGTCGAGTACCCGGTTTTCACTGTCCAAAGAGAAGATGGTAAAATGTATTCCTTCTCTGAAGCTGATTTTGCAAATCTCGATATAATGGACTTGGAGATCATCTACAACGATTTGAGAGACAAGCGCAACCGAAACATACACGAGCAAAGGGCATTAAGGGTAGTGGTAAGGCATGTTCAGAAAGAGCTTCGGTACAGTTATGTTCATGATCTTCAACGAGGGATCGAAAGCGAGCAAAAGAAGATACATATTACTAAGCCTGATCAATCATTACCTGTACCTGACAGTACTCTAGTCGCCACCGTTATCACTTGTCCTGTACATGGTGTAGTTTGGATGCATGCTTCTAGAGAAAAACGGTTTCTCAGATTTCACGAAGTGGCTGCATATTCTGACGGTACGTTATGGGGAATCCGAAACAGACTTGCGTCAGAAGTTGCAACAGATAGAAAGAGCGCAACAAGGATGAGCAACGACAAAAGAAACTCTCTCTTAGAAGTTATCAAGATAATCGACGACAGAATTATCTATCGACAAACCCTACGAAGATTTGAAGGCATGTTCGAGCTAAGAAGATGAAGATTCATTTTGCCACAAAGGGGGAGATTGTTAGGTCTATTATTATTTAATTGTGACAAAATAAGGAAAAGATATGCTTTATTGTAAAAAAAAGTTTATAATTCCTTAAACTCTTGTTTCCTTAATTAGACTAGACCTAGCAATATAAATAGAACGTTAGGGTTCTACTTTGAGAGTTAGTCGATTCATATTACATTGAGAGAGAACTGAATCTGATTGTAATCGACACATAAACATTCAAGAGATATATGACTACGTAAGTTCTTTAAATCATTGTTCGTATCATATTACTTTGCTATTAACTGTTTATTGTCATTGTGCTTATTCTAATGGGATCAACATAAACCATGAAAGATAAAATATCAGCTAATACCTCCTCTAGTTCTTCTGTTACTTCCACTAACAATGCATGACCCATAGTAGTTAGGAATGGCAATGGGGCGGGTTCGGGCCGGGGATCGGTATCCCTGTCCCAAAAACCGAAAAGGAAAACCGGCCCCGTCCCGATCCCCGTCGGGATCTTATCGAGGATCCCTGTCGGGTCCCCGAGGTTTCCCCAATCCCTATTAGGGAATCCGTTAAGCAAAAATATCACCCTTACCCGTTGGTTTTACCCGAAACCGAACTCGAAACCGAATAGAAAAAATGTTTTTAAAAGTATTTAGATTGGGCTTTTAATTATTAGTATACTTAGCCCATTAATTAATTTTTAAAAATTATTTATATTATATATTATTAATATATATATATATATATAATATTATATATATGTATATACACTATCGGGCCGGGCTGGCCCGGTGAGTACCATCCCCATCCCTGTCCCCGTCCCCGTTAAGATCCCCGATCCCCGCCCCGTCCCCGTTAAGACGTCCTCGAACCCGAACCAAATTCTTCGGTTTTCGGTTTTCACTGTTGGTTTCGGGGTTTTTTTGCCATCCCTAATAGTAGTATGGGTACCTACTAAAAATTGATCCCCTTATTTTTGTAGAGTGCTAAAGGTATCTGATATCTAGATAGTGGTTGCTCAAGGCACATGACAAGCAGAAAAATCTCTGCTCACTGAATATAAGGAGGAAAATGGTCCTTCAGTGACCTTTGGTGGAAATGGTAAAGGATACACCAGAGGTTATGAAATTCTATCCAATAGAGTAACCTCCTTCTCACGAGTTGCATATGTTGAGGGACTAAAGCACCATTTATTAAGCATTAGTCAACTCTGTGATAAAGACTTCAAAGTTTTGTTTACAAAGACTAGATGTGTGGTCACTGATAAAAATGATATGCTTGCTTTAAAAGGTAAAAGATCAAAGAACGTATATGTTATTAATATGGACAACACTCACTCTAACAATGTATGCTTTCTATCAAGAGCCTCCTCTGATGTCAACTGGCTTTGGCATAAAAGACTCTCTCATCTTAACTTCAAAACGATAAATGATTTATCAAGAAAGGAACTTGTTAGAGGCCTACCTAAACATGGATTTGCAAAGGAATCTCTTTGCTCAACATGTGAAAAAGGCAAGCTGAAAAGGGCCACGTTCAGATCTAAGCAAGTATCCTCAATAACCACTCCTCTTCATTTACTCCATATGGATCTCTTTGGACCTGTCAATGTCCAGTCCATATCAGGGAAGAAATATACTCTTATTATAATAGATGAATATTCCAGATATACTTGGGTATTCTTTCTACGATCTAAGAGTGATACCCCTAATGAAAATAATCTCTTTCATTAAGAAGATTGAGTTGCTGAACAATGTTCCAGTTCGTTCCATAAGAAGTAATCATGGTACTGAATTCAAAAACAATACCCTGGTAAGTAAATTTCTTTGAAGAAAAAGGCATTACTCATAATTTCTCTTTAGTAAGGACTCCTCAGCAAAATGGTGTTGCTGAAAGAAGAAATCGAACTATTATCGAAGCAGCTCGTTCAATGCTCAGCGAATCTCATCTTCCAACTTAATTCTGAGCTGAAGCAGTCAATACCGCCTGTTACACTTAGAATCGATCCCTGATTGTAAAAAGATTCAAGAAAACTGCTTATGAATTATTTCATGAGAAGAAGCCCTCAATCGAACATTTGCATATCTTCGGATGCAATTGTTACATCCTGAATGACAAAGATCATTTGGGAAAGTTCGATCCCAAAGCTGGTGACTGTATATTTATTAGGTACTCCTCTGTATCCAAGGCATTCAGGGTCTTCAATAAATGAAGACAACATGTAGACAACCTTTAATGTCAACTTTGATGAATTTCGTCCTTCTAATTCCACTTCTATCTTTGAAGAAGATGAAGAACTGAACAACTGGATGAAATCTCATTATGCAAAACCTGAATCTTATTTTAGTACACCTCCTATCACTGAAAATAATGATGATGGTCCTGTTCTTATTCCCACATCGCTGAATAGTAACAATTCTTCATCAGAGATGAATGTTACTCCATTAAATCAGATTCCTCCATCTAGTCCCTTTATCGATAAATCTTCAGTGAATAATCAAACATCTTCCTCTTCTCCAAAAAATGAAATTCCTTCAGGACCTACTCTCGAGATTATTAGAGAAAATGAAGAACGTCACGCTGATCTGTCTTCTTCAACTTCTAAACAGGCCGCTAAATCATCACTTGATCCAAATCCTCAGCTACCAGCTCAGAGATGGACTCAAAATCATCCCACCGATCAAATAATTGGTGATCCCTGTGTAGGTGTTCAAACAAGAAGAAGTATGGCTAACATATATCTCTATGTAAACTTTATTTCTGTTATAGAACCTAAGAAGATCGATGAAGCTGTCCTTGATCAAGCTTGGATTATCGCCATGCAAGAAGAACTCTCTGAGTTTAGAAGAAACAAAGTGTGAATGCTTGTTCCTAGACCCTCTCACAAAACCGTTATAGGCACCAAATGGGTGTTTCGTAACAAGTTAGATGAAAACGACACTATAACTCGCAACAAGGCTCGACTTGTTGCTCAGGGATACAGACAAGAGAAAAGGATAAACTATGATGAAACTTTTGCTTCTGTAGCAAGGTTAGAGGCAATCAGATTATTCCTAGCCTTCGCAGCCTACAAAAACTTCAAAGTCTATCAAATGGACATCAAGAGTGCCTTCCTGAACGACAAGTTGAAGGAAGAAGTCTATATCGAACAACCTCCTGGCTTCGCTGATGCAAGACATCCCAGATAAGTCTATAAGCTAAACAAGGCACTCTACGGGTTAAAACAAGCTCCCCGTGCATGGTATGACACTCTCACTAAATATCTTCTCGCTGAAAAGTTTGTTCGTGGTAATATTGATCAAACCCCCTTTCTTAGAAAACGTAAGGGACATATCATTCTTGCTTAGATATATGTAGATGACATTATCTTTGATTCCACGAATCCTAAACTTTGCACTCGGTTTGACAAACGTATGAAAAAGGAATACAAAATGAGTATGATGGGTGAACTAACATATTTTCTTGGTCTTCAAGTAAAGCAATCTGATAAAGGCATCTTTATATGTCAAAGTAAATATGTTAAAGATATGCTGAAAAAATATTTTAACTCAAAGCTCTTCAATGAAAACCCCCATGGCACCTCCTCTAACTTTAAATAAGGACCCTGATGGTAAACCTGTTAATGTCACTGCTTATCAAGGAATGATAGGATCCTTACTTTATCTAACTGCTAGTAGGCCTGATATTATGTATGCCACCTGTTTATGTGCTAGATATCAATCCGAATCCAAAGAATCCCATCTCATCGTTGTAAAGCGAATATTTAGATATCTGAAAGGGGCTCCTAATCTTGGTCTTTGGTATCCTAGAGACTCAGGGTTCGATCTAATGGGTTATTCAGATAGTGATTTTGCAGGATGCAAAATTGATAGGAAAAGCACCACTGGTGGGTGTCAGCTCATTGGTGGAAAATTGATCAGTTGGACAAGTAAAAAGCAAAATTCAGTATCCACATCAACTGCTGAAGATGAATATGTCGCAGCAGGGAGTTGCTGTACCCAAATTCTTTGGATGAGAAATCAGCTCGCTGATTATGATATTCAGCTATCAAAAATTCCTATATATTGTGACAGCACTAGTGCTATCGCAATTGTAAACAACCCTGTACTTCACTCTATGACCAAACACATTAAGATCAGATGTCATTTTATCAGTGATCACAATATGAATGATGAAATTGAACTTCATTTTATCCCTACTGATTTTCAGCTCACTGATCTTTCTACAAACCTCTTGAAGAATCAAGATTCAATATGTTAATCAGGGAACTAGGAATGTTAAACATGGAAGAATAACTTCTTCAGTGATTTACACTTTAAGTGATTATAAAAATGAATTTCAAATTCTTCAATTATTCGCTGAACTAAAAAAGATATCACTCAGGTATGACTTCGAATCTCTTATACTCTCTGATTATCTTTCAATTCAGGGAATGGATTCTAAAAAGAAAAACCCTTCACTGAGAATACTTTTGTTCTTAATGATAGGAGGAATTTAAGGATAACGATTAACAATATTGTAATGATAATCGTTTTATTTTTCGAAAAGGACACGTCAGAACTTTTTCTGACACACGACAGCCTCAATGTCTCCTATTCAATCAAACCCTAGGAACGTGTCGTAGGTCATTATTACCTTTTATCAAAAAGCTAAAACCGTCGATTCGTCTTTTTGTACTCCGTATCGCCTTCTCCTATATAAAGTGAAACATATTTCATTTCACTCTTTACTCGCTCAAGAACACCAAGAAGAAGGATATACTTCCAAAAAAGAATGGTCTGAAGGTATTTGTACGAATGTACAGGCATCCAAGGAGTAAACGTGAAGAAGCCAAGTTTCTGAAGTTTTATGGATACTCTGAATGGCTGGAAATTAGAGACGCCATTTAGCAATCAAAATTCAAATTCAGAGATGTTGTAGAAAGAATTCATGATCAGCTACTGCAAAGGATGTCGCAACACGTCCAAGTTCCTCCTCTCCCTGATCAAACCAAAAGGAGAAAGTCAAGATCAGATGCTAAAGGAGGCCCCTCATCAAGAAGTGACCATGAAACCAAATTCAGCTATGAAAGTGTTCTTAGTCATCTTGAAATTCCTGACATCTCTATGCTCAACACTTCTCTTCCTGAAGCCGGAAGATTCACTAAGCATGAAATCATCACAATCCCTGAAGCTGGAATGGTCTTTCTTGATAACCAAGGGTTATTAAGGTTTCTCAGAAACAAAGAGATCAGGAATGCTCCATCAAAACTCATCAAGATCATGTACTTTAGTTGATGGTCTATTAATGACCCTGTTCTACTACAGAAGAAGATCTATGAGAATGAACTACGAAGAAGAAAATATAAACTCTCTGATTAGTCATTAGTTTCTCTTCCTTTGTAATATTTTTCAGTGTATTGTACTTCACCATCTTATTGTAATTTCATTCTGTACGTAATTCTTCAGATTAATCATTAATGAAATTCAATGAAGTACTCTACTCCATCTGTGTACTGAAAAGATCCCTGAAAATAGTAAATGGGACAATGAACATAAGAGTTCTATCTTCGTTAAAACAACCTCACTCACTGATATTACACTCTGTAATTAAATCAGTGAATGAACTTTATAGCTTTTAAACTTGTAAAATTGTGATTTCATATCCTTATAAATGAAATTCAATTCAGAAAGTAGATTAGCTGAAAAAGATCTCACAGATTAGTACTTAAAATTCTTTACATTAAAAATCTCTAAATCTTTACTAATCAGTCAAGCAATTTTCCTATGTTGCTTAATCATAATCAAATAGGGGGATATTGTTGATTCAAAACTCCTTTAAGTGATTTGAATATGATTCCTCTTTGTACTTAGTGAAAATTCCATGATATAAAGTTGTAGTTCAGGTTCAGCGATAGCAAACGCTGATTGCACTCAGCGACCGCTGAACATCAGGAACTATAACCTTATCCCTGAGGATCTGAAGAACAATAGTCACACCACAAGTCCATTCAACGACAGTCAAAGACCAAGCTGAAGATAGAGATGAACAACTAGTGATCTGAAGTGGTTCAGTGATAGCAAAGCTCATCTAACCAGAAGTGTGAAATTCTGTAAAGCCTCAGCAATATCTCAGTGACTTCATTCTTGTAGTCTCCGGTTCAACGATCAAATGAAACTTTCAACAGGATATTGTTGATCTTATCCTCGATGCACAAAAGTCAAAACCTCAACACCTAGTCAGAAAATGATGTAGGATTATCTCTTATGTCCCCATCAAATCTGATTTGGTACTGTTCATAGGTGGCTAAAAGCATGGCCATCCTATTAACCAAAGGACAAACAACCTCCACATCTTTGACACGTCGCATGTACCTTATGCTTTGCATTAAATACGAACGGGTATAAATAGATGAGAAACCTCTTTCCATCTTAATGCATGCTATTCTCTCTCAAAACCTCTATTGTTATTTCTTTCTTTCTTTGTGCATCAACTTAGTGATTTCCTTATTTACAATAAAATAAGTTTTATACTTGTTCTTATTCCGCTTGTAACTATAAATTTGTTTATTTTTATAAACTAATTTAAAACCAAAATCTACTTGTGTTTGTATTCAACACCCCCCCCCCTCCCCTACAAACTGTTCTATATCTTTGAAC
The DNA here is from genome assembly GCA_036898165.1 of Silybum marianum. Classification (NCBI taxonomy): domain Eukaryota; kingdom Viridiplantae; phylum Streptophyta; class Magnoliopsida; order Asterales; family Asteraceae; genus Silybum; species Silybum marianum. The sequence goes on from CM072533.1 coordinate 16,910,646, forward strand.
TCTTGTAGTCCCCTTTTGGACCAACGCCCTCTCTATATCTCTATTTCCCTCTCTATTGTAGAACGTCCAATTACTAAAGTCACATATAATAACCCTAATGGTGCATTCGTATAAATGCAGATGACTTCTTCACAATTAAGTTACTCGCGGAACCAACACACCTCTATTTCTTAGTTCACTCAATATTTATTTTGTTATGTTCATCGTTGTAAATGTAGACCGATAATCCATGGTGTTTGTATATCTTGAAGTTGTTGTTTTCTTAAGTAGATGTTCACTCCTCATTCGAACCGTTGAATGAGAAAAGCATAAACATTAGCCTAATATGTATCAGAAATAACTGAAAAAAGTAATGAAACCTTAATTCGAACCCTAACGTTACCGCTTGTTTTTGCCCCAAATTGGCCATATCAGACAACTTTTACGAGCTCCTTTTTTCAAATGATTTGGATCAAATCCCTTTTGATAATGAAACAATATATCAATTATGATATGATAATAGCAAGTCTATTGTTGAAGATATGATATTAACATTCTTTCAAGCATTTCATGGTGGAAATGCTTATCTTCCGAATGGGTGTTTTTTCAACTATTCCTATTCTACACTTTTACTTGTTATTTTAACCAATTAACTCGCTTGGTTTTCAAAGAACTTACAAGAGTGTCATTGCTATATAATATGTGAAAATTTTAGGCCTGTATTTTTTCCATACAAAACAATCTTGAACATTTTAAAACACGTGTTATTTCATATGTGAAATAACGTATGAAAAACTAGTGTAACACCCGCGTTTTTGTTAGATGCAATTACGAGTTAAGAAAGCTAATTTTTTTATTAATGATGACATAATGGTGTTTAATTGTGTTTGTTAGCCTTGGGTTGTTTTCAGGGTCAAAAGGATAATGAAAACAAAGATTTCAAGTCCATAGGGGATCAACGCGACTTGTTACACAACCTTGGTCGTGGAGCTAGTCGCGTAAGACAATGAAAAATGGTTCACAAATCTAGGTGACTTATGGTGCGACTAAAGTCTCCCCACAAGTCACATTCATGACCTGGCACGTTTTTTTGCTAGGGTTTGCTCACTATCTTTATTTCTATCTTGTAGGAAATCATCTGGGGGGGGGGGGGGGGGTGGATCAAATTTAGGAAGCTTCTAAGGTGTAAGAAAAGGATTTGAGAACTAAAAATAGCGAAATTGCTATCTATTACATACTTTTCTTTCCTCGTTTGGGAAACGTCAAATGCCAAAGTCACTGAATGGGTAAGTCAGTTTTCCAATCACTAACTCAAACCTGTTGTTAAATTCTACTCAACTCAATATGAAGATACCATTGAAGGGCTTTGGAATGGGGGAATCAATTTTCATCTATGGAAACAAGTTTTGTTGGAGGTTAAAGATCCTTGTTGGAGAAATTTTTAAGGTGGTTTAAGTTTGCGTGAAATCAAAGGTTTGCCTTAGAACGGTGTAATCTTCATCAAAGGAAACCAAATTGGCTTGGAATATATGTTTAATCTAACCTCGTAAGTCGAGTTTCAAGTTACTTTGTGAAAACTATGTACATGTCAACATGTATGTTTTGATCTTTCAGGTGTGCCCCTTGTTTTTTTATCCAAATTTGATGATTATTTTGTATGTATGCATCCTTGGTACATTTGATTTCATATAACCTTGAAAATAGTTATATTTGGGTCTTGAGACATTTGGGGCTACAAATCACCAGAGTGTGATATTTTAAAAGTTGGTTAAGTACAAAGGAGTATTGTGATATATTCCCGTTTTCATAAATCATATTGCATAAACATGAGGTAAATGTATTTTTATTGACCATTTTTTAAAGGGTGTCCCAGACTATGCATGGACAAATCTGCCCGACAAATTGTGATCGTAAGAAATCAATTATGGTAAAATCAATGGCCACAATTTTTGTTTACCCCTAGAATAGAAACCTGGATTCCTAAATGGATTTTATTCAATGAGCGCTAAGAATTATATTGACACTAAACAATATATAACAGAAAATGCTAAGTGTTTGAGAGGTTATCATCAAAGTATTGAGGAGGACCAACACCAATCTCAACCGTCCATATAGCTAATGAATATTTGGTTTTCATAAATATTTCGATTGTTTTCAATTTTAAAGTAATTATCATAATGAATGAACTCTATTATCTTTCATAAATATGTCGATCATAATGAATAAACCTTGATCATCTTCGATAAATACATTGATTATTTCATAATATAAGCTTCACTCATGCTTTGTCTGATACGTAAGATTATATGGTATGTACTTATATATATATATATAAGGGAGATTTCAAATACAAACCACGTCAATTCTTACAAACCGTATGATTCATTGTTTATTTGAATATTTTTTTTGATGAAAGTGTTTAATATGTTGAAATTGTCTCATATAATTCTTTTCTTCATGAAACTATTTTTGTTTCTACATGAAATTGAACTTGTTTCATGAAATTCTCTTTTTGATGAAACTTGTCTCACATATTCTTGATTAATCAACCTCCATGTATTCTTGATGAAATTTGTTCATATATTATTGACTAATCAACCCTTATAATTAAGAAAAGGTGAAAAAGAATAAAAAATGATTGGTTGCATGCGGTTTGTACGGTTTGTACGAATTGACGTGGTTTGTAATGTAAATTAACCCTATATATAGGGCGATAATCAAATAAAAAAAGGAGTGAGTTCAAATGAAAAATTAATTTTTCTTTGTAAACATGAAGACTAATCTCGGCAGTGATTAAAATTTAGATAAGTAATCAATTGTTAAAACATAAAATGTTTAACTAAGAAGTGATTAAGTGTAAAATTGAAAGTTTGATAATGTGTCCACCATCTTTGATTTTTTATTTTCTTTTTCAATTAATATTTTACCCCCTTAAATTTTAAACTAAATTCTCTTAAAAATAACTAATATTTTAATACAACAAACTACATCAAAAAAATCGAGCATTTCATCCTCTTCGATTTGGCATTCATCTTGATATAGTTTTTTTTAACGTTATTTTACGTCTAATAGTATATCTGTGTAATATTTATGAATATTTATGCACGTTCATATGTTTACAACAACTCTTTAATATGATATTCATCATGAATATACAACTTAATATAACATTCATAATGAATAGTTACATATTTCCACGTGTATTTAACAAATCTTTCAGTAATGATACATCACTATGATATTCATCATTAATATACATTTTCATTATAACATTCATTAGAATATATATACTATTAATAATGAATATACTTTTTCTTTATAACATTCATCTCATATATATATATATAGAGAGAGAGAGAGAGAGAGAGGAAAGTTCAAATGCAAACTCGTTCTTCATTGCGAACTTGAGGACAAAAGAGATTGTGACACGTGTCCTTGGTGTCCACATTTAGTATGAATAACAAAGGGGTATTCAATATGAATAACAAAAGTCATTCGGAATGAATAACAAAGTGCATTCAGTATTAATAACAAAGGGCATTCAATATAATAAGGAAGGTGAAGTTCATATGATAAAACATTCAGTATGAAGAGTCTTCTCCTTCATCATCAGCAGCACTATAGTATGCATCTGACAAATGAAAAGAGTCTTCCTTAATATCGTTTTCAGAATCAGAAGAAGGATAGGTGATTCTAGGAACACAAGAAGAAGATTTTGAATCACCTATCAAAGCAACAGAAGAGAATTTGATATCCTTTATAAGAGATTTTCTCTGGTTCTTAGTTTGTTCATAGTGGAGAAGAGTTCCATAGAGAGCAGTTAAAGGCATTATTTCTAAGTCCTTGGTTTGCTTGATGCAAGTACAGATAGTTTCCCAGAAGTCTGGGAGACAATCCATGAACTTGCAAAGAACTTCTTCATCATCATAAACTCGTCCAAGAACTTTGAGATCATTGAGAAGACAGTTAAAACGATTGAAGTAGGTAGAGAGATATTCTCCTTTTTCATGGGAGAAAAGTTCATACTTTCTAACAAGACAGATCCTGTTAGATTTCTTGACTTCTTTGGTGCCTTCATATAAAACACTCAAGTATCCCACATTTCTTTAGCAGTGGGAAGGTTAAGAAGAGAGTGATACACTTCATCAGGAAGAGATACAGCAAGAGCAGATTTGACTTTAGTGTCTAGAGCAACTAGGCGTTTATCATCTTTACTAAATTTGTTTGAAGGTTTGATGATATATCTACCAGTTTTCTCACTTCTTTCATCATCTGAATCTATGTCCTTTCCTTCAGCGTCTTTTTGAGGGCCAAAGCGAGCCCATATTTAAGGAACAATAGGTCCCTCACTGAGAATGTTGGGATACCTGCAATCGATCCCTCCCAAGAATAATAACATGCGATTTTTCCATAACCCAAAGTTACTTGGGTTGAACCTTGGAGGTTTGGCCAAGGATCCTAAATCATATGTATTACTGGAGGAGGTCTGCAGAGTACCATCAACATTTGAAGTAGTAGCCATCACAGATCTAGTTTATTGAATTAAAGCAACTGCTCTGATACCACTTGTTAGTCCCCAAAGAGAGATGGCTAACTAAGTGAGGGTTTTGTAGAAGGGGGGGTTGAATATAAAACACACAGAATATACTCTTTTTAAATTTTTTAATATAAATATCAAAAATTTACACACAGGAAGTTTGATGCGGAAAGGAATAGACACACTATTCTATCAAACTAAACACACAGATAATAGTAATTAACTTATACACTAAGAAAGTTAAAACAAGACTGTTATAACACACAGGATTGCCGGAGTCAAACAAATAATCACTTTGAAGATTTGTTGAAGGCGTGAGATTTCTGGGAAGGACTTCATCTCCTTTTATAGTGCCCATGCATGGGATGCATGTGGACAGCTGTAAAGGTTTCATTAGCTGGAAGTTTATCTGCTGGACAAAGGAAGAGACTACTTCCTTTGTACTAGAATAATGGATGAACCATTCCTTGTAGCACGTAATGTCAGATAACTTTATCTTCTTTTCTTCATGCTCTGTGAAGTCCCATCAAACCTTTTAGCTAAAAGACAAATATTCCTTTTATAAGAATAAAAGAGAATGTCTTTATTTAAGGCTTGATGCCCAAGTTCTTGCTGCTCACGTGTCTTGCATTTGTTGTGAGTCAAGAACTTATCTCTTGAAAATTGCTAAGTGATACATGAACCTATGTATCACATCGGTGGATACCTTGTAAGGCTGGAATTGATAAGTGTACACATTACTTAGTGAACTTCAAATCTCACTAAGTGTTGAGAGTGTACACCCTTGTAGTTGTGACTTGATATCAAAGCCTTAGAAAATATACCTGCAATTTCAATGACCAGGATACATAGTGTCGGTGGATGGGTACTCTCTTGATGACCTCATCTTGTATTGATGACCCAATACTTTGATGACTTAAATGTGTACCATCGGTGACCCACTATGTTGGTGACCCAATCTTGACTTTGACAATATGATCTGAATATTGAAGTTAGTTGGTACATCCAAAATTCCACTTTTTGATGTGCAACCCTTGATTGAATAGTCTTTGACTTTTCAATACTTGAAGCATATTTCAGACCTTCAAAAGAACCTGTAAAAAATCAATCATACAAAGGAAGGTGGTTCATCACTAAATCATCGGTGACCCAACAAATAACCCATGGACGCAGGGGACACATGTCACGCTCTCCTTTGTCCTCACGTTCCAATTAAAAATGAGTTTCCATTTGAACACGCCTTATATATGTATATATGTGTGTGTGTGCGTGTGTTCATATGTATACAATAACTCTTCAGTATTCATACATCAATATAATACATGCTATTCATCATGAATATACTTACTATAAATTATTCGTCATGAATATTTATCTATGTTCATGTGTATACAATAACTTTTCAACATTCATACATCAGTATGATATTCGTCATGAATATACATTTTAAATGTAACATTCATCATGAATACACATATTATTCACCGTGAATATTTAGGTATGATTACTTGTACACAATATCTCCCTAGTATTTATATGATATTTATCATATATATAAATTTTCACCATAATATTCATCATGCATATACATAATATCCACCATGAATTTAAAACAGTTTCAACTCTACGTACATTAGTTTTTCTTTTTTTTTCTTCATTGGGTTCATGATTGATTTGGATGAGTTCTCGATTCGTCTCAATAGATTTCCCGATCCATCTCCATAAAATGTAAAAGTAGTATGTTATGGTTTTACACAAACAAACACACACTAAATTAATCAATAGGTTCTCAATCGGTCTCGATGAAAAATGAAGCCGTTATGTTAAGATTTTAACACACAACCACACACCAAGTCAATGTATGGGTTCTTGATTAGTCTTGATTCGAGTCGATCGGTCCCTATGGGTTGTCAATAGGTTCTCGGTCAATCTTGATGGGTGTTGGGTTACGGTGATGAAGAACGCAACACCTTACGACGTTGAAGAAAGTGTTGACGAAGGTGATGTCGATTCACAAACTTATGATGTCGAGTTTTTGAACACAATTGAACGTACATAAATATTCATAAGGAATATATATATATATATATTATTGCACATAAAAAACGGTTAAAACGGAAAAAAAAACTATATCAGGTTAGATGGCATAGCGAAGAGCATGAAGTTCTCTTTTTTGATTAAAATATTTGTAATTTTTAAGATAATTTATTTTAAACTTTAAAGGGGTAAACGTTTTTTAATTTAATAAGAAAATAAAAAGTCAAATATGGTAGTCGTCGGATCAAAATAATTAAAAACTCTATTTAATGTGAGTTGTTGGATCAAATAAGATGGAAGAACAAGATTGATCCTCATGTTCACATAGAAAAATGAGTTTGCAATTGAACTTTTATCTCTCTATCTATCTATATATATATATATATATATATATATAGAGGCCCCTTCAAGTGTTAACTCAATTATTTGTGTTAACCGTGTTAACTCATCCTTCACTGGTGAACACCATGCTCATTCACTAGTGAACACGATGCTCGTAGACTGACGAACATGATGCTCGTTCACTGATGAATGGTGTTCAACAGTGAACGAGCATGGTGTTCACCAGTGAACGATGGGTTAACACGGTTAACACAAATTATTGGGTTAACACAAGAAGCCACCTCTCTCTCTCTCTCTCTCTCTATCTATATATATATATATAATAGCGCAACTCTTGTCTCACTTCAAATATTGGGCATTAATTAACTTGTGGGTCGAATCTGATTTGTGTAAAGGCCCAAATATGTAAATAGGGATTTAGAGGAGAAGGGGTTCTCCTCATTTCATCACTTAGCATCTAAATATCCTTTTGGTGTGTGAAGGTTTGGAGAGAAATGGGAGAAGAAGAGGTTTGTGAAGATTTGGCATATTTTTGGGGAGAAATCAAGGAGAGGGATCACCATTTGCAGGTACAACTTCATCTCTTTGGTTTGAGTTTTCCATTGTTGGAGCTTGTTGATTATCTTAGTTGTTCTAGGGTTCTAAATCTTGATTTTGATATATTATTGTGAATATTGATGGTTCAAGCAATAACCATTCAATATCAATGAATCTCACTTTTAAACCTTCCATCTTGTAGAATTCTAGTAATACTCAAGAGTTAATGTTAGTTCCTCATTTTAGGTTAAAAAATATGATTTTCTACTTGAGAAATGTTGGATTAATCAAATTCAATTATGGGTTTGAAGTTATTTATTGATTTAGACCATCAAAAACATTGAATATTATGTTTTTAGACATGAAAACCGAATTTGGGAAGTGTTGGGTGATTTTGGCCATGGGGATTTTTAGGTAGAAATCGCACAGGGCTAATCAGTGAAGAAAGTGGGTTTCATGTGGGTTCCATGCGGGTTTTCAGTAATTGTTGGTTTTTGCTTTGGTTCTCGTTAAGGGCTAGCAGTGAGGCGTTGTTTAGCGGTTTGTCTTAGGATTTAAGGGGATAGTTTCTAAGGTAATTAAAAGGGTTTAACTCTACTTTTATGTTGTCTAATTTAGGTGTTCGGTTTGAGCTTAAGTAGCCCTTAGGCTCGGGTTAAGGTGTTGCTTCGTCAGGTGAGTTCCCTTTCCTCTTTAAATGCAACGTGTTATGTTTTAAAAGCTTTATACACTGATTGTGGTTTTAACTTGTCATTTCTTATATGCAAAACCTACAATGATCACTTTTACGAGCTTTGGGTTGTTATATGCACTATTTGATTTGTGTGGAGTTGCATGCCAAGGTTATATTATTATCTTAATCCTTATACCATGAAGGGAATGTGAGTATATAGGTTTGGTTCATTATGGACCGGGTTTGTCACGAATAGAATATGACGGGGAATTTGAGCTTTGACATGTAACCTCTCTTTGATTTATACCCGAAGGGAATGGATTAGTTGTTCAATTAATCATTGCATGTTTTATTTTTAAAAACAACTTAAATTGTTAACTATTTACTTTAGAATTCAGTAGATCTTTTGGTCTAACCTGCGTTTTTCAAAATAAACCATTTTCAGACATGTATCTTATGGAGAGGGAAGAGCAAGGTGTGAGCTCGGGAGCGAAGTGGTCACGACTTAGCTTCCTTGCCCCTAGTAGTGAAATTCTCAGTTGTGGTTGTATTTCATATTTCTGCTATGTATTTTAGAGATGAGTTTTGGTTTTGACTCATTGTTGGAGTTTAGATTTAGCCGTTTTAGCTTTGGTTTATACAATTTGGTTATTCTAAATTTTCGGTATTTACAACTGGTATCAGAGCCATTGTTTAAGTGAATTAGGTGACCACTTGGTGCCTAGTATTAGACTGTAGGCTGGGGGTCACGACTGAGAATTAGGGGCCATTAGGAAAGACCATAACAGAGAAGAGTATGATAGGGAAACGAGGACTAACATGTTAGGTAAATTTGAGATTGCATGTGGCCAGTGTAATCTCAAATTTACAAGTACATATATGCGCTTGTTTGAATGAACTAGGAGGAAAGATATATAAGGTTTGTGTCTCCCAATGGAACACGAGCGGGATGAGTGAATCATCGGATTTCCTTAAATTTGCAGTAGTTGCAACGAAGATTGATGGGAGTGAGCTTATCACCAATTCGGAAGTGATGCTGAGATGAGAGGAATCAGAAGGGTCCGACTATGGCCCTTAAGAGGTCAAAGTTGCTGAAGAGGGGTAATCAGCGAGTTAGTGATCAATCGAAAAAGATCGTTCAAGAGTTAATAACAGAACTCCTGTGAGGAGTTATTACCAATTTGCAAACGTGGAAATGACGAATTACCCTCTCCCGTAAGACGGGTTTCATACATTTCATTCTTTTACAAGTTGCATGAGTCACATCATATTGAAAACATAATTTTGCGCGTTAAATTTCGAATCTTTGATATATATATATATATATAGGTTTACTTAATTCATCTAAAGTTGAGTGAAGCTTTAATCTGAAAACCAAAAAAACATATTGTTATTTAACTTTGGCTATCAAAAACTTGGTTGGGTATATTGTTAGCACAACGATGGGAGTGATAGTCGACTATCTCATGGTGTGGGTAATCACATATCGAGTTTTTATAAAAGGAAAGTTTTATTTTGGAGCATTTTCGTTTTCTGTCAATGTTGTTTTGGATCGATTGGGATGAATTTATCTTGTGGTCACATATGAGCGGTTTTGGGATAACTGTGCATGACTACCAAGTTAAACTAGTATTGTACCATGCGTACATGAGGGGATATTCAATCATCGTATTTATTAAATTTTCCAAATTGCCAAACTATTATTTTAATAATATGCATTTAATTGTCTCATCATGCATGATCTATATGAACTCAATGGGTTTTGGAGGTCTAAATTCTCCTCTTAAAGGGTATTGTATTTAGCGATAAGGAATGGTTTCAAGAACCGAACTGTGTTTTTGAGGCATGTTAGTCAAAATTTTGAGAATTTCATCGTCAGTGGGAAAGCAGGCGATTAAAGAAAACCCTTCACATTAAGATTAGCGATGGTTCTATTACCAGAGTTTTGGATTATGTTCGATATGGCAGGGTGTGGTTGATCAAGAGTGCTTATATCTGGGGTGAAGTTTTAAGTTGAAAAATACTTCTAATAGTGGCATGTTGTTGTAGTGGTTTGGTATTTGGACAAAATGGGGGAGGAACCGCGCGTGAATGTCATGATAGAAAAGTAATGAGTCTTCTGCGACAATGGGGTTGTATTTTATGGCCAAGTGAGATTTGAAGGGCATCAAAGTTAGTTGTGGTAAGAAGGGAGTTGTAAATTAGATGCACCGTTGAGTGTATCCTCGAATGTCGGTATAAATAATCAAAGTATCACCATGTTAATTGTCAACTTTGGAGTCGAATGCTGTTTGAAGTATTCGGTGTTGAAACTAGCAAAAGTTCAAAAGTAGTCTGATGTTGAGGTTGGACATTTGTGTGCCTGATCGTTCGATCAAAAATGTAAATTTGGTTTCATGACAGTTCTCCTAGTGTGGGTAATATGGAAATTGAACGGTAGCTGAGTCTTGAGAAAATGACCACAGTTAAGTGGAGATCTGTTTGAGGTTGTAAATCTAGTAATATGGTAGTGGAGTTATGTGAGAATTTTAAGGTTCTTATGGGTGTGTTATTTTCCTCTTTCAAATGCATGAACGTCTTTCTTGTAGTTGTATTGTTTTGGCACGAAACGTCATACTGTGAGAATAGTCGCATGTATATGATTTAGTAATCCAAGTAAGAACTTAGCCCTAGTACGGTTGCATTCACTAGGTGTATAAAATTTGCTATAAAGGGATGTAGCCGTTGAGACGGCTTGTATGGGCTTGAGCATGGGGTTATGAAGTTTTTAGCAAACAAGATTGTGCTTTTGTATGGTTAGCATAGATTGTTTACCTAAGGCGAAAGCAAATCAGTCAAACTGAAATTAATGAAGTATTAGCCGATAACTTAGTCAAGATAACGAGAATGGTGGCAGAGGCGAGTCCACATCTCGCATTGAGGATAAAGAACTATTAAGAGATTGAATATGAGGAAACTATAAATGTTAGGATTGCTAGTGATGTGATGTTTTAAGCTCATGAATTGATTTCGAATTGCAGAATTTGACGAATGGTTATAGCAGGATGCTGGGGAAGGAAAGAACTTTACATGAGGGCACAAATTGACACTACAATTTCAGGAAGTTAATCATTGCAACATGTAGTCGTCAAGGGCGAAATCAAAGTGCATCTGGTACGTACGGATGTATTAAAACTGTTGAATATTGTCTTCTGATTTAGAGCTAACTTTTTTTAGAGTATAAAAACTAACGTCACCCGCGTGGGGTTTGTTGGAATGAAAGAATCTTATCACAAAGTTTAAATACAAGTTTAGGTTTAAAGGTTAAGTGTTATGTAATGATCAAGGGGTTAAATCGAGTTGATTTCGGCTTATGTTGGGCCATGTGGTGTGTTCATTATGGTTGAGTTTATTATATTAGTAGAAGGTAACATATGTGGGTTGATGCGTATCTGGAAATCGGATTGGCTAGATAGACGACATCTGGAAAATGATCTTGGGATTTATGTTTGAGTTGGATCACTATGTTATAAGAGCACCATTAAGGCGAGTTGACGTATGTCTATATTAATTGTAGTACTTCGAGCACAAAGAAAGATATAGCCCTCCAAGTTGGGTAGTGTCTGGTTCAAGTAAATGTGAAACAATGTCGACCGTATGGGAAACCTATATCTTGGGGATAATTAATGAGTAATTAGAACCATATTGCAAAGGGCTAATAATCAAAGTTCTTAGGATTTTCCTAAAGAGCTTATAACTGATTGGGTACTTAGGAAGCAAATTGCAAAAGCGGTCTATTTAGTTGCTTGGCAAGCATCGTCAACGTTTGGGTTGGTTAAATAGTTTATTGTTGGAATTTTGTTCAAGGAACTTTTGTCGTGACCTTTGACAACTGGATGAGATGATCAATGTAGTTCTAATATTGAAAGAATAACCATCTAGTGTTGGAACCCTATTTTGAGCGGAAAGCATTAGTGCCATCTGTAAACAGATGGGTGGAAAAAAAGTAATCTTTTAGGTGTTTGGACACATGATGTGTATTCATGTAATTGATTTTAATGGTACTCGAGGAGAGGAAATAACATCAGTTGTCATGCAAGCATCCAGCCAGCTCCATAAGAAACGTATAAAATCGAAGGTGTAGAACATCGTTGTGTGGGAACGAAAGCAGGGAAAGAGTGAAAGTGACTAAAACTAGAGAAAAAGAGATACTCTGTTCGAAAGCGTAAAGTCTTGAGATTTCAGTTGGTGATTATGAGGTGTTTAAGGTAATTCCCTGGAAATGAGTAATGCAGTTTAGAAAGAGAGGGGAGTGGAGTCCATGCTATACTGGACCATTCCCTACTATAGAACATATTGGTGAAGTAGCGTATAAATTGGATCTACCAGAGAGGTTTCAAGATACCCATAATACGTTCCACATTTGGAAGAGATTGCAACAAGGGAAATTCGGCTAGGATTACGGTATCAGAGCTGTTGTCGAATGCTTTTCTTTAGGTCAAGAATATATGTAAGAGGGGGGAGTCCTTTGGTTGGGATAATTGGAGATGCAATATTACATAGTTGTCTTCTCGTTCCGTCTTGTATTTCTAGTTCCTCGCTAGTTTTTGGTGAATCAAATCCTTATCGTTCAAAAAAAGTATGTTCCACATTTCGAATTTGACGGAGTACTTGGCGGAAGCAAAGATGACCGTACCGTTACAAAGGATGCAGATAGATGGGAAGTTGAATTTCCTTGAGGAATCTGAGGCAATCATCGACCAAAAGATTAAGAAGTTGAGGAACAAAAGAATTTCACTTGTAAGGGTGCAATAGAGATTCCATGAGGACCTGGGAAGCGGAGACAAAAATAAAGGATAACTACTCGTATCTCTTCGATGAAGGAATTCCGGGGACGAAATTCTGTTAAGGGGGTACGTATTGTAATAGCCCAACTCTTGCCTCATTTCAAATATTGGGCTTTAATTAATTTGTGGGCCGAATCTGATTTGTGCAAAGGCCCAAATATGTAAATAGGGATTTAGAGGAGAAGGGGTTCTCCTCATTTCATCACTTTCCATCTAAATATCCTTCTAGTGTGTGAAGGTTTGGAGAGATGGGAGAAGAAGAGGTTTGTTAAGATTCAGTAGAATTCAGTAGAATTTCATCACTTTCCATTGTTGGAGCTTGTTGATTATCTTAGTTGTTCTAGGGTTCTAAATTCTTGATTTTGATATATTAAGATGAATATTGATGGTTCAAGCAATAACCATTCATTATCTATTGGTTTGGGATTATATGGGAACGCTTTGATTAGAATCAATCATTGGATCTCACTTTTAAACCTTCCATCTTGTAGAAGTCTAGTAATACTCAAGAGTTATTGTTAGTTCTTCTTTGGGGTTAAAAATTATGATTTTCTACTTGAGAAATATTGGATTATCAAGTTCGATTATGGGTTTGAAGTTATTTATTGATTTAGACCATCAAAAACATCGAATATTATGTTTTTAGACCTTAAAATCGATTTTGGGAAGTTTTGGGTGATTTTTGGGCAGAATTCGCACAGGTCTAATCAATGAAGAAAGCGGGTTTCATGCGGGTTCCATACGCATTTTCAGCAGTTGTTGGTTTTTTCTTTGGTTCTCGTTAAGGGATAGTAGTGAGGTGTTGTTTAGGGGGTTGTCTTAGGGAATTAAGGGAATAGTATCTAAGGTAATTAAGAGGGTTTAGCTCCAGTTTTATGTTGTCTAATGTAGGTGTTCGGTTTGAGCTTAAGTAGCCTTTAGGGTCGGATTAAGGTGTTGCTTCGTCAGGTGAGTTCCCTTTCCTCTTTAAATGCATCATGTTATGTTTTAAAAGCTTTATACACTGATTGTGGTTTTAACTTGTCAATTCTTATATGCAAAATCTACAATGATCACTTTTGCGAGTTTTGGGTCTTTATGTGCACTATTTGATTTGTGTGGAGTTGCATGGCAAGATTATACTATTATCTTAATCGTTATACCACGAAGGGAACGTGAGTATATGGGTTTGGTTCATTATGGACCGAGTAGTCACGAAGGGAATGTGACGGTGAATTTGACATTTGTCATGTAACCTCCGTTGTTTGATTTATACCCCAAGGGAATGGATTAGTTGTTCAATTAATCGTTGCATGTTGTATTTTTTAAAACGACTTAAATTGTTAACCATTTTACTTGGGAATGCACTAGACATTTTGGTCTAACCCTTGTCTTTCAAAATAAACCATTTTTATACAGGTATCTTGTGGAGAGTAGATACAAAGGGAAGAGCAAGGTGTCAGCTCGGGAGAAAAGTGGTCACGACTTAGCTTCCTTGCCCCTAGTAGTGAAATTCTTAGTTGTGGTTGTATTTCATATTTTTGTTCTGTACTTTAGAGATGAATTTTGGTTGGAGTTTAGATTTACCGTTTTGGCTTTGGTTTATAGAATTTAGTTATTCTAAAATTTGGATCTTTACAATATATACATATATATATAAATATATATATATATACACAAACGAGAACCCATGTGATTTACGAGAATGCGAGAACAGTTGCAGGCCTCTAACCTTTTTTACGAAGATAATAAATAAAAATAAATGAATAAGGGTGGGTATTAATGTAATTAGGTATTTTTTTAATCTTTATGTTATTTTAATTCATTGTTATTATCCCATGATTTTAGATTGAAATCTGATCACGTCTCAATCTCTATCATTCACTGTAGTTTCATATTCTATCACATTGTGATAACATCGTGATAATCCAACTGTGACATTTGTGATAACAATAGTGTGATAATAAAGGTGCGATAGACAATCATCGCACCCTAATCGAAGTGTGTTAACTATGATATCGATATAATACACATACAATCATCGACCCCAAATAGATGTGTTAATTGTGATAAATCTTGTGATACACATAAGCTCAACTTATTGTGAATTTGTGATACATAACAGTAATTGTTATCATAGTGTGTTAACCAATAAATATGGTAATCCAACGGTGATTTTTGTGATAACAATCCCTCATCGATACGCATTCAATCGTTGATCCCTAATCAATGTGTTAAGTGTGAAAGATGTGATACACATTCAATCGTCGATCCCTAATCGATATGTTAAGTGTGATAACCATGTGATACACATTCAATCGTCCCTAATTGATAGCAGACAAGCATCGAGCCCTAATCGAACATTGTGATTATTGACCAAAATTTCTTAATCAAACAAACTATGTTAATCGAACCCATATGGTATCGATTTCTCGAGTTGTGATAATTGCCCCTATTCGATTACTCTACTGTGGTATCAATTGTGATACTCCCATTTGTGATAATTATGTGATAACGAAGGGCAAACCATCGTATTTCACTTATCTGCATTCATATAGGTTGTGATAACAATGTAATTGACCATCAATCATCGAGCCCCAATTGAAGTGTGATAATCATGTGACTGTGATTATTCCTTTCCTGATGATCGAAATAATATTGATCGTGTTATTTGAATTTTATCATTTCAATTTCCAGTTTAACCCTTCCACGTCTTTAACGTTTTTGAAAACTTTAAAGTATTAATTTAAATTTGAAAATCCCTTAACTTCTCTTAAACTAGATTTAAAATAGAATGCTTGGCTTAGAGACTGTTCTCGCGTTTTCATAAACCACAGGAGTTCTCGTTTGAACTATATATATATATATATATATATATAGGGTCAGATTCAGGGGAAAACCTAAAAAGAACCAAAGAACATCCTGAGAGTCCTCTATATGGACGGTATGCACAAATGCATACTGATAATTTGTAACATGCATTTGTGCATATACACTAATGCATAATATGCACCCGTGCATAGGAAAAAATAGCTTCAATCACTTGTATACATGCATACCATCCAGATGGATATATATATATAGTATATATATAGTATATAATATTTAAATATAGTGTATAATATATAAATATAGTGTATATATATAGTATATAAGGAAGGGTTCAAATGAGAACAACTTCATTTTACGAGAATGCGAGAACACCTTTTTACTATAAGCAATCACATATGATAATATATTTTTACACAAATGACATACATGTGATACTAAATCAAAGACGCTAATGAGCTTTTGCACGACCTAATATGCGAGTCAAGTCGCTCGTACGTCACTAGGCCCCTTCACGTATATTATCACATGTGTAAGGATGTTCTTCATGTGATAATATAGTCCATCATATGTGCTACTATATCAAAGATTTAAGCGATATATGGCTCGACCTATGTCGCACGACACGTTGTACGCACACTAGCAAGTCCTCTCGCGTGTATTATCACATGTGATAAGAGGATAAGGGTGTTCTCGTGTTTTTGTAATATGGAGGTTTTTTTCGTTTAAACCTCCATTTATATATGTAGATACATATATAGTCAGGTTCAAACGAAAACATTAACTAGTTTAGATAATACGAGAACAGTCGAATCAAGTGCAACATCGCATTGATTTTCCATTAACGGCGACACAAGGGTGTGCAAGTGATGTGGCCCACGACCTTAGATTACAGCCAAAGTCGTGTGAATCATGTATGATTTTACACGTGATTTTAGTGTAAAATCACACATGATTCATTCGTTTTCTTATTGTCTTAATTTAGTTAACTCTCTCTCTCTCTCTCTATATATATATATATATATATATATATATATTAACCTGGATATCCAACCTGCTATGCGAGCCGACTAATCCTAGGACGACCACCCGCTTATCGAGTAGTCCGGAGTCACCATATTTGAACCCCCGTGGCCATAAGGAGATTTTTATTCCTCCCTGGATTCGAACTTGTGGCCTCCAGGTACTTTTGACCTTTGGAACACAAGATCAAACATTGAGGTACCACCTTTGTGGTTTACATACATATTTATAAGCGGGAATTCAAACGAGAACGCCCTTGTTTTACAAAAATGCCGGAAACTCATGAGCCTCCAAATTATATAACCCGTGATTAAAATTAGAATAAATAAATATAAACTACTATTCATCAACAATTTATAGTTATTCTTAAAATGTTGCTAGTATGATCGAAGACTTCTTTTGTCGATGCCTCCGTCGTCGATAATGATGTGATTTTGATGTGATAATGTTTTGATAGACTGGAGATTTCTTATGATGTGACTTTGTATGAGAAGTAGGGGTGCTCACGGGTTGGGTTGATTGGGTTGAAGGCATTTGATCAACCCAACTCAATGTTTTCGGTTTGAAAAATCTCAACCCAACCCAAAGCAAAGTGTAACTCAATCCAACCCAAACCGTACGGGTTGATCGGGTTAGTCGAGTTAGTTAGGTTGATATTTTGGTACATCAAAATATTCTACCAACCTTGAATATTTTTTCTCTACTAATAATTTCTTTTTCATCATCAACCATTTGATATATCTTACACATACTTTTTAAATCTTAAGTATATAACATTCATTAATTTTCTTAATATATATATATATATAGATGTTTATAATGGGAAGGGTTCAAACGAGAACACCTTCATTTTTGCGAGAACGCGAGAACACCCTTTTACTATAGAAAATCACATGTGATACTATTATTCCATCATATATGATACTAAATCAGAGATGCGGATGACTTTTGGCGTGATCTAGGTCACCGTTCAAGTCGTTGTCACACCACTAAGTTCCATCACATATATTATCACATTTGATATATCTTATACATACTTTTTAAATCTTAAGTATATAACATTTATTAATTTTCTTAATATATATATATAGATGTTCATAATACTAAACATATATACAAAAGCGTTATATAGAGATGAATAATAGATTGAAAATATATTTATATGAAGAGGATACGTGACGGTGTAATTGACTAATTGACATATTAATAGAGCCTCAATAATCATATTAAATCCAAAAAATAAAAGGATGTTGGGTTCGTCGGGTTCATCGAGTTGGGTTGGGTTCAAATAAACATAATTCGATAACCCAATACCTACAGATTCAAAATTTTACAACTCGATTAGAATCAGGTTATTTCGGATTGAGTTATTTTGTGTCAGGTTAGGTTGGGTTGGGTTGGATTGGATTGGATTAATCGGATTGGTCGGATTTTTGAGCATCCCTAACGAGAAGAATGTGAATTTATTGCGATAATAATGAATTTGGTGAAACAATCTCCAACTTTGACCCTAAAAAAAAACCAAAAAGCACCAAATTTGTTGGGCCCACATAAAAAACATATTCTATTTAAGAGAATTGTATTTAAAAATTAAACAAATAACTAAATTAAAAACACCAAATTAAACCAAATTTTTAATACACTATAAAAATCAACTTCAACCACACTCTATAAAACACACTAAATTTATGCATCCCATATAAAACACTTATTCTATTTAAAAGAACTGTATTTTAAAATTAAACAAATAACCAAATTTAGATAAATGGTGTGACTTAGGGTTTCTCCGAAATTTGTCATGTAAATAGTACCCCTCAAAATATGGTGGTACCTTACTGTCTCTCTCTATCATCGATAAATTTTTGTAGGTTTGTAGTTCAGTTGGAGAAGGTGAAACGCCAAATTTAGGTTTTTACAGTGCGATTGGAGAGGCACTAGCTAGATAGATAGATGGGAGAGAGAGAGAGAGGTGATAGATGTGGTGATTTTTTTTATTAACCTGGATTCCAACCCACTATACATAAGTAGCCCGAAGTCATCACATTTGAACCTCCGTGGTCATAAGAAGATTTTTATTTCTCTTTGGATTCGAACATGAGAACTTCAGACACTTTTAACTTTTAAAATACATGATCAAACCAATTGAACACCACCCTTATAGTTAACGTTGTAGTTATTTAGGATTAATATGATCCCTAAAGTTTTGGATCAACTATTAACAATTATTATTGATTTAGGAAAAAAAATGTACACTAAATAAAAGATTGTTCTAGTTTAAATCTCCATCCAGATATTTAAAAAAAAAATAGTTTGGTGGTCAAAATTATTGGTTGGTTTAAGTAAATAAGTCAAAAGGGGGATGCAAAGGAAAGAATGAACATGTAGTGTAGTGTAGTGGAGATGAAGCAGTGTGATGTGAGGGGATGACAATGACAACCTAACCACTTTCCTATTTGATCCAACGGTCTTCACACTTGACACGATTTCTAACTAGTCCTTATGTCTAATCATATTATTCTAAATCCATACTATTCAATTCTTTAACTTTTTATATGTTTAAATGTTTCTTTTTATCAAAATACAAAAAGTTGTTATTATTTGTATTTATTAGACCATCTCCAAACTATTCCTATAAACACAAAAAACATAAAGTTAGAGGTAATTTTACCTTTAATCCATCACTAAAACATAAAAATAAATAAAAAGGTAAAATATTGACCTTCATATTTAAAGGTCAAAAAAATAAGTCATTAAGTTTTTTATTACCGATATTTTATTCAATTTTTCTAATTATATATATATATATACATATATAGATTAATAGGTATTATATAAATAGTATGATAATAAATAAAAATTATTTTATTGTTAAAGTGTTTTTAGTTTTTTTTTTTAGTGTGTGATTGAAGATAAATTTTTTTAGTATTTAAGGAACCTACCATTTTTAGTGTTTTTAGTGTGTGATTGGATTGGAGATGTCCTTGTAAGATAAAATTAGATAAAAATGTAAAGAAAGAAGTTTTTATGTTAATTTACCTTGTGTGGTGGAACCAATACATGTATAGTTAACAAATAAAAAATGATGCATTTATTAAGAATATCTTCGACAGTTATATTATAATTTTCTATGATAGAATATTAAAAAGGTTAAAATCTTTAAAAAAAATATGCCTAAACTCTAACAATTATTTTATTTTAGTAATTTTTACATTAAATATATTAATAAAGTATTTAATATATTTAATAAAATATTATTTTTCTTATCTATATATTTAATTTCAGTATATTTTGTTGGTAAGAAAAATTAAAATATTATTTTTCAGTGTACTATAGAGTTTTAGATATTTTCTGTAAGTTTGAAAATTCTTATCTTATCTATTTATATTTTTTTTTATATTAACATGTTTGCTGAAGTAAAATAATCATGAATTTTTATTATTTACTATTTTAGTATAATTATCCGATATGTTTTTATAACCCAAACGCAAATTGTATGATTAATTTCAGTTTTTATTTTAATTAACTTATTTAAAACTTAATTTTGATACATCATAATATACTTTAAACAAAACATTTATTAGTTCTGATATTTTAATAACACAATAATAAAGTCGATTCTATTTATATTAGAGCATCTTTAAGAGATTTTCTAAAATTTATCCAAAATGGAGAAGCAAAAGCCAAAATCTTCAAAAATAATTAGACTCTTCTCCAACAAATTTTCCATTTTGAAGAACCAAACATTGATAATAATATTAAAATATTATTTCTTTCTTTTTATATTCATTTTTATAGATTTCCATTGATAGTTTCATGTTGTAATTATTTTTGGAGTGATCTTTATATTCGGAGAAAAACAACTTCTTTCTTTTATTTTTTCCATTTTAAAGATAGTTTTTAAAAATCTATTGAAGCAAATTTTGGTTCAAATTTTTTATTTTCATCATTTTTCCAATTTTAAGAAAGTTATTGAAAATGCTCTTAGAAATCAAATAATCTAGAAGATACTTTATCTCAATAAATGTGCAGACCAAATACATGATGGTAATTGTGACGGAGGTATCTCCTAAACTCATTACATATTGAGCTTTTTAAGACGCATGATGTAAGGCATCATCGATAATTATATGTATCCTTTTATATGAAAAAAAAGGTTAATTAATATATTGAGAATGTAAAAAATATATTTTGATGTTAATATATGTAAGATTTTTCAGAAAAAATTTAACAGATTTTTCAAAAATTTCTATAAAGTAAAGAACGAAAAATTAAATTTTTTAAGAAATATTGTATTCAAATCCAAAAGATTATCTATTTTAAAGAATCTAATAATACTGATTTTAATATTAAAATATTTTATCATTATTTATTAAAATATTATTTATTTTTTTGAATAATTTATTTTAAAAATAGAAATATATTAAATAATAAATTTCTTATATGATAATTATTTTTTGGGTAATTTTCATATTTGCAGGAAAAAAACATTTTTTCTCCTACTTTCTCTATTTTGAAGCTTAAATATAGTTTAAAATCTCATTTTTCTCCGTTTTGAAGAATTTATTTGAAATGCTTTAAGGTTGTATTTGTCAATATATAGGGATGCATTTAACCCATATTAAATGTAAAAGGATGGATTAAATTCACCTATATATATTGCTAAATGTACTCATACCTATTAGTTTTCTTCTCACTTACATGAACATGAAAACTTAAATATTACATTTTCAATGTCTAATTCCATCCGATTCTAACAAAAATGATGTTTATAACATTACAAGTAAAATTCATAATTTTGTTATTGTATCTTTATTCTTAGAAAATAATATTTTTTAATGTATAACTTAAATATTGTTAAATGTACCCATACCTACTAAATTTTCTTTCTTATACATTTTCATCAATACTTATTTATTTTTACATTTACAATGTCTTGACCCGCTTTTAACACAAAAATGGTATATATAACATTACCATAAAAGTAAATTTCATAAATTTGTTGTTATGTCTTTATTCTTTAAACGTATATGTAACATGATTATATAAACAATTTTGTTCTAATTCCATCTTTTGTGTAATGCATTTTTAGAACATTCGCTTTGTTACCACAAATGTTATCAAAATGAAGACCGCAAAAAGTACACTTTTGAAATTAGGGATTGGATCAAAATACTTTAAAAAAGCACACAAAGAGCAATCATAACCAGTTTTTTTAGTCTGTCCTTATTGACCCTGGTTCAAAAGAGATATGCTCCTTACGATAAGTTATTTGTTCAAAAACTAAGAGCGATTTGGACTTGGCAGTTTTAACATATCTTGAACTTGTTCTGTGACTTTATATATAAATTGAAAAAATTTCCGTTTGTTCTTCGTAAATTCATAAAAAGTAATCATTACAAGGGACACTAATAGCTAGGACAATTGACCAAAACAATTTTGGTCATTGATTGAATTGAACGCTGGACAGTTAGACATCCAACCTGTAATCGCAACGACCCAATTGCAAGAGCGGAGCTCTACCAACTGAGCTATAACCCCCCCCCCCCCCGAGCCTGTTGACTAATCATTTTTAAGATTAGTACTTAATTGGTTAAGCTTAAAAAATGGAAACCATTTTAGGCCCGCAAGATTGAACCGAGTCCTCGAACTTTTACAAGAGTTTTATTCGGCCTCTTAAGTACAAAAACAACATAATAGGCCACTTAAGTTTGTAATCAGCACAATTTATCCTGAATGTGACTAATATCACAAAAAATAAAAACGAGTCGTTTACCAAATACTTACCAAGTCATCTATCTTACTACGTAAACATGGCGATGAATGAGAATGACTAGAGTTATTCATGGGCGGTATGGCCCGCTAGACCCGACCCATTAGAAAAACGGGGTTGGACTATCATTTAAAAAAATATAAGCGGGCTCGGATGGGACCGTTCAAATTAATGGGCGGATTTGGGTAATGAAAAAGGAAATATGGACATACTCACCCAGCCAGGTATATAATTATAATAATTTAATATTTTATTAAAAAAAGTTTTTGAGTGGTTTTGGGTTGGACTTCCTCTATCGAGTATCAAGTATCAACCACCTCTAAAATATATACAGTATGTGATATGTGAGATAGTACGTCTCAAATCCATATTTTATGAAAATTCCTTTTTTCTTATGTTGTGTATAGTGATGGAATTTCCAAAAACCTCAGTTGCCATATTTTTCTTGCCACATCATTATCACCTCAACGAAGTAAAAACCTTCATAAAACTGTACAATAGAGGTTCTTATAAAGACCTCACTTTTCTTATTTTTAATTTATAAAATAGAATTTTATTTATAGATTATTATATAAATTTAATATATGTATATATTATAAAATTAGAAAAAAAATCAAATATAATTTATTAATTTCCTTTATCCATGTTAATTTTAATTTGTTAACACATTTGAAAAACAATTAAAACATAAACATAATTTTATACTATGATTAAAAAGGTGTAAAATTACAAAAATATTAATTATTATAAAAAGTAACACTAAATAACAAGAAATAGTAATATAGATTACGAGAATTTTATACTATGATTAAAAAGGTGTAAAATTACAAAAACATTAATTATTAAAAAGTAACACTAAATAACAAGAAATAGTAATATAAATCACTCGTAATCTTGAATCGGTCAAATATGTTCAACCAATTCGGAGGGGAGTTAATAATATAATGAGATAATTAAAAAAACTTGTAAAAAATTTACACGAAACGAAGAATAAACAAAATTAAAAAATTTATTTAATTATTTTATATTTTTTTATCAATTTTAACGTATACATTTTATAGATTTGTTAAATAAAATGGTTAAAAATAATAAATAAAGTAATAAAAGAAAATAAAAGTATGGAAGAACCCGAGTTCTTGTTCAAGCACCTGTGTTCCAATAAGAACCTGTGACTGGACAAGAACCTCTATCCCACATTGGAGGTTCTTGTAAAAACCCTAAAAGAAACTCGTCAATAACCTCCATTGTGGATGCTCTTAGTATATTTTATGTTTTTTAGTTGGAAAAAAATCATGTATTTTGGATAATTTTACATAACTTACCATTTCATATAAGTTGTTTAAATTTAAATTTTTAGCCCTGTTGGCAAGCCCGGGCTGGTTATAGGACGTGTATGGACAAGTTCTCAAGCCTGCAAGAATGAGCTTGAATTTGCTATATTATAGGCCCGTTGGACAAAAAACTATGATAGGCTCGACTCGTGGACTACCCAAGCCCGTAAATGATGACCTTTATAAATGACCTAGAATCTTATCCGGTAAAAGGTATGACAACAACCAAGGTTCTTACTCGATAAGTAAGAAAGAAGACGTTATCAGGTAAATGCGCTAACAAAAAGTCTATTTAAATGACCAATAATGTTACCCGAGAAAATAAACGAGAGTTGTGATTCTTATCGCTAAGCGTTTATCCAGTAGACCTCTAACTATTTAAAGGTGAAGACATAGGTGCAAAAACTTCTACTAAAAAGGAAAGGAGGAAACAATTGTGGTTATATAAAAATTAGAGTAAATTACATTTTTGGTCCTCCTGGTTGTCACTTACTACCAAGTATGGTCCCTCTTTTAAACTAATTACAATTTTAGTCACTTTAGTTTACATTTTACTTCAATTTTGGTCCCTCCGACTAACCATAGTTAAATAGGTTAGTTAATCTTTTTCCCTTTTTGTTTTATTTGATTTTAGAGTAAATTACAATTTTAGTCCATGTGGTTTGTTTTTTCCATTTTTATCTTTCCTACTATTTCAATTTTTATTTTTTTATTTTACACAAATGAATTAATAATGATTTAAACTAAAAATACATTTTTGAACCTAACTTACAATATAAAATGTTTTTTTTGGTTTGTTGTAAACGAATTTGATATATATATATATATATATATATGAGAGATTTCAAATACAAACCACGTCAATTTGTACAAACCGTACAAACCGCGTGTTTCATTGTTTTTTTTGAATAATTTTTTTTTTCATGAAAGTGTTTAATATGATGAATTTGTTTCATATAATTCTTTTCTTCATGAAATTATTTTTCTATCTACATGAAAATGAATTGATTCATGAAACTCTCAATTTGATGAATCTTGTTTCACGTATTCTTGATTCACCAACCTTCATGTATTCTTGATGAAATTTTTTCATATATTATTGACTAATCAACCCTAATAATTAAGAAAAAGTGAAAAAATTAAAAAAAAAATATTGGTTGCATGCGGTTTGTACGGTTTGTACGAATTGACGTGGTTTGTAACGGAAATCAACCCTATATATATATATATATATATAGAAAGAGATTCATGCCAGAATCATAACAATTTAAGAAAACAAGAAAAAAAAATCATGTACAATGTTCTAACATCAAAAAAATGGCACGAGCGACTTTTACCGCAGGCCAAGTCACGGAAAAAGTTGCAGCTAATCATATATGATTTTGTACATGAATCATATATGATTTTGTTCATGATTTTTTTTTCTTATTTTCTTAAATAGTTAGTGTTCTCGTATGAACCTGCCTCTCTAGGGGTGCGGTTTGGTGCGGTTTTAGAACAAACCGCAAAACGCACCTCATATGCGGTTTAAGCATTTTCCCAACCCGCAAACCGCACCGCATAACGTCAAACGGCACTGCAAAATGCGGTGCGGTTTATACGGTTTGTACTTATCGTTCTCTATGCCTATAATCCAATAATTACAAATTTAAAAATACATTACACAATCAATGATAACGAGAACATAGTAAAAAAAGAGATTTGATACATCCAATTTCCAAATACATATTGCATAATTAAAAATAGCTTAAGAATTAAAAAAAATAAACTTTAAACTAAATTGGACGTACAAGTTGTGACATGTCCAACAAATTTATTAATATTACTAATTGTCATATTGGATAAAACTCAAAGTCCAAAAATATTACACAAATTATAAATTATTCTCTCTCTATGTATATGTTATCTATAAAAATATTTAAAATACGCGGTGCGGTATTGTTTGAACTGCGGTTTTGTTAGGTCTGAAAATATTATATCCGAGATCACAATTAGAAGGGCCTAAAGTCAACAAAGCCATCTAAATGGATGGTTTAATTATAGGAATAAATTTATTATATCAAAGGTAGAGATATTATTGTAAATAAGTCAAGTTATAATGCCTTTTATCATTGTTTCCTTATTGCAATAATGTCAAACATATAAATAGACACTTAAGGCTAGCATTAGAAGGTGAGAACTTAAAGAGGATATAGAGAGGTGAAATAGAGAGAAAAGTATAATAGAATCGTGAGCTTTATTCATAACTCAATTACTTTGCAACCACGATTTACAAGCGAGATATATGACATAGTCAGATTATTGATATTGTTCTTGCTTATTACATTGTTATCTGACCAATTCTGGGATCCACAGGTTTGATAACCCAAAACCGCATACTGCACCGTATAGGCTGTTTGGTAAAAATTCAAACCGCAAACTGCACCGCAACAGTTTTCAACCGCGCTTTACAGTGCGGTGTGGGCGGTTTGTGCGGTTTGACAGTTTAGATGAACTCCCCTATGCCTCTCTCTCTCTCTCTCTCTCTCTCTATATATATATATATATATATATATATATATCGGATAAATTGAATAAAATTTAAAAATATTCAATACTTAACTCATTTTAAAGGTACCGATAAAACTTTATAAAAGTATAATTTAATAAAATACATATTTTTAGTTAAACTTATCATTAATTAATAAGATAAGATGTATAAACTCAAAAATGAAATGGTAGGAAAGACAAATATAGTAGAAAAACAAACCACATGGACTAAAATTGTAATTAACTCTATGATCAAATAAATCAAAAAAAAAAAACCAAAAAAAACTAAAAAAATTAACTAACCTATTTAACTATAATTAGTTTAAAAGAGGGACCAAAATTGTAATTTACTCTAAAAGTTAAAATCGGACAATTCAAATCTTGAAAAAAATAAAACTAATATATATATATAGAGGCGGCTTCATACGAGGACGATAACAATTTACGAGAATACGAGAATAATCTTTGGCCAATCATTTTGTACATTAAATTTTTCATGTATAAAATCATATATAATTTCATGTACAAAATCATATGTGATTTTGTAAGCATAAAAAATGACACGCGATTTTTTTCGTGGGCAAGTCGTGGGAAAAGTCGCGGCTAATCATATATGATTTTGTACGTGAATCATATGTGATTTTGTACATGAAAAGTTTCATGTACAAAATGATTGGCTGAGAATTGTTCTCGCATTCTCGTAAATAGTTACCGTCCTCGCATGAACATCTTTCTATATATATATATAGAGAGAGAGGAAAGTTCAAATGTGAACTCAAATTTGGTTGTGAACGTGAGAACAAATGAGAGCGTGACACGTGTCAAAATAAGCAATATTCAGACTGAATATACAAAGGAATATTCAGACTGAATATAGTATATATTCGGTCTGAATATACAAATAAATATTCAGTCTAATAGTCTGAATATTCCTTTGTATATTCAGACTGAATATATACTATAATATTTATTTGAATGGGACACGTATCGCACTCTCATTTGTCCTCACGTTCACAACCAAATTTGAGTTCTCATTTGAACCTGCCCCTGTATATATATATATATATATATATATAGAGAGAGAGAGAGAGAGAGAGAGAAAGAGAGAGAGAGAGAGAGAAAGAGAGAGAAAGAAAAGTTCAAATGTGAACCTATCTTTGATTGTGAACATGAGGATGGATCTCAGCTCTTCATCTAAGCCATATTCAAGCTGATCTTTAAACGTGGCTTGAGGGGTAATTTTAGAAGTTTTATATTTTTTTTTTCTGATTCTCCTTTATTCTTTTCTTATTATCATTGATAACACTCCAACTTATTTCTCTCATTATTTCCTTATTATCGATGATATCCTAGGTTAATCGGATATTTTGTTGAATAACTTCATTAAATTCGTTGATATCAGTTCCGATTTGCGATTTTTGAAGCTCAATTGTCGATTTTTGATCTGATTTCGTTTCAATGGATTTTGTTTCTTCATCAGACTATATTCAGTCTGAATATAAGCTACGAGTATACAAACCCCAAATTGTAGTTTATATTCAGACTGAATATAAGTTACAGTTATTCAAACACCTAATTATAGACTATATTCAGTCTGAATATAAGCTACAACTACATAAACCCTAAATTGTAGCTTATATTCAGACTGAATATAAACTACAATTATACAAACACCTAATTATAGACTATTTTAAGTCTGAATATAAGCTACAAATATATAAACCCAACATTGTAGCTTATATGCAGTCTGAATATAAGCTACATTTATACAAACACCTAATTATAGACTATATTCAGTCTGAATATAAGCTACAAATATACAAACCCGAAATTGTAGCTTATATTCAGTCTGAATATAAACTACAATTATTCAAACACCTAATCATAGACTATATTGAATCTGAATATAAACTACAAATATAAAAACCCGAAATTGTAGCTTATATTCAGTCTGAATATAAACTACAATTATTCAAACACCTAATTATAGACAATATTCAGTCTGAATATAAGTTACAAGTATACAAACCCCAAATTATAGCTTATATTCAGTTTGAATATAAACTACAATTATTCAAACATCTAATTATAACTTATATTCAGTCTGAATATAAGCTACAAGTATACAAACCCAAAATTGTAGCTTATATTCAGTCTGAATATAAGCTACAAGAGTACAACTATACAAACCTCAAATTGTAACTTATATTTAGACTGAATATAATCTACAATTATACAAACATCTAATTGTAGACTATATTCAGACTGAATATAAGTTACAAGTATACAAACCCCAAATTGTAGGTTATATTCAGACCGAATATAACCTACAATTATACAACATCTAATTGTTGACTATATTCAGACTAAGTATAAGTTACAAGTATACAAACCCCAAATTGTAGCTTATATTCAGATTGAATATAACCTACAATTATTCAAACACCTAATTATAGACTATATTTAGTCTGAATATAAGCTACAACTATACAAACCTCAAATTGTAGCTTATATTCAGTCTGAATATAAGCTACAAGAGTACAAGTATACAAACCAAAAATTGTAGCTTATATTCAGACTGAATATAACCTACAATTATACAAACATCTAATGGTAAACTATATTCAGACTGAATATAACCTACAATTATACAAACACTTAATTGTAGACTATATTCAGATTGAATATAACTTACAATTATTCAAACACCTTGTTGGGTCACCGATGATTTGGTGATGAACCACCTTCCTTTATATGAATGAATTTTTACAGGTTCTTTTGAAGGTCTGAAATATGCTTAAAGTATTGAAGAGTCAAAGACTATTCAATCAAGGGGTTGTACATCAAAAAGTGGAATTTTGGATGTATCAACCAACTTCAATATTCAGACCATCTTGCCAAGTCAAGATTGGGTCACCAATATAGTGGGTCACCGATGGTACACTCAAAAGTCATCAAAAGTACTAAGGACATCAAATAAGATGAGGTCATCAAGTTTGATGTCATGGTCACCGACACTATGATCTTGGTCACCGAAATTGCAGGTATATTTTCTAAGGCTGTGATATCAACTCACAAGGGTATACACTTTTGTCACTTAGTGAAAGAAGAAGTTATCAAGCAAAGTGTACACTTATCAACTCCAGCCTTATAAGGTATCCACCGATGTGATACATAGTGAGATGTATCACTTAGCAATTTCAAAGAGATAAGTTCTTGACTCACATCAATTGCAAGACACGTGAGCCAACAAGAACTTGGGCACCAAGCCTTAATTAAAGACATTCTCTTTTATTCTTATAAAAGGAATATTTGTCTTTTAGCTAAAAGGCTTGATGGGACTTCACAGAGCATGAAGAAAAGAAGATAAAGTTATCTGACATTACGTGCTACAAGGAATGGTTCATCCATTATTCTAGTACAAAGGAAGTGGTCTCTTCCTTTGTCCATCGTATAATCTTCCACCTAATGAAACCTTGATACCGTCCACTTGCATCCCATGCATGGACACTATAAAAGGAGATGAAGTCCTTCCCGTAAATCTCACGCTTTCAACAAATTTTCGCAGTGATTATTTGTTTCGACCGTGGCAAAGCCGTGTGCTATAACGACATTGTTTTAACTTGCTTAGTGTAATAGTTAATTACCGTTATCCGTGTGTTTAGTTTGATAGAATAGTCCGCTGTTCTTTTCAAAGATCAAACTATCCGTGTGTAAATTTTTAATATTTATATTAAAAAATTTAAAAAGAGTATATTCTCGTGTGTTTTATATTCAACCCCCCTTCTACAAAACCCTCTCTTAGTTAGCCATCTCTCCTAGGGGACTAACAATTGGTATCGCAGCAATTGGTTTAATCTCATAAACCGGATCCGTGATGGCTACTACCTCAAATGTTGATGGTACCTTGCGTACCTCTTCCAAAGAATACATATGATTTAGGATCTTTGGCTAAACCCCCAAGATTCAACCCAAACAACTTTGGGTTATGGAAAAATCGCATGATATTATTCTTGGAAGGGATAGATTGCAGGTATCCCAACATTCTCAGTGAGGGACCTATTATTCCTAAAATATGGGCTCGCTTTGGCCCTCAAAAGGACGCCGAAGGAAAGGACATAGAGTCGATGACGAAAGAAGTGAGAAAACCGGTAGATATATCATTAAACCTTCTAACAAATTTAGTGAAGATGATAAACGCCTAGTTGCTTTAGATACTAAAGTCAAATCGCTTCTTGCCGTTTCCCTTCCCGATGATGTGTATCATTCTCTTCTTAACCTTCCCACCGCTAAAGAGATGTGGGATACTTTGAGTGTCTTATATGAAGGCACCAAAGAAGTAAAGAAATCTAACAGATCCGTCTTGTTAGAAAGTATGAACTCTTCTCCCATGAAAAGGGAGAATCTCTTTCTACCTACTTTAATCGTTTTAACTGTCTTCTTAACGATCTCAAAGCTCTTGGACGAGTTTATGATAATGAAGAAGTTCTCTGCAAGTTTATGGATTGTCTTCCAGATTTCTGGGAAACTATCTGTACTTGCATCAAGCAAACCAAGGACTTAGAAATAATGCCTTTAACTCGCTCTCTATGGAACTCTTCTTCACTATGAACAAACTAAGAATCAGAGAAAGTCTCTTATAAAGGATATCAAGTCCTCCTCTATTGCTTTGATAGGTGATTCAAAACCTTCTTCTTGTATTCCTAGAATCACCTATCCTTCTTCTAATTCTGAAAAAGATATTAAGGAAGACTCTTCTCATCTGTCAGATGCATACTATAGTGCTGCTGATGATGAAGGAGAAGAATCAGCCATTGACATACTTTCTGATAGTATGGCAATGCTTGCTGGAAACCTTAAGAACAAAAGATTTTCTTCAAACCGCTCCAAATTTAATAGAAAATCTTTTTCTCAAAAATCCTCTTCTGATAAAGCAAATGAAGAATGCTTCAATTGTGGAAAGAAAGGTCATTTTGCTTTTCGAATGCGCATCAAAAGCTTCTTCTTCTAAACCTTCTTCTTCTTATGGCCATGACTTCTTAAAATCACTTCTAGGAAGCATGAAGAGAGAAATAGCCAATCCTCTAAGGAAAACTCGAATCAACAAACCTCAAGGTACAAGAAATACAAAGCCAAATACAAGAGAGAAAAGGAGAGAAACCAAGGTAAAAATAAAACCTTAGTTGCTGAGGCTCATTGCTGGGAAGATGAGCAAACCTCTGAGAGTGAGAGTGAGTATGTCACTAAGTGCCTCATGGCCAAAATTGATGAGATAGAAGACATGGAGAAATCACTCTACACCACTCTTGTATCTCGCCGAGGATCCACTTCGTGGACAAAACCTCAGGTACATCCTTTTACCTTTCTCTCTGATGATCAAAAGGCTGATGCCTTTGATTCTTTAACTGTTGACTTCTGTGACTTAAAGATTCAAAAGAAAAAGGCTGATATACACATAAAATGTCTAAATGATCAACTTCTCTCTTGCTTTTCAAAACTAAAAGATTTTGACAAAATGAAAGTCGTATCCGGAAAACCTTCGTATTTAAACGACAAATTTCTTCTCGAGGAAAAAATCAAAGATTTCTTCTACACTTGAAAAGGAACAAGAGGTTCTGTCTAAATGGACTAAATCCTCTAAGAATCTAGAAAGGATCCTTCAAGATCAAATCACCAGCAAGGATAAGTCTGGCCTTGGTTATGGAAAAGATATTCCTCAACCTCTTGACCTTCCACTCCCTTCTTCTTCTGAGTGTCAAGGTTTTCCTGCCGGTTTCTTTTCCGATGACGATGATGCTCTCTTCGGTTACTCATCTGAGGATTCTACCTCCGTTCACTCTATAGATCTACTTGACATGCTCAAAGTAGAATCTGGTTCCAAAAAGTTTGGAGTCTTTGTTAAAGCTAAAGAAATCTCTTCTGAGTCTTCAATAGTTTCAACTCTTCCAAGCTCTTTTTCTTCTCCCAAACCTATCCAAAGACTTTTAAATTCCTTAAGTCTTCATGAGTCAAGGTATTCCCAGGAGCAGCCTTCTGAAGTTGCTGAGTACTCTTCTTCAAAAGGATTTTCTCCTCAAAAGAAAAATTTTTCTAAACCAAAATTTTCATCCAAAAGGAAATCTCAAATAGCTACTGACTTTATTCCTCGGTCAGTAAACTTGAAGAAATCAAGAAATCCTGGTAAAGGTATTCTTGGACCAAGACCAGGTGTTGGACATCCTTCTTCTTCTTCTTATTCCTCAACCTCTGTCCAAAGTTTAGATGATAGGGATTTTAAAAAAGCCTTCCCTTTAAAGAAGTGCTATAACTGTGGCAACACTCTTCATCTTGCTAAAAATTGCCCAAAAGACTTGACTCCTTGCAAATCTAAAATGCCTTCTAATCCCAAAGGACCCACCTCAAAATGGGTACCAAAAGTCTAAATTTGTTTCTGGGTGCAGGTACCAAATAAAGATCATATATGGTACATGGATAGTGGATGTTCAAGACACATGACCGGAAACAAACTTCTTCTCTCTAACTTCTCAAAAGAAAAGGGACCCACTGTTTCCTTTGGAGGAAATGGAAAAGGGGTCACCAAAGGATATGGTACCATTTCAAATGGAACCATCACTTTCTCCGCAGTAGCTCATGTTGAAGGGCTGATGTACAATCTTCTAAGCATAAGCCAAATATGTGATTTGGGCTATAAGGTCATGTTCCAGCTATGTGTATGTTTGGTCTTTGACGTACAGAATAAGATTGTACTAGCAGGAACCCGACTGAATGACGTGTACATAATCAACATGAAGGAAAGTGCAATAGGAGAAGCTGTGTGTCTCCTTTCTCAAGAACTAGCCAAACAAAGTTGGCTGTGGCATAAAAGGTTCTCTCATCTAAACTTTAAAACCTTGAACAAACTTTCCAACAAAGAGCTGGTTGTTGGAATGCCAAAAATAGCTTTTGAAAAAGAAAAGTCAAAAGGGGCATGTGAAAAAGGAAAACTCACCGTAACTTCCTTTAAAACAAAACAATGCTCTTCTATCTATCAACCTCTTCAAATGCTTCACATGGATCTATGCGGTCCAACAAGACACCCGATGCAGGTGGTAAAAAGTATATGCTAGTAATCGTCGATGAATTCTCTAGATATACTTGGGTGTTCTTTCTGAAACACAAGAGTGATGCTGCTGAAGAAATCATCAGGTTTACAAGAAAAATTGAAAATTTGAATGGTAAACTGGTGAAGTCCTTCAGAAGTGATAATGGCACTGAATTCAAGAATGCTGCTCTGGAAGATTTCTTTGACCTAAAAGGAATCTCTCAGAACTTCTCTGCCGTACGCACTCCTCAGCAAAATGGTGTTGTTGAGAGAAAGAATAGAACACTATGTGAAGCCGCAAGGTCTATGCCGAGTGAATCCAAGTTGCCAACCTATTTTTGGGCGTATGCTTAACACCGCATGCTTTACTCAAAATAGGTCTATCATAGTCAAAAGGCATGACAAGACCCCGTATGAAGTTTTCCATGGTAGAAAACTGCAGGTTGACTTCTTCCATGTGTTTGGCTGTGCTTGTCACATGCTAAATGACAGGGAACAACTTGGAAAGTTTGATCCAAAGTCTGATGATGGAATTTTCATGGGCTATTCTCTCTCCTCAAGAGCCTTTAGAATCTTCAATCTAAGAAGACAATGCATAGATGAATCCATGCATGTAAAGTTTGATGAGTTTGAAACTTCTTCATTATCTTGTAATGAAGAAGAATTAAACCTATGGATAAATTCATGTGTTAGTGAAATTCCATCCTCCTCTCAAACCAATCCTCCAGATAGCAACCCTTCTCAGCCTCCCATAAACACCACCTCACCTTCTGAACCTTCTCTTTCTTCTCCACCTCCTGAAACTAACTCTTTAGAAGACCTTACCCACCAAAACAC
The DNA here is from genome assembly GCA_036898165.1 of Silybum marianum. NCBI lineage: Eukaryota > Viridiplantae > Streptophyta > Magnoliopsida > Asterales > Asteraceae > Silybum > Silybum marianum. The sequence continues at coordinate 16,944,956 of CM072533.1, forward strand.
TATATCTCCCTTAAACCCTTCTTCACCATCCCAAATTCCTACCTCATCCTCTTCTCTACCTTCCTCCTTACCTCCTGCACTAAAGTGGACCATGGATCATCCAATAGATCAAATCATAGGTGATCCACAAGTTGGTGTAAAAACCAAGAGGCATAAGCAATGTGCTTATATGTCAACTTTGTTTCCATTGTTGAGCCTAAGCTGATAAATGAAGCCCTAGCTGATCCAAGCTGGGTAATTGCCATGCAAGAAGAGCTCTCACAATTTGAGAGAAACAAAGTCTGGAAATTAGTTTCTCGTCCATCCAACAAAACAATTATTGGAACAAAATGGGTGTTTCGAAATAAGATGGACGAAGAAGGAACTGTCATAAGGAACAAGGCAAGGTTGGTTGCTCAAGGATATCGGCAAGAGGAAGGAATTGATTATGATGAAACCTTTGCTCCGTTGCCGTATTGGAAGCTATTCGAATATTTCTTGCCCATGCAAACTTACAAGAATTTTCGGGTATTCCAAATGGATGTCAAAAGTGCCTTCCCGAATGGTGAATTAGTCAAGAAGTGTATGTGAAGCAACCTCCTGGGTTTGAAGATCCGGTCCATCCATATCATGTATATAGGTCGGATAAAGCTCTATATGGACCGAAGCAAGCTCCACGTGCACGGTATGACACTCTCTCGAATATCTACTTAGAAATAAGTACATACGAGGCAAGGTTGACAACACTCTCTTCTTCAAGAAATCACAAGGTAATATCATTCTTGTTCAAATCTATGTAGATGATATTATTTTTGGAGCCACCGATGAATCCTTGTGTGATGAGTTTAGCTCCCTCATGCAAAAGGAATATGAAATGAGCATGATGGGGGAGTTAACTTTCTTTCTTGGTTTGCAAGTAAAACAATCTTCGAAGGTATTTTCATAAATCAAAGTAAATACATTAAAGATCTTCTCGAAAAAGTTTCAATTTGATACTTGCTCTACCATGAAAACTCCTATGGCTCCTCCTCTTAAACTCTTTTCTCGATCCCGATGGCATTTCGTAAATATTACAAATTATAGAGCCATGATAGGATCCCTTCTTTATCTAACCGCAAGTAGACCCGACATTATGTTTGCTACTTGTCTATGTGCCCGATACCAAGCAAATCCTAAAGAATCACACCTAGTCGCTCGTGAAAAGGATTTTCGTGTATCCGAAAGGTACCATAAATCCGGGTCTTTGGTATCCCAAAGACTCGTGTTTCGATCTCATCGGGTACTCGATTACGATTTTGCAGTTCAAAAATAGACAGAAAGAGTACAACTGGAAGTTGTCAGTTACTTGGTGGAAAGCTTGTGAGCTGGTCAAGTAAGAAACAACATTCGGTGTCTACATCTACTGCTGAGGCAGAATATGTGGCTGCTGGAAGTTGTTGTGCACAAATATTGTGGATGAAAAATCATTTGTGTGATTACAATCAGATTTTCTCAAAGATCCCAATAATGTGTGACAACTCAAGTGCAATAGCCATTGCCAACAACCCTGTGCTTCATTCAAGATCCAAGCACATTGATATTAGGTATCACTTTATAAGAGATCATGTCTCTAAAGGTGATGTGGAGTTACATTTCATTCCCACCGACTATCAACTAGCTGATCTATTCACAAAGCCCCTTGATGAAGGAAGGTTCAAGTTCCTCATTGGTGAATTAGGTATGATAAACATAGACTAATATATTCTATATTTATATATAATGTATGTTTTATATATATATTCCATATATATATACTATATACATTTATATATTTATAATTTATATATGTTAAATGTTTTATATATATATATTTTATATATATATTATATATATTATATATTATATTATATTTATATATTTATATGAAAAAAAAAAATATAAAAAGAAAAATAAAAATATATATATATATATATAAAGTCGGTGACTTAGTCACCGACATGTAACCTCTCTCTCTCTCTTTCTATTTTTCTCTCTCTCCAAACCCTAACCCTAAAAACCTTAAAAACATACACCTCCACCAAGCCACCAAGTCACCATAAACCACCCTAACCATCATAGCACCCACCGATGGTCGCCGTCCACCCACCGACACCAACACCACAAGCCACCGACGTCTTCATTCCATCAAGCCACCGACGTTGCCACTAAGCCTCGTCATCCACCGACGGTCACATATCCACCAACGATCTTCTCTCTCTCTCTCCGACTCTATCCACCGAAGCCACCGATCTCTCACTCTCACACACACACACACACCGATCTCTCTCTCTCACCGATCTCTCTCTCTCACCCACACACACCGAAGCCACCGATCTCTCTCTCACCGAAGCCACCGATCTCTCTCTCACACACACTCACCCACCGACGGTCGCAACCATCTCTCTCACTCACCGAGGTCACCTCATAAACCCAAAGAACACTTAGCCACTCCCAGCTCCTCCATGCCCTCTCAAAAGGACATGGTTGTACAAAGGGATATCCCTATTATACCTTCATCAATTTTTTCCTTAGTTGATGAATATGACTT